>CM064909.1:10530755-11863730 GCA_032727855.1 Quercus ilex subsp. ballota
TTGGGGTTGTTTGATGACTTGCATAATTTGGCATAATTTATCACTTCTCAACTTTAAACTTTAGTCTAATTTTATTTATTTTTGTTGATTCAAGACTTCATTATTGTTATTTAAATTTTATTGCAGATTTGAAGAAAATAAAGATTTATTCAAATAAAAGAGAAAAGGCTAAAGCAGAAAAAACGCTGAAACAGAGCAACGTTTTGGGTTGAAACAAAGCAACGTTTTGGGCTGAAAAAGGGCAACACGTTTAGAAAGAAAAACAGGGCGCTAAAAGAAAAAAAGGGGGGCGCTGAAACGGAAGAAAAAAGAGAAAAGAAAAAGGGGCGCTGAAAGAGAACTGAAACAAAAAAGAAAAGGGGCACTAAAACAGAAAAGAGAGGAGAAGAAGCTGCGGAGGCTGAAGGAGATTTTCTTGCGTTCATTTTTTCCTTCAAAACTTCTCAGAAATATTATGGTGAATTCGTTTCTGTTGAGTTTAATTTTCAGCATGATCTAAATTTTCTTTATTCTAGGAAAACGATGTAATCTAATTCCGAACTATGCTTGCTTTTCCATGTTAATTTGAATTAATTCTCTTCATGTTTGTCTGATTTATTCTGAGCTTATTGCTTCTAATTAACTGGCCATTAATTAGATGATTTTGATCTTATGATTTGCTGTCAAAAGAGGGAATTATAGGATAGATCTTGAATATTTCGGCATAGGTAAATACAGAGATCGAAAGACTTGTATGAACCTGTGTAGTATTAAAATCATTGGTCTTAATGCTTTCTTGCTTTATTAAATTGCATACTCTTGTGTAAATTGATGAACAAGAATGTTTCCAATTGACTGTCAAAAGAGGCTTTTGGATGTTTTTTGGAGATTGCTAACAAATAGAGAGAATTAAATTCAATTAGCTAGATGAGTAAAGCATAGTGAGGGATTAGGTGAAATCGATTTCCTAGAAGTTTTCTTCCCATTAATTTGATTTTCGAGCATTGTCGTTCTTTTCCCCTGCGTATTTTCTTTAATTTGATTTTATTTTAAATTCCAATTACAACAACCTTAGTGACTTCTCTAGATAAAATTGAGATTAGCATAATTTTGGTATTTGTCAAAAGTAAGTTACCAATCCCTGAGGACGATACTCCTCTCATCACTTTACTATAAAACTACGATACTGTGCACTTGCAGTTTTGCACCGATCAATAACGTAAGAAATCCTCCAGGAAAGGAAGAGGAAGTAAAAAACAGAAAACATAGTAACAATTGGTATTGTCTTCAAAACCCTTGTAGCCAAACACTGAAGAAACAATAAGAACAACAAGCCCCTCAGAGGAGGGCCGAGGACAAACTTTCATACTTTAGTCCACGTTCTGGTTATCCGACCTACTCATAACTGTGTCCAGTTGTTGTAACCCTCACTAAGGCCTAGTTCTTCAACCCATTCTCTACAAATTCATTGTATTGGGCTAGTTGGGTCTGAGTCCACTCATCTAGTAGAAGAAGTGCTCAAATCCAATCCCTACACTTACAATTTTACATGTCATTATTATTATTTTTAAATGAATTAAAATTCTATTCTATATTCAAACCCACATTTAGAATCTTGATACATCATATCTTCTTTAAATGATAAAATATATAATTTCATATACAAACACAATTATAAACTAAAATATATAATTCCACATACAAACACAATTATAATCAATTCCTATTAATAACTACCATAATTATCAAATTACATAATTTGACAAAAAAATAAAAGAGAGAAAAGATCATACTATATTAAACTTTAAGTGCATTATACAAGTTACCAACTAGTGTATGTATGTATATGGGTTCAAGTTATACTTAGTTTGTGTGTGTGTGTGTGTGTGTGTGTATATGGGTTTGAGCTTAAATTTAGACTTGAGATTGACTCATTTGCTAAATAAACAAATATAAACAAGTGTTTTTGCAAGTTAAGCCCGAGTTGTTCATAAATAGTTTGATTTATTGACAACTCTTTTTTGCAACCTTCTCATGTAATAATAATATGGAAGATCTCAAATATATATATATATAAAAGAATAATTTACCAAATTTGAAGGAAAGGACCAATTCAATCAACAGTAGCTGTTGTGAACATCTCCAAAGCCTTGGAATTTATCAACTTTGATGTCGTTAATCGTTATCCAACCAAACAATACTATTTTGCTAGCACATTCAAGTATTCTACCCCATTTTATTCAATTCGGTCCAATTATGTTTATTTCAGTCCAATTTGTTCCCCTTGGTCAATTTCAGTCCCCCTTTGGTTTATCTTAGATTAATTGGGCCTTAAATTGTTTCTTTTTGGGACAAAGTTCGAAGTTTAGCAACAAAATTGGTTGTAGCCTTAAAATACAACCTTACTCAATATCTTTTTATTGGAGGTAAATTTTGACAAATTCATCATTGGATTACATCTTCTTCTTATATCCTCCAGACTTGCAAAATTTATAGAAAATTAAAGATTAATAGCTATGTCATCAATAAATTATTTAAATTACTAGTTTTTGTAGATTAAAATTATGCATTAAATATAAGCATATGTATCATATAGTAAATAATATCTGATTGATACAAAATTTGACGTGTGCTTAAAAAACTTACAATTCAATGGCTAAATTTTCAAAATATGTAGTAATACTAATATTTATTTTATTGAGTAAGGTTTTAGCCTTAGGGTGTGTTTGTTTGGAGGTGAAATAGGATGGATGGAAAACTTTGGAGAGAAAATAGTGTGTTTGGTTGGGTAGGGAGGAAGGAAAATAAATGGTAGAGCCCATATGTTTTCTCTCCGGGCTCACCAAAAAAATTTTCTCCAAAATAGAGAGAAAACTGAGAGAGAAAATCTCATGAAATGAGCTTCCAAAGATATCCTCGGAATTCACCCCCAAGTTTACAACGTGTTGGCTTTTCTTTTCTTTTTTCTTTTAATTTTTTCTTTCTGTTACTAACATATGTTGACTTCCTCTCTTCTTCTTTTTTTTCTTTTTTTTTTTTCTTCCTTTGATTTTTTCTTTCTGTTACTAACGAGTAACGTGTGTTGGCTTCCTCTTCTTTTTTTTTTTTTTTTTTCATTGTTTTTCCTTTTTCTTTTTTCCTTTTTTTTTTCTTTCTCTAGTACTATTGTGTTGGTTTCTTTGTTTGATCTTTTTTTTTTTTTTTTTTTGCTTGCTTTTGTTTGGACATGTTGGCTTCTTTTCTTCTTTTTTATTTTTTTCTGGACGTGTAGCTTTCTTCTTCTTCTTCTTCTTCTTCTTTTTTTTTTAGTGCTCATATGTTTATTTTCTCATTAATTTTGGTTGGTTTTTGTTTTTGTTCTTTTTTTTTTTTTTTTTTTTAGAAAACAGTTTTGGGTTAATTTCTTATGCTTTTTTATTTTTTTACTGAAGTGTCCATCTATACACAATTTATTTAAAGTATAATGTGTTACTTTTTGTTTTATTTAATAGGGTCATGATGGTAAATTTATACAAACTCTATTTTCAACCAAACAAAAAAGTTTTCCACCCCTCCACTTTTCCATCCTCTCTCCATTTTCTATCCTTCCACTTTTCCATCCTCCCAACCAAACGGACCCTTAGGCTACAATCAATTTTGTAACTAAATTTTGTCCTTCTTTTTTGTAGGTTTTCTTTTCAAGTTTAGCTTAAAAATTCTTTTTTTCCCCTTCATTTTTGGGTTGAAAAGTATAAACTTTTATTATATTTGGGCTAAAATATTTAGTTTTGATTTAAAAATACAAAGAAAATACTAAAATAGACATTAGAAAATAGAAATATGAGCCCTAAAAATGCAATTACAATGATAAATATTCAAAAGTCTTATTCAGTCCACATTGGTTCGATTCGGTCCATTTTGTCTTCTTCTGTCTAATTTGGTCATATTCAGTCCATTCGGTCCTATTTAGTCCATTTTGTACACTAAAGTTCTATTACCCATTCGGTCTTATTCAGTCCACTTTGTTCCATTCAATCCACACTAGCCCTATTCAGTCTACATTGGTCCCATTCTGTCCACTTCGGTCCTATTCGGTCCATTCTGTCCACTTTGGTCCTATTCGATCCATTATGTCTACTTTGGTTCTATTTGGTCCTATTCAGTCCACATTGTTCCTATTCAGTCCATTCTGTCTACTTTGATCCACTTCAGTTCTATTCGGGCCATTTGGTACCCTTTGGTCCTATTCAATCCATTTTGTCCACTTTAGTTCTAATCGGTCCATTCAGTCCCTTTCGGTCCTATTCAATCCACATTGATCCTATTCAATCCACTTCAGTCCAGTCTGTCTACTTTGATCCACTTTGGTCCTATTCGGTCCATTCTATTCACTTCGAGCCAATTTGGTCCTATTCGGTCCATCCTGTCTACTTTAGTCCTATTCAGTCCATTTTTTCTTATTCAGTCCTTTTCAGTCCACCTTGTTCCTATTCTATCCATTTGGTCCACTTTGTTCTATTTAATCCAATTTGGTCAATTTAGATCACTTCAATTCATTTTGGTTCACTTCAATCTATAAAGTAGAGTTACAAGAAAGAATATATATATATATATATATATATATATATGTATGTATGTATAAAAGAATAACCACTTTTTCAAGAGAGAATAATAAGAAATTTATAGAAAATAATATGAGACGAAAAAAAAAGTAAAATTAAAAATATAGTAATAAATAGCAAATTATCCAGGTCATGTTATGTACTAAAATAACATTATATTCTTATATACTATCTTCATAATACAATATGATAACATCTATTAAATCAAAGAGAATAAAAAAATAACAACTTAAAACACAAAATTTAATCACATCAACCTAAAGTAGAGTTCCAAATAATACAAAAATTCATCAACGTAAAGTAGAGATGCAAGAAAAATATAAAATAAAATAAAATAAAAATCCACCAAAAATGAAAGAGAGAAAGAGAGAGAAACAACCTTTTGTATGTGGAAAATGAGAGAGAGAAAGAGAGAGAAATAACATTTTGTGTGTGAAAAATCTATGAATAGAATGAAAAAGAGAATTGTAATTTCATAGTAAGAGGAGGGGAATAAGAAAAACAAAAAATAAAAAAGAAGGAATGGAGGAAAAGTGATATTAAAGTAGATAGTAGTGGGTAGATGAAAAGGTAAAAGGAAAGGAAAAAAGCTAGAAAAATTACAACAATAAGTTGAGAAATTAATAAATAAATAAAAGAATTAAAAATAAGAGAGAATGTTCAAAATGGGTGGATGATGTGGCCGCTGATGTGACTCAATAGAAGCGTAACAATAATAAATATTATGCTTCATCTTTTATATATACTAATCGCTAACCCAAGCGATGCACGGGAAAATTCCAAAAATGAAATATTTATGAAACATCCTAAATAGTTTTTTTAATAAAAAAAAAATTAAAAGTGATAAAACTCCAACGCTTACTTATTACACAGTCTAGAAACTTTCCTATAGGATATATGTCCTACCTATTTCACAAAAAGTATGAATTTGTTCTAATACATTCAAAATCTCCTTCAAGAATGGTTCCTGCAACCCAATTGATGCCAGCGACTGTAAGTTGGCAAACTCCACAATCAAATCATTGAACCACAATTCATGACAAGAGTGTAACAATCAATAGAGCATGGTAGCCATCCACAATGAGTTGTCCTGGCAAGGAATTAATTTGGTATATATGGACTATAATAGGAGAACCGTGACTATTGTTAAAAATAATGCCCAAACCTGCATAATAGATGGCTTTGAAAAAAGGCCACTGCCATGTCCAGTTTTGAGATGAGGAGAAATAGGAGCTACAGTTGTTGGACTCACTTAATATTTAAGCTTATGTTTTTTAGCATGATAAAGTTTAAAGATATTTTAGGCTGTTAAACAACTAAAGTTATTTTGGTAATAAGTATGGTAAGAATAAGTTGTTACCAAGAGGAAAAAATAAGAAGAGAGAAATGTTATGTTCACAATATTTTTACATCAAATTTTCAATAGCTCCTACGTGGTAGGTTGTTATGAGTGGGCACATGCTTAATTTAAGTTGTGGATTCAAATTAGAACCAATAATAACTTACCACATGTAATTTGTTGCAAAAATATTATGAACATAGCACTTCTAAAAAAATAAAAAATAAAAGAGTGTTTTGTAAGCAAACAAATCTGAACCACATCAAGTAAAATGCCACTGTCCACCAGAACTAATGAAGCGCTTAAATGAACATATAAAATTGTAAATGTATTTTAGTGGGTTATTGATTTGTGGGAAGGAGTAGCCTAGTAGTGACATGAGCCAACGTGAAATAAAAAAAAAAAAAAAAAAAAAAAAAGCAGTGAGTGATGGGCTGATGGCTATTAAACCAACGGAAAAAATGAGGTCAATATTTGAAACTAATCTTAAAAAAAAAATGTAATATGTAAAGAGAAGAAGAAAAATCATAGCTGAGTTAAACTTTTTTTTTTTCACTTTTGGACACTTGAATTGTGAACATACACACGATAGGATAGGACTTGAAGCAGAACAATAAATTGTAACTTGTAAAGGAAGCATTATCTTGAACTTAGAGATTTAGAAATGAAGGAGACAGATATGTAAAGAAGAAGAGGAAAAAAGAAGGAAAGGAGACCAAACTAAATAGGAAGTCTAGATGCCGAATATTAAAAAATGAGAGAGAGAGAGAGAGAGAGAGAGAGAAAAGAGTCTTCTTCCAAGATCAACTCCAAGCCTCCAATGTTAAGTTTTTTTTTTTTTTTTTTTTAATGAGGAAGAGACAAAACTAAAATAGTTTTTTAGGTGGTTGTTCAAATAACTTTGTATTCGTCCTCTTTTTTTCTTTTTTCTTTTTTTTTTCTTTTTTAACTATGTATTCATCCTAGATTTTTGAGCGTTCAATTAATTAAATTTTTTGTGTGGTTCATAGATAATCTTGTGAAAAGGTTTGCAAACTGGAGCTTTGTCGACCATAGTCCATATATACAAATTTCTTCTACTCTTTTTTCTTTCTAAAAAGATTGCTTCATTTAATTTCGGCCAAAATTCACCAAAATAGGCTGGAATGCCCACAATTACTAACATATCAAACATTATAAGTGTAAAAAACAAAATTTATTCTTCTAATTTTCCAAATAGTTTTGGGCATAAAGCTAAATCAAGGTTTGAGCAACATAGCAGATCTATGTCAATGATCAATATCAGAGGCATTGCTAATGAGCTCACAAAGAAAGATGATCAGACTCAACAACTGATTGATCTCAGCCTTAAAAAAATAAAAATAAAAATAAAAATAAAATCCTAATTTTGTTTTTGAAGAAGAAGAAGAAGAAGAAGAGTCTCTGAGATTTAGAAGAAGCAGAAGAGGAAGTATAGAGTGCATTTTCAACAAAGGAGTTAGACCCATATTGGATTTTCCCATATCTTTCTTTGCATCTTTTGGTTGGGGCTTGAGAGAATGATGAAACCAGTGGGGTTTTGGCTTAGTTGAGGGAGTGGAAGTGATCGACTTTGTAAGTTGGAAATAGAGATAAAGAATGGAAAAGAAAATTCGGGGCAACCGAGAGTTGAAAATAAACATTACAAATAATAAGTAAATAAATAACTGAGGTATAAATTTGTGAGGCTTGCAAAACTAATTTGGCAAGATCTCATGAAGTCAACATAAAGTCTACGGCTTCAGTTATATAGTATTTATAGATAAGTTTAGAATTGTAATAGATTCTTGTTTTCTTTACGAATATAAATGTAATACCTATAATATTAAAAATTAAATTTAAAGATAATCTTTTTAAAATAAACGATATTAGACTTTTAATTTTTATGCTATTAATTACAATGTATGTGCCAAATGTTAAGGAGCTCATATGTGAAATGAAATAAATGCATTTATTAGTATTGTATTTATCCTTATTTGTGAGTATTAAGTATTTATCCTTATCAATTCCTTTTGAATGGTTCAACAATCTTCTCTTGCTCAAGGCCACATTTTGTCTTTCCTTGGCTGGCTATTCATTCACCTCCTTAAAGAGAAGTACCAATTTCATAGAACATTGGAAATTTCAAGTAGAAAAATAGCAAGAATTTCTTTGGAAGTCTATACTCAATATCTAAAAAGGCTAGTGCTCATTGATCTTTAAAATAGAACTACAAAACCTTATACGAAAAATGTATTAGTCCAACAATAAATGACAATGCACACTTCAATGTAATGTGCATACCTCGTATCGCCAAAATAAAATAAACAAACAACTACTCAAAAACAAAGCAAGATTGCAAGAGCATATTTGCTACACTTTTTGTGCACAAAGCTATAAATGAGACATGTTTTTTTGTTTGTAAAATTGTCCACCTATAATTTAAATACATACATTATCATAAGCCCTTCATTTATTCTTTGTATGGTACTTTAATTATTAAAAGAATACATATTTTTTTTTGGGACAAGTTAAAAATTAAATCTGCAAAATTTGGGACCTTATATCTCACAATTGTTGAGTATATGCAATATCTACAATGTAACAACTGTTCCAATACCAAAGAGTGAAATAATTTAAAAAAAACACACATGCACAAACACAAGCTCCAACTACAACTAGCTTCTCAAACCCTATAAACATTCATGGCCTGTTTATCATCAACAACCAAACAACTCCAACTCTCAAGAATCATGACCAACAACAGCGTAGCAAATTTGGGAAGAAAAAAAATCATTTTGCCATATACATTTTTCATGAGAAACAAAGAAAAGAAAAGTTGTGATCTCTCTTCGTAATTTGCTCTTTGATTTGTTATACCAATGGTGGTTTTGAAACCTGGATTGTTCAAAGAACTATAAAAGGGAGAGGTTCAAGGTTTTTTAGAGCGGGCCAAGGTCGAATTGAAGTCGAACCGTAATGGCATCATAATTAATTTAATAATTATTTTAAAAATAAATAAATATACTAAATTGGTAAAAATATAAAAATTGTCTAAAATAATTCAAATAAATATAAATGTCTATATTTCAAACAATGAATATATATATATATATATATATGAAATTAATATACTTACACTTTTTGTTAGAGTTTAATATTCAACTATTTTTATTCAAGTCTTTATCTAAATTATCTTTTTTTTAAAATCATGTCTAGCCTATTTGATTACTCAATATTCTTTTTATTATGCCCAACCCCATTTATCATTTATAAAATTTAAAAAAATAAAATTACAAAAAGTGGAAGAGTGGCGGACATTGGTTTGTCCACCCATTAAAAAATTGATTAAGTACAAATACAAGCCCAAGGCAATTTAAGAAAGAAATAAGTGGTTGACTGCTTGCAAACATTTGGTACACCTTCACTATGACAGTCAAGCAAAGAAGACCTGCAGAATTGGTGAAAATGTAGCGGGAGCGAGAGCAAGAGAGAAGAAGAATAAGAAGATTAGCAATGCAATCTCATGATTTAACAACATCTCATGGTGGTTGAAGCTTCAACAATAGCTGCAAGTACCCCCTGAAAAAATCTGTGACCTGAACCTGTGAGAACCGTCCACAGTTTTCAAACTCGGAAGGTTTTTGATTTGGTTTGGAGGTTGAAAGTCTTTGATTCTAAGAGCTTTCGTTTTCTTTTCTTATCTTTTTTTTTTTTTTTTTGGTCTGTTTGTTTGCTGAGAACCCCACGACAAATATCCATGGCTTCAAATCTGATAATTTCGTGGGGGCTTCTTGGTGGGAAGGATTGGATTCTACATTGGCATAGGTTAGGATGTTATGCTCTTTATCTATGTAGGAAGAGAAATTGCAGAAATATATATATAGAAAAAAAATAAAGCAGTGGGTGTTCTATTTCCAATAGGCAACAATGGAGCATTATGATAAACCTCTTGATTAGGAATAGGAAGAATCACCACTAATCAAGAGACACAAATTTGAAGAAGGGCTGAATTAATGCTCAATTAGTTGAAAGAATAGCAAAATGTTAATTACAAAAGAAGAGATAATGCGTACCTAGTATGGATTCAGATTTTTTTAACATAGTGGCAATTGAACAGGTATGAAGAAGTGACGTAGTTAGATGAGGAGAGGAAGAGACCAAGAAGGGAAGAGAGAGAGTTTGACATTAAAAAAGGTGAAATTCTGAAGTTTTGAAAGCGTGAAAGACAGGAAAAGCAAAAGGAGAAGGAGGGTAGACACCAGGGGTTAGCATTAAAGACTATTTGGCTTAGGTTTGGCCTTTATGATGGACAACATTAACAGCATTGACGTAAGATTGGACTTTATGGTACAGATAGGGTTGGAAATCATTTCTCTTTAATAGTATTGTAAAATTATGGGAAAAATTTAATAAGAAAAAGTATTTTAAAATTATGGAAAAAATTTAGTAAAAAAAAGGGTAATGACATGACTGCTAATGTTACTCAACGGGAGTGTAGCAACATTAAATTCTATACTTCAACTTTTAGTAATATACATACATACATACATACATACATATATATATATATATGAGATAATAATAAACTAATCAAGTAGCTTGTGAATAAGGTCAAACTTGTTTAACAAGAAAATGAACAAAATTTAAACAATCTTAAGCTTTTTAATACTCGGTTTAGCTCCTTTACAAGTTTATTACAAAGAAAGTGAAGCCAAAAGAAAAAGGGCGTGGAGGGAAGTAATTTTATAAGGAAATATTGGATAGACGACAAGTCGTTGAGCACAATAAAGAATGTGATGTGTTGTTGCTTAACTTACCAAAGCGAACTTGATCATAGCGTGAAGTCAATAATGTGAGAATTGGAGGAAGAGAAATAGTACGCAATCAATCAATCAATCACAACTAGCTTATCCCATCAGACAGTCCAAGTAATTTCAATTTAAACCCATAACTAAGTAGGCGTTTTACCATATTTCTTTATTTAGATTTTTTAAAAGAGAAATGATATGTCCACAACATTTTCATAATATTTTTACAACAAATTCTAAGTGGTAAGTTGTTACTAGTTGTTATTATTGAGGCAAAAAAGTAATCTTAGTGTTAGGTTCAAATTTGAACCAATAACAATTAACCACATGTGATTTGTTGTAAAAATATTGTAGATGTAACATCTCTATTTTTAAAACCCTAAAACCCTTATAAATTCTTCAATGATATCCATTTCCACCCCTATTTGATTCAAAGTGGGGTTTTTGATTGAAGTTTCTTTGCTTTAGCTGCTTTCACGTTCAAAACAATTGTTCATTGGTATCTATGGGTAATTTTTATGTAGGTAAACCTTAAGTACAATTCTTTTGGTGTTATTTCTTAATAATGTAATTGCATTGAGTAATGAACTATATTGTTGAAACTTAAATATCTTTGAAAAAAATAACATTGGTTTTGCCGCATTAGTCAATACAACTATGTGGTTAAATTCAATTGGGGAATTGAAGTTATAGTATCTAAAGACCTATACCTAAATTTTACTAGGATGATATGAGTTTTTCATATTATATGTTAAGATCTTGTACTAGGGAATGGGTTTTATTAAAATTTGTTCATGATTGGAATCTACCCATATGGGTTTTTTTTTTTTTTTTTCTTTTTTCAGGTTAGTTTTAATCTAAGAATATGAACGTGTTTAATTTTGGAACAACATTTTGCAAACGTATGAATGTGAAGGAGCTAGTTACGAATGTTCCCGTGTATGGCATAGTCAGTGGTAATGTGTGATTCCCTCTTGTCAAAAGCAGTGATTTGGTGTTATTGTAGTTGGATATTGCTATAGGTGAATCTTATATGGAGTTTAAATTATTGTGGTTTAGATGGATCTGCTGGAGGACTAAGTTTGATGCTTAAGCGTTGGGCTACCAAAAAGACAGCCGGGTCTACAAAGAATGGACGAGACCCGAAACCAAAGAATCTTGGGGTGAAGAAATTTGGTGGGGGAGGTGAGTTCTTGACATTGTATTGAATTTGCTGTGCTTAAACATGCTCGATTGAGAGAGCTTATTTTCATTCACCTATTGGTCTTAAAAAATAAATTGGGTAAAAGTACAATTGTTTCTAGAAAAAGTAGAATTTTAAAAAGTTGTAAACTATGAAAACCAAACACTATTATCTGTATCACCAATTGAAAATGGAGTGATTTGTTCATGTTTTGGTACAGAGGGTGATTCCTGGGAACATTATAGTTCGTCAGCGAGGCACCCGTCTTCATACTGGAGACTATGTTGGAATTGGGAAGGATCCTACCCTATATGCCCTGAAAGAAGGGTGTGTTAAGTTTGAAAGACACAAGCTGAGCGGTCGCAAGTGGGTGCATGTTGTACCAGAGGATGGACATGTTCTTCACCTTGTCTATGCAACTACTGCTTCCCCAGATCTGAAGGCAGCCTCATAAAGGTCCTATGTCTTTACTGATATGATTTAGGCTGAGTTTTTCTTGTTTGCCACTAATGACTGATATCCATGAATGCTACGTGCTTTGATTCATAGAAATGTGAGGGTTATAAATAATAGTACTTGTGGGTTTTTAACCGCATAAGTACTGCAGAAAGGTTTAGGTCTGAATTTTTGCACTACTCTTTCCCTCCATTGTTTGAAGAAGCCTTTAGTGGTTCAATTTTTATTTTCCTTGTGCCTGTCCCTGTGAGAGTAACATGAGGCAGACTTTGTGCTAATTAAGCACATGCTTTTTGGGATCTCTCTGTTCAGATTAGAAAGCAGGAGTATAATTTTTGCCTGCACTTGAGCAGCGTATGGTCCAACAAAAGATGGGAATTGCAATGTTAATTAGCATCATCCATTTACCATAATAAAAATTGGTAAGCGAAAAGCTTTAATCTTTATGACTCAGCAGCACTATCCAGTTCTTCCCATAAAACTTGGGTAGCAAGTAGCATCCCACTCTCCCTCACTTGTAAAGGTGGGAAAATGGTACAGAAAATGCAAAAAGATATGAGAGAGAAGAAAGAATTATATCCATAGTAAAAGGGAGAATCCTTTTTTCTTTTTCTTTTTTCCTATGTCGAGGAACCCCGTCAAGATATGGGCCAATGGAACCACCCTTGAGCAGCAAACCATTATCGGATGTCTACACACTACCACTAAGCAAGTATCGAGTTAATTGTGAAATACCTCAGTTAGGAGTTGAATCGGGGACTTCTGGCTTCTTGGTTTATAGTTAGTCCAAGCACTCTCCCCTATTGTTGAGGCACCCTGGGCGCATGGGAGCAGTAAAAAGGAGAATCCTATCCTATGAATGCTTCTTCCAAATTTGCTCTTTATACCCTTTATCTTGCTTTACCCCCTCTTCCATGCAAGGGAGAATCAAACTCTAATCAGAAAATTATAACCATCCAACTGGATGACATTAGTCACATTTTCTACTTTGTTAGAATTAACTGAAGCCTAAAAGTTTTATGCTAGTAAAGCACACCTATCCTCCCAAGTGTATAAACAAAGTAGTAGTACAGACAAAACCAAAGAAAATTTTCATGCTATAGACCACCAATCCTATGATCATTTCTTTTATCAATACCATCAAAATTTTCTTAGTACAGGCTCATCAGAGTTACAACATATTTTAATTCCCCAATTTAACATATAAATTTACATTGCAGACCCATGCCACACTAGACTAACCGCGAGGACCTCAGCGATTCTGCCTTCCATTCTTTGTTAACCTTTTCTATAAATTCTTCTACTCTTCTCCTCAGCTCATCATCATCCTCTTCTTCATCCATGTTATGATGGATGTTGCCACTTTCCTCCTTGTCAACAACAGTTGCTTCATGGAAATATGACACTTCATCAACATTTGTCAACATTTTGTTGTCATCAAAGACCTGCTTACCGTACGTTCCTTGTTTATGATTTGTGCATGTGTTTATGACCACCGAGAGAGGAATTTCTCCTTGTTGACCAAGCTCGGAGCTGGATTTAGAGACCACGAGAAGAATGGCAATGATCAAATTGCAGAAACAGAAGATGAAGAGAGAGTTGGAAGCAGCCTGAGTGATGGAATCAAACATGGAATCAAACATGGTTGTACAAATTGAGATTAGATGACTCACTAATATTAGCAGACTGGAAGATGTTAAAGCCTATTTAAAGTGCGTTATTGAAGAAGTGTGGGGAAGAAGCTTTTTGTATCAGAGGTTTGAGTACATGACTTAGTGACTCAAAAATCAATTAACTGAGCAGATGGAGAGGTGTAGTCTGAAAGCTAATATATTATAATGAGAGATGAAATATTATATGCTTCTGTTTAATCATTAATATATTAATGTATTTGGAACCTTCTTATCCAATGTATTGTGGGGCTTTTATTTCATTAACTAATTAGGAGGCATTGTACTGCCAAAGAACCTCACATGGGACTTTTTTGGTCACTCACACGCACTAAATAATCAGTTTGACATCACCATCCCAATCGCATATTTTGGTTTTCCTTTTTTCTTAAAAAAAGAAAAGGAAAAGCAATAACGAAGATCCTGAATTATTTTATGTTTCACCCTATAGACCTATAAAAAGGTCTCCTTCAATTATGTTTGGTAAGTTGTTTTCATTCTTGTCATAATAATCATATAATAAGTGAAACTCTAGCAACATAAAAAAATGTCGACATTTTTATAATACCTTTGTTTTCAATTGTAATGAGTCATGGTAAAACATTACTTTATTTTATATTAACTTATAATAAGTTGATACATCATACATTATAAAAATGTTTGTGACATTTTGTTATGGTGATAGAAAAACTCATATAATAATAGTTTTTTTTTTTTTTTTGTGAGAATCGTATAATAATAGTCCTTAGTCAATAATTGTAGGGTGAATGATGTGGTTGTTTGAATCCGGCCAATTAAATATATGTGCAACTCACAAATTAAAAGAATTTTTTTGATAGATACGATAGAATTTGAACTTATCGCATCTGCTCCATGATGATTGTTCTTTATCATCAGGCTAAGACACCAACTGAATTTTGGCGTAGACAGGGTTCGAATCCTAGAAATCTTATTCGACAACAAGATACTTTACAAATTGAAAATTTTGATAAGATAACTAAGATGACCTAGATCATTAAACCTAAAGCTAATGTTCTTTGGGTTTACAACTTAAGTAATCAAGCTTGAATATTATAAATTATTATGACAATAAAGTAGTTATAGTTAATTAGTTACTTTAGATAATAATACTATAATGTTGTTTAATTTAGTTTATAAGTGTTCTACCTTTTCATAAATTTTTTTTTATTTTTTTAATTTGGAAGTGCATACAAATGTTTATATTTAGTTCAATAGAATAAATGTTTAGTTTTAAGTTAACTCAATGTTTATAAATGTTTATCTTTTCAAGATCTTAGTCGTGATAAGATAAAATGGTATGGATGGGAATAGGTGTGTATTTTTTTTTAAATATAAACAACATATGTTTAGGATTGAATTCATAAAAGTGAATAAGATTTATTAAATGTTGTTGAGGTCCAAAATATTATAAGTATTGAAATCCAAAATTAATGGGCCCTCAAAGATAAGAAAGGCCCAATCCGTGAGTCAAAATGGGTAAAAGAAAGCCCAAGCTCATGAATGGGTACGCCTTGGGCCTTAGGGAAGGAAGAAAAAACAGAGGAAGCTTGGCCCAGCCTTTGTGAGAAAAGTTCCCAAGGAGCCCAAAAAGAGACTGGACCAAGATACCTTAGAGTTGCCAGAACCAAGGAAGGGATCCTCGGGAAGTGCAGGAAAGAATTAGCTGGGAGTTGGATAGCTCAGGGAAGCATGCTCATGGACACAAGGAACGAAGAAAGACATGTCCCATCAACCGCCTACAACTCAGAAGAAAATATTTGGAAACAGATGATGACTTAGGAATCAGCACCTGGTGAAGGGAAGCCCAGTACCTCGAGAAGAGCAGAAAGGTGAACCATGAAGGAAGGTGGCTGGGATCTTTCAGCTTGACAAGGAGGAATCCTCATATTTGAAGAAAAATGACAAAGGGTGAGGTAGCCAAAAAAGGGACTCTGAAAAGTCTCTCTAGAAGCCTTGAAAAGAGAAATAAAAGTCAGCCTCATCTAAGGATGGTAATTTATGCCCGACCCGTGGGTACCCGACTTGGCCCGACCCGAATGGGTTGGGTTTTACCCGGCCCAATAAAGAATAGGATCCGGTCCAGGTTTTGGTAAAAACCCAGCCTGAACCCAGACTCGACCCGACCCGTTTAGAATAAAAATAAAATTACAAAAAAACCTATATATATATATATATATATATATAACTTATAACCTAACCCTAACCCTAACCCTAACCTCTCTTATTCTCACTTACTCATTTAGTTTCAGTCTCATGCCAGCTGCCCCCCTCCCTCACCCTCACACTCTCTTACCCTCAGTCACTCTCACTCTCATCCTTGCATCACCGCTGCTGGCCACAACCCCATTCGTTCCCACGCCTCACTGCCTCAGCCCAAGCGCCTCGCTTCCTCCATGTGTCTCCACCAGACCACCTCGTTCTCTATCCTTTTCTTTTCTTTTCTTTTTTTCTGAGTTCATTTCGTCTCAATCATGTGAGTTGTTTGTGTTTGTGTTAGGATTTGTGTTTGTGTTTGTGATTTTGAATGGGAAAATCACAAATTTGAATTTGTGTTTGTGTTTATGATTTTGAAAGGGAAAATTATAAATTTGAAATTTTTGTGTTTGTGTTTGTGTTAGGATTTGTGTTTGTTTTTGTGATTTTGAAAGGGAAAATCATAAATCTTTGGTCATTGTTCATCCATAATTTCCTGGTGGGTCTTTTTATTTTATAATTTTTTAATTTCATTCTTTGATTTTCTCTGCCGATTCTCAAATCTTTATTATTTTTCAACAATTTTTGTATACGGGTATTTCATTCTTTGATTTCTTTGATTTTCTCTACCTTAGTATACTCCTGCTAGTATAAAAAAAAAAAAAATTATGTTTGCCCATATTCAAGCCTTGAATCTGGACAAACACATTCTCAAAAATAAAGAATCTGGAAAACACATTTTCAAAAATAATGAATCTAGGCAAACTTTTTTTTTTTTTTTAATGATTAGGCCACAGTATAGGCTTTAGGCAAATAAAAAAAAAATTGGTTTAGGCCATGATTTGGGCCCAAATCATGGCATGGCTAGCCTGGCCCGCGAGTGCCTGACAGGCCAGGTTTGGGGTTAAGAAAAAAAATCTGTTTAATAAACGGGTCGGGTTCAGGTTTCCATGGCAAACCCGCGGGTCGAGTTCGGGTACGAAAAAAATCTGGCCCGAACCCGGCCCATTGCCATTCCTAGCCTCATCAAGACCCCCCAAAAGGGGAAGGTCAGCTGGAAACTTTTTGGAGGGAAACCTCAAAAGAAGAATATAATGAGAAAATGAAGAAAGGGTCAGCCACCAATGTTATTGACACAACATTGGTTCTGGTACCCAGGACAGCAAATGGAGGGAATTAATGGCACACCAAAAACTAGAGGGAATGTACTATAAAAGGAAGATCTAGCCATCAGCAAAATTCATTTAGCAACAGTTAATAAGAGCAAAAGGGGCATTAGAGAGAGTCATTAAACCTTAGAAAAATAGAGAAAAGAGTAAGATATTGTGAGGGATCCTGTGATAAGTACTTGAGGGTACACTTGGATTCAAGGGAATTCTAACCTCGCAAGTCTTGGAAGCTTACAAAGAGCTATCTAAGTCTGTAACTTTCGAATTTATTTGAACATTGTGACATATTCCAATGAGAAATAGAGTCCAATGTACTAAAAAACTCAATATAATGACATATCACTTTATTTTTTGAGAATTCCTGACGCCCTTACTTGCTTTTTTCTTTTTCTTTACTGTTCCTTAGCCATTTATTTTACAATATGTATATGTTTGTATGTATGAGTGTATATGTATTGTACTACCCATGTTTTACGCATAAATTGGTTCATAATCAACCTAATATAGCTGCGATGAACCAATTGGAGGCCCAAAATTCTCGTAACCACATGGGCCTGGTACAGACCAAAACAGGAACCCACAAACGTTTAATATGTAAAATACTTAGAAAGTTTAGAAAGACTTTTTTTCATTCATTCCAAACAGGGTCATTGGTAATTTCCAATATAAAATTCTAGATTCCAGAAATCAATCAACACATGTAAATCATAGAGCTGCGGAAAATAAGTTTTTCCGTTTTAAAATCTTATCAATCTGGTCGGCAGTTGGAAGAAATAGGGTAGGAAATTCAGTGAACTATAAGGTATTAGACTTTCTTACTATAATATAAAAAAAATATAAAAGCCTCAATTTGTATCAATAAATATATAAATAAATGCCTCAAATTGGGGCTAGTTTCATCCACTATAGTAGCAAAGATAATTGAAGCCAGATTATGTACTCCTAACGCAACTCTGGTTGACTTTCAGGACTTTCAGTACTGATAATCTTGCTAATATGGAGAATTTTTTTTCGCCTGATAAATTATATAACTGCACCCTATTGAAAACTCAACCAACACAAGTCTTGTTCCCCATGTTATAATATCATTAACATAGTAAGAATGCTGACATTGACAATGGTTTAGCATAAAATTGTACACAAATTAGTTGCTGGTCGAGCAATGCTTGGAGTAATATCTTTAACCTCGCTCTGCACAACAACCAAATGACGAGTGATGCACATTCAGCAATGATTGCCCAACCAATAAGTTGACTCTTAATTCAAAAAAAAATGAAGTCTCTTGTTGATAAGTGATGGAGCATAGCATTTTCAAATACAATAGAATTTATGAAGCCAAAAAGCACATCCAGCTAAACAAATTAGAAAATAATAGATTAAAGAAAAAAGGAGGTGTCAAGCCTGATTCATAAGGTTAGTTTAACATCCATGTTCCTGCATACAAAGCCAGCATCTAATTGGTCTATTGACTTGAAATGTGACAAATTGTCAACCGAGTTTTGACGGTTAAATATAGTACTACAAGACAATCGCCATGCATCCACAATCTTGGTTTCTCCATAAAGAAAGCTAAACAAATAATAAGATTATCAGGCTTCACAAAAAAAAAAAAAAAAAAAAAAGGAACTAGATACGTGTTATATCACTAGACAGGGCTTGTGTGAGACTCGAAAATAAGGTATACATATGCCCACAATGTCAACACTGAGCTTGAACACCAGAAAGAAAACTGCTACTTGAAGAGAAATACCATTAAAACAAAGGCCAAAGGGTCCCAAAATTGAAGTTTACATATATATTAGAATCAGCAATAGAGCTCTGTAGGCTACAACAAGCCCCTCCCGGAAAAACTGAAATCTTAGAGCAAACCTACAATAAAAATCAAAGTTGTATATTACCTCTTCCTTTTCTTATTTCCAGTAACCTTGCCTCCATTGAAGCTTCTTATATCATCTGTGGTCTCTGCTGTATTCTGCTTCTTCAGACCTTTCCTCCCACCAGACCCAAACTTCGAATTTTTGAATTCCCTTTTCTTCTGTTTATTTGGGTTTCCAACTCCTCGTTTTGCCTTCCCTCCAGAACGATCTCCTGGAGCAACACCTGGTCTTTTCTTATTTGATCTCTCAAAAGTTTTCCCATCTTCAAAGGGCAAATTCATATCAGCATCTTTTTCACCCGCAGCAAACCCACTCTGTTGCCTCTGCTTCCTCCACTTCTTGACAGACTCTATATCTTCCTTTTTCTGCTTAGCTCTCTCTTTCTGCTTCTGGGCCTGAATCTCTTTAGATAGTTTCTTGGACTCCCTAGCCTTCCTTCTCTCCTCAGCCTCCTCAATCTTCCTCTTCTCTGACAAAAGCTTACCTTTCACTTTCTCCATGTGGGAATCTGTCTTCACCATCTCAGCATAATAGTCAGGGGGCCTGAAACAATTGATCTTCATTGACTTAAGCTTCTCAAAGGCTTCCTTAGTTCCCTCCAATGCTTGCATAACGAAGGCAGCCTCTCGTGTCAGGTCATCATTCACGTCCACCTCTTGCTCTTGGTTAACATCGATGGAAAGCCTGTGTATCCACCCCACATTTTCAGGCCAGCAAATATCTCCAAGTTTATCAAGGAGACCATCCCTGTTGTATATCGAGTTCTTTGAAGGTTCAATCAATTTCACATCTTCATCTTCTTCCGACCCTGATTCAGATTCTGATGCTTCCTCATCACGATCTTCCTCTCCATCCTCCTCAAACATAACAGGTTCTTTATTGAATATCCCCATTCAATAAACCTAACATATATTACAGAGGCACATACTTGTTAACAGGAGTTAATAAGTTGCATCATTACTTATTTGGGGGAGAAAAAAGAAGGGGGGAAAATATCAGAACCATCACATGAGCCAAATAAATTCATAAGAGTAGTGTTGAATTTTTTATATAAATGTGTACTCCCTTTTTATAGTAATTGTAGGACAAGCCAAAAATTTTGAGGTTACAATTATAGTAATCATAGGGTTTTCATTTTCTCTTGTTTTTATTTTTGTTAGCTGTTTTTTTTTTTTTTTTGGGATGAATGCAAAAATTTTATTCAACAAAGACCACAGCAGATACAACACAACCAAAACAAAACAAGCAGCCATGCTACACACACCTAACAAAACAGAACGAAAACAATACAGCACCATACAAACCCCAAAACTTTTACCTCTCAACCCAACAAGCAGAATCCAAAAAACAATAAACCGATCAGATAGTTGATAGTCAACTAATTTTACTAACGATCCCAGGCGCGCATGTTTAGAATGCAGCATCCATTCAACCATTAAAACAGCAAGCCATTTTCTAATAAACACCTTTTTTTTCATGTTCCAATAGTTTACCAACTAATCAGACTAAATAACAAAGAACTAAGAAAATCCTGAATAGTTTCCAACAACATAAGGTGACATTGAGAACCTTACCCCTTAAAAACAACAGCATAATCACAGACCCAAACACTCATATCAAAATTAAATTAAATACAAGCCATAATAATCAAAATAATTTCATCAAGTACACACACACAAAAAAAAACTTCCAAGTTTCACAAAATGAGACAATATTACACACAATCTTCATACAACAGCAGTACCAAGCTAAAGCTGCAGACAAGAGCTAAAGCAAGAAAACAAAAAATATATATAAATGAAACAAGAGCAATCTTAATGAAACAGGTATAGTTAAAGTGAGAAAAGAGAATGGGCCATAGAAATTACTCGGAGATCGAACCTGAAGAGAGAGTTGGGTGAGAGAGAGAGAGAGCGGCCTTAGGGTTTTGCGTTTTGTGGAAACAGAGAGTATAGACTATTGACAACGAGAGAGACAAAGGGTTTTGGGTTAAGCCGTTTAGGGCTATGGAAATGGGTCGGGTTCAAGAATTTTCTGGCCCACCCGAATTAGATAATATAATAAAGGTTTGAATCTTTTTTTTTTTTTTTCCCTCTAAAGTACTATATTTAAGTTTTGCTCTAGTATAAAATTAGTTTATTTTTAGTCAGCTCTACTCTACTCTCTTTCACTCTCCCTTCTTCCCCCTCCATCCAAATAGGCCATTACTTTTTCCTGCTTTATTGATTTAAATAACTAAAATATCTTTATTTTGTTAATTTATTTACACATAAAAAAAATATTTTCTATAATATAAGTAATTGTGCAGTTTTTTTTTTTTCTCTCTTTTTAAATATGATATAATTTGATTCTAAAAAAAATTAGTGTAAAATGCTTAAAATTTTTCAAAATTATCGATTTTAGGTTAACTCAATTTGATATGATCCATCCAATTCATAATAAGATAATGGTTGTATTTGGTATAAGTTTGGGTTTTTTTTTTCAAATAAATGGGATGAATTTAGAATAAAATTTCTTAAATTTTACTAGTACATAAAATAGTAAAAATTTTTGGATTTGAATTTGAATTTTTTTTTAATTAAAAAAAAATCATATCAAACCTCATCTGTTTTTTTTTTTTTTTTTAAGAAACAAACGCGCACACAAACAAGGGAGGAGAAAATGAGTTCTAACACAAAGGTACACCACAACTCCACATGTTGCATGTGTGTGTCTTGGTTTGGGGCTCATGGGCCTAAAAAAAGAAAACCAAAAATAGATTATTGGTCTTTAAAGTTTAATGAGTGAACATTTTTCATTTTTGGTCTTTATGTTAATTTCTATTGTTGATACTATTACTAATGAACTTAAACAATGATTTTTCACTCAACTAGTTTGATTGAAGAAAATTTCTTTTCTGATAATCTTATAATTACAATCTAATAATCTTATAGTTACTTTATTTATTAATTTAAATAACTAAAATATCTTTATTTTGTTAATTTATTTACACATAAAAAAAATATTTTCTATAATATAAGTAATTGTGTAGGTTTTTTTTTTTTTTTTCTCTTTTTAAATATGATATAATTTGATTCTAAAAAAAAATTAGTGTAAAATTCTTAAAATTTTTCAAAATTATCGATTTTAGGTTAACTCAATTTGATATGATCCATCCAATTCATAATAAGATAATGGTTGTGTAGGGTCAGTTTTTGGCGGCCCAAGCCCAAAGTATGGATTCAGCGCCCCCTGAGCCCAAAATAATAAATTTTGTAGAGAGTGGGTGAAAGAGCTAGGCTAATAATGAGAGTAACAGTATTAAACGGCCACACGAATGGGAGAATTTGGATTAATATGCCCTCGGACTGATAGAAATGACATGTCCGAAGAGGTGCCTTTCATTGATAATTCCATATTACAATTCTTGGAGTTACAATAATCAAAATATCTCTCCTTTTTTCCCCGTACTATCAGAGGCTTCCTTCCCTTATATAGTACTGCCTTCCTACATCTTCTCCGTCCACTTGTTCATCATCCAGGCGTCCACTTGAGTGCATGTCCCATCACCCCACTCTTAGCCTTATGTGAGTGGTGGTAGCTGAGAAAGCACTGTTCAGGGGTCTTATCCACATAAATGCGGCCAGAAAGGTAGGTGCAGTGTATTAAATGTGGTGGCTGAGGCCTGTCTCCTAGATATTTCCCTGTTCTTGTTAACTTCATGTGCGTCCGAGGTTTACCTCCCTCCTTATACTCGTCAGATGGAGCACTTGAACTTCCCGTATCTGTCAGGCAAAGATCCTTCGGATCCGAGGGCATTGGACTCCTCGGACAAATAAATAACTCCTCGGATATTGCCCGCGCTCCTCTCCAGACGTGCTCCCTTTACATGGGCCTCCGATTAAATGTTTTCATCTCCTCGGACTAACAGTGTTCCTTAAATGGAGCCTTGGGCCCAAGTTAGGTTGGGCTTTTCGTCCCCCACAATAGCCCCTCAAAATTGTGGTTTTTCGCTCGTATCCGAAGAGAAAAAGCAGGATTTTGACTTTCTGTAGAGTTAAAGCTCGTAAATCAGGCAAATTTAAGCTGGCACGTGCGTGGGCATGATAATTGACGCTTCATTAATGCCGCTGCCGTTTCCACATTTCCAAGGCGTTGCATTAATTGCGCCAGGTGGCGCTTTGTCCTCCGTATCTACCAGCGTTTAATTGATCCAACGGCCGTGGTTTTTCTTCAGGATTTGGGCGGGAGTGCCCCTGACCCTTCGTTTGACTCCGTATAAAACCTCAGGAGCAGTTATTTCCCTTCACTTTGCAAATCTTCAGACGCTCCAGCAAGAACAAACGCGCGACTCCGTTCAATCTTCCCAGTCTCCGGTTTCTATTTCCTCCAGGATCTTCACGAATCCCCCAAAAGCTTGCAATCCCCTCTCCGGCTTAATCCTCGTAAGTCATCGTCCACCGAATCCCCTAGTTTTCTCTTCGGCCAGACGTTTTAGTTTCTTACCATGGGGAAACTCCAATACTTGGTGGATAGCCCTGAGCAGATGGAGGCGTTCAGGGCTGCGTATCGCATACCCCCAAACGTGGGGTTGAGATATTGCCCCCCGGAAAAGATACTAACAGACCGAAAGACGGGAGAAGTGGTTATCCCTCTTATCGCGTTCAAAGAAGGGGGAATGACAATCCCCATGGGTCCCATCACCACTAACTACCTTCGGAATCATAGGCTTACTCCTTGGCAATGCGCGCCCAACATGTTTAGGATTTTAGGAGCGATTGAGGACCTCAACCTTCATTTGGGGTTGGGGCTCACCTGGCGCGACGTGGTACATATGTACGAATGCCACAGTCAGCAAGATGCGGGATATTACTTAAAATCCCGGTCGGACGTTGTCAGACTCATTTCCTGCCTTCCAAAATCCAACAAAGGGATGAAGGACGACTATGTAATCGTCTCGGGCGCATGGCATGACGGCCATCATTGCCCAACCAAGCTCGGAGAGCCAGGTGGGGCATGCTAGATTTAGGCACACTAACCATAGGTTTAGGGACCTTGTCTTTTAATGGTTTTTGGGTCGTCTTATGCCGCCATTTGTGGGACACTAATACGATTTTGCTGCAATGTAACAGATAAAAATCTCGTTGCTCCTCGGCTCAGCCTTACGAATATCGCCGCCCTTAATTTCCTATTGAGATCGGAGATATTCGTGAGTGAGGACGGACAGCTCCGATCGGCTCCTCTCATTCTGGGATACACAGCACAACCGAAGGGTTTTCAACCAATCGGAAACGCGATTGTTCAAGGAGACTACCGCCTTGCACGAATTGACGTCGGCCGAAAAGGTTTTTTGGCGCCTTTCGATCTTGAGCCCGTGCCCCATCCACTTCCTCAGGCCGTTCCTCCTCTCGTCCAACCACTACAACAGGTTCCTCTCGGACAAGCGGTTGGGGTTGAAAGGGTTGGCTCTTCCACCTCATCGTTAGAAGAGCAGATAGACGAGTTCCAGTTCGGAGAGGCTTCAGCGGCGGACCGAGTGATAGAGGTCTCAGACGCCGAGGGGGATCACGACAGGCAGTCAGGCATTCATCTTGATCAGCTAGCTGCTCACTCCGAGGACTCTTCAGACGACGGCATGGATTTGAAGAGTATGATGAAGACCCGGAGTAAAAAGGCTGAGCAGAAGGGTGTTGGGACATCCCAAACAGTGGTGAACTTGCCCCCCGTGTCATCACATGTTCCTGACCCCAGCCTGAAACCCATTCCTGATCTAAGGAAGAAACGGCCCCTCACTGATGCTGAGGAAAAACAAGTGCCGCCACCCAAGTTGCCTAAGCAACAGAAAGTGGTGAAAGACCTCCGGACTCGCAGGGCCTCATCCACCGAAAGCCGTGAGGAGGCTTTACTGGCAGACGTCCGACGAGGGGGACCCCGAATTTGGTCTCCAAAGCTGGAGTTGGAGGGCGCTCCGATCCTGTGGGATACCTCCCTCAGGAATTATGACGGAGGAAGGGCAGGCTATGTTGCCGAGGCTCTGCAGCAACCGCTCCTCCTCCCCCACGACATGGAGTCCTTCAGGCGCTTCAATCAGCAGGAGCTCTTTCAGTCCCTTAAGAGGGATGTAGCCATGGTAAGTGACCTTAGCTCGTTTAGCCGAACTCACACTTGCCTCTTTTTACTGCGCTTGACATTAGGAATTTCCGTTGTGCAGCTCACCCAGCAGATCTATGTGGCTGAGGAATGGAATAAGAAAAACCACCTCGAGGCCCAATCGGCATTATACTCCCGCGACGAGACGGAGAAAGCGCTGGGCAAGCTGAGGGAGGATTACGCCCGCCTGTCCGAAGACCTTAAAGAGATGACCAGCCAAAAAAGGAGTCTTGAGGCTGGGATTAAGAATGCCGAGAAACAGGCCGAGGAGCAGCGCAAGCAGCTAAACATGGCCGAAATCAATCTGGCGACCGAGCGGGAGGTGGTAAAGGGTCTCCGCGCCGAACTGACGAGGGCGAAGGCGAGTGCCCAGGTAGCCGAGAATGACGCCAAGCTGGCCAAGGAGGCGGTTGAGGCCGAGAGAAAAGCGGCCTACCAGTTGGGAGTGGAGCAGACCTCGTCTCAGCTCCTGGATCAATTCGCCATGGTTAGCCGAGATTACTGCGGCATAACATGGAGCAAAGCGTTGGACGCCGCCGGAGTACCGGCTGATTCTGTTCTGAGGCTGCCCGAGAGCGTATACTACGTCCCTGAGATCCGAGAACTTCCGGAAGATGATCCCCCCGCTCAGCTTCCAGAGATTTCGGAGCCAAGGATAGTTAGTGAAACTCCCTCATCCACTCTTGAGGCACCTGAGGGGGCTGGTCAGCTGGGTGTCAAGGGTAAACCAGCCGAGCCAGCCAAAGGCAAAGGCAAAGAGTCAGGCAAGGAGAAGACTCCTGCTGGGCTTAAAGATCAAGCACCTGAAGCACCTGCTCCGACTGACCAAGTTGCTGGTTCTGTGCCCCCTCCAGCAAAAGAGTAGATTCATAGGCTTTTTTTTTTTTTTTTTTTTTTAAGGAATTGTAAACTCTTATCCTATTTATGGAATGGCTTTCCCTTATGCTTCTAACGCTTTTAGTACTCGTCCCATTATTTATTACTGCTGCTCATAATTGCACATTATACTGAGAACAAAATGACATGAACAGACTTGATTGACGCATCGCATTGATGCTGCGAGTAGGTGAAATTGATGTTGAAATGGGAAGCCCGGGTAAATGTTATTAATAAGTAATAGTTGCCGCGAGTGGTATAACTAAGGAAAACAGTCATGAGCAAAAACTATTTTTGAACGCAAACGAATATTAACTAATTCACAACACCTGTTCCGAGGACTGCAGGCATGGTTGGGCTTAAGCTTGAACATTTAAGAACTGAAAAGAAGTGTTAACTAACCCAAATCATCTGGTCCGAGGACTACAGGCGTGATAGGATTTAAGTTTGAGCACTTAAGAGAACTGTAATGGAGTGTTAACTAACCCAAATCATCTGGTCCGAGGACTACAGGCATGATAGGATTTAAGTTTAAACACTTAAAAGAACTGTAATGGAGTGTTAACTAACCCAAATCATCTGGTCCGAGGACTACAGGCATGATAGGATTTAAGTTTAAACACTTAAAAGAACTGTAATGGAGTGTTAACTAACCCAAATCATCTGGTCCGAGGACTACAGGCATGATAGGATTTAAGTTTAAACACTTAAAAGAACTGTAATGGAGTGTTAACTAACCCAAATCATCTGGTCCGAGGACTACAGGCATGATAGGATTTAAGTTTAAACACTTAAAAGAACTGTAATGGAGTGTTAACTAACCCAAATCATCTGGTCCGAGGACTACAGGCATGATAGGATTTAAGTTTAAACACTTAAAAGAACTGTAATGGAGTGTTAACTAACCCAAATCATCTGGTCCGAGGACTACAGGCATGATAGGATTTAAGTTTAAACACTTAAAAGAACACTTTATGCGGTGAATTGGCACATTGGTTGAAAAGTGGGCTCGATTAGTAAAAGTACCTCTTGAGGTTATTTACATTCCACGGACGTGGTATTACATGGCCATCCAAGTCCTCCAAGAAATATGCCCCAATGCCTGCTCCTGAAGTGATGCGATATGGTCCTTCCCAATTGGGTCCCAGTTTTCCCCAAGCTGGATTTTTTGCGGTGCCCACCACTTTCCTCAGCACCAGATCACCAGGCTCTAGAGGCCTCCGCTTTACATTAGCATCGTAGCCTTGCCTGAGTTTCTGTTGGTAATGCGCCAACCGAACCATCGCGTTCTCCCTCCTTTCGTCAATCAGGTCCAAACTCTTCTGTAGTTGCTCATCGTTGTCGGCTGGACTGAACGAGCTACTTTTCAACGTTGGAAACCCGGCTTCCAGAGGAATGACAGCCTCAGCCCCGTAGGTCATAGAGAAGGGGGTCTCGCCCGTAGACCTACGAGGCATAGTTCTGTACGTCCACAGCACATGTGGCAACTCTTCTACCCATCTGCCCTTTGCATCGTCCAGTCTCTTCTTCAAGCCGTTCAGTATGACCTTGTTGACAGCTTCTGCTTGTCCGTTACCTTGAGGGTAGGCAGGAGTAGAGTATCTGTTCACAATCCCCAGCTCACTGCAATAATTCCTAAATGCCCTGCTATCAAACTGTAAGCCATTATCCGAGATGAGAGTATGAGGGACCCCAAACCGAGTGACAATGTTCTTCCATACGAACTTCTGCACGTCCACGTCTCTGATATTGGCGAGTGGTTCGGCTTCGACCCACTTGGTGAAGTAGTCTGTGCCGACCAGTAGGTACTTCTTGTTTCCTGCAGCTTTGGGAAAAGGTCCGACGATATCCAAGCCCCACTGGGCGAATGGCCAGGGGCTAGATAGCGGATTAAGAATTCCTCCTGGTTGGTGGATGTTTGGGGCGAAGCGCTGGCACTGATCACACTTTTTGACATAATCGTGGGCTTCCTTTTACATGTATGGCCACCAATAACCTTGGGTGAGGGCTCGATGAGCCAGGGATCTACCTCCGGTGTGGCTCCCACAAATCCCTTCGTGCAGCTCTTCTAATAATGACTCAGAAGCTTCAGAATGCACGCATAACAAGTACGGCCCCGAGTAGGAGCGTCTGTACAGTTTTTGGTCCTCAGATAACCAGAACTTAGTCGCCTTCCTTCGAATTTTATCAGCTTCTCCCCTGTCTTCAGGTAATACATCTTCTTCGAGAAATCTGACTAGAGGGTCCATCCAGCGCGGCCCAGCTCTGACCTGGTGAACCTGAATTGCCCCGGACTTCGCCTCCGAAGGCCTGTGCAAGTCCTCGACGAGGATGACCCTCGGAAGGTCTTGTGCCGAAGAGGTGGCAAGCGTCGCCAGGGAGTCAGCATGTGAATTGCCACTCCTAGGGATGTGCAGCAAACTGAAAAAGTCGAACCCTGATTGCAGCTGTTTAACACGACCCAGGTACCCCTGCATTCTTTCGTCCTTTGCCTCGAACTCGCCTTGTACTTGTCCTACTACCAATCTTGAGTCCGAAAACAACTCCACGGACTTCCCCCCCATTTTACGGACCATGGTCATCCCCATCAGTAGGGCCTCATATTCCGCCTCATTATTCGTTGCCGAGAAGTCCAGCCTTAATGACTTCTCGATGGTGATTTTCTCGGGGGATATCAATACCAGCCCAACTCCAGATCCTTTTTGGTTTGCTGCGCCGTCAACGTACACTTCCCAATGGGAGGGATTCTGTTGGGAGATCAGGCCAACTGATTTTTCATCCATGCCTGGCGTGGGCTTTACTTCTTCTAACTGGGGCTCCGTGAACTCAGCCACCAAATCTGCGAGGACCTGTCCCTTGACCGATGTGCGGGGCATATATCTTATATCGAAAGCCCCTAAGATTGTACCCCACTTGGCAATCCGACCGGTGTAGTCAGCACTTCGGAGTATGGCTCTGAGTGGAAGTTGTGTGAGAACGATGACCGTGTGGGCTTGGAAGTAGTGGGGCAACTTCCGTGTGCCGAGTACTACCGCTAGGATAGCCTTCTCCAGTGGTAGGTAACGAATCTCGGCCTCATGCAGTGACTTGCTCACGTAATAAACTGGTCTTTGTACACCACCGTCTGATCGTATTAACACCAGGCTCACCGCACAAGGAGCCACGGCAATATAGGCGAAAAGTACCTCATCTGGTTCAGGACTGGACATGATTGGTGGCCGAGCTAGATAATCCTTGAGCTGCTGAAATGCCAAGGCGCACTCTTCCGTCCATTCGAACCCCTTCCACTTGTGGAGCAGAGAAAAGAAAGGACGACACCTGTCTGCCGATCTAGAGATGAAACGATTGAGGGCAGCGGTCATTCCGGTCAGCTTCTGAACCTCCTTGGGGTTCCGAGGAGCTCGCAGATCGTTGATGGCCTTTATCTGGTCGGGGTTGACTTCGATTCCTCTGTGCGTGACCATGTATCCTAAAAATTTTCCAGACCCTACCCCAAACGAGCACTTAGAAGCGTTCAATCGTAACTTGTGCTTTCGTAGAATCTCAAAGGTACTTTTAAGGTCCTTCACATGCTCGGCAATAACTTTGCTCTTCACCACCATGTCATCTATGTAAACCTCGATATTCTTGCCCAGCTGCGGCTCGAACATCCTCGTCATCATCCTCTGGTAGGTAGCTCCCGCGTTCTTCAAGCCAAACGGCATTACTTTATAGTGGTAATTGCCAATAGGGGTGACAAATGCGGTCTTCTTCTAGTCATCCGGGGCTAATGGTATCTGGTGGTAGCCTTGGAAGGCGTCTAGGAAGCTCATCCGAGGGTGGCCAACAGTGGCATCTACCAACTGATCAATTTTCGGCATAGGGAAAGGATCTTTGGGGCAAGCCTTGTTTAAATCGGTGAAGTCTACGCACACTCGCCATTTCCCGCTTTTCTTCTTTACCACGACGGTATTTGCTAGCCACTCAGGATAAAAGACTTCTTTGATAGCCCCAGCCTGTTTGAGTTTTGCCACTTCCTCTCTCACGGCGTCCGCATGCTCCTTGGACGGGCGCCGAATAGGCTGTTTCCTGGGGGTGACAAGGGGATTCACCTTCAAATGGTGACATATAAACTCCGGATCTACCCCCGGGGCTTCATAAGCGCTCCAGGCGAACACATCGAGATTTCGTTCGAGGAATTCTATTAGCTCTGCCCTCTCTTGAGGAGGCAGCTGAGATCCAACCTGGAAGAACCTATCGGGGTCGTCTCCGATGACCACTTTCGTCAGATCCTCGCATCGATTGCCTTCATCTGAATCTTCGACGAGCTGTCCCCGAGACTGTAGCTGCTATAAACTCCCTTCGGACATGGCCGAAATCTCGGATTGGGTCTCATGTTGAATGGCAGCGACCAGGCACTGTCGGGCAGCGGGCTGATCCCCTCGGATCTCTTGGATCTGCCCTTCGGATGGGTATTTGACCTTCTGGTGCAATGTAGAGGGGACAGCCCCAAGCGCATGAATCCAAGGTCTGCCTACAAGCGCCGTGTAGGGCGAATATGCATCCACAACTATAAAATCCAGCTCCACCACTTCGGAACCGGCCTGCACGGGTAGACGTATCCGGCCTTTCGGGGTGACAGGCCTTCCTTCAAAGCTTATGAGAGGGGAATTGTAGGGCGTCAGGTCCTGGGGTCTCAGGCCTAGCCCCTTGTAGAGGTCTGGGTACATTATCTCCACGGCACTGCCTTGGTCCACCATCACCCTCTTCACATCATATCCAGCTATTCTGAGGGTAATGACTAATGCATCGTCGTGGGGTTGAATGGTGCCCACCATGTCTTCGTCCGAGAACCCTATCTGCAGCGGGGCCGCAGACTTAACTCTCTTCAGACCTCGGTTTGACTCCCCTGCTGATGGTCGGCCTACCGACATAACTTTCAATGGCCAGGATCCTGTCCTCCCCGGCGCAGCGAAGACAACGTTTATAGTCCCAAGCGGCGGCTTCGAGGGGTCATCTCTCCGTGGCCCTGAGCGTGTCTGGCCCCCTCGGCCGCTGGAGGGGTGCAAGAGGTGCTTCAGTCTACCATCGCGAACCAGTTGGTCCAAGTGATCCCACAAGCTCCTACAGTCCTCCGTGGTGTGCCCATGATCTTGATGGTATTGGCAGTAGAGATTATGGTTACGCCTCTCGGGGTTTCCTACCATCTTGTTCGGCCATCTGAAGAATGATTCGTGCTTGATCTTTTCCAAGACCTGATGCACTGGTTCTTTGAACACGGCGTTGACCGCTTGGGGATTCACCGATCCTGATTGCCCAACAAAGTCCCTCCGCGGTTTACTATGGTTATAACGGTCCGACCTGAAATCCCTCCTCTCCTGAGGGATAACCTTGTCCTTTCCCTGGCCCTGCCGCTGGTCTTCTTCAACTCTCTTATACTTTTCTATGCGGTCCATCAATTGACGCACGTTGGTGACCGGTTTGCCGGATAAGGATGTCCTCAAACCGTGGTTAATAGGGAGGCCGAGCTTGAAAGTGCTGAGGGCCATTGCATCGTTGTTGCCCTCCATATCGTTGAACATCTCCCAGTATCTGTCTGAATACGCCTTCAAGGATTCGCCTTCCTGCATGGACAAGGATAACAGTGAAGAGAAAGGCCTGGACACTCTTCGGCATGTGACAAAACGGGAGCCGAACGCCTGTGTGAGTTCTTTGAAGGAGTTGATGGAGCCTGCCCTCAAACCGTCAAACCACCTCATGGCAGTAGGCCCAAGACTGGAAGGGAAAACCTTGCACATCAGAGCTTCGTCTCTGGAGTAGACCGCCATCCTCTGGTTAAAATGACTCACGTGCTCCACGGGGTCAGTTTTACCGTTGTAGATGGTGAACGTTGGTTGGTTGAAGCGCTGAGGAAGTTCGGCATCCTCAATCTTGTGCGTGAAGGGTGACCTAGATATCTGATTCAGAGCCCTGTTCATGGCATCATTCTCCACGTCCTCACGTGATGGACTTCTTCGTTGTCTCTGGCGATGGGGCTCCTTTTCATAGGTGTAGGACTCACTGGCTGGTGTCCTAGATTTATGCTGGTAAGAGACATCCTGCTCGTCATCAAGATCCTCCTCAGAACATGAGGAAGCCCGTTTCCTTTTTGCATGGCGCAACTGTCTTTTCAGTTTTTCCACTTCTAGCTGTAAGTCACGATTCTTCTCTGCATGGGACATGTGACTTTCTCCCTGTGACTGGCTCTGGCTCAGGCGCACAGTGTGTACGCTGCCCTCACGATTTTGTCTCCTCTCTAAGTTCACAAAAGGGTCCACGTGTTGGGATGCCCTGGATTCCGCTTGTTGTTCACCTTGTCCTGCCATCATCAACTGTTGCTTTCACTCTGGCACAAGCTCTCCCCACAGACGGCGCCAATTGTAGGGTCAGTTTTTGGCGGCCCAAGCCCAAAGTATGGATTCAGCGCCCCCTGAGCCCAAAACAATAAATTTTGTAGAGAGTGGGTGAAAGAGCTAGGCTAATAATGAGAGTAACAGTATTAAACGGCCACACGAATGGGAGAATTTGGATTAATATGCCCTCGGACTGATAGAAATGACATGTCCGAAGAGGTGCCTTTCATTGATAATTCCATATTACAATTCTTGGAGCTACAATAATCAAAATATCTCTCCTTTTTTCCCCATACTATCAGAGGCTTCCTTCCCTTATATAGTACTGCCTTCCTACATCTTCTCCGTCCACTTGTTCATCATCCAGGCGTCCACTTGAGTGCATGTCCCATCACCCCACTCTTAGCCTTATGTGAGTGGTGGTAGCTAAGAAAGCACTGTTCAGGGGTCTTATCCACATAAATGCGGCCAGAAAGGTAGGTGCAGTGTATTAAATGTGGTGGCTGAGGCCTGTCTCCTAGATATTTCCCTGTTCTTGTTAACTTCATGTGCGTCCGAGGTTTACCTCCCTCCTTATACTCGTCAGATGGAACACTTGAACTTCCCGTATCTGTCAGGCAAAGATCCTTCGGATCCGAGGGCATTGGACTCCTCGGACAAATAAATAACTCCTCGGATATTGCCCGCGCTCCTCTCCAGACGTGCTCCCTTTACATGGGCCTCCGATTAAATGTTTTCATCTCCTCGGACTAACAGTGTTCCTTAAATAGAGCCTTGGGCCCAAGTTAGGTTGGGCTTTTCGTCCCCCACAATAGCCCCGTGAGTAGTGGTACACTACCCAAGCTCCTGAAGCATTATAAAGGGTAGTGGGGCGCTCTCTCTAACCGATGTGGGATTACAATTACAAGTCCAAGCTAAGCGCTTGCTTGGTTGGTCCTGCACTCGGGGACAAGGACAAAAACCGCACCGCGCCAGGCTCCGCGGTAGGATAACAATTAGATGGGGCGGTGGCAAGCTAAGGCTCATCCCAACCCCAAAAAGCGCTTTTTGTAAGGTATAAGAACCCCATCTGATTGTATCCTTACCGCGGTGCCTGGCGCGGTGCGGTTTTGTCCTCGTCCCCGAGTGCAAGACCAACCAAGGGCTAGACCTTGTAGTTGTAATCCCACATCGGTTAGAGAGAGCGCCCCACTACCCTTTATAATGCTTCAGGAGCTTGGGTAGTGTACCACTACTCACATGTGAGTAGTGGTACACTACCCAAGCTCCTGAAGCATTATAAAGGGTAGTGGGGCGCTCTCTCTAACCGATGTGGGATTACAACTACAAGGTCTAGCCCTTGGTTGGTCTTGCACTCGGGGACGAGGACAAAACCGCACCGCGGTAAGGATACAATCAGATGGGGTTCTTATACCTTACAGGTTGTATTTGGTATAAGTTTGGGTTTTTTTTTTTTTAAATAAATGGGAAGAATTTAGAATAAAATTTCTTAAATTTTACTAGTACATAAAATAGTAAAAAGTTTTGGATTTGAATTTGAATTTTCTTTTAAATTAAAAAAAAAATCATCTTAAACCCCATCTGTTTTTTTTTTTTTTTTTAATAGAAACAAACGCGCACACAAACAAAGGAGAGGAAAAGGAGTTCTAACACAAAAGCACACTACAACTCCACTTGTTGCATGTGTGTGTCTTGGTTTGGGGCTCATGGGCCTAAAAAAAGAAAACCAAAAATAGATTATTGGTCTTTAAAGTTTAATGAGTGAGCATTTTTCATTTTTGGTCTTTATGTTAATTTCTATTGTTGATACTATTACTACTGAACTTAAACAATGATTTTTCACTCAGCTAGTTTGATTGAAGAAAATTTCTTTTCTGATAATCTTATATTTACAATCTGATAATCTTATAGTTACTTTATTTATTGATTTAAATAACTAAAATATCTTTATTTTTGTTAATTTATTTACACATAAAAAATAATATTTTCTATAATATAAGTAATTGTGCAGTTTTTTTTTTCTCTTTTTAAATATGATATAATTTGATTCTAAAAAAAAAATTTTGTGTAAAATGCTTAAAATTTTTCAAAATTATCGATTTTAGGTTAACTCAATTTGATATGATCCATCCAATTCATAATAAGATAATGGTTGTATTTGGTATAAGTTTGGGTTTTTTTTTTTTAAATAAATGGGATGAATTTAGAATAAAATTTCTTAAATTTTACTAGTACATAAAATAGTAAAAAGTTTTGGATTTGAATTTGAATTTTTTTTTAATTAAAAAAAAAATCATCTTAAACCCCATCTGTTTTTTTTTTTTTTTTTTTTTTATAGAAACAAACGCGCACACAAACAAGAGAGAGGCAAAGGAGTTCTAACACAAAGGCACACCACAACTCCACCTGTTGCATGTGTGTGTCTTGGTTTGGGGCTCATGGGCCTAAAAAAAGAAAACCAAAAATAGATTATTGGTCTTTAAAGTTTAATGAGTGAGCATTTTTCATTTTTGGTCTTTATATTAATTTCTATTGTTGATACTATTACTAATGAACTTAAACAATGATTTTTCACTCAACTAGTTTGATTGAAGAAAATTTCTTTTCTGATAATCTTATAGTTACTTTATTTCTTGATTTAAATAACTAAAATATCTTTATTTTGTTAATTTATTTACACATAAATTTTTTTTTTCTATAATATAAGTAATTGTGCAGTTTTTTTTTTTCTCTTTTTAAATATGATATAATTTGATTCTAAGAAAAATTAGTGTAAAATGCTTAAAATTTTTCAAAATTATCGATTTTAGGTTAACTCAATTTGATATGATCCATCCAATTCATAATAAGATAATGGTTGTATTTGGTATAAGTTTGGTTTTTTAAAAAAAAAAAAAAAAGGGATGAATTTAGAATAAAATTTCTTAAATTTTACTAGTACATAAAATAGTAAAAAAATTTGGATTTGAATTTGAATTTTTTTTTTAAATTAAAAAAAAAATCATCTTAAACCCCATCTGTTTTTTTTTTTTAGAAACAAACGCGCACGCAAACAAGGGAGAAGAAAAGGAGTTCTAACACAAAAGCACACCACAACTCCACCTGTGTCTTGGTTTGGGGCTCATGGGCCTATAAAAAGAAAACCAAAAATAGATTATTGGTCTTTAAAGTTTAATGAGTGAGCATTTTTCATTTTTGGTCTTTATGTTAATTTCTATTGTTGATACTATTACTAATGAACTTAAACAATGATTTTTCACTCAGCTAGTTTGATTGAAGAAAATTTCTCTTCTGATAATCTTTTAGTTACAATCTGATAATCTTCTAGTTACTTTATTTATTGATTTAAATGACTAAAATATCTTTATTTTGTTAATTTATTTACACATAAAAAAAATATTTTTCTATAATATAAGTAATTGTGCATTTTTTTTTCTCTTTTTAAATATGATATAATTTGATTCTAAAAAAAAATTAGTGTAAAATGCTTAAAATTTTTCAAAATTATCGATTTTAGGTTAACTCAATTTGATATGATCCATCCAATTCATAATAAGATAATGGTTGTATTTGGTATAAGTTTGGGTTTTTTTTTTTTTTTTTTTTTTTTAAATAAATGGGATGAATTTAGAATAAAATTTCTTAAATTTTACTAGTACATAAAATAGTAAAAAGTTTTGGATTTGAATTTGAATTTTTTTTTAAATTAAAAAAAAAAATCATCTCAAATCCCATCTGTATTTTTTTTCAGAAACAAATGCGTACACAAACAAGGAAGATAGAAATGAGTTCTAGCATAAAGGCACACCACAACTCTACCTGTTGCATGTGTGTGTGTCTTGGTTTGGGGCTCATGGGCCTAAAAAAGGAAAACCAAAAATAGATTATTGGTCTTTAAAGTTTAATGAGTGAGCATTTTTCATTTTTGGTCTTTATGTTAATTTCTATTGTTGATACTATTACTAATGAACTTAAACGATGATTTTTCACTCAGCTAGTTTGATTGAAGAAAATTTCTTTTCTGATAATCTTATAGTTACAATTATGGGGAATGGGGGATTTGAACCATAGTTCTTATAAATGAGAGCATAATGATAAAATACCACTAAATTACAAGACTCTTGATGGTTAAAAAAAATCTCTAAGGATGCATTGTCCCTTCTTCATCACTTTTTTTTTTTCTTCATTATCTCTCTCATATACAGTAGCATATTAATTTTAATTTATCTGGATCAAAACAATAACAAATGATTCAAGCACTTTTTCAATCCCTAAACTTTTCCCACCGGAAGCTTTTGAGCTACAGCCCCAATCCACAGACCACCAACACCACCACACATTGTCAATCCGCCATGCTCAGAGTCGCCTGAACTCAAAATTATCTTCTTATTTTTTTATGCTGGAATGTGTTGTACACTTGTACCAACATTCAAATAGCTATCCATGCTGGAAGTCGTGGCCACCATATTCCAATTTTTAACAACAGAAGAATGTTCATAAGTTACAAAGGTACATATCAAATTGCCCTTGATACCTGAGCAGCTCGGAAATACAACAATGCGTTTTTTACGGTTAGGTAATTTTCTTTTAGGTACGTAAAATACAACAATACCGCAAGAAATTCTAACCCATTACAATCTAATATTCTACGTATGGCATCAATGAGAAAGCACCATTACATAGAAAAAATTGCAGCTTGTGTAGACAATAAACAAGCTTTCAAAACCTATAAGAGTCTGGTTCAATATACAGGACACACTTCATTGGCCTCAACAATATTTGCCCCATCAGATAGGTCAAGGTAAACATACCACATTATCTTCATCAAATGGCTTTTGGACCCAGATGGAAAGGCTATTGGAAAAGGTTGTAGTCTAAGAATGCTGTTGAGCAGGCAGGATATTGGGCAGCCTGCAATATCATCAATAAAGAGCAACAAACACCTTTTCTGCTTAATGCTCGTCTTGCCTCTCCAAATCTTGGATTTCAATTGGTTCAGGGAAAATTTCACTGGATAACCTTTTATTTGAAGATGAGTATTCCTGTCCGCCACTGCCATGGGAGTTTTCCCTCCCTGGCTGTTTTGGACCACCGGTGCTAGTCTGGCTTGGAATGGTGGCACTCTCTGATGAGCTGTGCCGCCAACTACCAAAGATCGCAGCACTCCAAGATCTATTAGACGACGTTGTTCGCAACTTTGCAGAACTGGAACTCTCCTCCCTAACCACTTTTAAAGGGTTTTCCAATGCTTTAAGGATATGTTTCATTGCAGGGCGTCTGGAAGGCTTGCTGTTAAGGCATGACCTGGCCACAATTGCTACAGCCCATACTTCTTCCAATAGATCTTCATCTATTATCAGAGATGGGTCAACAATTTTAGTTACCAGTTCCTTGTCGTGTATGCTGATGTAGGGCAGCGTCAGTTCCAACCACTCTCTTGTAGTAGCATCATCAAATTTGCTGATGCCAACCTTACCCGTTACAAGCTCAAGCAAGACTTTCCCAAAACAGTATGCATCATAAGCACAAGATGCTGATGATGAGCCTGTCCATCACCAAAGAAATTAAACAAAAAACTATTTAGTTTTCTTCTCCAATCATTATGCAGTTGAAAGAGAAAGAAACACTGAAATGCCAGATACATTAAAAGTCTACATGGCCCACTCTCCTCGCCACTCTTCTAAGCTGAAATACTTTCTTTGAATAATAGACTTGCTTCAGTAAAGTGTGAACCACCCTAAATTTTCAAGACGAAGGGGAAGTAATACATATTCTCTGTGAGGATAGTAGTAAGCTCATTGCTTAAGCTTCAGATTATTCTCCCGGAGGTCTAGACTATTGGGCCATGAATTAATAGAGACAAGTTTACAGTCCATTCCTAGAGGACTGGCTAGGTAGGGTTTATAAAGGATGATTGACCAAAGAGGAAGCATATTTAAATTATGTTTTAGTATGTTGACAAATAGATAAAATAAATAAAGAATATCCAAAAAATGTAGGAGAATATACACACCAGAAGGGCCTTGTTCAGAGATTCTGCACATGACACAAGAGAAAAAAGTGTTACACCTTTGGACAAAACACAATAAATATATCCAACCATGGAAACAAATTAAAGTAATAAAAATGGCAATGTGCACAAAAGACAGATTTAATTTTAGTCCAAACTAAATCATAATTATATTGGACTAAACATTCCTTTTTAAGTAATTGATTTCATGGGGGCAAATAATCAAAACCATATGTGTGTGTGTGTGTGTGTGTGCAGGATTTGCATCCATTTAAAGTTGCTATTCATGCATCTAATAAACTACCTGCAACAAAGTGAGAGATGAACAGATTCAGTCCCACATCTCATGAGTTATCTATTGTACTACTAGTAGTAAACTGCCAAGTTGACCCATTTCATGGCCACAATATGTTATAAATATTTCTAATATATTCTGATTTATTTTCTTCTTGCGTTTTTTAAGACAATAATTTCTGGAGATCAATCAAGATTATGACATGCCAGGTTGTTGCTGCTAATGATGCTCTTCCAGAGCATCTATTCTAGGTTAAGCTCAGCAAATGTTGAAGCAAAAGAAGAATCCCTTTTTTGGGGGGGTTCTGCACCATGTGGCATGCACAACTTGAAAATGCAAAGAAAATATATAATTGATAAAGTACTTACTGTGGCTTCCGCAAGAACCTTGTGAGCACATTCTGGTGTGAATCCCCTTGAGCATGAACTTCACTCAAACTTCCAAGCCGCACTTCAAATTTATCATCAAGGAGGATACTGCTTGCTTGAATATCTCTTCAACCACCAAAAATATTATTTCATTTAATATTTGCACCACTGGGCATAATAGTTCTAAATAAAGCTAGAAAAGATAACAGATAATGTTTGCAAAGCAATTAATTTCTGACTAAAAATCAAATTGTGGTTGGAATTGACTCAAATGAAAATATGTGAAAAGTACAGTATATAATTTTGCTAATTGAAATTGACTGATTTGAGCAAATAATAATAATAATAATAATCGAAAATGACCAAAATGAAAGCATTTAAGAAGCATTTCTATATAATCTTGTTAGCATGCTACTGGAGCACATCTCTTTTCACCAGTGTATACTGCTAATTCTTTCCATTAAAAGGAACTAAATGTCCAATTTGAAGCCATCCTTTGTGACTATATAAGCAGCTTTACATAAAGAACAGAAAACATCAACTTATGATACAAATTATCAAATTTTGTACATCATTCAGATGATAATGTCCTACTAAACTTGCAGAAAAGAGCTCAAAAGATTCAAACTTTCTCTGTATGATGATTTGATATGATACTCGCCCCAAAAAGGAAGACGATATTCACTGTCAGGTTTTTGACTATCAGCATGCACACTTAGGTTTTGCGCTAAAAATTAAAAAGATGAGACAACAGACAAAAGAAAAAAAGAAACAGTTATCTTTGAGTTTATTTACTCCCCAGGATCTTATACCAAAGGTGAGTTTGCAGTAGCACCTCCTAACAGGGTATGTATGTCCTAGATGCATAGGGTGAAAATCCCACATAAAATGAATCTCGAACAATCAAGAAATCCACATCCAATACCTAGAGTATGATCCTCATTATAGAAAATCACAAAGCTTTTATGTTCCCAAAAGTGTATGGTCAGAGTTTAAGGAGAAAAAATTTAAAATAAAGAATTATGCATTCTTATTTCTCTTTCTTCATTTGAATAAATTGGGTTCAAATTTGCAGCTAAAACTGAGTTAAATTTAATGCAAAAGCTCCAGAAAGGTTGGGACCAGTACACAGATGTCAAGAATCCTAAGTACATACTTCAACCTAGAATTGTGGTTTAATGTTTATTATTTTTTGGAGAAAATGATATCACAGTAAATCAACCAATCCTAAATGGCCCAAAAGCACCACCCATAAGGGCCTTTCCCTAGGACATGATTGAATAGCCAGTTAAGCACCTACTTCGCTAGCAGACAAGCAGGTTAATTGAGAAATTAAATCAGAGAAAAGCTAATATGGGACAAGCTAATTTTCTTGACAGAACAAATAATTGCAATGTATGTTGCCAACAGTCAGATTCATAATACGAGATTTCTGAATAACCATATATGATGGATGATATCAAAAGTAAGAAAGTCAAGAAATTCGAAAGGTTTCACTTATATGAATGAAGAGAGATCAACGATAGCCATAAGAAAGTTCAATGATACCTGTGAACAAGGGGAGGGTTGCACTCATGATGTAGGTAGGATAGGCCCTCAGCAGCTCCTATCGCAATTTTCAATCTTGTGATCCAGTCCAGAGACTGTGAACTGCCATCCTCAGAGATAAAGCTGTGTAAGGAATTAGCCAGGTCTCCATTTGGCATACTCTTGTACACCAAAAGCTTCTCACTCTCATGCTCCAAGCAGTGCCCCAATAGTGGAACCAACCGGGTATGTGAAACCTTGCTGAAAAACTCTAACTCCATCATGTATGATTCTTTCTTGAAGGAATGCAAATCTACCCTTTTGATGACTACAGGGATCCCACCTTCCATAAGCCCCCGGAAAAGGTCTCCAGAGCGGCCATGTTTGATAAGATTTGCTTCACTAAAATCACCAGTGAAGTGGAGCATCTGCTCATAGGTAAATATTTCTCCAATACCTGTCAAATTGGCAAGATCCTTGGGTGGAGAAGCGTTGTCTCCTTCTGGAACAGACCCTACATTTGCAGTCCTTTGAGTTGCAGTGCCCTTATCACACATTCTCAGGAGTAGTACCATGACCAACACTAAAAGTGCAATGAAGCCAATCCCACCAACTAGGCCCCCTACTATATATATCCATCGTTTCTTGGTCTTTGAATTATGTTCTGCTACCTGATTCTGTTCTGGGTCTCCAAAATTATCAAAAAGTAAGCCTCTGTCGGTATAGAACTGTCTACAATCATCCGCTCTCCTCTGATTTTGCACCAACTGTAAACAATTTCTATCAAGAGTAGCACTGCTTTGACCAGCATCAACTACCTTGCCTTGAAAATAGTTACCGGAAAAATCAACTGACCTAAACTTCCGAACATATGATAAATTCAAAACACCATAAAACCGATTGTTTGAGAGATTGAACACCGCAAAAGTAGCGCTTTTATTTGAACCAAGACTCATAAATATACTATCCGGAAATGGACCCTCCAAAACATTGACCCCAATATCCATCCTCCTCAATCTCCTCAACCTTTTCAACTCCACAGGCAATGACCCGGACAAAGCATTCTTGCTAAGATCAAGCTCTACTAATCTAGACAAACTACCCAATTCACCCGGTATCGAAGTGAAACTATTATCAGAAAGACTCAAGTATTCAAGACTTGAAAGATTACCAAGCCCATCTGGAATTGACCCAGATAAGTAATTTGAAGAAAGGTCAAGCCTTGTGAGTTTAGCAAGAGTCTCAAAACCAGAAGGCAATGACCCAGTAAGTGAATTCCGTGAAAGATCAAGAATTAACAGCTCAGATAAATTTCCCAATGAAGAAGATATACTACCAGTAAGGTTATTACCTGACAGATACAAATACCTCAGTGTACTCAATCCACCGAGCGACGCAGGGATCGACCCAGTAACTGAGCTAGACCTTAGATCGAGCACTTGGAGTGCTTTAAGTCTTTGGCCGAACCAGTCAGGAATAGGCCCCAGAAGCGAAAACCCAGAAGCGTTGAAAGACACCAAGCTTGTCAAATTGGTCAAAGAGTCCACAGCGAACTGTTGATTTAGAATCCCAAAACGGCTTCGTCTCAACCCGGACACTTTGATTTTAGTGACCCGACTGTTATTGCACCGAACCCCGGTCCAGTTTCTACACGGGTCGAGCTTGATGGGCCAGTCCTTGGCTCTGAGCCCCAAAGATGACCGAAGCGCAAGCAAAGCCGAGCGTTCAAAGCTTGAGTTGAGGTGCTCTTGTTGTTGAGCTACAACGCATTGGAACAACACGAACGCGAATATTGCTAGCTTAATAACCAGAGCTCGTTGAGAGTCTTCTTCCATGGCTTTGTTTGATAATGCGGAGAAGAAGAAAGAACAAGAAGAAGGACTGAACTAGTTCATGTTCATCGAGGTGGTGGTGTATGAAGATGAAGGTTCATTTTTGTGTGTAATAATTTCACATGTACACAAAAATAGTACCAGATAATGCCTGTATTTAATGTACTCTGCGAAATTCCAACCTCAAAATCCCGAGCTTTGATTCTGCATTCAATGTTGTTCTAAACAACCCAACTGAATTCTTAACTAAAATATCTATATATAAAGTTACAAAATTTTCAAAACTTTTCGCTATATAATCTTAGTTTGCAATACATTTAAAGACTAAAACATGTATAAGGATAAGGCTTTGGAGTTAAGGAGAGAGAGTGTACAAGACATTAATGGCAAAAGGTGGTACCCCAGCTGCCAGGGCTCTCTGCTACTGCCAAATTCAATAACTGTGTCACTTTCAGACTCACCGGAGCTAATTAATGAAACGTGACTTTGAGTTGTGTTAAGCTCTTCTGGTTTAACCAATGGCTATATATATAGGGTTATGGAGTTTTGGGTTTTTAGTTGACTTTTTAGGCTAGAAGAATAGTAATAGTAAAAACGCTGGTTGTGGAAAAATGGCTAGTTAGCCCAGGCATGGTTTAAGAGATTGAAGGTAGTCACTGGTGTGTGGGTGTGAGTTGTTTGTTTCATTATAATAGAGAGTAGGGAGCATTTTGAATGTGACAGAAGTGTCTTTTATATCTGACAATTCAAAGCTTATATAAGTTTTTCTTTCTTTTTTCTTTGATTGGAAACTTTGAAATTGATTTTGTCGCCGACTTGCCGTAATAGTGGCAACCTTATTGAATGATTTATGAGATTAACACTTAGCCAAAATAATAATAATAATAAAGAGAGAGGGAGAGAGAGTGATATGAGATGAGATGAATTATTGGGTTTCCTTTATTTGGGTGAAATTCCTAGTTTAGACTTACTTTTCATCATGCATATGCTGTATGGTTGGTCCAATCTTTTTTTTTTTCTTTTTTCTTTTTTCTTTTTTCATAGTATGAATGTATGATTGGTCCAATCTATAGCTTTCACTTGTGGAGTGGAATCAGATTTAATACTTTTCTAGAGAAAAAAAAAAAAAGATTTAATACTTTTCTAATGGTATCTTTTTATCTCAAATAATCAAATGGCAGTTTAGTCCTTCCCAACACCATCCCTATCTGCTCCTATTTATCTTTTATAAAAGTTGATTCTAGGAAAAAAAAAAAAAAAAAATCTTTTATAAAAGTATCGTAGAATCGATTACCACAAAAGATGTGATAATGCTCAAGCTTAAAGTTTGAGTAAACATCACCTTCTATGATCTTTTGTGTCTTAAAAATAAATAAGGGGAAATTTATAAAAAAATATATAGTTTTTTTGTGACAATTAAATTTTTTTTTTTACTATATTAAATCTTAAAATATATAAATCATAACGGGTTTGGCTTATTTTCAGTACTTTTGTATTTAAAATAAAATGAGACCTTCAGTTAAAAAAATTCTGAAAATAAGCCAAACCCAATCATAACAATCTAAATACTTCATTCATATATACTAAAAATCATTACCAAAATAACCTATTTGGTGAGAGGAAAATTATCACTAACACCTATTATACCCCTACAACACTATTTTGCTACGAGGGATTATCTTCTTCTCCACACTAGATAGAAATTATAAAGAAAGGGAGAGGACAACATCAAAAAAAAAAAAAAACTTTAAACATAATAGTGCAGTAGTGACTACGAAGAACATATTTTATACTGTAGTTTTTAACATGTATGATTATGAACATATTAGTTAAGATTGTCAAGGTTTATAAAATGTGAGGTTTTAAATAGCAAAATTAAAAGTAGTAAATGTTTAATTTGTCATAAGTAGAAAGCTGTTGGGGGTTTTATTACTGGGATTTATCCAAATAAACAAAGAGTCTGTTTGGATATCGTTTATTGCTGAAAACTGAATACACTGCAGCAAAATAATTTCTAAATGTGTGAATAGTGTCGTGGGACCCAATTTTAAAGAAAAATTTGCTGAAATCAGTACTTACGGGTCTCGTAAATAGTGCACAGAACTCACACAAAAAACGCAGCTTTCAGCACAAACCAACCGCAGTTTTATATCCAAACTCACACAAAATATGGATTTTGTCAAGATTCTTAAGAATTATAAGGAGGTGTTTGGTACATGCAATTAAAAATTAAAAAAATGTGTTTGAAAATATGTGTAGGCGAAAATATGTGTGAAAATATGTACAATATTATTTAAAAACTGAAAATATGTGTTTGAGTAAGTGGCCCAAACAGAGCTAAATGTTTAAAAACATAAGGAAGTTGGAATGCAGGATTTAGGGGGGAAAAAAAAAAAAACTAGTGTCAGTTTATTAATTGCGCGTGCTCAGTCCGTGCAAAGTACAAACTCCATATGGTTTAGTTTATTATTTAAGATTTGTTTTTATTTTAAAAGATTTTTAAAATAAAAATCTAACTATAATAATTCATATATATATATATATATAGAATTTAAAGAAAAATTTGTAGTTTGAATTTGATGTACCACCAAACGAACGAAAAAAAAAAAAAAAGTAGAAATTTGAAATTCCTAATAATCCTAATAAGTGGCTAATATTCCTTTTAAAAAATGCTAATTTTTGTTCCTAAAAAAAAATGCTGATTTTTTATTGGGATTTGGGACCATATCCACTGTTAATATCTATATTTCAACTTTCCATGCTCGTATAAAAATACTAACATTCCTTTGCTTGCTTTTAGCTTGCTTGGCCTTAGCATTTTACACATAATTATTTTAATTTATATATTTTTTAATTGAATTAAAAATATATTTTATATTTAAATCATCCATTAAAATTATTGTATATTATATTTTATTTAAATAGTAGAATATATAATTCCATATACAAACACAATAATAACCTATATATATATATATATATATAAACATATAAACACAATAAGATAATAATAATAATAAAAAAAGTTGCGTCCATAACATTTTCACAACAAATCATAGGTGTTATGTTATTATTAGTTTTAATTTAAATTTATAACTTAAATTATTTTTTTGTTTATCTATAACAACCAATAATAACCTATCACTTAAAATTTGTTATGAAAATATTGTGTACATAGCATGTCTCTAATAATAATGTCTAATACTATATGTGGGGGGTAAAAGCCCAGATCTACCAATTGGGCCTGGGGCCCTGTTTTTTAAATTACTTTATGTCCGAAGAGTAATAAAGGGCTAGGATAGAGTTCACCTGAGAGCAATGAACCTAGAGATGGCAGAAGAGTATAATCCGAAGAGGTCAACCTTTGTCCGAGGAGGTTTTACTCCTCGGATACAGATAGTTCTGATCAAATAAACGTACAGAAGGCCCGAATGCCCTTCCTGGCAACTTTAGTGACAAAGATAAGCTCTGGGCATACCTGGGGATGATAAGGATGAAGAAATATCTCAAGGAAAAGCTGCCACCACCGCATTTAATGTCCTACAGCAACTTTTTTGGCCGCATTTATGTGGAGAAGACCCCTGAACAGTGCAACCTCAGCTACCGCCACTCCCAAAAAGCTAGAGAAGATGCTTGATGTGACCTGTACTGAAGTAGGTAAGCAAATGGAGGACAAGTGGACGATGGGGATGATTAGGGAAGAGGCTATATAAAGAAAAAGAACCCCTGATAGAGGGGAGAGGATGATCCACAGAGAAAGAGAAGAACGAAAACAATCTTACTGTAGCTCTAAGACCTGTAATCTAACTTCATTCAATAAAAAGCCTCTTCGGACATTAGGTCTGCCTTTGTTTTCACGTGATTGTATGTTAGATTATTCACAAATACCATAACCAACTCTTATTTAATTCATATTCGGCCTAGTTCTTTCACCCACGCTCTACAAATTCATTGTCTTGGGTTCATAGGGCTCATATTAACTATCTTGTGGGCTTGGGCCACAAAAATTGACCCTACAATTGGCGCCGTCTGTGGAAAGAGCTTGTGCAGGGGTGAAAACAACCGTTGGTGATGGCAGAACGAAGCCAACAACAAGCAGAATCTGGGGCATCCCAACATGCTGACCCTTTTCTTAACTTGGAAAGAAGGCAAGATCGTGAGGGTAGTGTGCACACTGTGCATACTGGCCAAAGCCAGTCACATGGCAGAAGTCACGTGTCCCATGAAGAGAAGAACCGGGACTTGCAACTAGAAGTTGAAAAACTGAAAAGGTAGTTACGCCATGCAAAGAGGAAACTGATTGCCTTGTATTCTGATGAAGATTCCGATGACGAGCCAGATGTCACTTATCAGCAGAAATCTTAGATACCAGCCAGTGAATCCTTTTCCTACGAAGAAGAGCCTCATCACAAGAAGCAATCTAGAAGTCCATCACGCGGAGGCGTAGGGAATGATGCTATGAGCAGGGCTTTGAGTCAGATCTCTCGGTCACCCTTTACTCGCAGAATTGAGGAGGCAAGACTCTCTCGGCGTTTTAACTAGCCAACGTTTACCATCTACAACGGTAAAACAGACCTGGCGAAGCACGTGAGCCACTTTAACGAAAGGATGACTGTCTACTCTAGAGACGAAGCCCTGATGTGTAAGGTTTTCCCCTCCAGTCTGGGGCCGGTGGCAATGAGGTGGTTTGACAGCTTGAAGGCAAACTCTATTAATTCTTTCAAAGAGCTCACTCAAGCATTTGGTTTACGCTTTGTCACATGCCGAAGAGTAGCTAGGCCCTTGTCTTCACTATTGTCCTTGAGCATGCAAGAGAGCGAGACTCTGAAGGCGTATTCGGATAGGTACTGGGAGATGTTTAATGATATGGAGGGCAACTCTGATGCAATGGCCCTTAGCACGTTCAAGCTCGGCCTCCCTACTGATCACGGTCTAAGGACCTCCTTATCTGGCAAACCAGTCACTAACATGCGTCAGCTTATGGATCGTATAGAAAAATTTAAAAGAGTTGAGGAAGATCAACAGCAAGGGAAGGGAAAGGACAAAGCTACCCCCCATGAGAGGAGGGATTTTCAGTCGGATCGTTATAATAGCAATAAACCGCGTAGAGATTTCGCTGGGCAATCAAGATCGACCAACCCTCAGGCGGTCAATACTATATTTAAAGAGCCGGTGTACCAAGTTTTGGAAAAGATTAAAAACGAGCTATTCTTCAGGTAGCCGAATAAGATGGTAGGGAACCTTGAGAGGCGTAATCATAATCTCTATTGCCAGTATCATCAAGACCATGGGCATAGCACGGATGATTGCAGAAGCCTGTGGGATCATTTCGACCAGCTGGTCGGCGAGGGTAAGCTAAGACATCTTCTACATCATTCCAGTGGCCGAGGAAGGCAGATGAGTTCAGGGCCCCGAAAAAATGATTCTTCAAAACCGTCATTGGGAACTATTAATGTCGTCTTCGCTGCACCAGGGAGAACAGGGTCTTGGCCATCGAAGGTTATGTCAATAGTCCAATCACCGTCAGGGCATTTCGGCCATGGTCCAAAGAGATCTAAATCAGATGCCCCATTGATTATAGGATTCTCGGACGAGGACAAAATAGGGACCGTTCAGCCCCATGATGATGCCTTAGTAATAACCCTCAGAATTGGAGGATACGATGTAAAAAGGGTGATGGTAGACCAGGGTAGTGCTGTGGAGATAATGTACCCCGATCTCTACAAGGGGTTAGGTCTAAAACCTCAAGATTTACCACCATACAATTCCCCCCTCGTGAGTTTTGAAGGAAGAGTTGTCATCCCGAAAAGCCAGATACGCTTGTTCGTGCAGACCGGCTCTGAAGTGGTAGAGGTGGATTTTGTAGTTGTGGACGTGTACTCACCATATACAGCAATCGTAGCCAGACCTTGGCTTCATACACTGGGGGCTGTTTCCTCTACTTTGCATCAGAAAGTCAAGTACCCAGCTGAAAGGCAGGTTTATGAGATCCGAGGAGATCAGTCCATAGCTAGACAGTGTTTAGTGGCTGCCATCCAACACGAGCCTGAAGCCGAGCCTTCGTCTAGGGCCGAAAGCGGTTTATAGCAGTTAAAGTCTCGGACATTACCCATAGAGGATTTGAACGAAGGCGCTCGATGTGAAGATTTAGTGAAAGTTGTCATTAGGACGATCCTGAAAAATTCTTTCAAGTCGGATCTCAGCTGCCTTCTCAGGAGAAAGAAGAGCTAATAGAGTTGCTCAATAGGAATCTTGACGTGTTTGCCTGGAATGCTTACAAAGCTCCAGGGGTGGATCCCCAATTCATTTGCCACCATCTTAAAGTCAACCTGTCGATTATTCCCAAGAAGCAGCCTCTTCGGCATCCGTCTAGGGAGCATGCCGATGCAGTGAGAGAAGAGGTGGCCAAGCTCAAACAAGCTGGAGCTATTAAAGAAGTTTTCTACCCGGAGTGGTTAGCGAATACTGTGGTAGTAAAGAAGAAAAACGGGAAATGGCGAGTTTGTGTGGACTTCACTGACTTGAATAAGGCTTGTCCCAATGATCCATTCCCCATGCCAAAAATTGATCAGCTTGTGGATGCCACTGTCGGCCACTCTTGGATGAGCTTCCTAGACGCTTTTCAAGGCTACCACCAGATACCACTAGCTCTGGATGACCGGGAGAAGACTGCTTTCGTCACCCCAGTTGGTAACTACCACTATAAAGTAATGCCGTTTGGCTTAAAAAACGCGGGGTCTACATATCAAAGAATGATGACGAGGATGTTTAAACCATATCTAGGCAAAAATATCGAGATCTATATAGACGACATGGTGGTGAAAAGTAAGATGGTTGCTAACCATGTGAAGGACCTAGAAAGTACCTTTAAAGTCCTTAGAAAGTACAAGCTCTGCCTAAATGCTTCCAAGTGCTCATTTGGCGTGGGGTCTGGCAAGTTTTTGGGGTACATGGTAACTCACAGGGGAGTTGAGGTTAACCCCAACCAGATTAAAGCCATCAATGATTTACAAGCTCCTCGGAACCCCAAGGAAGTTTAGAAGCTGACTGGAATGACTGCTGCCCTGAATCGATTTATCTCTCGATCAGCAGACCAGTGTCGGCCCTTTTTCTCTTTGCTTCACAAGTGGAAGGGATTCGAGTGGACCGAAGAATGTGCTTTGGCCTTTCAGCAACTTAAAGATTATCTAGCTCGGCCACCAATTATGTCCAGTCCTGAGCAAGATGAAGTATTATTTGCTTACATTACTGTAGCTCCCTGCGTGGTGAGCTTGGTGTTGATACGATCGGATTGTGGTGTGCAAAGACCGGTTTATTACGTGAGTAAGTCGCTGCATGAGGCCGAGATCCGTTATTTGCCACTGAAGAAGGCTATCCTAGCAGTGGTGCTTGGTACACGAAAGCTACCTCACTATTTCCAGGCACATACAGTTATTGTTCTTACTCAGCTCCCACTCAGGGCTATACTCCGAAGTGCTGACTATACGGGGAGAATTGCTAAGTGGGGTACGATTTTGGGGGCTTTCGATATCAAATATATGCCCCGCACATTGGTCAAAGGCCAGGTCCTTGCGGATTTAGTGGCTAAGTTCACGGAGCCCCAACTAGAAGAAATAATGCCTATGTCGGACATGGATGAAAAATCAGTTGGCATGATTTCTCAGCAAGACCCCTCTCGTTGGGAAGTGTACGTAGACGATGCTGCAAATCAAAAAGGTTCTGGAGTGGGGCTAGTGTTGATATCCCCTGAAAGAATCATTATCGAAAAGTCGTTAAGGCTGGACTTCTCGGCAACGAACAATGAGGCGGAGTATGAGGCCCTGCTGACGGGAATGGCTATGGTCCGAAAAATGGGAGGAAAGTCTGTGGAATTGTTCTCGGACTCAAGGTTAGTCGTGGGTCAAGTACAAGGGGAGTTCGAGGCGAAAGATGAAAGAATGCAGGGGTACCTGAGTCGAGTTAAATGTCTGCAATCGGAGTTCGACTCTTTTAGTTTGCTGCACATCCCCAGAAGTGGTAACGCACATGCTGACTCTTTGGCTACGCTTGCTACCTCCTCGGCGCAAAATTTGCCCAGAGTTATCCTCGTTGAAGACTTGCATAGGCCTACAGAGACAAAAAATGATGTAGTTCAGGTTCACCAAGTTAGGACCGGACCCTGCTGGATAGACCCTATAATTAAATTCTTGAAAGAAGACATCTTGCCTGAAGAAAGAGAGGAAGCTGACAAAATTCGGAGGAAGGCGACCAGATTCTGGTTATTCGAAGACCAGAGATTGTATAAACGCTCCTATTCAGGACCATATTTATTATGCATGCATCCTGAAGCGGCTGAGTTATTGCTAGAAGAATTACATGAAGGAATATGTGGAAGCCATACGGGAGGAAGGTCTTTGGCTCATCGGGCTATTACTCAAGGCTATTGGTGGCCGAACACGCAAAAAGAAGCCCTCGAGTATGTTAAAAAGTGCGATCAGTGTCAGAGATTCGCCCCAAACATTCATCAACCAGGTGGAACTCTTAATCCACTATCCAGCCCATGGCCTTTCGCCCAATGGGGCTTAGACATCGTGGGACCATTCCATAAAGCTGCAGGAAACATGAAATACCTCCTGGTCGGAACGGACTATTTCACCAAGTGGGTCGAAGCTGAACCTCTGGCCAACATCAGAGACGTGGACGTGCAAAAGTTTGTATGGAAAAACATTGTCACTCGGTTTGGAATTCCTCATGCTCTAATCTCGGACAATGGCCTACAGTTCGATAGCAAAGCCTTCAGGAACTATTGTAGTGAGCTAGGAATTATAAACAGATACTCCACCCCTGCTTATCCCCAGGGTAATGGGCAAGCCAAGGTTGTCAACAAGGTCATAGTAAATGGCCTAAAGAAAAGGCTTGACGACGCGAAGGGCAAATGGGTGGAAGAACTGCCACATGTACTTTGGGCCTACAGAACTACGCCTCGCATATCTACTAGAGAGACCCCCTTCTCAATGACCTATGGAGCTGAAGCTGTCATACCTCTGGAGACGGGATTCCCAACACTGAGGACCAGTTCATTCAGTCCGACCAGCAACAATGAGCAGCTAGAGAAGAGTTTAGACCTGATTGATGAAAGGAGGGAAAGGGCAATGGTTCACTTGGCACATTACTAGCAAAAGCTCAGGCAGGGCTACGATGCTAATGTAAGGCTAAGGCCTTTAGAACCCGGTGATCTGGTGCTGAGAAAAGTTGTAGGTACTGCAAAGAACCCAGCTTGGGGGAAGTTAGGACCCAATTGGGAAGGGCTGTATCGCATTACTTCAAGGGCTGGCATTGTGGCGTATTTCTTAGAAGATCTGGATAGTCATGTAATACCACGCCCTTGGAATGTAAATAACCTTAAAAGGTGCTATTATTAATCGAACGTTCTCTCCAATTAATATGCTGATTCTGTATATGTTACTGTTCTTTAAGTGTTTAAACTTAAACCCAATCATGCATGTAGTACTCGGACTAGATGATTTGGGTTAGTTAACACTCGTTCTAAGTTCTCTTAAGTGTTTAAACTTAAATTCAATCATACATGTAGTCCTCGGACCAGATGATTTGGGTTAGTTAACACTCGTTCCAAGTTCTCTTAAGTGTTTAAACTTAAATTCAATCATGCCTGTAGTCCTCGGACCAGATGATTTGGGTTAGTTAACACTGTTACTGTTCTCTTAAGTGTTTAAACTTAAATTCAATCATGCCTGTAGTCCTCGGACCAGATGATTTGGGTTAGTTAACACTCGTTCCAAGTTCTCTTAAGTGTTTAAACTTAAAGTCAATCATGCCTGTAGTCCTCGGACTAGATGATTTGGGTTAGTTAACACTTATTCTAAGTTCTCTTAAGTGTTTAAACTTAAATTCAATCATGCCTGTAGTCCTCAGACCAGATGATTTGGGTTAGTTAACACTCGTTCCAAGTTCTCTTAAGTGTTTAAACTTAAATTTAATCATGCCTGTAGTCCTCGGACCAAATGATTTGGGTTAGTTAGCACTTATTCAATGTTCTCTTAAGTGTTTAAACTTAAATCCAATCATGCCTGTAGTCCTCGGACCAGATGATTTGGGTTAGTTAATACTGGTCCCAAGCTCTCTAAATATTTAAACGTACATTAGATCATAACTATAATCTTCGGACAAGATCATTTGGCTTAAAGAGCATCTTCATATAGTTATTGTTAGTGTTTGAATTCATCGTATTTAAAATCCTTGGATGCGTTTAACTTTAAGTTATAACTAGACTCCTCAGCTAAAAACCTGCTCTGCACACTCACATGAAAGCCTGGGAAATTTTCATCCCACTCATTGTCTTCATTACTTAAATAACTCCTCCATAACCTACCCTCTTCGGCATTGGTTTAAATTATTGGCCTTATTATCATGATATCATGCTTGAGTTTACCTTTACTACTGTAATCATATGGTTTTAGTTGTTTACTGTAACAGCGAGATTTACAATTTAAGCAACAAACCTATTGAATGTAAAAGAGAGGATTTCATTAATCTGAACAAAAAGGTTTACAAGCCCTTACTAAAAAAAAAAGAAAAAAAGAAAACAAACACAAATAAACAAACACAACAAAATAAACGACTAAACTAAATTGTTTACAAATACAAAGTAAAAACCATTGGTTACATCAAATCTCCGTCCGAGCAGCCGGGGGATTAGTTATTTGGCTGGATTGGGCAGCAGCAACGTCTGGGACTTGTTCTTCGTCTTTCTCTTTTGTACCCGCCGACTCTTTAGTTGCTTCTGCGAGGGCACGAGGGGCCTGGCTGGCTGGAGGCTGCTCTTGAGCTTCTGAGAGTACACGGATGTCTGGATCATAGTATATACTCCCAGGCAGCCTCAAGGGAGAATCTGCAGGAACTCCAGCAGCATCTAAGGCTTTGGCCCACGTGATATCGCAGTAGTCCCGGCCAACCGAGGCAAACTGCTCAGTAAGGCTGAGTTGGGTCTCCTCCACCCTCAGCGTGTACGCTGCCTGTCTCTCGGCCTCTACTGCTTCCTTGGCTAATTGGGCATTCTTTTCAGCTAGTAGGGCAGCTTCCTTGGCCTTTTTGAGCTCAGCTTGAAGCCCCTTCACTGCCTCCCTCTCGGTAGCCAAGTTGATTTCGGCCATGTTTAGCTGTTTACGCTGCTCCTCGGCCTGCCTTTCAGCGGTTTTCAGGCTAGCGTCGAGGCTGTTCCTCTGGTTGGTCATATCTTTGAATTGCTCAGATAAGAGAGCATATTCTTCCTTCAAATTGCCCAGAGATTTTTCAGCCTCGAACCGAGAGTGGGCCTCCGCTTGGGTTTCGATGTAGGACTTTTTATTCCACTCCTCGGCTAAAAAGATTTGCTGGATAACCTACATAATGGAAATTCCGAGTATAAAGCACAAAAAAAAAAAAAAAAAAAAAAAAAAAAAAAAAAAAAAGGGAGAAAGGATTGAAAAGGCTCAGCGATTTAACTGAGCAGACTAAGTCCATTTACCATGGCTATATCCCTCTTAAGGGATAGGAAGAGATCCTGCTGGTTGAAATGCCTGTAGGACTCCATATCATGTGGGAGGAGGAGAGGCTGCTCCAAGGCCTCAGCAACGTAGCCTGCCCTTCCCCCATCGTAGTTCCTGAGGGAGGTGTCCCAAGAGATCGGAGCGCTATCCAGTTCCAACCTCGGAGACCAGGTGCGAGGCCCTCCTCGGCAGACGTCTGCCACGACGGCCTCGTCCCGACTCTCAACAGACGAGCCCCTTCTACTCCGATGGTCTCTTGCCACCTTCTGTTACTTATTTGTCTTGGGTGGCACCACCACCACCTCCCTCTCCTCAGTTTCGAGGGGCCTTTTCTTCCTCAGGTTCGGTATGAGCTTTAGGCCGGGATCAGGGACCTGAGGTGGCGGCGGAGGCAGATTCACCACTAGTTGAGAAGTCTCAGTGCCTTTCGGCTCGGACTTTTTCCCTCTGTTCTTCATTAATGCCTTCAAATCTGACATTTCTTCCTCTTTCGAAGAGACTTTCGGAAGAGCAGCTATCAAAAGGGGTGAATGGACGCTAGATTGCCTATCAATCCCCTCTTCAGAGTCCGAGGACGCTATAACTTGTACTCCGCCCGAAGCTTCTCCTCTGAATTGAAATTTATCTATTTGCTCTTCTAGTGAAGAGATCGAAGAGCCAACCCTTTCACCTGCAACCACCGGTTCAAGGAGGACTTGGGCAACTGGTTGGACGAGCAGCGGTACACCCTGTGGGTTGGGGTGTGGCACTGGTACAAGGTCGTATGGCGCTAAAAATCCTTTCTGGGCAACGTCTATGCGATGGAGACGACAATCCCCTTGTGTTATAGCGTTGCCGATCGGTTGAAAATCTTTCTTTTTCGCCTGGTATCCGAGAATAAGGGGAGCCGACCGCAGTTGCCCGTCCTCACTTACAAAGATCTCTGATCTTAATAGGTAGTTGAGTGCGGCAGTATTGGTAAGGCTGAGCCGAGGAGAAACGTGGTTCCTATCTATTAACAATCACAGCAAAACTTTATCAGAGACTCGAAAATAACAACACAAAGAGAATTAAAAATTGTAAAAGGGCGGGGATCCTAAGTCTACTGTTAGTGAACCTAAATCTAGCATGTCCCACCTGGCTCTCCTGGCTTGGTTGGGTAATGGGAACCGTCGTGCCATGCGCCCGAGACGATCACATAATCGTCTTTCATCCCTTTGTTGGATTTAGGGAGGCAGGAAATGAGTCTAACCTCGTCGGACCGAGATTTGAGATAATATCCCGCCCCTTGTTGGCTGTGGCACTCATACATGTGCACCACATCGAGCCAGGTGAAGCCCAACCCTAGATGGCGGTTCAGATCATCAACTGCTCATAGAATCCTAAACATATTGGGCGCGCACTGGTCCGGGCTAAGCCTATGGTTCCTAAGATAACTACTGGTGATGGGACCCATAGGGATGGTCATCCCTCCTTCTAGGAAGGCAATGAGGGGGATAACAACTTCGCCCGTCTTGCGATCTGTTAATATTTTTTCTGGAGGGCAATACCTCACACCCACGTTTGGGGGTATGCGATATGCGACCCTAAACGCCTCCAACTGATCGGGGCTGTCCACTAAATACTGGAGTTTACCCATCGTGCTCAAACGAAAATATGGCTGGCCGAAGAGAAGAACAAAGGATCGAACAGATGACAACTTACAGGAACTAGACCGGGATGTGATCTTCAAACTCATAGAAGGATTCTTGAAAACTCTGGAAACGACTGGGAGCGGTGACTGAAAGAGCTTGATGGAGTTGTGTGCTTGTTCTTGCTGGATTGTCTGAGAGTTTGTAAAGTGAGGAAGAAGTAACTTCTTCTGAGACTTTATACCAGGTCAAACGAAAGGGCAGAGGTTGTCTCGCCCAAATTCCGGGGAAGAATCACGTCCGTTAGATCAACAACCCACCGTTGGATACAAAGGACAAGGCGCCACTTGGAACAATTAATGTAGCGCCTTGGAAATATGAAAATAGCAGCGGCAATGATGAAGCGCTTATATCTATGCCTACACACGTGCCAGTTCAGACATGTAGCTGTTCTCAAACTTTTTACTCCGTGACAAGTCAAAATCCCACTTTTTCTCTTCGGATGCGAGGGAAAAATTAGGATTTTGAGGGGCTATTGTGGGGGGTAAAAGCCCAAATCTACCAATTAGGACTGGGGCCCTGTTTTTGAGATTAATTTATATCCGAAGAGTAATAACGGGCTGGGATAGAGTTCACTTGAGGGCAACGAACCTAGAGATGGCAGAAGAGTACAATCCGAAGAGGTCAACCTTTGTCCGAGGAGGTTTTACTCCTCGGATACAAATAGTTCTGATCAAATAAACGTACAGAAGGCCCGAATGCCCTTCCTGGCAATTTTAGTGACAAAGATAAGCTCTGGGCATACCTGGGGATGATAAGGATGAAGAAATATCTCAAGGAAAAGCTGCCACCACCGCATTTAATGTCCTGCAACAACTTTTCTGGCCGCATTTATGTGGAGAAGACCCCTGAACAGTGCAACCTCAGCTACCGCCTCCCAAAAAGCTAGAGAAGATGCTTGATGTGACCTGTACTCAAGTAGGTAAGCAAATGGAGGACGAGTGGACGATGAGGATGATTAGGGAAGAGGCTATATAAAGAAGAAGAACCCCTGATAAAGGGGGGAGGATGATCCACAGAGAAAGAGAAGAACGAAAACAATCTTACTGTAGCTCTAAGACCTGTAATCTAACTTCATTCAATAAAAAGCCTCTTCAGACATTAGGTCTGTCTTTGTTTTCACGTGATTGTATGTTAGATTATTCACAAATATCATAACCAACTCTTATTTAATTCATATCCGGCCCAGTTCTTTCACCCACGCTCTACAAATTCATTGTCTTGGGTTTATAGGGCTCATATTCACTATCTTGTGGGCTTGGGCTACAAAAATTGACCCTACACTATAATACATGATTTCATATACAAAATAAATCATAATAAAGGTCTATTAATTGCAATTATAATTATCAAATTTTATATTTGAAAAAAGAAAATAAAGTGAAATAAATATCACATTTTATTAAAATTTTCAATGCATTGCATACATTATCGACTAGTTATATAATAGAATATTAAACATACCATTGTGATTTGTTTTTTCAAACACAGTTAAATAGTATATAAATATTCTCAAAAAAATTAAATTCAACATACTTGAATGATTAGTGAAACTTTCTATTAAAAAAAAAAGAATGATTAGTGAAAAATTAATGTGTGTATTTTTCCCTAATAAAAACAACTGTTATATATAGTAATTGAACATTTAATCCCATAAAAATATTGAACATTTAACCTTCTTTTTTTTTAGAAGATAACATTTAACATTCTTTAACATCCGTGTGTATCCATTGACAGATACTCTAAAACTATTATTAGAATTGTTAATTTCAAGTATTTGATATGAGTTTTTATATTTATATTAATGAAGAAAATTTTGAAGATTAAATCCACTTGAAAATATATGATTATGATTACAATACCAACTATGTATTCGGTTTAGATTTTTTTTAAGATTATTTAGTTTATTTTATATTTAGAACTTTATAAAACCTTAACTTTTAATAAATAAATATATATATATATATATATATATATATTTGTTCATATTTAATTAATAAAATAAACAAATAAGTAACAATCAAAAGTGAATCAAAAGACACTCCAAAATCCAAATACACCTTATGGTATCGTTTTCAAATTTCATTGGGCAGAAACGGGACATGGAAAAGTTGTACCCAGCAAAGACTGTGGGGGCGTCCAAAGATGCGTATATGATCCCAGAGAAAAATACTTTCTAGGTTCGTCAACTTCAACCCTTCTTGCATAAGTTCAGTTTAGTCCTACAAAAATAGAGAAAGAAACTCTGCCCACACAACTTTTGGCACAATTTTTTTAGTTCAGTTAGCTTAATTAGTAAAAATTTTGATGGTTGAATAAGATATTTGGAGTTCAATTCCTGCCTACACTAAAAACTGATTGGTGTCTTAATCTTATAATAAAAGGTTATCACTAAGAGTGAACGATTTAAGTTGAAACTTCCTATATATATATATATATATATATATATTGGCGCAATCTTAACATGTGGAACTATAAATAGTAAGTAAAAAATTACGAGTAAATATGAAAGAAATAATTCACTAATCACACATATTATCAAGTTGTGGCAAATTGTGTGATTCTAAAAAAATAGAAAGTAACTTGAATACATGTCTCTTGGCATTTATTATAGCATGCAATGAAAACTTTTTGTCCAAATTTTATATAATAAAAAACCATGTATTTATATATGTATTTATAATATTAAAGTTTAAATACAATCAAAATTCAAGTTGAATCAAAATTAATTTTTAACTGTTGTATAATTTTATACCATGTGTTAGATATAATTTTTTTAATTTTGATACAAAGTGACCCATTCATATGTTTAATGTGAAAGTCAAGAAGATCATGCACCTTATTTACCTAGATAATACCACTTTATCATCAATACTTTTGAATGTTTCATGACGCGAGCACAAGTGAAAACATGACTTTAAGAAAGGATATGCACAAATTAAAATAATATTTTCTTTCTAAAAAAAAAATTTTTATATTTACTTTTGACTTTATTTATGCTCTTTACAGAGGTTAAAAACTCATTTTTCCCATTAGAGGTAATTTATGTGTAACCTTTACATCTAATCCTTTCGCATTAAGTCTCCCAAGGAGTGGATGTCTACGCTCATTTGAGACTATTTTGCATGAACATGTTACGTAAAAGAATAAAAAAAAGACCTTTAACTTGGAATACCTTTAAAAATTAATATAGAATTCTACCCTATCATAATTTAAGTATACGTATATGTATATAAAGCTTTATTCTAAAAGCTTACTTTTATTTTCTCATGTCTTACAATCACTTATATTTGTAAAATAATCATCACGCCAAAATTGCATAATTGCACGGCAGTAATTTTTTTTTTTTTTTTTTTTTTTGAGAAGGAATTGCACGGCAGCAATAAAGTAATAAACTTTTTTTTGGTTACCAGGAACTACAAACCAGACAAAAGTTATCCCACACTAGAGGTGAGACCAGCACCAACAATTCTATTATTATACATGATAAAGTAATAAACTGATTGGGATGAATAGTACAAATTAATTGGAACTCTAATATTTTAAGTTTAACATTAATGTGAAAAGAATGTGTTTGCGTATGTGTTTTCTTTTTCAATTTTCTTTATGGGCCTTTTGTCGCATTCATGGAGCCTAGTGTGAGACCATGAGGCGTGCATCATGTGAAAGCAAAAAAACATGTACGTGATTGAACGGGAAAGCAAGGGCGTCGCATTGTAACGGACATGTCCTATTTGATAGTTACTATCCAAACAATTTTTTCTGGTCAAATTACCCTTAAGTATCCAAGAAAGTAGGGACGAAAGTGCGGGCAGGCCGAACAGTGTTAGTTGTGATTTGTGACAGACGTGGCATCTTCCAATGCGTGGATCCCACGTGGGCCTCGAAACTTTTGCCTCCAAAAGTTGGCAACTCTCCTATCAACAAAGCTTGGTGGATGAGACACGACACGTTACAGACATTTGATTTTTTTTTTTGATAGGAACATATGATTAATTTTGAGTAACCACCAACATTGCATTAGTTTAGAGGATCCGGAGTGCATAGAATACTAGAACTAAGTCAAACCTCCTTCTATTACCTTCGATATAAACTTTTTTTTAAAATTTTAATTTTTATTATTATCATAGGTTAATTCGTTTAATACAAGGAGTGTTATGGCAAAATAATATTGCTCAATTCAAGGGCAGCTTGATTCAACTGGGGCCTAAGGTAAAAATTATATTGAGATCTTTTATATATTTAAATATAACTTTTAAAAAAAATTAAATATTACTTAAACTCTATAATTATTTTTTAAGAAAGTTTATATTTACAAAAATTTTGACAAAAGTGTTCACACTTGTTGATGCGACAGATTGATAGTGGTAAGTTAAAAAAAAAAAATATTTATTAAATATTAGCATTGATACACCATGTTGTATATGCTAATAGAGATCCGGAAGCGAAAGTATAAAGTATAGAACACAATAACACACGAGAGTTACGTGGTTCAGCCTAATGACCTATATCCACGGAGGAAACCCTAAAGGGTTACATCAATAATATATTATAGTGTAGTATAAATCCTGTGTTACAATAAATCATAACATGTGTATATTTAGTAGACTAAACCCTAGACTAATAGACTTCTAGTACAAGTAGGAGACTTGGCTTGCACACAAAGTAGAATTAAGCTCTTCACAAAGAAAAAAAAAATGTAAAATTAGGCTTGGGCCTATGCTAATGAGCTAATATATCTCTAACACCCCATCTCAAACTCAAGATGGAAGCTTGATGAAATCTTGAAATTTGATAAGGTTGAGAAGATCTCTTGAATGAAGTTTGGCTCTGTGACGGTAGTTTGAGGTAGATAATGGTCTTGCAGTGTTGATGCGACTTTTAACTGTGGCATGACTATACCGGAGAGTTTTGACGGCAGCAGTAGGAAGCCAAAGAAGATGAACACAACGAAAAAAAAAACACCGAGGAAGACAAAGATTGCTCTTAAATCTACCGTAAGGACAGAAAACCATGGCCAGAAGAAGGTGGCTCTAATACCATGTTAAATATTAGCATTGATACAGCATGTTGAATATGCTAGTATGGATGCAGAAGCGAAAACATAAAGTATATAATACAATAACACACGAGAGTTACGTGGTTCAGCCTAACGGCCTACATCCACGGAGGAAACCCTAAAGGGTTACATCAATAATATATTATAGTGTAGTACAAATCCTATGTTACAATGAATCATAACATGTGTATATATAATAAACAAAATCCTAGACTAATAGACTTCTAGTACAAGTAGGAGACTTGACTTGCACACAAAGTAGAATTAGGCTTGGGCTTATGCTAATGGGCTACTATATCTCTAACAATATTAATGGTAAAATTAGATTAGAAATAGTAAAAATTTGACAACTCAATTATTGTGAAGAATGTTGTGAAATTTTGTTGTGTATTGCTTTTTTTCTTTCTTTCTTTTTTGAAAAGTGCTACATTCACATAATATTTTCATAACAAATCCCGTGTTAAGTTGTTAACGATTCTAATTTGAACCCACAATTGAAATTACTTTTTTGTCTACCAATAACAGTCAGTAAGAACTTGCCACTTAGAATTTGTCATGAAAATATTGTGAACAATGTTATGGACGTAACATTTATCTCTCTCTTTTTTTTTAATTGTTTTTCATTTGATAAAAAAAATTATTTTATTTATTGGCTAATATTTAGATTTGCCTACCGACCCTGGCACAATTCTTCCATGAAATAGAATTTAGATTTGGATCTTCCAATCCTTTTCTTATTTATTACAAGTATTAAAAAAAAGTGTATTTTTATCAAGCAGGGTCAATTCTTCCATGAAATATAATTTGGACTTAGATCTTCCTTTTCTTATTTATTGCAAGTATAAAAAAAATTAGTATTTGTATTAAGTGATTTTGACGCTTGTGAAATTTTGGTAACAAAGTCCAAAAACGAGAATAGTCATTTTATGAGCTACCAATTGGAAGAGCAAGTGAACTTAAATGTCTAGTGCAAGACTGCATGTGGCAAAGTCCAATAGTCATCCAAAAGTAAATTTCCTAAGAGAGAATCATTGAGATTGACATATATAGTTTGGTCCTTGACTCATTCAACGGAATTGCTTTACGTTCATGGCATTGCGCTACATTCTACAACGAGGCAGGCTAAAGCTAAAGCTTTGTACTCCGTACAACTTCTATAGCCACTATCATGCATTACAAAAGCAAACCACAAATACGAACTCTTTTTGTATGGCTCGGGACCCAACTCATCTCAAAATATTATGTTTCGGATAAATAAATGGCTGTTTGGTAGTAACTAGAATAATAGTTTTCAGTATTTAAATAATATTACATGTATATTTATATATTTTTTTATTATATGTATTTTCAAAAAATACAAACAACGTTAATAAAATAATATTACTAAACACCCCATAAATTATCTCTCTCACATGCTTATTTGAGGATACTAATAGGCGGGTTGCCTTTAGGCCTCTGCCTCAGTTAGCCCTCCGATAATCAAATCTCACTCATACTTACTAAAAAATAATAATAAAATAATTTGTTGCTCGATTATAACTATAGAATTATCAAAAGAATGAAAAAAAAAATCAAACACCATTATTACTTTTGAATTATCTAGAAGAAGAAAATTTCCAAACAGTCATTTTATGAGGTAACATTTGGAACAACAAGTGGACTTAAATTTCTCGTGCAAGACTGCATGTTGCAAATTCCAATAATCATCCAAAAATAAAATTCCACAATATATTGAGATTGACATACGGTTTAATTTGGTCCTTGACTCATTCAGCGGAATTGTTTTTTCATGGCATTTGCAATAAAACGAGGCAGGCAAAGCTTTGTACTATACTACTATGCACAACTTTTGCAACGAATTCCATCATGGATTACAAAGGAGACAAACTAAAAGCAAAACCACAATCCGATATTTTATTGGATCATGATTCACGATAATGATAGGACTTGAAGGAAAGAACGTGGAACAAAGCTAAGAGCCTTAACAATGATTAACCTTATTATTTTTTCGATAAAAAAAAAAAATTTTAAAGTCGAAAAAAATACGTGTCCAACTTGATTTCTGTACATGTCGCTTTTGGCAGCAATCGGTGATGAGACAATCTTGACTATGAAATGACAACAGTAGCGATATATGGCGCAGCCACGCAAAAAATAAAATCCATTTGACTGAGTCTTATATATGCAATATATAGGTTTCGTGCATATCCAATTATTACATCTAAAAGTATCTTGAATCTTAAAATGTGAAGAAAAACATGTTCGTGACATGACTTAATATATATATATATATATATAAGTAAATTATATCTTTATCCCTAAAATACACGATAATTTTGATTCAGTTCAATTTTACTCCTTTAAATATTTATAAAATGTAACCATCCATTTTATTATATTAAAATCTGATTGGAGTGACCCACGTTATGATAAAGCCTGATTTAGTTAAATGTTAACATGATTGGTGGGTGATAAAAATATGATTTTTTATATTCAAATGCCGACATGCTTGATCAAATACTCACAAGTTAGAAATTGAAACTTGAATGAGTAATGAACATGAAATAATGAGATCATTTGCATGAATAATGACAAAAAAATGATGAATATCGTCTTTCAATGTTTCTATTGATAACATATTATTATTTATAAGCACTATCATGACCGTGAGTATAATTAATATAATATTTCCTTGATCATAAGAATAATTTTCTATCGTATAAATTTTTTTATTTATTTATGACATGTTTGAAATGCTGTGAAATGTTTGATTGCTTGTACATTGCATGACTTGAATAATGATGACCATTAATTCTTATAAGATTGACTTTGGTAGGGTAGAATGGAAGAAATTATAAGGTCCTCATAGTGGATAAGTGACAGGGTCCACTAGAGGATTGTATAATTTCTCGTAAAATGGATACCTAATCTCTTCCTATTTCCATAACATAATAACCAAACCTATATTAAATTATTATTTCTAGACTAGACATTTTCTAATGTTATTTTACATACTTTTTAGATAGTAATTAGGAATGATAACTTCTTATTTCTTTCTTTTAAAAAATTTAGAAAACTAGGCATCAAAATATTTTTTTCTTCTTCTTTGATCCTAATAACAAGGAAGCAAATTATGTAATTTATATTCTATTATTATGTAAATTCAAACATTTCAATGGAAACCTTTCAAAAAAAAAAAAACATTTCAATGGAAAAAAAAATGTATTCCATTAATTTTGGCTTTCTTGTTTTTTCCTTAATAAAACAAGTGTCAACTCCAAATATAAACATTTGATTTAGGGGAACAATATTGTCATAAATCATCATTTGGAAAAATAAGTTATTCCTCCCAATATTCAACTGAGTCATCCTTAGTCTTTGCTTTGTCACAATCACCCCAAGCCGCCCAAAAAATGAGTATATAAATGAAATAACGAAATAAAAGATAATTTATTGGAAAGTGTTTTTGAAAACTAAACTAGCTAAAATTTGTAGGGAATCCCCCCCTCCCCCCTCTTTTAAATCAAACCTTAGTGTTGTATATATGATAAATCATAGTTTGCAATGTCGCATTTTGGTGTTTCCAATAGAAATATACAATGATCAAGTCCCTCTACTCTAATTATCAAATTATAGAAGGAAAAAAAAGAAGAAGAAGAGAAGAGTTTTACTCAGAGAAAGAGAAAATAATGAAAACATTATAAAGAATACTATAATTAACAATATTCCAGTACCTCTACAAATTAATAACAAACATAATATTCATTATAAAATTTTACATTTGTTCTCTTAACGGTCAAGAGTTTTCTCATTTCAACAGTGTAAACTGAATCCCTAGTCTTTAGTCCACATACGGAGCTTGCCTAATTAACCGGAAACTCAAATGGAAAAGTAGGACAAGACCAATTCTAGTTACTGTTCCATATGGGACCAAGAATTGTATAATCACATGACAAATAATAATTAATATTAATTATTTACTCTTAACAATAAAACTTTTATGACAACCCATATTTGATGTCAGGGCACACTCTTGAATTCAATAATTGTGAGAAAGAAGATTTGATCCTTAGATTAGATAACAACAACATCAAAAAATGTAACCATTTGAATTACAAGACTTTTGAAATATTCTTGAATTTACTCTTACTTGTTTATTCGATTAGAGTTCAGTCAAGATATTGGGCCACAAATCATCTCTCGCCCATAAGTTTCAATTCCGGGCCATTGAGAAGTAATATATGGGAACCTTTTATTTATTTATTTATTTTTACAATGATATAGCCCATTGTGTGAAACGAGTATGTACATGCACCACCATTCAAGGATTGCATTGACAGGGATATCTTAAGCAGTCTCTAGATTTCATCTCAAAAAGCAAAGGAACAGGGACAAGAAGAAACTAAGGCCCAGTAGCAAATGTGAATAGAAACTAGGCCCAAGGGCTCAGGAACTGGGCCTGGCTCAAAAGGAAACCGATCTTTGGATATCAATATCATCATTGAGACTTTGAAATTCTGGGTGTTACGATGTAATATTTCTTTGGCTTCTCGAGTTTCAGTTCAGTTACTCAGGGTTTCTTTTTTATCTTTTTTTTTTTCCTTCCAGAATTACTCTCCATTTTACTCGTTCTTGATGAATATTCATTTCATTAGGCTAGATGTTGAATTTAATGAATCAATAATAATCTTCTCATTCTATACCCAAGATACACCGAGATACATTGAATAAATTAAACTTCCCATTGTTCACGTGCTTATTATAATATTATTGGAATTAATGAACTATATTGTTGTTGTTGTTGTTGAGGTGTCAAAACTCAAAACTAGTATAATATATTCAGTTTGCGAGCAACTTATTTAGCTGAATCTGATCAAAACTTTTTGTTGAAAGTGTAGAAAAAAGTTAAAAAATAAGTTGAATAGTACAATGACACTCATTAATAGTATCAAAAAGTGTAGTGAGACTCATATATAGTAGTAAAAATAAGCTAAAATCAACCCTAAGTTACAACTTTAAGCACTTTCCAAATGCACACCCAATCTTGGACTGAGTTAACCATAGCCTGCATATATGCACATATTACATATTCAAATACATATACATTTGTATGTGTGTAAAGATAAAAATAGGACACCTCAAGGAAACTATGTATATATATATATGGAACTGGGCGCTTCCATTCCTTTTCAATATTCTTGCATGGTGATTGGCTGATTGCTGAATATATAGTTCAGGTCCTTCAGGTCCCCATGGTGGACTTTTTCCTTCTAATAAGAAAATGAAGTTTGTGGATTCATGATTCCACAGCCTAAAGAAAATTTAAGAATTGCTATAATAAGGCTTAAACGAATAGTACAGCGACAGAGACCCCAATGGTGTAGACTTCTGTTTTCCCTAGGAAAAAGAAATACTACGTGTATATACGGGATTCACGGTTCCATGGCCTCAACCCAACTGAGCCTTGAAGAATCTAAAAACATCTGCCTCAAGAACAATTGGTGCCCAAGAGCTAGCGAAGATAATGACCCCCTCCTACTTGGAAGGAGGGACCGCAGCCAGAGAGATACGAAAGACACCAAAGCTCCTGGCAATGAGATTAAAGAATGGGTATCCACAGTTACTTTATAGCAAGAATAAACCTGGATGATAAGGATTCTAGATATTACCAACTTTTACAATAGGTTCCTAGCAAAATTACATTTCATTTTCAATAAATGATTATTGCATGTCCATTACCACCCCCTCCCCCCCGTCCCCTACCCCTCTTTTTCTTTTTTTCAACATTTTGGCAATGCAAAATTGATTTTGTGCATCATGTTCCGATCATCGTACAAAAGAGGTCTAAAACCAATTTCAAGACTCCTTTTAAGTGCTACATGGGTTTTAGTTATAATAAAGTTTATAGTTGTAAAAATAAGGAATCTGAGTTTAAATTTCGTTTATACCAAAATGACGCCATAGATTCAAATAAAAAATAAATTTTAGTTAGCTCTAATGGTAAAAATACTTATTGTCAAATAAGAACTTGGGTTTGAATTCTATTTATATCAATAATCAATTAATGTCTTGGCCTAAAAGAAAGAAAGAAAAAAATTCTTACTAACATTTGTTCGGTTGAGATAATAGTAACACGAGAAGATAAGTCCCCACTCTTAACGATCTAAGTTATTGTTGTGGCCTAAAAAGCACCACATATGACATAGGACATACAATACAAGACATGCCAATAAAGGTAGGACATGATATATCTATGACAGGGGCACAACAACAATTAAGTATAGTAATTAATAAATGTCTGAGAAGTGACCAAAGAACAAAGCTCCTAAGTTCCAAAGAGAGAGATTGAAAATTTTACAAACCTAAAAACTTGATCAATTGTTCAAATTGTGCTAGGTTGTTAAAAATCTTGCATTTTTCAAGTTGTTTTTCGCGTGTGTCTCACCTCTGTCCCAACCAAATCTGAAAATAAGAAAAGAAAAAAAAATCTCTACACTTTGTAGGCATGTTGAGCAATTTGCTGTGTCTATGCTTCTTAGCTTTAAAAAAAAAGGGCTAGGGGGAGTTAGGCTTGGAGCTTACATTTATGAGTCTTCATTTATCATTTCTTTCTTCTTAATTACTTGGCCGAAAAAAAAAGAGGTGGAAGTGCTTGTTATAATAATCATTCAATGGAAACTAGTAGTCACACAAAAACATAAATTCCCTTCTTTTAACAGATCTGTCTCTCATATTTGCAGTTGCTTCATGTGTTTGATACGATTCCCTCTAGCTAGCTATGGTATATGCATGCTGATTGGTCTAAAATTAGTAACTTTTTTCTATTGATAAGGTCATAAGAATCATGGGTTTCCCACTCGACAGTATCTTTAGTTGAACCTTATGATCGATCAGTATCTGGTCTTTGGCCTCAGAGGAATCTAAAAAATGACCACATTGGTCACTCAGCTCCAATTTGTAAAACTAGGGGCAGAGTGGGAGGAGTGAAAATGACCACAAAGCTTTTGAAATTGAAAGGACAGGTATCTAGAGGGAGATAAATTCGATAATCGATATGTACCGGTACCCCTACGTGGATGATAAGGATTCTTATAATATCAGTAAGAGATCATGTACGCTGAAGGATGAAAGGATCACCTTATGTAAAATTTTATACAAGTTGCACAGCATGAGTTATCACGATATTGTGTTGTGCAAAAATGACGAACCATTTGATCACTTTTCAGTCTTAAAAAAATCACAATGCTGTAGTCCATGGACTACCACGTGGAAACAATAACTTTCACACTTCAATAGGTTCCATGCTTGCTTGTGCCAAGATCCTCTTTCTTTCATGAAGCACTTGATTGCGTGTGTGTGAATCCAAACATGCTACTATCAAGGTCTAGTAAATTCGTTCGATATCATGCTTGGTTTTTTATATAACTTGCTTGCTGTGAACCTCTTGTTCCTTTGAAAATTTTTGTTGAATAAGTTCTAAACGAATGTGATAATTAGACCAAGGCTTTTCTTTTTATCTTATCAATCAGCCTGTTGCCCCAAACCTGTTGCCCCAAAAACTTTAAATTAAAATTTATACCCAACACAGAGTTAGGGGCGCGACTTTGTTGTTAGTTGTGTGCAGTGACTTCATCTCCGACTTTATTGCTACTTAGTCGCTTAGCTGCTAGTTGTTTAAAATTTTTTAAAGGGTTAGATTGTTTGTTTTAGGTAAAATTGGTTGATTAGGCTTAATTAATTAATTTTTAGTTTTACTATTAGTAATTTTTGTTGTTGTACTAATTTTTTGGGGCTTGTATATTTCTTTTTTAGATTTTAGACTTATAAATATTTTTTAATGGTCTTTAAAATGAGGAAAATGTTTGAACTACAAAACTTTTTTACAAATTGGTGATAATGTAAATGATGGGCCCAAATGTGAACCAATAAAAATTTGCTATCTTAACAGTTTGTAAAAATGTTATAGAAAAATTTGTTACTATAAAAATACTCTTAAAAGAGTCAATGATATTTTTAAGGGGGCAAAAGTGTAATTTTTTAAAATAAAATTGCTAAAATTAGTATTCATATATATAATAATATATTTTTTAAAAAAATTTGGGGGATCCAACCATGGCTCCGTCCATGCCAACACATTAGCCTATCTATCAACGTTTTTCCAAATAGAGCAGCAGCCCTAGATTGGACCAAATGGCTAACTGACATGCAGAGAAAGTGTCATCCTCATCATAATCAATACTTTTAGTGTGCGTTTGGATAGCAAACTCATCTGGCGTTTGCATCTAAACTTGGGTTCCGTGCATTGTTTACAGGACCTACAAATCTCTTTTTTCAGTAAAATTTTTATTAAAAATGAGTCTCACAATACTATTCACACATTTAAAAATTATTTTGTTACAGTATTTTTAATTTTTAATTTTCAGTTTTCAGTAATAAGCGGTATTTAAACAGACCTTTATACTCATATTTTATATTCATTTTCATGTTTTATCATTTTCATGTTTTAAATGTTGACAATTTTTTCCAGCTTTTTAAAGTGTAAACATTTTTGTATTAATTGTGAATATATATATGTAAAATAATAGATGTAAATGAGTATAAGAAGATATTTTTTCCTTCACAAAAGATATAGCTTGAGATATTTATAACTCTTTTTTAAAAAGGTCTCTGGTTTTCATTCTCTTTCCTTATAAGGTACAAAATAAAAGATTGGTTAGGAATAATATAAGGCCCCCCCAGCAACGCAATCCCCGGTTTTTTTTTTGTCTGAGTTATCTTTTTTATTTTTGGTCAAGCAGATTTAATGGGAAAAAACTCAAAGGTTGGTGAATATTGAAAGAGACCTGAACTTTTTATTTCATAAGTTTAAGGTGGTTTTAGAACTTGTATGCCTTAACTATTTTGATATATGTAAAACTTTTTTAAGTAGTTTTTGTTAGAGAATTAGATCCCGGTAGTGCCAAATTACCAATTTTAAAGCCAATTAGATTATTCATTATTAGTCCAATTATGCTTGAGTGTTAAATAGTATGAACATACACCATATCAGACAAGATAAAGAACACAAGAACATACAAATGATACAATATGTTAACCTAAGAAAATCGATGGAACAATTGTCACAAAATAAAAACCATTGGAAGGGCTTAACCTATCAATAGAATCAAAGTTTATATAATAAACTTAACCCTAAATCTACTATTTTCTCAAGTAGTACTTACTAGCGTAACCACGTACAAGTCCAAATCTATGGACTCTTTTATTCTAGACTTTGTTGAATGTGAACCTAACTCCCACTCACGACTTCTAGTCTTCAACCGCCACTTGAAAATTTTCTCCAATAACTCTATTATAAATGGACTGGGTTGAGTTAAGTAAAGCTCAATCAGTCGAGTAGGGATTGAATTGGAGTTGAGATTCTAGAAACTTGAGTCTTCTTGCTGCTTGAACCTGTTAATTGGCTTGATCATGAAATTGACTTCAAACATACTCTAGACACATTTAGATTCCTAGAATTTGGTTACATATGGTCATGGTTTGCCCATGGACTGAACATATTTTTCTAAGTAATCTCTCAATTTAAAATATATCTAGTTTATGGTTTAGGTGTGGTTTGGATTGCGTTTCTGCGTTGGCGTTTTGCATTTTCGGCTTTTTTTTTTTTTTGTTAAGTTGCAAAGGTTGACTTTTCAACCGTGAACAGTGCACCGTGCACTGTTCACAGACCCACAAATATCACTTTTTAACAATTTTTTCATTAAAAATGGGTCTCACGATACTATTCACACATTTAAAATTTATTTTGCTATAGTGTTTTCAGTTTTCAATTTCAGTAAAATAAGTTTTATCCAAACGGACTTTTAGTTTAACACAACATGCCACTTTGTACACTTTTAATTAAAGATCTATTCTCTGAAAAGATCATATAATTAAAAGTAATTGATATTTTTTTATAATTTTTTTATTAATTCGTTTTATCTTCAAGTGATATGATTTGCTGAGAAATGTTACAACAAAGCCCATATGAAAATCAAACCATAAAGGCGCAGGTATAGATTTCACTCTAAAACCAATATAGTCTGGATTAAACTTGTTTCCCTTTCATGGAAATCCTGAATGGCCCATAAAACCCGGTAATTAACAGAAAGCCCGTAACAAGAAAGAAGACAAGAGAGCAAGAACAATGAGTGTGTGTGAATAGACTGAGGAATAACTTTTCTTGGATAAAGAAAGTGAGGCATGGACTTAATATCAATTTCTTAAGCTTTAAGCCTACCCAAGCCCATCAAATTACCTGGAAATCAAAGTAAAAGGGAAACCAGGTCTATATGTTCTTACGAATCCCATTGTTTTGCAAGGAAAGTAACAGCTCAGCAAAAAACACAAACGCACCGTCCTACCTATTCTCCAACCCTCCTCTATAAAAGGGTGTACCAATGACATTCTCTTTACTCATACAAGCTTAATATAGTTCATAGTTCATACGTTTCCATAGTTCTTTCCAGGTTTTTCTGTGTAGTAAAAGTTTCTTATATAGAAGTAAGAAATGGCTTCAGGTGGTAGCTCTAACTGGACAGCCAAACAAAACAAAAGGTTTGAGAATGGTTTGGTTATGTATCCCAAGGACACCCCAGATCGCTGGCATAATTTGGCCAGAGCAGTGGGTGGGAAAACTGTGGAGGAAGTGATTAAGCACTATGAGGAACTTGTGGAAGATCTCAGGCAGATTGAGACTGGCCATGTTCCCTTGCCCAATTACAGAGACACTGAAGAGAACAGCAAAGGTTACAATTACATGGATGAAGAACAAAGGTATTATATATATATATATATAATTTTATATTAATTAACGTTATTAAGCTATTGAGTTTGTTGTGCCAATCAATATTAATTGTGTCCATCGATATTAAGCTACCCTGTTTGGTATGGTAGTTTAACAACATGTTTTCAGTTTTTAAATAATATTATACGCATTTTCACAAATTTTTTTAGCTACATGTATTTTAAAAAAATACAAACAACGTTATCAGAACAACGTTACCAGAACAATGTTACCAAACGGCCCCAATCACTCAATCATCTAGTTATTCTTATTCACACGTGAATTACTAGTCTTAATCAGCTTGTTTGGAATGAGAAACTTAAGCATCCTATTATCAAAAATAAAAATTAAACAGCATGATCATCTAGAAGCCAAATATATATAAATATAACTGTGAGTGCTGATCCACTTTCAATACCTACCATCTAACTTTGATACTACTTGTTACAAATTACTTTTACTTTAAGTAATGTTGATATTTATGTATATTTATTCTCGTTGGTTAAGAGATAAAATGAAAGCATTTTTTATTTGCTTATAGTTGTAATACCTACATATTAAAAAAATTATGCTTAAAGTTTATCATAATGGCTCCATGTATATATCTCTAACTCTTAGGTGTGGACTATCTTATCTCCTTTTATAATCTCTAAATCTCTAATATGTGGATTTCAGTTAGTTCAACTGGTAAAGTTTTTTATGGTTGTATAAGAGATCTGGGGTTCAATCATATTTCTTTTTCAAGTAATGCTAAGGACGCATAAAATGACATAATTTGTGTCATAACTCGCCCTTATGGCAAGTTGTAAGTAGTAAAGGTATGATGGTGGGTTCATGTAAGAACACACCTATACCATTCACAACTCGCCACATAGGCGAGTTGTGACACAAGTTGTGTCATTTTTTGTGTTGCTAACATTATTTTTATTGCATAGGAAGTATTATCCAGTGCTAATCATATTTGTCAATGCAGGCTGAGGAATCTGAGGTTAAAATGAAGCATGAATAGAAGCCTAGCCGAGTCCATTATGAAAATGCAGTACTACAATGCCAAAGAATAAGATGTGATGCAATAGATATCTACTTTTAATTTACTTACTTTCTGTACAACGTCGTATATTTCCTTCGTTTACATGTATCAAGGAAAAGTCATGCATCAAGTGACTTGTTTCTACTTCATTCAAATATTTAAAATGTCAATCTTTGAATGCAAGTAGCTAGTTGGTTTAAATGAATAATAAAAGCTTAGATTTCCTTGAGTAATGAACATTTAAATAAACATTAAATCAAAGGATTGCTATTGATAATTCATTATTATGTATATCAGTTGGATATCTATAATGCAATCCGCTAAAAATGTTTGGTTTCACTAGTTAAAAGAGCAGTCAAACACAGGCAACAAAGTTCCAAGTAATCCAATAAAACGAACCAACAATAAGAATCTCTCAACTACTTTGTGTACAATATTAATTATAAAGAGAGTTTTAATTTGAGAACGTATTCAATAAGAGGCATCTATTTACCTTTATATACAATCTTCCTAAAGCGAAGAAACAAATTAAGCCGCGTACAATAGTACACTATTCTTTGCTCAATATTGAAGGAATAGCTAGCACCCAATTGACTCATGAATAACGTTCCATGCATGCAACATTCAAGTACGCAATACGACATCTAATAAGTAATAACCCATGCCATATTGCATCCTTGCATGCATACACTCAGAAAGAAGACTAAAACCCACCTCAAATAATGAAATAATCACAAATACTAGTCAAAAATTAAAAGGGGATTTTCAGTGTTATGTATGTTGATTAATTAATAGCTTGGGGGAAGTTTATATATAAGGTGGTTTTAGGGCTATGGATTTGGAACCAATAATATTATATCAACTTTTCACTTATATGGAATTAATATGGATTTCACACTATACAGTCTATACATTGACAGTCAATATTTGACTTAATAGACCCATAAGATAGTTATAATGACATACGATATAACAAGTTTATTTCTTATACCTATAGACCCATAATATATATATATATATATATATATATATATATATTGTGGTTTGTTTTTGAGTGGGAATTATAGATGGCGTTAAGGAATAGTTAAAAACACCAATATATTAATTAAGGTACAAGAAGTTTAACAATATCGCTTATATTTAAACATAATGATTATCACACGACTTGAGATAGTAGTCTTTAAAATCCCCATAGCATATCACTGATAAGTTTAATTATAACCCTTAAATTTAAAGGTAATGATTATTAAACGACTTGAGATGATAATCTTTAAAATTCCCAAAACATATCAATAATTTTAGGATGTGAGATAACCATTAAATAAGGATGATAAATAACCGGTGAAGCAATATCATTTTAAGCTAAACATGTGTTTAAATCATAGTATACAATAAATAAAAATAAAAAATGTACACAAAAGGCATGTACTGTTAAAAAAAATGGCTTTTTTTAAAGGTGTGTCAAAATACTTGAAAAAACCAAAAAATGGCTTTCTTGGGCTTTGCCCAACCCACTCACTCACAAGTCACAGCAGGTAAAACTAAAAGCTAATTATCATTCCCTATTTATAGTTTATAGACAGCGTAGCAACCACGCCTGGTCCTGATCGCTGATCCCCTTCTTCTATTGTAATTTGCTTGCTGCACCCTTATAGTACTCGGTAGGGATTAAAAATTAAAATTATTTTATTATTTAATTTATTTTTATTATTTATAACTTTATGGTAATTTTTAGTATTATTTATAGATTCAACTAATATTTATTTATTTTTATAATATTTTTAATAATAATTTTTTATTTAAGTAAAATGAGCAATATAGACCCGTTTGATAAAATATTGTGTGAAAATACATAAAATATTATTTAAAAATTAAAAATTGTTGATTGAAAAGACCTACCAAACACCCCGATAGAATCACATCCTCAGTACGAGCTCAGATGACACAGAAAAATATGGAAACGAGTACCTGTACTTCTCAGTTCAAGTTACGAAATATCTTCCAAAGTTCCAACCTTGGAGCCTATTTCTTCGCTGAGTAGTATTATGTAAGTACGTTGGTATAAGTTAACTGACAGCAGTAAACTTAATATTTTGAGAATGAAAAACTGGGTATTCATAGGTTTTTTTAATCAACTGAAACCCCATTAAGTTTAGACTTTTGGGACTATTGTACATTTGATTCTACTTTTATTTTTATTTTTTAATTTGTTTGTAATAAGAGATGTTTGATCTTAAATTTTAAGACTATATAATGCCTTGGTTTGGATAGCACTGATACATGCGGCGCATTTTGTGAGTTGCGTTTTCTCCCTTTTTTTTTTTTTTTTTTTTGGCCCGGATTTGACGACAGTGGGAGACAATTTTTACTGTGCATAAACACTGTGACACTGTTCATGCACTGTTCATTTACTGTTTACACATTAAAAAATATTAAAAATGGGTCTCACGGTACTATTTATATATTTAAAAATTATTTTGCTACAGTATTTTCAGCAACAATCAGTTTTCAATAACTTTCAGCAACAATAAGTTGTATCCAAATGGACCAATAATAATTGTGCATGAAGTAATGAAAAATTCGGAAATATTATGTACACAATATTTGCACATTAGATTCCAAGTAGCATGTTACTATTGTCTGTTACTACTAGGGCAAAAAGGTAATTTTAATGGTAAGTTTAAATTAGAACTAATAACAACTTGTCACTTTAAATTTATTGTGAAAGTGGTGTGGAAATATGATGAACATGTAAAATTTGACATGGACATGAAGTTATTACCTTTGAGATGAATAATCCACCAACCCTTATTGAGTGTTAGTGTGTGCATTTTGTGCAGATAATTTTGGGATCATCAACCGCGTCGAAAAATATTAGCTGAGATGGGATATGAATTCAGAATTATGGTATTTTTATTTTCTCTCTCAGCTATCAACCAAATTTCATTTCCTATTGATTACCGGAAAGTTAACTCCTTCAATCACTTTAGTCTGCAGATATTGATGAAAAATGTATCCAAAAGGAAAAGCCAGAGGACTTGGTTATGGCTCTTGCTGAGGCTAAGGTGTGGTTTTCTATCCTGCATTCAAAGTGCAAAAGTAAATGTTATAAATTCTAACTTGGGGTTTATGGTTTTTTATTGGTAAGTTACTTATGCGTCCAGTGAGTCTTGAACGCACAACCGTCCTCACCCTCCATCCCATTATTATGGTAGAAGGAATTGCCAATTGAGTTATAGCTCATTGGCAGCCTTGGGTTGATGTGTACACTATGGCTATAAAAAATTCTCATTCTTTTGCTATTTATCTTACAAAAGCAATATAGATATTTAAACTTACCTACAATGCTAAATTAATACTTTCAAAATGTTTAAACACTGTAATGATCTAAATGCTTAATTTATAGACCATTCTTGTGATTATGTAGAAGGATATAAATCTATCTTGTTTTATATTTACTTTTAGTAGCCATTCACTCTCATGCACTCTGTCTGTATGTGTTTATTGTCTTATTTTTTGTTCGTAACACAAATGAAGAGTGGGTTTGTTTTAATTTTCTTCCATTGATTGTGAATTGCATCGCAGGCTGATGCCATCTTATTAAACCTACAAACTATCAGTAATCAAGAGAAGGATGACGAACAAACAATTTTGACTGCGGCTGATACAGTATGTCTTGCTTTCCTTTTATTTTATTTGACTCGACTGCCTGTTTCTACAACAGGGTGTATAAGGTCTGGTATAACCCAAAGCCGTTTATGGACTGAGGATACTTTGCCTATTGAGAGAGAAAGTATTATTCTTCATTTCACAGGATCTTGATAGTCAGACATGAGTGCTTCACTTCCATTGCTTTGTTAAGCACGGTGACAGTTGTCATGTAGTTCATGACTTCATGCTGTTAGTCAAGGGAGGGAGATGAGGCCATTCTGGTTAGGTTTTCTCTTGCTTTTGTAAAAAGAAAAAAGAAAAAAAAAGAAAAAATCAAAGTTGTGTGTATCAATGGTAGATGAATTTTTGGATATCACAAATGTAAACTTGGATTTGGGTTTCATTATCATGTTATTTTTCTGGGCTTGGATATCAGGGCATATGTATTTAGTTAATCTTTCAAACAATTTGCAAATGTATATGCTTGTTGTGATTATTGATTTAAAATCAATATTATGGCTGTTGGTTACTCTTTGTTTTAAAGGCTAGATTTATCTTAATTTGGGACATTGACTGCACACATTGTTTGTTAGGAAGAAAACCAATATACTGATTATGGTACTGCAATATTCAACTGTTGCAATTTTATCTTGTTAATGCACTTCATGTTTGTTTCTGCTTTCTCTGCTAGTAAGATGCATATTTCCCTATCTTTTTTTGATTGGTAAATTCATAGTTCCGTATAATCATTATTGCCATGGTTATTGTCTCAATACAGTCTAATGGTTTCTGGTTGTAGTGGAACTGTGTCTCTGTACTTTTTTTTTTTTTAATAAGTAAAAGTGTATCTCTGTACTGACAATAACTGATGGAACCTTCTTCTCAGGCAGAAGCCATCTTACAAAGGCTCCCCATTGGTGAATATGTAAAGGGTGCTGAGCCAACATTGTTAATTAATTGTGACCAAGTATAAATCAAGTCCTGTGATATATTTATCTTCCTAATATATTGTACATGTCTTGCATTTTCATTTTAAACCTAGGGAATAAAAGTCCACAATATGTAAATAATTTATAGGACATTGACTGGTTGAGGTTAGTTGGAAACTAACCTTCTTTCCCTGCCAAGCTAGATGAGTCTAATCTATTCAGACTTAATCTTCTGATTAAGCAAGTGCTGCTAGCAACGATTTAATTCTTTTAGATCAGTATTCTTAAGTAACAGTTAGAGTTTCAATTCCAGCATAAGCCCTCTTGCTCTCTTGAACTTATGCCTTAACCCTTGTTTTGTCTATGGGCGGAAATTAAAAGGAGCAAAAGTAAAAGGAAACAGTGATATTAACAAGAAAACCTCGACATCTATGTTCTACTTTTGTTGTTGTTGTTGTTTTTTTTTTTTAAACATCTCTGCCATGGTACTTATTCCTAGTTTGCTTATTATGGATAATCTGAGGAGTGACCAAAAGCTTCTATTAGCCTAGGGCAAATTAATAGAATATATATATATATATATATCTCTCTCTCTGTATGCACTGGAATGTGGCATAATTATAGGCAAAAAGAAGGTATTTTTACTCTCAAAGGGACATTTCCAAGTTTGCATGAGCTGTGTAGATTAGAGGCTAGAGTTTTCTTCACCACCTGTTGGTATCTATAGTATTATGATCTTGCATATGCCCTCAAGACATCTGGAGAGAGTTTGTGGACACTGATGTTTCTTATGCCTTCTGGTGACAAGATATGTTTGTAGATGTAGGAATGTTCATTTTTACCTTGTTTAGAACTGTACCTTTTTTTTTTGTTGGTGTTATTTCTTACTGTTATTATCAAATGATCTGGAGGTGGTGGTCTATGAAGGTGTGATCAGGGAAAAACCATCCAATAAGGAAGAAGCACGGTTTTGGAAAGGTTAGCTTAACTCTCTACCCCCCCCCCCCCCTCCTCTCTTTTTTAAGGCCCGTTTGGATGGAGGGGGGAAGGAAGGGAAGTGGAGGGGAGTAGAATAGAATTGGCTAAAAATAGGCTAATTTTGGGCCAAATCTACTTTACTCTACTCTCTCTCCCTCCCGCTCAATCCAAACAGACCATTAGTTCCCTGTTGTTTTCCCATTTAAAAACTTTGGAAATTTTATCAACGTGGATTGTAGACTATTTTGGGGGACATGCAGCAATGGTGGGATCAGTGCTTGTGACAAACATTAAGACAGGATTCAGAAAAGGAGAATGGGACCGAGGGGAGGTACCATATGCTTTTATTGCTTTGTGAAACTCTTTGTAATTATTGTTGAAGGTTTTTTTGATCTTGTCACGCAAGACATTGGGGGTGTCCCCTACTAGCAATGCATTGCAATATATGTGGCTGACCTTGACTAATCTATTGAGGATCCATAGCCAGCCCCAAAAAATTGGAGCCAAAGCTTGGTTGTTGTTGTTATTGTCATACAAGGCGTTAGTTTTTTATCATGCCATGTAGTACCAGTGCCTTGACAAAATTTAACAGAAATTAAAAAGATGAAAAAGCATGGTGTTATATGATGACGTCCTCCCACAATGTGCTGAAGACCTTGCAAGGGTTTCCCAATGTAAGGTTAAAACCAACGAGGTACATGTAAGAAATGTGTGCCTGCTCTCTGGCTTTACCTCCTATAATTTCATTGCTAGAGCTAGGAGAAAGATTTTTCTGGCTGGCTGCCAGCATCCTAACTTGGAGACCAAAAGAAGTAAACACTTTACTGATTTTTTGGGTCCGTATAAAGATCACTTGGAAAGGCTTGGGATGGCTACTAGATGATCCTGCTACAATAAACTTAAGAAGAAACTATTAGAATTCATAGTCTCTTTGTGCATGATTCTGTACAGTTATTAATTTGAACCTTTAGAAAATAACTGTATAGTTTTATACTTATCAAAAAAAAAAAAAAAAACTGTATATTTTTATGCTTAGAGTTCTTTCAGTTGCATCTTAGGGGCCTGGGAGATCTCATTTGAAGCTTTTGGACTTGTGCACATTTTGTTGTATACAAAATATATTTTAGGATTCTTGTTCACGGCATCAGACTTTATTGAAGTTAAAAATTCTTTGATTCTATTTTATTTTCTTTCTTCTGTTAATGATGTATTTGTTAAATTATGTCTCTTACTTAGTGTTCCATTGAAAAGGTTTTCCATTTTTTCTTGAGTATCAAGGCTCTTAATTATCGTCTTTAGTGATACACTTCAAATTGTACTTATGTGGTGATGCATTGCAGGCTATTTCCACACAATGCCAGATGAAATCATTGAGAAACTGGTAATATTTGTTTTCTTCACTGAAATTTGTGGTTGCTTCTGTATAATTTCGAGAAATAATGTGTTATAGCTCTCCACTGATCTCCCCCCCGGTCCTTTTTTTTTTTTTCTTTTTTTCTTTTTCAGATTGAGGAGGGGACTGTGCTTTATGTTGCTGGGGGATTGATCGCAGAGCATCCTTTGATACTGCCCTTCATAAAACAAGTGGTTAGTTTGCTAATCTTTGAGTACCCATTAACAGAAATCCAAAATTGTAAAGTGTAAATAATGGACATAAGACATGTTAGACTTATAGTTAAGTGATTAAATTTACCATTTCCTACTAGCTTAAACTTTTAGGACAATTGGTAATTTAACATAGTATCAGAGTAGGAGATCCTGAGTTCGATCCCTGGCTTTCCTCTACCTCCTATTTAAAATGTTAAATTCTCACTTGTTGGGCTCTCACTTATTAAGGAGAAGTTTAGGCCCACAAGTGAGGGGGAGTGTTAGACATGTTAGACTTATGGGTAAGTGATTAAATTTACCATTTTCTATTAGCTTAAGCTTTTGGGACAATTGGTAATTTAACAAGGTATAATATATAGAGGCAGGAAAAGCAGAGTCTCATGTCAAAAAACTGTGGTTCCCTCTGTTCCTACAATTTAGCTGAAGGGATGTTTTCACCAAAACCTCATATATCGACCTTCCAAAGTAAGTTACACACTCACCTAATGAGTCTTGAACCCCATGACGTCACCCTTGACTTTATTTTTACAAGGGAAGGAGGTGCCCATTTATGTTTCTCTGCCATATAATTGGTTACATGCCTATATTTGATTCTTTTATTGGGTGCCTGTTACTTAGAATATTGATTGAATAATTATATTCACATTGAATAATTAAATTCACTCTTTTTCTATCAACTTAAGTTTTTGGGATAAATAAAAATTTGTTTGGTCTTAGAACAATTGGTCCTAAATTCAAACAATGTCTTCAATTTGTAATTTATTCCGCATTTTGGCTTGCATTTGAGTATTCCATATATTGGGTCTCCAATTTGAGGGGGGACCTTGGCTCACATATGAGGAGTATCAACATATTGACTAATAATTAAATTCCCCATTTCATAAGATCTAAGTTGAGCTAGTTTTGTGTTGGAAACTTGGAAGGTCAAAGGTAGAACAAATACAATGTGTTTATAATTCATTTTGCTTCAGGTTTCTCGAAGAATTTACCAGGGGAAGTAGATTTGTCTTTCTATTAGTCAGGGTGATGGTCTTGGTCAAAACTTATCCACCATCAATGATTCTGAGATATTTATCGTGTCTCTGAATATTATCTGTTAGAAAGTAATTCATTGCAAGGTTGCTGCCTCAATGTTGTTCTAATTGCTTGTCTTTAGCTTTGATCTGAGTTTGTGAAATGGTGAGTGATTTGCTGCAGAGTCAACTGCAGTTATATAAGGCACCGAACAGCTTGTAATTGCTTTGCTAATTATAAGCTGTTGGATTACTAATTACTGACAAATATTTCTTCTGTGCTGTAGACTTATTAATTGGTATGTTCCAAAAAAAAAAGGGCATGAAAATTGGTAATACTCTGTGTGGGTTGGGACAATCGACAGTCTGATGGGACTCCCCAAAGCTCTCACTGAAAAGCTTATAAAGGAGGCCCTCTAGCTGCTGCAACCATTTCAATCTTCAAGTCCTATTTGGTATCTTTGCGCAATTGACACGGTTTATTATCCTTTCCTGTTATTTGGCCTCTGATCCTGTTTCATCAGACTTCATAATTGATTGCTCCAGTTCATTTGGGATTAAGGCTTCTTATTGATTCTCCACTTCATGTGCAGCTAATGTGCACTGCTTTGGTTTTTCAAAATGAGTTATCCAAATGCTGGGCCCTGTTAGTTTTCATTGTTGTGCTTATTCCCCTTCATGTTGTTACAGTTACTGATTCTTTTTCTATAGAAGAAAACATGGGGGTATATGATCGTTGAGGCCATTTATCATTGTCCAACTTGTTAAGACTATAGAGGTTAGGATTTGGTAAAAAAAATAATGTTGACATGTCAATGGTGGAGAAGAATTTGGACACCATGTGAGAACCGAAGAAGCAATCATGGTTATTCATTTTACCCCTCAAAGGCTACGAAACACAGAAATGGTGGGCCTAAAGCCAGCCCAAAAGGAAAAAGAGTAGCAATACATCTTATTCTTCTCCTCCAAGTAAAATTACTCAAATTGCCAGTCCAAAATGATACATTGCTAAAATCATGTCAATTTCATACATTGTTTACCGAAAAAAAAAAGGACACATGTAAAACAAAACAATTGGAGTCTTTACAAGCCACGTCTCTATGTTCATTTTTATTTTTCATGGGTTTTTTTTTTTTTTTTTTTGGTTATTTCCATTTTTACCAGCTGAATTGGAATGAAGGGCTATTGAATATTAACAAAGTAAATATTAGGTCTTAAACGAGATAGAAGGATGGAAGCTACAGCTAGGAGGCTTGAAATTGAGGTGTGTGAACGGGGAGGCATCTTTATCTTTTCTCAACATTTTAATATTCTTGTCACAGGAGAGGGCAGAGCTTCTCATTCCACTACTCATTGAGTTAGGGTGCTAAAAGTTTTTTAATTCAACTAGTTGGCACATCCCAGTGTGTCTATGACATTCAAGATTCAAATGCCACCTCCTCCCCCCCCCCCCCACAAACACCCTGGTTGTTGTAAGTTGTAACTATTGAATTATAAAAAATACTACCCAACAAGTCAAGGTGTGGTTGTTTGGGTTTGCTGAGCATTTTGATCATTCTTCAAGTCCCAAAATCGTAAGCTCTTATTGTTGTCTGATGTGATCCATTAATTATCATTTGCACTCTCCTTCTTACTGTTTGTCGATTCTATAGTCACATGAGATTCATATGCTGTGAGAGAGAAGATGCATGAGATGGTATCTCATGCGCCTGACGCATATACTATTTTTCAGAGGATGCATATTTTATACGCATGATATGCTTTCTTGACATGATCACTACACCTTTCTCACTAAATAGTTATTGCATTACAAATCATTGGTTTCAGCTGAGAGAGCATGAGCAAGAGTTCGTCTTTATGCTGTTGGACAATGCAGAGTGAGTGATCATTGAGACTATTTTTCCATACCTACTGGCTCCAAAATGGTTGTGCCATGGGGGCTAGTAATAACTTGATATGTACATCCAGTGAGAACCGAGCAAGCTGTCATAATGTCCTGCCAGTGTATGAATATGTGCCCTGCATGCTACCTATTTCCCAAACCCTACAAACATGAGCAGGTATACCACAAGTAAACTGTGTATAGTGGGATAAACAACCAAGCTGTAAACATCACATAGATGGTCGCCATAATAAGATTGAATAAGCTTATACTTTTCAAGGTCTTGTCATTTTGCTAAGAACACTTCCAGTTTTCCTACTTATACTTGCATCAAAGGCACTGAATATTACTTATTAGTCATCTAACACATCTTTGGATGAGACACGTAAAATAACCAGTTGCTATAAATTTCCTTTCAGTAAAAAAAGTTTCAACAAACAACACTGAATTAAAATTAGGGGAGAATATCTTCCCCCAAATATTTTCTTAATGGCTTGGTTTATTTTGTTAAAAAAAATTGAGTAAAAATACCGTTATACTTGATTTATTATTATTTTTTTAATAAAAATGTATTTTCCTTTTTAAAAATTAAAACAAAACTAAAATCAAACCAGAAAAACATTAAACAATTGGTGATAATCTAAGAATTTTGGATTAGCTTTCGAAGACGGAGGCCCATAAAAACCGAAAGTAAAACTGGCTTAAAATCGATGTTTATTGTGGTCAGATTCCATAAAAATCTGCCAGTTATTATTAAAAAAAGAAAAAAAAGAAGTGGGCCAAAATACTTGAAAAAACCCAAAAAGGGCTTTCTTCTTTAGTTCGGCCCAAACCACAGCACAGATAAAAACCCCAAAAAGGGCTTTTTAGCATTTGCTACATTATTCCTTTGTAAAAACTAAAAACCGCGTAGCTAACACATCTACCTGAACCTCCTCTTTTTGCTGCACCTGTATGCCATCACTCCCATCTTCGTTGGAGCTCGAAAGAGAGAAACATGGAAGCGACCACTTCTCCATTCAAGGTATGTATGACTCCTCAAAACAAAATTCAAACATTTTGGTTACTCTTCGAAGGAATTATAGAAAATAAGAAAGAAATATCTTCCAAGTTCCAACCTTGGCAATTTCTTCGCTAACATTTTAAATTTTACTTTTGGGACTATTGTCTATTGAACATTTTATTCTATTCTGTTTTTTTAAATTTTGTTTATGGTAAGAGATGTTTTATCTTAAATTTTGGGACTATACAATAAAGTTTGTGCCTGAAGTCATGTAAAATTTGAAGTGGACATGAAGTTATGACCTTTGAGATGATTGATATATGATTTATCCCCCATTGTTGAGCGTTAGTGTGTGCATTTTGTGCAGATAATTTTGGGATCATCGTCAATAGCACGTCGAAAAATATTAGCCGAGATGGGATATGAATTCACAATTATGGTATTTTTACTCTCAGCTAGCTACTAAATTTCATTTCATGTTGATAGCCAGAAAGTTGACTCCTTTAATTACTTAGACTGCAGATATTGATGAAAAATGCATCCGAAAGGAAAAGCCAGAACACTTGGTTATGGCTCTTGCTGAGGCTAAGGTGGGGATTTCTATCTTGAATTTCAAATTCAAAGTGCATTAGTAAATGTTATAAATTCTAACCTGGGGTTTTAAGTTTTTTTTTTTTTTTTTTTTTGGGTATAAGTTGCAAATGCATCTAGTGGGTCTTGAACCGACCATCCTCACCCTCCATCCCATTATTAAGGGAGACGGAATTGCCAATTGAGTTATAGCTCATTGGCAACTTTGGGTTGATATGCACACTACGGCTATAAAGAATTCTCATTCTTGTGCTAGTTATCATACAGAAGCAATATGGATAATAAAACTCTCCTACAATTATTAATCAATACTTTCAAACTGTTGAAACACTGTAGTGAACTAAATGCTTAATTTATAGATTGTTCTTGTTTTACATTTGATTTTAGTAGTCATTCACTGTCATGCTTTCTGTCTGTATGTGTTTATTGTCTTATTGTTCTGTTCGTAACACAAATGAAGAGTGGGAATGTTTACTTTTAATTTTCTTCCATTGATTGAGTGTGTATTGCATCTCAGGCTGATGCCGTCTTATCAAAACTACAAACTATCAGTAATCAAGAGAAGGATGACGAACAAAAAATTTTGATTGCGGCTGACACAGTATGTCTTGCTTTCTTTTTTATTTTTCTATCGACTCAACTCTCTGTTTCAACAACAGGGTGTATTAGGTCTGGTATCACCTAGTGCCATTTATGGACCGAGGATACATTGCCTTTAGAGAGAGGAACTATTGTTCTTCAGTTCCTGCACCACAGATCTTGCATTTCACAGGATCTTCATAGTCAGACATGAGTGCTTCACTTCCATTGCTTTGTTAAGCACAGATGTAATGTAGTTCATGCTGTTAGTCAAGGGAGGGAGATGAGGCCATTCTGGTTAGGTTTTCTCTTCCTTTTGTAAAAACCCAAATCAAAGTTGTTTATCAATGGTAGATGAATATCTGGATATCACAAATGTAAACCTGGATTTGGATTTCATTACCATGTTATTTTCTGAGCATGGATATCAGAACACATGTATTTAGTTAATCTTTCAAACAAATTGTAATTCTATATGCTTGTTGTGATCATTGATTTGGAATCAATATTGATTGGAATCGATATTATGGCTGTTGGTTACTCTTTGTTTTAAAGGCTAGATTTGTCTTAATTTGGGACATTGACTGCACACTCATTATTTGTTAAGAGGAAAACCAATATACTAATTATGGTGCTGCAATATTCAACATACATAGTTCCATACAATCATTATTGCCATGGTTATTGTCTCAATACAGTCTACTGGTTTCTGGTTGTAGTGGAACTGTTACTCTGTACTGACAATAGCTGATGGAACCTTACTCTCAGGCAGAAGCCATCTTACAAAGGCTCCCCATTGGTGACTATGTAAAGGATGCTGAGCCAACATTGTTAGTTACTTGTGACCAAGTAATTATCAAGTCCTTTGATATATTTATATTCCTGATTTATTGCACTTATCTTGCATTTTCATTTTTCAACCTAGGAAATAAATGTCCACAATATGTAAAGGATGTATAGGGAATTGGCTGGTAGAGTTTAGTTGGAAACTAACCTTCTTTTCCTGCCAACCTAGAGAAGTCTAATCTATTAAGACCTATGCTCCATTAGTTTTGCTACAAAATATTTTCAGGTGCTTGGTGTGACATAAAATTCTCCAAGCACAAGCCACCAAAACTGCTGCCTCTCAGCCACCATCGGTGGCTTCATCCACCTGACTGGCGGCCCAACCACTAGATGGGGGGGGAGAGCCACTGTGTGTTTTTGTAAAACCTTTTACCAATTTATTTTGTTAAAATTTTTTACAAAATTTTATAAAGGATTTTATGGTCAACGGAAAACAATTTCAGGTTTGACCAAATTTTACAGCGAAATAAACCGGGCATTAATCTTCTGATTAACCAAGTGCTGCCAGCAATGATTTAATTCTTTTAGATCAGAATTCATAAGTAACAGATAGGGTTTCAATTCCAGCACATATCTGGAACTTTGTGGGAGCCAAAAGAACTTATCTGATTGCTAGAAAACCTCCAGCTGTGGGCTTGGTACCAGGCCCAACCTTTTTTCCTTTATTTCTCTTAGGCTTTATTTAAAACTATCAGCTGTGGGCATACTTCTAGCCATCTAAAATTTTCCTGCCAACTGCAACATTGAAACGTTTTTAACATAAAGTGACATGAATACGCTCTCCCCCCTCCCCCCGAAATCAACACACACTCTCTCTAATGGAATTACTCTATTAATTAATTTATTTTCTTGAATGCTAGAATATCATTAAGGCTAAATTTACATTGCCAGAAATTCAATAATTTCCAATGAAATTTGTGTCTTGCACTTATGCCTTAACCCTTTTTTTCTCTATGGGTGGGAAATTAACAAACAAAAGTATAAGGAAACAGTGATATTAAGGAAAAAAAAAAAACCTTAACTTCTGTGCTCTGCTTTTGTTTCTTGGAACATCTCCGCCATAGATCTTATTCCTAGTTTGCTTATAATGGATAATTTGAGGAGTGGAAAAAACTTCTATTTAGCCTAGGGCAAATTAACAGAATATATATCTCTATATGTCATGGGATGCGGGCATACTTTTAGGCAAATAAAAGTTATTTGTACTCTCAAAGGAACATTTCCTAGTGTGCATGACGTGTAGATTAGAGGCTAGAGTTTTCTTCACCACCTGTTGGTATCTATATCATTATGATCTTGCATATGCCCTCAATACTTCTGGAGATATATTATGGACACTGATGTTTCTTATGCCCATATGTGCAAATTGCACCTTGTATCCTCAAACATAAATGGCCTTCTGGTGACAAGAATTGTTTGTAGATGTAGGAATGTTCATTTTTTACCTTTTTAGGAACTGAACTTTATTTTGTGTTATTTCTTACTGTTATTTTTAAATGATCTGGAGGTGGTGGTCTATGAAGGTGTGGTCAGGGAAAAACCATCCAGTAAGGAAGAAGCACGGCAGTTTTTGAAAGGTTTGCTTAATTCTCTGCTCCCCCCTTGCCCCCTTTTTTTCTAGTTCCCTATTGTTTTCCTATTTAATAACTCAGGAAATTTTATCAACATGGATTGCAGACTATTCTGGGGGCCACGCAGCAACTGTGGGATCAGTGCTTGTGACAAATCTTAAGACGGGATTCAGAAAAGGAGAATGGGACCAAGTGGAGGTACCATATGCTTTTATTGCTTTGTGAAACTCAGTAATTATTTTTGAGGGTTTTTTTTTTTTTTTAAATATTGTCCTACTAGTGTTCCATTGAAAAGCTATTCCATTTTTTCTTGAGTATCAAGGCTCTTAATTATTGTCTTTAGAGATACATTTGCCAAATTTTACTTATGTGGTGATGCTTTGCAGATCTATTTCCATACAATACCGGATGAAACCATTGAGAAACTGGTAATAGTTGTTTTCTTTCATTGAATTTGGGGGTTGCTTCTGCATCATTCGGTGAGATAACGATTTATATGCTATAGCACTCCACTGATCTTTTTTCCCCCTTTATTTTCAGATTGAGGAGGGGACTGTGCTTTATGTTGCTGGGGGACTGATCATAGAGCATCCTTTGATACTGCCCTTTGTAAAACAAGTGGTTAGTTTGCTAATCTTTGAGTACCCGTTAACAGAAATCCAAAATTGTATATAATAGAGATAAGAGGTATAAAGGAAAAGCAGAGTTTTGTTTCAAAAACTGTGGTCCCCTCTATTGGGTCCTAAAATTTAGTTGATGGGAGTGTTTTCCCCAAAACCTCATGTGTTGACCTTCCGATACACTTGCATAAACTGATTGATTTTTTATTTTTATTATTGGTAAGTTACATATTCACCTAATGAGTCTTGAACCCTATGACATCACCCTTCACTTTATTTTTACAAGGAAAGGAGGTGTCATTTATGCATGGTAGACAATTGGTTACATTTTAGACATGCCTTTATTCGATCCTTTTAATTTGTGCCTGTTACTTAGAATATTGATTGAATAATTAAATTCACTCCTTTTCTATCAAACTTAACCTTTTGGGATTAATGGTAATTTGTATAGTCTTAGAGCAAGTGGTCCTAAATTCAAACCACGTCTTTACTTTGTAATTTATTCCGCATGTTGGGTTGCATTTAAGTATTCCATGTATTGGGTCGCTGAATTGTGGGGAAGCTTGGGCCCACATATGAGGAGTGTTAGAATATTGACTAATAATTAAACTCACCTTTTTATAAGATCTAAGTTGAGCTAGTTTTGGGTTGGCAACTTGGAATTTCAAAGGCAAAACAAATACAATGAGTCTATAATTCATTTTGCTTCAATTTCTTGAAGCATTTATCCGGGGAAATAAACTTGTCTTTCAATTAGGCAGGGTGATGGTCTTGATCAAAACTTTTCCACCATCAATAATACTGAGAAACTTTCTCATGTCTCTGAATATTAGCTGTTAGAGATTAATTCATTGCAAGGTTGCTTTGATAAGTACTTATAAAAAAAAAGGTTGCTTGGATAAGTTGCTTCAATGTTTTCCAAATGGCTTGTCTTTAGCTTTGGTCTGGGTTACTAATTACTGACAAATATTTCTTTCATGTTTTGGTAGACATGATAATTGGTGATAATTGGTGATACTCTGTGCAGGTTGGGACAACTGACAGTGTGATGGGACTCCCCAAAGCTCTCACTGAAAAGCTTATAAAGGAGGCCCTCTAGCTGCTGCAGCCATTTCAATCTTCCAGTCCTATTCGGTATTTTACCCAATTGACACAGTTTATCCTCCTGTTATTTGACCTCTGATCTTGTTTCTTCAAATTTCGTAATTGATTACTCCAGTTCATTCGGGATTAAGGCTTGTTGTTAGTGTTAATTGCTCCAGTTCACGTGCACCTGTTGCGCACTGCTTTTATTTTTCAAAATGAGTTATCCGAATGCTGGGCCCTATTAGCTTTCATTGTTGTGCCCCCTTCATATTGTTACAGTTAATGATTCTTTTCCATCAGTAGAACACATGGGGGTATATGATTGTTGAGGCCATTTATCATTGTCCAACTTGTAGAAGCTATAGTGTAAGATTTAGTAAGCAAAATAATGTTGACATGTCAATGGTTGAGAAGGATTTGGTCACCATGTGAGAACTGGAGCAGTCATGGTGATTCATTGCAATTGTCAAAAGGCTACAAAACACAGAAATGGTGGGCCGCAAGCCACCAAAAAAAAGGAAAAAGAGCGTTGGTAATACAGCCTGTTCTTCTTCTATAAAAGCTATTTACTCAAATTGCCAGTCCAAAATAATACATAGCTAAAATCATGTCAATTTCATTCGTTGTTTACCCCCCAACAAAAAAAAAAAAAAAAAAAAAAATGTAAAACAAAATAATTGGAGTCTTAACTCTTAACAAGCCACGTCTCTGTTTTCATTTCTATGTTTTTTTTTATAGCTGAATTGGAATGAAGGGCTATTGAATATTAACAAGTAAATATGAAGTCTTAAACGAGATAGGAGGATCGAAGCTAAAGCCACATACTTCTTGTAGGAGGCTTGAAATTGAGGTGTGTACGGGGAGGCATCTTCATCTTTTTTCAACATTTTAATGGTCTTGTTATAGGAGAGGGCAGCTTCTCTCTCCACCAAGCGAGTTAGGGTGCAGTTGTATGGGTTTGCTAGACATTGATCTGATCATTCTTCTAGTCCTAAAACAATAAGCTCTCGTGGTTGTAACCATAAGCTCCCATTGTTGTTTGATGTGACCCATTAGTTATCTTAGGCATCATATATCATATATGTATTTTGACTCTTACAGTGTGTTGATCCTACAGTCGCATGAGATCAATATATTACAAGAGGGATAATGCATGTATCATACATGAGATGCTTTCTCGATGTGATCGCTACACCTTTCTCATTGGTAGTTACTGAATTACTTATCATTGCTTCGCTACACCTTTCTCATTGGTAGTTATTGCATTACTTGTCATTGCTTTCAGTCGAGAGAGCATGGTTCTTCTCGAGGCAGAGAGCGTTGCCACTGTTTTTCCATACTTACAGGCTCCAAAATGGTTGTGCCATGTGAGCCAATAACAACCTGCTCTATACGTATAGTGAAAAACCAAGCAATCTGACATTATGTCCCGCTAGTCCATGTATATGCACCTTGCTAGCTATTTCCCAAACCATTCAGACTGAATCACGTCGTCCACCACTAAAAGTAACTAAAGCGTGGATAGTGGAATGAGCAGCCAAGCGTAAAAACACCACTTTAGATGGTCACCATAAGATTTGATAAAGCTATATGGTACAAGGTCTTATCATGGACTGTCAGAGAACAAAACAAGTATGCTTGTTGCTTACAGCAAGGTCTAGGATTTGTTAATGTTCACTGCTCACTACCCTGTAAATGTGAGCTTTATTCAGTTATTCTTCCCCTTGCAATCTACAAAGTCAGTAGCCCAGTACGGAAGCACACTTTTATTTTTGGATAATGAAAGCACACTTTTTCTTTTGGCTAAGAACAAAACCATATTTTTCCAACTTTTACTTTTTTTTGTTTTTTGGCTGATCAAGGGCAGTGGATATGAGCCATCAGACTTATCACACATCTTTGGATGAGATATATGAAATGATGAGTGGCTAAAAAATCCCTCTCAGTAAAAAAAAAGGTTTCAGCTTTCAACGAACGGTTTATTTTGTCTAAAAACAAAAGGTAAACTACATATCTGGTTTTTAATCTTTACACCATATTTCAATTTAGTTCATAACTTTTCAATTGTGTCAATTTAGTTTCTAACATTTCAATATCATGTCAATTTAGTTCATGTCATTATATTTTAAATGAAAATTGCTGACATGTCAAATAGCCAAATAAAATTAAAGTTTATTGTCACATAAATGGAAGCTAATTTTCTATTTTGGCCATTAGATATATCATTAATTTTCATAAAAAAGATAATGGCATGAGCCGGGGTGTGGGGTGTGGGGGACAAGGGCCGGGGTTCAAGTCTCCAGGAGGGAGCTTCACACACATCTACACTTAGATTAGGTTAGAGTAAAATTCTATCTTGTATAAAAAAAAAGGATTAGAGATCAAATTGACACAATTACAAGGTTAGAGATCAAATTAAAATATAGTGTATAGAATAGTGGCCACATATGTAGTTTACCTAAAAGCAAATGATTGAGTAATAAATAGATATCCTAAAAATACCGTTATACTTAAAAAATTACAAAAAAAAGAATTTGTGATTTCTAATTTTAAAAGTAGGGAAATATTAATGGACATGAGATATCCTAAAAATACCGGTTTAAAAAATATTTTTAGAAACTTTGAAAAAAATAAACAATTAATTATTTTGATGGTTAGAATTTAAACTTAAGCTAAAATGCAAAATTGACCCTCTAACTTTTTTCAGATTTCATTTCAGTCCTCTAACTTTGATTTCGTTCATTTCAGTCCTCTAAGTTTTAGATTTATTTAATTAAAGCATTTCCGTTAACTTTTGTTAAAAATTTTTGAAAAAAAAAATATCTGGAAAATATTTTTCAATCATTAATTGAATTTTTTAAATTAAAAAAATTTGAAAAAAATTTATAAAATTGAAAAATTAACCACAACATATAACAAAAGTTGATAGAAAAGCCTTAATTGAATAAACTTGAAAGTTAGAGGATTGAAATAAACAAAAGTAAAGTTAGAAGACTGAAATGAAATCTGAAAAAACTTGGAGGATCAGTTTTGCATTTTATCCTTAAACTTTTTTTAAATGGTCTTTAAAAAAAAAAACCTTAATAATAAGTAAACGTCACCTTTAAAAAGTAAAAGCAAAAATAAAAATCAAACTAGAAAACTAATAAATAAATAAAGAGTCATGCTAACGAGTGCTCTTAGAGCATTAGTTAATGAAGAGGTAGAATTTGGGCTAGAGATGGGCCTAACGGTTATCAATTGTGGGCCGATAAAGGACGGGCTCATTATCTACCAAATCTGTGAAAATGGATCCAGTATGAAATATCGACAGCTCCAAGGCCCATGAGGAAGGCAGAAAGGCCCTTGGTATGGGATACTTGCGACACACTTCATAGAGTTCGAAGACAAATGGAATTCTAGCACAAAAAGGATTCTACAGGATGTTCCCTATAAGGAAAAGACTTCCGCGCCAAGGGTGAGACATTGACCTCCTACTACTATAAAAGCCCCAATACCTTCATAAATCAAGGTACGCATCATTTACTCTTTCTAGCATTCTAGAGTTGCAAGAATATTTCTGACTTAACCTTTGGAGGGTATTCGGTCGGCACCACACCGGTACTCTTTGTTAGGTTTTTCTCTCTTTGTATTGTGCAGGTCCACATTCAAGTGTGTAGGTATCGTGTAGCTTACTGGTAAATTTCTTGACATCATCAGTTAACAATTAATTTTAAAAAAGTTTTGACACTATTTTTATAAGAAATGAAAAAAATAGTCAAAATATTAAATTTTTTTTTCTTCCTAAAAACTTTATTTAAATAAATTATTGACCAATGCAGTGAGAGTATTTCACAAAAATAAATAAAAGTTTGATGGTATTGGTAAGAATAGAAAATAAGGAATAACTTTCGAAGACGGCAAAACCCCGAAAAATCCGAAAGTAAATCCGACTTTGAAAACGATGTTCACCGAGGTCTCATCCCATGTGTAGTAGTTTTAGTTTCGGCGTTTAGTCTTCACGTCAAAAAACGAGATTCAAAAGCTTTGAATTTTTTATTAAACCAAAGTTTTTCGTTTCGTAATGAACTGAAACTTTTGTTTGTTATTATTTTATAGGAGTTATAACCTCCCTGCGAAACTACACACACGTAAAAATACCTATACACACACAGACTCACTTTGATTGGCTAAAAAACACAGTCAAAATCTCAAACCCGCCGTAGATTCCTTTTCTTCTCCACGGGCCGTTTTTTAAATTGTTTTTTCCTTTTTTATAACTGTCTAACAAACACTGTCCTCTCACACTCACATACCTGCTATTACCACTAAATCTCTCTCTTTTATTACTTACCCCACAGAACAAAATCTCTCATATCCTTTACTTTTATTCTTTTTTCTTTTTCATTTAATTAAAAAAAAAAAAAACAACCTGATAGGCCCACCGCCATGGACCAAGGCCGCGCAACCCACTTAACCGCCTCTAACGGCGGCTCCGGCGTCGTCGTTGGTGGTGGTGGTGGTTCGGTTGGTGTTCAGATCCAACAGTCACGTAGGCTTCCGGATTTTCTACAGAGCGTGAATCTCAAGTACGTAAAATTAGGTTACCATTACCTGATTTCGAACCTTTTGACCCTATGTTTCGTTCCTCTAATCATCGTAACCCTAATCGAAACCTCGCAAATGGAACTCGACAACATTCGGCAGCTCTGGCTTCACCTCCAGTACAACCTTGTTAGCGTCGTCATTTGCTCGGCTTTCTTGGTTTTCGGTTTGACCGTTTACATCATGACCCGGCCCAAACCCGTTTACCTCGTGGATTACTCGTGTTACAAACCGCCCGATCATCTCAAGGCTCCGTCTCATTCCTTCATGGAACACTCTCGCCTCACCGGCGACTTCGACGACTCGTCGTTGGAGTTTCAGCGCAAGATCCTCGAGCGCTCGGGCCTCGGCGACGACACGTACGTGCCGGAGGCGATGCATGCGATTCCGCCGGAGCCGACGATGGCGGCGGCGAGGGACGAAGCCGAAAAGGTTATGTTTGGTGCGTTGGATAAGCTATTCTCGAATTGCAGTGTGAAACCCAAGGATATTGGTATTCTTGTTGTGAATTGTAGTCTGTTTAATCCAACTCCTTCGCTTTCGGCTATGATTGTGAATAAGTATAAATTGAGGGGTAATATTAGGAGTTTTAATTTGGGGGGTATGGGTTGTAGTGCTGGGGTTATAGCTGTTGATTTAGCAAAGGATTTGTTACAAGTTCATAGGAATACTAATGCTGTTGTTGTGAGCACTGAGAATATCACTCAGAATTGGTATTTCGGGAACAAGAAGTCCATGTTGATACCCAATTGCTTGTTTCGTGTTGGGGGAGCCGCGGTTTTGCTCTCCAATAAGTCTGTGGATCGGAGACGAGCCAAGTATAAGCTCGTTCATGTTGTGAGGACACATCGTGGGGCCGATGATAAGGCCTTTAGGTGTGTTTATCAGGAGCAGGATGACAATGGGAAGACGGGTGTTTCTTTGTCGAAGGATTTGATGGCTATTGCTGGAGGTGCTCTTAAGACTAATATCACCACATTGGGTCCTCTTGTGTTGCCAATTAGTGAGCAGCTTCTGTTCTTCGCAACCCTGCTTGTTAAGAAGTTGTTCAATGCGGATGTCAAGCCTTATATACCGGATTTTAAGTTGGCGTTCGATCATTTTTGTATTCATGCTGGGGGAAGGGCTGTGATTGATGAATTGGAGAAGAATCTTCAGTTGTTGCCAATTCATGTGGAGGCTTCTAGGATGACTCTTCACCGGTTTGGGAATACTTCGTCGAGCTCCATTTGGTATGAGTTGGCCTATATAGAGGCTAAGGGGAGGATGCGCAAGGGCAATCGTGTGTGGCAGATAGCATTTGGAAGTGGTTTCAAATGTAATAGTGCAGTTTGGCAGGCACTTCGGAATGTGAGGCCGTCTCATAACGGTCCTTGGGAAGACAGCATTCACAATTATCCTGTGAAAACACTCTCTGAATAGCATTTTGGTTTGACTCTCCATTCAGGGTATTTTTCTTCGGTAGCTTAACCATCCTTATTTCAACCTTTGTCAGTTCCTGAGATTGTTTTTTGTTGGATTTTTTTTTTTTTTTTTGTTTGATACCAGATGTCAAATTGTGGTCCTTTTTACTTCACAATTCTTGTATGTTTCAGTTATGTTTCCAGAGTACTATGATTTGGAGAAATGCTGATTTTGTAATTTAATAATGCTCCAAAATCTCAACTTGCATAATCTTGTTCATCTGTAATTTTCTGTTAATGATAAAGAGTTTTCATAAATTTATGGAATATCCTCAACTTGTATTTGAAGTCTCGTATTCCATTCTTTCGATAGAGAGAAGCATTGCATGGAATGTGAAATTATGTAAAACTAGAATTTAGTTTAGGTGAAGTCCTTGGTTGTCCACTGTTGAAAAGATAGCTAGATGCCAGGCCTATCAGCAACTAGCTTTCTTATGGATATGTGTTTGATTGTTGTTCCCTATTTGATGAACTCGTGCCTTCTTATGGAAATTCTTAATGGAAGGAAGACATCAATTATCCTGTTTGTCTATGTAGCATAACTTAATTTTTAGTGCTTAAGAGTTAAGACTGCATATATATAGAAGGAACAAGTAATGTAGAAGAATTCATCTACAAATGTATATGCACCCTGAATAGTTGAAACATGTAGACTTTCTTCCTAAAATTTTCTTGCATCTTCTCGATTATGTATATATTTTATGTTATTGTACACACTGCTATGTAGAAGTTTAAACTATATAATTCAAAATATAGGTGACTTCTCTGTCGCACAAGATTTGGATCAGTGGTTGCTTTTTTCCCTTTTCCTATGCTAATGTCACACTGTTAGTTAGGTAATACTTCTGATTCTGCTGGCTTGCCATTTGCCAAGGTTTATTTTTGCTGCTTATGGATAAGATCTGATATGCAAGAAACTGGCTGGTTGGGATGATCGGTTAAGAATGCTTTACTCTTTTTGGTTCCAACTACTGCAGGAAAAATGACAATTATAGAAAGATCCCAATGTCATTTATCTTATGATTTTTTCAAGAAAAGGGGTGAAAATAGGATGTTCTCTCTCTCTCTCTCTCAATGTAATCTGTAGCAGTTTGTAGAGAGTATAGCAGTAAATGCAGCCTTCTAAATCTCTTAAATTTATGGGTTAGTTGCAGCTATCTACCCTAAACTTTAAGGCGCCCTTTAGTACAAGTTTTTTACAACCAACACCCTAATTCTATATTATAATTAATTAGTTACTATCCAAGTTATTGTCTAAATTAGCAGATTAGTGGGTTTGAATCAGAGTGTTGATTGATGAATTTTTGTAGTTTAGGATACACATTGCAAATGTCCCTATTGACCATGGGTTGCCCGTGCAAATTAATCTTGAATTAAGATACTGATTGCAGGACTTTGCAGTTTATGGTGTACATTACAAACGTAAAGTTTAGGGTGGACAGTCGTAGTTAACCCTAAATTTGCTCTACATCCCAGAGATGAGGATGGAATTACAATGGTAGTTTTCCAAAGAAATTGGCAGAGCCATCTAAACATTGGTACCCCTTTCCTTTGATCTCATTGTTGTTTTCCAATTTGACTTTTTGGGGACCCTGTATCCTGTTAAACTGTTGCAGATATTCAGTATGCATTGGAACTATAAGCTAAATCAATGGCAAAATAATAGTGGAGTTTGGTATCAATGAAAGAGAAATATGTATTGATGGTCCCTCTAAATTATTGAGATACATAAGGAACTGCAAAATTGATAGTGTGTTTGATGTCAATGTGGGAAATATGAGCCTTATGCACATACTAATGTCATCTATATAAACTGAGAATCTACAAGCATATTCTCTTACTCCTTGGATGCTTTCCTAATACATGCAGGATTAGATTTTTTATTTTTTTGATCCTATCATTGTTTCACATTAATGTCATTTTTATCAATGGAGAATCAGCAAGCATATTCTTCTACTTCTCTGGATGCCTCCTAATACATGCAAGATCAAGTTTGGTCAGTCTCATTAGAGAGTGACAATTTTTTTATGAAGTCAAAACAATAGTGAAGAATAACATTTAGTTGTCTCTAGCTATTTTGTTGCGTTAACATCATTATTTGGTTAGATTATATGAGCAATTATAGAACCTTTCTTAGAATTTACGGTGTTTAACTGATTCAAAAATTTTGCTATCATGTAATATTTGCTCCTACAGTACTTGGGAAAGATATTCTATCTTTGTTTATAGATATTTTCTTGTAAAGACAAGATACACGCTATTGTCAACTTTAAAGACGTGGACCAAAGATTTGTTTTTGGAAAAAAAGTAACAAATCTTTTGTTAGTTTTAAAGAACTCTTTTCCAGATTATATATAATTGGAATTTGGAAGAGCTGGGCGTTTCCAGATCCATCTTTTGATCCCATCATTACAACGTCATACTAACATGGTTAAAAAAATCTGCCTCACCCAAATTATGTATTTTTTATGATGTGGACCTTGTGGTGGGCCTCAGTTAGGTGAGCTTGAGAGAGTTTGTGATTTTTTTTTTTTGAAAAATTCAGTGCCTGTAGTAGAATTCTTATAATACAATCTATTGCGTTGACAAAACATACAGTGGAGCATTAGGGAATATGACTGAAATTTATAGGGGTATATAGTGAGGCTGGTTTGAGAAGTTTGATAAGTTACAGAGGCTGGTAATGGTATGAAGTTTTGATAAATCATTTGGGCTCATAGTTTCCCTGGGATCTTTCACAAATTGGTAGAAAAAGTGTCTAATTTTTTGAAGGTTAAAATACTATTTTGGTTCTTAAATTTTACTAAATGTTCATTCTTCATCACTAAATTATTAAAAATTTATTTTTCGTTCCTAAACTATTAAAATTTTACCAGAAGTTCATTTTATTTTATGTTCTTAAATTTTACTAAAAGTTTATTTTTCGTCTCTAAATTAAAAAAGTTTATTTTAATCTTTAAACTACTTTTTTTTTAAACTCTTTACAAAGTTTAAAGATGAAAAAAAAAATCTTTTAAAAATTTAGTAACGATAAAATTTAGAGATTAAAATAGTATTTTATTCATTTTTTAATCTCACCTAGGCGGAGAACTTCTGAAAGTGAGACTAAATTTGTGGCTCTGAAGAAACTTGTATTACCAGCTACCTGGAAAAAAACTGTAATTTTGTTGCCAAACTATTACTTGTATCTAGAAGTTAGTCCTGTTATTTTAGTGATTGTATGGCTTTAAATTACCATTTTCATGCCTACCAATCAAATTGATGGTTTGACTTGCCGTTGGATCATCGATGGTTCTGGTTATACCTAATTTTTATATTTGAATTTGCAGTTTTTTTTTTTTTTTTTTTTTTTTGAGTCAGAGAAAGAGAGGTATGACGAAGTTAAAGTTGTATTGAATTGGCCAATCAATGGGCTACCAGTCAGATGGGCAAACCATATCCATGGCCAATCAATGGGCTACAAGCCATCTGTTTTTCAAATGTTTTGAATAAATAAGCCCTACCCCCAACAAGAGGCAAGGTCAGAGCACATTCAAAATATAGCTATAAGTTTATGACCAAATTTTGCTCTCTCTTTTTTCAAAGATTGGTATTAATAAAATGGTGTAAAATTGAGAGTCCATGTAAATATGAGGTACTTTAATAAGTAATAAACTAATAATAATTCATTGTGTGTGTGTGTGTGTTTTTTTTTTTTTTTGGAGGTTAACTCATTGGGTTAATGATTAAGAAAATATATTATCTATAACATCCTGTGGCCCAGTGGAGCATCCAAGTGAGATTGAGTTCATGTTATGGGTCTTCCCACTAGATAGCCAAGAAGTTGAGGGCCAAGCTCAGATTGTTTGTGGGTCAGGTTTTGCTTTTTGAAAATTTCCCAATCTTTTATAATGGAAATGGTATTATGAAATTGAAGCCAAGTACAAACTCATTTGCAGTTTAATGTATGGACGTCAAATCTCCTATCCAAATTCTCAACATAATGTACAAAAATAGGTCAATAAAAACTTAGTTCCATCAATGCACATAATGATGATGATGACCATCAATGCACATAATCATGCTTGTAAAGTATATTGAGGATGGGATCAGTCCAGCTATACATAAATCTCATAGACATTACTCATCAAAAGATGTGGACAAAAGCTCGTACAAGAGTAATTGACAATTTGATTATAACCCCTAGTTCAATCAATGCACATACTGATTATTATGCCCATCAAATCAAAGCACATGATCATGCTTGTAAATTATATCAAGGATGGGGTCAGTCCAGCTATACAGAAACTTCTAGACATGACTCACCAAAAAATGTGGACAGTAGCTCGCAAGAGCAATTGACAATTTGATACTATAACGACCAAATTTATTTAAGGGAAGATTTATCTCTTCTCATAAATGACACCTTTTGTCCCTCTTCATAAAGGATGGTAGATACGTTTTGTCCAGTAATGAGAGGTCAGTGTCTATACACTTGACCTAACTTCTCTAAGTTGCATATGATGTGACAACTTAATGATGTAGTCGTGTAGTGGGTTCCTGTAAACTCAAGTCGTGGAATGAGAGAATGGTTCAACTCCCAACTATAACAACAAAAAATCAATTGATGTCTTGGTATGATAATAAAAATGAATTATCATATAACAGACACCATGAGTGGTAAATCATATCCTATTGTGTAAATGATTTACTCATTCTCTAGGTGGCATTTGGATTTGGTCCCTTAATATCTAGCAATATATGCAAGTGAATATTGTTTTCTTGAAAAATTGATATGAATGAATTAAACAAAAAAATGAGGAAACTGTTGAACACAGAATACAGCTATTTGTAGAAACACACAGCTCACTGAAAAAGCTGTCTTTATGCATAGGCAAAAGATATACACGTTAACATCGCACAGGATCTGCAGAATCATTGCAAAATTGGAATCGCAGAAATTTGTTTCTTCTAATAAAAAAGGTGAAAACAAAAAGAAAGAGGAAAGTTTTATCTGAAGGAAAACTGAATCTCTTCCAGAGCTCTCCCTTTAGTTTCAGGGACCCAAAGTGTAACAAATACCACAGTAAAGGCACACAATACCATATAAATGGTGAAGGTTCCTGTCAATAGCAGAGACAGCCTGAATTAGTTAAAGACCAATGAAACCAATAGTAAAAAAGAAGCAACATGATTAAAGTGAAGAGAATTAAAACAAACAATTCTGTCTGTAGGTCAATGTACGTAATTGACTAAAGATCAAAAGCCATCTCCTGCATTTTTTTTCCCTAGAGTAACTGGCATGGTGTTAAGCACATGTAGTTGGAGGGAAAGGGAGAAAGGTGCAAACCTGCACTGCTCCATTCCAAGAGTAAGTTTGCAGTCATGGTCACCACCCAGGCAATGAACCAGTTGGCAAGCGTTGCAATACTTCCGGCAAGGCCCTTAATATTGATTGGAAGAATCTGCATCACCAAATTCATGCAATATGTGAGCTGTAACATTAACTGCAGCAAGTTACACAGATAAAAATTTTCTTTTGACTACATAGAGGTCATATGGTAATGAGTCGATGCTCCAATCCAAAGCAAACTTAGTGATGAACAACTAATTTTGAGTTGCTTCCAGTGGAATCCACGCAATAACTTTTGAACTTACAAAACGTTATTTTACAGCTAAAATTAAGATTTGCAAGGTAAAAGGTTTGACATTTAAGCAGATTCTTATGCTTCTCCCTTTCTATAGAGATTAAGTGGAAATAATAGAGGGTAAAGTTTCACTAATGAAGAGATGGTGGTGTTCAAAATAAAGAGGGACATTGTCAAAAGCATCTCATTTCAGCCTTTCTGACAAAAGCAAGAAATCCAATGAGAAAATGTAATGTAATGGTGGTACCTCTGACATTATAATCCATGGAATGGCTCCAATTCCTAGTGAAAAGGTCACTACCATTGCCTGAAAGAAATAATAGGTTAGACTGATAAAGGAAATTATAGCATTAAGTTTAATATATAATGAGTTGGAATATAGGCATACCACAACTCCAACCACTGAAACAATGCCCAATATTTTATACAAAGTAGAATCCTCCGATGCAAAATCCTGGGATCATAATCATACAGTTTAAGTTGTAGAGAACATGGAAGAATAACAAACTTTTTTGCATGAATATCACAATCCTTCTGTCCACAAAATCCACTAAATTATTACCTTTAGATAGAATGATGCTGCAACAATTAGGAGGCTAACGGTCATTCCAGAGGAAGAAATCTGAAACAAAAAATTAAAAAATCCTTCATTTCTCCTCCGGGGAGATCATTACCTGGTAAATAAACATTGAGGAAAATGTTCCAACTCACAATGAGAAGAAGCCGACGCCCTGCTCTGTCCACGAACCATAGAGTCACTCCAGTGGCAAGGACCTGGATGGCATACAAATTTATGTGTGATTATGACTTGAGAACATTGGACAATAAGGAAAAGAAATCGAGTATTTTATTTACATATACTACATTTTATCTTTGAGCTGTACCTGAACAGCACCAAGTCCACACGTAGCCGCATTGCTTGATGAAATCCCTGTAGACAATTATGGCATCTAATAAGACACTTGAGCATTAAGCTTGATTTTCCAGTTCACTTGTTTGTATACAAGAATTGTGTGAAATTGGACAAGCAACCTTATTCAGGTAAAACCAACATGGGGACATTGACAAGCTTTGAGCTATTTCAGGATGTAAAAGTAAGGTTGTTCAATAATAGATTATAAAACAATATAAGGATACTGAAAAGTGAACTATTTATTGCAAAAAGGATTTAAAATGAAAAACGTTGCTTGATGCAGCCAGTAGTTTCTTGAGGTTCTGTGTTAAACTTCTGAGTATGCAATCTTACGCTCTCAATTTTAAGACTACTGTGTTTAAGGTACACTACCTCTATGAAACGCTTCAATGTAAGATGACTGAGTTCATGCTTACCAGCAGTTTCAAAGATGGTACTGGAATAGAATAGGACACCATTGATTCCACTAAGCTGTTGCAGAACAAGTAATCCAATTCCAATCTGCAGGAAATAAATTAGCCAAAATCAACTAGGTAGAAGCCACAACAAAGATTGACAAAATTAAACATGTTAGAAAAAGAATTAATACCGTCAGAGGAAACCAATATCTTCTTTGTTTGAGTTCTGCAAACCGGATAGTTGTCCTTTTGCTTGTTGATGCTACAGATCTCTGCAAAATGCTTATATGGCCATCATTTAAATAGGTAATTTCCCAGATATGTGGAATAAATAATTATGTACTTCAAGAGTTCTAGCCTGAAATTGTGAATGTCAAAGGGTTGACTTCTTTTAACAACAGGGAATGTAAGTAAAATTATAAAACCAGTTTAGTTTGCAGACTAGTAGCATTTACCTTGATTTCATTTACTTCAATGGAAATATCAGTATCAAACCCCCGGAGAACTTGCAAAGAAGCTTCAAATTCTTCTGTCATACCCATTTTTGCCTGGATTCAAGAAGGAAAACACAAATCAAGAAACTATAATAAGCTATCCACCTAATTAAGAAAGCCAATTTTAAAAATCTTACCAGCCATCTAGGAGATTCGGGAATGAAAAACAGACCAGGTATTAATATTGTACATGGCAGCATGCCTGCAACAGAAGAGGTCATAACTTTCTATCATTCCCAAGATGCTTTTCAAATATATGAAGCCTTTTGTTCAATTATATCAAGCTCACATTTTCCTTACTCCTTTAGAACATGTAGGAGAATTAACTTCTTACTTATAAATTGATGACAAGGAGTTAACAAGTGCGAAGTTGTACATAGACCACAAAAGAATTCACCGAAGAAACCACAAATCCAATGAGCTCCCCAAACCCAAAGTCTCAAGTATTCATGTGAATAAGCCCCAAAAATTTAAAATTTTGGGGTTATTGTAGATTGATTGAGTCTCTTTTGTTGTTGATATAGCCTTCTTAAGCAGGGCTTTAGCCCTTTTCTTTTCAAATACCAAAAAATAAATGAATATTATTCACATGATATGATTTTACTAAAAAGGAAACTGGATTATCACACTACATGAAGAGACAAACCCTAAAGCTTATGAACACGCCTTCATGAAGATAAACCTTATCAAACTCAAACAGTACAGACCAACTAGACATTGAGCCTTACTAAGTTAGAAATACATTTAAATTTAACTTCTCAACGAAATTTGAGCTAAACAAGTTTCACCACTCCCATTGTATTACACAAAAAACCTCTGTCAAGAACCCCATCACCACAATTTTTTTCTTTTTTTTTTTACCTTTCATAAAATTTAGGAAAATTAAGCTTATTAATAAAGACAATTGAATTTTGTAGGCCTGAAACTTTATGACTATAATTAATGAAAGCAAGCTTTCTGCCTGGTAAGCATCTCTGCTCACCAGTGATTTGGTAGACAAATAAGGTATAGAAGAAACTTTATTTTTAATCAATATCATCTCTTACAAAGAAGATGAGGTTTCATCTGTATGAGAAAAAATATAAAGAAAATGAGAGTACATATATGACCACCAGATTGAATCTTTCAGAGGATTACCTAAAACTGCCAGTATTCTCCATTCAACAAAAAGTCCCAGCAGATAAGCCAGCATTATTCCAATGGTGACTGAAAGCTAGAAAAACACAAAAAGAAAAATAACTGAATTGGCCAGTGATTGGTCTCATATAGTATTATTGACACCATCTCATGCTAAGATAAACCACCAAACATAGCTAACCTGGTTCACTGAACCCAAACCACCTCTCATGTTCTGAGGTGCTATCTCAGATATGTACACAGGAACCTACAGATAATCAACAAAGTTAAACCTCCCAAGATATCATCTTTTGCACAGAATACCAAACTAGAAGATCAAAATTGCAACTTAACATTACCGTATAAGATATTATTCCCACACCAAACCCTTCCAACAGTCTTCCCATGTAGAGAAATGAATAATCCTACACACATCAGTTAATTTTTTATATAAGACAATATGCTTTGGCCCCCACTTTCCAAAATCCATATGCCTAGTTGAATTAAATCTAAAAATGGAACAATCACTATATCTTACTCTGGCAAAGGATATGGCAAGCCATCCAATAATATTTGGAATGGCAGCAATCATTAAGGACTGCAATTCATCACAAGAAAGTTAACACTCAGTAATCAATCATAACCAAGACAATCAAAAACAAAATAAAACCAATGTGTAGTAACAATAAGAAAAGCAATGAATGAACCAAATCCTACCCCTTTTCGACCAATATATTCGGAAATCTGACCGCTTGCTATTGCCCCAACCATTGCACCCACATTGGATAAAGAACCAAATAAAGAATACTGGCCCAAGAATATTGTTAGAAACTTGTATAAGACAAAATCCAAATCACCAAAAAAAAAAAAAAAAAAAAAAAACAGCAGATATAGGTTCACACCTCTGAAACCGTAAGTCCAAGATCCTCAGTGATTGCGGTTTGAGTAGGTGATGAATACCCAGACTGCAAAAAGTACATGAAAACAAATATAGAAACTAAGTTCTCTGTTTAGTTGCTATGAAAACAAGTTTGAAGCTTTGTTGTTGTTACATATGTGACACCCAGAATAGCAAAAAGCTTAATTTGTTGCTTAAGAATCAACAAGTAGAAGATTGCTTACAGTGAAACCAAACTGTATTGGTCCTAAAGCGACAATCAAAACACAAGCTACGACAGAGATAGAGCTGTCACGAATGACCTGAGACGAGCCCATCATACTGGACTGCCTTGACCCCATACGATACCAACTCCCAGTGTGCAAGAATGGCTTCCTGAGATCCCTCCCATCGTCGTTCTCTTCCCTGAAACTCATTTCTCCCTCTCTCTCTCTCTCTCTCAGACCAAGCCTATGACACTGATAGTGAGAGAGAAATGGAGGGATTGAATTTATTTGGCCACGAATAAGAGAATTGAGTGACTATTGAGACAGTGTTTTATAAAAAATTCTCTAAGAGAGAAAATAAAAATGGATACTAATTGGTACAAGCAGATGAAAAATGTCAGAATCACAGTAGAGTAAACAATTTTTATCGCAACTTGTTACATGACGAAGATTAGCTACTCACAGCTCGCCAAACGTAAATAATTGTGATCTTGGTCTATAATGTAGCGTAGTGTAGTTATGTCAGTCCCATTATCTGTTTATTTTTTGTCTGTGCGCTGGCTGATGGGCTGTAATGTAATAACGCCACCACGACCACACGCGGGACCAGAGACCAAACTGTTAGTTGAAACTTTGGAAATCCAAACTGCACTTTTACGCCGTTTCGCTCCGTCTCGTGGAAAAACCGTGAGACCAACTTGGCAACCTGCTCTTCCACGTTTCTAAGCTTCAATTAGAGTATAGCCAAAAATCTAGGGAGTAGGGGCACACAGTCACAACCTACGTCTACTCACTTTACCGCGACCTTTGCATGTGGTCATTGGGTTATTATAAGAACCACGACAAATTTTATATTTGTTTTCATAATTATTTGATGTTATTGATTGTGAGCAGCGGATTGTAAATGTGACAGATAGTTAATCGTAATAAAAAATAGGTGTAAAATTAGCTGTGATCCTAAAATAATTTGATTGACAAATTCACAAGCGGTAGCAGAGTGCGTGATAATAAAATATGTGTCACTCAAAATCTTTGCACCTCAATAGGCTAGTATTTTTTAATGTTTTTAAGGTTTCAATGAAGACATATGGAATCTAAATTCTCTCATATTTATTTATTAAAAATAATAATTATAAAAAAATTATATAAAAAATCTTTTGCAACTCGATATACGTCATTGCATTGATCTAATAATATTATTAATTTTTAAAGATAATTAAATATGATATTGTATCTAAATTTGACTTATATATATATATATATATATTTTTTTTTTTTGTATGTGTAGCATTACTATTATAGATTCAAAGTGGGAAAAAGAAAAGGAAGAAAAAAAAAATGATAATCCTATTTACAGATAGTGTAGGGTAAAAATAATGGTTAACTAACTAGATTTATCAATTTCTAACCACTTAACATTTTGAAATAATTAGTAATTTATTATGATAAATATTAAAAAATTTTGAAATTGAATTATATAATTGGTGATTTGTTATTAGTAGTAAGATTATAGACCGTGACTGTACCTTCTTAAAAAAAAATGATGCGAGGTAGGTATATATTGACCAAATCATGCATATGACTGAACCCGAATTTGCAGTACTTATAAAATATACATACTAATGTGCCTCTCCCAAATCATGGTTTAGATATTTGTCCAGTTGTATATCATTGCTCTTCTTTGCAAAATGGAAAAGCCAAGAGACACAAAAACTCTCACTGAAATTCACATTCTCTCACCCCCCCAAGTGAGGTGAAACTGTTATTTTCAGTGTATTTTTTCGATGCCTATAGCAAGACTCATAGAAAATAGTACAATAAAACTGTGCTTCTCCCTGGTATTTTTCAGGAAGGGGGGTTTTGACATTGATGTGGATTTGTTGAACAGGTCCAAAATTTCCTAAAGCAATGTGTCTTTAATGTGCAAACATAAATCGTACAATGCTACTGAAATAGGACTCGGTGATAAGAGAATGAATTTTTATTTTTTTATTTTGATTGAAATATCTTTCAATTATGTTGTTTTGATTGGAAACTAGTCTTACAAAAGTTGGTAGGTCATAGGTGGTGGTTACATTTGTAAGCAAGGTTGTCAAAATCCCGATCTGGATCCTACGATCCTACGATTTTACGATCTTACCTGCCCAAAATGATCTAAATCTTTCAAGGATCTTAGCGATTGTTCAGGATCGTACGATTCTGACGATTCCAAACGATTTTGGTTTCTTGTAATCTTCTTTAATTTAATAGAAAGTTCAGTTTGACCCAAATAAAAAATAATATTCCAATATATCAAGTTTTGCTATTCTAATGTAGCGAGATAGAGTGTTAGTTGAAAACAAACAAAAAATAACATCCCACAATAGAGTGTTACGTTTTGAGATTTTTGACATCTTAAATGATGCTTACAAATAGATGTAATGATGCATGGTAATTACATCAAATATATGCAAATTTTTTATTTTTTTTATGAATATATAATTTATGTGATTATTTGATATACCAATTTTTTTTTCTTAAATAATGTAGGATCTTACGATTCACGATCCATAATCCCACTTACCTCCCACGATCTTATGTAGGATCCCGATTTTGACAACCATGTTTATAAGGAATTAAAGAACCATTCAATGATGAAAATAGAGGATCCCTAAAGGGTTACTATTCCTTATTTCTCACATTTGATTAACCTTTGGATTGATAACTATTGAATTATTGAATAATTTGTTGTGGTATTATTTTTTGTCGTCCCAACTATAGGGTTATTGGATTGGATTAAACCCGTGGGCCATTTATGACGCACAGTAACTATAGGGTTATTCATTATTGAATAGGATTATAAGCCACCGTATTTTTTTAAAATTTTTTTTTATTTGTGGATTCTACATAAATCACTTACTTATTTTATTTAATTTATACTTATTTTTCTTATTATTTGTGGGTCTTACATGAGTCACCTATTTATTTTATTTAACTTTTACTACTTTTTATTTATAGTATTTTTAACAAAAAAACTAGATAAACTGTTTTCAAACGAATACTAAATTTATTATAGCATGAATTAGGAAAGTTTGGAACATCTTAACAAGTATTTAAATTGTGTGTGAATTAGTGTCTCTAGACTTTTTGAAATATTTTAGTGTTGGTCTCTAAACCATTCTTATTGCCTAAAACTAAGGGTTCTCATCGTATTTTTATGGATTAATGGATCACCAATGAGTCGTTGCTTACTTTTGAGTCCACGTGTGAGTTCATGTCCACTTCTACATGATCCTTGATCCATGGCTGCCTAATCTTGATAACAGTGATCACTACTTGCTTTATTTGTTTTTCTCCTACGAGAGCTTTGTAGCAATTACTATTTTATAAGAACTTTGAAGTACTAAACACAAGTACTTTATTAATTTTAACACACGTTCATTCAATGGAACAACGAGCTTTCCTTTTAACCCACCAAAAAAAAAAAAAAAAAGGCTTTCCTTTTGCCAAAAAAAAAAAGAAGCACGTGATTTTGCACGTCGTAATTTATGCACTATATAAACCTCAGGTAGAGAGTCACATCCATCATTCTTATTTTACAATCAATTAACACCCACCAATAGAAAATTATGATAGAAAAATACAAAATGTCAAAAAGATTAACCAAACATTCCAAGCTCCTATTAAAATAGAAAAATACATGTACCATTGTAGGTAATTGAAGAGACGGTATATACCGTATATGAATCCGAGAGAAACTCTACCTAACGGTCCTCATATCTTTTACTTTTAGTAACTATATTTGTTTTAACCATACATAATTAATTCTTAAATGTGCAAAATTTTGGTGTGTTGAAATGAGAGCTCGCAAGTCACATCGCAAGTTCACAACCTCTTAGGCAAAAAGATTCTTAAAAATGCCTATTTTAAAATTTAAATTTTAACCACAAGAAAAGGAAAAAAAATAGTCACGTGGGAAATGCTCTAAATAAAATAATAAATGCATATAATGACCGTTCACCTGTAAGTTAAAGCTGAGCAAGGGCAATGGGGCACGTGCATACCAAACATGGCACTGCTGAAAGTCAGCCGAACTAATTATTATAAGGGGAAAAAATTTCTTTCCGAACTAATTCTTTTTAAAATTTGGGCGTATGTTCTTATTTATATTATTTATACTTGTAAAGTTTAAAAAAAAAAATTAATAATTATGTCATCAGATGACCGTGTATCTTTTGTGCAGTGATCACTTTACAAGTATAAGTGTTTATAAGGTGTGAGAGGAAAGAAACATGGTTCAAGTCTCCAAGAGAGAGTTTCACACACATATACACTTAAATTAGATTAAAGTATAATTTCTATCTTATATAAAAAAATAGTTATGTTATCAACAAAATATGTACATTTCAAGTTTTTGTGCTCTAAAATTATGCATCAAAAATAAGTTTATTTATTGAATCATAAATAATATCTTGTTTAAACGAGATTTGAAACATGTGTTAAGAATATTAAAAAAATGTGATCAAATAGTTAAATTTTCAAAATTCACATATAATAAAAAGACATATAAGAACTAAGAATTTATTTTTTCTTCATCTATAGACTGAAAATTTTATGAAAAAAGAGAAAAAAAAACTATTAGATATTTTCAAAAAACACATTAATAAAATTTATCATCAATATAAAAGGAGAGAATATCATGTTACTGTATTAATAGAAAACTTAATAATTACTGTCTTCAATGCAGGTGTGAGGAAGTTTCTCCACGTCAATTTAGAAGTACACCCATTCAAAAGTAAATCTCCTATTAAGGGGGGAACCACATACAATTAACAGAGAAGATTGTACTTGAAAGAAATGATTTTACTTGATCATTTATTACATGTGTCAACAACAACCCAAAAAAGAGAGAGAAAATGAAGAGGAGAAAGAAAAATAAAAAGAGGCTCAATTTGGTATATATGTTTAAAAACTGAAAATTGTTGTTTGAAAATATTTGTGAAAATATGTGTGGATAAAAAAGTGTGTTGAAATGCATGAAATATTGTTTAAAAGCTGAAAATGATTATTTGAATACAAACCAAACACCCCCTCAATTTTTGCTTGCCCATAATGATAATAATAATAAAACAATGAGAATAACATTGGATCAGCATGTAGCATTTTCTTGATTTTTTTGTTTTTCCTTTTTTGGGGGGATTAAAAGATAGAAGAAAATTCCTGACTAGAAGGTGCCAATCTGACAGGCCTCGTTTAAATAGTTGGGCCATTTGGGCACGTGAGGTTTTCAAAACAATAATGACAGTTTTAAGCCGGGTCTTGCTAAAATCTTCAAAGACTCAATTAGCCCAAGTAGAATTGCAATGGCTGGTTGCCCCACTTTCGAACAATTTTTTCTTCTTCTTTTAAACCTATATTTTGACACTATTTTCATTTTGATCCTTGTGTTTTTGAACCAATTATCATTTTGATAATTGTCGTTCTCTTAATGGTGGAAAAAACTTACGTGGCTATTGGATTATGTAATTTGTAAAAATAAATAAATAAAAATACATGCAAGCACAAAATATAAGTTCTTGAATTTAAAAGAAAGAAAAAATTAATTTAAAATATTAATCTTCAATTTCATTTCTCTCACTTTTTTGGCAACCAAACACACACAAAAAATCTCCTTTGAATAATGCCAATCACACTTTTTATGGGAGAAACTCACTTGTCCTTACTTTCTTGACAACCAAATAAGTCATTCTTAATCATTAGATGATTATCTCTCAGGAGAGTCTTATTAACATCCCTCTTTTATGTTTTTATCATCCGTACCATTGATTTTAATTTAAAGAAATAAAATAATGATATAAATAAAAATAGAAAGTGTGGGGGGTAAAAGCCCAACATTATGGTGTGTCCGAAGAGATGAAAATGATTGAGAAGAATTCCATGAGGAGAGATATACCTGGAAACGGTCAAGGAATATAGTCCGAAGAGAGCATCGGTAGTCCGAAGAGTGTATTCTCCTCGGATATAAAGAGTCTCGGTCAAGCAGATACCTGGGAGGTTCGAGTGATCTCCCTAGTGATTCCAATGATAAGGATAAGTTTCGGACTTATATGGAGATGATAAGAATGGAGAAATATCTAAAAAAAAAAGCTGCTACCACCGTGTTTAATACACTGTAGCAACTTTTCTAGCTGCATTTATATGGAAAAGACCCCTGAACAGTGCAACTTCAGCTACCACCACTCATGGAGAACTAAAGAAAGTATTTGATGTGACATGCACTCAAGTGAATGCATAGATAGAGAACAAGTGTACGGTGAAGATGGTTGAGAAGAATGTTATATAAAGGGAAGAGGCCTCTGATGAGAGGGGATTGGAAAAAAGAGAAAAAGAAGAGGAGAACGATTTTACTGTAACTCTAAGAACTGTATTCACATTTCAATCTATAATATATCTCTTCGGACATCAATTTGTTTAGCTTTCAAGTGTATTTTTACGTCAGTTCATCCCTTAATACCCTAGTTAACCATTGTTTAATTCACAACCAGCCCAGCTCTTTCACCCACTCTCTACAAATTCATTATTTTGGGTTTATTGGGCTCATAATCCAAGCCTTTTGGGCTTGGGCTACAAATCCTGACCCTACAATTGGCGTCGTCTGTAGGAAGAGCTTGAGCGAAAGTAGAAGCAACAGTTGATAATGGCTGAACCAGGGCAACAACCAGCAGAATCTAGGGCATCCCAACACATTGACCCTTTTCTTAATTTGGAGTAGAGACAAGATCGTGAAAGTAGTGTGCACACTGCACATACTGATCGAAGCCAGCCACATGGTGGAAGTCACATGTCTCATGCAGAGAAGAATCAGAATATGCAACTAGAAATTGAAAGGCTAAAAAGGGAGTTGCGCCATGCAAAGAGGAAACGGATTTCTTCGTATTCTAATGAAGATTTCGATGACGAACAGGACGTCACTTACAAGCAGAGATCTCGAACACCAGTCAGTGAATCCTTTTCCTATGAAGAAGAGTATCATCGTAAGAGGCAACCTCGAAGCCCATCACGTGGAGGCGTAGGGAACGATGCTATGAGCAAGGCTTTGAATCAAATCTCTAGGTCACCTTTTACACACAGGATTGAAGAAGCAAGGCTCCCTCGTCATTTTCATCAGTTGGCGTTCACTATCTATAATGGTAAAACAGACCCTGTGGAACATGTGAGTCACTTTAATCAAAGGATGGCTGTCTACTTTAGAGATGAAGCTCTGATGTGCAAGGTTTTCCCCTCCAGTCTTGGACCAGTTGCAATGAGATGGTTTGACAGCTTGGAAGCAGATTCCATCGATTCCTTCAAAGAGCTCACTCAAGCATTTGGTTCCCGTTTTGTCACATGCTGAAGAGTGGCCAGACCCTTGTCTTCACTACTATCCTTGAGTATGCAAGAGGGTGAGACCTTGAAAACGTATTCAGATAGGTACTAGGAGATGTTTAATGATATGGGGGGCAATTTTGATGGAATGGCCCTTAGCACGTTTAAGCTCGGCCTCCCCAATGACCATGGTTTAAGGAAATCCTTAACTGGTAAGCCAGTTACTAACATGCATCAGCTCATGAACTATATTGAAAAGTATAAAAGAGTTGAAAAGGATCAACAGCAAAGGAAGGGAAAGGACAAAGTTATCCTCCAAGAGAGGAGGGATTTCAGGTCGGACCGTTACAATAACAGTAAACCACGGAGAGATTTTGCTGGGCAATCAGGATCAACAAATCCTCAAGCAGTCAATGCTGTATTTAAAGAGCCAGTGCATCAAGTTCTGGAGAGGATCAAGAATGAACCGTACTTTAAGTGACCGAACAAAATGGTGGGGAATCCTGAGAGGCGTAATCATAATCTCTATTGCCAGTACCATCAAGACCATGGCCATACCACTGAGGATTGCAGGAGCCTGTGGGATCATTTGTACCAATTGGTCCGCGAGGGTAAATTGAGACAACTCTTGCATCACTCCAGTGGCCGAGGAGGTCAGGTGAACTCGGAGCCCCGAAGGGATGATTCTTCAAAACCTCCTTTAGGAACTATCAATGTCATCTTCGCCGCACCGGGGAGAATATGATCCTAGCCATCCAAGGTTATGTCGGTAGCTCAGTTTCCCGCAGGGGACTTTGGCCATGGTCCGAAGAGAGCTAAACAGGATATTCGACCAGTTTTAGGATTCTCGGATGAAGACAAGATTGGAACCATCCAACCTCATGATGACGCTTTAGTAATCACCCTCAGAATTGGAGGGTATGATGTGAAGAGGGTAATGGTGGACCAGGGTAGCGCGGTAAAGATAATGTATCCTGACCTCTACAAAGGGCTGAACCTAAAACCTCAAAACCTCAAAACCTAACACCATACAATTCCCCCTGGTGAGTTTTGAAGGAAGAGTTGTTGCCCTGAAGGGCCAAATACGATTACCTGTGCAAAACAGTTCAGAGGTGGTAGAGGTGGATTTCATAGTTGTAGATGTGTATTCGCCCTATAAGGTAATTGTAGCCAGACCTTAGCTTCATACGCTAGGGGCTGTTTCCTCTACTTTGCATCAGAAAGTTAAATATCCATCCGAAGGACAAGTTTGTGAAATCCGAGGAGATCATTCCACGACCAGACAATGCTTAGTGGCTGCCATCCAGTATAAGCTCGAAACTGAGTCCTCGGCCAAGGCCGAAAGGGGTTTATAGTAGTTAAAACATCGGGTATTGCCCGCCGAAGATCCAGACGAGGGCGCTAGATGCGAAGATTTAATAAAAGTTATCATCGGAGATAACCCAGAAAAGTTCTTTCAAGTTGGATCTCAACTACCTCTGTAAGAGAAGGAAGAGCTAGTAGAGTTCCTTAAGAGAAACCTTGACGTATTCGCCTGGAATGCTTACGAAGCTCCAGGGGTGGATCCAGAATTCATATGTCACCATCTAAAGGTCAACCCATTGATTACCCCCAAGAAGTAGCCTCCTCGACGCCCATCTAAGGAACATGCTGATGCAGTAAGAGAAGAAGTAACAAAGCTCAAACAAGCTGATGCAATAAAAGTTATCATCGGAGATAACCCAGAAAAGTTCTTTCAAGTTGGATCTCAACTACCTCTGTAAGAGAAGGAAGAGCTAGTAGAGTTCCTTAAGAGAAACCTTGACGTATTCGCCTGGAATGCTTACGAAGCTCCAGGGGTGGATCCAGAATTCATATGTCACCATCTAAAGGTCAACCCATTGATTACCCCCAAGAAGTAGCCTCCTCGACGCCCATCTAAGGAACATGCTGATGCAGTAAGAGAAGAAGTAACAAATCTCAAACAAGCTAGAGCTATTAAAGAAGTTTTTTTATCTGGAGTGGCTAGCGAATACTGTGATGGTGAAAAAGAAGAATGAGAAATGGTGAGTATGTGTAGACTTCACTGACTTAAATAAGGCTTGTCCTAAGGATCCATTCCCTGTGCCAAAAATTGATCAGCTAGTAGATGCCACTGTCGGCCATCCTCAGATGAGTTTCCTGGATGCTTTCCAGTATTACCACCAAATACCGTAAACCCTGGATGATCAGGAGAAGACTGCTTTTGTCACCCCTATCGGTAACTACCATTACAAAATGATGTCATTTGGTTTGAAAAATGCAGGATCCACTTACCAAAGAATGATGACAAGGATGTTTGAGTCACAATTGGGTAAAAGTATCGAAATTTATATAGATGACATGGTGGTGAAAAGCAAGGTCGTTTCTGAACATATAAAGGACCTTGAAAACATTTTTGAAGTTCTAAGAAGGCACAAGCTGCGTCTAAACGCTTCCAAATGCTCATTTGGTGTGGGGTCAGACAAGTTCTTGGGGTACATGGTGACTTACAGGAGAATTGAAGTTAACCCCGATCAGATAAAGGCCATTCACAACTTACAAGCTCCTCGGAATCCCAAAGAAGTTCAGAAATTGACTGGAATGACCGCTGCCTTGAACCGATTCATCTCTCGATCAGCAGATAGGTGTAGACCTTTCTTCTCGTTGATCAACAAATGAAAAAGTTTTGAGTGGACTGAAGAGTGTGCTTTGGCCTTCCAACAACTTAAAGACTATTTGGCTCGACCACCAATCATGTCCAGTCCTGAACCAGATGAGGTCTTGCTTGCCTACATTGTGATGGCTCCTTGTGCTGTAAGTTTGGTACTGATACGAGTGGACCAAGGTGTGCAAAGGCCAATTTATTATGTGAGTAAGTCATTACATGAGGCCGAGATTCGGTACCTGCCGCTGGAGAAAGCCATCTTGGCAGTAGTACTTGGTACACGGAAGTTGCATCATTATTTCCAAGCACATCCGATCGTTGTGCTCACACAACTTTTGCTTAAAATCGTACTTAGAAGTGCTGACTACACGGGAAGAATAGCTAAATGGGGCACCATCCTAGGGGCTTTTGACATCAAATACATGCCTCGCACTTCAGTCAAAGGCTAGGTTTTCGCAGATCTGGTGGCTGAGTTCACAGAGCCTAGTTTAGAAGAGGTAACGGTAGAGAAGGACATGGATGAAAAATCGGTTGGCATGATTTCTCAACGAGGCCCATCATCCTGGGAAGTATATGTAGACGGTGCAGCAAATCAGAAGGGTTCTGGAGTGAGGCTAGTGTTAATATCTCCAGAGAAGATTGTTATCGAAAAGTCAATAAGGCTAAACTTCACGGCCACAAATAATGAGGCTAAGTACGAAGCTTTACTGATTGGAATGGCTATGGTTCGAAGAATGGGAGGAAAGTCAGTGGAGGTATTCTTGGACTCGAGGTTAGTCGTTGGTCAAGTACAAGGTGAGTTTGAGGCAAAGGATGAAAGAATGCAGGGATACTTGAGCCGAGTTAAGAGTCTACAATTGGAGTTCGACTCTTTTAATCTACTGCACATCCCCAGAAATGGTAATGCACATGCTGATTCTTTGGCCACGCTTACTACCTCTTCGGAGCAAGATTTGCCGAGAGTTATCCTCATCGAGGACTTGCATGGGCCTACTGAGGCAAGAAGAGACGTAGTCTAGGTTTGCTAAATCAGGGCCAAACTCAGCTAGATGGACCCTATAATTAAATTCTTGAAGGGTGATATTTTGCCTGAAGAAAGGGGGGAAGCTGACAAAGTTCAGAGGAAGGCGACCAGATTCTGGCTATCCGAGGACCAAAAACTATATAAACGCTCCTATTCAGGACCGTACTTATTATACATGCATCCTGAAGCGGCTGAGTTACTACTAGAAGAACTACATGAAGGAATTTGTGGGAGCCACACTGGAGGTAGGTCCTTGGCTCACCGAGCCATTACTCAAGGTTATTGGTGGCCGAATATGCAAAAAGAAGCCCATGAGTATGTTAAGAAGTGCGATCAATGTCAACGGTTTGCCCCAAACATTCATCAACCAAGGGGAACCCTTAATCCACTATCCAGCCCATGGCCTTTCGCTCAATGGGGCTTAGATATTGTGGGTCCATTCCCTAAAGCTGCAGGAAACAGGAAATACCTTTTGGTCGGCACAGACTATTTCACCAAATGGGTCGACGCTGAACCTCTGGCCAACATCAGAGACGGAGACGTGCAGAAAATTGTGTGGAAGAATATTGTCACTCGGTTTGGGGTTCCTCATACTCTCATCTCGGACAACGGCCTATAGTTCGATAGCAAAGCATTCAGGAATTATTGTAGCGAACTAGGAATCATAAACAGATACTCCACCCCTGCCTATCCCCAGGGGAATGGGCAAGCAGAAGCGGTTAATAAGGTCATAGTAAATGGATTAAAGAAGAGACTAGATGACGCGAAGGGTAAATTGGTGAAAGAATTGCCACATGTACTTTGGGTATACAGAACTACGCCTCGCAGATCTACTGGAGAGACCCCCTTCTCAATGACCTATAGGGCTGAAGCTGTCATACCTTTGGAGAATGGGTTCCCAATATTGAGAACTAGTTCGTTCAGTCCGACTGGCAACAATGAGCAGCTAGAGAAGAGTCTGGATCTGATTGAGGAAAGGAGGAAAAATGCAATGGTCTGATTGGCTCATTATCAATAAAAGCTCAGACAAGGCTATGATGCCAACGTAAAGCTAAGACCTTTGGAACCTGGTGATTTGGTGCTCAGAAAGGTTGTGGGCACTGCAAAGAACCTAGCTTGGGGAAAGTTAGGACCCAATTGGGAAGGGTCATATCGTATTACCTCAGGGGTTGGCATTGCGGCGTATTTCTTGGAAGACCTAGATAGTCATGTAATACCACACCCTTGGAATGTAAATAACCTTAAAAGGTACTATTATTAATCGAATCTTTTCTTTAATCAATATGCCAATTCGTTATATCAAGTTTTTTGATAAGTGTTTAAACTTAAATCCAATCATGCCTGAAGTCCTTGGACCAGATGATTTGGGTTAGTTAACACCTGTTTACAATTCTCTTAAGTGTTTAAACTTAAATTCAATCATGCCTGAAGTCCTCAGACCAGATGATTTAGGTTAGTTAACACCTGTTTACAATTCTCCTAAGTGTTTAAACTTAAATCCAAGCATGCTTGAAGTTCTCGGACCAGATGATTTGGGTTAGTTAACACATGTTTACAATTCTCTTAAGTGTTTAAACTTAAATCCAATCATACTTGAAACCCTCGGACCAGGTGATTTGGGTTAGTTAACACCTGTTTACAATTCTCCTAAGTATTTAAACTTAAATCCAATCATGCCTGAAGTCCTCGGACCAGATGATTTGGGTTAGTTAACACTAGTTTACAATTCTCCTAAGTGTTTAAACTTAAATCCAATCATGTCTAAAGTACTCGGACCAGATTATTTGGGTTAGTTAACACTAGTTTACAATTCTCCTAAGTGTTTAAACTTAAATCCAATCATGCCTGAAGCCCTCGGACCAGATGATTTGGGTTAGTTAACATTAGTTTACAATTTTCCTAAGTGTTTAAACTTAAATCCAATCATGCCTGAAGTTCTCGGATCAAATCATTTGGGTTAGTTAACACTAGTTTACAATTTTCCTAAGTGTTTAAACTTAAATCCAATCATGTTTGAACTCCTCGAACCAGATGATTTGGGTTAGTTAACACTAGTTTACAATTTTCCTAAGTGTTTAAACTTAAATCCAACCATGCCTGAAGTTCTCGGATTAGATGATTTGGGTTAGTTAACACCTCTATACAGTTATTATTAATGCATAAACTTAAAATGAATCATGTCTGAAATTCTTGGATGTATTTAGGTAAACTCTAACTTATGATAGGCCTCCTTAGTCATATACTTAATTCAAAATTAACGAGTAGTAATATTCTCTGTATATGTTCAAGAAGACCCGTGAAACTTCAAAGTCACTCATTGCTTTCATTGCTTATTAGTAAATCTTACATAAACTACTCTTTTCAATATTAATTTAAGTTATTGGCATCATCAGCATGGTATCGTGGGTAATTTTGCCTACCTTATTGTAGTAACAAGTTATAATTATTTGCAATAATAATGAGTCTTATAATATGTGCAACGAAGACATTAAAAATAAAAGAGAAACGATTTCATTGATCAAAAGAAATTAGTCTACAATCCATTACATAAAAAAAAAAATAATAATAAAATAAAATAAAAAACTAGTACAAGTATGAAATAAAAACTCCTAAACATCTAAGCCTTCATCTCGGTGACCGAGGAGTCAACTGTCTGGGTAGGATGAGCAGCGGCAGCGTCTGGGGCTTGAACATCCTCGGATTGCTTACCCGTACCATCGGCCTGACCAGACTCTTTGGTTGCTTCAATAGGAGTAGGAAGGATCTGACTGACTGGGGGCAGCTCCAGAGTTTCTAGGAGTTCGCAAATATCAGGATGATAATAAATACGCCCAGGTTGCCTCAAGACAGACTCTGGAGGGACCCCAGCAGCGTTGAGGCCTTTGCCCCAAGTTACGTCGCAGTACTCTCTGCAGACTTTCGCAAACTCCTCAGTAAGTCTGACTTGAGTCTCTTCCACCACGAGCTTATAGGCTGCCTGCCTTTTAGCCTCGACTGCCTCCTTGGCCAATTGAGCATTCTTCTCAGCCAATTTGGCAGTCTCCTTGGCTTTCTGAAGCTCAATCCGAAGATCTTTTGTTAAGACATATGTGTGTTCACTTGTTAAGAACATATGTCACTTATTTATGTAAATTGGCTAATCCTTTCGACAAAACGCACTCTACTTGTAATTGGGTAGTTCTAGGTGTTTTTAATACTTCAAGAAACAAAGTTTCAAGATCAAGTGTTGAAGTCATCAAGTCTGTCCAAGAAAAAGCAAGCTGAAGTGCAAGTTCGTTAATTCTCGACACCTGCTCGATAGCTACCTCGACACCTGCTATCTGTCGAGAATTACAAAATCAGTTTTTCTGATTTGATTTCCTTGGGATCCGTGAATATGCTTTTGGGCCTTATTTTCTTCTAACCCTAAACATATAAAAGGATTGTTTCAAGAGCCGTCAAATAGTACACAAGTTGCAAAAGCATTGAGCAATCTCTGTTCAAGCAAATTGTGATCAAAAGACGAAGTTCTTGACCTAGTTCATATTCTCTCAAGAAGTTGCTGTGTATTTGCACCATAGGGTTTTGTAACTAAGCATCTTCCTGATCTTCATTGTATAGGATGAACTGAAGAACTTTGTAGCCAACCTCTCCTTCTTTGTTGGTGTTTGAAGTCGCGTACTAGGATCCGCGCATTGGTTAGTCACGTACTTAGGAGCCGTGCATCAAAGGTGGAAATTGTCACTACAGATCAAGTCCAATTGGGTATTGGGGTAAGGGTTCAACTGTAGGTTGGTAAGGTACTTGGGATTCCTTTACTTGTAACCGCTTGATTTGATAATAGTGGAGTTTCGGGAGTGGTGACCTGAAAATCACTCGGTGGGGTTTTTGCCGCAAGGGTTTTTCCCATTCTTAAACAAATCACCGTGTTATTTATTTTCCGCTGCTTAATTAGTTGTTTGGTGATTTGTTTGTGCTTCCACGTATTTGCTTGTTAAATTAATTAATTAATAACTTGGCTAATTAATTAATTGGTTTAATCACAAGGAGTCATTCAGATTGTGGCCTATCAAGTGGTATCAGAGCGGGCACACTTTGATTAGGTTTAATCTTTGCTGTGTTGATCCATTGACCCCTGTTTGTCATGGATAGAGGACAGTCATTAATCATACCTCCTTTATTTGATGGCACTAACTATGCATACTGGAAAGTACGCATGAGAGCTTTCTTGCAGTCTTTAAATGAAAAGGTGTGACAAGCTATAGAGATTGGCTGGACTAAGCCAAAAGAAGAACCGACCGATTGGGATGATGCTAAAATCAAGGCGGCCAACTTCAACAGCAGAGCGTTAAATGCCCTATTTAGCGCAGTCACCAATGAGGAGTTCAAGAAGATATCCTCAACTGAAACTGCTAAGGAGGCTTGGACCATCCTCCAGACAACCTATGAAGGAACAAAGGCTGTCAAAGATTCAAAACTTCAGAGGCTCACTACAAGCTTTGAAGAAATTAACATGGAGGAGGATGAGTCGTTTGATGAGTTCTATGCCAAGCTCAAGGACATAGTGAACTCAGCCTTCAATTTTGGAGAAACCATCCCTGAACCCAAGATTGTAAGGAAGGTGCTCAGATCTCTACCTGAGAGATTCCATGCTAAGATTACGGCGATAGAGGAATCAAAGGACATTGACAAGATTCTTTTGACTGAGCTGGTTGGAAACTTGCAAACCTATGAGATAGGGTTATCTAGGATTGGCAAGTCAAGTAAAGGCAAAAGCATGGCCTTGAAGGCAAAGAGCAGTGACACAGATGAGTCTTCCGATGATGAAGATTCCAAGATGAAGTCCTACATTACCCGGCAGTTCAAGAAGTTTATGAGGAATGCCAATGGAAGGAGCTTCGACAAGGACTGCAAGCAGTCTAGTTCTTCTCAGTTTAAAAGCCAAGACAAAGGGAAGAAGGATGCTAAGGAGGGCGGTCAGTACACTGTTCCCGTAGGACCAAAGTGCTTTGGGTGTCATGGGTTCAGATACATGAAACATGAATGTCCTACATATCTCAAGAGTATTGGGAAAAGCAAGGCACTTGCCGTAACCCTAAGTGACACTAAGCCTGAAGATGATTCCGACAATGAGGATGACGGAATCTTAAATGCCTTCACTGCCACAGTCAATCCTACTGAAGGGATTGTTGAAGAAGTGGATGAAGAAGAAGAACTAGTGGAGTCCAAATTTGAGAAGATGGATGATCAAGATGATATCCATTCAGCCTATGAGAAGCTTTACAAGCTCTCTGAAAAGCATGAGAAATTATATAGGCTGGCCACCAAGAAGCTCAGTGATGTGGAACTTGATCGTGAAGAGTTGTCCACAAAGTTTGATGAGGTGAATCAAACTATTGGAGCACTGAGATTTGAGAACAACTTTTTGGCTGAGAAGACTAAGAAGCTTGAAGCGGAGCTGTTTCAAGTCAGAGCTCAACTGGAGAGGACTTCAAGTGCAAAGCTTGATGAGATGCTTAGCAATCAGAAATCTGCTTCAGATCGAACTGGCTTGGGGTATGGTCTTTCTTTCTCTAATACTGCTTCTACTAGCAATACTGTTTTTGTTTCTCCTGCTAATAACTCTGAAATTGAGAACACTGAGGTTAAAACTGAATTAGCTAGTGAGAACCTAGACAAGAGTAAATCTATCTTAGGAGCACCCCCTAAGCAAGATAAGAAAAATGCTAAAAATCCTAGGGCTAAGAAGGCTAACTCTCAAAAGCCTAAACAAAAGAAGCAGCATCTCTGTCATCATTGTGGAGTTGCCAGTCATACTCGACCAAATTGCTACAAGTGGTTAGCCACTCAACAGAGCAATGGCATGATAGCATCTGGAAGTCAAAATCAGCTTCAATCCTCTCTTGCTCCTCTTGGAGATCTTCTGAAACCCCTCATGTTCCTTTCGAACTTGAACGGTTTAAATTCTTCTCCCTCACCGCCTGTTCAAGGATTCAATCAAAGGAAAGGTTCTTCCAAGGTGTGGAAGAAAAAGGACTCTAAGTGATTTCATCACTTTCTTTTCCCCTCTTGCTTTTCTTATTTGTTGCATTGCTTGTGTGTTTTTCTTTTCTGCTGAGTCAGTCTAGTTTTTGCTTTGTTTTGATAACATGTTTTTGTTTGTTTATTTTCAGTTTTGTTTATTTTGTTTTTAAAATATAAAAATAAAAAAAAATTGAAAAATCAGAAAAATACAAAAACAGTGTGTGTTTTGTGTACTTTGGTACTTGTGTACCTTGGATGGCCAATGAAACAAAGTTTTCTAAAATTTGTATCTCTTGTAACTTAGATGAGCATCTCTATGCACAACTAAGCAAGTGAGTTTTATGGCTCTTGTTTGTGATGAGTAAGATTAAGTTATTCCTTAAACTTAACACTCATATCACTCTTTTTGACGGGTAGAACTAGAAAATCCTAAGAGAAAGGCATAAATGACCATCTCACCACTGTTGCCCTCTAATCATAGTATGACACCTGTATGCTTCGGCATAGCAAAAGTGCAGTGTCATAGACACCTGTATACTTCAGCATAGCAAAAGTGCAGTGTCAAAGACATCCGTATGTTTCGGCATAGCAAAAGTGCAATGTCTATGCTTAACATGTTGGGTATTTCTTTTCCCTCTTTATATGCCCATGCATGATATGCTTAAAAAAAACTATGCAAAGAAAATATAAAGCTAAAAGATTAAAATGCTTTAAATATGATTGCAAGCGTGTTTTCTAGGAGATGTGGGAGTCATAGGATGTACCTCAAAGGTGATAGTCCCCATCAAACAGTTATGATTGTGTGTGAGTTAAAGTTATTTTCTCATATCTCAGATCGTCATAACATGCATATACATATGCAATCTTGCGATGTTTTTCACACACAACACGCAATATTCTTTGCTACTTTTGATACATGTGCAAGTACAATGTGATTTGGCTATCACAAGTGTTTACATATGCTAATGTATGCTCACTAAACTGTCTTGACTTGTTTTTGAAATATAAAATTGGTTAGACTTGTTTAGTGTGTGTGTGTTTTTGAAGATCCATGTGCTAAATTTCTTGTTGAGAGATGATTTTGAGAGCTTTTTATGTTGAGTGGATCATTGGTTGAGGTACTTGTTGGATTGCATTCATGTCTGTGTTTTTCACTTCTCGAAAAATTGCTTTTCACTGATGTCTCGACACCTCCTCGACACTTCCTCGATACCTGGTCATCTGTCGAGCTTCTCATGCCTTTTCTAATCGCAATCTCGACACCTGGTGGATCGATCGAGAAATCTTCTGTTTTCTCGATACCTTCTCGATACCTTCTCGATCGATCAAGCTTCTTATCTCTGAAATTGGTCTTGTACCTCGACACCTCTCGACACCTGAAGCTATCGAAGGCAAAATTCTCGACACCTTCCTCGACAGCTTCCTCGATACCTCTCGACACCTCAGCTGTCGAGAATTACTGAGGTGTCTATGAAAGCTCCTGTTGCGATTCTGATCTCATTTCCTCGATCTCTCTTGATCTATCCGACGGCTTTTCACCTCCCAACCAAGTTTCTCTCACTCAAATCTTCAAATCCTCTGCATTTTCGGTCTTCCCTTGCTTCAATCACTTGGTAAGATCATTTTTCCCTTCCTTTTTCATGCATTTCATGTTTTGAAACCTAGGTTTTGGGATTTTTGGAAATTTTTGGCGTTTTTCAAAATTGATGAGTTTTTCTTCAAATTTTGGGTTGGGTTTGCACTTAATTGTTTTCAAAATGTCATACATTGCATTTCATATGCATTAGAATGGTATTTACATGCATTTAGATGTGTGCTCTATGTTTGTGTGCTGCTAGGATTGGATTGGGCTGAGCCCATGATGTTTTTTTCCTTTGCATGTCACATGTTCATGCATTCCCATGCATACATACTTTTTGTTCAATATATTTGATCTATTTGAACTGTGTTGGGACTTTTCTGATTGTCTCCCTCTCTATCTCTTTCTCATTCTTTTACGTTAGTAGTGTCTATGGCACCCAAACGTAAATCCACTCCTGCTCGGAATCCTCTGCGTTCTGGAGCTTCCTCTTCTTTTGACTCTGCTCCTCTTAACCTTCGGTTTCGTGGTGGAGATGCCCACAAGGCATTTTCGGAGAACTTTTCTCGACGAGGTGTTCATTCGGAACGCCAAGTCATTCTAGCGGACTTCGCCGACACTGACCTTCCCTCTGTCATTCACAGTAGAGGATGGGAATCACTGTGTGACGTCCCGATCACTTGCCCTCTCGTGCTAATACAGGAGTTTTACTCCAACATGCACGGGATAGATCGTTCAGTACCTCTCTTTTTCACTCGCGTTCGAGGTACGCGCATTCCTGTCACACCGCAGCTAGTTGCGGATGTGCTTAGGGTACCTAGGATAGATTTTCCTGATTACCCTTCCTGTGAGTGTCTGAGGACTGTGTCCAAAGATGAGCTCATCTCTGCCTTCTGTCAGCGTCCTGCTGATTGGGGTGAGCATCAGTACACATCATGTAGGCCTTTTGCTAAAGGTCCTAGATTTCTTAACATGGTGATGACGTTTGTACTCCATCCACTCTCTCACTACAACTCTATCACAGAGCCTCGTGCTCGATTTTTGCTATCACTTCTAGAGCATTTTACTATAAATTTTCCTTTTCATTTCATCCTTTCTATCATAGATGTCCATCTAGATTCGGCGTCCCGTGATAAGCTCATCTTTCCTTCTGCTATCACAAGGATCTTACGCCATTTTTCTATCCCTTTTCCTGTGTCTGACCACTTCACTCACATTTGTGCCATAGATGCCGCTACCGTAAAATGTAGTGAGGCTCAGTTTAGGTCGCGACAGACGGATTCCACTCCTCCCTCCCGTTCGGCTCCGTCCAGATCAGCTCCATCTAGATCCGCTCCTTCTACATCTGCTCCTTCTTCCTCTACGGGCCATGTATCTCTTGGAGATATTATGGCGCAGCTGCAGCGCATGGACACTCACCTTGATACACTCTCCACTGAGTTGTATCAGGTGAATGTTCGTGTTGGTCGTATTGCACGACGGCAGGCGACCATGGGTGGTTTTGCTCCAGAGGCTACTCCTTCACCACCTACTCCAGCAGCTTCAGATTCTGAGGATGATGATGATGATGATGATGATGGGGATGCTAGCTCTACTGATGAGATGTCTACATGACACTCTACCCTTTGTCACTCGTGACAAAAATGGGGAGTAGTTTTAGGTTATGAGAGTAGTCATCTTAGGGGAGAGTTAGTATAGGACATTTTGATAGGGGGAGTGTTGATATTTTTGAGGGATGTAGTGAGGTTTTGATGGATCTTTTCTTTTCTATTCTTTATAGATACATTGATCTTGTATATGAGGTCTTTTGACCAGTTTTACATACATTGTACTTATTTTCCTATATATGTGGATGTATGTTTCTTTCACCTCTCTCTTCATGTGTTGTTTCTTCTCTATCTTTATACACATGTTCTTTATACTTGTATGCAATCTATTTATTTCTGTTTCACACAAGATGCCTTGATGAGTTTTGTTTAAAGTGTTTCAAAAATACAGGTTGTCAAAGTCTACTGGCCGTAAACTCTCTTCTTGCAAAGTTTTTCAAGAGTTTGTGTTAGGATAGATTTTATTGTATTCAACTAGTGAATATGAGTTGAGTGATTTATGACTTCTCTCATATGTTCATTTGTTTGTTGTAGTTTTGTCACGGATTGCCAAAGGGGGAGATTGTTAGGACATATGTTCTTAACAAGTGTGTGTTCACTTGTTAAGAACATATGTCACTTATTTATGTAAATTGGCTAATCCTTTTGACAAAACGCACTCTACTTGTAATTAGGTAGTTCTAGGTGTTTTTAATACTTCAAGAAACAAGGTTTCAAGATCAAGTATTGAAGTCATCAAGTCTGTCCAAGAAAAAGCAAGCTGAAGTGCAAGTTCATTAATTCTTGACATCTGCTCGATAGCTACCTCGACACCTGCTATCTGTCGAGAATTATAAAATCAGTTTTTCTGATTTGATTTTCTTGGGATCCGTGAATATGCTTTTGGGTCTTCTTTTCTTCTAACCCTAAACATATAAAAAGATTGTTTCAAGAGCCGTCAAATAGTACACAAGTTGCAAAAGCATTGAGCAATCTCTATTCAAGCAAATTATGATCAAAAGACGAAGTTCTTGATCTAGTTCATCTTCTCTCAAGAAGTTACTGTGTATTTGCACCATAGGGTTTTGTAACCAAGCATCTTCCTGATCTTCATCGTATAGGATGAACTGAAGAATTTTGTAGCCAACCTCTCCTTCTTTGTTGATGTTTGAAGTCGCGTACTGGGATCCGCGCATTGGTTAGTCACGTACTTGGGAGCCATGCATCAAAGGTGGAAATTGTCACTACAGATCAAGTCCAATTGGGTATTGGGGTAAGGGTTCAACTGTAGGTTGGTAAGGTACTTGGGATTCTTTTGCTTGTAACCGCTTGATTTGATAATAGTGGAGTTTCGGGAGTGGTGACCTGAAAATCACCCGGTGGGATTTTTGCCGCAAGGGTTTTCTCCATTCGTAAACAAATCACCGTGTTATTTATTTTCCGCTGCTTAATTAGTTGTTTGGTGATTTGTTTGTGCTTCCACGTATTTGCTTGTTAAATTGATTAATTAATAACTTGATTAATTAATTAATTGGTTTAATCACAAAAGGTCATTCAGATTGTGGCCTATCATCCTTCACCAGCACTCTCTCTGTTTCCAGATAAATCTCAGTCATATTCAACTGCTGGCGTTGGTCTTCAGCCTGCTTTTCGGCATTTTTAAGACCTACATCAAGACTATTCCTCTGTTTGGTCATTTCCTTCAGCTGCTTGGACAGATGAGAATAGTCCTCCTTCAGACTACCCAATGATTTTTCTGCCTCAGACTGAGAGTGGACCTCAACTTGGGCTTCAATATAGGCCTTTTTTTTCCACTCCTCGGCCACATAAACTTACTGAGTAATCTACATAGCAGAATGAAAAATTTCAATATAAAGCAAAGAAAAGGGATGAATGAAAAAGATCAGCATCTTAATTGAGGGAGTGGATCAATTCACTTACCATGGCTTAATCCCTTTTAAGGGATAAGAAGAGTTCATATTGGTTGAAGCGTCTGTAAGACTCCATGTCCTTTGGAAGGAGAAGTGGTTGCTCCAACGCCTCAGCAATTAAACCTGCCTTTCCCCCTTGATAATTTCTAAGGGAGGATTTCCAAGCGTCTGTAAGACTCCATGTCCTTTGGAAGGAGAAGTGGTTGCTCCAACGCCTCAGCAATTAAACCTGCCTTTCCCCCCTTGATAATTTCTAAGGGAGGATTCCCAGGGGATGGGAGCACCATCCAGCTCTAACTTGGGGACCAGGTACGGTGTCCTCGGCGCACCTCAGCAATAAAAGAGTCATCTTGGCTCTCGGTAGATGAAGCCCTTTTGCTCCGGTGGTCCTTGACTACTTTCTGTTGCTTGGCTCCTTTTGGGGGCAACACCTCCCTCTCTTCATTATCTGTAAGGGGCCTTTTCTTCTTCGGATCTGGCAATTACTTTGAGCCGAGATTAGAAGGAACCTGAGGAGGTGGTGGAGGAAGATTAGCAACTGGTTGAGACGTACTGGTCTCTTTGGCCCCAACTTTTTTATTTCTGTTCTTCATCAAGTCTCTCAGGCTTGCCATGTCTTCTTCTGAAGAATCACCTGGAAGAGCAGTTGTCAAAATAGGAGGGCGAACACTAGATTGCTTATCAATTTCCTCCTCGGCGTTCGAAACTTGTATCATTTGAACCCCTCCCGAAGTCTCTCCTTCAAATTTAAACTTATCAATTTGCCCCTCAAGTGAAGAAGTCAAGGAAGCAACTCCTTCACCTACTGCTCCGGGTTCGAGGGGAACCTATTGAACTGGCTGGACGAGCAAGGGTATACCTTGCGGATTTGGATGTGGCACGGGGGCAAGATCAAACGGAGCTAAAAAGTCTTTTCGAGCAACGTCTATGCAGTTGATGCGACGGTCTCCCTGTCTGATCGCGTTGCCGACCAGCTGAAAATCGCTCAATTTTGGCGTAAAGCCAAGAATAAGAGGAACGGACCGGAGTTGCCCGTCTCCACTTACAAAAATTTCTGATCGTAATAAATAATTGAGCACGGCGACGTTTATAAGGCTGAGCCGAGGAGTAACGTGTTCTTTATCTGTTAACATCACGACAAAATTCAGTCAGAAACTTGAAAATACTGATACAAAGAGAAGAAAAATTGTTAAAAAGCTAAGGTCCTAAATCTATTGTTAGGAAACCTAAATCTAGGATGTCCCACCTGGCACTCCTAGTTGGGTTGGGCAATGGAGACCGTCATGCCACGCGCTCGAGATGATCAGATAGTCGTCTTTCATCCCTTTGTTAGACTTGGGAAGGCAGGAGACAAGCCGAACAATATCGGATCAGGATTTAAGGTAATATCCTGCTTCCTTTTGGCTATGACATTCGTACATGTGTATTACGTCAAGCCAGGTGAGTCCGAGTCCTAAATGACGATTCAAGGCGTCAATCGCTCCTAGGATCCTAAAGACATTAGGTGCGCACTGATCAAGAGAAAGTCTATGGTTACGAAGATAACTTTGGGTAACAGAACCCATAGGGAGAGTCATTCCTCCTTCTATGAATGCTATCATTGGGATTACGACTTCTCCCTCTCTTTGGTCGGTTAATATCCTTTCTAGGGGACAATACCTCAGGTTTACTCCCTGCGGTATGCCGTATGTTTCCTTAAATGTCTCTATTAAGGCAGGACTATCGACGAGATACTGAAATCTACCCATTTTTTTGCTCACTAGAAGGAGGCACAGAGAGTGATAACTAGGAAATGAGAGTTTGAGGGCCGAGAACGTTGGCCGAGAAGAGGATGAAGGGTTCGAGGATATTAAAACTTACACAAACTGGGTTAGGGAATGATCCTTAAATCCTTGGAAGGATTTGCGTGGATTCCTATAGAAATGAGTTGGACGATTTGGAAAACTTGAGGTGCTTGAACGGTTGGGTTCGCTGGAGAGTAAGAGATTGTAAAGTAAAAGAGATAAAATCTTCTTTGAGGCTTTATATAGGAGCCAGAAAGTGGGTGGGAGTTATCCCGCTCAAATCTCAAGGAAAGACATCATCCGTTGGATCGATGGTCAATCGTTGGATGCAAGAGAGAACACTGCCTAGAGTAATTAGTAGCGCTTCATGAATACCGAAACGTCAACAACAATGATGAAGCACCTAAATCTATGCCCATACACGTGTAAATTCAAGTATTTTTGTGTTCTAAGCTTTTATTTCATGACAAATCAAAATCCTATTTTTTCTCCTCGGATGCGAGGGAAAAATTAAAATTTTGAGGGGCTATTGTGGGGGTAAAAGCCCAACATTATGTATTGGGCCTAGGCCTTATTTGAAGATTACAGTGTGTCCGAAGAGATGAAAATGATTGAGAAGAATTCCATGGAGAGAGACATACCTGGAAACAATCAAGGAATATAGTCCGAAGAGAGCATCGGTAGTCCGAAGAGCGTATTCTCCTCGAATATAAAGAGTCTCGGTCAAGCAGATACTTGGGAGGTTCGAGTGATCTCCCTAGCGATTCCAATGATAAGGATAAGTTTCGGACTTATACGGAGATGATAAGAATGGAGAAATATCTAAAAGAAAAAGCTGTTACCACCGTGTTTAATGCATTGCAGCAACTTTTCTGACTGCATTTATGTGGAGAAGACTCTTGAACAGTGCAACTTCAACTACCACCACTCATGGAGAACTAAAGAAGGTACCTGATGTGACATGCACTCAAGTGAATGCATAGATGGAGAACAAGTGTACGGTGAAGATGGTTGAGAAGAAGGCTATATAAAAGGAAGAGACCTCTGATGAGAGGGATTGGAAAAAAGAGAAAAAGAAGAGGAGAACGATTTTACTGTAACTCTAAGAACTGTATTCACCGTTCATTCTATAATATACCTCTTCAGACATTAATTTGTTTAGCTTTCAAGTGTGTTTTTACGTAAGTTCATCCCTTAATACCTTAGTTAACCATTGTTTAATTCACAACTAGCCCAGCTCTTTCACCCACTCTTTACAAATTGATTGTTTTGGGTTCATTGGGCTTATAATCCAAACCTTTTCGGCTTGGGTTACAAATCCTAACCCTACAGAAAGTATGCACACCAAAAAAAAAAAGAATGCTAATGATTCTATCTATTCATTTATTTTTAACACCTATTTCACATATCAACTTTTAACTTTTAATTAATTAATTTTATTTTAAGGTATGAAAAAAGATGGGGCCAGTCAATGGCATAAGCCAAGGTTAATGTGTGTGTGGCGGCGCCCCGGGGGGGGGGGGGGGGGGGGGGGCGCAATCTTCTCCTAATCTTCTAAAACTTTTAACTTTTATTAATTAATTTTATTTTAAGGTATGAAAAAAGATGGGGCCAGTCAATGGCATAAGCCAAGGTTAATGTGTGTGTGTGTGTGTGTGGTGTGGGGGGGGGGGGCGGTGCAATCTTCTCCTAATCTTCTAAAACTATAACCCTTGAGCTTACTTAAACCCACACTAAAAGATAAACATTAATTTTATATTTTGACAGTAATATATATAGAGTTATATACTCATACGTGATAGACTGATAGTATATTCTAACCGTGTAGTCTCTAAATTATTTAATAAAATATTTTTAAGAATATTAATTGTGAGCAATATAATTCAAAAAACAGTTCACAATTTACAAGCTGATTGGATTAAATAAACACTATTTTAACTTATGTAAATACGAACTTGATGTATTGTCATACATGAGAAAATAATATATGTTAAATCTCTCTCTCTCTCTCTCATTACTCTTTGGATTTTATTTTTATTTTTTTGCCTATATATTTTGTTTCCCCCAGGGAAAAAATTTTCTTCCTCTTCTACTATTTATTAGGAACTAATTCTAGCACAATTTGACATACATATGCTCCTTTCGTTCTAATTTAAGAAGAATAACACACCTATGGATAGTTCAACTGGTTATTTTGGCATTCCGGAGGAGGTTTGGACCCAACAGAACAATAGTCATAAACCAAGTATTTTTGTCTCACGTTTTCATAAGCACGTTGTTGTTGAGAGTCTAAATTCCAATACTTCTCCCCATTCCATGAAAATTTGGGAGAATAGCATTCAGAAGAAGCAATGGTGTTGTTTTGAGCTGAGCAACCATCAATGTCAAATCTTTGATAGTGGGCTTGGAAGGGTGCTTGACTCCAATTTGGCTCACCAGCCCATGATCCACTCCATATGGTCGCCTCTATTTGCATTGCCTGTACAGGGTAACCTACTCCAATATTTGCATTATTCTTGAACACTCTTATGGGAGTACCATCCACGAACCACCTATATATAAACTTCAATGTTAGAAAATAGAGATTAAATTTAATAAGGATGTAGTGCAAAACTCAAGTTTTACCCCTCCAATCCTAACATATTACATTATCATATTACATATTAAAGAATAGATATAACACTTAATCAATTTTAATACTCATTTGAAAATTTAACTTAACTAGGAGTTTATTGAAATGTTATTATGTGTGGTAGGATGTATTGAATTTTAAGTAAAAAGTTGACGTGGCAATCTTTTATTAAATAGTTTAAAACATGAGTTTTACACTCTATTCTTACCAAATGCGAACTCTAGAAAATATTGTCATGAATAAACAAATAAATGAAAAAAAAATACTCTTACACTCATTTACATCATTTATTTTACATCAATATTCACAATTAATACAAGAATATTCACATTGTAAAAATATCCACCATGGACGTAAAAAAGTAAACACTGAAAAATGAGTGTAAGAGTAAAAAGAGGGGACAGATGTTATTCATACACCACTTGATGTTGGTTCCAAAGTAACTGGTAATCATGAAAGTCTTCCGTTGGATCAAACCAAAGAGAGATTCTTTCCTCCCTATCACCTTGACCATTTGTAAACACATTTGTGTGCAACAAATACGGTTGTGTCTTGTTAGTACCCAAAAACTCAAAATCGAGCTCGTCGTGGTTTTTTGCATGTGATCTTAGCTGCCATAAACCCACACCAATATTAGCATCATATATTGCATGCATGCTTACAAAATTTGAAAAGCAATGGGATTAGCCAAGGGAGAGGGGTCCAAAAAATGAAATACTTACGTAGAAGGTTGTAATAATTCCAGTTGTATCTTTATTCGGGAGTTTCATTCTCATCCCAAAGAATCCAGAATTGTAAGTTTTTAAAGACCTAAAACCAGAACCTGTGTTGTGTACGCACGCACACACATGGAAAAAAAAATATTTAAGGTAAGCATGGGATTATCTCCTTTAGACGTGGGCATCATACACGCTTATATAAGTCATAATGGTGCAAATAACACAAACTCAAGTTAACATCACAGACACATATACAAGTGCATGCACAAATTAATTTGACGAACAATTATAAAATTGAAGGTCAACCTGAAATTTGGTCAATTGAAATTTGACACTCTTTCTCTTGGTTAAGAAGCTGGATATGTTCTTGTCCGTACAAGATGACATAGTTTTGTGACCAAGGAACATCCTCGGCAGCACTAGCATCCCCAGCAGAATTGCAAAAAGACAAAGCACTAATGAATCCATGAACAAAGTGCGAGTATGTGTGTAATCGAAGGGAAAGAAATCTAGGTTATGGTGTGGTTTGTGGTCTTTTACTATTGTGTTTATATAGCAAACACCTCGCTTCCTGAAAAGAAAAGCTCCAAACATAGAGCAAGAAACAACTTAATCACGAATCGTGTCACTTTTTTATAATTCATGAGCTAGCTTATTACTTTGTATTCTATCGATCATAACTTACAATGTATTTTTATTTATTTATTTTACTTTCCTTATAAAATAATTTAAAATAGAAAAAAAAAATCAGACACATAACATACCATAATTAGCGGAGCACAAAAAATAAAACAATGGATATGTATTTATAAATTTTCTTTTCTTTTCTTTTTTTAAGAAAGGGTAAGTAGGATTGGATAAAATCATGCTAAAGAACTGGAAAGAGATCCTATGAAAGATCCTCCATCTATACAAATAAATTGTGATTTAATAAAGATCTAAGGGCTAAAATACGAGTTACAGCATTGTTTTGCCTTTTTACATGTAAAAAACTGAAACAAAATAAATTATGTGCCTATTAATGTGTGTAACCCGACATCATATGACCAATCTTTTATCATATTTAGTTATTTACAACTCACAATTTACATTAAGATAAAAACACTTTCTCACTATTGCAAATTTCTGTAATTTTGAGGCCTCTCTATTGCCTTATTCTTTTCTTTTTTATTTAGTAAAAATATTTTTTTGATTAAATTAATTATTTAGTAACAATATAATCCAAATTAAGACAATACGAAAACACGACTAGTAGTCTAGTATCCAACTTCACTAAAGGAAAAATAAAAAAGAATAGCATCCAACGTCAAATTGCCTGACTGCAGATTATGTTGATGAAAAAGTACGAAGGTGAAATGGTACTTGGTAGCTTTGGTGATTGTAACTTGTAATCGTTCTTATACGACAACATGATAACCAAATACTTTCTGTAACTTTCTTTTTTGTTTGTTTATTATTTAAATTTTTTTAGAATGTTTTTGGTTTAAACTTTTTTTTTATTTTTTTATTTATACAAGATAGATATTCTACTCTAGTCTAATCTAAAGCTGCGTTTGTTTTGGGTGAAAACCACTTCCGGAAATGTTTTTCTGTAATTGCGGGTGTTTGGTTGCGCATGGAAAATCAATTTTCCAGAAATTGTTTTTAGTTGACCGTGAGTCAAGGGTGAAAATCACTTCCGTTTTTATTTTCACTTCAAATATCCTTTTCTGGAAAACAGAGAGAAAGAGAGCACGAAGAGAGAGAGAGAAAGAGAAAGCACGAACCGCCGATCCAAGCCCAGAGCCCATCGCCAGCGACCTTCGACCCACGAACCCATAGTCCAAGTCGAACCCAGAGCCTTCGACCTTCGACCCAAACGCATCGCCTTCGACCCAGACCCAGACCCATCGCCACGATCCAGCGATGCCATTGCCTTTGACCTTCGATCCAGACCTAGCGAGTCGCACCGTGAACCCACGAACGGCGAGTCGCACCGCGCCGCGCCGATCAAACCTAGTTGCCTCACCGCAACGATCTGACCGAATTTGATGATTTTTTTTCTTTAGTTTTGTTTCTTTTGTGGCTTTTGATTGCCGGAGTTTGCTGCCGTGGGTTGAATTGGAGTTTCGGTGGTGTGTGGTGTTGAGATTTGGCTGTGATTTTGAAATTTTTTGTAATACAATTTGTTTGGATGTTGAGAAAATGTGAAAAATGTGTAGGAAAATAGCATTTTCAGAATAGAACCAAACACATGAAAATATTTTCTACAACAATTTTCATAATGAAACCAAACACTTGAAAATATTTTCCTTTCCCGAAAATAGCATTTCCGAAAAATAGGCTATTATTCGGAAAATATTTTACGAGAACCAAACACAGCCTAAGTGTATATGTGTGTAAAGCTCCCTCTTGGAGACTTAAACTCTGGCCTTTGCCCCCCACACCTCACCAGCACTTATATTTATAAAGTGACCATCATACCAATGGTGTGCGGTGGTAGTTTAAACTTTGACAATAGTTGAAATACCACTAAATAGAACAAATTATAGATATGATATCTTGTGATTATAATTATATATAGTATATTATAATCTATTTATCTATAATATATAAAATATTAGACTTTGATTGATGGTTACATAAACTTTTGAGACCTCTCTCTCTCTCTCTTTCTCTCTCTCTCTCTCTCTCTCTCTACATTTAATATAATTAAATTAAGGGTGCCTATTTATAGTAAGTTTGGTTTTCTTACAAATAAAGGAAGAGTAATGCTAGAGTACAAACCTTAAAACGTGGCGAGTGGTTATTGATAAATGAAAATGTGATGTTAATGGTGGGCCTAGGTAAAAACCAATAAGAAGTTAGCTACATCAACAATTTGTAAAAATATTGTAAAATAATTTGTAAATGTAGCTGTACACACCCACCCTCGGCCTTAAGAATGGGCTCACAATTTACTTATAGAGTGGGCCAAGAGTTTCCTACAAAGGGCAGTTCGACCTCTAGTCACACTATAACCTCCCTTAATCCCAGTGAACGCCCGAACTACCCTTTCTATGTTACCCTCACCCTTGGTTTTACTGGTTCGCTCTCTCTCTCTTCTCCCCAAAATCGCCAGCCTCTTCTTCCCATTCCATTCTCTTATTTATAGCTTGAAATGAGTGGAGGTTTTATGATTACATTCTCGTTTCACTTGTGTGGGTGGGGTCCAACGTGATTATTCCTGTCCAGGAATATGCCTCATTGGAAACAGTAGTAATGGCATTGGAACTGATTTCTGCCTCCAAAAGATCACCTAGCAGCGATACTCCCCAAAGCAATACTGAACTACTGGGGACACAGACTATTCCGAGTGAATGTACTCCCAAGCAAGCTATAATGGACCGGACAGGAGCCCGTCTATCATGCCTTCAGAACGATACGGACTTTCTGCAAGGCTTAGGCTCAGCTTGGGCCCTTGGGAATATTCGGGCCATGGCCCAACGGGCCTAAGGTCATGTCCCGGACTTTCTATGAAGCTTGGGCTCAGCTTCGGCCCTTAGGAATGTTCGGTCCAATGGGCCTGAGATCACATCCCATACAATAGCATTACTCATAAAAGAACCCATCCTAACAATTCATATATTTACAAACTGTTGAAGATAAGGAACATAGGAAAGATTGAAATGGAGTTGTTTAGGGGCTGTTTGGTTTTTTTTTTTTCATCACTCATCACTCCTCACTCAATTTTCATCACTCATCACTCATCACTCATCACTCATCATTTAAAATACCCCAATTTCCTATTCCCACTAGGGGTGACCACGGGTCGGTCTGGGTCGGGTTTGTGCCCAACCCGCGACCGACCCGATCAAGTCGGGTTCCAAATTTTCAGACCCGCCGCCGACCGGTCAGAAAATCGGATCGGATCGGACGGTTCTTGCCGGAAAGTGGTCGGGTCTCGGTCGGGGTTGATTATTTGGAAAACGGTGAGATCCGGCCAAGAAAATATGAAAAACGGCAGAATCCGGCTAGGAAATTTTGAAAAACGGTAGAAATCCGGCCAGATCTCGCCAAATCCAACGAGATCTTGGCCATTTTCAGCAAGATCTTGGCTAGATCTAGCGAAACCTCGCCGGATCTAGCTTAAATCTTCCCAAAGAAAACTCAAAACTCGCCGGATCTACCCAAAAAAATCTCAAAACTTTCTGGGAAAATAATGTGTCAGTCGGATCGGGTTTCTCAGATTTGAAAGAAGGAGATCCGATCTCCGACCCATTGATCTCGGGTTTTGAAGAATGAAATCCGTCGCTAACTGCCGGAGCAGTCGGTTCGGTCGATAGTAGTGGGTGGGTCGGTTCCAACGGGTCCTTGGACAGCCCTAATACCCACCCATTTGGCACATTATTTCCAACTTCTTTTAAGTCAAAACTTTGTACTTGCTGTGGGACCCGTACCTGAGCACTATGTCAAGCATTCCTGTTAGCCTACCCACCTCACACCATTTCATCATTCCATATCATTCATTTTTCATTTCCTTTTCCCTTCAACCCTGTTACTCTCCCAAAACCAAAGACTTCAAAACCCTATTCATGGACTCTCCAATCCTCACCAATCCCAACCCCACGTCCTCCTTAGTACTTCTTTTCCTCAGCTCGAAACTACTCGGTGAAGAATGCCAAGTCCACCACTGCCACTCGCGGTGCCTCACCACTACTGCCACCAAGGGAAGACGTCGCACCGGCCGAGGTTGACGCGGCGGTCGCAGAAGCACAAGCTCGGGCGCGGCGCCTCGCCATGGATGAAAAAGACCCCACCCTCGATATGGGTCCCAATGGCCTTCCTCTCTTCACTTCCACACCTTCCCTATCCCTTCTCTCCCGCAAAGACACTTGCTCCTATTTCAAATTTAGGTACCCAAATCAAAGTTTCAAAAAAAACCCACTTGTATTTATAGCTTAATAATTGATAATTTGGTCATTTTTGTGTGGATTTGGATTAGTATGGAGTCTTTGAAATCAGCTGGTTTTTTTTGTGTGGATGCACATGTTTGTGGGTTTGTGTTTGCGTGTTAGAGAAAAGATCATGAGAAGTGAAAAAAAAAAAAAAAAAAAAAAAAAAGAGAACCCAAAAACCCAGTGAAAAGGAATGGAGAACAAAGAAAAAAGGGAAAAAAAAATGCAACCAAACCCAAAAACCTAATGTAAAAAAAAAAAAAAAAAAGAGAACCTAGAAACCCAGTGAAAAGGAATGGAGAAAAAAGAAAAAAGGAAAAAAAAAAATGCAACCAAACCCAAAAACCCAATGTATAAAAAAAAATTAAAAAAAAAAAAAAAAAAAACCAAGCCCAGAAACCTAGTGAAAAGGAATGGAAAAATACAAAAAAAAGAACTGATACTTGCAGCGAAGAACAGAGAAAGAAAAGTTTGTTTCTTGATTTTTTTTTTTTTTTTTTTTTTTACGGGTCTGAGATGAGAAAGGCGGAAAGGAAGTAAAAAAAGAAGAAGAAAGAACGAACTGAGATGAGAAAGGCGAAAAGGAAGAAAAAGAAAAGAAAAAGAAAGAACGAACTGAAGAACAGAGAAAGAAGAGAGACAAAAAGAAAGAAAAGTGGAGAAGAAAGAAAAAAAAGAAAAAAAGAAAAGAGAGAGTGACCGGTGGGAAATTTGACTTGACAAGACAAGTGGGTCCCATTAATGAGTGTTTAATTACAAAAATGCCACATAACTTAGTTTTCCATAACTTGAAAACACCTAAAATGTGTTTTCAATTTTCATAACTCATCACTAAAAAATTAGAGAATTGAGTGATGGAAACAAAAATTGAAAACATCCCCAAACAAACCATTCAGCCATGGGACCCACATATTTTGAGTTATGGGTGATAGAAACAGAGCTATGGGTGATGGAAACACAAAATCCAAACAGCCCCTTAGGCCCTGTTTGGTTTATTTCTTTTCATCACTCATCACTCTTCACTCAATTTTCGTCACTCATCACTTATCACTCAAAAATACCCCAATTTCTTATAACTCGGTTTGGTAGGTTGTTTGGGTGGAATATCTCAGTGGATTTTTCAATTCCAACACTCACCTTTATGTCACTCACTGGGTACCACAAAAATCAATTGCAAATCAGGTGAATAGAACGGTCACCAAGCCTACCCACGTTGTCTCTCTCTCTCCTCTTCACGCCCTTTCCACAACAAAACACTTTGTCCCCAACTTCAGAAACCCACACACCAGAGCGTAGTCTCCACTCTCTCACCACTGATCTTCAACTCTCCAAACCCTCACTCCGCCTCTCATTTTCTGCTCCTCACTTCCCCGCCTCCACTACGTTAGATCCCTCCCTCACCTCGAACTCCAGAAACCCACACGAAGGAATCCCAGACTCCCAACTCTGAACATAACCCAGGTATCCCACGTTGCTCATCTTTCTCACCTTCAACTTGTAAACCCATCGCGGCACTGTAGGGCTGCTGAAGAGAAATTTGTGAGCCCTCTGTTGGTACGGTCTTATTTCTCACCGCTTTCATGATTTTGTCTATATATGTGAGCCCTCTGTTTATACATTCTTCTCTTTTCTGTTTGTGAGATGTAGCTCATAGGTTTCAATTCATAATGATTTTAATACTCAACTATGCAGTAGTGTAGTTTACATAAGAGGACCTAATACCGAATAGAGAGTTTTTCCAGTTTATGCATTGGGGATATCCAAGCCTGAGTCTGACACAGTCATTGTCCCACCTCCTTAAATCCCCAGCCATCTAACAACAAACTCTGATCATGTAACAATCACATATAAACAAGAAACATTTCCATGTTTTCTTAAAAAATGATGATTAAACAAACTAAATCTAAGATTCTTAAATGCCTTATAGATATTTCTCCTTCTCGGAAAAAAGAGAGATTTACTACATTATAGCAATCCCATTGCTTGACTCATCATGAGTTCAGCAAAAATTACCAACCTACTGTCTAAAGTGAGAAATGTGCATTATATCAATATCATTACCAAATATAAGACATCAATCATATCTATTAATTTTTTTCCACTAACGTTTGACTCATAAATGTGTCACAGAATCAAAGAAAATAATGTTATTACGTAACACTTGGTTTGTGTGAGTTACTGGAATGTAGCAAAACTGCATTTAAGGAAATTGAGCACTACAACATGCATCATATGACTCTTGGACTACAACATGCAATGAAAGAGTTCATGAATTTTGTAAATACGACACTGTCTTTTTCTAACTTTACTAGTGGTTTTATTGAAATGGTGTCGCATCAATTAAGCAGGTTTCTACCTGTTTTTTGTTAGTAATTAGCCCTGTGTATAGTTTTCATTGGTTGTTAGTGTTAACTTATTTTCCCGCTTATCTCAAAATTTAGTTTAAGATATTTTCTTCTTTGATAGATTGTATATAAATAGCTAGATCATTGTATCCATGCTCAGTTGCTTGTAAGAGCATTCACATTGGGAATGACATATGCTATATGTTGGTTCAATTTAGTATAAAATCCCAAAACCCCTACACCATCCGAACTTGTAAAAGCTGATTATTGCAAAAAAATTTGCAGTTGTGCTACAATGCGATTCTAAATGTAGAATCGCACTATAGCTCAATTGTAAAACAAAATATTAATATTTTATTCTTTTTTATTGTTTGCTTTAACTGATACTTCAACTCCTCTCTCTCTCTCTCTCACCGGTCACTCTTATCTCCTCTCTCTCTCTTTTTTTTTTTTTTTCTTTTTCAGTTTCTATTCTCTCATTCAATCCCTCCCCCTCTCTCATCCCTCTCTATGTGGATCGATGCCCGTGCATTGGTGTATCTCAAAGCATACGGCGTGGGTCAGGTGGTGCGGTGACGTGGGTCTAGTGGCGTGGGTAGGTGGTTGCGGCGGCGTAGGTCTGGTGGTTTCAGCAGATCTCTTCCCTTTCTTTTCTTTTTTCTCTCTATTTTCCCTTGAATCAAGCCTCCGTGGGTCTCATAGTTTGGTGGAGTTCATGGGTTTGATGTGGTGGCAGATCAGGGCAATGCTAAAGTGGTGTATCAATGGGTGGTGGTTGTGTTGTTGATGGTGGATTGAAGTGGTGCCATGGTTTGTGGATCGACGAGTGGTGATTGGAAAGTTTTGGGTTTGGGTGGTGGTTGTATTGTTGATGGTGGATCGGTGGGTGGTGGTTTTGTTGTTGATGGTGGATTGGTGGGTGGTGAATGGAAAGTTTTAGGTGGATTGGTGGGTGGTTGTGTTGTTGACGGTTGGGTTGATTTGGGTTTGGGAGGTGTATGTATTGTTTGGGGTTTGGGATGAGTTTCTGTGCTGGGGGTATTGGGTTTTCTCTATGGTGAGGTGATGACTGATTCAGAGAGAAGAAGGGAGACAGAAATTAGAGAGAGAATGAAATATATTTTATTTTATAATTTATATTATTTTAATGTGTTGTATTGTAAAATAAAAGTTGGGATGCTGTGAGTATTGTAAAATAGTATGGTATAATTGATAAAGTAGCTTTTGAGATGGTAAAATAGGATAGGAAGACATTTCCAGCTGTAAATACTCTAATCACTCTACAATAAAAATGTTGGCTTCTATTTAGAGTGTTTTCAGTTGTTACACAAATTCTCAAAATTATTTTCTAAGAGTATTATGCATTCGGTTTCTATAAAATATCTCATTTTATCATCTTAAAAGTTACTTTATCTATTATATCATATTATTTTACAATACACCTAACATCTCAACTTTTATATTTCTATACAACACATTAAAATAATATATCTTCACAATAAAATATATAACCCAAAACAATAAAAAAAAAACAGTATTTTAATTTTGTGGTGAATCAGGGAGAGAGAGAAAGAGAAAGAAAACAATATTTTAATTTTGCAAGTGAGATATAGTACTATTATAAATTTAGGATAATATTGTAACACAATTGCAAATTTTATTATTATTACTAGACCGGGTAATGGACTTCTTTGTACTTTGATGCTAAAATATAGCATATTATGGCATATACATGACCGGGTATAATTCTACTGGTTACTTGGGCATTCTGGAGGAGGTTTGGACCTAGCTAAACAATAGTCATAAACCAAGTATTTGTTTCTCACATCTTCGTATGCACTTTGTTGTTGACTGTCTAACTTCCAGTATTTCACCCCATTCCATGAAAATGTGGGAGAAGAGCACTCAGAAAAACCAATGGTGTGGTTTTGAGCTAAGCAACCATCAATGCCAAATCCTTGATAATAGGTGGTGAGTATAAATTATCGACAAGGGTACAACCATCCTTGGAGCCTTCAGCTTATGCTGACGGGCAGAATTATAGGGAAAGCTGAAGGCCCCAAAAGGTGACGACCCTTCATGGCTGAAGGGCATGAAGTAGGCTGACGATTCCAAGGCTGACGGTTCTAACAAAACCATGACTTGGTCACCACGCATAAACTATAAAAAGATGACTTATATTCCACGTTCAATGTTAGAGTCCTATAAGGAAAGGATTCCGCAATCTACGCTCATAAGTATTCCTATAAGGAAAAGACTTCTACTCTAAGGTAGAGAGGTCAACTCTGTACTACTATAAAAGCCTCAATACCCTCACAAATCAAGGGACGCATAATTAATCTCTCTCTAGCACTCTAGAGTTGAAACAAGTTCTAACTTGACCTTCGGAGGGTATTTGGCCAGCACCACACCAGTGCTCTCTGTTAGGTCTTCTCCTTTTTATTGTGCATGTGTCATCTTAAGGGTACAATCATTGCGCAACTCACTGGTGTTATTTTCGGCATCATCAGTTGGCGCCGTCTGTGGGAATAACGATTTTTGACTTGTAAGCCATATTATCGCTTCCCGGACAAAGAGTTGCATGGTACTTACTTGCTCGATGGCGACCACCAACAACATTCACGAAGACGAACCACGTCCAACTGCACTCGAGAGACAGGTGCAGACTCTCACTGCTGCCGTGGAACACCTTACTAAGTAAAACAACGATCTGGAGGAACAGTTACGCCAGAAAAATGCAGGTCACGGCACTCAAGAGCAGGACCAAGAAGGCACCAGTGCTGATAGAAGAGAACGAGAAGGGTCGGAGGGCAGTGATGCTCCAAGTAGACCGGAGCGCCAAAATTTTAGCATGCCATCCCTCACGGATGCAATTCAACCACACATCACCACGGAGATACAGGCAATAAAGGAACAAATGGAGGTCATGATGAACGCCCTCAAAGGACGGGTATCTAGTGACCTTGATGATCTGGTAAATCGCACCGACTCGCTGTTTACTGCAGCTGTCAATTCCTTCCCCCTACCACATAAATTTCGCATGCCGCATATAGACAGTTATAACGGAGTGAAGGACCCTCTGGATCACCTAGAAACCTTCAAGACCTTGATGCACCTTCAAGGGGTAGCGGACGAAATCATGTGTAGGGCCTTCCCTACAACACTGAAAGGTCCCGCAAGGGTATGGTTCAACCGACTAACGCCGAACTCCATCAGCACTTTCAAGGAGCTAAGCGCTCAGTTCACTACACACTTTATTGGGGGACACAGGTATAAGAAGTCCACGACATGCTTGATGAGTATCAAGCAACGAGAGGACGAGACGCTGAGATCCTACATAACACGTTTCAATAAGGAAGCACTATCGATCGACGAAGCCGACGACAAAATACTTGTAGCAGCCTTCACAAATGGGTTGCGAAAGGGTAAATTTTTGTTTTCACTATACAAAAACGACCCCAAGACAATGTCGGAAGTACTCTACAGGGCCACCAAGTACATGAATGCTGAAGACGCGCTGCAGGCTCGGGAGGAAAAACCAAGAAAAAGGGAAAGGCAGGAAGATGCACGACAAGACCAAGGGCGGAAGAGGTCGAGGACAGGAGATCGAAGAGATAAAAGGCGTTCTAAACCCCCGCGGGGAAGGTTCACAAGCTTCACCCCGCTAACCACCCCGATAGATCAAGTCCTAATGCAAATCAAGGACGAAAGGGCTTTGACCTTTCCTAGAAAGCTGAAAGGAGATCCTAGCAAGCGTTCAAGAGACAGATAATGCCGCTTCCACCGAGATCACGGTCATGACACAGTCGATTGTTACGACCTAAAGCAGCAAATTGAGGCCCTCATAAGACAAGGAAAATTACATAAATTTGTAAGCAAGGAAAGAATGGATCCACCACCTCAAGAACACCCCCCCCCGACAGGGGGGCAGAAGAATCTCCCCAATGGAGCATACATGTAGATGGATCCTCCAACAGGCAGGCTGGTAGAGTTGGCGTCGTACTACAGTCACCCGAAGGAGACACGGTGGAGTGTATGGTCCGCCTTGAGTTCCCTACCACCAACAACGAGGCAGAGTACGAAGCTCTGATAGCAGGACTTGACCTCGCCAAAGCAGCAGGAGCTGCAAAAATGATCATTTACTGTGACTCTCAAGTCGTAGTCAACCAGATAAATGGGGAGTATGAATGTAAAGGCGAAAGAATGAAGAAGTATCTGGACCAAGCAAGGAGAAGGGTAAACGAGCTGAAGGTCGAAATTATACAGATCCCCTGAGGAGAAAATGAGCAAGCTGACCGCTTAGCCAGAGCCGCTTCAGCCGAACATATGGCCACCCTTGGTAATGTACTCTCCTTCGTACAGCTTTCTCCACTTATAAATTTTGTCGATGTACAGGAGCTTGGTTCCAAAAGCGATTGGACCACGCCGTTAGTTTCTTTCTTGAAGAACGGCATATTGCCAAATGAAAAGGAAGCTGCAAGAAAACTGAAGGTCCAAGCAGCGAGGTTCGTTCTGATAAGAGATGTCTTGTATAAAAGAGGTTTCTCCCGCCCCTACCTACGATGCTTAGGTCCTGAAGAAGCAGATTACGTCATGAGAGAAGTGCACGAGGGAATCTGTGGAAACCACTCAGGGTCGAGGTCACTAGTGCACAAGCTAGTACGAACGGGGTACTTTTGGCCAACCATGCAGAAGGATGCTGAGGCTTATGTAAAGACCTGCGACAAATGCCAAAGGTTCAGCAATGTCATCAGACAGCCACCCGAAGAACTCACCCCGATGACGGCGCCATGGTTGTTCGCTCAATGGGGATTGGACATCATGGGCCCGTTCCCTACTGCAATACGACAACTGAAGTTTCTAGTAGTGGGCATCGACTACTTTACGAAGTGGGTGGAAGCTGAAGCCTTGGCCACCATTACAGAGAAAAATGTACGGAGTTTCGTCTGGCGATGTATCATATGCAGATTTGGCATTCCTAGAGTCTTAGTCTCGGACAACGGGAAGCAATTCGACAACGACTCCTTCCGGGACTTCTGCTCGCAATTGGGGATACAGAACCACTACTACTCCCCCGCCCACCCTCAAGCCAATGGACAGGTCGAAGTCACAAACCGATCCTTACTGAAGATTATCAAGACTCGGCTCGAGGGGGCAAAGGGTATATGGGCTAAAGAGTTACCGAGCATACTATGGGCCTACAGGACTACGACAAGGACACCAACAGGAGAGACACCATTCCGACTAACATACGGGAACGAAGCAGTCATCCCAGCCGAAGTCAGCCTCACAAGCTACAGGGTGCACAACCATGATGAAAGGAAAAATGACAAGGCCATACGTTTGCAACTCGATCTGGTGGACGAAGTCAGGACAGCGGTAGAACAAAGGCTCGCACGGTACCAGGACCGCATGGCCAAGCACTACAACTCCCGGGTCAGACACAGAGACTTCCAGGTTGGAGACCTCGTTCTAAGGAAAGTCATGGGCACAGCAAGGGACCCAACCCAAGGAAAACTCGGCCCAAATTGGGAAGGACCTTACCGAGTTACGGCATGGCAAAGGAAGGGCACCTACCATCTGGAGACACTAGACGGACGGAAGTTACCACATCCTTGGAATGCTGAACACTTGCGAAAGTACTACTAGTAGAGACGACGGCATGAAGAACAACACCCCCCTTTTTCAGTTCACTCAGATTTATTAATTACTTTAAGTATTTGCTACAATAAGCCCAAAGGGCAGTTTTTTTTCCTACTTTTTTTTTTGCTACAATAAGCCCAAATGGGCAGATTTTGTTTTCAAACTACTTTTTATATAGATGCATGACAATAAGAGGAGTTTATTCAGAATTACTGAAGTTTCTACTTACAAGTTCAAATTCACAAAATGTGGACGACCTTAAAACCACAAAGAAAAAGGGCTAAGTCCACAATAAACTCAGCTATTAAAGCTGACGGTCTAAATAAAAGACTGACGAAGTGGCTAAGCCCACAATTAACTCAGCTATTAAGCTGACGGTCTAAATAAAAGACTCATGAAGTGGCTAAGTCCACAATAAACTCAGCTATTAAGCTGACGGTCTAATAAACTCAGCTATTAAGCTGACGGTCCAAATAAAGGACTGACAATTTGCCGTCCACAAGATGAAGAAAGTTGTTAAGCTGACGGTCTAAATAAGAGGCGCAAATAAACCGACGAAGCTCAAAGTAAACTTAAAACCGACGGTTCAATAAAGCTGATGGCGCCACTTAACTAAACAGGTCCATAATCATGACTCCGTTCCTTTGAATCATAACCTACAACTGGCCAAGCCCAACATTAAAAATAAAGGAATAACTAAAAATCCCCTAGCAAGAGGGCGACGGCTTTATTAAACCAACGGAGTCGTAAACACATTAAATTACGGCAAGGCTGGCGACCTCAGCCTGCAGTTGAGAAAGTAAATTTAGTTTACCAAAATAGAAAAAGAAACGCTCGAGCAAATAGCTATACATACATACCCAAAAATGACGGGTGTTAAGTATCATAAGCAAAAGTAAATTAATTTTCAAATGGAAGCCCCAAAGCCCAAGGGGGCACTTAAAAACATTGTTTGAAACAAAATACAACGATTACAAAAAGAAAAACTACAACTGGGAAGGAGGAGCGTCACTTGAAACCTTTTTACTTCTCGGGTACAAGAGGGTTTTCTACGACAAGGATCTCCACTGATGGCTTGACGGGAGGATTCGCAGCAGGCTGGGCCAAAACAACTCCACTATCTCCATGTGGATGGGAATCCTCTGGGTCGTCACCACCAACAGTAAGGGCGTCATTAGCAGGCGTCATTGGCGGGGCGTCATCCAGGGTGATCCCAGATAGGTCCAGCTCAGGGAAAGCTGATGCTACTTGTCTAAGGTAGTCATCGAATCCCGTGCCATAGTATCCACCACAGGAATCAATAAAAGAGTCTGACGCCTTGAATTTCTCAACCGCGTTAGCCCCTGCTGTCTCCACCTGTTCACGAAGAGTCGTCAGCTCTTTCTCTAACTCGTCCTTCTGACGACCCGCCTCTTCCAGCTTCTCCCTTACTTCTTTCAGCTCGACGTTAAGAACACGCATGGCCTCCTTGTACTGAGCTTGCTGATTTCGCATATTAGCATTATGTTTATTGACGCGAGTGACGACACCCTCCTTGGCCACGCACCAGTCCTGAAGCGCCTTTACACGAACCAAGGCCTAGAAAAGAATACAACCGTCAGTCATTAAAAAGGAAAGAGATGAGGGAAAAGCCAGTTAAGAGAGACGGCTTACCCATGTGAGATCAAATAAAGCTGATGCACCCAGCTTCTCCGTCCCCAACAGAGCACAAGGATCTATGTCCGACGGTTTTATAAGCGATTCTACTGCTTCAACGGCAAAGTCCTTGTGCGTCAACAGGCAACGGGGCCCCTTCAGGACGGGACCAGAAGAAGTCATTACGCCCTTCCCTACCCCGTGACCTGACTTGGGGGTTGACTTCTCAGGGAGCTCATTCCTAGAAGTGATGGCTGCCTCTTTAAGGGGACGATTGACATCCTCGTCGGGTTTCCTTTTTAAAGAACCCTTAGTGACGGTCTGGGAGGCAGATGTAGATGTCATCTTCCCCTTTGCCTTCTTTTCCTCCTTCTGACGGGCAGCGGCAGCCCTAATCCGTTGCTTAGCTGCGTCCATCTCTGCAAAAGAAACACATAAGAGGAACTGACGACCAAAAAAGCTGAAAATAACGAGATCATAAGATTGAACCACTCACGGTGACGGGAAAATTCTTCTAACTTGCGAGCTTCAGGCGTCGGTTCAGGACCCTCGCAGTACGCGTGAAGAGTGTCAAGAGTAATTAAATCTCGACACGATCGCTCTTCTATAGGAATCTCTAAAACCCGACAGATGAAATCTTCCTACTCGTCGGTTACTAGGGGGCGAGTGTGGGTTGAAAAGGAAAAGCAAGTTGACAACGTTAAAACCATTCAAAAATAGATTATTACATGTAAAAATTGACGGGGACAAAAGCTGACGGCTAAAACCTGACTCCCTGACAAACGCCAAAGTATTATCAAAATAACCGTGAGGTATCGTCTCCTATTCTTCTTGACGGCACACCCAGTCCATCCCTTTAATAAAAAAGAACCTACTCTTCCAGGCTATATTAGAATCTGGCATCTCAGACACCAACCTCAAATCCTTCTCCCTGACGACAAAGTGATACATCCCCTTGGAAGAAGAGAGGTGCCGGGGTCTGTAGCAATAAAAAAATTCATCTAAGGAAAGCTGATGGTGCCCTCCACTTAGACGACCCCACAATATCTCAGCACCAATAAAGATCCTCCACGAGTTTGGAGCAATCTGACTAACGGACAGACCAAGAAAATCAGCCAGCTGACGGTGTAAGGCCATCAGGGGCAGTCTGAGCCCCGCAGCAAACATGGCATCGTACATGCCAACGTCTGCAGTTCTTCCCGTATAACATTTTTCACCATCCCTAGGTAGACGGATGGGAATATGGTTGGGGATTTGGAAACGGACGCGTAACTCTTTAAAAATTTTGAGAGTCATTTTTGGAAGGAACTTATTTACAGCCCATTCCTTGGGAAGGATGAAGGGACGGTTACCTCCAGGACTTCCAGAAGTCCCTTCACAGGACCCCTCGTCGCCTTCATCCCCATCACTACTTCTCTCTCCTTCCACCCCAACTTCACTCCCCTCACCTACTACCTCCTCCTAACCTTCGTCTCCATAATTTTCTACCTCCTCGTCAGGAGTTTGGGTTGACGTCTCCCTCTCTGACGACCAGGACAAGTTCCTGGACTCACTACCTGAACCGAATACCTCGTTGTAGCCTGCTCCATCACGGACCGACGACCTGTCACTCGACATCTGACTACCTACAAGTGACGGGTGTAATCTAAGCACCTAGGATGACGACCTCGCTTTAAAGAAATTAATCAAAAATAAAACATGCACAAAGAAAGAAAAGGAACTTACAAGTTTCTCCAAAAAAGGTGACGGTTGAAGAAGTGACGGAAGAAACGTGAGCAACAGTAATGGAGGATTGACGGAAGATAAGCGACGGATTGACTCTACAGGAATCAGTAAAAGTGAAATAAGAAAAATGAGGAGAGATGGACCATATATATAAAAGGGAAAACGCACGGAAGACAAAGCGACGCCCTCGTCTAGAAGCGGAGCCAACCGGAATACGCCACGTGTCCAAACATTTAATACTGGCTGCGTCGCGTGAGTTATTTTCTCTCTCCTGGCCAAAGCACAAGGTAACAACAAAAAATATAAACTCCACTTACCCGTCAATCTAAACTGACGGGAATATGGAGTAGGGGCAATTGGTGAGTATAAATTATCAACAAGGGTACAACCATCCTTGGAGCCTTCAGCTTATACTGACGGGCAGAATTATAGGGAAAGCTGAAGGCCCCAAAAGGTGACGACCCTTCATGGCTGAAGGGCATGAAGTAGGCTGACGGTTCCAAGGCTGACGGTTCTAACAAAACCATGACTTGGTCACCACGCATAAACTATAAAAAGATGACTTGTATTCCACGTTCAATGTTAGAGTCCTATAAGGAAAGAATTCTGCAATCTACGCTTATAAGGATTCCTATAAGGAAAAGACTTCTACTCCAAGGTAGAGAGGTCAACTCTGTACTACTATAAAAGCCTCAATACCCTCACAAATCAAGGGACGCATAATTAATCCCTCTCTAGCAATCTAGAGTTGAAACAAGTTCTAACTTGACCTTCGGAGGGTATTTGGCCGGCACCACACCGGTGCTCTCTGTTAGGTCTTCTCCTTTTTGTTGTGCAGGTGTCATCTTGAGGGTACAATCATTGCGCAACTAACTGGTGTTATTTTCGGCACCATCAGTAGGCTTGGAAGGGTGCTTGACTCCAATTTGGCTCACCAGCCCATGATCCATTCCAAATGGTTGCCTCTATTTGCATTGATTGTGCTGGGTAACCCACTCCAATTTTGTTGTTATTCTTAAACACTCTCATGGGAGTGTCATCCACGAACCACCTATACATAAACTTTTATGTTAGAAAATATTGTGAAGAATAAGCAAATAAATAAAATGGATGAGGCCATGGGAGAGATATTATTCATACACCACTTGATGTTGGTTCCAAAGTATTTGGTAATTATGAAAGTCATAAGTTGGATCAAACCAAAGAGAGATTCTTTGCTCCCTAAAACTTTACTACCCAAAAACTCAAAATCGATCTCATCATGCTTGGGTGTATGTGGTCTTAGCTGCCATTAACAAACACTAGTATTAGTATCATTTATTATGCATGTATACCAAATTAGGCAATTGATGGGATTAGCCAAGGGAGATTAGGGGGTCCAAAATATGAAATACTTAACATAGAAGCTTGTAATAATTCCGGTTGTATCTTAATTCGGGAGTTTCATTCTCATACCAAAGAATCCAGAGCCGTAAGTTTTTAAGGACCTAAAACCTGAACCTGTGTTGCATGAGCATGCACATACAAATTATAAAAAAAAAAAAAAAAAACACACACACACACACACACACAAAAGAAGACTAAAGCACCAGATTCTGTTATCTCTTCTAGACATGAGCATCATTATTTCACAATTATAAAAGCCATAAAGATACAAATAAGACACACAAGTTAACATCACAAACACATGTATAAGTGCATGCAAGAACAAATTAATTAGAAGAACAATCATAAAATAGAAGATCAACCTGATGATTGGTCCATTGAAATTTGAATCTCTTTCCCTTGGTTAAGAAGCTGGGTATGTTCTTGTCCATACAAGATGACATAGTTTTGTGACCAAGGAACATCCTCGGCAGCACTTGCATGCCCAACAGCAGCAAGCAGAGTCACAAAAAGGCATAGCACTAATGAATCCATGAAGAAAGTGTGAGTGTGTACGTGTGTAATCAAGGAAAAGAAATCTAGTTATCTTGTGGTTTGTGGTCTTGTGTTGTGTTTATATAGGAAGCACTACGGTTCCTGTTAAGGTAAAAGCTCCAAAAATAGGATAGGAAACTACTAAATTATGATGTAACTTGGTTATCTTGCTCTCTATTAATGTGTGTAACCCGACATCATATGATGAATCTTTGATCATCATTTGTATTTACGCATTACAATTTTAAATTTCTTTAATGTTGATACCTCACTATTGTTAAAAAAAATATTAAGATGTATAAATATATATTAAGAAGCGGATAAGAAATTGACTTCTAATACAGTGATGGAGCCATAAAATTTCTACAAGGGTGCCAAGCTAAAGATATATATAAAAAATAAAAAATAAAATTCCAAAGAATAAATTGCACACACCCAAAATATGCTTATAACATGATTTAACAAATGCTATTTTTTTACATATAACAAGGTGTGTGTATAACATTTCTCTCTTTTTCTTTTTTTTTAACTAAAAAAATTTTAACTCCTAACCATTAAATCAACATTTACTGTTTCTTCTAAAGGAAAAATAATAGCTTCCATATCTCTAATTTTATAAATGAAAATTTTTTAAGAAGTGAATAACGCTTTTATTAAAAAGATTTACTTATACATTTCTAGGAAAATGCTATTATGGTATAAGAGTAATTAGAAAAAAGAAACCGTGAATAAATAATCTATAAAATTTTCCATTGTTATCAAATAAATTAAATACACTTTGAATTAATGAGTTATTATGATATAAGAGTAATTAGAGGAAACAAAAATGATGCTGTAGGGTTAGGATTTGTAGCTCAGGCCCAAGAAGTATGGATTATGAGCCCAATAAACCCAGAACAATGAATTTGTAGAGACTGGGTGAAAGGGCTAGGCTAGTTGTGAATCAAACAGTGATCAACTACGGTAATTAAGTATGAATTAACATGCAATCAGACTTGAACAACTAAACCAATGAATATCTGAAGAGGTATTTTATTGAGTAAAAGATGATTACAATTCTTAGAGCTACAGTAAAATTGTTTTTTTTCTTCTTTGTCTCTTTTTTCTCCCCCTGTTATCAGAGGCTTCTTCCCTTTATATAGCATCATTCCCCTTCATCTTCATCGTCCACTTGGTCTTCATCTAAGCATCCACTTGAGTATATGTCATGTCAAGTCTCCTTTTTAGTTTTCTGTGAGTGGTGGTAGCTGAGGTTACACTGTTCAAGGGTCTTCTTCACATAAATGCGACTAGAAAAGTAGCTGTAACGCATTAAATACGGTTGTAACAGTTTTTTCCTTTAGATATTTCTTCGTTCTTATCATCTCCAAACATATTCAGAGCTTATCTTCATTATTGGAACTGTTAGGAAGATCATTCAGACCCTCCAGACATTTAATTGATCAAGAATATTCATATCCGAGGAGAAAGACCTTTTCGGACAACTGATGACCTTTTCGGAATGCATTCCTCATTCACTTCCAGGTATGTTTCTTCCACATGGACCCATTCCCAGATATTTTCCTCTCTTCGAACATCCAGTAGTCTTCGAATAGGGCTCCAGGCCCAATACATTAGATTGGGCTTTCACCCCCCCACAACAGCCCCTCAAAATTTTAGTTTTTCTGTCACATCCGAGGAGGAAAAATAGGATTTTGACTTGTCACGAAATAGAAATTTGAAATAATAAAAATATCTGAACTTACACGTGTAGGCATAGATGCAGGCACTTCATTAATGTTGCTGTCGTTTCAGTATTCCCAATGCACTATCAATTACTCCAGGCGGCGTTTTGTCTTTGGTATCCAACGGTGGGCTATTGATCCAACGGACGTGATTCTTCCTCAGAATTTGGGCGGGATGACTCCTGCTCTTTCGCTTGTCCCCATATAAAGCCTCAGAACAGGTTATTTCTTCTTCACTTCACAAATTCTCAGAGCACCCAGCAAACTCAAGCACTCGAATCCTTCAAGTTCTTCCAATCACCGGTCTTAGCCCCTCTCAGAATCCGTAAGAATTTTTCTGTGAGTTCGAGGATCATATTCCGATTTGGTTTGCGTAAGTTTCGACTTCTAAACCTCTCGTTTCCTTCTTCGGCCAACCTCCTCAGTCTTCGAATAATCATTCCCTAGTCACTTCACTTAGTGATTCCATCTTTTTATTTAGTTGCGATGGGTAGATTCCAGTATATGGTAGATAGCCCCGCCCAAATAGAGCAATTTAAGGCAACATACCGCATACCTCAAAATGTGGGTTTGAGGTATTGTCCTCCAGAAAAAATATTAATAGATCGAAAAACGGGCGAAGTTGTAATCCCCATCATTGCTATTCTAAAATGGGGGATAGTCATCCCCATGGGCCCCATCACCAGAAATTACTTCCGAAACCATAGGCTGAGTCCTGAATAATGTGCGCCTAATATCTTTAGGATCTTAGGAGTAGTTGATGATCTGAACCATCACCTAGGATTGGGACTCACCTGGCTCGACGTGGTACACATGTATGAATGTCATAGCCAGCAAGGGGCGGGATATTATCTTAAATCCCAGTCCGACGTTGTTAGGCTCCTCTCTTGCCTTCCCAAATCTAACAAATGGATGAAAGACGACTATGTGATCGTCTCGAGCGCATGGCATGACGGTCTTCATTACCCAACCAAGCCAAGAGAGCCAGGTGGGACATGCTAGATTTAGGTTCACTAACAGTAGGTTTAGGATCTCCATCTTTTAATAATTTTTTCTTCTTTTTGTATTATTATGTTCAAGTTTCTGACTAAGTTCTGCTGTGATTTTTAACAGATAAAGACCACGTTTCTCCTCGGCTCAGCCTCACAAACGTTGCCGCGCTTAATTACCTATTAAGATCAGAAATCTTCGTAAGTGAGGATGGGCAGCTTTGGTCGGTTCCTCTTATTCTTGGTTATACATCAAGTCCGAAGGATTTTCAGCCGATCGGCAACGCAATAAGACAGGGAGATTATCGCCTCAAATGCATAGACGTAGCTCGGAAAGGCTTTTTGGCCCCGTTTGATCTTGAGCCTGTGCCACATCCAAATCCCCAGGGTGTGCCACTGCTCCTCCAGCCAATTCAATAGGTTCCTTTGGAACCAGTTGCAGCAGAAGAAAGAGTCGCCTCCTCGGCCTCTTCGCTTGAAGAACAAATTGATAAGTTTAGATTTGAATGGGAGGTTTCAGGAGAGGTCCGAGTGATACAAGTTTCTGATGTCGATGAGGAAACTGATAGGCAATCTAGTGTTCGCCCTCCGATTTTAATAACTACCCTTCCAGAAGACTCTTCGGAGGAAGAAGACATGGCGGATTTAAGGAGCTTAATGAAGAATAAAGGCAAAAAACCTGAACCCAAAGGGACCGGTCCGTCTCAACCGACTGTGAGTCTTCCTCCACCACCCCCTCAGGTTCCTGATCTTGGCTTGAAGCCATTGTCGGTTCTGAAAAAGAAAAGGCCCTTCGTCACTACGGATGAAAGGGAGGTGGTTCCTTCAAAAGGGGCCAAGCAGCAAAAGGTGGTTAAAGACCATCGGAGTAAGAGGGCTTCATCTACTGAGAGCCGAGATGAAGCCCTCGTGGCTGATGTACGCCGAGGACCTCGCACTTGGTCCCCAAGGCTAGAATTGGATGTCACTCCCATCCCTTGGGAAACTTCCCTCAGGAACTACGACGGGGGGAGGGCAGGTCTTGTTGCCGAGGCTTTGGAGTAGCCCCTTCTCCTTCCCAAGGACATGGACTCTTATCAACGCTTCAATCAACATGAGCTCTTCCTATCCCTTAAGAGGGATATAGCCATGGTAAGTGAACTGGTTCACTTAATTAAGGTGCTAATTTTTACTTACCCCTTTTCTTTACTCTTTGTTGAAAATCCTTGTTATGTAGATTACTCATCAAGTATATGTGGCTGAGGAGTGGAACAAGAAGTCCTATCTTGAAGCCCAAGCAGCAGCCCAATCTCGATCTAAGGTAGAAAAATCTCTGGGCAACTTGAGGGAGGACTATTCTCTGCTATCCGAGCAATTGAAGGACATGACCAACCAGAAGAATAGCCTTGATGCTAGCCTCGAAAATATTGAGAAGCAGGCCGAAGAGTGGCGTAAACTACTAAACATGGCAGAGATCAACTTGGCGACAGAAAGGGAGTTGGTGAAGGGACTTAAAGCCGAGCTTCAAAAAGCCAAGGAGAATGCTTGATTGGCTGAGCAGAATGCTCAGTTGGCCAAGAAGGTAATCGAGGCTGAAAAGCGGGTTGCATACACACTGGGGGTGGATGAGACCCAAGTTAGTCTCACTGAGCAGTTTGCTTCGATCAGCCGAGACTACTGCGACATAACTTGGGGGAAAGTATTGGATGCTGCTGGGGTCCCTGCGGCCTGAGATTGCCTGGGAGCATATATTACGATCATGATATTCGTGAAGTCCCAGAAGCTCTAGAGCAGCCCCCAGTCAGCCAGACCCCTCCTGCTCCTGCTGAAGCACCCAGAAAGTCTGAGGGTACTCAAGGAAAGGATAAAGAACAAGTGCCAGGCACTACTGCTGCTCAGTCTAGTCAGACAGTTGATCCTTCGGCCATTCAGACAAAGACTTAAGTATTTAGTAGTTTTTCTTCAGTATTTGTACTGTTAAATAGTTAGTTTCCTTTATGTAAAGATTTGTATACCATTCTATTTTGATCAATGAAATCCTTTCTCTTTTATTTTTGATTTTCTTGTCGCCCGTATCATAAGGCTTACTATCATTGCGAATAACAATAACTTGTGAGCATAGTAGTATAGGTAAACTTAACCATAATATCAGGCTGATGAAGCAAACAGTCTTAACTTAATACCGAAAAGAGTGGTTTATATAAGAATTATTAGTAAGTATTGGAAGCAATAAGTGATATGGAAGTTTCATAGGCTTTCTTGAAGGTGTGCAAAGCATATTTTTAACTGAGGAGTCATGTTGTAAGTTAAAGTCAAATGCCTTTAAGAATTTCAGGCATGATTCATTATAAGGTTAAATTTCAATAATAATAACTATATTGAGGTGCTGACTAGCAAATATCATCTGGTCCGAAGGCTACAGACATGTGAAGGAGTGCCAACTAACCCAAATCATCTAGTCTGAGAACTACAAGCATGATTGATTTAAGTTTGAGCACTTATGGAACTTGTGAAAGAGTGTTAACTAACCCAAGTCATCTGATCCGAGGACTACAAGCGTGATTGAATTTAAGTTTAAACACTTTGAGAACCTGTGAATGAGTGTTAACTAACCCAAATCATCTGGTCCGAGGACTACAGGCATGATTGAATTTAAGTTTAAACACTTTGAGAACCTGGGAATGAGTGTTAACTAACCCAAATCATCTGGTCCAAGAACTACAAGCATGATTGAATTTAAGTTTAAACACTTTGAGAACCTGTGAATGAGTGTTAACTAACCCAAATCATCTGGTCCGAGGACTACAGGCATGATTGAATTTAAGTTTAAATACTTTGAGAACCTGGGAATGAGTGTTAACTAACCCAAATCATCTGGTCCGAGGACTACAGGCATGATTGGATTTAAATTTAAACACTTATGGAACCTGGGAATGAGTGTTAACTAACCCAAATCATCTGGTCCGAGGACTATAGGCATGATTGAATTTAAGTTTAAACACTTAGAGAACTGCTCACATAAAGAATTGGCATATTGATTGAAGAAAATATTCAATTAATAATAGTACCTTTTGAGGTTATTTACATTCCAGGGGCGTGGTATTACATGACTATCCAAGTCTTCTAAGAAATACGCCTCAATGCCAACCCCTGAAGTAATACGATATGGTCCTTCCCAATTGGGTTCTAACTTTCCCTAAGCTGGGTTCTTTACAGTGCCGACAATTTTCCTCAGCACCAAATCACCAGGTTCTAGAAGTCTTAGCCTTACGTTGGCATCATAGCCCTGTCTGAGCTTTTGTTGGTAACGTGCCAGTCAGACCATTGCATTTTCCCTCTTGCAGAAGCTCTCCCTACAGACGGCACCAATTGTAGGGTTAGGATTTGGAGCTCAAGCCCAAGAAGTATGGATTGTGAGCCAAATAAACCCAGAACAATGAATTTGTAGAGACTGGGTGAAAGAGTTAGGCTAGTTGTGAATCAAACAGTGATCAACTACGGTAGTTAAATATGAATTAACATGCAATTAGGCTTGAACAACTGAACCAATGAATATCCGAAGAGGTATTTTATTGAGTAAAAGATGATTACAATTCTTAGAGTTACAGTAAAATTGTTTTTTTTCTTCTTTGTCTCTTTTTTCTCCCCCTATTATCAGAGGCTTCTTCCCTTTATATAGCATCCTTCTCCTTCATCTTCATCGTCCACTTGGTCTTCATCTAAGTATCCACTTGAGTATATGTCATGTCAAGTCTCCTTTTTAGTTTTCTGCGAGTGGTGGTAGCTGAGGTTACACTGTTCAGGGGTCTTCTCCACATAAATGCAGCCAGAAAAGTAGCTGTAACGCATTAAATACGGTTGTAGCAGTTTTTCCCTTTAGATATTTCTTCGTTCTTATCATCTCCAAACATGCTCAGAGCTTATCTTCGTTATTGGAACTGTTAGGAAGATCATTCGGACCCTCCAGTCATTTGATTGATCAAGAATATTCGTATCCGAGGAGAAAGACCTCTTCGGACAACTGATGACCTTTTCAGAATGCATTCCTCATTCACTTCCAGGTATGTTTCTTCCACATGGCCCCCTTCCCAAATATTTTTCTCTCTTCGGACATCCAATAGTCTTCGAATAGGGCCCCAGGCCCAATACATTAGATTGGGCTTTCACCCCCCACAGATGCATTAGTCATCTAAATAAATTTGTTACAAGATTTTAGTAAAAATCTAGGGGGATATCATTTAAATTTTTATCTAAAGTTACATTTATTTACCAAAAAACATAAGATGAATGAGGGATTTTTAAAAAGATTTGGCTTACATCTAATACTTTTTTAACTGGACATGTCCATTTGTTTTAAATATACAATAGCAAGTGGTAGTGAGTAATCTCCACCTTTTATTTAATTAGTGGGTGATATGATAGTTTCTCACTAAAATAAAAGGAGATTCTAGTTAAAAAAAAATATTGGAGGTAAGTCAAACCCCTTTTTGAAAAGTAACGAGGCCATGCCCGTAGCCCCTCTTCCTTTGCCCCTATCCTAATGTGTCCAATTTTCTTTTTCCATTTTTTTTTTTTTTTTTGAGGAAAATCCTAATGTGTCCACTTAAACTTTTTTTTTTTTTTTTTTTGAGGAAAATCCTAATGTGCCCACTTAAACAATGTTTAAAGTGGTGAAGTTTGTTGAGTCCCACATAGTGAATGAAAGAAATATTTTATTATTTTATATGTTCATGAATTGGATATTGAATTGAGCTTATGCATGTGTGGGCTGGGCCGTCTTGTCCAAATAATATTTTTTATTTTTATTTTTTGTGTCGTTAAGTCTATGCACAATAGAAATTTTGACCATTGTGTCTATTCACCAACGTATATATTTATCATCCCTCATTCATATAAATATTTTTATTGAGAAATTTCTCAAAGAATATATTTTTCTGCATACATTTGTATAGAGTAAAAAAGAGAAAAAGAAACATAGTTTAGTTCGATGAGCATGAAGATTGCAATGCTTCTTATATATGTTGATCATTTTTAATTATTTTATAGATTTCTTCTATTTATTGTTTGTGTGGGGTAAAGGCCCAAAGTTGTATATTGGGCATTGGGCCTTATTTGGGGACGTAATCGTGTCCGAGGAAGGGTAAGTAACTGAGCGAAATCCCAAGTTTAGAGTCACATAAGGAAGGGACGGAGGAGGACAGTCCGAGGAGAAACTCCTCCTCGAATACGATGAATACTGATCAAATCTGTATTTCAGTAATCTAGGTGACCTTCCAGGAGGTTTCCACAATAAAGATGAGTCTCATTCACGTACAGGAGTGATTAGAACTTGGAAATATCTAAAGGAAAAGCTGCTACCACCGCATTAAAGGCACTGTAGCTACTTTTCTAACTGCATTTATGTGGAGAAAACCCCTAAACAGTGCAGTCTCAAATATCACAACTCATAGAAAGCCAGAGAAGGTGTCTGATGGGACATATACTCAAGTGAAAGCTTAGATGATTAACAAGTGTAGGATGAAGATGGTTGGAAAGAAACTATATATTGTGAGAAACCTCCCATGAGAAGGGGGTCGAAGAAAAAGGAAGAAGAACTACTGTATTAATAAAAATTGCATTTATAAACAGTGATATTAATTTATATTCAGAATTGTCTCCTCGAACAGTGAAACCCAGTCCTATGTGTTTTGTTCTTACTTGATCTTCTTCTGAACCCATACTAGCCGTTATTAAACTCACTAGGGCCTAGTTCTTTAACCCACTCTCTACAAATTTATTGTATTGGGCTCACTGGGCCATCATCTCATTCATCTTAGGCGTGGGCCGCAAATTGTGTCCCTACAGTTTGGATTGTGAGTTATTTAATTATTTTACATATTTCTTCTATTTATTGTTCTTGCCTGTTGAATTATTTGTGTTACTTTTTGTGATTAGAATTGTGAATATTGTACTTGTTTATATAATTACAAAAATAAATTAATTTTCTGAAATATATCCAACAACTATTGCCTCATTCTCTTCTGTTTTTAATTAATTTTTTTTTAGGTTTTTAATTTAGTAACAATATTTTAATTGATGTACTTATTTAGTAACGGTATTTTTTTACTTAACTACAGGTTGTGTTGATGAGAAAGTACGATAATGGAATGGTACATAGTAGCTTTGGTGATTGTAAGATCGTTCTTATATAATCACTAGATTTTACACCCTAGACTTTGATAAAAAATACCCAAAAAATACTTTTAACAAATCTCACTCTCACAAATGAAATGTATATTGATAAAAGTTTGGGATATAAAGTGGCCCATTTAGAGTTTAATGTTAGCTAAGACTTCTGCTAAAATTTTATACAAGCAACCCACAAAACTAATTAACCTGTAATCTTTCAAAGAGTGGGTTGCGCTTCACTGAGAATTCCTGATAGTATATCAAGCTCCATTTTACAAGCTTTAGCAGCCTGAACCTGAAGCAACTCTATCATGCTTTAGGATATTGTATACCTCTTTTCACAACTTCAGGTTGAATGTATTTTCTAGAGTTTGGCATCTGTAACTGTAAGTGTACCACTTGGTCTTGGTGAGAATTTTGATTGCTGAAAAAACTGGTGATCAATATTCATACTTAATGAGTCTGAGGTGCTCAATAATTTAGTCTATTTTTCTGAACAATTGCTAGTGAATGAATGAAGACACTGGTAATCTTACTCGTCAAACCTGTAAACTTCACAGTGCTGTGGTAACTGCTATAAATGAATATAATTTTCTGAAGGTAACATCGACAACATCAATGCACATTTTCTTCAACACTTATCTTGTAACCCTCAACATGTTACTATGCAAATCGGAGAAACAACCATTTTGAGGTAAAAACATAAAATGGCTTAGTATAATCATTTTACATCGAATTTAACTACTGCATAATATTAAATGTACATACCAAAACATCTGACAGTGTGTGATCATAACACGTATGCAAAAAGGAACACTGTACAGTGTACATTAAGCTTACAAAGTTCATTTTTGTTTAGTAATCCATTCTCACTAATCACAGATTTAGAAGTTCTCATAGTTGCAAGACATTTTATACATTGTACCATAAAAAAAATCAGTTTATTGTTCATCAAAATTTTCAACTCAAGAAATAACCATCATGAAAAGGGAAAGACAAATTTCAACACCAGTGCTGCAACATATTTTCTCTCTTTCTTTTCCTCCTCTTCCGGGCAACATTGGACTCCATGTTGGGCATACCCCAAATCCCAAGCTCCTAAATTTTATGGGACCTAAATAACACTTCCTAGAAAGGCCGCTGGTATCCTCCAATTTTAAAAAGACTATGGATAAATGCACTATCACTGATCAAAGGGATTTTAACATACTTACCAGCAAGAGCACACCTTACACACTCCAACATGATGAAAATATATAAGAATCCCACAGCTGCCCAATAGTACAACCCACATGTACCTTGGAAGTGTATAAGTGGCATGAAATTGCTTGACAAAACTACCACTTGCAGGGCCTGTTCCAATAAAAAGCCCATTGCCACATGGAATCTTAGATAATGAGGCCATTTTTTATTCTGCACCACTCCAAAGTATGCTAAGTAGAAATGTAGTATATGGAACCACCAAGGCAACCTCCTAACTGCTCCTGGGATATAATACAACAAATCCTCAAGGAATCCATGTTGGTCAAGTAAGGGTTGGACATAAGATGCTGTCTCAGACATCTGCAAAGCTAAAAGATAGGGGATACATGCAATAATTCTCCACCACCATTCTGGCTTCTCAGTCATTTTTGGAATGCGATAACCGAATGGATTATCCTTGGATGCTTGCAGAGGCATTATAGATTTGCGTGGTCTGGGTAATAAAGGAATTCTATGCAACAGGCCACCTTGATTCCTACTTGAAAACGGAGATGATGTAGCAGAAAGGTGTGGCAATGAATTTCCTGCAGATTATACAATTGGGAGTTAGAAAATATAAATGACCTTGGGGATGTCCCACATTCAATGATCCATTCAAGTATTCAACCATGAAAAAACTTCTTAATAATATTTAGATATTCCATCTTAGTGCCCAGTTGATCTTGAATCCACAACCTCACCCTCCAACCAATTGTTATAGGAGAAGGAAGTGTTAATTAAGCTAGAGCTCATTGGTAGATTATTGACTACATAAGCAATATAAGACAAGTTAGGGAGGTAGAAACTCTCCCTTTCTGAATGATGTAGCACTTTCGCAGGTAGATAGAAAAAGGAAGAAACAGGGAAGGTTGTTCAAAGCCAGTTCCCTCCAAAAAATTATGCAATCGGTTCTCTTTACCAGGATTATTGTGCCACTAACAATAAATTGGTTATCTAAACCTGTATCATTTCACCAAAGGCTGCCTCAATGATTTGAACTTTAAGAATCAAAATCTATCTAGTTAAAAGGGGAAGAGGGGAGAGAGAGAAAGTTGACAAGAAAATTAACATACCTTTAGAACCGCATCCAACAACCATGCGTCCAGCCAAGGATTTATGTGTTGTGAAGGTCTTGGTAAATTTTTGTAGAATTGCATCCTTATACCTAGTGTTAAAGGCGAACATCAGTATGAGAAGAACAATATGAAAACTCATTATCCAGGGGGAAACCCCCTACTTTTCCTATTAGACCCACCCCACTCCCGGAACAAGTTCAAGTTTTATTAAATGTTATCTGAAATATGTAAATCCTATAGTATCTCTTTCTGTCCCTAAGACGGGAGATTTCTGGAGACTCAAAAGCAATCATGTCCTATTTCTGCACAAACATGCAGACCTAGAAAAAGTTCAATTACTTTGCTTGAGCCTACATCTCTCCCCTTAGGAATGATGATATATGGTATATTATCAGGATGATCCATATAGGATTAGAGTTGCAGCCAAAACCCAAAATTTTGAAAATCCAAATTCTTGAAAATGCTTTGTATCCAGTGCCAAACAATAAACATTCAAAATGCTACTCATCAAACTACCTGAATAACCTTCTATATTTTATATTTTTTTTCTCCCCAAAATATATTCTTTTCCCCCCAAGATGCTACTGCATCTTAAAATTTTGTTCAAAACATTCTGCAATATGTTCAAGTTGATTGATTTAATATATTTCTCACTACATTAGTTCTCAGTTTTATATTACAAAACTCAAACCCAGGGGAAAAAAATGATACCACACTAATTTACTTAAGAAAAATAAAAGGACCTCTAAAAGTCACAAAAGCACCATGTAGATCTACACTGATAAATTATTCTAAAATTCTCTTGCATTGCTAAAATTTCATAATACTATATCAATCAGACATTATTTGTAGGTCTCTCAAAACCCAATGAAACCAATTGTTTCAATCATAACAAAATAAAAATCAGAGTAATGAAAATAGCAGAACTAATGATTCAGCAGATAGTACAATGTACAATGTTACAGAACAAATCTAAAGTACTTGCAAGTTCGGCATTGTTGTCCTCTTCCGATTCAAATTGAAGCTATGAATCTTCAGTCTTTTGCATATAAGGGAAATTATAATCAATGCAAGATTCAATTTGTTGCCTGTCAAGCACTTAGAAGTCTATCATTGTCTGAAACAGTATTTACAGAACAATGGTTGCAAGACCAAATTTCAAGACTTCCCCAGCTTAAGAATTTAAAGGCATGGTCTTGGGGTATACCAGAAAAGTTGTTCTACTAGAACTCCTAGGCGCTAACCCGGCATGGGAAAGCTATTGAATGTAATATTCAAAAAATAATTCCATGCACTTGAGAAGTTTTCAAATTAAACAATGTTAAGGACACAATCTATTTCACAATTTGCTAAGGTAGAAAGTCAAATTCATGTAAACCTACCACTGACATTGCTTCTAACACTGCTTCTCTTATGCACCACTCACAAGTTCAAAAGTTTTATATCCCTAAACTTATTGATTAATGGGTGTCTACTGCAGCAACTATGCTCAAAAGGAAAACAGATAAAAGACAACTCTCATCCTCATATTCTCCAAAACAGAAATCAAATATAGAACTTGTCAGCTTAGCATAACATGCAAGCCTAATTTGTAGACTATAATATTAAACTTAGATTTGGCTTACATGACAAATAGTTAGCACTGGACATCATTGAAACCATAACAAATCTCAACCAATCTACCAATCAATTAAATAGCTATACAAACAAGGAAAAAACCACATACAAAGCACAACCAAAACCTGTACAAATTTAAGAATACCAACATAGTTCTGCATTGCAAGATTCAGAGAAGGGGAAAAGCAAGCGTACCAAGAAGAACCGACAATGGTGGAAACTGTGCCTGTTGAGTCAGGCACAATCAAAGTCATCATCTATACAGATGGGTGTGTTCAGGTTTTTGGGGTTGTTGGAGATTGAGATCAGAAGAATGAGAGAGAAGAGGAAGCAGATGAACAGCTATGTTTTCTGCGTGTGGGTTTAAGGTTTTCAACTTTGGGTTTATCGGAGGAGAGTTTTAAGTTTTCTGTAACTTTTTTTTTATTTGGTTTCCCATTGTAGGCCCATTGAGGTGGGCAACCTTGGTCTTGGACGATGGATTGGGCTTGGTGCTTTTTTGTTTTTAATTAGTTATAATAATGGGGAGGGTTGATTTGAATATATATAGGTTGGAAACACTAGATAAAGTGTAAGTTAATACAATACTCTTTAACAATTGGGTTGAGTTGAGTTAGTGAAATTAGAATATATATATATATATATATATTTGCACATAGTTTAAAAAAGACATTGTTGGAAGGAAATTAAAATCTTTCAAAGTTTATAAGGTAATGCTAACTAATATTGAGTTGTTAAAATCTAGTTCATCCATTTTGAAATTGATGGACTAAATTTTCTCAAGTAATCAATATTTAAACAAATATTAATTATCACTATTTTGATGTTTATTTAAATTATTGATGATTTGGCAAAATGCAATTCACTCATTTCAATGAATAAGAATTTAAAAACACCATAATATAGTTACCATGAAAGCCCTAAAGATTCTAAATTTTTTTGTGTGTTTCTAAAGTAACTCTCATCAACTAGTACTATTATGATGTGAAATTTTATTTTATGAGTAATTCATCAAATTGTGTGTCTACTCTTTAAAGTTTAAACTAGTTCTAGTCAATCCTTATTATATCTATCTCATTTCTCCAAATACTCCTTAACCAATTCAGTTTCACGCGACATAAACACAATCATCACATCCCCCAACCATTATGGCTTCACTTCCACCATTTTCCTAAACCCCCCAATTACCACTACCCACATTATTACATTTCCACCTCCCAATACAACCATCCATGGGCGAACAAACCTAATCCAAACTCAAACAGAGCCCTACCATGACTCCACTGCCACACCATCACAACCATCAGCCTAACCACCATAATCATGGGAGCCACCACACCAACTCCAACCCTAATAGAAATAACTTATTCCTCAATCGAAATAACCAATGCTGCAGTAGCAACAGCAACAGCCAAAACCCAAACCTCATCTCCCCCTTCCAAAATTCCCTTTCGTCCTTGAAAGATTCAAAAACACCCACCTAACCTGAATTCCCCCCAAACCCAAAATATTAAGGAGTTAATAAGAAATAGAAAAGTATTAAGGAGTGAATAAGAAATTTACTTCTAATGTGTCTACTTAAACATTGTTTAAAAGGGTGAAAATTTTGAAGTCCCATATGGTAAAAGAAAAATATATTTTATGAGTTTATATGCTAATGGGTTGATCATTAGATTGGTCTTAGTCATGTGTAGAGTTGGGTCTCTTGTCCTAATAATAACTTTTTCTTATCATATTTTATTTTTGTGTTGTTAAGTCTGTGCACATCAGTTTATTTTGAACATGGTATATATTCATAACATTTCATTCATAAAAAAATGTTGTAGGGACTAGGTTTGAGCACTCCTACTGTTGAGTGAGTGGACTCAAGTCTAGCTAGCCCAATACAATGAATTTGTAGAGAATGGGTTCAAGAACTAGGCTCTAGTGAGGGATACAACGGTTAGACATGGTTGCATGCGGATTGAATAGCATGGATGTGGATTCGAATGTGCAATGATGCTCCTCGGCACTCCTCTCGGGAGCTTGAACTTCTTATTATTCTTTCAGTGATTGGTTACAAAGATTTTCCGTTCTTACAGGTTACTGCAATGTTCTATACTTATGATTTCCTCTTGTTTTTTCGTCCCTTTTTCAAGAGGGATTCCTTACATTATATACCCCCTTTCAGTTGATCTTAGCCCTACATTTGTCGATCAAGTAGGTCACTACTTGAGTGCTTGTCCTATCAGCCGCCTTCTCATTCTTTCGGTGGGCTGCGGCAGCCAAGGCTGCGCTGTTCAGGGGTCATTTCCTCATTAATGTGGCCAGAACGTTAGTTGTGGGCATTTAATGTGAAGGTGACAGTTCATCTTAGACTTGCTCCTCCACCATGCCTCCACAGCTGACACGTTGTACTTGTTCCTCCTCTTTAGATACTCGGGAAGGCTGCTTTTGGTGGGCCATTACTTCCTACTCCCATGGTCTCAGTTGGCCGAGGATAGGGTCGTCCTCGGCAAGGTTCCTGGGCGATTTGGACTTTCACACTCTGTCCTCGGGCATTTCTTCCTCCTCGACATGGGCCTTGGACTTGGTACGAAGTGGGCCGGGATTACTAGATTCTCTAACCCCACAAATGTTTACTAAGAAACTTTCCAGAGAAAATATTTGTATGCATATATTTGCATCGAGTTAAAGAGAGAGAAAGAAACATAGTTCAGTTCATTGAATACGAAGAATTTTAGTGCCTTTTCTACATGATGTTGATCATTTTTAATTATTTTACCGATTTTTCTATTTAATGTTTCGTCAGTCAGTTATTTAATTATTTTACAGATTTCTTTTATTTGTTGTTTTTGTATGTCGAATTTATTTTTATTATTGTTTGTGATTAGATCTTTGTATACTGTTCTTGTTTATTTAATCCCAAAAATAAATTAATTTTCTGAGTTATTTAATTATTTCACAGATTTCTTCTATTGATTGTTCTTGGCCAACAACTATTGCCTCGTTCATTTCTGTTTTTTATTTTTTTAATTTAGTTTCGATATTTTTTAAAGAACTTATTTAGTAACAATATAATCTAAAAGAACAATATATGAAAACACATGATTGATGATTAGCATCGAACATTAATAAAAAATGTAATGATGTGAATTCAGCAAAAAAAAAAAAAAATTATAATGATGGTGAATTCAAAGAAAAACAAAAACAAAAACAAAAAATCTATAAGGGTCCGTTTGGTAATGTTGTTCTAGTAACGTTGTTTAAGTATTGTAAAAATACATGTAAGTAAAAGAGTGTTGTGAAAATATGTGTTATATTGTTCAAACAATAAAAACTGCTATTCAAATAATGATACCGAACAGACCTTAGATTCTAGAACAATCAGAGATTGAATTTGAAAGCAGACGGGCTGAGCCTGAAAGTTCATACCTCTTGATTTTTCTCCACTGGACCTCAGGTTTATATATAAAATACTTATCAGCCTAACAGGCCTAGTTTGGTTCCACATGTAGGTCCATTGAGGTGGGCAACCCCGCCCTACTATTTCGAACCTCTAACCTTGGTCTCGGACGATGGATTGGGCATATGGGCTTGGTGTTTTTGTTTTATTTATTTAGTTACAACTAGACATGACAAAATTGGTCAAATTTTCTGACCCAACCTAACCCGATTCGAAAAATATTTGACCCAAACTCAATTTTTTTTATCCGAAAAAAAAAAAAACAGATTGACCCTCAACCTGACCCATGTTTTTTGCAGGTCAACCCAACTTGACCCGCGACTCGACTTGAAGCCGAACCATTTTGCAAAACTTTTTTTTTGGTAAAAAAAAAAAAAAATTAAGACAATATTGGTTTAATTGTTTGTTGTGAGATTTAAGGAAACAATTGAGACATTTACATAACTATATGCAAATTAATTGAAAGATGAATGATTGAGCATTCTTTAATGAGTAAAGATTTTTAGATATCAAATAGCAAAGTACATGCCAGGATAATCTGGTTACAATACAATTAAAAATATAGATTTAAAATTGTAGACATGTGTGAGAAACATTCACAAGTGTGAAAATAGTAAAGCCAAAGTATTAAATTAACATAAATTATGAATGCTTAGACCTATTTTTTAACAATTTATGTCAAAAATAAATGACTTTTCAAAGTAAATTATGATATTTTCTAGAGTGTGTGTTACTTAACAATGATATGATATTCATAAAAAAAGACCATGTATAAATAAGTAAACAGTCAAATTTTAATATATATCTCAAATTGAAATATAGTGCCAACCACAATTGACAATAGATTATAAAATTAATTTTCAAGATTGTCAATTTCATATATGTTTTTATTCTTTTTCAAATGAATTATCCAATAAGTCATTTGTAATTTTGTTTTATATTTTGGGATGTTGATATTGTGTAGAAATAAAACTTGTGTATTTGTTTTACTTATCTTTGTGTTATTTTGTTTTAGATAGCAATGTTAGGATTTGTATAATTTTAAAATTATTGAATAAGTATTAATAAATGTAATTCATTCTTGATATAAGTGGTGAATTCAGAGTAATGCATTTTACATCAAGTAATCTATTGCATAACTTTCTAAATGGCAAGTACATGTTGTTTTCTTAAATAAATAAAAAATTCATGTGAAAAATACGGGTCAACCCGACCCGATCCCAACCTGATTGACTCGGACCTAACCTACTTAAAATGACCTGTTTTGACCCGCAACCCGATTGACCCGACCTGAACCGCCCGTTTTGCCATGTCTAGTTACAACTTACAAACTTACAATAGTGGAGAGGGTTGATATTCATGTGGAAAATACTAAAAAAAAGGTATCAGTTTATTACTTGAATTATAAAATTCTTGACAATTAGACTTAGGTTGAGTGAGTAAAATTGGAAAAAAAACATAGTTGCACATAGTTAAAAAAAAAAACATTGTTGAAAGGGACTTAAAATCTTTTAGAATTTCTAAGGTAACACTAAGTCACTAACTAATATTGAGTTTTTTTATAGGAGCTAATATTGAGTATTTCTACCAACTAATATTGAGTTGAATCTTATTCGTCCATTTTGAAAATGATGGATTAAATTTTCCCATGCAATCAATATTTAAAGTTTTAAACTAATATTAATTATCACTAATTTGATATTTATTTAAATGATTGATGGTTTGACAAAATACAATTCACTCATTTCAATAAATATGATTTTAGAAACATCATAGAGTTAACAACTTATCAATTATCATAAAAGCACTAAAGATTCTAACTTTTGTGTGTGTGTGTGTGTTTCTGAAGTTAGTAACTCCCATCAACTACCACCATTATGATGTGAACGTTTCTTTTATGAGTAATTCATCTAATTGTTTAGATATAAAATATAAAATAATAATATCTACTTCGTATGATTTTTTTTTTATAAATTTCTACATTATAGTTTTTTATTTTCCTCTTTATCCATCAAAAGAAATATGAATAATTCATGGTTCTCTCTTTAAAATAAGAGACGCTTATGGTTTTGTTGATATGAGAAACAGTTTTGTCTTCTCCATGTTACTAAATCTCTAAGGTCAATAACTTTTTTTTTTTGGAAAACTAAGGTCAATAACTTTATATGAGGAATGACTAAAATCAATTACTTGCTGCTACTGTTACTTTTAATCTTTCCACTTTTCTTTGGAAAAATTGTTCTTGCAAAAATATGGTTTGAAACCACCTTACTAAAGGTTTGTTTGGAATCTACTTATTTTGTTAAAACTAAAATTTTTTTACTGAAAATACTGAAAATAAAAATAAATGTTAGTTGAAACAGTATAGTAGGATCCATGAATAGTACCAAAAAGTGCAGTGAAACTTATGAATAGTAGCAAAAATAAATTGAATAGTAAAATAAGTTGGCAAAAAATAAGTTAGTCAAACAGACACTAAACATAGTTATTTTAAGAATACAATTTTTTGTATCACAATTTTGATGCGGCAGACAGCAAGTGGTTGCCTATATATTAATTTCATATAAATCAATTATTTTTTCTTCATTATTCATAATCTACCACATCAAGGTTGTGGTACAAAAAGTTATAGATCTAAATTTTCTCTACTAAAAAAGAAAATTTTTTTAAAAAAAATATTAATTTGGTAATATTGTTACAACAAATTATACGCGAACAATTTTACTCACCGATAGACAAAAGAATTTTTGGAGATAGGTTCACATTTGAATACTCATGTCATGCTTATTCTAGTCTCGAGGAGGATGATAATTGATGATTCACGTGTAACACGCGCAATAGGAGAGAGCGTGAAGCAGCAGTTCTAATAGGATGAAACTTTTTCGACCTGGGACGGAACCGGACACCACTAGACTCGTATACACTGAGAAGCGAGAGAGAGATATCATAAAAAAATTGACCGAGTTGTGCGTGTTTCCTCTTTAAAGTTTTAAACCTTAAACTCATAGTCCTAGTCAATCTTCAATATCTCTCTATCTATCTTCCCTTCTCCAAAATACTCTTCAATCAGTTCAGTTTCGCACAACTATCACATCCCCAACGCCAACGCCAACGCCATTATGCCTTCAATACTTCCACCATTTTCCTAAACCCCACCAATCCCCACCACCCACATCATCACATTTTCCACCTCCAAAGACCACCATCCATGGGTGAACAAACCCAAACGGAGCCCCACCTTGACTCCACCACAACCACCACCACAACCGTCAGCACAACCACCGCAATCGTGGAAGCCACCGCACCAACTCCAACCGCAACAGAAATAACTAACTCCCCAACCGAAATAACCAATGCGGCAGCAGAAGCAGCCGCAGCCACGACCCAAACCTCATCTCCCCCTTCCAAAATCCCCTTCCGTCCTCGAAAAATTCGAAAACTCTCGCCCGACCCGAATTCCCCTCAAACCCTTGCAATCACCACCCAAACCCAAACCCAAACCCAAACCCAAACTCCGAAACCGAAATCCACCAAATCGAAAACCGCTCAGCCCCGCGCAATCCAATCCATACCCCGAATCGCGGCGAGGTCTCTCTCTTGCGACGGCGAGGTCGAAATCGCTCTCCGCCATCTCCGAAGCTCGGATCCGATTCTTTCTCCCTTAATCGATATCCACCAACCGCCAGTGTTCGACACTTTCCAAACCCCATTCTTAGCCCTAACCAGAAGCATTCTCTACCAGCAGCTCGCGTACAAAGCCGGAACTTCAATCTACACTCGCTTCATCTCCCTCTGCGGCGGCGAGCCCGGCGTTCTCCCCGACACCGTTCTCGCCTTAACCCCTCAGCAGCTCCGCCAAATCGGCGTCTCCGGCCGAAAAGCCAGTTACCTTCACGACCTAGCGAGAAAATACCAGAACGGAATTCTATCCGATTCGGCGATTGTAAATATGGACGACAAGTCGCTGTTCACTATGCTCACTATGGTCAATGGGATTGGCTCTTGGTCCGTACACATGTTCATGATTTTCTCGCTGCACAGACCAGACGTGCTTCCGATCAATGATCTCAATGTCCGTAAAGGTGTTCAGTTACTCTACAATCTCGAAGAATTGCCTCGCCCCTCGCAGATGGATCAATTGTGTGACAAGTGGAGGCCTTACCGCTCCGTCGCGTCGTGGTATATGTGGCGGCTCGCTGAAGCGAAAGGAGCTCCTTCAAGTGCGGCTGCTGTTGCCGCCGGAGCTAGTTTGCAGCATCAACAGCAGCAGCAGCAGCAACAGCAACAGCAGCAGCAGCAGCAGCAGGAGGAACAGCAGCACCATCAGCAGCATCAGATGATTGATCCAATTAATAGCATTCTCAATCTTGGGTATGATTACCTTCGCTATGATTCTTGATTTTTCTTGCATAAGTGGTAGAAAAGGTCGATTTTTGTAATTCTTGCAAGATCTGTTGTTACTGGATTGTGGAAATTTGAGCTCATAGGGCTGATTGCTACAAAATTTTCATTTCTTGTTGAAGTGTATCTGAACTTGATTGATGATCATGGATGAGTTGTTGGAACTGTTATGGAGTAAGTATGGCATTGTTTGCTTGGTGTCTTAGAAGTTTTAAAAAAAAAATTGTGTTCCTGATGCTCTTTATTCTGCTTATTGCGCGTATTGGGAAATGGATTGTATTTTTGTTAGAATAGCTGTTACATCTGAAGTTGTGTTCCAATTTGTTTCGCAATTGTGCTTCCGGTTCTTGGTGGGAGCATGCATTTTATTTTTTGGGGGGGTTTGATTTCTGTATTTATTTCTTATGTCCTTTTAAGTATTTTGGTTGTTGGATAATCTTTTAGGCGTTTTGTGACATGGCTAACTAACATTTTGAATCTGCTTCTCGTAATGATTTTTTGATGCGTGTTGAATAGACACATGTTGTCAAGTGTGAGTCGTCCTCTTTAATCTGTAACGAAAGAAGACACATGTGCATTGTGTTTTTTGCCTGCCAAATCGACACTGGAGTCATGGTTTAACATGTATAGGACATGTATCCTAAATGATTGGTTGTAAGGAACTGAAGAAGAGAAAACCCTTATCCACTGTAGACTCTGCTTGCCATTTGGAGAATAGAACTACTTGGCCACACGTGTTGAAATCTGTTAAATATGATGTTAAATATGCTGAGGAAAGAAATTAATCGGCATGTGATGTTAAAGAAAGAATAAGGAAATTTGTCTACTCTTTCCATATGAAGAAAAATAAAAAACTACGTGTTGAGGCATCATATAAGTTTAAGATTATCTTCAATGTCTGTTTGTTTGGAAAATATAGAAGAAACACCTTGACCATTATCTTGTCACTTAGTCTATCTAAGGAGGGAATGCAAAAATTTGGAACACAATAAATGTACAATCATGAATGTCAATTGAAGGAAGAAAAGAAAAACATAGTTTCCACTTGAAGGAGGTTGTTTTGAGTTATAAATTATTTTTCATATAATTTAGTGCGTGTGTTTTTCCTTTTTCTTTTTGCATACATTTTTTGTACATTCTAGAATCTTTGAGAATCAGGTCCTCTCCCTCCCTCTCTGAATCATTCCTATGTTGCATCTCCCTCCCTTTTTCAAGCCTTTCCTTTAATGGTTGGGAGAAGCATTCACTTTTCGTAGCTTGGCAAGCATTCTTTCCAATCTTATTCAAATGGAGGGTGGTTTGGTTTGAACATAGGCTCAAATATGATTTGAAGGTCCTAGCTATGCCATGTATTCAATACAATATCTGGAAAGCTGCGGGGATTACAAAAAGAGGGTGCTTTCCTGTGTTAAAAAGAAAAAAGAAAAGTAGAAGACACTCTTCTCTTATGGCTAGTTTGGATGGAGGGGGAGTAGAATAGAGTTGGCCAGAAATTAGCTAACTGGCCATTAGGTTTCTTCCTCCCACACCCCCCTCTTCCGCCAAAATTGGTTGTGAGCGGATGATGAACAATGAAGCTATAGCTCACCTTTCCCGCTATCTGCCTTTAAGTGATAGAGGAGTTTAATAGCCCACTCAAAAAAAAAGATAAAATCTAGAAGGGACTAAAGTAGTTAAATGATGAATGTTCCATTGAGAATTGGAGATACCCTAGATAACAGTTAATAGAATGCATGAAAAAGTTGTCACAAATCAAAGAAAAAGTTAATCCTCTCCTTTTAGTTCTTTTAGTTGCCGTGTGGCATCTCATGAGGAGCGGGCCTCTTACATCAAAAGGTTTGTGAATTTGAGTTAGCATTCCTTCGTGAAAAGCTCACCTGAAAGTGGAAGGTCCAATTTTGGGCTAGAACAACCATCCTCAAGTGCAAAGTTATCTGAAAATGGAAGGACTATAACATTCTCATTTGAGTTTGGGACTTGGAATATTTGTTGCAAGTGATATTGTGGAAAGTCAGATGCTTCGTCAACTGTTAGAGAAATTTGAATTATACGTGACAGTGTTGTCATTCCCTTCTTTGGCTGGAGGTTTGTCGGGTTTTTCAGGTTTTCACTTGGGTCCGGAGGGGTGTGCAACAGCTGGAGGAGGAGGATCGTCTCTCTCTCTTTGGCCAGAATTTGTCAGATGGCAAGATGGAGGGAGGAGCCGCCACGGGAGGGGCTGGGTTATCACTCAGTTGGGTGACTATCTCTCTTTATGGAGGGTTGGGTTACCGTTGAGATTGAATTGATTTGGTTTTGGATTGGGGTAGACCTGTTTCTAATGGGTTTGGGTTTGTCCAAATAAGATGTTTATCAATTGTTAAAGGTATTTTAATAATTTAAAAAACTATCTATAATGGTCAAAAATTATAAATAAAAGGAAAAATTATAATTTCTTTAGTTAACCAAATAAAAGGACAAATATATATATATATATATATATAAATACAATGTTGTTTATAATATGGTGTTAAATTCAAATTCTGAGTAATTTTGAACAAAATAAATGTCAACTCTTGGAAATTTTAATTGTTGTAACTTTAAACTCTTTAAGAATCTATTACTCTCAGGATTTGTAATTATCAGCAACCTAAAAAACCCTTATATTATATGACATTGGTGATTGAGGAATTAAAACTCATGGCTCAGTACTTGTTGTAGAGTAGGGTGTTCTGGAGATCTTCATTCTTAACATATCCATTAGAATGTTTTTTGCCTTTCACTTAAATATTTCATATTGAACTTCCATTTGTGGATTTTGTTTGTTCTTCTTCCTGTGATTGAAGTTTAAACTAAGGTACAGATGCAGTTTTGAACTATCGCTAGTATTTTTTTTTTTTTTTTTGGTAATTTAAAATATCAATTTCAAGACCTGCACAAAGAGGTATATATACTTGGTCAATAGATCTAAGTAGAGTTGAATACCAGAAGCTAGACTCCCTGCTTATACCTTATTAAGCTTCTGAGTAAGACTTTAAAAAGAGAACTGAAAAAAAGAAGGATTCGTTGTGTGTGAATCCACCTATTAATGGGGAGGGAGCTGGATGCCACCAGGCCCCAAAGGAAATGTTTTGCTTCATTCTATAATCGCAGGTTGGATATTTTCTTATTTAGTTCAAGGTGTCTGCAGAGGTCTTGTTGAACAAAACCTACACAGACATTTCTAATTTATTCAATCTGATTGGGTCTATTTTCTTTCCAGGAAGATTTTATTTTTCATGTGATATAGCAACATGATTGTGTCCTGTAAACACTTTAGGGGCAGCTATCCGTATTTTATTCAGTAGCGTTTATCATTAAACCTTGGTAGGCTTGAGCTTTCATCCAAATAGGTTCCATGGTAAAGTTGTATGCCACTAAGGAATTATTAAAAAGCTTGAAACAGTCAACTTCTCTGCTAGTTATTCTTCATCTCTTTGTGATGCTTATTACCCTTCATGCCATGTGATATAGGGCCTGTGCTTGGGGACAATGATTTAGATTGAAATGTGAAGTTCGGGTATCATTTATCTCTGTCCATCCATCAGTCTGAGCGCATGTACTTCAGAGCAATGCAAGAGCAAGAATGGTAGTCTAATGGGAAATTTTGGCGCTGAAAGTTCAGACATTCAAAGCCTTTGGAGATCAGTTTGTCGAACTATATTCAGTAAATCTTCTGTGAGATTAAATAAAGACCGTCTCTGCTAGGATTCTGTAATATTAGTTGAAGGACAGCAATTTTAAGTTGTCTACATGTCTATCATAGGATTTAATAGAACAGTGCTACAAAAAACCTTTGAAGGTGGTTTGGCACTCTTGATGGATATTACTGGGATTTCCAAACTAGTTTATTTATTTAAGATTTAGTATGCCCTAGTAGCGAAAAGAGTCTCTGAATCTGTGAATTTGTCCTGCATTATTTATAAATTAGTTTTTGAAAATACCATCTCAAGGGTTTACTGCAGTCTTTTTGTTTCCTTCAAGTGAAATATCAATGAGCTTTTAGTAATGAGACTAGTGACTTTCAAGTGTAACATCTATACAGTGACTAGCTGGTTCTGACCTGCTTCTCTCTTTCTCAAGTCAATGTGGCCTCACGTCTCCCGCAAAAGGATATTATATTATTATGTTTATGGTGGGTCCCATGTGTTGTGAGCGAGTTGGATATATACACCTGAAACATGATATATCCTCTTCATATCTCCCTCTCTGACCAAAAAGAAAAAAATGCTGGGTCTTGTCCACCTTCTGCAACACTGTTTTGCACTTAATCAGCATTCTACTAACTTTGGGCATTATAAGTAATCTTTGATCAATTTTGTAGACAACCCTCCCGCCGGATAATACCTTTTTTTGGTATCCTATTATATTTGTTATTGTAACGAGTAACCCGGTACTTATATTTCTCATAAGAGCACATAAGCTATCTGAGGATTTCTCAATCCTCTATGTTATACGACTATGTTTTGGTCTCATAAAACATTTGTGAATTGGGTGGTAATTACTGTGACCTGACTCTGATTCACATGCTACAAAAACATGAGAGGAATGAGAATTGAGCAAGAGGATGGGGCATTGGATGGTAACTGGAGCAGATATTGAAGGAATGAAAGAGAAGTTTAATGGAGATCAAAGAACACACAGGATGGTAATTGGACCACACTGATAATCATTAGACATAGTATGAGTGGTGTAGGACAATTCTATAGATTTTACAGTTTTACTGAGCACATACCAATGCCTTTTTTTTTTCTTTGAATTATGGTGAAGGTTGCGTTTTTATTCACGAATTTTTAGGTAAAATCTATTTGGATCTTGGGATTTACCTATATGGGCTTGGGAATTACCTATATGGGCTTGGGAGTGGACTACCCCAGAAGCTTCTAAAATCTAGCCTTTTCTTGTTGTGTCTACAATACAATTGGCCTCCATGTTGTTAAGGTCTAAGAACCTGTATTTAACGTTGGAAGAAAGAAAGAAAAACGACATGACATCCAATCATGTTGTAACTTGTTTTTTCTAAATAACATTTAAAAATGTGAACAAAGTAAATGTATACATTCTCTTTTGGACAACGTTGTAGCATATATTATGGGTTGGGCATCGGTATGGTATAAAGCAGAATCTTTGGTTATTATTGGCCAATGCCTCTGTATTGTAGCCTAGCTAGATCACATCACATAAAGCAACCATGGAAACACAGCGCACACTCTTACACACACACACACACACACACAAAAGAGAGAGATAATATGTATTGTCAAACCATTCAATTGTACTAAGCTCCAAATTCTGATCTGTTTTCTATCTGGCAACATTTCTAAACTTTGCAAATTGGAAGTATTTGTGATGAGAGAGATGCATTATGATATTAGGGAAACTGTTCGTATTTCCTAATAATCCAAAAATATAGTATTGGACTGCGGGGGATATACTGGAAATAGTCATAAAAAAGCATTGTGGTTAACGGTTAATCAATATGAACACGTTTTTTCTGCATATATGTCACAATTATAAGTAAGTATATTCTGGTGGAATATCTCTTTGGACACGGATTTCCTCCAAACATGGGAGGGAATGCTGCAAACAGGGACAACTGTCAATTAAATAAGAAGACATTTAAGCTTGGAGGCATGTGCAACACACATGACCCATTTTAAGTGAAGAGCTGTTAACCTAACGTTAACAGCGTTAGCCAAATAGTCACACCTCTCACCCACGGCAACAGCCTCTCTCTCATCTCCTCCATAGAGCTTCCTCTCTCTCAACCTCCGGCCATCTCTGTTTTTCTTCAGCAACCTCAGACCGGCAAGGGCATCTACTCTCTCAATCTAACCCAGACGGCACACAGCCAAGCCAAGCCCCTCTCATCCTCCTAACCACCGATACATAATCGGCGAGACCAACAGCTACCAATCGGCGGTGAATCTTGGTTTCTTCACTACTGTATTTGAGTTTTGGCTTGGAGTAGGTTTGATTTGGTATTTTCTGTGTGGGTTGGATTTTTTTTTTTTTTTTTTTGAATTGGTGGTGGTGGTTTTTTGTTTGTGGGTCTCGTTGATGATGGAATTAGGTTTGAGAAGAGTTGGGTTTTGTTGAATTTTCTGGTGTTTCTGGGGTGGGTTTGTGAACCTTGAGTTGTTTGAGTGTTGTGTATTTTCTGTGTATGTGAACTGTGATTTGTGGGTATGAATTCAAACCCAATCTCTCCTTTGTTTGGATACTTCTCCGATTTGGGCAAGCGTTCTTCAAGGGACAATGACACTGATCTCATGGCGTCGATAATGACAGATTTGGTTTCAACGGTGGTGGTGCGTGGGTTTAGTGGTTTGGGTGGCTGAAATTGGTTTGGTTTGGCCATGGGTTTTTGAATTAGTTTGATTTGGGTAGCTGTGACCGTGGGTCTACGGTAGTTGGATTCCTATTTATGGTTTTAGTTTGTGGTGGTGGGCTTTGTAATGATGGTGGTGAGGCAATGGTTCTGGTCTCAACGAGTAAATTTATGGGTTGTGGTGGTTTTTTTTGGGTGCGATTTGAGTTTGGACTTGTGCGTTGTGTCATGAATTGCGGTGTCTGTGGATTGTGGACCTTTGGTGTGTTGTGCTTTGGTGGTTGGGTGTCTTGTCATCTGAGTATTGGTAGTCACGATGGTTGTTTGAGAGGAAAAAGAGGTCTAAGGTAGCTGTTGGTCTCGCCGATTATGTATCGGTGGTTAGAAGGATGAGAGGGGCTTGGCTTGGCTGTGTGCCGTCTGGGTTAGATTAAGAGAGTAGATGCCCTTGCTGGTTTGAGGTTGCTGAAGAAAAACAGAGGTGGCCGGAGGTTGAGAGAGAGGAGGCTCCGTGGAGGAGATGCGAGAGAGGTTGTTGTTGTGGGTGAGAGGTGTGACTGTTTGGCTAACATTGTTAACGTTAGGTTAACAGCTCCTCACTTAAAATGGGTCATGTGCGTTGCACATGCCTCCAAGCTTAAGTGTCTTCTTATTTAATTGACAGCTGTTCCTGTTTGCAGCATTTCCTCTAAACATGTTTGGAGGAAATCCGTGTCCTATCTCTTTATACTTTATGCATTGTACTCTCTTCTAGTCTTTGTAATTTTCATGACAGTAACAGGCATCTTATCCTCAACATGCATGTAATTCTTGCAACTATAAAATGGCCCAAAAGAGAGCTTCATGTGTCAATAATATAGAGAGTAAAACAAACAACAATATGAACCAAGAGAATTATGACCCTTGTTTCCCTGACCAACCTGTGGTCGATTTGTACCTTCCATTTTGGGCTAATTTACCAGCTTTCCGGTCCAAGCCAGCCTCTATTTGGGCTGAGGATGGCTCGAACCATGCACCAAAACACTCACGGTCACCTATGCTCAACTCAATGATTCTATGCAGTCCATTTCTTCTCAGCTACTCATTCCTTTACAAAGAGTTGACATAATTGTGATTTTATGCTCACCTGGACTTGAACTCGTTGAAATCATCTTTGGGTGCCAAAGAGCTGGTCTCTTGGGCGTACCGATTTTCCCACTAGAGCCTTCTTTTCCAAAACAAAACTATCTCCATCTTGTTAGAGCTCTCTCACAAACAAACCCTAAAGCCCGCTATAGCTCATCGAGATTACATCATAAAAGTTCAGCAATACATTTCATCACCTTTCAATGACAAGAAGCTTGCACAGATGTTGCAAAATCTCAAATGGGTTTCCATGGATGATATCAAAGATAACAAGGCGGACTTTAAATTTTCCACTTCATTGTACAATGGTTGCAAACCAGACGAGGTGTATTTGGTTTAGTACACTTCTGGTGCAACTGGGATCCCAAAGCCAGTGCTTGTGATCGTAGGATCAGGGCTCACAACGTTAGAATGGCTAGAAAATCCTATGATCTTCATCCAAACAGTATAATAGTCTCTTGGCTGCCTCAGTACCATCACTATGGTCTTATGTTTCTATTATTGACCATAGTATCTGGTGCTAGGGGTGTCCACGGGTCGGTCCGGGTCGGGTTTGTGCCCAACCCGAGACCGACCCGATAGAATCGGGTTAAGGAAATCTTGACTCGCCGTTGACCGGCGAGGGATTCGGATCGGTGCTGTCGGTTTTGCGCTGGAAACACGGTCGGTTCGGTCAGAATCGTCCACGGTGAAAAATCTGGCCAAAATGGTTGATTTCAGGCGAAAAAAGGCCAAATCCGGCTGAGATCTTACCGGATCTGGTGAGATCTCGCTAGATCCAGTGAAACTTCACTAGATTTGGATGAAATATCACTAGATCTACTTGATAAGTCATCGAAATATGAAATTTTGAAGTCGGAATCTGGAAATTTGAGGCTGGAATCTGGAAAATATCGCCGGATTCTGGGAAATCTCGCCTGATTCTGGAAATCTCGTCAGATTCTGGAAATTTTTTGCTAGAAATTCTTAGTACATCGGTCGGATCGGGTTTTGGGGAGGAAAACTGAGACCGACCCGCCGGAGTCGGTTTCTGGAACAAATGACCCGCCACTGACCGGTGACTTGATCAGGCCGGTTTTTGAGTCGGGTACGGTCGGAAATTTCGGGTGAGTCGGGTCGTCGGATTGGATGGACAGCCCTATCTGGTGCAACATATGTACTAACATCACCAGGAACATTTGTTAATCATCCAAGGCTATGGCTTGAGTTAATTTCAGAGTTCAGTGCGACTTGCACTCCGGTTCCATCTTTCGCATTGCCACTTGTGGTCAAGTGAGGTGGGACTGGCAAAGGAACACTACCTATTACTTTATGGAGTTCGAGAAACCTATTTATTATTAATGAGCCTATTTACAGGGAGTCAATTGAAGAATTTGTGGATGTGTTTAAGCCTTTTGGGTTGAACCCATCATGTATATCTACATCTTATGGGTTAGCAGAGAACTGCATGTTTGTTTCAACAGCGTGGAGAGGCAATGAAGATTCTACTTCTTTTCCAAACATTCCAACTCACAACAAGCTCTTGCCTAGTGCAAGACTAGCTCCATGGTGCATGAATAATGAAGAAGAGGACATGGACATTATTGTAGTCAATGAAGAAACACGTGAGCCAGTTGAGGATGGGATTGAAGGAGAGATTTGGATTTCATCCCCTAGTAATGCCTCTAGTTATCTTGGCCACCCGTCTTTAACTCGCAAGGTGTTTCAAGGGAGACTCAGCAACAAGGTGAGCCGGTGCTTTGTCCGGACAGGCGATAGAGGAATTGTTATAGGAGAAGAGAGGTTTCTCTTTGTGACTGTTCGATGTTCGAACACCATCAAGCTCCATAACAACCTAGAAATCCATCCTCATTACATAGAAACTACGGCTTACAATAGTTGTTCAAAGTTTCTTAGAGGAGGTTGCCTTGCCTGCGTTTAAGGTCTCAAATGTAATTGTGCTTGTCGCAGAGATGCAGAGAAGTGAAAAAGATATGATGGTGTTGAGGAGCATAGGTGAAGGAATCAAGAAAAAGGTTTCGAAGGAAGAGAAGATTGAACTTGGACTAGTGGTTCTTGTTAAAAGTGGGAGTATGCCAAAAACTACTTAAGGTAAAATACAAAGATGGGCAGCCAAGAATAAGCTCGTAGGTGGAAAAATGAGTGTTGTAATGGAGGTTCAATTTGGCCATTATAGTAACTTTTATCAGAAAGAGTTCATGGAAATAACGGGAAAGATGAAAGGAGAGGAAGAAGAGGACAAGAGGAGAGAAAAGTGGCAATAGAAGGGAGAGAAGAAAATTTTCTCTCACTCTCAAGTACTCCAAGTCTTACCTCGTCGATCCTTTCTCTCCTATGACTTGTGAGAGCATGGGATGGAAGCCGACCTTTTATTTTTATTTAAGAAAACCATCGGAGACACTTTAATTCTACTTTTTTTTTGGTTGTTAATGATGAGACTGACGAACTCAATTTACTAAACAGTTGGCAGACCGTTGGAGCCTCATCAAAACCCATATTCATAAGCCTTGAGGCGTTACAAAAAGGGCACTAAAACCACAATTAAAGCCCCCAACAGCTAGGAACCTCAAAGCTGTATATATACACCTCAATTAGCTACATGTTAGGTACATAGACACACCTAAAATCACTTATAGTCATTCTAATATTCTATTATTCTCAAAAGGCTTCCTTGTACTGACTTTGGTATCGGAGGCGTTGTGGCAAACACCACATTGGTGACCACCTTGAGGGAGCCATCTTCCTATACTTGCAAAACATAGCTCCATCTGGACGCACTCACAAATACTGACGATTTGCACTTCATCAGTTTGGCGCCGTCTGTGGGGATGACATTTTTGTACTTTGGTTTGAAAGCGTAGTTTCCAATTAACTTCTACATTCAGATGAAGTCCAACCGAGATTCTGCAGCATTAGCTCTACAAGTCCAAGCTCTTGCAGTTACCGTCGAAGAGCTCACTAGACAGAATCAAGAAATGAGGCTACGACTTTAGCAGGAGGAGAACCGGTCTAGGGCCAGTCGAGAGGACGAAGAAGATAGCCATAGAAGGAGTAACCGTCAAGGGCCAGTTACTCCAGATGAACAAAACTCAGATCTTCTTCGAGAGATGAGAAAAGAGATTGACGAGCTGAGGAACGCCATTAAGGAAAAAACAGACCGAAGCCTGGATAGAATGGTCAGGGCAACAGATTCTCCCTTCACCCCTGCAGTTTTGGAATGCCCTGTGCCGTCGAAGTTTTGCTTGCCTCAGCTTGAGCCATTTGACGGACTTAAAGACCCTCAGGACCACCTCAACACCTTTAAGACGACACTAGGCTTTCAACAGCCTCGTGGCGAAATACTGTGCCGTTCCTTCCCCACCACCCTCAAAGGAGCTGCAAGGGAGTGGTTCACAAAATTACCAAAATCATCTATCAACAGCTTCGAGCAGTTGAGCAACGCCTTTTTGCACCACTTTGTCGGGGGACAACGTCCGAAGAAACCAGCAGACCACTTACTCACCATTAGATATGGGAAGAAAGAAACCCTAAGATCGTATGTAAAACGCTTTACTCGGGAGACTCTAGAGGTGGACGAAACTGATGACAAGGTGCAGTTGATGACCTTTAAAGCAGGATTGAAGTCTAGAGAGTTTGTGGTTTCACTCGCGAAGAATCCATCTAAAACGATGGCAGAGATGCTCCGGAAGGCACAGAAATACATGAACGCTGAAGATGCTTTAGTCACCATAAAGGATGTGGAAAGGCTAGGAGATAAGGGAAGGAAGGAGGACGATCATAGAGGACGAAAGAGGGAGTGCCCAAATCGTCAGACTAGTGACAGGAGTAAAAGGAAAGGCGAAAAAACTCCTCGAACGGTAAAATTCACTCCCTTAGTTATGCCTGTTGATAAAATTTTGGTGCAAATTAAGGACGAGCATTACCTTAAATGGCCAAGGCCATTACATTCGCTGCCCAACGTGCGTGACAAAAAGAAGTACTACCGGTTCTATAAGGATCATGGCCACTACACAGAGGATTGCAGGGACCTAAAGGAGCAAATAGAGGAACTTATACGGAAAGGGAAACCGCAGAAGTATGTGAAAAAGGGAGAATCTGGTAGGTTTAGAGACGACAGCAAAAACCAGCACGAATCTTCTCCCAAGGACGAGGATCACACGTCCAATGCTCGCTAAGTGTGATCGGGGAGATAAAGATGATCACAAGTGGCCCGTCCACAGGTGAGTTATTCAGATCCCTTAAGATAGCATACCAGAGGCAGGTAAATAGTGTCCATAAAATGCCTCAATTTAAGCAAAGATGGATAGACTGTGATATGTTTTTCTTGGAAGAGGATGCTAGAGGAGTGAAGCAGCCTCATGACGACCTTTTGGTCATAATGCTCACGATAGAAGGGTTCAATACTAGGAGAATCCTTATGGACAATGGCAGCTTCGCAGACATCATCTACCTCTTTGCTTTTCAACAGCTGAAGCTAGATCCAGGAAGGCTTTGACCATTTGACTCCCCCTTCGTCAGCTTCAGTGGAGATAGAGTATATCCCAAGGGCATAGTGACACTGACAGTTACAGTGGGGACTCACCCGAGGCAACTGACTCGCCGGCTGGACTTCTTGGTAGTAGACTGTCCTTCGTCATACAATGTGATCATCGGGAAACCCACGCATAATTGTTGGAAAGTAGCCATGTCTACCTATTACTTGAAGGTAAAGTTTCCAACAGAGAACGACGTGGGCGATGTAAAAGGAGATCAAGTACTGGCCAGGAAATGCTACTAGGTCGTGCTAGCTGCTAAAGAAAACCATACATGGATGATCGAGGAGAAGGAAGAAGATAAAGTGGAACCCCTAGAGACAGTGGAGCTGGTCGAAGGGGAAGCAGCCAAGACGACTAGGATAGGGACGACATTGAGTCCCAAGATAAGGATGAGACTTGTCTAGTTCCTTAAGGAGAACCTCGATGTCTTCGCATGGAGTTACGAGGACATGTCGAGTATATCCCCAAGAGTCATCGAACACAAGCTAAATGTGGACCCCGAGAAGAAACCTGTCCAGCAAAGACGATAAGTCTTCGCTCTAGAACGGAATCAAGCAATTACAGACGAGGTTAACAAGTTGCTATCAGCAAGCTTTATTCGAGAAGTTTACTATCCAGAGTGGCTCGCCAATGTCGTCTTAGTGAAGAAAGTGAATGGGAAATGGAGGATGTGCGTGTACTTCACGGACCTGAACAAAGTTTACCTAAAAGATAGCTTCCCTCTGCCAAGGATAGATCAGCTAGTGGATTCCACAGCAGGGCATAAGCTACTGACGTTCATGGATGCATTCTCAGGATACAACTAGATAAAAATGGCAGAAGAGGACCAGGAGAAAACTACTTTCATCACGAGCCAAGGGCTCTATTGCTATAAGGTAATGCCCTTCGGACTGAAAAATGCAAGAGCAACTTACTAGAGGTTAGTGAATAAAATGTTCAATAAGCAGATCGAGAGAAATATGGAGGTGTATGTAGATGACATGCTCATCAAGAGTAAAGAAGAGCTAACCCATCTAGGCAACTTCAAAGAAACATTTGCCTTACTCAGACAGTACCAGATGAATTTGAACCCCAGTAAGTGCGCCTTTTGAGTAGTCTCGGGGAAGTTCCTGGGATTCATGGTGTCCCAAAGGGGGATAGAAGCAAACCCAAAGAAGGTGCGAGCCATACTCGACATGACATCACCAAAGACGATTAATGAAGTCCAGAAGCTCACAGGAAGGATAGCGGCACTCAACATGTTCATCTCTAAAGTGATGGACAAATGCTTACCCTTCTTCAAGACATTCAAGCAAGCCTTTGCTTGGACTAACGAATGCGAGGAAGCTTTTCAAGAACTCAAGCGTTACCTGAGTAATCCGCCCCTCCTAAGCCTGTCCAAGGAAGGAGAAGACCTATATTTATATCTGGCAGTATCAACCACAGCCGTAAGTGCAGCCTTGATTCGAGAAGAGGACAAGAAACAGCTCCCAATTTACTACGTCAACCAAGCTTTTCAAGGTGCAGAAGCCAAGTACCCAAGGATTGAAAAGATTGCATTTGCATTAATAGTAGCTTCGCGCAAGCTGCGTCTGTACTTTCAGGTAAACCCCATCCTAGTAATGACGGACCAACCCATCAAGAAGTCCATGAATAAGCCCGAGGCAGCAAAGAGGATGGTCCAATGGGTGATCGAGCTTAGCCAGTTCGACATTGAATACCACCCCAGGACAGCCATTAAGGCACAGGCTCTGGCAGACTTCATCGCCGAGTTCATTCCTTCAAACGAGGACAACCTTACCAACGAGACAAAACGATGGACGGTACAGACCGATGGTTCGTTAACCCAAAAAAGGGGGGAGTAGGGGTCTTTATAACCACCCCAGACGGTGAAATGCTTAAATACGGCGTCCAACTAAAATTCCCGGCCACTAATAATGAGGCCGAGTACAAAGGAATATTGACGGGGCTAAGGGTTGGAAAAGCGCTGAGAGCTAAAAACTTGCTCCTCCAGAGTGACTCTAAGTTAGTAATAGGGCAAATAAAGGAGGAGTATAAAGCAAAGGAGAAAAGAATGCAAAAATACCTTAGGCTAATGAAACACTTGACACCGGAGCTTGATAGGGTGGATTTCGCGCAGATCCTCAGGAGCCAAGACATGATAGCAAACGAAATCGCAAAGCTAGCGTCATCAGAGGAAGGATCAATGAGCATGGGCTTAGAGATGGAAGTCCAGAAACGATCTAGCATTGAAGAAATCTCTACATTTGCAATCCAGAGCACAGGTAGCTAGATGACCCCGATCATATCATTCCTCCAAGACGACCATCTCCCAGGAAGGTTAGGAAGAGAGCAGTCAGATTCACAATCCTGAATGACACCCTGTACAAGAGGGGCTTTTCCATGCCCTACCTAAAGTGTGTAGATGAGGAGGAAGCCAACTATATTCTAGAAGAGATTCGTGAAGAGGTGTGCGGAGACCATGCATGCCTTAGATCCTTGGTAAGTAAAGTCGTCAGAACAGGTTACTTCTGGCCTACTATGCAGGTTGACACAAGGGAGCTCGTCAAGAAATGCGACAAGTATCGGAGGTTCGGGAATGTCCAATGCCGTCCAGCCTAAAGACTGATGACAATAGCCTCCCCTTGGCCATTTGCACAATGGGGAATTGACATCGTCGGCCCATTGCCCTAAGGTAAATGACATGTAAAGTTCCTACTAGTCGTCATTGATTACTTCACGAAATGGGTTGAAGCGGAGGCATTAGCAACCATCACTGAAGCGAAAATCCAAAGCTTTGTATAGAAGAACATAATTTGCAGGTTTGGGATTCCACAGACGATCATATTAGATAATGGGCGGCAGTTCGACAGTCAGAACTTCAGAAATTTTTGCTCAGGTCTAGGGATCAAGAACCAGTTCTCATCCCTAGGACATCTATAAGCAAACAGACAGACAAATGTGACTAATCGGACACTACTCAAGATCATCAAAGCCAAGCTGGATGATGCCAAAGGGGCCTGGCCCAAGGAATTGCCCAATGTCTTGTGAGCTTACAAGACAACAGTAAGAACCCCAACAGGAGAAACCTCCTTCAGACTCACTTACGGCACTGAGGCAGTGATCTTGGTCGAAGTGGGAATGAGCAGTATCAGACGAGAAATGTTCCACGAGGACAGTAACGACGATCAGCTAAGAGTCAACCTAGACTGCCTGGACGAAGTTAGAGACGGAGCAGCTAACAAGATGACGAAGTATCAGCAGAAGATGTCCAATTACTACAACAAGAGAGTGAAGCTCAGACGACTTGACATAGCGGACCTCGTCCTACGCAGAGTTACCTCGGCGACCAAAGAACCTGCACAAGGGAAGCTCGGCCCAACTTGGGAAAGACCATATCGGGTCGTCCATTATTCCAGACAAGGCAGTTACCACCTGGAGACCCTAGATGGATAGAGGCTCCTACGACCATGGAACATTGAGCACTTGAAAAAGTACAACCAATAGATGTAACAGACGATTGTACTCATTCTTGAAAGCAATAAAAGAACTATTCTGCCAATGTTGTAATGTGAACGAACCTAGCAACTTAAAAATTAGAAAAAAATGGACAAGTAACAAGATTCCGCCTAGACGGATGTAAATTACTGACGAAGCCAAAGAATGACGAAATCCCTTAAGAGGATGTAAGTCATAAAAAGAAAAAATGGTCAAGTAACAAGATTCCGCCTAGACGGATGTAAGTTACTGACGAAGCCAAAGAATGACAAAAACCCTTAGGAGGGTGTAAGTCATAAATGACAAAATGAACAGGAGTATAGGCAAGTAATTTGGCTAAGTACAAGGTAAGGACGTTGGAAGAAAAACTAAAGGAACAAAGATCACACAGAAGTAGGAGTATAGGCAAGTAAGTATGCAATTACAAATATAATGGGGCAGTTACCATTATTTTCACATTAAAGCTAAAAACCCATAAACACTAGGTTAAAAACACTGTTCTCAAAATAGACTTAAAAGGCGCAAAAACACATTGGGCCCTTACCAAAAAGAAAAAAAGAAAAAAAGAAAAAAAGAAAAAAAAGAGAAAGTGAAATAAAGTAACAGGTTTAGGAGTTTGCAACTGTGTCATCACCAGTTGGAGGAGGAAGAGCACTCTCGGGGGTATCACCATCAGGGGCTGTGGAGTGGGAGGCCTCGTCAGCAGCCATTTCCTTGTCTACCTCTTCAAGGTCAAGGTTCTCCAGATCTACTCTAGAAGGGTGCTTGATGAAGTATTGCGTCAAGAGTTCGAACCCTTTAAAGTACCAGCTGAAGAGCACAGTATTGTACTCTTCAGTCTGCTAGAAAGTCTCGATGGCCTTAGTAGCTATGGTTTTGATCTTCTCCTTGGCAGCCAGGAGTTGCTCGTCTTTTTCCAAAGTTAACTGCTGTTCAGCTCTAAGATCGTCACTCAGGTTCTTGGCCTTTTCCTTGGCGAGGTTAGCTTCATCCATGGCAGTTATCAAATCTTTCTTCAACTTTGAGTTCTCCGCCTCCAAGGCCGCCACCCGGGACATTGCAGACTCAACCTTGGCCTCCAGAGTAAGATATTCTGAGGTAAGGTGGAGGCTTTCCCCCAGCACCTAAGAAAAAAAGAATCAGATCTCAAAAAAAAAAAAAAAAAAAAAAAAAAAAAAAGGTTGGGGGGGAGGGGTGTGGTGGGGGAAGAGGAGAGGGGATGAATTTGCACAAGTGCATTACCTGGACGAGCTTGTGGAGATGACGAACCACAAGCTCACTTGGAGATGAACCCGAGAATACCTTCATCTCCTCAGTAGTAAAAGTCACCTACGCTCTAGCCATTGCGACCTTAGCATCGTCCTAGACACTAGACGAACGAGAGTCAGCCGTCTCCTTCCCCTTGTCACAGGTCTGCTGCCTCTTCCGTTGGGGAGGGATTTCTTCAATCGAGGTAGCTGGGGAGGCCGTCCTCACCGTCTCGGTGCTAGGAGTAGCTGGGGTAGCAGGAGTGACGAAGGCACCCTTGTCCATCACCCTCACATTTTTGGCCCCAAGATTGGAAAGGGGCTCGTTCTTCTTGGCCCTCATCCGGGCGTACATACTTTGATTGAACTTCGTCGTCATTCCTAAAAAAGAAAAAAAAAAAAAAACACTTGTGAGCAAAAGTATATATAAAGGAAAGTTAACATTGACGAGATTCTGGATGAAGGCAGACGGTTCTGGACGAAGGCAGTAAAAGGCAAGAGTCCGTGGGTCTACCAGGTCGTCAAAATCCTCGATCATCCTTGTGTACTTAATCTCCTTCTCAACACGTCCCTTGTACTTGCTTTTAAGCTAAGGCTGTCTCTTAACTGCACAAGACAATGGCCGAAAGAGTTAGTGACGATAAATAAACACAATGAAAATTAAGGGACGAGGAGAAATAATGATGCACCTAAGTTTGGGGTACTTCACCGACAGAGCAGCCTTGGGAGATCACCCTAAACTTCGTTAGAGGGAGTCTCCCAATCATCCCCGGACACAAAGAAGAACCGGGACTTCTAGTATCTGAAGGATGAAAGTAGATCTCGGACGATCCTAGTCCTCCTTTTCCATGGCACTAGCTCATAATACCTGTGCTCCTTAGACACCTTTAAACGGTACAGGTAGATGAGCTCGTCCACTCTGATCGTGTCTCCGTCCATAGTAGCCAGCCATATCCCCATACAACTGACCACTATCCTCCACGAATTGGGCATAAGTTGCTTGGGAGCAATACCAAAGTGGCCAAACAGTTCCATAATGAATGGGTGGACGGGGAACCTAAGCCCATACAGGAAGGCAGCATCGTAGGAGCATACCTCCCCAAGGAAGAAGTGGCAGGCCTGTTCCTCCTCACGGGGTAGACAAACCCTAACCCTATCCGGGAACTAGAATCTACCCTTAAACCTAGAGAGTGTGTTGGCGTCTAAACCACACACCTCGTCAAGGGCATGGAAAGCCTTAACCTCTCGAGGAGCTGAAACAGCGGTATCACCCCTAGCCTCCACTGAGCTATCATTAGAAGACAACCTAGTCTCGAGTTCACTAGATCTAACCTCAGACATTATCCTTCGCTCCCTCACTAAATTCTCAAACCAGTCAATTGATTGACGAAGCAAAGGCAGCAAATCAGCCAATGCAACACTCAAACTACTACCCTCAAAGAGAAAATTCTTAAGATATGGGAAAACACCTAAAGAACCCCTTAAATGCGCAAAAAGGAAAGAAATTGAGGGGCAGGCTATCCTAACCTCAGAGCTACCAACCATGGAAAACCAGAAAACAGAGAGAAAAAGATGAATCCTAAAACCCCAAAAATCGAAACACAGAAAAAAGAAAAAAAAAAAGAGAAATCATAAATTTGTCATAGTCTATGTCCATGCCATAAAAGAAAACAGAGAAGGGAAAAAAAGGGCATACCTCAAAAAGAAAAATGCAGAGAACTCGTCCACTAAACGCACCGGCTTGGAGAAAATCACAGAGGAAAATCGGAGAGGAAGAAGCTCAGGGAAATGATTGGAAGTTTGGAAAAGGTGAAGGGAAAAATGAAAATAAGGGAAGTTTAAAAACCAAGGCACAAAAAACTGAAATTCAGCTGGAAACCCCAAGAGTCACACAATTGGAGCATTAACTCCATTGGCCAGAACACGCCACGTGGCCACGATACGTGTAGCGCCGCCACTATGCATTAAATGTGGAGCAAAATCCCAAGAGCCATGTCTAATCAGGAAAACCTTTCATCTTCTGATGGTCATCATGACACATCACGACGACCACAGAACCCGGGGGGTAGCTGATGGGACTAACGAACTCAATTTACCTAGTTGATATCATCAAACATATTTGTCCACCTCGATGCGACATAGACGAAGACAGAAGGACCATTAATAAGAATATTCAATGCCCAGGGCGGTTACTAAACGTTGGCAGACCGTTGGAGCCTCATCAAAACCCATATTCATAAGCCTTGAGGCGTTACAAAAAGGGCACTAAAACCACAATTAAAGCCCCCAATGGCTAGGAACCTCAAAGCTGTATATATTCACCTCAATCAGCTACATGCCAGGTAAATAGACACACCTAAAATCACTCATAGTCATTCTGATATTCTAAAGGCTTCCTTGTACTGACTTTGGTATCGGAGGCGTTGTGGCAGGCACCACACCGGTGACCACCTTGAGGGAGCCATCTTCCTATACTTGCAAAACACAACTCCATCTGGACATGAATATTGACGATTTGCACTTCATCCGTTAATGTTAGAATATATAAGCCAATAAAGTCCGTATAGGTCCATTGTATTTTTTTTTTAATAAATAAGAGGAAGCTATCCCCTTCTTCCTTTTCATATAATACAAACAGTCGAAGAGTGGAGAAAAGAGATATGGATAGATCCAATTAACCACAAAAGAAGAACGGGCCCACTTATGGGTAGTGATGATGCAAAAAATCAACCGCTGAACTCTTCGTTAGTGGAGATGGACAATGAAAACAGGTTCGTCCAAAGTAGAACCTATAGTGGAATGTGAAACAGAAAGTAATACATCGGTGTGGTGTTTGCCAAAAACTCTCTGATGATTAAATTAGAAAAATATTCACTTGATGTGTATTGAGAAAGAATTCAACTTGGGAGTAGTTTTTGGGATGAGAATTGTGTGTACCTTTGTCTTGTTTTCCTTTCATTTTTATAGTTACCTTTGAAGTAATGGGCAACGGATCTCTGCATTTACTAGCAACAACTAAGGTGTTACAAGCCAGTGTTTGATATGCATTACTTCTTTGTTACCATTATTTCGTCTGTTACTCTTCCATTTTAATGCTCACCATAAATGCGTAACGTATGTTTGCTTCATCAATGACTATAGGATGGTGCTGGTTTTCTGCACTCATCAGGTAGCAAACCAAAAGTACCTAGATCAAGATTGGAAAGATTTTGATAATCACCAATATAGGGATTGTGTTGGGTTCAAAATGGCATGGATTACACCCAAAACTTCACCTTCAAGAATGACTTCCTTTAGATCCCTTCTTTTGTGTTAGATGACTTAGATCTGTAGTTGTTAAGTGTTGAAAAATTGTGAACAAAATGTATGTCTTGTAGATAGTATTCACGAAATTCTCAAATTTGTAATATGCAAAAATAGAAAAAAAAAAGTGTCAGAGCAAATAAGCACATAAGACAATATTTACGTGATTTAGCAATTTACCTACGCTCATGGAGTTGCAATGATTTCACTATGAGAAAAATACAAGAAGCAGCAGTACTTTTTTTTTTCTTCTCTCAAAACAATACACTGAACCCTAATATGAAACAACGATATTTCACTCCTACATAGAGAATTCACAAGGGGCTAAAAAACGGGCCAAAAATTTCTATCAACCCAAGCCTCTTCTCTATGGACTAAACCTAAAAAAATCTCCATTAAAAATGGTAGCTCTTTTATATCGGGTTAAGTCATAATCCAGATTAAACACAACTAGGCTTCACATAGCCCAACGCGTCTTTTGTGTCCTAAAGTTATAATTCAAGTGCAAAACAAAAACTTAAGGTCAACTTAAGCAAAAGGAAGTGTTTAAGAGCTCGACATTCATTCGGCCATGACTCAGGTTTTGGGCTCTACTTGCTAAAGTATTTAAGGGATTGAAATAATTGATTCAAAACAAGAACAAAGAACCTTTCACTTGTAATTCTCACTAACTAGAGGTTGAGAGACAAGTATGGCACTAACTAGAGAGAGAGAGAGAGAGAGAGATGGGTTTAAGTTACACATTTTTTAAACCATTGGATTTAAGTAGATCAAACAGTCAAAAAAAGACCCTCATTAATGCTGATGATGTGCAAATTCGTTAGTTGTAGTGAACACGCTCAGACGGAGCTGGATACTTGTCTGTGTCACAGTGAAAGTAGCAATCCCTTAAGATGGTCACCGGTGTGGTGCCTGCCACAACGCCTCCGATACCAAAGTCAGTATAAGAAGGTTATAGTAAATAACAGAACATAAGAATAACTAGGGGTGTTTTGTTGTGTCAATGTACCTTATGTTGGAGGTATGAGGGCTATATATAAATTCTCATAGCTTCTAGCCGTTGTGGCTGTTATGGTGGTTTTAATGCTCCTTTGGGTAACGCCTCATCCCCAGTAATGTGGACTTTAATGGTGCTTCCAACGGTCTGCACAACTGGCTTTGTAACTGCCCGAATCATTTATTGACTACATTGAATGGCTTCTCTGCCTTCGTCAATGGTGTGGTTATATCGCCGGGGATGCTTAGTTGTTTCATCCGTCAAGGCGACTGCGTCAGTCTCAATGGATTCGTCCAGGGAAGTTGATCAGTCTGTGGTCGTCATGACGTGCCATGACGACCATGGAAGATGAAAGGTTTTTAGGAGCAGTCTATGACGCTTGGGGTTTCGTTCTGTATTAAATGCATAGTGGCGGCGCCATATATGATGTGGCCATGTGGCACGTTCTGATTAGGGGAATTAATGCTCCAATTGTATGACCCTTGGGTTTCCCGCTAAATTTTAGTTTTTATTTTTTATTTTTTGAGCCTTGGTTTTTAAACTTCTCCCCATCTCAAAACTCCCAATCATTGCTCTGAGTGTTTTCTTCTCCAACTTCACTCTGCAACTTTTCTCCGAACTTGTGTGTAGCGCGGTGGTGCCTCTGCCATTTTTAAGGTACACTTCTCTCTTTTTCTAGCTTCCTTCTTTTTTTTTTTTTTTTTTTGCGATACAACTTCTGATTTCTTTCTTTCTCTCCTTTCCTTCTTTGGTGTTTGTTTTCAGTTTTTTTGGGATTTAGCATTTATCTCTTTCTTTTGTGCTTTTTCTGGTTTTCCATGGTTAGTAGCTTTGAGGTTAGGATAGCTTGCCCCTCAATTTCTTTCCTTTTTGCTCGTTTAGGGGGGTCTTTAGGCATTTTCAAACACCTTGAGAATTTCATCTTTGAGGGTAACAGTTTGAGCGTTGCATTGGCCGATTTGCTGCCCTTGCTTCGTCAATCAATTGATTGGTTCGAGAGTTTGGTGAGAGAGTGGGAGATAATGTCTGAGGTTAGGTCTAGTGAACTCGAGACTGGGTTATCGTTAAGCGGCGACCCAGTGGAGGGAGATACAACCGTCTCTACCCCTTGAGTGGTTAGGGCTTTTCACGCCCTCGAGGAGGTGTGTGGGCTGGATGCTGATACATTAGGTAGGTTTAAGGATAGGTTCCAATTCCCGGAACGAGTTAAGGTTTGTCTGCCTAATGAGGAGGATCGGGCCTGTCACTTTTTCCCTGGGGAGGTATGCTTTTATGAGTCAACCTTTGTCTGTGTGTTGAGGTTTCCTGTCCATCCATTCCTCATGGAGCTGTTAGACCGTTTCGGTATTGCTCTTGGGTAACTTATGCCCAACTCATGGAGGATAATGGTCAGCTGTATGGGGATATAGCTGGCCGCTACGGATGGAGGCATGCTTAAAGTAGACGAGCTTGTCTACTTGTACCGCTTGAAATAGTCCAAGGAGTACGGGTACTATGAGTTGGTGCCTTGGAAGAGAAGGACCAAGATCGTCAGAGGTCTACCTTCGTCTTTCAGGTATTGGAAGTCTAGGTTTTTCTTTATGTCCAGGGACGACTTTGAGACTCCTTCCGGTGGGGTTTGGGGTGATCTCCCGAGGTTGCTTTGTTGGTGGGGAACCCCAACCTTAGGTGCGTCATTATTTCCTCTCGTCGTTTGAGTTTTGTTGCGTTCACTTTTACAGTCATTAACTCCTTCGTTCCTTGTTTTGCGCAGTTAAGAGACGACCCAAGCTTAAGAGCAGGTATAAGGAGCGTGTGAAGAAGGCAATCGAATACGCGAAGACGATTGAGGACTGGGATGATCTGGTGGACCCACGGACCCTTGCCTTTTATTGTCTTGGTCTAGAGCCTTCTGCCTTCGTCCTGCGCAATATTGATATTGAGGAAAAGAAGAGTAAATGTTAGGTTCGTTAGTATTGATCCTCTTGTATATACTTGGGTTGTTGTTGTTGTTTTTTATTATTATTTATTATTTATTTTTTACAAGTGTTTTCCTCTTTGTAGAAATGACGACCAAGTTCAACAAGGACATGTATGCGAAGATGAGATCAAAGAAGGACGAGCCCTTGTCCAGCATCGAGAGGGAATGGTGCTCGTCACGGGGAAGGGCCCTCCGTTACTCCAACTGTCTCCGTCACTCCCATTGTCTCTGGTACTGAGACGGTGAGGATGACCTCTCCAGCCACTTCGGTTGAAGAGATCCCTACTCCTGTCTCTAAAAGGCCACGCTTATCTGACAAAGAGAAGGAGAAGGCTGATTCTTGCTCGTCTTCCATCTGGGACGACGACAGACTGAAGGTGGAAAGGGCACACGGGGTCGTGACTATTGAGGACTTGAAGGTCTTTTCCGGCGTGCCCTTCAATGAGGTTGCGACTCGCCACGTCCACAAACTTGTTCAGGTAAAATGATCGTGCAACTTTTAGTCTCTTTCTTTTTCTTTGCGACTCGCATTTCAATTTTCTTTTCATTGTACTGAGCCTCTGCAGAGTCTTCGTTTTAAAACGCAGTTATAGGTTACCTATAGTTGCATTTTTTGAAAACGCAGCTATAGGTCCAACAGAATAATTTTTTTTTAAAGGGTGACCTATAGCTACGTTTTTTAAAAATGCGGCTATAGGTAATACCAAAAAAAAAAAAAACTTTTTCTTTCTTTTCCCATGTACCCCCTACTTTCCCACCTACCCCTACTTTCATCTTTTCTCTTTCTTTTTCTTTCTTTATTTTTTTCTTTCTTCCTTCTTCACTCACTCCACCACAACTCTTCCGTGGTTCTTCTTTCTTTCCTTCCTCATTTTTTTTTTCTTTAGAGCTACTACTTCTTTTTTTCTTTTTTCTTTCTTTCTTTTTTTCTTCTTTTTCTGCTCCTTTCTTCTGCAAGTCATGCCAAGTTATTTTTCTTTTTTTCTTCCTTTTTCTTTCTTCCTTCTTCACTTCAGCACAACTCTTTTTTTTTCTTTGTTCCTTTGCAGCTACTTCTGCTTCTTTTTCTTCTTTTTTTTCCTTTCTTTTTTTCTTCATCTCAAGCACATTGATTTGTCTATAGATTTATTTTTTGTTTTTTGTTTTTTTTTTTTTGTTTTTTATGTTTAGTTAGTAAGAAAATGGAGGAAATGTTGAAAATTTTGAATGAAGTGGATATTCTAGCAATATTTGTGTCTATGTCTTGATTTGGATTTGAGTTTTGATTTTGAATTTTTTGGATTTGTGCTATTGTGTTACTGATATTGTGCTTATGTTTAAATGGGTTTGTGTTCTTGAGCTTGTTCTTTTGTGTTTCTGAGCTTGTGCTTTTGTGTTCCTTGAATGGATTTAGTGTTAATTTGGGTTGGTTTTGTTGAATGAGAGGAGATTCATGGGTTTGTGTTCTTATATTTTGGAGCACGTTGTGTTTATATTGTGAGTATGTTGTGTTTGATTTTGAGCTTTCTGGGTGTGTTTGATTTTGAATTTTCTAGGTTTAATTTGTGTTTGATTTTGAATTTTTTGGTAGAAAAAAAAACCCATAATTTTTTTTTGTTAAAAAAAAAAACCTATAACCGCATTTAAAAAACGCAGCTGTTAGAGGCTTTAGCCGTGTTTTTAAAACGCAACCAAAATTGTACCTATGGCCGCGTTTTAAACGCAGCCTAAAGCAGGTCTATAGTCGTGTTTTTTACTAAACACAGCTATAAGTCTCAGCCTATAGGGGGTGGAAAAACGCAGCTATAGATCTCGCAGGGGGCTATTGTTAGGGGTGTGCGCGGTTCGGTAAGAGCGGTTTTTTTCTAAATTTATTACCGAACCGATAGAGATCGGTTTTTTCATAATTACAACCGATGCACACCACCTAGGGCCAGTTTTCCGACCTATAGCGGTGCGGTTTTTTGCGGTGCGGTTTAGTCGGTTTGGTTGTTTTGAAATATTAAAAAAAATTCTTTTTTTAATAATAAAAAAATTGAGCTTTCAAGCCCAATATCAATATATCAACCTGTTCAAGAAACCTATGCCAAATAATGTATTTTTCATTTCATAATGATCAATGATCCAAAATTTCACATAATGATCCATAATTTCACTTTGTATATAATATAATATCTTCATGCATTGGCTTTAGGATGCACTTCAGTTGCAGTCTATCTCCTCATAAGGTAAGCATACTAAATACAATATATAATATAATATATTATATTATATTCAACTGAAGTGCACCCTACGGCCTACACATAATGTAAGCATTCAACCTTAATATAATATTATATTTATATATGTAAGTAGGCAAGGCTGCAAGCAGCTCTTGTTCCATCAAAAAAATAAAAAAAGGCAAGCAGCTACTTGGAGTTGGACCCCCCCCCCCCCCCCACAAAATAGAAAGACACGGACACAGTCACACCGACTCACACAAGCTTACTCAAACAAATAAGTAGAAATAAGTAACCAGCTTCCTCAAACAAACACAGTCACACAAGCTTACGAAGTGAGTCTCGGGGTTTCAAACATTCAAAGTTTCAAACCAACTTAAAAACTTAATCATTCATGCTTTCAGCTTTCCCAAACAAATGAAAAGGAAAAAACAGTAAAACACAAAGGACAAACAAAGCTGAAAATACGAAGAAGCTTTCAAGCTTACCGTTGTTCTGAACTTCTGGGTCATGCGAGACTTGAGAGGCGAGTGCGAGAGAGGGAGTTAAAAGATAATGAGAGCAACATATGAACTTATATACCCTGAGAATCTGAAAACCTAGCATAAAACGCACCGTTTTACATTTTTTTAATAACGTCCATACATACGACGTCGTTTTATCAGCTTCATAAGAAAAAAAAAAAAAACACAAGGACAGATCTTGTATCGGTTCGGTTCGGCCATAGTCTCAGTTTGGAGTTGCAGTTCCGATGGCAGTACCGCACTGATGTCGGAGAAGGATTCTCCATCCGAACGCCGGCCTCGGCTCAGTTGGTCAGTGCTAGAGGCGGTACGGTTGGGTCGGCGCCGGTCGGTTGGGTCGACTCCGGTATCAATCTGCTCACCCCTAGCTATTGTCATGTAGTAAAAGCTGCGTTTGTAAACGCGGCTATAGAAAATGCAGCTATAGCCAATAGTTGCGTTTTTAGGGTCTATAGCTGCATTTTTTGTAGTCAAATGCAAATCACTCAAATTCACAGTCCATAAAATAGGGCTTACTCTTAGGCCAACTTAACACATTTTGGAGTCAGATGGAGATCTAAAATATATTGTTACTTAATATTTTATAAGAGATATATGAATTGGAAAAAAGAATCCAACATTTTTTTTATATAATTTAATTCATTAATTGGATTATTTTCATATATTTATAAAACATATTTTAAAATTTTTAATTCTAAAAATATCAAAATAATCGGTATCAGAATAAATACCATATTTTAAATGGTTATTGTCTCTCTTGGCAATGTTGGACTTTAGTTATTGAACAATGAATTATTAGTTTTAATTTTAATTTTAATTTTGATAAAGAGAGAAAGAAAGAGTAAAATTTTTGGAATATTCAAATTTTTAACATACTTAAACTACCGTAAATATAGTAAAACATATTAGTAAAATGTTGAACATTCGCTACAACAAAGTGTATTTTTAGCGACGAAACTTAGTGAGGAAATTTTTTTTCTTCACTAAAATTATAGATTTAGCGACGAAATATGGCTTTCGTCGCTAATAATGAAAAAAATTATAACATTTAGCAACGAAAAGTAATTTTCGTCACCATTGTTGATTTGAAACAAGGGCGCCAACGAGGAAATCCTAGGCGTGAACTGAATTAATCTATAGTGACAAAATCTTTCGTCGCTAAAAGTTGAGATTTTTAGTGATGAAATATTTCGTTGCTATAGATGTTGCTTTGAACAGTATTAGCGACGAAACTCATTTCGTTGCCAAAGGTAACCAATAATGACAAAACTAAATCGTCGCCAAAAGTCCAATGCATATAAACCAACAACTTTAGCGATGAAATCATAATTCGTAACAAAAAAGTTAGAAACAGCAACGAAATAAATTTCGTCACTAAAGAGTACAGCTTAAATGGGTTAAATTTCAGCAAAAAATTTTTCCTTTCCCACATAAAATTTCATTTCTCCCACCCACTCACTTAAAAAATTTTCAGCCCTCCCTCTCTTATTATCACTCACTCCCTAACACAATCACAAACACACACATCCCTCTATCTCTCTCTCTCTACCAAATCTCTCCTCCCTCTTGGTCTCTTGGTTAGCTTCTACTAGATTTTTAGTCATCAAACTCTTAACCATGGTTTGACTTCTCCTAACATGAATCTAAGGTAAAATCTCCATGACACCCACCTTCTAATATCTTTGGGTTTTTATCCTATATTGTTAGGATTGCTCTTTATGTTGTGGGTTTTGTTTTAGAAGTAGTTTGTTGTGTTTGTTGGTACATTTAAAATCTTATTGGAGGTTTTTAATTTAATGGAGCGAAATGGATTTTGTTGTTTGGCAACTATGTGAGTTGGGTTTCTTAAGAAATTATTTGGGTTTTTGATTTATATGGGAGATTGGGTTAATTTTAGAAAAAATGTTTCCTTGCATTTTGAAATGTCTTTGGCATATGTGGTTGTGATTGTGGTGTTAAATATAAATTTGTGCAAGTAATATGAGCATGTGTCTTTTGCTTGCTAAGTGTTTGACAAATTGCCCATATGAGTTACGAAATGGATTTTGTTGTTTGGCAACTATGTGAGTTGAGTTTCTTGAGAAATCATTTGAGTTTTGATTTATATGGGAGATTGGGTTAATTTTAGAAAAATGGTTTCCTTACATTTTGAAATGTTTTTGGCATATGTGGTTGTGATTGTGGTATTGAATATAAATTTGTGCAAGTAATATGAGCATGTGTCTTTTGCTTACCAAGTGTTTGACAAATTGCCTATATGAGTTATGAAATGGATTTTGTTGTTTGGCAACCATGCGAGTTGGGTTTCTTGAGAAATCATTTGGGATTTTGATTTATATGGGAGATTGGATTAATTTTAGAAAAATGGTTTCCTTACATTTTGAAATGTCTTTGAGATATGTTGTTGTGATTGTGGTGTTAACTATAAATTTGTGCAAGTAATATGAGCATGTGTCTTTTGCTTACCAAGTGTTTGACAAATTGCCTATATGAGTTATAAAATGGATTTTGTTGTTTGGCAACTATGTGAGTTGGGTTTTTTGAGAAATCATTTGAGTTTTTGATTTATATGGGAGATTGGGTTAATTTTAGAAAAAAGGGTTTCCTTGCATTTTGGTCTTTGGCATATGTGGTTGTGATTGTGGTGTTAATTATAAATTTGTACAATTAATATGAGCATGTGTCTTTTGCTTACCAAGTGTTTAATAAATTGTCTATATGAGTTATGAGATTGAATTTCTTGACTTGTGTTGTGATGATTATTATATGAGGTTATGAGTTGTAATCGTAGTTGTTTATATGTACTAACACATGTAGCTTTAAGGTTTAATCAAGTCTCAAAACTTTTGGAATAGGGTTAAAATTATAGCAATTTTCTTTTGTGACTTTATACAGATTTGAGTCAAATGCACTACATGATTTTTAATAAATTATAGGAAACTTATTTTGAACTGAATTTTTGATGGTACATATTAGACATATAAGAGCTTCTCCCTATTTAATTTCAAGCTTTTTGGATAAAACTATGTGGACCAAACAAATTTTTAAAAAGAGCTGAGTTGTCACAAATTTAATCATAAAGTATAATTAGAATGTTCAGACTATAAGGAATTTACTACAAGCTTTTGTTTTTTTGTCATTCTGATTGACTTAGATTTGATGGTCATTGTGATAAAGCTTGATTTTTCTTTGTATTGATGTTTATGTGGGAATTTTGTTTAAGTTCTTGAATTGTGTTAGATCTGGTAATTGGGACTATTTTTTATTTGTCTTTGTAGTCTATGGCTCTATGCATTAATGCCCAAATTGAGTTTTTGTTGTTTACTTTGATTGAATTATAGAGTAAATGATTTAGTTCTATCAAATATGTGGTAATTGAATTATGCAATGTGAGGTTGATAGCCAAATTGGGTTTGAAGTTCGTGTCTTGGACGAACATATATATATATATATATATACAAATATTCAATAAAGATGTTTTTTATAACATAATTAATGTTTTTACTTTACAATTTTAATGTAGTATTGTTTTTACATTTGTGCAGATTTCTTATTGGTGGCTTTTAGGGCATTTTCTTTTGGCACTACTTGAAGACGTTTGAGGACATCTTCTTTTAGCCCTTAGTATTTTATGTTATTGTATGTTATAAAACGGCTTGTATTATTGTATGTGTTGGAAACAATTTGTATGGGTGGATTGAATACAATTCTTGTTTTATTTTTACATTTGGAATGTATGGATCATTTTCTTATAAATGTGTAGTTGACATAAATGAGTTTTTTAAGTGTGGAGTTAATAATGTAATGACAAGTTACATATAGAAAAAAATGAAAACAGATAAGTAGCTTTAGTGACAAATTTTTCCATCACATTTAGCTACATTTAGTGATGAAAATTTTTGTCACTAAATATAGTTGAATTTTTTAGACAATAGTTTTAGCGACGAAAATATTTCGTCGCAAAAAATTATATAATAAAATAAAGTACATGTAGTGACGAAATAGTTTCGTCGCTAAATAGTATTTTTAACAAGGAAAACATTTAGAGACGAAATAATTTCGTCGCTAAAAGTGTTTTTATTTTAAAACAACTCAGATCTTTAGCAACAAAATTTGTTGAAAGTTTTCGTCACTAATACTTTTAGCGACGGGGCTATAGCGACGAAACGAATTTCGTCACTAAAAAGAAGAATTCGTCACTAAAGATACTAGATGACGAAATATTGGACTTTTAGTGACAAAAATTTTTGTCGCTAAAAATACATTTTGTTGTATGAAAAGATTATAATATTTAAAAATAATTTTTATTAGGGCCTTAAATAAAATGTTTACATTGTAATACAGATAGACAAAACATTTTATAGGCCGCTAATCCTAAAATAAAAATACCCATTAAGAACTTACATGCTGCAAATCACACTCGAACCCTTTCCCCCTTAGATCCTCAAACACTTTGTATATGTGGACATGCCAATTCAGCTACAAGGCCCTTGGCTTCTTTAACTTTCTTGTAAATCTAACAAACATAGTGCGTGGGACAATTAATATACTTATAATATACTACTCGTTATGTTATAACCATAAAATTTTTTACAAATTGTGAATGTGACAAATTTTTAATTATTCTCGATTAAACCCATTATTAATATCATTTTTTCACATATCAACTAGGGAGTACGGACACTTTATTTGAGGTGGCATATGATCCATGTCATATTGGTGTAATATTTGCCGCATCATGTTATAATTTTTGAAAATTACTCATGCCACCATGTCATACCCATACCCATGCACGATTGTGTTTGTGCTTCTTAACTTATCAATAACTATTCACTATACCCACGTTATGTTAAAAAAAAAAAAAAATTTTGAAGTTCCAACATTTTTCACTAGTTATACATAGAGTAGATTAAACTTCACAATAGATAATAATAGGCGTAAATGTTCTTTTCGTCCCTACATTTCTATTTTACCACTTTTAGTCCCTAATCCAATTAACGCTTGTTATTTTAGTCATTTCTGTCAGCCAACAGACGAAAATAGCTGACGTGGCTAACGGCACATTAAAATAATAATTAAAAAAAATCTATTTTGGCATTAAAAAATGCCACATCAGCATCTAATTTAATTTTAATTAAATAAAAAAATTAAAAACAAAAAATTACAGATCTAAGAACATAAAAACCTGTTCTTCAATGTTCTTCTTAAATAAAAAAATAAACCAAGCAACGACATCAAACCCAGAATCAAAGTGCAAATCTAGAATCAAAGAGCATGAACATCAAACCTACAAGAAAAAAAAAAAAAAAAAACCATGAACATCACCAAATCAAAGAGCATAAACAAGAGCAAACACAGGAAAACCCACACGAAACCACACCCAAACCAAACCATCCAAAGAATAGAAACCCAGCAAAGCACCCAACTCATCCAATCCCAAACCAAACCATAATCAAAGAAATTTCGAATACCACCACAAGTTAATAACTTAAAAAACAAAAAGAAATTTCAAAATGTGAAATTCCCAGCAAAATCCAAAACCAAATCTCCAGCAAACCCCAAACTCCAAATGCCTAAAACGATCACCGATCAGACCAATAACAATAACAAACCCTGCAATCCTAACCAACGAACCCAGTCAAACCCAGCACCCACCAACAAGCTCCCTTCCACCAAGACGGAACCGGACCGAGAAGATCGAGTGGTGTCGGAAAAGTTACGCTGCTTTGGCCAGATTCCAGTATCGAGAAGATCGATAATGACATTGGAGCCGTCCAGAGACCGCGTTGGTTCCTGAGGCCGAGAAACTGAGGAGACCGAGTGGTGTGAAGCTCGCGACGGCAGTCCTCGAACACAGCGAGGATTGAGGGGTTTTTGCCGATCGTATCAGCTTCGCTTTGCGTGAGAGAGGCAGAGAAGCCATCTCTTTCTCTAAACCTAGATCTAAAGAGAAAGTTGAAAGAGAGATAGAGATAGAGATTTTGATCTGAGAGACAGAGAGAGCTTTAGATAAAAGAGAGCTTCATTTTAGACGAGAGAGAGCTTTAGTAAGTTGAATCTAGTGGATGAGCAATGACCAAAATGTTTTTTATTTGGATTTCAAATAAAGGAAGATGTCGGGTTTGCTCTTTGGTTCTGGGTTTATTTTTTTATTTAAGAAGAATATTGAAGAACAAGTTCTTATGTTCTTAGATCTGTAATTTTTTGTTTTTAATTTTGTTTTCAATTTTTTTATTTAATTAAAATTAAATTAGATGTTGACGTGGCATTTTTTAATGCCAAAATAGATTTTTTAATTATTATTTTAACGCGCCGTTAGCCACGTTAGCTATTTCCGTCTATTGGCTGACGGAAATAACTAAAATAACAAGTGTTAATTGGATTAGGGACTAAAAGTAGTAAAATAGAAATGTAGGGACCAAAATAGAAATGATCCCAAAATGTAGGGACGAAAAAGGCATTTACGCCATAATAATAATAAAAAAATCCTTAAAAAATAAAAAGAAACGGTTATAAACCGCGCGCCAAAGCCCTCCCATTCCAAGAGAGAGAGAGAGAGAGAGAGAGAGAATTAAATGATAAGGAAATGTACTGTAGAAGATATATAAGGGCTGAGAATCGAGAAACCATAAGGTCAGGCTTAATATCTCCACTACTAAGAGATTGGTAGCATGTGAACAGATTTTAGAGGATGGATTTGGGTGATTTCCTGAAAAGGTCAAGCGTAGATTTGTGGATGCTCATGGAAGCAACAATCACCGTGGCTTCTTGGGATGAGTACCGTAGTGAATTAAAGCATCGAAAGGAAAGTATCGTGGAGCTGATCAATAAGGCAACAATGGGTCCTCTTTTGTCCCCAACAAAGTGCCACGCTGCTATGGTTGAGTTGGTTGAGCTCTACAACGACGACGATGGTGATGATCACGAGTACCACGATGTGTTGGTAAAATTGGATGAGCACAAGAACAAGATTCTTGACATAAAGGAGCGTCTTGGTAGTCTTGATCATCAGGAGTCCAAAGCTTCTTTGGTTGAGTTGCTCGAGAGTATAGTAGACATGATTGGAGAGCAAGTGAGACGATTAAAGAAGCCTGAAAATGAAAGGTTATTGGCAACTCGCGTACTTGTGGGCAGGTGGGTTGGTATTGTAGATGAATGGTTAAAGTTGGATGAGACTAGAAATCAGGTTAATGTGGCTGATCACCAAGTTCTGAATGAGAGTAGTTCCGAACATCAACAACAACAACCACAACCGAAGCAGAAGTTGAAGTTGAAGTTGAGGCCCAAAAAAAATGAAGCTGAAGGAGCTGCTCCTCAAAATAGAGAAAGAAATGGGGCTCCTAATGAAGAAAAATCTGTCCATGAATCTTCTCCTCTTCCTCCGAAAAAGAGAAGAGGACCAGAGTAGATCAGTAATATTGTAAAGGTTTTGACTACTCTTGGCTTCATTTCATACTATAAATTTTCAAGATTTTTGTTTTCTCTCTACTTTTTCCCTCCTTTTTCCTTTTTCTGAATATAGTTGCTTTTACATAAATGGCAAGAACCTAAGGTGGCTTACAGATTCTAGAGTTGCTCACCTAGTGAATGAAATTGATGCTCTGTTGGATAGATTAGATGAATGAGCGCCCACTTGTGCATGTTAGACGAATATGATTCCTGTGGTGTATGAATTTTCAAGATTGTTGTTTTCTTTGTACCTTTTCTTTGTTTTCTTTTTCTTTTTTCGTTTCTTTTAAAGGGAAAGAGCCATGGAATGTATTTGATCTCATATTCTGAACAGAGATGTTATTTAGTGTATGAATTTTCAAAATTGTTGTTTATGCCTTGTGACTTCTTTGTTTTTAGTTTATCGTGGTTTATTCTGTCCTTTAAGCCCCAAGTGAGATTCATTTTGAAACTTAACCCATTTCATGAAACAAAAATAGCATATAATTTTGCAAATAAAGTTGATATTCTTTGTCTCTTAGAACTATTTTATATGTAGTTTGAAATCTGTACTAGGCAGGGATGATGCAGAGTAAACGAGATCTTCTCTAAATGCTGTAGCTCCACTTGTCTTGCTGCATCATGGTAAATCATTCATGAATTCAGTGCTTCAATTGCAACTTAATTTTTCTATGAACCATACCTTGTATGTAGTGTTAGGGTGGACCCTAAGAAATCCAAGTTTGCTCTGCTCATTTTCCTAATAGACTACCCTATATTTTAATTGAATCTTTACTCTATCAGACCTTTGTTTTCTACATCAGTTGTCGAGATTTTTATACAGCTCATTTCCAAGTGTTGCGTATAAGCACAAGCTTGAAAGAGAGGTTCAGACATATTTTGGAGAATGACTTGCACATCATGTTATTAAACTTAGAAGCTCTATTATATACCTTTGGAGCTTGATCAAATAAAAATTTCTTAACTATTATAATAATCAAACGTTCATGTTGACATAAAATTCTCACTTATACAAAGGTTGCTGCCTACAAGTCTTACTAAATTTGTTGCAATGAAACTGTTCAGTTTTTGTTGCGACAATAAAAAAGAACAACAAATCATTTTGTTATTTGGCTTGCATGGAAAATCATTAATGATTCTTATGATTCCAAATATTTTTTATATACAAAAATTTCCATTCACTAAACATCACCCAAATTGGTATATATTTAAAAATTTTAAGGCCATTTGGGAGCCTCAAATAGAAAATTGATTTCCAAATTCATAATCTACTCTAACAATTATGGGATAGCCATAATTTTAAGTGAAAAAAAGTTTAACAGAAAGTCAATTGTCAATCAATGCTAGTCATTAATCAACATTTAGTCAATGACGATCAGTGGTCAATTTGCATAGAGAAAAGGGGATAAAGCAAGAGAAATTACAATTGGGAGGATGATTTGTAGTGATTTACCGAATATGTAATATTCTGAGAAACGTTCCTTACTCTCAAAAAGCAAAAAACATATTTCACTTTATTATAAAAAAAAAAAAAAAAATTATCAAGAGTTTTATAACTCAATTGATACCTTTTAATATTATCTAATAGAAACATTTAAAATTCAAATTCCTCATTTCCCAACCGCCCAAAAACAAAATCCTAACAAACACAATTTCAAAAGTTCCACTATAAACAACCCCAACCCCAAACCCCCATGTTCTTACTTTACTTCCAAAAAATAAAAAACAATGCATTGCTTTTCCACTCTTAATTTCCCACCGCTTCCCACCATAGATAAGTTCTTGAATTTCCGAAATTGAGTTTAAAAATCCGTAGTACGTCAAAACAAGAGTAAGTTCAGAATAGATTGACAAATACATTTGAATCAAATAAAAACGCAAAGCATCTTTTACTCTTGGCCTGTACATGTAAGAAGACCATTGTACAAACCGGTGCACTTGAAGAGCCTTGGATGCATAGTGGAAGTGCATGTTTTCAGTGAAGAAAGATCTGACCACATTAACTTTTCTAATCTTCGAGTCTCTAGGCTATAAGAAAGGATGAATCCTGTAGTTTTAACATAAAGTATCTGCAGGTCGTCGTCAAAGGCAATAACCTTTAGATGTGGACGGATACACTCCGCTTCTTGCTCACAAGACTCACAAGAAGGAGATAACAACTCATGAAGTCTCAATTTCAATTCATCTTCTTCCACTCTCAGCTTAAGCAAGCACTTGTTCGCAATTCTATCTCCTTGAAAAACATCATCAACATCATCATTGTTGAGGTTTTCATAGGTCCATATATGAAATCCATAAAATCCTGATCGACAAAATTGTAGTTGTCCATCGGACTCCCACAAACAGTTTTCGTCCAAATCACTTCGCAGCTTAGAACTCATCTTTGGTAATGGAACGAGATCAAAGAACCCCTTTTCAACGTTATAAACCAGCATGACTTCACTCTTGTTTTTTGCCATAGTTTTCCCTTCCAATAGAGTGAAGTACGACAACATTTGTCAATAATATTTGTACGTGTGGAGTTGAAAATTCTAGCTTCACGTGTTTGTCCATTCCCTGGTTTCAGATGAGAATATGCGGCATTCGATTACTTTAGAATGAACAGTGAATTTGTTCAGGGAATAGCATATCACCTTGAAGTGCTTTTGAGAAATTTCATAGGCAATTGCTGCAAACACATAAGTTCCATAAGAGAAAAAGCACTTTCCGGTAGGAATTTCTAGATTCTGGTTAAGAGCTGGATTTGAAATAACATACTTTCTCAAAAGCTCTTCATCCTTTGTAAAATGTTCTTCGTCTTTCATAGCATAAAGAAGCAAGCCGTTGCAGGAGTCGACCAACCTGGCTTCACGGAATGAGTGACTGAGTGAGAGTGAGCTTTGTGCATAGATGACTCCTCTCTGATCTTCAAATGTTATGAAATTTGAGCTTTCGTGCTTCAAATTATGGCACATGTACATAAGGCTGAGGAAGATCTTAAAGAACAGAGTGACGAAGATGGTTTATTACACCACACCAAGTCTTTGATACACACTTCATTCTGGTACGAGGTTTTAAGGGGATATAAGAGACGATTTTTTCTACAAGTTCTCGACATGGATCTTCAAATCCAATATGTGTGTCCAACTTTTGTTTCCTCTTTCCATGGTAATTTGAATCCATCGCCATCAATCGGACTATATCCCTGTTAATGACAAGGAGACTAGTTGAATTTCGGCTTATCATATTACACGTACAAACTTAAACCCTATTTGGTAAAACTACCAAAATGAAATGAAATAAATACAGGGAATAGTGAAAATAAAAATCACTTAAATAAGTTCTATCTTCTTCCTTAAAAAAAAAGTACCACTTAAATTAAGTAATCAAGTATTTCATGTAGGAAACTCTCTTATACAAAGAAAAGAATTGCGAATATGAATTATTATAATATTCATGTATAGACTAAGTATCTGTTTGGCATTGATGAAAGTTGCCAACTTATTTTACTATTCAACTTATTTTTGCTACTATTTATGAGCCTTACTGCATTTTTTGGTATTATTCATATGTCTCACTGTACTATTTCAGCTAACTTTTATCTTTATCTACCGTACATTTAGCAAAAAGTTTTTAGTTTCAGCAAAATAAGCGAATCCCAAACAGGCCCTAAGAGTCTTGTAACTTAATTAATTGGTAAATTATTTTAATACTCTATCCCATTGCAAACATCAAATTATAAAATAAAAAAATTGCGTACATATGCCATTTTAGTTCACAATGAATTAATAGTAAAAAACAAAAATCCCACCAAAAAGAATTATACTCAATGAAAATTGAAAAAGCTCTTTATTTTTATTTAATTTTTTGGTCCTAGTTGTCTCAATCTCACCCCACACACACCAACCCATACCATAGGTGTTATTTATGTAGAAATCAAACAGCAACCATACACAGACCCTATTTCTAGTATGGTTCTCAGAACCGGACCGGAACAGAAGGTCGGACCGTGAGAACCGGGAACCGAGATGAAAACCGATTTTTTAAGCCTAAAGAACCGGATTTTTTGTTAATTCCGTGAACCCCTAAAACCGGGGTTGGACTGCACGAACCGGTGAGAACCGTGCGGTCCAACCCCTTAGCAATTTTTTTTTTTATTTTATAAAAACAACTTAACACAATTTTATTCTACTTAATTAAATTATCTATCTTTTACAAGGAATAAAAAAAAATTATAATTAAAATCCTTCAAAGATATTCAACTTTACTTCAAAAATTAATCATAAATTTTAATATTTTCATGGTTATTATTTTATTTTGTTAACTTTCTTATTTAATTATTAAATATATGATTGAAAATCATTAAATTTTCCTTACATATATAGATATATTAGTCAATTTTGCTAGTTTTATAAATTTAATATCTATATTTAGGCTTTAATTAATTATTAAATTAATTATGACGTCATCATGGTTTGACTTCGGTTCGACCTCAAAAACCTTGAACCTCTCCCTTTTACGGTTCAATGAACGGTCCGGGTCTGAAAACCTTGATTTCTAGTAGTAAATAGAAATAGGTGACTTGATACGGTTTCACAACTAGTAAAGCTCAATCAATAAGCTACGATCAAGCGTGGGTAGATGTATGGTACAATACTACATTGTGCACCTATACAAATCATAGCCTTATCAACAAACAATACCTCTATTAAACCATTAATTTCTTATATTATAGTAAGAATTTCAAAAAACAAAGACCAAGTTAGAACCAAAGCCATACATGATACAAAGTTACAAACACAAGGGGTAGATTAGATCTATAACTAAATAATCAAAATATACAAAAAATATACAAAAAAAAAAAAAGGAAGAAGAAGAAATTCTTCTAAGGACAAAATATTATAAAATATAAATAATGTAAGAGAATTTGGTTTAATTCTGAAACATTGCAGCCCCGTAAAATCATAAAATTCACAATGAATACTGACTTGAAAACTGATTATATATGAGCATATATAAGTCCCAACAAATTACCATATGCTGATCTATAAACCAAACTAATTAACAAATGTTTTTTTAAATTTTTTATAATTCAATAATTAGAGTCGGGAGATTTGAACGATGTTAAAAATATTAGGAAATGTCAATTGAATTACGAGATTCTTGACAAACCAATCTAATGTTTACTACTTACAAAAACTAAACTTTATTAGTTCAGTGAAGATTGCAATTGTTTACAAACAAATTAGATTATTAAATATTCAAAATTAAAAAAAAAAAAATTAGCCCTTTTTCAGTGTTTGAGAAGTATCCCACCCATAGGATCTAGATTGCAGCACATTTAAGAGTTTGGGAGAATTGTGTTTGGATTTTCTGGCTTATAGGTTAGGTTTCTTTTTTTTTTTTGGTCATCAACGGAATAGCATTAGATTAGGAATTTATAAGTCTATTACAACGCAAACTAGCTTTATCATCAGCTAGGATTCTTTCCACCACATTCGGAGGATGCAAAAATACAGCAAAAGACATTACATTACTTGCACCTAGCTTGGCTAAAGCATCAGCACATCGATTAGCCTCCCTAAAGATGTGTTTTATCTGCATGTTTGGAATCTCCTTCACAAGGTTCCTGCAATCATTAAGCAAAGGTTCTAATGTTAAGTTGGAAGAATTATTTTCCATGAGTAAAACAACACTCAAAGCATCTAGCTCAATGATGAGATTGTTAAGCCTCATTTCCTTCGCTAGTAATAGACCATCTCTTATGCTTAAAGTTTTTACAACACAATTACATAAAATAAATAAATAAATAAAAACTGTTTGGGGTTGGGGATGTGGACGATGAAACTGTACAGTACTTGAGCCAAAAGACATGTTGAAAAAATGTACTGTGGATATCAAAATTAGTGCGATAGGTACCTTGATAATCACCGTTCTGTCGTTTGTGAATTGTCAATTGTGAAGGACACAATCAAAAGCATTGAACCTGGTAGAAGAATAGTAGAAAAGAATGCCGTGCGGCATGGAAGCAAAGATATCACTCGCTATTTGTGAACCCTAATTCTATTTTATACAGGGTAGATTGCAAATTATATCTCAAAATTTGAGAGTGTTTGAATTTTATACTTTAAAGTTATAAAATTTGAATTTTACCCTTGATGTTTGGGGTGTTTGAATTTTATACGCTAAAGTTTCAGAATTTAGATTTTATTCCTTAAAGCTTAGGGGTGTTTGGATTTTATATCCCAAATTCTAAAACTTTAGGATATAAAATCCAAACATTCCTAAAATTTAAGGGGTAAAATTCAAATTCTGAAACGTTAGGATATAAAATTTAAACACCCCAAAAAGTTAGGGGCTAAAATCTAAATTCTAAAACTTCAAGATATAAAATCTAAACACTCTCAAACTTTATGGTGTAATTTACAATTTACCCTTCTTAATTTAAGAGACTTGGAATTGAATTGTTAACCTCATATTAGTGCGGCTAAGTTTGACTTACCTTCAGTGTTTTTTTAACTAAAATATTTTTTTTTTTAATGAGAAATTACCACATCACTCACTAACTAAATAAAATGTGGAGATTAAAACCCACTACCACTTGCTATTGTGTATTTAAAACAAAATGAGACATCCAGTTAAAAAAATACTGAAAATAAGTCAAACCCGTGCAGCTAAGCTAATTAGATATTAACAGGAGTCTTGGCGAGGTGGTGTGCCGCCAAAGCCAGAAAGTTACTTATAGGGTTCTGAAGAATTTAACACTAACCAAAAGAAACATATATGAGTGGGCATTACCTGTGACTTGAACCAGAAAATTAAGAGAGTCCTAAAATCCATTCCTAGTAATGAATGAGGGCTGAAAGTTGAAACTTTGTTCATTGTGTAAGATTGTAGAACTCGATTGAGTGAGATCAAGACTTTGTTGTGCGAGCTCAGGCAAAACTTTCGTTAAAGTCTCGTCTGTGACCACCTCAAGTCCAAACTCTATTTTTTTAGAGCAATGCCTATTTCACATGTTCACCTACACCTACACGCATAGTACACACACAAACACACTCACTACTTTTGTACAAAACGATTTTGGTTCAAAAAATTGAGTCTCAATTTGAAGTTCTTTTTTTCTTTTTTCTTTTTTCTTTTTGTGAGTGTCTGTCAGGTGAGAATTTTGTCAGCCATGTAATAAGTAAGTTTCATCATTAAAATTATGGTAAGGATCAAAATGAAGTATTATTGAGAAACTGGCAGAACCAAAACTAAAAATTTAAAAAGCAGAAGGATAAAAAAAAAACATGCCCTAAATTATTGGAACAAAAAGTAAATTTTTGCCTAGTTAAAATAAAGAAATGACTTTTGACTAAAATTCCCATAAAAAAAAAAGACTTTTGACTAAAATTTGGGGTGAGATTTTAAATAAATGTAACAGATGATTTCACATGACTAGAGTATGACTAAAAGAGTAATTTTAAAATACAAAACTCTGGTGCATATGGCTAACTACCCTATAAAACTAGGCTTACGCTCCTCCTTCCGTCACTTGGCAAATACCAACCAAGTACCAAAGCAAAGACGTGGAAAGAGAGACAAATAAAGCAATCGATAGCATCACAGAAAAGTAAAGACATTGCTTGGGGGCAAGCGTGGTGCTGCAGAGGGTGCAGAGGGTCGCATATTAGCATTTGATGCTTGAGAGTTGAGACTCAAGCACAACACGACAACTCCATCACTGTGGACCATTCCCACTTTTCACTTTCCAAGTTTTTACCCATGTCAATATGATCCCACTAATATGTACTGTATTTCTGTTTCTTAGTTCTTACTTAGTTTCTTATAAATAAGTACGGTTTTAGTTTTTTTTTTTTTTAAATTTCTAAATAAAAAGAATCTCTAGTATAAATTCATCAATTTTACATTATATGATGATTATGGTAATACTATGTTTATTACCAGATCTATAATGAAACTATCATCATAGGTACATCTCATTATTAAAACGCCAAAGCTCAAATCGCTCGATTAATTTCTGCCAAATATAATATAAAGTAATACGAGAACTTTAGTCAAATCTACCATGTTACTTAAGCGTTTTATTAAGGAAAGTATGGATTTGTTAAGGGAACGACCAAAGCTCAAATCGCTCAATTAATTTCTGTCAAATATAATATAAAGTAATACGGGAACTCCTTGAGTCAAATCTACTATGTTACTTAAGCGTTTTATTAAGGAAAGTATGGATTTGTTAAGAGAATGATAAAGCTAGCAAAAGCTACGTCGCACTATGGTAGTTATTAGGGGTATGGTACTGCAGTACATGATGTATCTTTGTGTAATTTGGAGAGTCAATTGTGTTAGGATTAGGAAGAGAAAAGGAGCAATAATGAAGGGTGGGGTGCGGGACCTGGTGGGACCCAAATGGCAGGGCGTGGGAGAAGGATGAACGTGACGTTGTCGGTTGTTTTATACAGAGGGGGTGAGCCCTTTGCTCTCATCAGTATCTCTCTTTGCACTTGACTCCTTATTATCTCTCCCTGGCTTCACCACAAGCAACCAAGCTGTCTCTTGTTGGATGTGTAGCTGGCTTGTTGGAAGCACTGAAACACAAAACCAAAACCAAAACCAAAACCAAAACCCCATCTTTCTCTCTCTCTTCTAGCTCTAATTCTGTGGTTGTGCGCAAGTGCAAGCCAGATAGATGGTAAAGCTGCTGCTCCTGCTGCTTTTCTCAGTAGCATAACCGTGAGTTTGGTCCAAGTTTTGATTTCTTGTATTATTTTGAGTTATTGTTTCCAATTATTTTATATCACATGCTCTCTTTCTCTCTTCAAAGCACGCGTCTTGTAAGTGAGAACTGTTGAAATTAGCAGCATAGGTTGGTGGGTTTAGCAGTACCCTAATTCTAAATCAGGTGGAAGTGGGAGAAAAAAAAACAACAGGATAATTAGTTAAGCTACCTCTAATTATCTCTTTGAAAAATTGTCGGCCTTTTTGATTGGAAGAGAAGTTACAAGGTACAAAATCTTGGTAGCGGTCCAAGATCTAAGCTAGGATAGAAGATTGAGAGGTTCCATCAGTGCATAAATAATGGAAATGAAAGCGCAAGAAAAAGAACTAGTAACCCCAGGATCTTTAAGCTATGGTGGTCATCTCATTGGAGGATCACTAGAAGTTGAGAGAAGAAGAGATGGATTTCATGGTGGAAGTGGAACTACAAGCCGCAGTCGTACACAGTCCCTAGGTCCTCAACAACACCACCCTAGTCAAGCAAGAGTTACAGTCACAGTCCCAGATCCAGTTACTAGTGCAACAATTGCACCCATGTTAGGCAGATCCAACTCAAACCCACAATCAGCAGCAACAGTTAGATACCGAGAATGCTTAAGGAATCACGCAGCGAGCACTGGAGGCAATGTTTTTGATGGCTGTGGAGAGTTCATGCCAAGCGGTGAAGAAGGGTCCCTAGAAGCTTTGAAGTGTGCTGCTTGTGATTGCCACAGGAACTTTCACAGAAAAGAGGTTAATGGTGAGACTCAATTCAGTCCTGGTTCAAGAAGAAGTATAGTGCTTAGCCCTCTTCAAATCCCCCCACTTTCATCTCCAGCTGGAGTGCTACACCATCAAAAATTCTCAATGGGGTTTCATACAAACCCTACTGCTCCCATTGTTCAACCAATGAATGTAGCTTATGGTGGTGGTGGGGGAGGGACTGAGTCTTCAAGTGAAGACCTCAATGTGTTCCATTCAAATGCAGAGGCAATGCCACAGCCACCATTTACTGTGTCAAAGAAGAGGTTCAGAACTAAGTTCACACCGGAACAGAAGGACAAGATGTTAGAGTTTGCTGAGAAGGTTGGGTGGAGGATTCAGAAACAAGATGAAGAGGAAGTGGTGAAGCTTTGTGCAGAGATTGGAGTTAAGAGACAGGTTCTTAAGGTTTGGATGCACAATAACAAGAATGCAATGAAGAAGCCGAATGAGACTGAAACGCAAACTTTTGAGATGGGTAATGCCAAACCAGTGGCGGTGGAGGGAGGCATAGAGGCTGAGATGTAGAAAAACTAGAAAGACTAGGATAAGGTTTGTATAGGATGGGGTGGTGGGTTATCAAGAATTTTATGTCAGAATCTTTGATGTGGGATTAGTGTAATTCTTTTTAAAATCCCTAGCTATTGTTGCCTTGTCTTAATGATTATTTTCCCAATTCACTTATTGTAGCCCTCTCCTTTCTTCTTCCTACATTTTTTTTTATTCTCCATTTTATGCAATATTGTTCTTCATTTTGTTTAATGCTTGGTTGAAATCAATCAGATGTGCAGAGACATTTTCTTATGTCGTAAACAACATGAGTTTGGTCAGACTTTATTGTGCACAAAGGTTGGCATGAACCCAATTAAATATGCTGGCAGGTTTGCAGAATTAGTTGATCAGTATTGTGTACGAAAGTTTATTAGTGTCGACGATTATGTTAAAATTCTTAAAAGCTCTTAGTATATCTACTCTAGCATGGAGTTTTCCTATCCAAACACACCTAACCCTAAGCTTGAAATGATAGTGGATTGAAATTTGTTATTTCAATAATTTAAATAAATACAAAAATGATGATAGTTAGAGTTAGTTTAAAAATTGATAATGTGACAAAATATAACTTACTCATTTTGAAATCAACGAACAAGATTTTAGTGACTCAGAGGTAAAGTTATCTTAAGAACTCTAAAAGAATCATAATAGGAACAACTACAATTACATTATTATTCTATTTTTTTTCCCAACAAATAGAATATTAACAAATTTATTATTTTGCAAATATTAAGTCTAATGAAAAGAGAGGGGGAGGAGGAATCTGATTATGCATCACTTTGGCTCAAAGAAATCTGGTCAACTTAGATTTGTATTAAAAATAAAAGAAGAGATGGGTTAAACATGGGTTGGTTGATTCATTCATAATCTGACCCCCTTTATGACCTTCTTTCTTCTTGGTCCCTCTCTCTCTCTCTCTCTCTCACTCTCTAGAAGACCATGACCACCATATCTTAGAAGATTGGTCACCCAGGCAGGGTGGGTGCCTAATATATTTCCACTCAATAACTCAATAATTCATGGATTAAATTTATTTATGTAATTTTCTTTTTTTAGAATATAACTAGGAGCAAAGCCATATAATTTTAGACTATATCTAGGACTAAGGCTTTGTAAAACTTATTTTCTATCAAATATAAATTCTCAATTCTATCAATGAAACAAAATATTCATTTATCATTGTGATTTTGAAAATTTTTTCATTAAATTAAAATAAGTGGTGATTGAATGTAAAACTATGGAAGAAGCATTATTATTATGAAAAACTATGACTTTGTTCCTAAAAGTATATGTTAAAGTTCTATTTTCTTCCTTGAATATGAGTTATATCAATTTCATTGTTATAAAACTTAAATTAGATTGGCCGGTGGATTAGGTTAACTATGATTCAATGCATAAAGAGATATGGTCCAAGCTAAAAACCAACGTACACAAAAATTAGTCAAAATTTTTTCAAAATCAGTGATGGATGATTTGAGAACTTGCTCTCCAAATTACATCTCCTAGTTCTCCAATAGGCTTTCTATGTGGGGTTAGATCTTATGAAAGAGATGTAAGAATAGTAGGTTTAGGATGATTTAGGTTGAAATTTTGTAGTATTAGACCTCTTATTTTTGTTTGGACTGTTTTGTGTCGGGCTTGTTAGAAAAATGAACCCTAACAATTATGTAAAGAGTATATATTTTATTTTTTTTTATTTTTTTTGGTGATAAAGACTAAAGTGTGTATTTTGAAATACAAGGAAGTATTGGATAAATCGCGAGGCTCTTGGCAAGAATGATGACAATTTAATAAAGCATTCATCGGACTTTATCAAAATTAGGAGGTGGAAGAAGAAAAAATGTAAAGAACTAAAGATCTGGGAACAAACCAATAGACTCTCGTCACGTTTCCATATCATAGGATCTAGAACTCAATTTATGACAAAATTTTCAATTTGCCTTCAACTCTTTGCCAAATGGCAAGTTTCCATTTGGCTCCTCTTGGATGTTTGTTAAGCCAACCATTGTCTCTCTCGCATACCATAAATATACTCAAACTGGTGTGTGAATTACGAGGAGACAACTCAAATTCTGACTTTAGAGGATGTTTTTAGATATAAAAATTCTTAGACGGCACTATTTTGTGTCTTATTTTTGTTAGGACACGTTATAAAGGGTAGATAAAAAATAGTAAGTTTATGTAAAAACAACATATAATAATCAAAGTTTACCACATAAAATAGTTGTGATTATTTATTAGTGTGGTAAAAAGTATATTCCTAAAATTACTGTTTTGGATTAACCCAAACCACATTTTTACCAAAACACTAGTAACATAAAGTCATAAACCCCTTCTTATACCCTAAACCACATTTTAATATTTTATCAACACTTTCATATCTCTCTCACACACACTATGTCTGCCTCTATTAACAATCTTGCAACTACATTTGCCACTCTACAAATCACATCATCATCATCAAATTCTTCTTCATTGAACCAAACAAATTTTCCTCTTTCAATCTCACAAAAATTCATATCTACTAAATTGAACCCCCATACAAAGAGTGTGTTTGGATACCACTTATTTTGCTGAAACTAAAAAATTATTACTGAAAGTACTATAAATAAAGATAAAAGTTAGTTGAAATAGTAAAGTGGGGTCCATGATAGTATTAAAAAGTACAGTATGACTCAAAAATAGTAGCAAAAATAAATTGAATAATAAAATAATTTTTATTTTTAATTCTAATCCAAACGCGCACCAAATCTACCTAATTCCCAAAAATCCACCTTCATTAAACTCTATGGCCCACCAGGCCCACCTTCTCTCCATTCAATCTCCACTGTCCATCTCCAGCATCTCATCACCAAACAACGTCATCACAAACCAATCTCAATCCCCATTGACATTGTAAAGGAAAGAGGGTCGCTTTGGTCGGCGTTTCGGCCTCGTTTTTCTCTGACTTGCACTCGCTTCCTCAAAATGAGTTAAATCGGCGAAATTGAAAGGTTGGGATTGGATAGCGTGTGTCGCGGTCAATGACATGTTCGTGATGAGGGCGTGGGGAGAGATCATGGCCGTTGGTGAGAAAGTCATGATGTTATCTGACGGCTGTAGAGATTTGTCAAGAGCACTAGTGGTGTCTTCGGATTTGAATTCCAAGTCTTGTTTGGGCTTAGGTGTTCGGTCCAAGAGGTTTTGCTTGTCTTCTTTCAACCGTGTGATTACGAGCATTGACTTTGACGATGAAGAATAAAATTAAGTAGAAGGTTATTGACTGGTGGTAGATATTTTTGCACAATTTTTGTTAACGAGATAGTATACTGTGATTGTTACATAATACAACTACATACAGGTGGTGTATTCCTCTAATCCCAATTTATTTATTATCTTAAATAATTGTAAAAATAAATTGTGTTTCTAGGTTATTGTGCATTAAATTAATCATTAGGGTAACAAAATTTGATATGACCTGCAAACTAAACACGACATGACACGAAATTAATAGATTATGAGTTGAGGTTTAATGAGTTTATGTCATATTCAGGTTGATACGGTTGATCCATTTAATGTTGAGTTTATGTTCAACCTATAAAACCTGTTTGACCCATCTTATCTGTTTGACCGTATGACATTGGATTCACAAAGGCATGGCATGCAAACTTTTTTTTTACCATAAAGCTCTGTGGAGTTAACTTTCGGTATTACTTTGTACTATTTGAGACCCTTTATTTGCTCTGTTATAACATTATTGTAAAGCTGGAATGAATTTTTGATTTGGAATCAATTTTATATCGTAAAATTTTATGACTTAGGATTATAGGAAAATTAATGGGATTTAGTCTAACTTTATGTTAAATAAAAGTGACACCGAACAGAGAGACATGTACAATGTATTGCTTCCCTTTTGTGTTTGGGTGGAGGAGGAGCCAGGCTTTCTGGTAACTCAACTCCAAGGACGTAAAGTATCATGCTAATTGAAGTGAATTTTTCTTTCCAAAAAAGCTTATATCTTTTCGGTTCTGAAATGTTCATATATGCTTGTTATTTTTTCTTAAATTATAAGTAAGTTTTGGTTCAGGGGATAGGGAGTGAGAGACTATTGCTAGACTCTTTTAGTCTTGTGAGGTTAAAAGCTTATATGGTATCCTTGTCTTGTCCCATCTATCTCTGTTTAGTCCATGATCAATCACAACCATATAATCACCCATGTGTGGGCTGTGGGCATGTCCTTTTCTTTGTTTCTTACTCATAATCTTCTATCATTTTACCATTTATATTCATGTGTTGCACGCCATGTGTGTGAGGTAAAACATTCCTTATTGGAAAAAAAAAAAAGGGTTATGTGCAAGGCTGTTATATTTTTCTGGAATCAATTTCATATATTTGCAATGAGTATACGTACATTGTAATAGGCCAAAAACGTATTGACTCATTGTGATGAATTAATTGATTAATTAGTCAAATTTATTAATTAATCAAATTAGCATGCAAAGCGCATGGTAGCACAAACAAATCACCAGTTAAACTAAGTATGCAGCGGAAATAAAATTGACATGGTGATTTGTTTATGAATGGAGAAAACATACATGGCAAAAACCCCACCGGGTGATTTTAAGGTCACCACTTCCGAGAATCCACTATTATCAAAACAAATTGTTACAAGTAAAGTAATCTCAGTACCTTATACCAACTTACAGTTGAACCCTTACCTCAATACCCAATTGGACTTGTTTTGTAGTGACAATCTCTCATTTTCAATACACAGCTCCCAGTATGTGACTAATCAATTGTGCCCAGTACACGACTTAATCACCAACTTAAGAATGATGTTGGCTGCAAAGTTTTTCAGTTCATCCAGACGATGAAGATCATGAAGTTGCTTAGTCACAAAACCCTACGGTGTACAAATACAGTAACTTCTTGAAGAGAAAGATGAACTAGGGCAAATTCTGTCTCTGGTCACAATTTGCATGAACAAGACTTTGCTTCATACTTGTGGAACCTTAGACGGTCCTTAAAATAATTCTTATATATGTTTAGAGTTGTGAGAAAAGAAAGTTTAAACATATATTCACGGATTGGATGAAAAACAGTTTTGAAAAACTGAACTTCATAAACCTCGACAGATACCCTATCTGTCGAGCAGTTGTCGAGCCTTGGACTGAAACAGCTCTCTTTAAATCTCGATAGATGCTAGCTGTCGGAGTTTTAATGAACAGCACTTTTTGACTTGATTCTTGAACAGACTTGCATGACTTTAACACTTGAACTTGAAACAAAGTTGCTTGAAATATTAAACACATCCTAGATCTACCCAATTACAAGTAAAGTGCGTTTTGTCAAAAGATTAGTCAATTACATAAAATAGTGACATATGTTCCTAACATTGAATCACATATGTCCTAACACATTGACATGCTGACTTTGCCCATAGCTGAACATATTTCTCAATCTTAGAGCTAGTTGGATATTATCTGAATTCTGAAGGACACAATTCGATCATGAAGAAAAAATAACTTGAAATAAGGATTATAATTGTGCAGGAGATGTGATTACACAATCCAAATTTTCTAATGCTTAGTATGCCCCTGCCTGTTCTTTCTAGGCCTCTGCATTTCCAACAACGCCAAGAGCCCTGAAAACGTATCAAATACCGGCAAACACACACACGAAGAAAAGAAACCAAATTTGATCTTCTTATAAAAAAAAATTGAAACAGACGTAAAACTCTATGCTATGATTGAAATGTGTCGGTCAATAATATATTGATAGGTTTTTTTTTTTTCGTCGATCGGTTTTGAAATGTTCGAACTTCAAATATGCTTGTTAACGATATCCGAAGGTAAAACATCTTAATTGCGGTGGAAGATAAAAAATAAAAATAAAAATAAAAAATCAACTTTCAAAGGACTAAAAACGTTTCTGATTATATAAAATAGGATGGATGACGTTGGATTTGTCAGCTTTATATTGTGTTGCTTTGTCCATCTATATACGCCGTGTCCATAATCATTCCCACCAAGTACCATTTGTAGGATTTTTCTCATAAAAATCACCCAAATAATGTTGATATTGGTAGGTCAGTCATCTTCTTTGTGCCTCGCTCATAGTCTCCCATCATTTATAATCATGTGTAGTATGTTATGTGTGTGAGGCGCACCAAACATAGAAAAAAAAAAAAATATATATATATATATATATATAACAAGGTTCATATGCAAAGCCTATGATATATTTTTGAAGTCATTACATATATAGTAGCAACGAATACATTGATATACTGGCTTTGCCCATAGCTGAACATATTTCTCAATCTTGGAGCTATGAAAGAGAGCCTGTTTAGTATTGTTTGAAGGACACAAGTTTAGAAGAGATATGACATGAAATAAGGACTATTGCACCATCCAGATTCCCATTGCTTAGGTTGCTCCAGCCAGTTCTTTCTAGTCATTTGACTTTACAATGCCAACAAACCTGTAAACATATCAAGCAACTGAGTGGTCAGTACCTTCAAAGGAAAAAGTACTCAAAGTAGGAGAAAAACCAATTCGAACTTCAAGCTTATGAATCCTATATATGTTGGCATGAAAACATGCATTGCTAAAAAATGCTTCTGTATATTTTTCAACTTAATTTATGGTTAATGAGATAATTATGCTAACAGAGTACAAATATGTTGCCAATTGAATATCATTTTACTCCAAATTAAAGTCATGTTTCTTCTAAAAGATGGTGTTTTGTCATTTTAACACAAGTAATTAATAATTTTAAACCAAAAATTATTAGAGTAAAAAAAAAAAAAAAAAAACCAAAAATTATTAGGATGAACTAAAATTCACTTACTCTAGTATGTCTCGAAACCATTGAAACCATGATGAGGTGGTTTCCTTAGCATTATCCACCGCGGTACTCACAGAATTTGCAGTATTCGTTGCCGCTTCATGGACCGTGGTGGTCGCTTCATGGACCGTGGTGACGGCCTCATTTACATTATCAATAGCAGCTTGCACATGGTTTACATCATCATCAGCCAACACCGAGTGGATCGACAAAACAAGCACCAAAGAAAGCACAAAAACAAGAACAACACCTATCTTTGCCATATCTCTTCCTTCCTCCAAAACAAGACTACTTATAATAATAAATGAATATAAGCGTAAAATTCTATATTATTGTTTAGTAATATTATGAATAGGCGAGCTGAGAATGTGAATATATAGTGTGTAGGATAAGCAAAGTCGGGTATTGCGTAAACAACCATAGCCGTGTCTCTCGTTAACAAATATGTAATTTTTGGAATAGTCTTTTTTCTTTGTCCTCGTTTAGGGGTTTCAGTTGTAAACCTAGATTTGATTACGAGTGTTACATGGCTCGGTTTTAAATTGACTTGTCAAAGCTGGTTGAAATTTGAGGTACAAGAGGTTCGTGTGATGGGTTGGCTTTGGAGGTTACAGAAATGGTCACTCTGGGACTTATATTCTGTTTTCTTTTTCCTTGTTTAGGGGTTTAGAGTTAGAAACCAATCCATGTTTTTTTTTTGAAAGGGAAACCAATCCATGTTTTGTTGCTGATTGTCGATGTAGTTCTAGTTTGGTGAAAAAATTTGTTCTTTCTTAACAAAAAGGAAACCATTGTGGCATGGTTTGGTTGAAATTTGAGGTGCAGGTGGTTACACACTTGCACTTGGCTTTCGCTTAACAATGTCCTAGCCCAGACCGAAGTCTAAGCTTAGACCAATTCTAAAAGCCCATTTTCTAGAACAGTTTTATAGTTCAATTGACACATTTTGACGGTTTAATTCATATCCCTTAAACCCCCAACTATTAAATCTTTATTCTAGAACAATTTTGTAGTTCAATTAATACATTTTGATGTTTTTATCTATATCTCCTCACCCCCAATTATTAAGAACTCCCTTATTCTAAAACAGTCTTGCAATTTAATTGATATATGTTGATGTTTTTATCCGTATCTCCTCACCCTCAACTATTGAGTTTATATATATATATATATATATATATATATATAGGGTCTGTTTGGATACCGCTTATTGCTGAAAATTGAAAACTAAAAATACTGTAGCAAAATAATTTTTAAATGTGTGAATAGTGCCATGGGACCCAGTTTTAAAGAAAAATTTACTAAAATCCGTACTTGCGAGTCCCATGAACAGTGCATGCACAAAAAAACGCAGACGCGCAAGTCCCCTGTTTTCAGTGCAATCCAAACATACACATAAAATAAAAGTTGAGTTTTAAAAGTAACTATGGTTGTGCCTGTAGGGACCGGATTTAAGCACTATGCCTAATGAATAAGTGAACTCAAGCCCAACAAGTCCAATATAATAAATTTGTAGAGAATTGATAGAAGAACTGGGCTTTGACAAGTGTAACAACAGCTGAAGATGACTTAAAGAATGAATAAGTAAAATGAATATGGACTTAGGCAAGTGATTCAATCCTCAGCGCTAGTCCAAGGAGCTTTAACTTATTATTTCTTGAGTGACAATGACAATGGTTACAAAGTTAGCTCAGAGTGCTATAATGTTTTCTCTGGTAAAATCATGATCCCCTTTTCTCAGAGCTTCTTCTTCCTTATATACTACTTTCCTCTTTCATTCCCACCATACATGTGCAGGTCAGATCTGCTGTTGCTGGTATTTGTCACGTCAACCTCCTCCCAAAGCTCTTAGATAGTAGCTGTGAGTCTAAAAAGCCACTGCTCAGGTATCATTTCCACATTAATGCAGCCAGAGGGTTAGTTATGGAGAATTTAATGTGGAGGCAACAGCTTTTCCTAGAATTGCTCTACCGCCATGCTCCAGTGTGCTTACTTGTTGTACTTATTATTTTCCTTAGAGTGCTTTGGAAGATTGTCTTTGCCAGTAAATCACTTTTCTTCTACCTCGGCTTTAGCTAGCTGAGGACAAAGTTGTCCTCAGCACACTTTCCAGGGTTGTCATGATTATCGTTGCCTTCTTCATATGCGATTATGCGCCTCAGGCCAAGTACAAGGGGTGGATGTATATCGCTGGGCTCTATGAACCCACAATAGCCCCTCAAAGTTCTGCTGTCTGGCACCTTGGACAGAAATGAGGATTTTGATGTCCTCGGGCGTACTTTATGCTTATCACGTTTTGTCTTCTACCGGTGTCAGTGCCTTTTTAACTGCCCAAGGCATATTCCTGACGCTTCGACATCTAGAGCGTGACCTCATTAAATTCTTGCAGCTGGTTGCCCCCCCACCCCCACGTTCTACGGCGCAATGGTGATCCAACGATGGAGAGATTTTTTTAACTCATGAGCGGGAAAATTCCCGCTACTACTTAGACTTGGGTATAAATACCCATTTAAATCAATTTTCCCAAATTACCTTTGCATTCAAGAGCTCTTGCGCACGTACGTTGAATTTTTCAATATTTCTCACTCACTCGTGTCCCTTCAAAAGCCTGTCCGAGGACACTTTCCTCATCCTTGTAAGTTTTTCCAAACTTTTCAAACTTTCTTTACTTTCCCTTCTCTGTGTCTTTCTTCCTGCACCTCTCTTTTCCGACTTTCTTTGGCATCTCTGAATTTTTCCTAGGGATGGGTAGATTTAAGAGTTTGGTAGAGTCCGAGGAAGGGATGGAAAAATTTAAGGCTGACTACAGGATTTCACCCAACATGGGCCTGAGATATTGTAAGGAGGGCGAATGGCATTTTCGAAGGGAAGAGGTGAAGTGGTGATTCCCATGATCGCCTTTATAGAAGGTGGCGTAAGAATCCCTTTGGGGCCAGTAATGAGGGATTACCTTAGGATTGTTAGGCTAGCCCTCACTCAGTGCGCCCCAAACGTCTTCAGAATACTAGGGTGTGTAGATGCCTTAAACAAAAAAATGGGGCTACAGTTGACCCATCATGATGTGAATTGGGTCTACAGCCTTCACTACATGAAGGGGAAGGGGTACTACCTGAAGACAACGAAGCTTGAAATTAGGCTCATACAGTGTCTTCCAGAATCTAGCAAGGGGCTAAACAAGGATTTTCTGATCGTGTTCAAGGAGTGGCATGATGGCATCCCTTACCCGATGGAAGAATGGCAACCAGGTGGGGCTCTAGGGATAGAAGCAGGACTTCTTTGTTGCCTTAATGTGACTTATGTTGTTAGGCTGCTAACACTTTGCTTTTTATGGTTCTGCAGATAGACACGCCATTGAACCAAACTTCAATTTGGTCAACAAGGAGAGCTTAGACAACATCCTCAAGGCTGAGGTGTTTGTGAATGAGGAAGACAATCAGCTCAGGGCGGCTCACTTGATACTTGGATATACGCCGATCTCTCGTGCTTTCCAAGCGCCGAAGTGTGTCATCAAGGCCCTCGATCCACGTCTCCATAGGATCAGCGTCACAGTTGAGGGTTTCCTGCTTCCTGAGGGTACTTCAATTCCAAAGGGCGTACCCTTGGTTGGTTCTTCTTCTTCCTGTCCCAAGGTAAAGGAAGAGGAAGAAAAAACAGAGAAAGAAGAAGAAGTCATTAAGTTAGGTTCGTCCGAGGACAGATTTAAGGTGTTCAATCGAGCTCAGTTGTCTAAGGCCTTTTTTGGTGATCTCGGCCAAACTGTATTGAAGCAGACTTCGGTTTGGTAGAAACTCCTTTTGAAGAGGATATAGGTATACAGAGGAGACAAAAACAAACTTGCTGGACTTGATTGAGTCCCAGCCGGGGAGGGAGACACAAGGGAGAGCAGTTCAGAACAAACCTCCTTCCCCTTTTCAGAGCAAGCTCCCTTCCGCTCCATCCAAACTTCCTCCTCCTCCTCTTAAGCCAACCCTGCCGCCGAGACCTGAGCCTTCAGACCCCAAACAAAAAAGGGAGTTAAAGGGCAAGGGGGTGATGGAGGTTGAGAAGTCTTGCCCCACACCAGAAGAGGAGGCCCAGGGAGCCGCAAAGCAATAGAAAGTTAGGCACAGGGGGTCTAAGAAGGGGGTCACTCCTTTACTTGAGCCCTAGGCCTGGCTTCAGGCTCCAATGCTCGATGGGGCCCCCCCCTAATGGACGATGCTTCCATCAGGGACTTCTAGGGAGGCATTGGCAGCCATGTGGCCAATGCTTTAGAGAGGGCCCTGTTGCTACCCTCAAACATGGCTGAGTTGCGATCCTTTAGGAGGCAGAAGGTCTTCCTCAGCCTCAAAAGGTACTTGGGCATGGTAAGGTTTCCTACTTACTTAGTTTAGTTAGTTAGCCTCCCCCTTTCTTTTTCTTTTTTTTTTTATAGCAATTTTTCTCTGTTTACCTTGTATTTGTTCTCTTTTCCAGTCTGTTCAAGCCATATTTAGGGTAGAGGAGATGGCCAACAGCTACAGCAGACAACTAGAAGATGAGAGGACTAGGCGTGCCGCAGTTGTAAAGGCCTTTAAGATTGCTGACCAGTCTACTAGGGACTTGAGAAGCAAGCTGAAGGATGAGGAGAAGGCCCGAAGAGTGCGGATTTGGTTTTAAAGGGCACTCAGAAGCAAACCGAAGACCAAAGGCTACTCCTTCGCAAGGCCGAGGACCAATTGGCTACTACCAAAAGGCAGATTGAGTCCTTGAAGAAGAAATTGGAAGGTGTAGAAAAGGCCAAGGACAATATGGAGAAGGCTAGAGACGAGTCAGTCAAAGCTCGGGCGGAGACAGAGAAAGCTAGGGAGTAGGCGGAGGAGACTAAGGAGTGGGCTGAATAGGAGGCTTATGAAATAGGGGTGGCTGAGACTGTGACCAATCTCAAAGCCCGCCCAAGTTCTAGGGGTATGCAGGCTCTACTGCTCCCAAGTTTGGGTCGAAGCCCTCAACCAAGCTGGGGTTGAGGCTTCGTCTGAACTTAGGAGAGCAGAGAACGTGTATTACCCCCCTGCTCTCCGAGAGTCTGCTCCTGCCAGTTTCGAAGCCGATACTCCCCCTGAAGCAACAAAGGCAGGTCAAGACGGTGCTACCAACGCTCCCATCCCTATTGACAAGCCTACCGATGAGACTGGGCATTCTGGGGTGTCAGAAAAAGAGCAGACTATTAACTAAGAAGTATCCCAGGATTTGATGAAGCCTCCAGCTGACCCTCAAGCTCCTCTTGCCGATAAGGAAGCCCCTGAGCCCCTCAAAGTCGTTCCTCCAAGCCAGGATTCTGAAGCCTCTGACACAGCCTCCCAGTAGCCTTCCAAGGACAAATTAACTATAAAGTTGAAGAAATAGGCTGTTTCTTTTTATTTGTGTGTGTGTGTTTTTTTTTTTTTAGGTGTACTTGAACTTTTGTAATGAAACCGCCTTTTTTGTAATGAAATGTGTGCACTTCTTTCAATGATAAGGCCCTTGCTTATATGATTCGTGTTTTTACTAACATTTGAATAATCCTAGTAGTGTGTCTCATCCTTCATTAAATGGACAATCAAAAATACTAAATCTAAAATGTAAATTTTATTTAGGCTTTAATTGATAATTGAATAATCTCAGTAATGCAATTTGCCTTCTATTAGGTAAGCCACAAAAGAATTCAAGTTTATAATGCAGATCTCATACTTTCTAGGTTCATAAGTTATGGCAGGACGTGCAAACATACATTTTTTATAAACTTACTAATCTCAAGGAAACATTATAGTATTGACTATAAAGGAAAGATAAGCCCAGTGTGCCTTGAAATGCTTTAAGTGATGCTTATGGATGGGCAAGGCAAGTGATCTAAGGAGCCAGGCTCCATTTAGGGTCCTGTTTACTTAGATAAATGTTTAAAGTAGTTAACTTTCTCAAGGCCTGTAGTCTAAGGATCCATGCAAGACCTTGGTTCTGTCTAATACTTAGATAGTTGCCAAAAGTTATTAGTTTCCCCAAAGTTTGTGGTTCGAGGATCCATGCAAGATATTGGTTCTGTCTAATACTTAGATAGTTGTCAGAAGTTATTAGTTTTTCCAAGGTTTGTGGTCCGAGGATCCATGCAAGACCTTGGTTCTGTCAATACTTAGATAGTTGCCAGAAGTTATTAGTTTCCCTAAGGTTTGTGGTTTGAGGATCCATGCAGGACCTTGGTTCTGTCTAATACTTAGAAAGTTGCCAAGAGTTATTAGTTTCCCTAAGGTTTGTGGTCCGAGGATCCATGTAAGACCTTGGTTCTGTTTAATACTTAGAAAGTTGCCAAGAGTTATTAGTTTACCCAAGGTTTGTGGTCCGAGGATCCATGTAAGACCTTGGTTCTGTCTAATACTTAGATAGTTGCCAGGAGTTATCAGTTTCCCCAAGATTTATGGTCCGAGGATCCATGCAAGACCTTGGTTCTGCCTAATACTTAGATAGTTGCTAGAAGTTATTAGTTTCCCCAAGGTTTGTGGTCTGAGGATCCATGCAAGACCTTGGTTTTGTCTAATACTTAGATAGTTGTGAACCGCATGACACGCAATTACAATAAGTCAGAGTGCAAACAAAACTGCTTTCATTAATAATAATACCTTCTTATGTTATTTACATTCCATGGGCAGAGTACAGCTTTTTCATCTAAGTCTTCTAAATAATAGGCACCTATTCCTGCCACTGAAGTGATGCGATATGGTCTTTCCCAGTTGAGCCCCAACTTTCCCCAGGCTAGGTTCTTAGCACTACCCAAAAATTTTCTCAACACCAAGTCTCCTGGTGCTAGTAGCCGTAGTTTCACATTGGCATCATACCCTTGTTTGAGTTTTTGGTGGTAATAGGCTAGCTAGATCATTGCCTTTTCTCTTCTCTCTTCGATTAAATCTAAACTGTCTCTTAGCAATTCATCGTTGTTGCTCGGAGTAAAGGTGCTCATTCTCAGCGTTGGGAAGCTAGTTTCTACAGGGATGACAACTTCGGCCCCATAAGTCATGGAAAAGGTAGTCTCTCCTATTGATCAACGTAGTGTAGTCCGATATGTCCGCAGGACATGTGGCAGTTCTTCCACCCATCTTCCCTTCGCATCATCCAACCTCTTTTTCAGTCCATTAATTATGACCTTGTTGATGGCCTCTACCTGTCCATTTTCTTGGGGATAGGCCAGAGTGGAATATCTGTTTGTAATTCCCAGGTCACAACAGTATCTCCTGAAGGCCTTGCTATCAAATTGAAGACTGTTATCTGAGATGAGGGTATGAGAGACCCCCAATCGAGTAACGATGTTCTTCCAGATAAACTTCTTAGCATCCACGTCCCTGATGTTAGCCAGGGGCTCGGTTTCGACCCATTTGGTGAAATAGTCTGTGCCGACCAGAAAGTATCTCTTATTTCTTGCTGCTTTAGGAAAAAGGCCTACAATATCCAAGCCCCACTGAGCAAATGGCTATGGACTAGAGATAGAATTGAGAACCCTTCCTGGTTGGTGGAAGGTTGGGGCAAACCTTTGGCATTGGTCACATTTCTTGACATATTCTTGGGCTTCCTTCTGCATACCCAGCCACCAATATTCTTGAGTGATGGCTCTATGAGACAGAGATCTTCCCCCTATGTGACACCCACAAATTCCTTCATGCAGCTCTTCGAGCAGTAATTCTGATGCTTCAGGGTGTATACATAGCAAATACGGCCTAGAATAGGAACGCTTGTACAACCTGTGATTCTCAGACAGCCAGAACCGATGAGCTTTTTTTCGTATTTTCTCGGCTTCTGATTTCTCTTCAGGTAATGTATCATCCTTAAGGAAACTCACTATATGATCCATCTAGCTCGGATCCACTCTGATCTGATGGATCTGAACCATGTCCATCTTGACTCCATCTGCTCTGAACAAGTCCTCAACAAGGATGATTCGAGGTAAACCTTGGGCCGAGGAGGTGGCAAGAGTGGCCAATGAGTCTGCGTGCATGTTTCCACTCCTAGAGACATGTGACAAGTCGAAGAATTCAAAATCCGATTGCAAGTGCCTGACCTGACTCAGGTACTCCTGCATTCTCACATCTCTGGCATCTAGCTCCCCCTTCACTTGGCCCACAACTAATCTCGAGTTCAAGAATACTTCTATTGCCTTTCCCCCCATTTTCTGTACCACGACCATTCCTTGCAGTAAAGTTTCATATTTGGCTTCATTGTTTGTGGCCGAGAACCCTAGCCATAATGATTTCTTTATGGTAATCTTATCAGGAGATATTAGGACTAGCCCCACCCCAGACCCCCTTTGGTTTGCTGCGCCATCAACGTACACTTTCCAGTGTGAGGGTCCTTGCGCAGAGATCATGCCAACCATTTTTCCGTCCATGTTTTGGTCCTTTGTTACCATTTCTACCAGGGGTTCGGGAAATTCAGCTATTAAATCAGCGAGAACCTAGCCCTTGACAGAGGTCCGAGGCATGTACTTGATATCAAAAGCCTCTAGAACTGTGCTCCACATGGCAATTCTTCCCGTGTAATCGGCACTTCGGAGTACAGACTTAAGTGGAATCTGAGTTAAAACAACAACGGTGTGCACTTGGAAGTAATAAGGGAGTTTTCGTGTGGCATGCATTATTGCCAAAATTGCCTTTTCCAGTGGTAAATAACGCACATCGGCCTTATGTAATGATTTTCTTACATAATAGACTAGCCGTTGTAAGCCACCGTCAATTCGTATCAACACCAGGCTTATAGCATGAGGGGCCACCGCGATGTAGGCGAACAAAACCTCGTCAACCTCATGGCTGGACATGATGGGTGGCCGAGATAGGTATTCCTTAAGTTGCTGGAAGGCCAAAGCGCAGTTCTCAGACCACGCAAATCCTGTCCATTTATTCATCAGGAAGTAAAAAGGTCGGCACCTATCCGCAGATCTGGAAATAAACCGATTCAAGACTGCGATCATTCCAGTGAGTTTCTGGACTTCTTTGGGGTTCCGAGGGGGTTGCAGATTGTGAATTGTTTTGATCTGATCTGGGCTCACCTCAATTCTCCTATGAGTCACCATATAGCCCAAAAATTTGTCAGACCCAACACCAAATGAGCACTTAGAGGCATTGAGACGCAACTTGTGTTTTCTTAAGATGTCAAAAATGACTCTGAGGTCTCCCACATGCTCGGACACTACTTTACTCTTTACCACTATGTCATCTATGTAGACTTCAATACTCTTGCCCAACTGTGGTTCAAACATTCTTGTTATCATCCTCTAGTAGGTAGACCCCACATTCTTCAAACCAAAAGGCATCACTTTGTAGTGGAAATTTCCAATAGGAGTAACGAATGTTGTTTTTTCTTGATCAGCCAGGGCCAGTGGTATTTGATGATAGCCCTGGAAGGCATCTAAAAAGCTTATCCAAGGATGGCAATCAGTTGCATCCACTAACTAATCTATCCGAGGCATGGGGGACGGATTTTTTGGACACGACTTGTTTAAGTCTGTAAAGTCCACGCAAACTCGCCACTTCCCACTTTTCTTCTTTACAACCACTGTGTTAGCCAACCACTCAGAGTAGAACACCTCATTGATAGCCCCTGCTTGCTTGAGCTTTCTCACCTCGTCCCTGACAACGTCAACATATTTCTTGGATAGGCACTGAGGTGGTTGTTTTTTAGGAGTGGCTGATGGATTTACATTTAGGTTATGACATATGAAGTTCGGATCAATTCCTGGGGCATCATAAGCATCCCATGCGAACACATCGATGTTTTTTCTGAGGAACCCCATTAATCCTTCCTTTTCCCCAAGGGGCAGTTAAGATCCCACCTGAAAGAACCTCTCCAGGTCATCGCCAATGATCACCTTCTCTAGATCCTCACATTTTTGCTTCCTCGGCTGATGCATTAATAGGTGTGTCGGGGTCTTTGATTGCTATGAGCTTTCTTCAACAAGGGCCGAGGACTCTGCTCTGGGCCGATGTGAGATGGCAACCACTAGGCATTCTTTTGCTGTAGCCTGGCAACCTCGAACTTCTAGGACCCCGCCCTCGGAAGGGAACTTCACCTTCTGATGCAGGGTGAAGGCAACGGCTCCTAGGGTGTGAAGCCAAGGTCTGGCCATGATGGCAGTATAAGGGGAGTAAGTATCCACCACAATAAAGTCGACCTCCACTATCTCAGGGCCAGTTTGCACAGGTTGTCTAATCTGGCCCTTTGGCATGACAACCTTCCCATCAAAGCTCATCAAGGGGGAGCTGTAGGGTGTTAAATCTTCTGGTCCCAGCTTCAGCCCCTTATAGAGATCAGGGTACATGATCTCGGCTCCACTACTATCATCTACCATTACCCTTTTTCATGTTGTAGCCCTCAATCCGAAGAGTGATTACTAGCATATCGTCGTGGGGTTGGATAGTTCCAATTTTGTCTTCCTCGAAAAAACTCAAGACCGGATAAGGATATACTTTGGGTTTTTTCAGCTCTGGGCCAAAGCCATCAGCGGGTAGCCGAGCTGCAAACATCACCCTAGAAGGGCATGAACTCGTCCTCCCCGGAGCAGTAAAGATTACGTTTATCATTCCTGTGGGTGGTCTTAAGGAAGTGTCTCTCCAAGGCTCCTAGTTTGCCTAGCCTTGATGACCCCTGGAAGGATGCAAAAGGTGCCTCAGTTTCCCTTCTCGGACCAACTGATTCAGGTGGCTCCAAAGGTTCCTGCAGTCTTCTGTAGTATGTTTGTGGCCACGATGGTACCGACAATATAAACTCTAATTGCACTTCATGGGGTCTCCAGCCATCTTACTTGGCCACTCGAAGAATGGCTCATTCCTGATTTTCTCCAAAACCTGATGCACTGGTTCTCTGAATACAACGTTGACTGTCCGCGTGTTGGTTGATCCAGATTGCCCTACAAAATCTCTCCTTGGACGGTCATTGTTGTATCGGTCCAACCTGAAATCCCTATTCTTTTGAAGGATAACCTTCTCCTTTCCTTTCCCTTGCAGCTGGTCTTCTTCCACTCTTTTGTATTTGTCAATCTGGTCCATAAGCTGACGTATGCTGGTGACAGGCTTACCAATCAAGGATTTCCTCAAGCCATGCTCGATTGGGAGACCACTTTTAAAGGTGTTGATGGCGAAGTCATCAAAGTTGTCGTCCATCTCATTATACATTTCCCAACATCTGTCCGAGTATGCCTTTAGTGTTTCTCCCTCACGTATAGATAATGACAACAACAAACTCAGAGGCCGAGGAACCCTACTGTTCGTAATGAAGGGAGAGCCAAAGGCTTGGGTGAGCTGCTTATAGGAATATATGGAGTTCGTTCAAGCCGTTAAACTACCTCATCGCTACAGGTCGTAGGCTGGATGGGAAAACCTTGCACATCAAAGCTTCATTCTTGGAATGGACGGCCATTCTTTAATTAAACTGGCTCACATGCTCCACGGGGTTCGTTCGACCGTTATAAACGGTGAATGTAGGCTGATGGAACCACCGAGGTAGCCTAGCCCCCTCTATCTTGTGTGTGAAAGGTGATTTAAAGATCTGATCCAGAGCTTTGCTCATGGCATCATTACCTAGGCCCCTGCTAGATGGGCCCTTGTGTTTTCGTCTATGATGGTGCTTGTTTTCATAAGAGAAGGTTTCGCTTGGGGGAGTTCTTGATCTCTACCTGTAACTGCTGTCCTCCTCATCATTAAAGGATAAGTCAGAACTGGAAGGAGACCGCCTCCGCTGTGCATGTCACAGTCTTTTTTTCAAGTCATTTATCTCCTGCTGCATGGCTTGGTTATTGTTTGGTCTCTAGGACACGTGACTGCCCACTTAGGAGTGGCTTCTGCTTGTCTGGGTGGTATGCACACTCCTCTCTCGATTCCTTTGATTCTCCTGATTTTGTTCATATTCAGGGCCAGGAAAATTACCCTACAGCTGGGATCCTACTAGTTCTGTCCGTTGGGGACCTGTTTGTCGTGGGTTTTCTTGGTGTGGACCTGATCCTACCATGTTTAACTGTTGCACTCATGAACACACAAATTCTTTCCCACAAACGGCACCAATTGTAGGGATCAGATTTGAGCACTATGCCTAATAGATAAATGAACACAAGCCCAACAAGCCCAATACAATTAATTTGTAGAGAGTGGGTAGAAGAACTCGGTTTTGACGAGTGTAACAACAGCTGAAGATGACTTAAAGAATGAATAAGTAAAACGAATATGGACTTAGGCAAGTGATTCAATCCTCGGCGCTAGTCTAAGGAGCTTTAACTTATTATTTCTTGAGTGACAGTGACAATGGTTACAAAGTTAGCTCAGAGTGCTATAATGTTTTCTCTGGTAAAATCACAATCTCCTTTTCTCAGAGCTTCTTCTTCCTTATATACTACTTTCCTCCTTCATCCCCACCATACACGTGCAAGTCAGATTTGCTGTTGTTGGTCTTTGTCACGTCAACCTCCTCCCAAAGCTCTTAGATAGTAGCTGTGAGACTGAAAAGCCACTGCTTAGGTATTATTTTCACATTAATACGGCCAGAGGGTTAATAGTGGAGCATTTAATGTGGAGGCAGCAGCTTTTCCTGGAATTGCTCTATTGCCATGCTCCAGTGTGCTTACTTGTTGTACTTATCATTTTCCTTGGAGTGCTTTGGAAGATTGTCTTTGCCAGTAAATCACTTTTCTTCTACCTCGGCTTTGGCTAGCGAGGACAAAGTTGTCCTCGGCACACTTTCCAGGGTTGCCATGATTACCGTTGCCTTCTTCATATGCGATTATGGGCTTTAGGCCAAGTATAAGGGGTGGATGTATATCGCTGGGCATTATGACCCCACAGTGCCAATTGCTTACCATTTTATTAAAATTCAAAATTTAGATGTTAACCTTTCGGATCCTTTTATTTTCACAAATATGATATTCTCTCTTTATTTTTAAACTAGTTGCAAATTTATGCGATGCATGAGAAAATGTAATATAATTATTTTATAAAAATATAATGTAAAATTTGTAAGTTAAATAGTGCATTTGTAATTTAAAAATGTTTTTATTTTTATTTTTATAAATTTTATGTAATAGAACATATAATTTATTTTTCATTAAAAAAAGTACACACACACACATATATATATATATATATATATGAAAAACATAATTTAATAAAAATATTTAAATTACATAATTATAATATTGTTTAATATAAATGGAAAAGACGTTATTAAAAATATTTTTTTGAATATATCAAAATCGGTTGACTAATTTGAACATATCCAATAATATTGAAGAAAAAATGTACATCCCCATTCCATGGAACACATGTAATATGTTACATTAACTTTTGATTATTATATAAGTTTAGAATTTGAGCATTTTTCCCCAAATATAATATTAATGTATATATTATTGAAACTTGAATTTTAAGGTAATCTTGTTAATATTTATTGTTTTTATTTCTTTTTTAGTGTTTATATCTCTAATTTCTAATGTATTTTTTGTTTGTATTTTTTAGCCAAAAACTAAAGAGTTTGGCTCAAATATAATAAAATTTCATACTTTTTCACCCAAAAATTAAGGGGGGAGGGGGGAGTTGAGCCCAAAAATTAAAAGGCAACCTAAAAAAATAAAAAGAAATCAATTTAAGTTCCCAATTAGTCCAAAATGGACCGAAGTAGACAAGTGGATTGAAATGGACCAAATTAGACCGAAATAGATAGAAAGACCGAAGTGGACCGAGTTAGACTAAAATGGATTGAATGGGCTAAACTTGACCGAATATACCGAATTGGACCGAATGAATAGAAGACTGAAATGGACCAAAATACCGAACTGGACCGAGTGGACCAAATTGGACCGACATAGATCGAGTGGACTTTATAAACCGACGTAGACCTCATAGATCGAGGTAGACTGAATGGGCAGAAGGCTGAAATAAACTGAAGTAGACTGAACTGGACCGTAATAACCAAATTGGATCAAAATGCTATGCTGGGCACCCAGCCTAACTTTGCTTGGTATGTAAGGACAAGCAAACAGTTTAATATATTCGTAATCCATTTTGAAAATGTTTTGGGAAAGACACTTTAACTTTTGCAATCAAATTAATGAATTATCTTATTGTGGTGTAGTGTCGAATTATTGGATTCTAAATTGACACCTTGACAAGATCTTGAATTTTGAAGGGTGGGTAGAGTTGCCACTAGTCATAGGATTTTTCAGGTGTGATCAAAACTTTAACATGATGTCTCATGATGTCTCCTTGAGGCAATGGCGCAAGGAAGAGCAAGCTGAGAATGTTAAGAAGCACCACAATTGTACAATGGCGGAGGAAGATTGGAGAAGACATTATATTTTGTATACAATGTACAGTAGAGTTTTTTTTTTTTTTTTGCTATGGGTGTCTTTAGGAAATTCTGAAGTAATGCCTTTGTGAGCAAATTAAAAATAAAATAAAATAAAATCTTGGATTCCTAGCCTTCAAATTCTATCTTTAACCAAACAAATTTTTTTTTTTGTAATATACTACCTCTGTCCCCGAATTATTGGTCCTGTCTAGAGAATTCAAGATTTTAAGAAAATTTTATGTGGCCATTTTTAAATGATAAATGAAAACTCATGTCTTAAGGATTTTATTTGTGAAAGACGTTATGGTGAATAACAATTTCTAAGTATCTTTCATTTGGTATAACTCATTTGGTTAATAAGTACCTTAAAGTTACAAGTTTTAAACTCCTTGATGGAAGGAGGGTTATGAAACAAATCTTAATTTAAAAGGGTCCTTGGTCTAGCCTATATATATAGACTGTCTCCATCAAAAGGAAATATGTGAGGTAAATGTCATAGATTAGAAGACACCTTTTATAGATAAACTATCATATAGTGAGTCTCCTTTTCTCCAAAGACTTAAACAACTATGGCTAGATGTATGTTTATTTTATTTCGCAACTCTAAATTTATCTTACATTTGGTATCAGAGCCTCCTTCATGCTATGCTATTTAGTAATTTTTCCATTCATAGATTTTTCTATGATTTAGCTAAATTTCCAATGCACATATGAATTTAAGGATATAAAGTATTTGCATTGCATATTCTTTTGTGCTGGGACCTATCAGCTAAATTAACTATGACATCAAAATTAGGCCTTTTAACCAACGTCAGCAAACCCAGTTTTAAGAGGTATGGAACAATGTTAAGTTTTATGCCATGTATCTCATGTGTGGGCTATAGCATATGGTATTGAAGCCTATCACTGAAATAACTTTTACCATCGTTTGGGCTGGATAGCTTTAATACAGGATAGTTTTCAAATATAGACGGCTGTCTATGAAAAATTATTACTTTTGCATTTGGCATTGGCCGAATGTTTCTATGGAAATCATGATTGGGTTTTCAAATTTAAGCTTCTCATGAAAGTGGAAATCTGTCACAATAACTTTGCATATAGATTATTATGTTTCTTTGATAGAAATAAAACACATTTAGGCTAGTAGAACTTATATTGTTTGACTTACATATAGTGTGTTGTGATTTAAAAAAAGAAGAAGTTAGTGACTATATATGAAAATTTGATCATTACATCATTAAAATATATGATATTTTTAGTGTATTTATAGTTTCTTACACTTGTCTTTAAATATCATATTATGGTTTATTTTAATTGACATGATCTATATTAGGATTGGTTGATCTTTACGATGCCATATGAAGTAGTGAATATCAAAATGACATGGGAGTAGCCATAGCATCCTAAGCCATGATGATAATCACATCAATAAATTTTTATGAGGCTTCATTAGGAATAAAGGCATCTAAGTGGAAATTAATTCATGAAGATAATGACTTGGACCCATAGGGGGGTTATTACTTTTATGATTTAATTGGAATAAGATGGTGAATGTAGCATTAAGATGAGATTTTTCCTTGTCCCATAGGTATGGAAAATTTGATTCTTAGTGTTTATATTTACTAGTTTTATGGATAAAGTTTTATAGTAAATCCGTGCATGATGAGCCTTGCCCAGAGGAAGGTTGAATTTACTACTAAATTAACATTGGTTAATTTAGAATTAAAGTTTATGTTTCATAGCATTGCCATTTGGTTTTACTGGGCACATTGTTAATCAATGTATTCACCTTAAGATCAGTGGGAGTAAATGTATTGTTTTTACACTAAATATGAATGACACACTACTTGGAAGTAGTGATTTGATTTTGTCATGTAAGATATCCTATATGCTATGAAGCTATAAGACAGGCATTATGGATAGGTTTTAAGGTAGTCGATTTTATGGTGAGACCTTTAAAGATTTTTTAAAGATAACTCGGCTATAATTTTCTTCTCTAAGGACAATGATTGTGAACGCCAAAATAAACATATCGACATAAAGTAACTCAGCCTAAGATAGAATTTTAAGAAATTGAAAGTGTCCATTGTGTTAAAATTATTGAGCTAATATTTGTTAATTTCATAACTAAAGGTTTGCCGGCAAAGCAGTATAAAAGTCTTTTGGACATATGGAACTTGTTAGCTCATTTGGTGTTTAATTTCTCTCTAATTATTCTATGTTTTGGACACATTTGGTTATTTTTGGAGAAGAAAATATATTATTTTTATTTTGTGCACATAAAGTATATGTTTTAAGTTAGATATATCTATGGAGATACATAAGGATGATATATCGTGGGGGTGTATAAAAGAGGACCCGAATGGCTAATAGGTAGTCCATTCATAAAGAATTAATAGCTCATAAAGTACTCACGTAAGGATTATCACACATTATAATACATGGAAGGAAGTACTCATTATAATTGAGGGTATTATCGCCATGATTCATGCATTGGATTCTTTATTTGAGCAGGAGCATTTCACAACTAATTGACATGAGTAATATCATGGCCATGTTAAAGTTAATATCATTTATCAAGTAATTTAAATTTCAAGTGGGCCAAGTGGGAGAATGTAAGATTTAAAAAAAACTCATGTTTTAAGGATTTTATTTGTGAAAGACGTTATGGTGAATAACAATTTCTAAGTATCTTTCATTTATTTGGTTAATAAGTACCTTGAAGTTACAAGTTTTAAACTCCTTAATGGAAGGAGGATTATGAAACAAATCTTAATTTAAAAGGGTCCCCAGTCTAGCCTATATATATAGCTTGTCTCCATCAAAAGGAAATATGTGAGGTAAATGTCATAGACTAGAAGACACCTTTTATAGATACACTATCATATAGTGAGTCTTCTTTTCTCCAAAGACTTGAACAATTATGACTGGAGGTATGTTTATTTTATTCCACAACTCTAAATTTATCTTACAGAGAATTCATATAATATATTGTTTGTCAGTTAAAAGTGTATAAATTTCCAAAACTACTCTTATTATTTTAAAATCTAAAGAAAGAATGGTATTGACTTTTTAAATGATGGAGAAAATACGAATTCTATTTATTCATTTTTCAAAGACGGCTAGATTTTAGGATATTCCAAAATAGAATAGAGAAGCAACAATTAGGAATGGAGAGAGTAATTCAAATTGCCATGATTCATAAAAAATCTTTACCCAAACGCAAGAAACTTTTAAAACCATATCAATCTATGGAAATTTTGAGTTTGATTGGGTGGTTTAAATTTATACGATTTTAAAAGTAAATGGTTCAAATTTGAAGCTAACAATAGTATAGGTTTTTAATTCGTAATAGTTTTAAAATTTGAAATTGTAGAATTTAATTTAAAAGTTAAAGCCACTTTTAAAATATACAAATTAAAGTGTAATTAATAAACCAAAAAAATAAAATTATATATATATATATATAAAAGAAACACTGCACCTACAAATTACACCATTGGAAAACTTTTTAAAAAGGATTTCATGTGTGTAATTTGTAGGGGTGTGTAGCCAATCCATTGATCCACCAAAACCAACTCGATCCAACACAACTTGTCAAGTTGGGTCAATTTTTAGGGATTAGTGGGATCAATTGGATTGTCAAAATTCTTTTTACTGTGAGTAGAGTGGATCGTGGGTTATCAGATTCACAACTCCGCCTAACCCGACCCAATCAAACTATATTTAATATATATTTAAAAAATATATTATATAATTGGCGTAAATGCACTTTTAGTCCCTGTATTTTGGTTGTTTTCTATTTTGATCCCTACATTTTATTTTTACCACTTTTAGTCCCTAAACCAATTAACGCGTGACATTTAAGTCCTTTCCTTCACCTAACTAACGGGAAAAGCTGATGTGGCTGATGGAGGAATTAAAATATTATTAAAAAAGCCACATCAGATAAAATAATATAAAAAATTTCTAACCTTCTTATTTAAAAAAAGAAAAAAGAAAAAAAAAGAATTAAATTAATTTTGTTTCTCTTTTTTTGGGAAGAACATGAAGAATCTAGAACATGTGTTCTTCCCCGTCAATCATGTTCTTCATTTTCTTCCGAGCAAACCTTGCCCAGAAATTTAAAAAATCATTTTTTTTTTCTCTTTTCTTATATTTCCTTAGCAACAAAACCCATAAAATCAATCAGATTTACAAACACAAAGACATGCCCATAGATTTACAAAATACAAAGACATTCAACAATTACTCTATCATTCTTTCACATTCCCATTACAAACACAAAGACCTTCAAGGATTCAAAATACCTTCAACAAACCCAAAGTCCTTACACGCCTTAATCCAAATTTACAGACCCAAGCAAACCCAAATAGCAAAAACCCCAAACTCAAGATCGCTTTCCTCTTCCTCACCAACTTCGACCTCCACTTCGCCCCTCTCTGGCTGCAGTTTTTCCAAAATGCCCCTTCCAAAAACCTCTACAACGTGTATGTCCATGCCAATCCTTCCATCAACGTCACCCGCCCTAAGGGTACCGTCTTTGAATTTCGCTTCATTCCGGCGAAAAAAACCTACCACGGCTCACCGACACTCATCTCCGCCATGCGTCGATGAAATACATTTTGTCCATTGCTCATCCACTAGATTCAACTTACTAAAACTCTCTCTCGTCTAAAATGAAGCTCTCTTTCATCTAAAGCTCTCTCTCTCTCTCTCTCTCTCTCTCTCTCACAGATCAAAATCTCTATCTTTATCTCTCTTTCGGCTTTCTCTTTGGATCTAGGTTTAGAGAAAGAGATGGTGAGTGTTGGGTTCGACTGGGTTTGCTGGGATTTGGGCTTTCTCTTCGATTTTGATCGATGATCGTTGGTGGGTTTGACTGGGTTTGATCGGATCTGGGTTTATAGAAAGAGATGTTGGTGGGTGCTGGGTTCAACTGTGTTCATTTGTTGGGATTGCAGGGTTTGTTGTTGTTGTTGGTCTGATCGGTGATCATTTCTAGACATTTGGGGTTTGAGGTTTGCTGGAGATTTGGTTTTGGCGTTTGCTGGGAATTTCAGATTTTGAAATTTCTTTTTGTTTTTTAAGTTATTAATTTGTTGTGGTATTTGAAATTTCTTTGATTATGGTTTGGCTTAGGAGTGGATTAGTTGGGTGCTTTGCTAGGTTTCTATTCTTTGGATGGTTTGGTTTGGGTGTGGTTTCATGTGGGTTTTCTTGTGTTTGCTCTTGTTCATGCTCTTTGATTTGGTGATGTTCATGTTTTTTTTTTTCCCCTGTAGGTTTGATGTTCATGTTCTTTTATTCTAGGTTTGCTCTTTGATTCTGGGTTTGATGTCGTTGCTGGGTTTATTTCTTAATTTAAGAAGAACATTGAAGAACAAGTTCTTATGTTCTTAGATCTCAATTCATGTAATTTTTTTGTTTTTAATTAAAATTAATTTAGATGCTGATGTGGCATTTTTTAATGCCAAAATAAATTTTTTAATTATTATTTTAATATGCCATTAGCCACATCAGCTTTTTCTGTTAGTTAGGTGACGGAAATGACTTAAATGTCACGCGTTAATTGGTTTAGGGACTAAAAGTAGTAAAAATAAAATGTGGGGACCAAAATGGAAAAAAGTCAAAATGTAGGGACTAAAAATGCATTTACGCCTATATAATTTTATTATTTACCCTTTTGTTTATCGATTGAGTTGGGATAGAACTACATGATATCCCACTAATTTACTCTTTTGCTCTTATTTTGTATCTGTATATATTAAGAGGATTCAGAAAGTTAGTTATTACTTTTTTTCCTGTCAAAAATACCCCTAAATTAATTAACCAACAACTTTAAAATGGGGTTAAAATAGTAAATTGGCAAAAGAAAGTCATTGATTTAAATTCCTACTTCTACTCACTAACTCTCTAAAATGGGATTAAAATAGTAAATTGGAAAAAGAAAGTTAGTTACTGTATATATTAAGAGAATTCAGAAAGTTAGTTATTACTTTTTTTTCCTGTCAAAAATACCCCTAAATTAATTAACCAACAACTTCAAAATGAGATTAAAATAGTAAATTGAAAAAAGAAAGTTATTTATTGATTTTTTTACTGTCAAAAATATCCCTACCTAAAACTTAAAAATGGGGTTAAAATAGTAAATTGACAAAAATAATAAATTCTTACTTTTACATTAAAATGCATTTCTGCTTCTAATAAACTTCTACTTTTACGTTGATTTAAATTCTTACTTTTACTCACTAACTTCCTACAAAATAAGATTACTCTTTTGTTAGTTTTAAAACTCCTCCAATCTACAAAACTCACCTAACGTATCTTTTTTTTTTTACTTCATTAGGATGTATTTGTTTCTTCTGTACTCTTTTTTTTTTTAATTTCATTACACCTTTAGGTTTTTTTTTTTTTTTTGAGATTAGAAAAAGTAGAAATCTTAAATTATAATAAATGTAAATTATTAATTTTTACCTAAAAAATAGAAGAGCCTCTGAGCGCATGCTCAGAAGCTAGTATTGGTATTATTATCATTCTAATTCTCAATTAAAATTATATATATATATATATATATATAAAATAAAAAAATTTGTCCAGCCCCACTGTGCAACATTAGCTGCTTGAGGACATGATGCATGCAGTAACTGGGAAAGAAGTATGGCATATTGTGTCAAGTTTCAAGTACTAGACATGGACTAAACAAAAAATAAAATAGAATACTAGACAAGGGTTGTAAAAGCAACGATTAAATAATTAAAAGTTCATATCAGGAATGTAAAACAGGGGATGTAGCTCAGATGGTAGAGCGCTCGCTTAGCATGCGAGAGGTACGGGGATCGATACCCCGCATCTCCAACTCCTTTTTTACAATTTCCACATTCAATTACTTTTCCCCTCATCAACCGTTAAAATTCCCACGCATCAACCACAACTCAACGGCCCTGATCTTCCACAAGATCAGGTGGTTAAATCTCGGGCCCACCCAACCAGTCAGACTTCCCCAAATATTACAATTTTCCCGCCTTTTCCTCTTCTTTCAAAATAAAAGGCCACTTCAGCTTCTCTACCCAAATTTACCACTCAAAATCTCTTGCTCTTATATTATCTTCCAGATCTCTCTCTCTCTCTCTCATTGTTCCTGTATCTACAAGCTGTTGCAGATCGCACTGTTTCTTGGTCTTCAGCTTTAGAATTTGTAAGGTTAGTGAACAATCTAAACACTTTCTGGTTTTGAATTGTGAATTATGCATGCACTTTTTTTTTTTTTTTTTGAGAAAGATAAAAATAAATTATGCATGCACTTGATAGCACATAATGGCATCTAATCTGATTCTTATTCAATAATCCAGTCCGTAGAAACTGTTCGATAAATAATATGACCTATTCCATTTGATCTGACTATATGAATTGCTTTATTGATTGAGATTTGGAATTTTGGATATAGAATCAGAATCATATTAGATGAATTTTGGTTAGCGAACGATCAAAACACTTTCTGATTGAATTGTCAATTGTGATTATTGTATGCACTTGATGATAGCACAGAATATCATCTAATTTGATTCTTAGTCATTAATCGAATCCTTAGAAACTGCTCGACGAATAATCTACCCTATTCCATTTGATCTGATTATCTGAACTGCTTTATTATTGCTTGAGATTTGGAATTTTGGATATAAAATAAGAATCCGCAAGATCTAATAATACACCACACATTAAACAACACAAAAAATATTTCTTCAAATTAGACAGTCCATAATGATAATCGGTACAAGTTTATTGAGCTCATAAACATAGCCTTTTATTTTCTACGATACATTTGGACTGGTTCAATACTCAAATTTACGGCTAAAGGCAGCAGAACCACAGTTAGCGATATAGCTCTTTTTTCTTCTTCTTCTTCTTCTTTTTTTTTTTTTGGTATTGGTACTTGTGCACATACTTTATACAGATCTTATAACCACATGGCTGATGCTTTTTGACTTCATTAGAGTTTAGAGCCTTAGATTCTTCATGAGCCTGCAGAAGGAAAAGTAAAAATAAAATAAAACAATACCATTAGTTTATTCAAGAAAAAAGAATAATTTTGTAGCTCTTAATATGCAAGTCAAATTTCATGTATAATTCTAAAAAAAAAACTAATAAAGGATATATTTATGATAAGACAGTTATTCATATTCAATTATTATAATATTTTGAAAGCATGAAGATTATAAGGAGGTAATGCATCCAATCGTTGATTTATCAAAATATTATATTAAGAGGCATAGAAACTATATATGTGTTTATTATTAGTAGTATTATGGTTTTTTTTTTTTTTTTTTTTTTTTTTTTTGAGAAAGTAGTATTATGTAATTTTAAATGTCCAAGTTTGGCTATTTTCTTGTTTGAGCAAAGTTTACTTTTTCTTTTTGAACTAGCTCCTAAATGGTGCCAAAAAGTTTTAGCTAGATCCAAGAATCATTGTCGTGAACAAGTTTGGAGATGAATGAAGGGTTACCGAGGAATGTGAAATCTGATAGAAAATAATGTGATAGCGTCATAGAATGATGCTCATCTTTTTAGCACCGGTTAATAAAAAATACTTTATATATGTTGGGTTGGCCTCAGCTCCAAATAATAGGAACCATGTGCCTACGGTCCAAAACCATTACGATTAGATTTCATGTGGGCTTTTCTTAGGAAGTCACAATTGAGTATGAAATGGATAGGCCATATAATATAAAATAGCAATCGAAAATAGCAAAAAAATATTAAACTATTTCTCAATTTGAGTGCAGCAGGGTCGGTGTTTGATTTGAACTTGTGAGTTACCTAACAGGAAAGGAAAGGTATGTGGATAACTTGTTTAAGGGAATGTGTCTAGTTTACAAGCTCTTTGCATCTTGTCATGAACGTGTCCTAATATAACATGATCACGTATTTGTCTAGTGCATAACGACACTGGACAGAAGCCATGCCCATTTGTAAAATTTGGATTGTTTCCAATGTTCTTGAGCATTGAAGGCAACACTGACACGGACACACCCGTATCCTAAAATGACCATGTATTGGTTTAGTATCCCATCCAATGCTCCTATACACTGGAGAGACTGATGTTTATTGAGGAAAGGGACGGTTGGATCAGAAAAGTTTTTCACGCATTCAGATATATGACATATGCTTGCATGATCCATGCAGATATAACATATATAGTCAATACTTTATTCTGGTCATGTGTAGCATATGTTAGAGAATGATGGTTATTCTAGACTAATAAGATGCTCAAGATTGTGGAGAAAAGTTGTCTAGAAAAGTTGTCTAGAAAATGTCTTGGACTGCCCCATAAAGGTATTTGTTGATAAGCTTACAATTCATTTGTCCTGAATGCTTATTAATTGCCCTGCTATTGAACTGACATCTAGCATAGTAGATGACATTGTGGTAGTGGACTAGGAACTCCACAAGGAAGAGCCATTTATATATATGGCATATCTTATTAAACTTAGGCAAAAAAACATTAGATATGGGAACATAAAGCCATGGACATTATATGGTTGATGTAATGGGAAAAGAGTTCAGTACATTACCTCTCATTGTTCCCAGAGTTCTTGTAATTGGGCAGTGGGATTTGACCAGCTTCTATATTTATCAGGTCCTGTATAAGGATCTCGTAGTGCCTCCTTACTTCCTCTGCAGATTTCCCACCAACAGCCTTGGCCACATTTTGCCAGCGGTCTGGGGTGTCCTTGTCATACAAGGCCAGAGCCCTCTCGAATTGTTTGTTTTGCTTTGGTGTCCAAGAGTTAGAACCGCGTGAAGAATTGAGAGAGCTTGATGCCATTCCTCTTTAGGCAGTAGAAGGTGACAGACAATAAGATAGCTTAATTAGGGGAGTTGGGTTGGGTGTAAAGATAAGATGAGCAATGTGTATTCAGCTAGGAACTGTGTATTGGGTTAATAAAGCTAAAGACCACGAAGTGAAAGAAACTTAAGAGAGAAAGAGAAGAGGCTTAAGTCAAGGAATGGTTTTGAGTAAGAGATCCATGCATGCTTGCTCCTTATAAACTGGAGGAGAGGGTGGTGAGGTTATGCAAGTTGGGAATTCTTTTATTTTTTTGGGGTACGACAAGATGTGATTCGCCTAGAAAGGGGTAATAAAGGGAATCAGTTTCGAAGGACTGCAGCCTCTCTTTATTACATGTTCAAAGTCTTTTACTTGTCTTTTATAATATCATCAGCAAGTGGAATTTCTTGATAATTTACAGCCTGGTAGGGATTAGATCCAAATTCTTAGCCTACCAATTTAACATTGATGCGCTTATCATCACAATCCCCTTGTTTTTTTCCCCTCCCAAGATAAACTCACCTAGACCTTTAAGACCCACTAAAGACACAAATAGGATTGGACAAAGTTTTAGTTCCAAACCAGAGCTATATCCTCAAATCTACTACTTAACGATTTACAAGACTAAAATTATTTAAACAAGTCACGTAACTCTTTCAAAGAGGTCGACTAAAACTATATATGAATGATTTTTTTAATCATCACATGATGAGTTGGAAGAAGATAGTTTTAAACTTTTTCTGATAGATTATCTTCCTTCTCTTTTTAGTGGGTCAGTGGGATTTTCTGCCTTGCTTATATGGGTAACTTGTGATATAATATAATCTCCAAAAAAAAAAAAAAAAATAGTGATAATATACCTCTTTAATGAGCATAAGATTCATTCTTTATTTAAAAAATATATATATGTATATATATATATATATATATATATATAACAACAAACAACAACAATAATGCCTTATAGATATTGTGAAATGTCGACATGAGCGCTGTTTTTTCATCATTAACATATCATATGATATGACTGGTTTCTTAGACAGCCTCTGTATAATATTTGATCACAGAATGTGTATTCCATCACCGCAGAGTTGTGTTTAATACTAGACTTAGTTATATAGATCATTGGATAAATGGGCCATGTCATCACTATTAATATTACTGGTAAAAAATTGCAATGTCTTTGCATGGTTTGTTAATATTGATAAATTACTAGCTGTCCAAAAAATGAAATGGTTAAGAAATTGTGTATTTAATTATTTTACTATATATGATTTTAACATTCTTCTTTACGCCAAATTCTCCCTTAATTAGTGAGATTTATGGAGGATTTTTAGCTTCTTAATTAGAAGGTAGAGCAAAAACAAAATTCAAACTTAAGACCAAATCATCTAATACCATGATAAATTATCACTTGGACAAGTGCCATCAATTACTATACTGTATTGGCGTAGGAATGGACATTTAGATTAGAAGCCATGAAAGCTAGTGAAATTTTAGGTAGAGTTGGGCATCGAAAAATAAAGTAAGATGATTTATCATCTGATCTTGTAAGACTATCTTATTACAAAAAGGGATCCAGCTTGTTGATGTTCTTTTGAGGACGGGACACAAATCAAACTCCAAAATGACCTGCTCACTTTCATGATAATGTAGACTGATTTGCTTTTTGAGTTGAGAGAACTTGGAACTAGTGTTTTATTGACTTTTCCTAAGCAACATTCGTTACATTCGACGATTTTTTTTTTTTGTTTTGATAAACATATTCCACGATTTCTTTCGGGTGATCATTGGTCTTCTGAGTACGTGTGGTCAAAGTCTTCACTTTTTGTGGTTGATTCAGCAGTCAACATAGTGTTGCTCTTTTAGAAGATTTTGCCTAGAATGAGCTTCTTGACTTTATTGCCCTTGCTAAACAAACTAGGGTTCAACCAATGGGATGATCTAACTGTTGAGATGTAAAGTTAAAAAAGTCATCTTCTTTTCTTGGTCCTTGGATCAGAAAATTTTTTAATTTTTTTTTTCTTCCGAATAGTTAGTCCTTGGATAGTATTGTACTAAATCTCACTCCCCTAACAAGTCTTAGAATTCTATTAGAAATGAATCAATTTTATAGTTCAAATTAAATATTTTAGACCTAAAAGTGTATCTAATATATATATCATTTCAAATTTTAAATAATATGACACTTTATACAATCAAATTTAAAATATAAAATTTTAACAGTAAAATAAATTATCTTAATTACAAGAGAAATTGAGATGATTATTTTCCGTTGAACCAAGCTAATGTGAGGTAATGACAAAATAGGTTAACATGGGATTGGCTTTCCCATTTCAAGGCTCGGAGCTATTACTATTTTTTTTCTAAACATTTGTAAGGGATAATTATATAATAAATCACTTTAATTACAAATTAAATCGTTAAATTTTAATTTGTAATGATTTATGCCTTGTGCTGTTAAATTTTGCAATTTGAACTTTTTAATATAAATATCTTGTTATGTGTGGGCTAAGTTTGTGACAAGTTAATTGTTTTAGCAAAGAGTTTTGTAACTTAATTTGTTGACATTTTTTTGTGTTTTTAACGAAGATATCTAGAATTCAATTTCTTCCCGTCCCAACTATTAAATTATAAAATTAAAAAAAAAAATTGCTCTAAGATAAATGGGTAAGTATAAATTTCACTCAGTAATACCAATTGAGAAATTTCAATGTTTAAAACATAGAATTAAAATAGTCATACCTAATATGTTTACATCCATAGGTGTGCTAATAATCATACCTGTTGTGTTTACGGCTATACTGCTGTATTTTTTATATTATTGTATTGTCAATAAATAGTAAGTTAATTGGCTTATTTATAGGATAGTTTTGTACAAATATTTCCGTGTGATTCAAAGTATAATCCTAGTTTCAACACCATGGATATCATCCTCATGTGCTAGCTTTTTACACTTTTTCTAAAAGCCAAACACAATGCCAAGGCTCATACTTTCCACAGCTAGCGTGTTGTCCCCCAGAACTGACGTGAAATTTACTATAATTATAGACATTATGTGATTCTTATATCATGAGAAATAAGTCTACCAATGATGCCAAATGCTAGTTTCCTGGACATTTTCCCGAAGCCTCTTTCAGACTTTCACATCGGAATTAAACCTGGTGGACTTAAATGTTTCTCATAGACTTTCTATTATGGTCCTTGAAGTAGGAATTACCCTTTTTTTTTTCTTTTTTTTTTTGCAATGGGTCAGCCAATTGACTAGTTTTAGCTCACGTGATTTCTTCCTTAATTTATTTATAAGGGAAATTCTAGGTTTACGTTTTATTAAAAATATAAATCTTACTTTGTAAACTAAATAAATATGTATAATATTATATATATATATATATATATATATCTATAATTGTACACATTTACAAAAAAAGAAAAGTATAATGTAAATTTTACATTGTATTTAATACAACGTAAATTGAAAAAATTTCTATTAATAATTGGTTTCTTTTTCTTTTACTTTTAAAAATATCCATTAGATGGTCATGGTACAGCTTCTTCGTAATCATGTGGGCCTGCAGGTGTCTCTAACTGGAGACACATGCAAACGTGCTATTTGGCTAGAGTCGTGAATGAGTCGGGGAATTTGATTGAATTTAATCTATTTTAGTAGGACAAAGGGCACATTATGTGTGCCTTGTTCCTACCCCATGTAAAGGTTATTTGACTTTGTCCACTCATCGCATTATGTGTGTTGAATTTTTATTTTATGTAATTAGTGTATATAACATCTTCAAGGTAAACCTCATAAGTATGGGACTTATCCTCATGTAAATGTTATATATTTGCATCACATCAAATATCATCCCACATTAACCCTAGGTGTCGAAAAACTTGTCTTGTATGATCACATTTTGTCTCCAACATGTGAGGCCTAACCCCAAGTTATCCGGCATTGTCCTAAACAATTTATTTTAATATTAACAAATTAATAATAAATAAAAAAAGATTAAAAAAATACAAAATATAATACATAAATCAAAGTCTTTACTAGATAATAATACTTAATAATTTTTTTAACTTACCCATTTATATAAGGATATTTCTAATATATATATATATATATATGTAAAGGTGTTTTAGAAAATGTGATTAGGGGTGAGACGGTTAAAACTTGTCCTTGCCCAGATTCAAAAAAAAAAAAAAAACTTGTCCTTGCCCAGTCGCACGGGTCGGGGCAAAATCTTCATCTTGTATTTATCGTATTATCTGTTTTAAACTTTCAATAAATTATCTATGGTTCTCATAATTGGAGTTGAGAATTGTTTTTTTATAAACTGCAACTACTACGTGTTCCAACTTTTTAAATGGGAGTTAAGGTCTATCATCTATGATAATTAACAATATTTTAAGTTTTAACAGCTTTCATTCTATTATTGATGTTCATAACGAAGTTTGGCATTAGAATACAAGTCAATCAGAACCATTGATCCCTTTGAAATGATGCATGGAGGTTGCAGTCGCATGACATGCATGGTCTCTGAAACCTTTCTCTTCCCTTACAGGTTGTAGTATATTGCTTGAATTGGCTTGCTCGACTACCTAAAGAACGAAGAAGTTGCTTAGCTTCATTTTCATGGATCTGTATTCTGCAAATGCTGTGTTTTTGTTGCAAACAGAGTGTGTAATAAACACTGATCTTGTCCTCAATATAAAATTATTATACATTTTACTTATTATTCATTTCACTATGATTGATCTATTTCCTTTATTTCATAGCAATTTTAACCTTAAAATAGACTATTAATTGCATTTGAAATGAAGAGGATCTTGGTTAGAGATGGCAATGGGGTGGGGCGGGGCCGAAGAATGGGGTCTTCGTCTCTGCCCTGCATGGTTTTGTCTTGCCCCATCTCCGCCCCGCGAAGCCCCATCCCACTCCGTAAAACTCTACTTTTTGTTAATTTGCCCTACAACTAATACAATTTTTTTTAATAAAACCTATTTCATTAATAAAAATATACTTGAAATTACAACTAAATTTATCCCATCAAATCAAATCAATTTTTTTTAAAAAAATTGAATAATATATCCAAGCGTTTAATAAGACAATCACCAAAAAAAAAAAAAAAAAAACTCATAGTATAACACATAACAAAATAAAGGTAGAAAACCACATTGGTTAGAATAAAATAAACTAATATTGATATGTTTGTTTAAATAGTAAGGTTTTAGGGTATAAAAAATTTATAATTATAACCCTCAGCAACGCGGGGCGGGGATGGGAAGGGGCAAGGCGGGGCGGGGATAAAAGGTTTAAACCCATCCCCGCCCCGCCCCGCAGTGCGGGGCTAAAATCTTGCCCCATCTTCGCCCCCATCACCTTTACGAGGCAAAGCGGGGAGGGGCGGGAAAAAATTGTCATCCCTAAATTCTTGATGTCATCTTTACAACTTGTTTAGGTCCTTCGATTGAGATACTCAAATGTTGGAGCATCTCATAAATTAGAACAAATATCTGATATTTCGATTCCTTATCATCAGAAGTTCACCTTACCAAAAGTTGTCTCAATGGGTTCCTTTCAATTTCTTTAAAAAAAACCAACCGTATTTCCTTTGTTTTGTAGTCCTTCGAACTTTTATGCGGTTGGAATCAGATTCACGTGGGATAAAAGTTTGAACGTAAAACTTCCTTAGAATCTTTATCAAGATTAAAAGTAAACAAACTGTTTTTAAGAAGAAAAGTAAACAAACTAAATTAGCAAAATGAAGGCCTTGATTTGATTCACAGCAAACCAGCTTCTTAAGGCTTGTGGGATCATCTAACAAACTGTTTAGGAATTGATTTTTTTTGGTAGCTTATTTGTTAGTGTTTATCAAAAGATATAGTTCTTAATACATAACTTTTATGTTAAATGTGTTATAAAAAGATAAAAGTTAGATAATTTGGCCAAAATGGGGTTTTACCTTTTTCTCATAAACTTTCTAACAAAATGCCTCATGTTTGAAACTATTTAGGAATATGCTTCTGTTTTGAAACTCGATTTTTCCAGTTTAATTTCGCTATAACTTAATTGACCAAAAATCGAGTTTTATATTTGGAACTTGATTTTTAGAAAATCGAGTTTTAAAACAGTAGCATATCTTTAAATAGTTTCAGACAAATGACATTTTATTAGAAAGTTTGTGAGAAATGAGTATTTTGTCATTTTGGCCTAGATAATTTGCAAACAAAGTGAGACGAGAATATGTTTTGGAAAATGATCTTTATAAATGAATCTTCTTGGACGGAGAAAGTAGTGAAAGGATGTTTCAGTAATGAATATTCGAAAAGATAAGGATTAAGGAGTGGGATGCCTTACATTTCATTTACCAACCAATGAGAAATTGCATAATCTTGTGCTCGATCGATGAGAGATGGAATATGCTTCTCCACATGTTGGGCATGAAATTCAGTAATTTTTGTCTGATTAAGCCCTCAATCAACGACTTATGGTTTTATTCGGATAGAGGATATATATTACACCTTTTTCCCCATTAATAGGAAAGGAGGGAAAGGACAACTTGAGATTGTGGGAGATAAATTGGAGCATAATATACGTGATAGATTCTAAAGTTAATTTTATGTTTCAATATCTTATTGGCATCTAAATTCTCTATTTGATCGAGTAATTCCTAAGTACTCCCAGAGTAAGGAGAATGATGTTCTCTACTCATTAAATTCATGGTGGAGTCCACTATAAATGTGAGAGAAGTGAGCACCATTTCTCCGTGTTTCGGGAGTATCTAAGAATTTTCATATTCCTGCTTCTTTTTCAGATTACTTATCTAGAAGGTTTTGTCCTCCAAGCTGGAGAACATTAGATTTGCAACAGAAACTACGGATTCTACAGCTGAATTATGCGAAGAGTGACGATAGCGTTTTTATAAATTTTACAAACCGACATATCAATTCTTAAATACAAAACAAAAAAGTAATATTGTATAACAATTTTTCTATCTAGAATTGAACAAGAAAATTGTAGAAAGTATTCCTTTTCTACGAGTAGTGTTGTTTGAACCTAAAAGGTCTAAACTCTTTCCAAAAAAAAAAAAAATCTGTGCTAATCAAAAATTGAAAATCACCTTCTAATTCTGCTCTTTATCATCTCTTTTCATTTTAATCTGTAACCTTTCTTTGCTTGGAAAAAAGTTTTAACCATTATTGTAAAAGAGAAATATTATTGACATATTTTTTACAAATATGTAAAGTTTACAAACAGTACTATTCTAAAATTTCTTGTGCACATTGTGTACATTTATATATATATATATATATATATATATAATTGAAATAGAATTCTTTAATCTTGACTTTTCTTCACTTTTAAAAATAATCTCATTATTTAATTGAAAATGATTTTACAATAAAACAAATTAAGTCTGTAAACTTTTTAAATTTTTAAAAAGTAATAAACTGAAAATTTTTAAATTTGAATTTCATAAAATTAGGATACACATTTTAAAACATAAACTATAATTAATTATTCTAACAACAAAAATGCTACACATTTTTTTTTTATATAGAAAGAGTCCCCGAATTCCCCACTATATTATTACGTTGTGAAGAGTGAAATGCTACACATGCTGTGAAGAGACTTGTATACAAAAGATGTGCAAATGCATTCTACAAAGTCTACTAAGTCTAGAGAGGGATATCAACCTTATTGCATACTAGCCTTTGAGTGCGTGCTCAGAGGCTCTTCTATTTTTTGGGTAAAGATTAATTTAGAGCATTTATTACAATTTGAAATTACTACATTTTCCAATCACCAAAAAAGAAAAAAAAATTTAGGGGTGTGATGAGTATTATGTGTGGTGAAATAATTTTTCATCACGCCCCTAGGTTTTTTTGTAATTGGAAAATATAGTAATCCCAAATTATAATAAATGCTCTAAATTAACGCTACCCAAAAAATAAAAGAACCTCTGAGCACACGCGTGAGTGCATGCTCAGAGGCTAATTAGAGATAACCCATTCGATTATTTATGGAATAAAACCCTCCAAAACAATTGTAAGCATAAGACCCATGTGTTTATAAGTATTCAATATCAAAAGCCAACAATACATAATCCATATGATCATATAAAATTAATATGTGACAGATTAAGGACAAAGGTTCTCTAAAAAAAAAAAAAGATTAAGAAACTTTGGAAATAATTTGGAGTAGAAGTTTCATGCTTTCAGCTACTTGGTGAATATTTTGTATGAGGCTAGCACTATTATGTGATTGTATGTAGGGGTGTGCATAGGTCGGGTTGGGTCAAGTTAATGAGATTTTTTTACCTAACCCACCATGGTGGGTTAAAAAAAATTCAACCTAACCCAACCCAACCCACATGGGTCGGGTTGAACTCATGGGTTGGACAATTTTTTTTATTACTATTATTATTAAATTGAGCAAATATATATATATATATATATAAATATCGATTAATATATATATTTAAAAAAAACCCAAAGATTAGTATTAATGTAAATCCTTAAAGGCAAACAACACTAATGACTAAACAACAATAGTAATTTACTAGGATTTGTGTGAACTAATTGGCTTTTATATAGGATAGGAAGAGTTGATTATTTTTAAAAAAAAATTATTAATTATATAATATATTTTAAATATATGGGTGGGTCGGGTCAGGTTTGACGGGTTTGAAATTTTATGACCCAAACCCAACCCGACCTGCTATCAAAAAAAATTTTGTAACCCAACCCAACCCGCCAAGCCCTAAAAACCGATCCAACCCAGCGGGTTGGGTTGGGTCAGGTCGGTTTTAGCAGCTTGGCAGGTTGGCTGCACACCCCTAATTGTATGTATGGCAGATTGGTCGTATGATAGTGAAGCTGCAATCACATTTATAATCAGCTTGCACAGTTGCACCTATTAGCTGCTGCTTATTCTTTTTTCTTCTTCTTCTGTTTTTTGGTGTGGGGGGTGGGGGGTTATAAGATTATAAGTAGTAAGTACACCTATTTGCTATAATAAGTTTCCAAACCAGGAAACTCAACACAATGGGTAAAGGATAATTAGTGTCGTTAGAAATCTAAAAATAGTTTCTTTCTTAGTTTATGGTGTCCAAAAAACACAAATTATCTTGATCACATCACTGCAACATTTAATAGCATTTAATTAGAGCTATAACATTTTACTATCCAAAAAAAATACCGTTACAAATTAAAAAAAAAATTAAAGTTTTGCTTTTCTAGTTATCTAAATTTGAGATGAAGAATAGAATTCAAATATTGGTAGAACCTTAGATAGAGACAATTCCAAATCAATTCCTAACAGAGCACTTTGTTTATCAAGCAATGAGTACCCTTCCCTACCGGATAGCCAACAGCCAGTTTGAGTGCTAGAGTCTCAATTTCATGTGAAACACCCACATATTTCTTAAAAGAAAAGGCAAAAGTTGAAGGAAGATGAAGAAGGTTTAAAATTTTAAGAGAGAAATTTTAGATCTGTTGATCTTGTTTTTAAAAAAGCGGGGAAAAGTATATATATGATTAAAATTATACATGTAAAAGAATCATAAATGAGATGAGTAACAAATTGCAAACATAGTTCATCAAACAAAAATTATCAATGGGTAAGAAATTTCTTCTGTCTTATCCAATGGACTCTCTCTCTCTCTCTCATTCAATGCTCCTCATAGCCTTGTGAATCCTAGTAATGCCTTTGGAATGAAAGGATTTGATGTACAGGTGTATTCATCAATCTGAAGAAAACAAAATTATATTTGAATCAACATCATAAATCTTCATTGATTCAATGACATTGAACTCCACAATTGCTTCCTTTACATAAGCCTGGATGATGCTGCAAAATATTAAAATAATTAGACAAAATTTTATTTGACATGAGAGAGAAAAAAAAAAAAAAAACTTCCTTAAAAAGAGTATATAAAAAAAAATGGAATAGAAAATTTTACTACTTATTATAAAAAAAATAAAAGTTCATTGTATTTGTGCTAGTCCTTCACCACAAACACTGTGCTACCTTTGCCCCCAAAATTTACAACCGTATTATCAAAAACTAGCCTCTGAGTACATGCGTGAGACTCTTCTATTTTTTGGGTAAAGATTAATAATTTGCACCCGTTATAATTTGAGTAAAGGTAAATACTTAGGGGTGTGATGAAAAAATTATTTCACTCACAAACGCATAACACTCACAAACTACTTATCAATTATCATGTTCGTGTTATTCTCACAATTTCCCATTATCATTTGTTATAAAAATTACAACCAAAAAAATATTAATAATTTTTAATATTAACCATCACAAACTTCTGCGAAGGGTAAAATGTACTCTATGAGAAGAAAGTTGTAGATTATGTCAAACAAAGGGAAAAAAAAAAAGAATTTAACAATTTTTGTGGGCATCTGCCTCAAATTTTATGATTATATTACTGTGTAAGGTTCAAGACTTTTGATTTTTTTTTTTTTTTTTTTTTTTTGTTGATATCTTTTTGTTTTTGGTTTGAGTTTGCTTCTTCTTTCTATTTTACAATGTTGATATAATAAAAATTCATCTTGATTACTACATTTTCCAACTACAAAACATTTTCTAACTTCAAAAATACCTAAAGATGCCATGAGTGTTTTGCTTGGGTAAAATAAGTTTTTCATATATGAGTGTTTTGCATGTGATGTACCTCTAATATACCAAACAAAAGGTTAATAATTATTCTAAAATCTGCTTAAAAAATACCTTTAAATTATATGCTCCACGCAACACAAAAGTTTCAACATAAAAAGCTGTCACAAAGTTTTAAGTTTTAACTAACACTTTCTAAAACCATTCCTTATCCACCAATCACTAAATACACATTCTTGATTATCACAATATGGTATTTTGTCACTGAAATTCTATAAAGTTGTTATTTTATTGACCATTCGTTCCATGATTTCCATCTACTGTTAAATATATTTCACGCCACCGCAGTTCATAAATGTGGCACATACATCTACCGTGAAATGTAATATATATATATATATATATATATACACCTTCTTCTTGTTTGACACGCCTTTCTCTTTTTGTGGGTTATCCTGCTCTTCCTCTTCTAAGTCTGAGTCCGCCTTCTTGGTTGAGGCTGCATTTTCAGCAGACTTATCCTTGTTATCATTATCCTGAATGGGTAGAATAATTATGCATCATGTCAGGCTCATACTTCTCCCAGCGGAAAAATAGAATAACATAAAGTCAATATTACATAAAAAGAAGGGACGGGAGGATTCCTTTAACCTGAGTAGCAGTAGTTTCACAGAAATTTGATTTTGCTAAAAATCTTTCTAAATTCTTTATCCATTCCATCATCAAGTTCAGCAGGCTATGGGACATACTCCACTTCAACTTGCGGAAATGTCTACAAATTTCCAACATATAAGAATAAGAGAAATAAACATGTTTAGAACCATGTAACAGAAACTTCTTGATTTATAATTCATTGGACAACATGAATATGGGTATTATATTCAGATTCTGCTTCTGCTTCTCTTCAGAGGCAAAATACCATCATAGATCCACCAGCGTAGATTAAAACCACCACTTCACTCTCTCTCAATTGGTTATAAATGGATAAAGCAATTTGAAAACAAATAGCAAAGTGGTCATGTTTTGTAGGCAATATATTTTTGCCAAATCGTCCCCAAGTTTTGCCCCAACTTAAATGTATGCAATAGGGGTATTTTGGAACAAAAAAAAAATTTCGGCCCAAACAAGGGAAGTCTTTTAAATAATAGTATAGATAAGATTTATGTGTTCAAAAAAAAAAAAAAAGATTCATAAAAGGGGAAAAAAAACAGAACCCATTATCAACCAAAGTTTAATAGAGAAAAAAAAATAAAAATAAAAACTCGCATGGATTGAAATTGAAGTTTGAGAATGCATGTGAGGGTGTGAAAACAAATGGGTATGGAATAAGCAAAAAAGGGAGAGAGATATGAGAGTGATGGATGTGGGAGTTTTCATTTAGAAAAATGATCCAACCAAATTGTGGTGATATGGTTAGCAATTTGAAAACTAACAGAAGAGTAGTAGTGTCTAAATTTAAGAGATATGGATGAAAAGTTATAGTGATAGTTTTATAGTATGAGTGTTTTTCTTTTTCCTCTCTTCAATTTTTTTTGTTATATTCCTCTCTTCAATTTCAGAATAAGAAGAATTGTTATAAAAAAAAAAAAAAAAGAATTGTTATCAAATAAATAAAGTAAAATTGATTTGGAAAAAAAAAAAAAAAAACCTAATATCAAAAAGGAATAATAAAAAAAGAGAAATGCTACGTCCACAATATTTTCACAACAAATCACAAGTGGTTAGTTGTTATTGGTTCAAATTTGAACCTAAAACTAAGATTATTTTTTTGCCCCAATAATAATAACGAGTAACAACCTGCCACTTAGAATTTGTTGTGAAAATGTTGTAGACATATCATTTCTCATAAATAAATTTAAAAAAAAAAAAACCAAAGAGGTAAGTATAAAAAAATAAAGAGTGAAAAAAGAAAAAAGAAAACAACCAACTTAGGGGAAGTTAGATGTGGGTTAAAAAAAAATGACATAGATAACCAAAAAAAAAAATTTGCGGACAATCAAAAAAGAAAAAGATCACATAAAAAAAAAGTGTAAATGTGGAGTTATGAAGGAAATTCAAATCTCTTAATACTTTTTTCTAAAAAAAACTTTTAAATTTATCCTATTTTATAGACAATGTTGTGAAAATGTTGTAGATATAGCATTTTTCAAAAAAAAAAAAATGGATGGCAAGGGAATGAATGTAGGGTTTTAACTTTTTAACGTGGGTTTATAAAAAAATATATTTTTTTGACCAATTAATTAAAAAAATAAAGAAAGGGAAAAGTTTAAAAGTAAAGTTTGCTTCTGAATAAGTGGGTTAGTGGGAGAGCAATCTTATTTTATAGGCAATATTTTAGTGGGAGTTAAAGATATATTTTTACTTTGTTATTTTTAGTTTTGTCTTTACTTTTTTTTTTTTTTTTTTTTTTTTTTGAGGATGAAAAAATGGGGGTTAGCTAGGTTACACCAGCCCCCAGGCAGGGCGCCAGGTGGCAGCGGGAGGGCGAGCTCCCTTTCGTAGAAGGGCCTACCTTACTACTTGTGCAGAGAGTTACCCCACTAAAAATGCCCACTAACGGACTCTTGCCGATAGCGGGAATCGAACCTGAGCGTGTTATGCAGAGCGAATGAACCAAAAAAATAAGGGTATTTTGGAACAAAAAAATTTCAATCTAAACAAGAGAAGCCTCTTAAATAATAGTAAAGATATATTATCACGTTTCCATAACAAGCTTTGCTTCTAGCCTTTTAGTTTGGTTTATATAGAATAAGTCTATAATTCAAATACAGAGTCCCTTTCAATTGACTGAAATAAATACTTGGAATTTAGTCATGCTCATGCCCACCATAGAAAAATTATAAGAAAGATATTTCAACAATTAATGAATAATAAGAACATTTATCTCCTTATCGTGATGTCATGATAATAACAGTACTTGTGGTCACTGGGCAAAAACGAAATGCTCATGCCCACCAGTGAAAAATCATAAGAAAGATAATTAATGAATAATAAGAATATTTATCCCCTTATCGTGATGTCACGATAATAACAGTACTTGTGGCCACCGGGCAAAAACGAAAATTTATTTTCCATCCTAGCCTTGGTAGGGTGCACCAGCTTCACATGAAATTGCCTGGCCTCATTTATTAGGATCCCAATTCATCAACCCTCTTTATCCTCATCCTTCTATTTGTGGTTTGACACCAAGCAAAACTGAAAACCTTTACTACTTTATCTCTCAATGTTACCGACACTATTTTTCTTTCTATTTATCACAGTTAGTAACAATTTACTAGAGTAAAATTACTTTTGTATGAAATTATCATTAATATCATTTTTACTATGTACTAATCACAACAAACCACATCAATTTTTATGAAAAATGATGCCTTTGTAAACTTATTAACAAAAAATAAGTCTTAAGATACACAAATAATCCATTACCAAGAAGGTAAAAAGGACTACCTTTTAAAGGAATTTTCCTTGCTTTGCCTTTTGGGATTCCTTTTGACCCATTTTCTAAGGATTTGACTACCTTTTTTGAATGAGAAGTATCTCGTGTATTATAAATTTATAATGCTAACTTCCTAACAACAGGACTATCCAACACGGCTATCCAACAACATGACTATCCAACACGGCTATCCAACGACAGGACTATCCAACACGCTAATATTTTATTCTCAAAAAACGTGTTAATATTTTTAAATCTAGTTGGCTTTATCTATAGCATGTTTAGACTCTCGCAGTCTGAGAGTATCTCCTATGGCTTCTTTAAAGTCAAATTTAGAGCATTAATACTCTCAAATTTCACTCTAACAATTTTTTTATTTCTATTTTTTAGAGTAGAGTTGTTACAGTGCTCCTCTATAAGTAAAGAATAATGTAGCTTTTACTATTCATCCTTCAAATATTTTTTTTAATTATAATAATTAGGTATTGAATAAAAAAATATTAAAAAATATGTAAATATTAAAAATAATAATAAATAAAAAATGAATACAGAAATAATATTTAAAAAAATAATATTTATATAAAAAAATAATCTTTATTACACTCTACCGACTCAGAATTGCCATGGCCGCCACTGCTTTTTTCTTTTTTCAAATTATGCTCAATTTGGCCTATGCAATAAATTGGATATCATCATGATGGGCTATATTTCATGCAAGTTGCATATTCATTAAATTTACGGGTACAATCTTTACTCACCAATGTTTCCTCAACAATCTCTCTCTTGTGTGCGAATCATTGCCTCTTTGTGGACTTCCGAGCCTCTATTTGGGCCACGAACTAGTCCTATCAAGTAGAGCTTCAATATTTAAATTGAACATCAATTTACAATTTCAGCTGTTAGATTTAATGCTCAGTTGACTCCTTAACCTTAATAGGAAGATGGCTTATTCAATAATTCGTGCATAAGGGTAAGGAACTTTGGATGAACTAATGTGAATGGGTGTAAGCCTCGCTGCACGGAAACACCCAGTACTGAGTGACCACACTGAGAGGCAGGTAACGCCAGTTGGCACATTATGCAAGTTACAAATGAATAAATGCCTAACGTAACAACAATAAAATGCCGGCCACTATAGGAAATCTTCACACAGTTCTGCAATATCCTGACTGAGGCTACCAATTTTTGTATTTTTTTCTGGGTCCGGTCCACTACGTAAGTCGTTTAGCCTTTTGTAGTCTTCTTGTTCTTGGTTGAACATCCTGATTGGCTTTTTAGCTGGTCCTGGATTCCCATTAGATGAGTACAAAACAGCAAGGACGACTAACAATTCTCTTGACTTGCACTTTACTGTTGTGCTATTATACGCTTTCTTTTCAGTATCCATTAAAAAAAAAATTCAAAAATTTTATAATTTTTTTTAAAATTATTTATGAATTGTCATATGTTCCAGAAGTTAGGGACTAGGATCACTGGTTTGTCATGTTTTGCTAAAATAAATGGTTGGTCATAAATTATCAATGAGTTTAGTTCACCAAGTTAAAAGGATTATTCTTTCTCAAAAAAAAAAAAAAAAGTTAAAAGGATTATTTTTATTCTTTTAATTTCTAATAAATTTAAAGTAATCGTTTTTAGTTCTTAATACATCCGGTGAGTAATGACGTTATACAAGAGACTAAAAGTGATCATATGGTCTAAAATGGCATATGAGATAAAGTTTTGGAGCCAATAATATGTTTTGCCCTTTTTTTTAGGTTGTGATTTAAACATGAACTTAAGTGATTTAATCTCCATCATTGGTTCATAAATATAAATACAAGATTAAGATCAAAACACGGTGATATTATTGACGACTGTGTACCATTCAAATTCAAGTTTGTTATTTTTTTTTTATTTAATGTTGAAAATTCAAGTTTATAAGTCGAATAATTGTCACACGGGCTGAGTCCAGAAAATTTTGGTATGTGAATCGCACGGACTGGGTCTGAGTTTAGTCTGAGTTTTATTATTTTGTAATCTTCTGTAGTTTTATCTTATGTCAGTGTCATTGGAAAATTATGTCTTTATGACGACACAACACAAGTCCATAACCGGTGACTGTTATGTACGCATGTAAAGAAAAATAATAATTAATGTGCTCTTTTGCTCCTAATGCCAAAACACACAAGTAATCACAGAGAGTTCCATTGTACTAGCTATTATTAATAGTCTATTTGTTTTAGGTAAAGAAAAATCTTCTAAGACAATTCCTGGTAAGGAACCTCTTTGTTTCCAGAAATAGCGACCAACTCTATCATTCATATATGAGTATTATCTTCAGCTATATTTCTTTTCATAACCTTTGCTTTCTTTACTACTATGTGAATATGAATTCTCCAAATGAAGGATTTTGGCGTTGTCGTACTTCCTTTGGGTTTCATTAAGCTGCTTGGCTATGCTTGAAGTTGTTCTTGGCTTCCTCTAGGCTAATACTAGTACTACACAGCAGCTGCTTGTTACTTATTGCCATAAACCAACTTTGTAGCTCATGGAAGTTCTGCGTTGGTAGTATGCCACTTGAACTGCTGGGTATTTTTCTCTATTACTCCTTTGCATAAAAAAGATTTGCTCTTTTAGTCCTAGCTTGTTTGACTGTGAAGTTTATGATATGACCTTGTGAATACATATTGATATTGGTATAACGTTGAATTATCTATCATGATTTTTTTGCTTTGTTTTATGGTTGTCATAGACATCCTTGGTCTTTCTATGCTAGTTTTGCTACAAGAAAGGAGCCTCTGTGTGATTGAATAATGTGAATCAAAGTCTTGTTGCAACTTCTGCTGTGGAAAAATGGATCCCTTTTTAGTCAATATGCAGTTAAATTATGCAAATAATTTTACGTGTAACTTCAAAAAAAATTCATACTGTATACAAAGCATAAATGAAGAGGGTGAGCCAAGTTTAGTTGTGTCAATATTCTCTCCAACAATAGACCCCTCCTCCATCAAAAACAAATTTTTTTGGGTCTGCAAGCGGGGCAGTTGGTTTTGTGTTTTTATTGTTTCTTGTTTGATTTACCATCTTGCTATTTATTTAATGTTGATATGTAAAGATCCTATTTTGGATTTGTTAATTTCTATAACAATTCCTCAGTTTAAACAATCAAGTTGTTTATACTAGTTTGCAGATTGAGGATATACATATGATGGGGAAGAATGGTGCTGAAATCATGGATCCATATGGTCATAAGATTAAGGTAAAAAATCATTTCTTGACACTGAGGGTGGAGTTGGGGTAGATTTAAATTCAACTGTTACCAATCAAGGAATCAAGATAGTTATTTTTATTTTATTTTATTTTTGATAAGTGATATATTTATTTAATTATGCATTTCAATCTATCATTTACCAACTTTGCTAAACTTAACATTTTTCACAATTTTCTAAGATGATAAGGTGTGAGAGGTGAACAATTACTTTTATATAAGCCCATCAGGAAGACTACTTAAATTGTCCGCTACTCACATCTTAGCAAGTTGTATAAAAAGTTGTGTCACTAGACTTGTTCTTCATTTAATTTTTTTTACCAAACAATAGAACTCCTATTTGGTTTCATTATAGGACTCAAGCTTGATTATGGAACTAGAGTTACAATGTTGAGCAGACGTTTACAGTAATGGAGTCTTTTAGTTGAAGATTCATCATTTCTAGATAGGTGCGTGGTGTTTGAACACATAGAAAGCCAACTATGAAGTAAGAATTAAGCAAAAGTAGTCACTCCTAGGCTGGGTGACTCTGTATATAGATGTAGTATTGTTAGTTAAATTTATAAAACAGAGAGCATAACTATAAGTCTCTCCGAATTGCGGTACTATACTGTGGAAAATCTGGAAATATACAACATTCAAATGTTCACTTTTATTTTTAAGACCTTTTCCAACAAATGTGGAGGGCTCTGGGCTAGAGTTCACAGCATGCCCCTGCCCCTCCCTTATCGGCAACTGTTCTGGAATTTTCTATCAGTTCATAAAGGATTGATCCCAAGCTAGCACTCATTCATGGGATTGATCACATTTTTGAACCATGAAGTGACCCCAGGAAGGGGATAAGTCTTGATGGTTCTGTTTTTTTTTTTTTTTTTTTTTTTTTTTTTTTTTTTTTTTTAACTTTGTCTATTTCAGAATTTTCCTTTTATGACTATATCTCATTTTTTGCAGGTTCATTGTTTAATGTGTTTAGAGCTTAAAAAATTCGTTGATAGAATTTCAAAAATGCTTCCAGACATTGAGTCTGCCCGACCACGATGTACATCAGGGATAAAGGCACTGTGCTCATTACATGCTGCCATGGAAAAAGCAAAATTACTTCTCCAATACTGCTCAGAGTCTAGTAGACTCTACCTGGTACGCATTTCACTCATATAATTTGCAAATAACTTGCATTTTGGAAAGAAAAATATCTCACACAATATTTACTATCCAAATCTTGCATTTGTAATGAGTAGGAGCAAATGTTTCATACTCTCCAAATGTTGCTCTTAAAATTTATGTAGTCACGCAACTACATATGTCCTCATAGCTTTTATTTCCATCACTCTTCACTATCTAAGTATCTAATGACTTGGGTATAATATTTTCAGGCATTTGCAACGGGTAAGATCATCCTGAGATGTGAGAAAATACAGCGCTCTTTGGAGTTATGTTTGAGTCAAATCCAAAATATGGTCCCAACATTGTTGGCTGCAAAGGTTTGCAATACTTAAGGTCCTTAATTTATAATTATTTTTGGTAATGGCATGTAATTTAAAGGTTTCAAAATTAACATGAGTATATTTCCATTACTTTGTAGATTGTATGAGCCTTCTTCATGCCTCCTCTTGTTATGAAATATTATTTACTGTATATAGGTATCAAATTATTCCTATTTTGTAAGGTCTATGTTCTTATTGCTTTTTGATAAAAATTAAAAATTCTTGGAATGCAACAAGTCATCATTAGTGAAATACAAGTTCCCATTGTGAAAATATTTACTGCGTTTGCATTCATGATGGCCATAGTACATCAATTAGTCATCATTAGTGAAATACAAGTTCCCAAAAAAAAAAAAAATTCTTGGAATGCAATAAGTCTTCATTAGTGAAATACAAGCTCCCATTGTAAAGACAGGTTTTGAATTTGTTGATGCAATGGGGAGATTGTAGATCACCTTTTAATACATTGCAGTGCAGCTTTTGACTTATGGTGTTATATCTTCTGGGTATTTGGGATTCAATGGGTATTACTGAGAAAATCCTTGATTTATTATGCGGATAGCAGATTGGGGGTTCTAATCCTTTATCAGTTGTTTAGAACCTTGTACCTTATGTGTGCTATGGACTATCTAGAGGGAAACAAATCGACGTACTTTTGAAGATGTGGAGTGCATGTCAATTGAATTGCTAGCATGAGTAGCATCTTTCATTAGTGCTCTTTATGAATGGTCCTGTTCATAAAGACTTCTCTTCATAATTTCAGAGTCAATTCATATGTAAATATTTTTCAATTGTAATTCTTAGGCTACTTCATGTTTTTCTTTATGATTTTCTTTATGATGTAGTCTCTTTTCAATAAAATTAGTCTTACCTTTCAAAAAAAAAAAATTTGATTGCCATGGCACTTCTAATTAAAATGCTGTAGGTTGTGTTTTGGGCAAACTAATTTTGATATTGCAGATTCTGCCTTCAGCAGTCATAGTAACTTTATTATTTATTTGGGTACTATCCTTTTTGATTCCTTTACATTACTAAATGTCGAAATTGAAAATTGTCTGCAGATATCTGGAATTGTTCATGATCTTAGGGATGCAAAGTTTCCCATTGACTCTGCTGCAGAAGAGGCTGGGAAGGTTGTACGAGAACTGATTCTGAAGGAAATTCCTACGTCAGATTGTAAAAATGATTTAGAACTTGAACCTATTCAACTTGCAGCTTTGAGGCTGAATATTACAACCCCTTCGGCTCTTTCAAAAGAGAAAATGTCTATTCAGAGATTACTTGATAAGGTCCCCGACCACATGGTCCAAAAGAGGAGCATACTGAAGTATTTCTTTCATCTTTTGAAGAAGTATGGGGAAATAATTGGACAAAACCTGAATGACAGTACCCTTGTGCGGCATGATGAGTCATCCTATCAGTCCATTGACTTTGGGACACCTGAACCTCCTGAGGAATTCAAATGCCCCATCTCTATGAGACTGATGTATGAACCAATAATTATTGCATCTGGGAAAACATTTGAACGGTTTTGGATAGAGAAGTGGTTTAATGAAGGTAATGAGACATGCCCAGTAACTCATATGAAGCTGGACCATTTGTCCCTCACTCCAAACTTTGCAATGAAGTCCCTCATATCAAAGTGGTCTTCTGAGCATGGAATTACTATTCCTGACCCGTCTTTAGAACCACACCTTGATTCTTTTGAATCCGTGAAATCTTCACATTCCAGTTCCATTGTCAGCATAGGTAGTTCTTTGAAAGACTTGAACCTTCAAGTTAGCAGTGTGTCACTATCCTCATTAGGGTCCAGTCATGGTTCAGAAATTATTGAAGAGAAAAGTGATGACTGCTTTAGTAATAGGCTCACTCAAATGAATGCAGAGCCTCAAAGACCTCACCAATATGTAGATTGTTATGGCAAGATTTTAGACTTTCTTTCCGCACTTGCTGAAGTTTCTTGGGGGTCACAGTGCAGGACAGTGGAAAATGTGAAAAACGAACTGCAAGACAAAAACGGCACATGCCACGCCACAAATTGCAATGGGTGCATCAAACCGTTGATTAAATTTTTGAAGGATGCACTTAAATTAAGAGATATAAAAGCTCAGAGAGATGCTGCAGAGTTGCTGTTGGCGATTTTGAGTGAAAACAGGTGATAATTCTTTTGTGGGCATTGTTTTTTCTCATATCCTGTGTGGCACTATTTTAATATTTTTTGAGCAATAAGTCTAGGGACCCAACAATTTTCATAACTGCTAAGGTGGTTGGTGCTAATAAAAGTAATGTCAATGGTAGGCTTATGTAAAAGTGATGTTACTCTGATTACAATTCGACACATCAGCAATTTTGACAAATATTGTGAAAATTATTGTCCCTAACATTTGAGTGTAAAAATATAGAAGATTTTGAGTGAAAATTAATGGTAATATTATTTTTGTGACGGGAGAAATCACTAGATCCAATGCTAACTAACTATCTGCTGTTTCATGCAGAAGTAAAATGCCACCCTTCGATGAAGATGAGATTTACGTGTTGGCATCATATCTTGAATCTGAAATCACTGGAGAAGCCCTTGCTATCATTGAAATTTTGTCTTGCCAATCCAATTACCAGTCTATGATGGTGGCATCTGGTGTTCTTCCTTCCATTCTAAAACTCCTTGATACACAGTACAGGGAATTTCACAGAATGGTTATGAAGATACTGTGTAAGTTATCCTGCAATGCTGATGTTGGATACCATATTGTATATTTAGACTTCGTTCCAAAACTGGTTCCTTTTTTGGGTGATCACAATCATGCACGGTTTTGCATCAAGATTATAAGAAACTTATGCGATATTGAGGAGGTAAGAATTGCACTTGCTGAAACCAGTTCATGTATCACTGCCTTTGCCAAAGTATTGGAAACTGGAACAGAAGAGGAACAAGAACATGCAGTAGATGTTCTTCTTTCACTATGTCATGAGCGTGTTGAGTTTTGTCAATTGGTCATGAAAGAGAACATAATGCATCTTTTATTCAGTTTATCTGAAAATAAGAATTCAAGGGGGAAGGGGATTGCTATCAAATTGCTTCAGTTCTTGGAACATATCAGAACTGATGTTTCAGAATGTTCAACAGGTCCTAAAGCTGGCTTGGGCCTAGAAATCTCACGCGACTCTGGCAAGCACTGTAAAGAAAAGAAATTACGTTTCAAGGCATTTCGGTACTTTGGAAATAAGATGTCTGTATAGCCAGCTATCTTTGATAGCTTAAAATAGCTCAGATGTTCAGTCAGAACGTAGGATAGGATATTAGTGGTTTTGTAGAGTTTGAGACCATTAATCACGCTAGCAGATGAGTTTCAGAATTAGATAAACCTCTCTTATATAGGAATGTAGAGTCCTGCTGCACTTGTAGTAAGCAGCAATTGTAAAATCCAGTAATGCAAATTTTTTTATTGTAGAAATAGGAGTTTAGGTGGTGTTTGGATTGCTCGTAACCCGTATCTCAAAACTCATATCTCCGATCCCACAATAACTCAAATCTCTCTACAATTTGTGTTTGGTTCCAAAACTGAGTTATATCTCACTCTTCAACTCTAATTTTTGGCAAAATGGTGAGCCCTCCCACTGGTATTGCACAGAACGGTAACATGGCTACCCATCACAAAACCCACAAAGAGACCGAAAGCCACAAACAGTAAAGTAACATCTCACTCTTTCAATTCATTTTTCTGCTCTGCCATGCTCATCACAAAACCCAGAAAGAGACCGAAACCCATAAGTCAAAAATCACATCCCACGCTGCCAACAGCACCATCATCGTCCAAACCCAGCAAGCAATTCACCAAAGACGGGTCTGAAAACCCTTTGTTAAGCATACCCGACCGATTCAACGCGATAAAAAACCAGTCCTCGGCCATGGTTGTGGGTTTGTGCTTGTGGGTTTGATCGGTGAACATGGTGGAGTGGGTCTGAAGAAGAAAGAAAGAATGAAAAAGAAAAGGAAAGAAGAAAAGAGAAAGAAAGAAAAAACCAACAAGAAGAAGAGAAGAAAAATATAAAAAAAAAAAACCATTAGCGGTGGATTGGGTCTGAAGAAGAAAGAAAGAAAGAAGAAGAAAAAAAAGGGCCGTTGGTGGTGGAGTTGTCTAAAGAAGTAAGAAAGGAAAAAAAAAAAAAAAAAAAAGGCAAAGTGGTATGAATGACTTGAGAATGGCAATGACAAGTCAGAAAAAATGGTCTCACAAATTTTATTTTTTTTACGACTTTGTTGTTATAACTCATATTCCATAACTTAAAAATACAAAAAATTTGTTTTTAATTTTCATTGCTCAAACTCAATTTTTGAGTTTTGAGTGATGGAATAGGAACATCACTAAAAAAATTTCTCAAATAAACTTTATTTTTTTTTTGTGGGTCTTACGTTTTTTGGATTGTGGGTAATGATCTAGGTACAACCCCAATTTTTTTTTTTTAATGCAATTTTGGTATTGCAGTGTTGTTTAGCTGCAACAGTGTAATTGCTCAATTTCATTGTACAGGTTACCTTTGTTCTATGAATTTTACCGTTGTTAATTTCTCAACTTTCTCTCTTTTGTTTACTTATTAATTTCTCAATTGTCACTCTTTTGTTTACTACTCTAATACTCAATGTCCATAATACCCTCAAACACACAAAACACCAGTCATAACAATTTCTTTCAATTTTTAATCAGTTAGCTGGAGTAGTTCAGTTGGTTAGAGTGTGTGGCTGTTAACTACAAGGTCAAAGGTTCCCTTCTTCTATAAGTGAACTATTTCAATTAACTTTTACTTTTATCTACAATACTTTTAATAATTTTTTTTTTACTATTCATGTGTCTCACTGCACTTAGGGTCTATTTGAGATCCGCTTATTTTGCTGAAAGTATTGTAGATAAAGGTAAAAGTTAGTTGAAATAGTACAATGAAACTTATAAACAATACCAAAAAGTGTTGTGAAGCCCATGAATAGAAGCAAAAATGGCAAAAAGTAAGCTATCCAAACGGAGTGTTTGGATACCGCTTATTTTGTTTAAATTGAAAAATTATTGTTGAAAATACTGTAGAAAAAGGCAAAAGTTAGTTGAAATAGTATAGTGGTGCTCATGAATAGTAGCAAAAATAAGCTGAATAGTGAAATAATTTTAATTTTTAATCTTAACCCAAACGCATACTAAGGGTCTGTTTGGATATCGCTTATTTATTAAAAACTGAAAACTTATTGTTGAAAACATTATAGCAAAATAATTTTTAAATGTGTGAATAGTGCTGTGAGACCCAAAAATGCATGAGTATGCGCATTTTACTGAGTTTGGTGGTCCCATAAATAGTGCCATGGGACCTCAAAAAAATGCTAAACGCAGCTAAAACGTGCATTCAGTGCTATCCAAACTCACACTAAGAGGCTATTTGGATCCATTTTTTTCATCACTCAATTTTCATTACTCATCGCTCATAACTTTAAAATACCAAGGTTGTTTGGCACCATCACTCAATATTTTTCACACTGTTTGTGTGCTCCATACCTGTCACTAGTGCAGTTTTTTTTTTTTTTTTCCAGTACCCATAGACCCGAACCCAGTGAAAGAAGAAAGGAAAAGGAAAAAAAAAATTCAGATCACCCGAACCCAGTGAAAGAAGAAAGGAAAAAAAAAAAAGAAGGAAGAATAAGGGAGACTGAACCTAGGAGAAAAAAAAAAAGAGGAAGAACACCAGGGAGACTGAACCCAGGAGAAGAAAGGGAAAAAAAAAAGGTGAATTGGTCAAAAGGTGCGGCTGAGTTATGATTAGTAGGTTCCTCATGTGTGTTTAATTACAAAAATGTCATTGAGTTCTGAGTTATGGAAACTAAAAACAGCCAAAATGTGTTTTCAGTTTCCATAACTCATAACTCAAAAATAAAAGAATTGAGTGATGGAAACAGAGTTATAAAAACAAAGTGATGGTGCATCCAAACAAACTTTTTGTTATGGGTCCCACCATTTTTAAGTTATGAGTTATGGAAACAGAGAATTGAGTTATGAAAATAGACCATCCAAACAGCCCCTAAGTTTTTATAATTTTAGATGGGAAACTGGCCTGGGATCTATTATCTAATTGCAAGATCCATATGTGAATGTGATGATGGATTAGCTAAATTGAAATGTTTGCAATACCAATCCAATCTAATTCAAAAACATTAATAGCACTAACTTTTTATAGTTTTTCTTTTCAAGAAGGAATAAAGAGATTATATAAATGGGAAACTGGGTCTGGGATCTATTATCTGATTGCAAGATCTATATGTGAATGTGATTATGGATTAGCTAAATTGAAATGTTTGCAAGAGTCAAGTCAAATTTTTTAATATTTGATAATCTACCCATATGTGGTGGTTAACATGCGATATTTTTTATAAAATCAAGCTTTATTATACAAATTTGCCCATTTTATTACAAAATAAAATTAAAAAAAAAAAAAACAAAATTTATTGTGCCTGTGCCTGAGCCTAAGCCTATTTGTGCATATATTTTTTTTATTTTTTGAGAAGCATAGTATAATTCTTTCCTTTGAAAGTGAAACTTCACAATTTTTCTAATCCAATCTAATCCAAAAATATTAATAGCACTAACTTTTTATAGTTTTTTCCTTTTCAAAAAGGAACAAAGAAATTATATAGATGGGAAATTGGGCTAAGTCTATTATATGATTGCAAAATCTATATGTGAATTTGATGATGGATTAGCTAAATTGAAATGTTTACAAGGGTCAAGTTGAATTTTGTAATATTTTTTATTATATAATGTAAGGGCACGGTTTGCAACCCAAGCCCAATATGTATGAGATTGTGGATTAATGAGCCCAGCACAATAAATTTGTAAAGAGTGGGTCCAAGAACTAGGCCCTAAAGAATCTAACAACGGTTGAGAAATGTTTGAAAGACGATCATGCAAGAAAAAAGCACATAAAATGGTGTCAACGTATTGCCAATGAGACAAATATTTGCATAGATCAATGAAACCGGTTCCCCCCCTCCCCCTGAGGGGTTTCTTTATTATATAGTCCCTCTTAGACAATCCTTACCCTACACTTGTCAATAATTTTGGTTACTACTTGAGTACTTGTCCCACCAGACATCTCCTCTGGCCCCTCTGTGAGTTGCGGTGACCAAGAAAACACCGTTCAGGGGTCTTCTCTACATAAATGCGGCCAGAAAAGTAGCTGCAATGCATTTAATATGATGATAGCAACTTTTCCTTAGATATTTTTAAGTCCCCTTCGTTCTTGTGTGTCTTCGAGGCATGTTTTCATTACTGGAGTTTCTATGGAAGTCATTCTTACAGTGGGAATTCAAGCTCAAGGCTTATCAACCATAGCCGAGGAGGAGTTGCTCCTCGGAACACCTTCTATTTATTTATTACTCGTGAGACTTTAAACTAAAATTTCTCAACTCTATTTGTCTCTCCTCGAATATGTTAGCGCCTTCGGATAAGGCCCAAGACCCAATATATGAATTTTTGGGCCCTTATCCCTACATATAAAATTAGGCTTTATTATACTAATTTACCCCTTTTGTTACCCAAAAAAAAAAACTATTGTGCCTGAGCCTATTTGTGCATACTTTTTTTTTTTTTAAAAGCATAGTAATTATTTTCTCAGAAAGTGATTGTTCCTTACAAATTTTTTTTTTTTTTAATAAAAATAGTTGTTACTAATTTTAATTTGAATTCAAAATTAAAATTACATTTTTATTTACCAATAATAACATGTTACTAAAATTTGTAGGGTACATTTCTCCTTCTTTTTTTTTTTAATTCCCAAATAAATAAAAAAACGTTTTTCTATTAAATTCAGAACTCACATATATTAAATATTTTGATACTTTCCCATCTAAAACCAAGGTGCTCTAATCTCTATTACTGGTTACTACTATAATCACCAGGGGTTTTGAAAGTTAAAAAAAAAAAAAAAAAAAACATTTTTGACATTGCTTCTCGTAAAATTTACCATAATGCTTGCTTGGTCAGCTAAATCCTAAGAATAAACCCTAGTTCTCACTCTCCCTACAGTTTACACTCCTCCGCGCTCATTTCTCAAATCTTGACCGTCCGTTCAGCGCTCGCCGGCCATCCACGGTCGTCAATTCAGGTAAAGCTCTGATCTTGGCTTCTTCCTCATCTCTAAACTACAAGCGTAATAACACTACGGCTGTGTTTGGTTCTCGGGAAAGTAAAAGGAAAATGCTAGAAAATGGTTTTTTCTTCTTCTTCTTCTGTGTTTCGCATCTTGATAGGAACCTGTAAATCTGTATACAACATTAGTCCACAGAGCTGTTTTATGGGATTACATATTTATTGATATTGGTTATTGGTTAATTGATTTTACATGTCAATTTTTTATATAATGGGAAATGCAATTTTGCATGTTAAGACATTGGTGATTGGTTTCAATTTCTGAATTTGTTTATAATTTTCTTGTTCCCCAGGTTTTTGCTAAGTCTTTGAGGGTGTAGTATATTTGTTGGGGTCCAAAATTTGAGCAAGGGTTTTGGGTATTGAAAATTTATATTACTTTCTTTGAGAGACATGAGCTTGAGGCACTTAGTTTCTCGGAAAACAATCAACAATCTATCAAGAACCAATGGGAAATCACCATCAATGTACCCGTATATTTACAGGAATTTCACCACAATTACTGTCCCAATATCTTCTCGGTTTCATTTTCCAAATAGTGATGGAAGCTCTAAACCCCTCCAAAACCCTAATTGCCTTAAACCCATTTTGTCTTTCAGTACGCACATTCACTCTGCTGATGGAACTAAACTGAGCCACTTGGGTGGATACCCGAAACCCAATTCAGAGGAATTTGAGGAGGAGGAGGAGGAGGAGGAGGATGGGACAATGAATGAGTTCTTGTCCCGATTTGTTTGGATAATGCGTGGGAAGCTCTATGAAGTTTACACTGACTGTGATAAGGAGACAATTGAGGCAATGCTTTTGGTCGTTGTTGGGAAAGTTGTGTCGGAGATGGAAAAGGGTGGTCTTGAGCAGATGCTTGGTGCTGCAGTGGCCGCTCCTTCACAGGATTTTAGTGAGGATTTATGGAGAACAGTTTGGGAAGTGAGTAATATAGTTTTGGATGATATGAGAAAGGAGAAAATGAAGGAAAAGATGAAGGGTTTTCTGCAATCTGAAGAAGTTAAGGAAATGTGCAGGTTTGCCGGTGAAGTTGGTATTCGCGGGGATATGCTGAGAGAGCTTAGATTCAAATGGGCTCGCGAGAAAATGGAGGAAAGTGAGTTTTATGAGAGTTTGGAGCGCATGAGAGAAGAAGCTCGAGCCCAAGATGAAGGGGAGAAATCAGAGGGCAAGCAAGCTGAAACAATGGGTGATGAGGCTGTTATGGCTGAGGAGAAGCCTAAAGTTGTTAGTCTTCCTAAGAGACGAGGGAAGATTAGGTACAAGATTTATGGTCTTGATCTCTCTGACCCAAAATGGGCTGAGGTGGCTGATAAAATTCATGAGAGAGGGGAGCTCATTTGGCCTGAGGAACCAAAGCCAATATCTGGGAAATGCAAACTGGTGACTGAGAGTATTCTTTCGTTGAATGAGGAGGAGGATCCATCTCCAGTTTTGGCTGAATGGGTAGAGCTTCTTCAACCTAGCCGGATTGACTGGATCACTTTGCTTGACAGATTGAAAGAGCAAAATAATAGTGTATATTTTAAGGTACGCCAATTTATTTTCCTGTTGTGCATATTGTTTTCAATTTAAAAATATCAGCATTTAACTTAAATTAAATATAAGAAAACCAAATAAGATTTGTGTGTAATATCTTTCAAAAGCTTATAAAATGCGCATCTCCATTGATCATTCAAATAATTCTCCAGAGTTAGATGTTAAGTATATACTCTGTCTATAACTTGATTTCAACCTTTTACTAAGGTTGCATATCATCATCCAACATTAGGAGGTTTGAGTAGTCTGGCATCACAAAATCACAGTCAGCAACAATTTCATTATGCTTGTTGGAGGGATTAACTCCAGTATGTTGATTGCAATTTGGAGGAAGGCACTTGGTTGCAATATGCAATGATGTAGTGTCCTATTGAGGTTTTATGCATATCTGTGAACAGGAAGTTTTTCTAGGATACGTATATGATCTTTTTCTTTGTTTTAGTTGTGGACTGTATTATATTTGAACTTCTTCCAGATGAATATATTTGTGTGTATTGTGTCTTCTGAAGGGATCACATTAAGTGCTTTTGTTTAGATTTTGTTATATATGGCATGTTTCTGGTTGCTCTTGGTTATGTTAAAATGCCTTTAAAGCCCAGCAAGTATTTTGTCTATGCTTCACTAAAGCAAATATATTTTTCATTGTTGCTGGACACATTGGCTCTTGTAATAATTAGGGTTACGTACAAAAATAAATAGAGTGGAGAATTGTGTACTTGGAGCAATGGATCCATAGAAGCATGGAAACCCATTGCCTTGGGAACAAGATTCAAATGGAAACTGGACATCAATGTACATTCATGTTCTTTTATCTTAGTTGATAGCAGAATTGCTATCCTAGTGTGCTTTTCATGCATCTATATGTGACTCTTGTCCAGGTTTCTGTACAATGTTGGTTCAGTAGAGAAACGTCGTTTGAATTTGGATGTGTGCTTGTACATGTCAAGTGTGAAAGTGTCGGAACATGCATGTGCACCTGGATAACTTTCTAATTTATGAGTCAGAGTTATGAAAGCTGCTTTTTGAATTTGCCATGTTCATTTGGTTGATTTCAAATTATTTGTTTTGTAGGTAGCAGAACTTGTACTGCGTGAAGAGTCGTTTCAAACAAACATACGTGACTACTCAAAGCTTATTGATGCCCATGCCAAAGAGAACCGCTTAGAAGATGCTGAGAGAATTCTTAAGAAGATGAATGAAAATGGTATAGTGCCTGATATTTTAACAGCCACAGTTTTGGTTCACATGTACAGCAAAGCAGGCAATATTGAACGTGCCAAAGAAGCATTTGAAAGTTTGAGGAGCCAGGGATTCCAACCAGACATGAAGGTCTACAACTCGATGATCATGGCATATGTAAATGCTGGCCAACCCAAGTTGGGTGAGTCACTGATGAGAGAGATGGAGGCAAGAGACATGAAACCCACACAGGAAATTTACATGGCATTACTTCGGTCATTTGCCCAACGTGGTGATGTTGGTGGAGCAGGACGAATTGCAAACACTATGCAGTTTGCAGGTTTTCAACCAAGTTTGGAGTCTTGTACTTTGCTCGTCGAGGCATATGGGCAATCTGGCGACCCTGATCTGGCAAGGAGCAACTTTGACTATATGATAAAAGTTGGGCATAGACCTGATGACAGGTGCACTGCTAGCATGATTGCAGCATATGAGAAGAAGAATTTATTGGATAAGGCCCTAAATCTTTTGTTGCAACTTGAGAAGGATGGATTTCAGCCCGGGGTTGCCACTTACACTGTTCTTGTGGATTGGTTGGGTAAATTGCAGCTAGTTAACGAGGCTGAGCAGCTATTGGACAAGATTGTTGAGCTGGGTGAAGACCCTCCTTTTAAGGTGCATATAAGCCTTTGCGATATGTACGCAAAGGCTGGAGTGGAGAAAAAAGCCCTTCAAGCACTAGGGGCTCTGGAGGCTAAGAAAGAGCAACTGGGGCCTGATGACTTTGAGAGGATTATAAATGGGCTTTTGGCTGGTGGCTTTGTGCAGGATGCTAAAAGGATACATGGGCTGATGGAGGCCCGGGGTTTTGCTCCATCAGAACCACTTAAGGTGGCCTTGATGACATCTCAAGCTTTTAGCCGCAAGAGACCTACAATGAGATAGTTTGTTGGTATTTTGTGAATATTTCTCAAGTCTTTTGCTGCTAGAAACAAACAATGAGATTGTTCTATAGTCCAATAGGAAGCCATAGAACACAGCAAGCAGCAGGTTGTTATCCATAAAAGGGGTGAGTTTTGGCTCTTCACCAACATCATCTTAGCTTATTATATGAGTTTTGAGATGGTTCCCATGCCCATCTTTTTTGGTGCCTTCTTCCATAATAGACATACATTGTGTCAATAGACACAGGCAAGCATTTTATGTACTTCAATTTTCAGTTTTTAGCACGCCCTGTATCATTATGTGCTCATAGGTTGACTGACCTTTAGCTCTCCTATGGTGAATACATTCCCGCAAGGGCAGTTCACAAAACCCCAGCATATGGGACTGTCAATCACTCCTGTTAAGACTCAGTTTTACATTTTTTTTTTTTTTGGTTTATTTATTTTTCCTTTGACTGATCCTGCTGGAGATATCAATTCATTCCTGTGATTTGCAACAAGCTCATCATGATATGAATCTTGAATATATTTCTCTTTTCTTTTTTATTACATGTCTGCTATACAATTTAAAATATTTCCGCATCAAATCATAATTATTCATTACCAGCAACATGCTCTCAAATGTAAAATTGTTTGATTCTAATAGTAGTCTCCTTTAATGAACTCATTCAGTTGCTTCAGTTCTCCACTTTGCTCATTCACTACTGCTCTTACAACATCTACAATAGAGATCATGCCAACTATCTTCCCATCAATGACTGGAATATGCCGAATCCGATTTTCTGCAAATGTCAAGAATTCTCATTAATTCCTCTTCAACATTGTTTTACATAACAATAACCAAAGAAAATTACTCGATTTTTTCTTTGGTAATTACTATATATGAATTCTTAACATGACTATCACCTGTCATTAGCTGCATTGCTTGGAGAATATTGGTATCAGATGTCACTGTTATTAATTTGTCCTGCTGAAGGTAAATATTTAAAGCGGGTTAAAACACTAGCTGGTTGTACTTGGTATTTTCCAAGGGGATTAAAAGTTAGAAGGAAAGCATGAAATAGAACCTTATCAGTCATAATTTCCCCAACTGTTGTATATATGGGTGATCTTCCCTGCGCGACTATCTTCCTTGTGTAGTCTGCTTGTCCATTCATTCCATAACCAACAATAATCAGAATAAAATAAGTTGTTGAATGAGGACATTCCCAACTGTTTAATGTAATTGGACTTACATGGCTTGTTGAAATTATCCACACACACAAAAAAAAACAGCCTTTTGGTAAATTTTGACCCTGTTGAGCCTACTTTTCTGGTATGAAGTGAGTGTTTAGGAATGCCATGAATACTAATCAATTACCTCTTTCAGTGATGATTCCTGCAAGATGTTCCTCTCCTGGCTTTAGTACCACTAACGATCCAATATTATTTTTAGCCATCTGTAATATCAAGGTGATCATTGTGCAATGCATGTAATTTCAATTAAGGAAGGAAGTTTTCGGACTACTGAAATGTTATTAAGATTACATTTTTGACTGCGTCGATGACAGCATCATCGGTCCGGCACCACAGCCAGGAACCAGTTTTTTCTTCTCCCTTAGTCATTAGCACCTCTGCCACTGTTACATTCTCCAAGCCTTTTAGCTGTTCGGGTGAAGAGGAGGTAGTGCCTCCAAAAGTGAACATTTTCCCTCTCCCATGCGAATGTTGCAAAATTGCAGCCTTGAGTGTTTCCTGGCAAGATCGTACTGCTCTGAAAATTCCTTGCATTTTTTTTTTCTCTGTTCATACAAAATCATTTTAATATTTCCAAGTGTATATAACCTCCCTCTTCTTTGGCCTTAGTATTTGATGTTTTATTCTATATCTATCCATTTAACTTCAAATTCAGATTCTTCATTACCCTACCAAGACATTATTTTTGCCTAGCTGATAGATATAGATGACATAATATATAAGTGGAGGGTCAAGAAGAACATCGCATACTATTACAATAACTTTTGTTTTTTTTTTTTAATAATTCAAAAGTTATAATGGGGGAGGTGGATATCTTCATTGAAAATATCAAGATGCATTATTTAAACTACAAGGCTCTTAACACAATATTGTTTCTTATCAATAAATAAATAAAATAAAAATAAAATAAAATAAAAAACACAATACTGTTGACTTAAAGGTTGGATTGGATTGGCTTGGGTTGTGTTGGCAAAGATTAACAATGTCCACCTGGGTTAGGTGTTTAGAATCTCACGGGATTGGTTTGGATTTGGATTTTTCAATATTTTACAGGCTTTGATATTTGTTCTCCACCGTTCATAGTTCTATTATAACAAAATCTCTTCAAAATTGAAAAAGCATGAAAGGTTTCCAAACTATCAGAAAGTAGAACATGAATTGCATTGCAATAGTTTCATAAATGTTAGAAATAAATAAATAGAGGGGAAACAATTACATGAACTTTTACTAGATTGCTCTAATTTATGTTAAAGAATTGTCAGGTTATATTCAAAGAGAATAAGATTAGTAAATAGGAAGTGACATGGTAACATACCTTGGCTGCAGAGAAGAAAGCTTGAAATTAATTGGATGCTCTCCTAATGATGGCAAATGCGTAAGGTATATCATATATGTAATGTAAACTAATCCATGTACGGCAATTTCAAAAGAATGGCATAAGAATATCTTGCTGTAATCTCTTGTAAAAGTACTTTCTTTGAATTCCTTTCTTGAATGAGTGTGTGAAGGAAGGGGAAATTTTGTTTAGATGTTTTACTTCTTTGTCACGTTGCTTTTACGATGGTGCACGATGTGGAAAGCTTTCTCTTCATCACTGAAAGTCACGTACTTTGCCCCATAACCCATTGTGTATGGAAAAGAAATGAGCTTCTTCTACACACAAATTCACAACCAGTTTTCAGAACTTGCTAAAGGAATTTTGCCATTAATGTCAATTTTGCATGTACCCAACACTGATATCACTTTCCCATGAGCCTATAGTGGCAAGACATCTCAACAAGTTGTAAAAAAATGTCATTTGTATGTGTCTCTAACTTATTGAATGAATTATTGGCAAGACATCTCAACCAAGGTTATTGATCTAACCCAGAAAAACAATGAGCCATGGCCAAATGATGTCATTATTTTGTTGAGCAAGAGTATCATGAAAGATATTGCAAACCATATGTGGGAAACATAGCAATTGGTTATTCTGGATCAGCTTATGAAGGACAATCCTACACTGAAGAACTAGACATGAACATGTTGTCGTGACTAGGCATCAGAGCTCGTGGATTGAATGAAGAATTCCAGACCATGTACGTTCTGTTGGAGCAAAAAAATTACTGTATGTAGCTTTGAGATGAAGAGGCTCTCTGTGATTTGGTCTTAGAATTTGGATGAGCATACACTGGTCAGAAAGGATATTTCCATGCAAATAGACTTGAATATGTAGTTGATGCTAGACTCTTTTAACTGTTTCAATAAATCTGAGATGAAAAGACACTAAAGTTTCGGTCTGTTTTTCAGGTAGGAAGATTCATGATGTAAAATTCACATAAATTGCAGCTATTGAAACTATTTGTTATGATCAACAATTCTACTGGATTTCAGGGTCATGTGAAGGCTGATTGTCATGAACCTGATGCCCTGGAAATGAGTCATGGTCAACATTTGCTGTTGAAGACTTGTGTATGCAAATAGGAACACAATCCCACAAAGATAGGATGCCAGTTGTACATGTAAATGATTGCTGCCTTGGCTTCCAATGCATTCTGCTTGCACAAGTGGAATCATATTTGACCAAGGAACTTACAAATCTTTAATTGTTTCCTTCTGATCTTTCTATCTGTCAACAATTAGACATATCTCTGTCCAGAGCTGTAAATTAGTGAAAATATAAGTAATAATGTTTTTTTGAAAAAAGCAGAGAAAATTAAGAAAAGGGCAAGTAAAGAAAGAGACATTAGAGGCTCAACCCGAGAGTCAACTAAACTCTTAGAAGAGTAAACCTCAAGGCAACATATACGAAATGCTGAACCTAGACCTCAGAAGAGGAAAATAAAAGAGGAATCAAGAGCCTCCAAAACACGCAAGGCTGAAGTCAACACCACCCTGGCCAGTAAGCTTAAATATGAGTATGACCAAGTAATCCATTCAAAGCCAGATAATTATACAAAGTCTCTAACGTTTATGACCAAGTAAGTACTATCAATGCACAAGAAACTTTTTTATGACCAGGTACTATCAATTTCAAAAAATAACATTCTCTACAAGTGTTGACGTTACATATTTGGGGATAGTCATACAACTGCCTTTCTGTAAAATATTTTTGCAGTCATTGCCAATACATAGAAGTAATACCTGCAAGATGAAGGGTAAAGCCCCTACAACTCTTCCATTAAAAACAATATTTACAATTAACTTTCAGGGAAGACTAGCTTGATAATGACTCATTGTGAAAGGCGGTAACTCATTCACAAGCTGGTTTAGTGTCGAAACTGCTCAAGCAGAGTGCAAACGCTTGGAAAGCAGAAAGAGGATAGCGGTAATCCATGGTGAAAATGTCTTTCCCAATTTTACCAAATTGTAGTATTACTTTTTCTTGTTCTGCCACCGGAACATTTTGGTGAGGCTCTGCAGCTGCAACCAGCTGAAAATTCTTAACAGAGGCAACTGTAACACGTCCTTTGAAATTTAGGCACCAACATTGCAGCTGCTCATGCCATCTAGGAGCTTTGTTTTTCAAAACCAGAGAATCCCTTGTGTTGGGGGTTGATTCCAGTGTCTCGGCAAGGCTTGTGGAGCTGAACTCAACAAGTGGCTTCTTTCCTTTTGAAATTGAAAACAATGAGCATTGCTCGTCATGGTGATTTTTGAATTCCATTGGAGTAGGGGCAGTGCCCCCTTCTTGTATTGCAGATATGGGGATTGAATGCATTGTGCACTGCATTCTCCTTGGACCTCTGGTGCGGAGGACATTGAGCTCATAAGATATAGTAGCCACGTTGTAATTACCTGCAGCAGGTACCTTAGGAGATACCTGCTTTGGATGGATTCTTCGATGCGACCTAGAATTCGATTGGATTGACAAGTCAAGTGGAGGCTGACTATCATAGACGGAAAACTTGGTCCCCAGGAAATTAGACCTGTTCAAAATATGCTGATCAAACACATTGCAGAAGAATGCCTTAAAAGTAAAGATCCAATTTAAGTAGAGCAAACCTCAGCTTTCCAACATAAGAATTGCTTGCTCGAGAGTAATCATCTTGAACTAACGATATTACAAATTCTGTACTCGTTGCCCTTCTGATCTTTTTTGCTGCCAACAACAATTTACTCGTATCCGAAGACAGAGCTGTAGATGGTTTTTTTTTTTCAAAGCAAAGCATATATTAGGGGTTGAAGCATATAGTTAGCAGTACTTCCTAAAAACAAAATGTTTAGGGCGACAAGGAAGATCAAAACTAAAACAGTCCAAAAAGAGACCTAGTTTCTCACTGCTACATCAGCCTAATTTAAGAATCCATAACACTAAAAATCACACAACATTAAGCAACTGAACTCCAGAGCATGCACTTATTTTTCCTAGAGACCCATTTTCTAATCAATTGGAAGAGGAAAAGTAAAATAAAATAACAATCATTATGCTAGACAATGCATTTCCTTAACCATCCAATCTAAAATAAACCAAACGAATCAAGATCCAAGATTACAATCCTAGCGATTGATTGCATAACTCAAAATCTGTACTTCAAAGTTCAAAAAACAAATCCAATTAGGACTCCTTCGCCTAATTAAATTTCAGATTTCATGTTTGAGTTTAAGGTTGAGCTTGATATTTTTCCCTCTTTCAATTCCTCTATCAAACTCCGATTGAATTGATACATAAACGCCTATTTTCAATTCATCAAAAGAGTAAAACAAACATTAGAGCACAGAAACATTTACCGGGGCTCAAACCAAGATAGAGATGATAAGTCGAGGTCGCCCTTTCCCTCTTTATAAAGCATTGGATCGGAGCATCCCTTGGGCCAGGCTATTTACACATATAAGCAGAAACAAGATGTCAATACACACAAAGCTCAAACCCCAACACACGAGGTCAAACGAATTAGTTATTATTTTTTTTGTTTTGGTTTAAATACCTGTTTGAGTGAGATGGGGAAGGTGAGGGAGCCACATTGTTCAGGAGTTTTAACAATCTCTTTAGTGATATCTCTCCAGGACCTGCAAACCGAGGCGCAAGCCACCACGTCTTTGCGAGCAGGCCAAGCGGTCTCGCTGGCTTCGACGCGATGAATTATATCTAGAAGCAATTCAGGAGGCAAATTCGCCCACCGGCTCAGCTGCTGCTGCTGCTGCTCTTGAATCGTAACGAATGCAGTCAACGAAGACGACGTTGACGATGAACAATCCGGCGCGATGTGAGACTTTCCGCGCCGATAATAACGCGCACTGCTTTTCCCATCTTCTCCTCCTCCTCCTCCTCTTCTCCTCGATATGCTCCCTATTCCATCTCGAATCTCCTTCGTCAGCTCCCGAACTATCGCTTTGAACGACATCGCCTCAAACTAAAAACCCTCTGTTTGTCCAAAATTCAAAAACATATATATATATATATATATATATATAATAGCGTTCTAAATTAGCAGATCTAGATGTACAAAAAAAATCAAAATATTGTGAAAACGAAAATATCTTCTTCTTTTTTTTTTTTTTTTGCAAAAGTCAAGATCTAAAACATTCGAAAATGTTCTTTCGAGGAAGCTCAGGAAGTGGTAGTACCGGTGTGGTGACGTGGTCTATGACGAAACTATCCAGGGAAGTTCGAAGAAATTGCGGATCGGGACCAAGCGAAAGGTGGAGAGAATATTTTATTTTATTTTTATATTTTCATAGTTTTCGTGTAGAGGTTAGACTTAGAGCAATGTGTGTCTCTCTCGGACAAACCAAAAAGAAGAAGAAGCGGAGAGAAAAGGCGGTGTGGGACCAGAGATAATTTAGAAAATGCCGACCGTATCCTCTTCTTCCTCTTTCTCCGAAATTTCCCTCTCTTATCTCTGTTTGTTTTGTTTATTCTCCACCTTGAGGTTTTGCACCAACCGCCACTCTCTCAGCCTCTGAGCCAACACAACCTAGCTTGCTTTTTCTGGGATCCCCCAAATTCTCTTATCTTTTTAATAACGTATTTTTAACCACCACCCTCCCCATTTTTGCTTTTGTCCGTTGAATTCATGGGTCTACTCTCCTGTGCTTTCGCTCACACCCGAGTTTTGGTCACATGAAATACCATTACTTTGACCGTAATTGTATACATGATAACGTGTGAGCGGTAGAGATAAAACTTAACGAATTTATAAAAAAGTGACTTCCAACCACGGCCAACTAAGATTGTACAGTTGCGGTAAAAGTTATAAAATTTCACGTGGTATTATAATTTTTTTTTTTTAGTCTGATGGGGCCACGCGCTTTTTCTGTGTTTTTCTTTTTTAATAGATAAGTTTAGAATTTTTCTTTGTAAATTAGACCGCAGTTCGTTTTTGACAAAATGGTCAATAAATTAGCTGAAATAGTACAATAAAATTTATAAATAGTATAAAAAATATAGTCAAATTTATGAATAGTATAAAAAAGTACAGTGAAATCTATAAATAGTAATAAAAATAAGTTGAATAGTAAAATAAGTTGGCAAAATTAAATCATGCCAAATACACACGAGGTCTCAATCTGACCGTCCGCATTTTCTTGTCTTTCTAGTATTTCATTTTCTGCTAAACTTAGGTTGCTTCACCTTTTTAATTTTAGTTAAAAGTTAATTTTTTTAAAATAAAACAAATGTTATAAAGATTTTATAAAGTACTAAATCACAAAGAGGATAATTCCTTTAATAAAATAGAATTCATATAATTAGACTTATTAACGTGTATGATAGATCAGTAAAAAAATAAACGTGTATGAGAGAGACTCCTCAATTTCGACACTCAAGATGACCTTCTTGTTTTAATAAAAGAACAAAATTTAGGTACAGTATTTACGTATTGTTTTTTAGATTCTCTTTTTAAGATTTTGTCATATGAATTTTTTCTCATGAAATGGAAGTGTATTTTTAAGTTAAGTAGTCACATGGTTGAATCTTAAGAGTGGAACATAAGAAACAGCACATAAGGTACTGTACCTAAGTTTTGTTCATAATAAAATGATAATGTTAATAAATGTCTTTAAAACAATTGTTAATAAACTATTTTATGAAAATTTTGGTATTACTTTCATGGAAAATATAAAAAAACTGTTAAAAAAATGAATACCTTATTTCTTTCCCCATCAAAAGTTTCTAAAAATATTTTATAAACTAATGTCCTTTGGACATTTATTAACTTTTTCCTCTTTTAATAAAATTGATGATTAAATTAATAAAAAAAAATGGAATAATTTGACAATTGAATGGACAACAGAATTTCAACCTTAATCTTAAAAAAGTAAATAATAAAAAAGCCCAAAGAGGGACTCTTTTTTATTTGCTACTATTTGCCACCAGTCGTTCATAATAGCTTTAGTTTGGTCTGTGTTATTTCCCTTGTCTGCAAAGTTTGTCATTGTTTATTGGAAAGAATCATGATTATCTCTAGCCGACTACCAAACACACACCAATAGCTAAAATCCAAGCCTCGTATGTGTACTGTGTACAAGCTCCCCTATAGTATAACATGTCGTACATTATAACACTCATCTTTTTAGCAACCTCATGTGGCTGAAATGGACACCATGTGCCATGCCATCCCTGAGTTTGAATTTTGATCTTTTTACATGATAATTGAGTACCGACTGTCTGTCTATCATAAATACTATGGGTTTTTTTTTTTTTTTTTTTTTTTTTAAATGAGTACTGTTATAAGACAAAGAAGTTCATGGACATGTACGTGTGTGTGATTCGGAAATGTCACCCACGAGAATGTAGAAGCAGCATCTTGAAATTAAGGTCTCAGGATTTTTGGAACCCCTTTTTGTTTGTATAGGTGTGGTGATAAACAAGAGGCCTTGAAATTTTTATTTATTTATTTTTTTTGTCAAATAAACCAATCGTTATCTTAACTTGATGGTAAAATTTAATCATCATAAAAATAACGCTATCAATTTAAATTTTATCATATTTAAAAGAGAGAAGGGAGATGATGCGGCATTGTTTGTTTGCTTTTTAGAAAATAAGTTATTTTAAAAAAAATTTATTTTATATAAAATTATCTTTTTTTTTTTTTTTAGTAGCAACTTTAAATGAGTTGCAAAACGATTTCTTAACTTCTCTTATTTAGCTTATCATGAGATATAATAGTTTTTCAAAAAAAAAAAAAAGTGGAAAAAAGTTTCTAAAAAATATGTCATACATTTTATGTGATCAAAGATAGTTTTTTTTTTAACTTTTTTTTTTTTTTTTATATTACCAAACATTGAAAAGCGCAACCAAAAAAAAATCTTCATATAATATTTTCGATGGAAACGAAAGGAGCATCTTCTAAAATGAGACAAACTATAAAAAAATTGTCAAAAAATTAAATGAAATGCAATTCAAATAATTTTTACACCCTTAAAAATCTCACACCAAACAGAACGGAAAGCTCTTTTAGTTAATTACGTTGAAAGCTCAATCCAATAAACCAAAGTTGACAAAAAATCATAAATTCTTAGTCTTTCCTAGTACTTCCAAATTAAATTTACTGCAAATCATTCCTTTGTTAAACTTCATTCGACTCACCTAGAGGTCTCCAATTATCTCGAAATATAATCAAAACCCCTTTCCATGTGCTTACTTCATAACATATAAATTTCAACTCAAAAATAATTCTCTAAGATTTATTCAAAATTGGCAAAGACAAACATGTCTTGACAATTTCAGGATCACAAAAGGAGTGTCATTGTAATTTTATAATGCATATATATCCCAAATTAAATATAGGACAAAATTTAGTTACAAAATTTATTGTAGTCTAAAGTTATATACAACCTTACTCAATAAAATAAATATTACTACATATTTTGAAAATTTAACAGTCGAATTACGGGTTCTTTATGCTCTTAATACACTTGTCAAATTTTGTGTCAATTGGATATTATTTACTATATGATTTATAAATTTATATTTTATGCATAATTTTAAACTACAGAAACTTGCAAAGTTAAATAATGTACTAATAACATGAGATTAAATTCAATAAGGACAAGGTGTAAAACCCTTTATTTACACCATCCAATAAACAAATGCCACATCAGACTTTTTAAAATAGAGCATCAAAGACTAATACATTTGGTAACACCTGATTAAAGCCCAAAAATCCCATTCATCGTCTCTCTCAAACCCATTCTCTGACCACAAAAACCATTAGCCATGGCTGAGCAACCCTTGCTCGCTGCTGCCGTCGCTCACCAGTGATCACCATCATTGATCTCTTGCCCATACCAGTCTTGTCTCTCTCTCTATCTCTCTCTCTCTCTCTCTCTCCTCTTCTTTGTTCCCATTGCCTCGCTCCTTCACCTGTAACCGCAACTACCATGATCGACAGTGCCTTGCTCCTTCACTGGTAATCGCAACTGCCATAAGCGACAGTGAATCTCATCTTATATGAATGAAACTCAAATATTTAGTGGGCTTGTTCTAACCTTTGAAATTAATTAATTAATTAATTAAAAATAAGTAGAAGAAGAAGAAGAAAAATTGAGTTTCAAATTCTTATTTGGAGTGATGGGTATGAATCTCAAATCTCAATGTATCTTAGTGTGATTGGGTATGATTTCGTATTTGGAGTATTGTTAATCTAAATTTTCCTTTTTATTTCATTTGTTTATTACAGATTACTTAGAAGAATTCCATGGAAGACTTGGACAGAAACATTTTACTTGAGTTTTGTCATATAAAAACACATTTCAGATTCAGTAGGTTTGAGGCGACTTCTCCAGTTCGGCAAGGCAGTGTGTTCAGACTTCACACAGTAATAGGTTTTCTTTTTTATTTGCTTGTTTGTTTTTTTAGTAAATATTGAATTATGCTGGTTTTTAATGGGTTGTCCGGCAAGGTAGTGCGGCAGCAAATGGAGGTCCAACAAGGATTGTGGTTGGAGATGCAGGAGCTGAGGAGGGATTGAGATTTTAGGGAAAACGTGAAATAGGTTTTGATTATTTGTTTTTTGAGATGTTATTAGGTGTATTAGGATGTATTGATTTTACAATGAGTTTAAGTAAAAATCGGATGTGGCATTTACTTTTTGGCTAGTGTAAACCAAAAGGTTTACACCTTGTCTTTATTAAATTGAATCTCTAATAACATAGCTATTAATATTCAATTTTTTAGAAATTTTGCAAGTATGGAGGATATAAGAAGAAAATTTAATCCAATTATGAAGTTGTCAAAATTCACCTCTGATAAAAAGACATTAAATAAAGTTGTAGTTTAAGGTTACAGCAAATTTTGTAACTAAACTTTGTCTATAAATATATCCTAGATTTCATTACATGTTGTTTTATTGTATCAAATTATCAATTGCAAACGAAATAATACACATTCTTCATATCATTATTACATAACATATAAAATATCAGTAAGGTAAATGAAATCACATATGCACATTTTTTTTAATTGAATAGAATTAGGTTTAAAAAAATTTAACTTTTATTCTTCTGTTAAAATTTTAGTATAAAAACTAAAAATATATAAGGTCTGATTTATATTTGTTCATTATAAAAAATTGAAAAAAATTATCAAAAAATTATTTAATTTTTCTATAAAATGTTTCTTAAAATTGTTTATTAATATATGCCTGCATACATTAGTAAACTAAAACCTATATATATATATATATAGAGAGAGAGAGAGAGAGAGAGAGAGAATAAACTACATATTTTGTCTTTATCTTTTACACTATTTAATTTGGTCTCTAACCTTTTAATTGTGTCAATATGGTCCATAACCTTTTAATGTCGTATCAATTTAGTTGATGACATTATCTATTGGATGAGAATTGCTGACATGACAAACATAAAGTATAAAAAAAGTTTATTGTCACATTAACAGAAACTAATTTTTTTATTTCAGCCGTTAGTCACGTTAATAATTTTCATTAAAGAGATAACGACAATGATTAAATCGATACAGTATTAAAAAATTAGATACTAAATTAACACAATTGAAAAGTTATTAAATAAATTAAAATATGACCTAAAAGATAGAAAAAAAAAAAGTTTATCCATATATATTATTTTATATTTAGCAAAGATCAGAAGAAGAGTTTGTTGTTTTGTTGGCAAACAGACCTCGAATTGATAACCTGTGTCTTAATTTGAATTTAGGGAGGTTTATTTCAAGTAAATGGACACACGTGGTGAAGTGTAGGGACCGCTGAAGACCCACGTGTGTAGTCAGAGATGGACATGTGAAGCAACATGAAACGATAATATGGAAAAATTTTAATGGTGGGTGCTTGGCGGCACTAGATTTGATCTAACATATATATTGTGAAGTGGTTGGAGCATAGAACCTAGGCTAGAAGTAGTTTCTTGACAGCCGAGTCCGTGTCAGAGACGTTACTAGCCACTTGCACGTGCCACTGCCTAGATATTTACTATTCTATTGTCCTCGGTCAAACCCCACTGCCCTCTCAGTGTCAGTGTCTCATCAGTGCTTGCCAAATGCGTGGGTGTTTTTTTTTTATCAAGGATTTGAGAAAAATATCATAGATTATTATTATTATTATTTTTATTTTTTATTTTTGTAAAAAAACAAGTGTCTGTTTGAATAGATAATAAGCAAGTTTTTTATGTAATATATTTTAAAGTTTTAATTTTTTTTTAAAATTCAGTTATATTTTAGCACATCTTTATCAAAAAATTAAATATGTTATTTTCAAATGAACATTAAGCGTGTATTTAGATTGGAATTATAAATGAAAATTATTTTACTATTCAGTTTATTTTTGTTACTATTCATGAGCCTCACTGCACTTTTCGCACTATTTATAAGCTCAATTGTACTATTTCAACTCACATTTATCTTTATTTAATGTACTTTCAGTAAAATAAACGGTATCCAAACACATCTTGAATATAATAAAATTTTAATTTATGAGATTTCGTTGTTTTTTATTATTAGATCAAAACATCAAACTCTTTTTTTTTATATATATAAAATTTTAACCTAAAACATTTGTTCTTGATAATTTCTTTTTATTATCAAACTAAAATAACATTCAATTTTTAGTGTTGGCGAAATCCAACCTCAAATCTCTAATTAAACAAGAAGAGACTTTATCAGATGAATTAACTGAAACCTGCATCAAAATAACAATATTTGATGAAAAGCAGAGTTTAAAATTTATGGTCTGTTTGAATTGAGGGAGAGGGAGGGAGAATAGAGTAGAGTAAATTTAGCATAAAATTAGCTTATTTTTAGCTAACTCTACTTTACTTCTCTCTACTTTCTCTCATTTTTTCTTCCATCCAAACAAGCCATTAAATATTTTATTCGACAATCAAAAAATTTATCAATTAAATTAATTACTAAAAATTTTACCACTTAAATTAACTTCAACTGGGAATAGAATCATAGGCTTATCCGAATGAATGCGAGGTGAATGAATAAATTTGCAAGGCTGGCTGGTGCGAGATATTAGGCCCAGTGCTTTGTTGGTGGAACATGGGCCACTCACACCAACCAGCGCACCTATCTATTCGATCGATACGTCGATTACATCTGTCCAAATTAGGAGATTAGGCTGATTAGCAATGAATGCTGTATAGATTTTGAGGCTCTGTTGTTAATATTCTTCCATCCCAATTTTAGTTTCTTTTTGTTTGTCCTCAAACCCCGAGTGGGATGATTGTGATTTGTGAGTCTTAAATCCACATAATATCTAACAAAATTTTGCTACCGAACCATTATTTATTTATTTACAATCATTATCATTGAATTGTGTTTCATATTTATTATTATTATTATTATTATTTTATCAGTTATTAGTGCTTTATTTCTTTTTTGATGGGAAGTTATTAGTGCTTATTTAGTTGGTCTTTACTCTCTTTTTTTAAGGTACAGTTATATTTTTAAGAGACTTCTTCTTTAAGTCAATTAAAACAAATAAATTGTTTATAAAAGATAACCGAAAACCAAAAAAAGAAAAAAAAATGACATTTGTGTTTTTTTTTTTTTTTAAAAATAAACTGAACTTGAAAAACAGTAGTTTTAAATTGGCATCTCAAATGGCTACTTAATCAACGTTAGAGTTCATACCTCCTGTGAGAAGAGGAAGGACTTCTCTTGTAAGAGTGAATAATTTTACAATTTTTAAAGCTCATTCAATCAAACTAACAAGAAATTAGCGCAAGACACTCTTTATAATTATACATAGAAACTTTCACTTGTATGTGACTATAGCAAGAAATATTAGATTCAACAATGGGAGTTATTTTACTTTATTAAAAAAAGTATTTACTTGCCTTAAAAAACTGGATATATAGAAACTGGATATATATAGAAGAAAAAAAATACTACTATATATTATCCCAAATTGTTAATCCTTCATTCCATTTCAGAAGGTCCCAAAATGAAGTATTCTTATATTCTTTATTTTATTTAATAAATCAAAACCCTTCTTTCACTAATTTTTAAATCAAAGAGGGTAGTTATAGAAACTTGTACATTTTATATAAAATACAATGTATTAAATAATAATGATTTCTTAAAAAAATTAATTTTTCTAACAAATCCCGACAACATAGGACTATCAATAAAAGAGGATTTGGAAAATTATTAGAAATTTTGGCCATTTCAACCCATCATGTTTAGTTGATTTGATCAAAAAATTTCAGAGTGTCGAATGCCGAGTAAATATTCCACTTCCGACATGAAATGATTTACTTTATCAATCATGTTATATAGTCAGTCATAATCACTTACCTGAGCTGGTGGGTCACTATTGTTGGTACAGTATCATTAAAATTGTGCACTTAAAGGCAAGTTTTGCTTGCTGAATGAAACACATGATCGTCATTTTCAATATCAACCTGTATAAGCCACAAGGATCTCTCTCTGCACCATATTATCGACCACTTGATTACAAAAATCCTTATAAAGAAGAAGGCTCTTAGGTCACAGCTCAGTTTCATGTCATTATAACAACGACATTGACAATGCTAAGCGTCCTAGCTTAACCTACTACCCCAAAGCCATGAAACTAAAAATTAGTTCAAATAAATGCATAGATATATAGATAGGTGCATGTCCTACTTTTAAAGCATACAAGAACTAGTAAGATGTATTTGTTTGCTTTGGTTTTCACTAACCCACATTATTATATCAAACAAACTAATGCCTCCAATCTAGAGATAGGCTCTAATAGATAAACAACAACATAGTTTTTATTGGTACGTTAAAAGCCATAACTTTCTTTGTCTAAATTTCAGATCCCAGGAGGGGATGCGATATTTGTGGAGCCCTTTTCTCGTTCATACTTCAAGCTATTATGGTTGGCATTATTATTATGCCATTACTGTTCAAAGATTTTGCAGACTAAAATATGACATCAGGGACAGACGGAGTTGGAGCCTCAAACATATTGAAGAATTGATTGGCATCTTTTTTTTGAGCAAATTGATTGGCATCTTTGATTTGGATATTCATATATATTGTTGGGGTACCCATACTTCCCTAAGGACTTTTTCCACAATTGTTGAATATATATGTGCCACATATAGAGGCAGTGCCAGCTATAATTTTGCCAAAGCTGGTGAGTCCGTACTTTTTCTACGTGTATGAATTATGATAGCATAAATTACAAGGTCATGACCTAAAATGGAAGCCCAACTTGGGTTTTTTTAATGTCAAATAAGTAATTGAAAGTCTGAATTTTCACGGCCAGAGAATTTGATAGCCTCTTGGGACGCACTATGATACCACGCGTGATTTCTTTTAGTGAAATCAATCATGAACATATATATATATATATATATTTTTTTTTTCCAAAAGGTAAACAAAAATGGTTGCTGGGTTCTCACTTCTCAGAGTTTTTGGCTTATAATGAATATTGAAACAGAAAAACAGCTTCTCTTTTTCTATGTTGGCAATGTAGGTGACGAAAGAAAACTCTTTTGTGGGTTCAAACATGCATAAAATTCAGGTGCCAATGCCACCTAGTTAAAGAGATATTAGCAGCCACGCATGTACAGAGTAATGAGAAAAGTGGGTGTTTTTTCCGTTCGATTTGAACTTGCTCATTTTTTAGTGATAGAAACAAAGAGAAAGTAGACCACCTTTTATTCTCTTGCTGAGCTTTTTTGTCTGTTATGGTACTTTTGCTCACATGGGCGTTTTGCCTTTTCTATTTCACCTTTCTTGTTCTTTAAGACACATCAAGTTTTCTTTTTATTTTGTTATTCACAGTATCATGTGATAGAGCCGCACAAAGTATAACTCTCAAAGTTGAAATATCCAAAACCTCATATCCATAAGAAAAAGAAAGCAAAAGGCATTATCTAGATTCTACGTAAAAAGAAAAATAAAGGCGAAAAATCAAAAGCCTTACATTATTTGTCTCTTTTTTTTTTGGATCAGAAAAGCCTTACATGTGTGGTAGATAGATATACTCATATAAAGCGAAAAATAGAAAAACCTTTTCCCAACATCTTAATGTTAATAAAGTTGGACTGTTGGGCCGTACATTAATTTAAGACCGACATGCATCAAAGCATTCAAGTTCTCAGCCCAATCTTGACTCCTAAGAGTATTAGTATTGGAGAATACTAATATCAAATCTAAGAGAAATTTAGAATTTTAAGTCCCAAAATTATCTGCATTAAGAAATACTAAACAGCAATATTATAAATTTTTTTGCAATACTGTTACAGTGCAATTCTAAACATAGAATTGCACTGTAGCAAGTATTGTAAAAAAATAATAATATTTTATTTGGAAGAAAGCTAAAAATGAGAGAGAGGAGAGAGATGGGAGAGAAGATATAATTTTGAGATATATTATTTTATTACGTAGATATATTATTTTAATGAGTAAAAGAGGAAAATAGAAGTTTGGAATGTGGAAGTATTGTAAAATAGTATAGTATAATGATAAAGTGGTTTTTTAAAATTGTAAAATAGAGTAACATTGAAATTTTCTAATGCTAATGCTCTAAGCAGCTAGTCCAACCTGATCAACTTCTGGAATCTGGGCTCCACTTCACAAAAATAATGAGGAAGTCAAGTCAAGTCAAGTATATTGTACATTCATCTGCCCATTGCACAAAAGTAAACTTTGCTCACAGCCCTGAAATTGAAAATCTACATTGACTCCCCCCATTAGTTGGTCGAGTGCTTTAATGCCTTTAAAATGATGTACACCTTATTTGATTCAAGTGTTTTAGCCCCTTTGTTAAATAGACTATTTTAGAAAATTGTTAATATATATCACTTTTTAAAAAATATAAAAAATTGTATAAAAAAAAAGTTAATTTTTAATTTTTGGAATATGGGCTAGTCCAACCTGATCAACTTCTGGAATCTGGGCTCCACTTCACAAAACTAATGAGGAAGTCAAGTCAAGTCATATTGTACATTCATCTGCCCATTGCATAAAAGTAAAATTTGCTCATAACTCATTGCCCTGAAATTGAAAATCTACATTGACTTCCCCAATAGTTTGGTGAGTGTTTAAATGCCTTTAAAATTATGTACTATATAAGGCTTATAAGCACCTCGTTCAATTTGGAGACGGCTTGTGTCCAATATTTTTTTTGCATAAACTTGCTTCAATGTGAATATGTGTCCAAATCATAGCATGTCTAATGCAAAAAGGCACTGAACACAAGATTTACCAGTTTAATTTAATAGTGTCTAAGACACACTATTCAAGCTTTGAATATTAATAATTGAGTTAATTGGCTTAAGCCGAATACAACAATTTCTACAAACAAAATGAATCGTCATATACAAAGTTACAAAAAATTTAAGTGAATGCTATAAATTAAAACCTTTTCTAAAAAATTTTGCAAGAATTTTCTATTGAGCTTGACACAAGATTGGACAAGCTTTACTTTAAACCAGCTGAACATATTTGTCAGAATTTGGGCCTAAAGTAATGGCAACAAAGAGTTAAGACAGGCCGAATAGAAACAATAGGGAAAAACGGCCCATAATTTAATGGTCCTATTTTTATATCTTTTTTTTGAACCACCCATTATATTATTCACAAAGTTCTCAAGTAGGAAATTCCGGGTCCAACCGGATTTGAGGTAGCGTGCCTTGGTTCAAGGAGGGGTCCAGCCCACTTGGCTGAAGTCACCATGGCGGTGGAGTCGTCGTCAACTCCAATCCAATGAACTGCGTTCACGCTGGCAAGCGTAATGGGCCAGTAACCTAAAATTAAATACTCTTACCATACTCGTATATCTCAAGTTATTCCAAACACACCATCACGTACCCTTGATACGGTGGTCACTTTATAAGTATAAATGCTTGTAGGGTGTGGGGGATAAGGACTAGAATTCAAGTTCCGAGGAAAGAGTTTTATATACATATACACTTAGATTATGTTAAAGTAGAAATTCTTCTTGTAAAAAAAAAAAAAAAATAAAAGTTATTCCAAACACTTTTTTAACCTAAAAAACATTCTATCTAGGGCTTTTTCCCAGATCAATGCTTGTCACATTATTTTTTTCACAATTTATTAAAAAATTGTAATTTGTGCAATAACAGTTTCATATATTTTATTGCTTTTATTTTACATCAATTACAATATATTAAATTTAGAGTAATGCTACAGGCATAAACTATTTTACAACATTTTTACAAACTGTTGATGTAGCCAACCTTTTATTGGTTTTCATCTAGGCCCACCATTAATATCACTTTTTCATTTACCAATAATCATTAGCTACATCAGCAGTTTGTAAATTTTTTTGTAAAATAATTTGTATTTCTAGCATTATTCTTAAATTTATAAGTTTAAATACACAATAGTTTTCCTTTCAAAAAGAAAAAGTACGTAACAAATTTCACATCTTTTACTTAAGTATTGATATGGACCTTTGTGATTGGTGAATGATAAAACTAATATCAACAATAAATTTATGTGAAAGTGACGTTATTCTAATCACAATAAATTCATTATATCATCGTTGTGGACAGTTTTGTCTCTAACATACCTTGTGCATTTTGCTTTGAAAGTCTAATTGTTTCTTACACAATATTCTAAGCTGAAATTCACACATTTTTCCAACATTTGTTTCGTCTGTCTCAAGCACAAATCTGAAATCTCTCTTTGCCGCCTGCTTCGAACTAGGGCAACAACCTGATATCCCTCTCCCTCAAATGGCGTCCACACACACGCTTACTTCAAACTGGATATCATTCTTATTGCATCACAAGAAAACGGCCCTATCTTGGTTGACATTCACCTCAGCTTGCCATATAAAAGAATACACACACCTTCATTCTTTTTTCATATCCTTGTCATACAAAAAATTCATTATCTATCTCAATCTTTTAGTACAATACATAGCAAACTATACGTGATAATATATACCATTTTCTCAATATGATGACTCGTGGTTATGTTTTCAACTTCTTTGTCCTAGCTTTATGTACTCTCATGGCTATTTCTAGAGCAAACCAGGACCCAACTCAAATGACTACAGCCCTTCTAATACGTGTTGATCAGTCCGGAATGGGAGACTACAAAAAAATACAAGACGCCATTAATGCTGTGCCATCCAATAACTCGGAGCTTGTATTTATATGGGTCAAGCCAGGAATTTACAAAGAACAGATTGTTGTGCCCGTGGACAAGCCCTTCATAACACTAAGTGGCACAAACACAAATGGGACTATAATAACATGGAACGACAGTGAGGACATATTTCAGTCTCCAACATTTACTGTCTTGGCCTCTGATTTTGTTGGGCGATTCCTCACAATCCAGGTATAATATTATTTCCACAAAAGTTATTGATTTTCTATGTAAAAATACAGGATCACTGATGAACTTTTAATACCACGATCTATATAGAATACATTTGGGGCAGGAAATAAAGCAGTTGCACTGAGAGTTTCGGGAGATAGGGCAGCATTCTATAATTGCAGAATACTGTCCCATCAAGATACCCTACTTGATGATACAGGAAGGCACTACTACAAAAATTGTTACATAGAAGGAGATACTGATTTTATTTGTGGAGATGCTGCTTCTCTCTTTGAGGTAACACATCCAATTTACCTAGGTAGCTTGTTTTAGACTTGAATTTATAGGTCTAATGCCCGCTATATGTCAAATATTTTTAACGAAAATGTTTGATTCTCCAAAAAAAAAAAAAAAAATCCAAAAGTTAAGATTTAGTTCATCAAATCAGTTTGATTTTGTTCTCTTAAATATAAGATTGATTCAAAAATGGCTGCCTCAGCATCTTATTAGTTACATTTAGAAAAATAGATGAATGGACAGAATTATTTCCTATTAAAATTTTGGGACCAAAATTCAAGCTTTTTAAATTTAAAAAATCAAAATCAAACCTGTACTAAACTTCAGGACTAAAAGCATGATTGACCATATTATAATATTAATCTACACATTAGAGATAATTAATATTTAATGTGGTTTTCTTAATATCATGTATACATTAGTTAGAGATAACATTTTGGCATAGTACCCATTTAGGCCTCTCTTTTTTTTCATTGCTTGTGGCTGACTTTCAAATCTGTTTTTGGTCACCATCTGTTGCATACTTGCATGTGAGACCTGATTTAACGGTCAAATGGATGTAAAATAGTGTTGAAATTGAAATACGGGTGTGACTGGATTTATGCAGAAATGCCATTTGCACTCACTCTCGGAAGGAGTTGGAGCTATCACAGCCCAACGTAGAGAGTCACCTGCGGAGAACACTGGGTTCACCTTCTTGGGTTGCAAGATCACTGGAGTGAAAACTGCCCTTCTTGGAAGGCCATGGGGTGCCTATTCTAGGGTAGTCTTTGCTTTTACTTACATGTCAAATGTCATACTGCCCCAAGGTTGGGATGACTGGGGTGACTCATCCAAACAAAGGTAATCTTTTGATGAGTAAAATTTAGATTCAATTCTTTACATGTTGTACCTTAGATTATCCCATTAAATTTATATTCAACCCCCCAAAAACAAAAAAAAACTACATTTTTTTTAAAAATTATTTGGTGCTGGAGGCAATGAACTGATTTTTGTTACATTTTTGGTTTTACAGTACGTCTTACTATGGGCAATACAAATGTTCTGGACCTGGAGCCATTACATCAAGAAGGGTCCAATGGTCACACAACCTCACAATTCAAGAAGCAGCACCCTTCTTGACTATGGACTTGATTAGTGGCAAAAGTTGGATTAGGCCAGCACCAACCAGTTTCAAGAAAGCACCTGCTTCCATTTCTAAGAATAGTGATACTGGAAATTAATATCCAACACCAATTTGTAATTTGTTGATTACTAGTACTTAATTTGATGAACAGCTTTGCTCATCATGTTCTTTTGTAAACATAATAAACTACCATTGCTTTGTGATTTTTTAGAGGATTCTGCTGACGTTTTTTTTTTTTTTTTTTTTTTTTTCAATAAGTGAATTAGTGAAGTGGTGGGCTCACTAGAATATAATGAAAATGGGCTGGACTTTTGTGGTAAGGGAAAACCCAAACCTAAAAACGAATGAAATCGACATTCAGGCCCACATGTGATCTAAAAACAAAAACATATTCGGGTCCATTCTTTTTTTTTTTTTTTTTTGAGAAACTATTCGGGTCCATTCAATCGCACTCTGTCTACACTTTTTCGGACTTTCGGGTTTTTTGGCCCCAATTTTGGGCTGGATAAGTGGATATCTACCTAGACAGTGGACACTAGATATTGTCTGCCACCTGATGCCACAATTGACAATCCCAATGATGACCTGGGTCTTGCGGTAAAACAGAACAGTTTCCTATTTCTTTGTTTTAAGTGATCCGTGACACACCTGCCGTGCACTCTACGTGATCATTAGGAGGGCTACGAGTGGGAATTCAAATCTCTAAAAGAAGATTTATATACAAATGAGTTAAAAGTAAAAAGTTTAAATTTTATAAGAATGCAGTGTTAAACTCATATTTTATTTTTTTTTTAATTTTAATATGTCACATTATTTTATCATATATTTAAGAATAAACATAACTACATCTAATTTATTCTAAAATTCATATATAAATTTAACTAAATTGAAAATTTATTGAAATGTTATTATGTATAGTAAGATATATTGAATTTTAAATAAAATACTGATGTGATAATATCTTATTAAATGATGTAAAACATATGTTTTATACTCCCTTCTTACTAAATTCATATTCAAAGTAAATTTTTATTCCAAATTAAAAAAAAAAAGTCCTTGTCATACAAAATAAACGGGATACTTCGATCAATGAATATTATATGGCGCAACTTACAAGATGAATGTTTTGTATCTCTAGTCTTTAATTAATACATTAATGAGATGAATGTTTTGACACCAAGTCTTGATTACAAGAATTTCTACTAATTAAATTAATAATAAAATTTAAATACAATATCTTAGTTGTTGTTATTTAGGTTTCTTTCTTAAAATTTAGTCATGTGACTACTCAACTAAAAATATATTTTTATCCCATGAGAAAAAAGAAAAAAAGCCACATGACTGAATTTTAAGAAACAAACCTAAGAAACATATAAATACTGTACCTAAGTTTTGCCTTTAAATTAATTAGAACCCAAGAAAATGTTATTAATTTTAATGGTCAACTAAAAATATATTTCCATCCCATGAGAAAAAAGAAAAAAGCCACATGACTGAATTTTAAGAAGTAAACCTAAGAAACATCTAAGTACTGTACCTAAGTTTTGCCTTTAAATTAATTAGAACCCAAGAAAATGTTATTAATTTTAAAGGTCAACTAAAAATATATTTCCATCCCATGAGAAAAAAGAAAAAAAGCCACATGACTGAATTTTAAGAATCAAACCTAAGAAACATCTAAGTATTGTATCTAAGTTTTGCCTTTAAATTAATTAGAACCCAAGAAAATGTTATTAATTTTAAGTGTCCGTTTGGCATGATTAATTTTGTCAACTTATTTTACTATTCAGCTTATTTTTGTTACTATTTATGGGTCACACTACAGTTTTTGATACTATTTATAGGTCCCACTATATTATTTCAACTAATTTTTACTTTTATTTATAGTACTTTCAGTAAAAAAAATTCAATTTATCAAAATAAGCGGATGTTAAACAAACTCTAAGAATAGATTTTTTTTTTTTTTTTTTTCTAAATCACTGTCAGCTAAAATCCATAATTAAACCTTGCCCTCTCGAATTTCTCCAAAAAAATAAAATAAAATAAATAAAAGCCATTGCCCTCGTGGTTACACTAACTTTGGATTCCACCTACTAGTGGGTCCTTTCATTTGATGAATGACTAGTGGGTCCTTTCTTGGAAAGGAAAACGAGTTGACAACAAATTAGGAGTACATTCAATGGATCAATGCATTATTAATTTGTTCATACAGCCTAAAAAAAAAAACAATGTTAAAGACTTAAAGTTATTACAAATTTTAGTGTACAAAATTAAAAATTTGGAGGGTTTGAGCCATCGTGGTTGTACCTTCCAAAATTTTTAGGATAAGTTTCTCAAATAAGAGGATTTGTATTCCTCAAATCACAAAATGAGTGAATTAAATTTATTAGGTCAACAACATTTGGAGAAAGATCGAGTGGCACTAATTTATTATCTAAATTTAGTAAACGAATTGATGATAATGCGAGTATTTCGCATGTAAACAATAACACTAGAACAACAACAAAATCACACAATTTGAGGTAAAATTTTGTGTAATTCGCCGTTTTCTTAGCATTTGTCGGCATGTAAATCTGTGGGCTGGTAGATAGATCGGAACGAGTAAAATCTTTGACACGACTGTGTCCGCGTTAAGTTGACTCCTCATACATCAGTACCATCGCATCATGCTACCTTGCATGTAAATCTAATCTGTGGGCTAACTGATCAATGATCATTCATGTACAAAAGGTCATTGTAGCCTGTCATTGTTATACACTATTATCCTTAGCCCCAACTTTAGGATAAAGTCAAAAATTGGGCCATAGTTTTATCCTCTTTCCTAATAAAAAAAGTGATTGGGGATAAGAACAAGGCAGTAAAAGATTAGACCTCACCAACTATTCTAGAAAGATACATGCTAACTATATATAAATATATCTCTCTGATTTAAGCAATTTTAGTTGAGTGATCTTTGAGCAGATGGGTTCTTCAATGTCCGGATGGGGCTCGCCCCACCAAGATCCAAAGTCAGGTAATCTCACTAACCTTGTCCAAATTATTCTCCTTCTTCTTTTGGATAAAAACCTTGTCCAAATTAATCTTATTTGACAAAATTTCCGTATTGTTTTTTTTTTTTTTGTTTTAAATAATTTTAAATAAGTATATGAAGATAACATGTTTCACAACCTTTTTACCTTGTTTCTTGATTTTTTCTAACGCAAAAATATTACAAATTTTATTACATCGTCTTTATTCATTATTTTTCAAATTTGTAATATTTATTGGTATATTTTACCATGTCGGTAGTGTTATGCTGCTCAAATTACAATAAAAAATGTCAGTTAGAATTTTATTTTTTCAAGAGTCTTTTGAAAAACTTGTTGTTTATGATAAGTGAATTTTTCAGTGGCATACAAAAGGAATTTGTCATTAACTAAAGAAGAGATTTCTTCTTACTGGAAAGCAAAGAAGAAAGCAGAGGAAGAACATCGTAGTGACATCCTGTCTAGTCCATCGGGTAGTAGTACTCAGGTGTGTAGTGTGTTATCTCTCTCATAAATAAACGCATGAGAAAAGCCTTTTCCTATATTTGCTCTCTTTCTTTTTCATGCTTTATAATTTGTAGTTGATGATACAGAAATTCTCAAAATGAATATGACAGGAAAGCACATTTGGAGACTCTGGGAAAAAGTTCGAGAGGTCGAACTCGGCGCCTTTGGCCAATAGAAGGGAGGGCTTCATGCACATGGAAACTGAAACAAGCTTGGAGAAAATTATCAAGAAAAATGGCTGGTAAGTAAAATTAAACCTTGTTTAACCCTTAAGTAACACCAATATACAATAGCTCTGAGCTTAAGTAGCTGCACTCTTTGATATGGGGAAATTGCCATTTGCTGTAGTTTAAGTTGAGTATGAATGATTGAATTCTGCCTAAATGATATTGAATTAAAAAGCTACACTTTATCTACTTGAGGTTTATTGTATTTCCTTACAGTGTATTAATTTAGAGTGTTCAGAATGTAACGAGATTGTTGTGTTTTTTCGATTTTTTATCTGAATAATTGTATATGATTTTTTTTCTTAATAAAAGGTGAAGGGTAGACAAGATTCGAAGATCACTTACTTGGATAGTGTGGTAAATTACCATTTTATACCAAAATTTTAATGAAATAATAAATTTAATCATTTAACTGTTGTACATTACTATTTGTTTCCAAAATTTTTAATTAAATTTATTTATTTTAATCATTAATGTAACATTTTAATGATGTGTTGATCCAGATTTTCTCTTACTAATTGGACTATTTACTCCCAAAACTTTTAATTAAATTTAATTATTTTAATCATTAATCTAACATTTTTAATTGGGTTTCAATATGTGGAGTTTTTATTTTAAAATGGAAGCTAGAGTTTTTGTTTTTGTTTTTGTTTTTTTATAACGAAATGAAAAATTGAGACGAAGCATGTTTCAAATTTGAATGATAAATCATAAGGTTGAAATCTTTTAAAGGCATCTTAAGAAATTTTAGAGGATATTGATATTAGGTTTGTATAATTACAATTATATAGATTACAAATTAAATTTGTTTCTAACCCCAATAAATTAAAGAATATAATTAGCACTTTTTATCTTCTTGTCCTCCTCCTCATGCGTATAAACATTCTTTTTTTTGCTGTGATTGCAGGTGGACAAGGAGTAATTGGGCATTTCTGAATGAGCCACCACTTTCTGAAGGTGCATCCAACACTTACACATCTCAGTTCCATGTAGCTGGCCTGAACACCTCGAAATCAAGCACTGGTGAAGGAATTAGCACCTGATCTTTATTAAGTCAATCGAATCGAATGTAGAATATTGTACATATATTATATGTATATCCCTAATTATCAGTTGTGGTGATAGTACAATCTTGTGCTTCGAAAGCCCTAAACAAGCTGATAAATAGGTTTTGAGCTGTTATTTCGGTGTAAATAGGTTATGCATATGGCATTGCAATTTTTGTTTTCCAGCCCTATAAGAAGAGACTGTTCTTAATTAAATGATTATCGATCGAGTGTGATTCTGTGTGTGTTATGTAACATTTTTTGATTCTTAAATTTAATAATGAAGATATATTATGTTGATCTGGATTTTAATTGCAACTAGTTCAGTTCTTTTGGGGTAGAGTGCAAACGTGACTAACACTTTTTCTTGACTTGGTAATCCTATATGGCCTCAAAGACACTATCCCATGCTAGACCCAACGAAAAAATAAAAATTAGAGATTTAAGTGAGGGAGTTTGTGATGATCCAGATGGTAGAGTATAGACTAATTAATCACACACACAAATATAATGGTGGTGGGGAATCCTACTCTATTGTTGGGGAAAGTAAATTTGACTCTATATCATAATAAAGTCTTGCCAAAGCAATCTCCAAGAGTGGATCACTCTCGATGGGAAAACAAATATCAGCTTTGATTGAGGTAACTTTCATTGGAAATCTATCTTTTCCTTTGCTATATGGTGTATTCGGAAAAGTTGAAACATGTTTGTCTTCAATAGGAAAGGGCAGAACCAAAATTTGTCTAAGGAGATTATGAACCAAGCTATGGAATTTTTTTACTGTGTTCAATCTCCTAGAAACCCAAGTCATAAAGTCTTAAGGGCTATTCGATGGGAGAGACCTCCTACTGGTTGGAAGAAGCTCAATACTGACGGGTCTTGTATGGGTGGATCGGACAGCGCTGGATGTGGAGGTTTGGTGAGGGATGAGCATGGCAACTGGGTAGGGGGCTTTACTAGACATATTGGCTCAACTAATAGTTTCATTGCAGAACTTTGGGGGCTTAGAGAGGGGCTGCTGCTCTACCATAACTTAAACATTGATTGTCTTGTTGTTGAATTGGATGCTCAAGCTATGGTGAAGGTTTTTCAGAATGCTGCTTATGTTAACAATGTCATTTCTCCTCTGCTGGATGATTGTAGGCGCTTGACAGCTTGCTTTCACCGTATTCGTTTTAACCATTGTTACCGCCAAGCCAATAGGTGTGCAGACTTGTTGGCTAGGATGGGTGCTATCCAGGATATAGATTTTATTTCTTTTAGTAGTCCGCCTATGGACATTTGTAATGCCTTTGAGGCTGACTGTAATGGTGTGTTTTTCAACAGGATGTGCCCTGTTCTGGATGTAGTTGTTTAGCTGTTTTTAATATATCGTCTTTTACAAAAAAAAAAAAAAATAAAGTCTTGCCAAATACTAAAAAGTAAATGTGTGTGTGTGTGTGTGTATATATATGTATGTATATGTATATATCAACAAGCTCTAGCCTGAATTTATCTGGGATTATATGAAACCACTTTATCCAAAGCAATCATGGGAAATTTTTAGAAACTTTCTCCTTCAGGGGCGAAGCTACGTTGGTGACTGGGGGGGCCATGGCCCCCCCAAAAGTTAAAAAAAAAAAATTAGACTAGGTAAAATTGCAGACCTGAACTATTTTTCTAAGAGCTGCCCCCTCATGAAAAATTATTTGGCCCCCCCATTTGTCCACGTTTAGTGTTCCTTGCAAACTTGCTTTCATCTTTTAATATTTTCCCTCATTTATTATTAGTCTTTACAGTTGAAACTCCTTCATATGTCAGACCATTGGTTTGTTTAGAAGTTTTACTTTTTCAATTCCCAAGCTTCAATATATTTTTCTCATTTGGTGTGAGCTGATATTGCTCTTTATTGTTATTATATTGCTCTATGTTGTAAGATGAGATTGATGTCCGCATCTGTTGCTACTTGCTAGTAAATGTTGCTTTCTGTTACTGAATATACTTGTTACTATTTTTCATGCTTTGTTTTTTTCTGCTCTATTTTGTTGTGGCCATTCTTTTGGCTTTGTATTCTTTCTTTTCTTTGCATAAAATTTGTAACTTTGTCTCAAAAAAGAGTACTGAGCTTATTTGAAACTAGCAAAAATGACTTTAAGATCTTGAGAAGTACTAGAGTATTCTTCTCCTTTTCTTATTTTATTAAACCAATTGATAAGCTTTATTCAAAATACAAAGTCATCTTGTATTTTTATATATAATTTTATATTGGCTTATAAGGATTTTGTTATTTTTAATTCTAAAAATTTTATATTTTCTTGTAGATGTAATTGTTATATTTATATTAATTTCTTGAATGGTTTGAACTTATAGTTGTTAAAAGGACTAAGAAAAACTTAGCAAGGAAAATGAACTTAAGATACTTAATTGGTCATTTAGTTTTTTTAAGTGCTGATAAGAATTACATTGGTTAAACCAATGCACAAAAACATATATGTAGCATTTTGAGTTTTTCTTGAATTGTGACTCACTACGAGATAGTTTAACCTCGGCCCCCCCAAACCAAAATTTCTAGCTCCGCCCCTGTTCTCCTCGATGTTGATAAGATGAAAAAAAAAAGTTCATGTTCTCAAACACTGAGAACTGAGTTTAAAGCTTCACACATGAAAGAATTAATCCAAGTTAGATTTGGACTATTTTTCAAGGATGTTGGTTGTTGCGAATCAATTAAAAAGATATTGTTAAAACTTCGATGATACTCATGTGGTGGACAAAATCCTCCAGTCATGAGCTTCCAAATTTGACCATATTGTTTTGGCGATTAAGGAATCAAAAGACTTGAAATCACTTATTATTGATTAGCTCATGAAAATTTTATAAGCCTATGAAGTAAGGCTTAACAATAAGTGCGTGCTTTTGAAGCAAATACTACAGTTCAAGCACATCTTGAATAAGAAAAGATGACATGAGAAAAGCCAAAGAGGTTAAGGGCATGGACAGGGTCAAGGAAGATGATCCAAAGGAATGACAACCAATTAACCATAATAGAGCGATGAAAAGAAAGCTTCTCAAGGTCATACAATAGAGGGCTTAACAAACAATAAACAGTAATTAACCCATTTTTATATACAACTAATACATGAAAAAAGAAAAGGAAAGGAAAAAGGTTAGTATTCATTATACAATCCCGCAAAAAATTGAAACAACATAAATGATGAAAAGAAAACCTAATCGTTACAAGAATTTCAATTAGATTTAGACTTTTAATTGAAGAGATCTATATTTAATAGTTCCTTAAACTTTAGTAATAAATTTCCATCCAAAGTAAGTTATTTTAATCAATTTTAGGATAAGTTACATATTTAGTCTCTATTCTTTACACCATATTTCATTTGAAAAATCAAATTTAATTTCCCCAACAATGGAGTAGGGTTCTCCCTTTGATAAATAATAGGGACCAAATACGTAATTTACCTTAAATTTTATTTATTTATATTGAACCACATGGCAAAATCCTGTCATAGGACATGTAGTGACAGTGGCAAAGTCAGGATTTCAGTTCAGAGGGACAAGATTGAAAAACAATACTAAAAACAAAATTAATCTAAAAATATTAATCGATAATAATAACAAAATAAATAGACAATTGTAACTACAAGTGTATATTTCATATTATTAAAACAAAGAAACAAAAATAATCAATCATAGTTACTAACAATCAAAGTGAGAAATTAATTTAAATACATAAAATTTAGACATAATTTGATTGCTTAAAATAAATTAAAAAAATAAATCAATCTACAAAAGTTAACTATGGAACCTACTAATTGAATTGTCAGACAAACATAATTTTTTCACAATAAATTTTACAATTGTTAAAATATTGGACTATGAGTTGTGAAGGAAATAAAGTAGTGGGTTCATCGATGTAAGTTGTGCACCCTTCACAATTAACCATTTTCACAGTTGTAAAATTTAGGCGAAAAGCCACTTTTAGTCCCTACATTTTCAGGTGATTCCCATTTTAATCTTTACATTTTATTTTTACCGCTTTTAGTCCCTATTCTGAAAAACGCTTTTTGTTTTAGTCCCTACCGTTACTTATTTAACAGAATTATCCTACGTGGCAAACGGTCCAACAGTAAATGCTGACGTGTTCATTAAAATAATATTAAAAAAAATTATTTACATTTTTAAAAATGCCACATCACCAATTTAATTTTAAAAAAAAGTCACGTTAGATAAAAATATTATAAAAATTTCTAACCTAATTATTTTTAAAAAAAATAAAAGAAATTAGTTAAATTAATTTTTTTTCTTTTTTTGGAAGAACATGAAGAACTCAGAATTTTTTTTTCATTTTCTTCCCCAACTAAGCTTGCTCAGAAAATTAAAAATTAAAAATTTACTTTCCTTTTCTTGCATTTTCTTAGCAACCAAACCCATAAAATTACTCAGATTTACAAAATAAAAAGACATGCCCATGAAAATTTACAAAACAGAAACATTCGACAAAATTTTCTTATGCTTTGAAACCAAACACAAAAAACACAAAACTCAAACCCAGATTTTCGGCCTCCATACACAACCAAACCAAAAACAACCACACAACCTTAAATTCCTTAAACTCAAACCCAGATTTTCGTCTTGCACGGACTGTGGGATGAGCAAGCGTTCGATTCCGTGGATGACTCCGGCAGGTCGGGTTAGGAAATCCGGGTGGATGAGCTTCGCGCGGTCAACGGTTTTGTCTCCAATCTTTTCGTGGTGGGTGAGGAAGAGATTGTCGTGGGAGAGAGTGCGGTGGTGGTGAGTTGACTTGGGGTGAGTTGGCCACTGGTTGGATCCGATCCGAGTTGGGATAATGTGGAACATCAAGAGCTTTTGGAGAGACTTGAGATTGCCAGGCTCGAGCAGAAGCGCTTGAACTCAGGGTCGAGATCGCGTTCCAGAGCTTTATTTCTGGGTGCGAAGATTGTGATGTTGTGCTTGACGACTGTCTCTTCTAGTGTTTGCAACAGCAAGGCCTTCTCAACCAGCTCGGCGAGCTCAGTGTAATGCGAGTCCAGAAGAGCGACGAGGATCGAGTTGGAGTTTATTTGGCTGGAGTTATTCGCTAGAGAGGACGATCTAAGGTTGGGATTTTCAGGCAATGCAAGGCAAAGGTGAGTTTTGTTGGAGATTCTTTCGAGGGTTTAATTACTTTGGGGGTTTTGGAGTTTAGGGAATTTAAGGTTGTGTGATTGTTTGTGGTTTGGTTGTGCATGGAGGCCGAAAATCTGGGTTTGAGTTTTGTGTTTTTTGTGTTTGGTTTCAAAGCATAAGAAAATTTTGTCGAATGTTTTTGTTTTGTAAATTTTTATGGGCATGTCTTTTTATTTTTTAAATCCGAGTAATTTTATGGGTTTGGTTGCTAAGAAAATGCAAGAAAAAGAAAGTAAATTTTTAATTTTTAATTTTCTGGGCAAGCTTAGTTGGGGAAGAAAATGAAAAAAAATTTATGAGTTCTTCATGTTCTTCCAAAAAAAGAAAAAAATTAATTTAACTAATTTTTTTCTTTTTTTTTTAAAATAATTAGGTTAGAAATTTTTATAATATTTTTATCTGACCTGGCTTTTAAAAAAAATTAAATTGTTGATGTGGCATTTTTAAAAATGTAAATAATTTTTTTTAATATTATTTTAATGAACACGTCAGCATTTACTGTTGAACCGTTTGCCACGTAGGATAATTTTGTTAAATGAGTAACAGCAGGGACTAAAACAGAAAGCGTTTTTCAGAATAGAGACTAAAAGCGGTAAAAATAAAATGTAGGGACTAAAATGAAAATCGCTTGAAAATGTAGGGACTAAAAGTGACTTTTCGCCTAAAATTTATTGTGAAAAAAGTTATGTTTATAGCATTATAATTATAATAAAAAAAGAAAAAAAAAATAGAATAGGGAAGAAAAGTACTGTAAATAGTACAACGGATGGGACAAGATCAAAACTACTTGAAATAAATACTATTTAAGAATAGTAAAATAGGTGAAAGTGTGATTGTGAGGGAATTGAGAAGCTTTTTATTTTTTTTACATTCTTACTTTTCGGTGTCAGGGCTGTTTCATAATAATGAGAGTGTTTTTTCTATTTTTTCCATTGACAAGGGGCAAATTACTTAAATACACATAACATAGTAGGTATGAAGGCATTTTTTAGAGGAGTCAGGGGGGCAATTGCCCCCACTTCCCCCCCGGCCGGGCGGCTCTGCCCCTGTGTAATGATTATGAGTAATGTTAAGAATATTCAAGAATTTTATTATATAAATTGTCTAAACTAATGTGTCACAAATTAAAAAAAAAAAAATCTCAAATCTTTATTTTATTTTGTATATTTTTTGTATTAAATGTAATAGATTTAGCATTTTCCTATAGTTATTTCAAGCCACTCGGCTTACTTCTAAAAATGAAAAATCATAATAAGCTTAATTTTAAATAAATAAAAACTTTTTGTAAATTTCTTGAATATTTAAATAATAGAAATTTAATAGAAATAATATTTTTAATTTTTTGAAATTTGTGCAATAGAATTTCCAATTAAAAAAAAACCATCTTAATAATTTAATTTGTTTATATTAAATTACACGACAAAGCAATTATTCATTATATTTTTTAAATGTTACCCTCTTTTTGCTGGTTGGGTTTTGCATTTTTGTTCCTAGGAATGCCAAGGCTCTAGGCTTCTAGCCCACGAACTTGATTATTGGGCTAACCCTTATAATTCATGGGTCCATCCTCTTCTCGTTAATGGACTATGAATGAGATTAGATCGCTGGTTCATTGGGTTTCTTTGTGCAATATAAATTCTTGAATGTACAATTTGATATTTGGGGAGTGTTTGGTATTGTTGTTTAAATAACAGTTTTCAGTATTTAAATACTGAAACATATATTTTTTTAATATTTTTTAACTCACATATATTTTCATAATACTTAAACAACGATGTTAAAAATTTTTAACCAAACGGGTCTTCTTTCTTGACCATCCGATATATATATATATATAAGAAGCAAATACATGCACACAAGAAATAAGAAAATGAGTTCTAATACAAATACACACTAAAATTTTTTTTAACATCCGAATTGATTTTACTTATAGCCTGCTCGTCTTATTATTTATTTTTATTATTTAATTCTTGTGGGGAGAATTTTTGTTCAACCCCGCAAGCTAATTGTCTTCTTTGGGGAGCCAAACCCGCAAGGTTTTGTTCTTAAGGGGTGAAATTGTCCCACATTGCCTAAAAATGTGCCCCACTCATGGCTTATAAGCCCTTTGAGCAACCATGAGTGGGGCGCATCTTTAGGCGATGTGGGACAATCCCACCCCTTCAGAACAAAACCTTGCGAGCTTGGTTTCCCAAAGAGGACAATTAACTTACGGGGTTGAACAAAAATTCTCTCCACAATTCTCTTTCTCTTTCCAGGGAAAGGAATGTTCTTTTCTTTATTATTATTATTATTATTTTGAATATGAAAGTTTTTTTTTCCTAGAACTCGATTGCACAAGACAAAACATAATCATGATTTCTTGAGCTGTACTCTATGGTCTATACTCATCATGAAAAAATAAAAAATAGTCACTCGACTCACCCCACAGTTTTTGAAAAAGTGTGTTTATTTCCCACAAATTATACACACTCGACAGAATCATTGGTGTCATTTTTGGCCACCTGCCAATCCAACTATCCAACAGGTTCATGAATTTCCGGTGAATGTATGTATATTTACTTATTCTTATTTCTTAGAGCATCTATAGCAGTGGAACTATTTTTTTAGTTATTTGGCACTAAAAAAGCTACTTTATCTATTTTACATACTCATTTTACAAAACATCCAACAACAATAAATCTATTTTAGCTTTTCAACACAATAAAATAATATAAACATCACAATAAAATAATATATTTACTACAATAAAATAATAAATCTCACTACCAAAAAAAACACCACAAACCGATCAATGGCACAATATACAACCATTGCCAACCAAGAACAACAACTAGCAAGCCAAGAACAACCACCCACAACCATTACCAAAAATCCAAATTAGCCAAAAACCACCACACAAATCACCACCAACATAGCCACACAACCATTGACCCACGAAACCTAGCCAAACCGCCACCACGAAACCCAGAGCTTGGATCGACGATGAAGATTGGGTCGGCAATGGAGTTTGGATCGGTGTTGAGATAGAGGACGAGGCTTGTCGGTGTTGGGTTAGCAGTGAGATGGAGGACTGGGCGGAGGTGTGGATCGGCGACTTGGGGTGTGGATCGGCGACTTGGGGTGTGGGTCGGCTTGGGACTTCGACGGAGTGGGTCAGCGGTGGGCCGGTGATATTGAGGCTAGCGGTAGTGAGACAAAGAGGTGAGAGTTCAGAGGGAGTTGAGACACGGTTTGGAGAGTTCAGAGGGAGTTAAGAGTGAGTCACAGTTGGATAAAAAAAATAGAAAAAAAAATCAACAAACAAATAGTATTTTAAACAGATGAAGAATAAAAAAGTTTTTATTTTTTTTATTTTTTTTAGCTCTCATTTACAATGCACAGTCATATATAGCTGTGCACTATAGTAAGGTACATAAAAAAAATACCTATACCTTCACTACTGTAGCACTCTTTTTATATATAGTGGTGCTAAAAATAGCTTTTTAGCTTTTTAGCACTACTATTATGGATGCTCTTAGTGCTCTATTTTGTCTTTTTTGGGCCAACATCTACCTATGATGCATTTATATAGTAATTATTAATCAGATCCGGCATGGAAGAGACTATTGGTGTTTGTTTGTTTGACTGTTTTCGTTTTTTCGTTTGTTTTTATGTTTTTTTTTTCCCTTTAAGTTAAAGCAACCATTTTATTAAATAAAAAAATGGTTGTTTTAACTTAAAGGATTTACATAATAAGTCCTTTAAATGTAGGGCTTTACTTGTTGGAGAGAGTTGTTGCATCAAATACCAATGACATGATTCTCAAAAAAATACCAACGACATGAAGATAGAACCATCCTGAGGTACCTCGCAGTAAATTGCAGATGTCTTTGTTAAAAATATTAGGAAATGCCAACCAATTAAACCACAACACTCTTGGCAACTTCAATAGAAAATACAATACCTCAACTCACAACATCCACAGCTCCCAAACCTAACATTAACAAAAAATTAAATATATGGTATAAATTAGTCATTAAATCGTGCTATCTATTTATATATATATTTTTTTTACTTTTACGTATATAATGGATACACTCCATGTTGATTGCTCTCATAATCAAGTTAAGATAATAATTGGTTTTTCGTGTAAGCATGATTTGAACTCTACATCTCTTACTCCATGACATATAACATAATTTTACATTGTATGTGTCAAATGGAACACTTAGATAGCACTATTGAAATAAACTAATTTTTTGTTTTTGTAAAATATTTAACATAAAAATTACCAAAAATTATATATTTTGATGAACATTATGTATATAAACTACAAAAATAAACAATACTCATATAGACACTTTAATATGTTTCATTGCAATGACTATTTCACTCTTCTTTTGGTCACTTAGTAAAAGACACTCTATCTTGTGCTAGCTTTCAAAACTTCTCTTTCTCTCATACTTTTAGACAAGTAATGCAGTAAGTAGTACTGACCCTTATAATTCATGGGTCCATCCTCTTCTCGTTAATGGACTATGAATGAGATTAGATCGCTGGTTCATAGGGTTTCTTTGTGCAATATAAATTCTTGAATGTACAATTTGATATTTCGGGGGTGTTTGGTACTGTTGTTTAAATAACAGTTTTTAGTATTTAAATACTGAAACATATATTTTTCTAATATTTTTTTAACCCACATGTATTTTCATAACACTTAAACAACGATATTAAAAATTTCTAACCAAACGGGTCTTCTTTCTTGACCATCCGATATATATATATATATATATATATATATATATATATATATATATTAGAAACAAATACATGCACACAAGAAATAAGAAAATGAGTTCTAACACAAATACACACTAAATTTTTTTTTAACATCCGAATTGATGTTACTCATAGCCTACTCGTCTTATTATTTATTTTTATTATTTAATTCTTGTGGGGAGAATTTTTGTTCAACCCCGCAAGCTAATTGTCCTCTTTGGGGAGCCAAGCCCGCAAAGTTTTGTTCTGAAGGGGTGGGATTGTCCCACATCGCCTAAAGATGCGCCCCACTCATGGCTTATAAGCCCTTGGAGCAACCATGAGTGGGACACATCTTTAGGCGATGTGGGACAATCTCACTTCTTCAAAACAAAACTTTGCGGACTTGGCTCCCAAAAGATGACAATTAACTTGCGGGGTTGAACAAAAATTCTTCCCACAATTCTCTTTCTCTTTCTAGGGAATGGAATGTTCTTTTCTTTATTATTATTATTATTTTGAATATGAAAGTTTTTTTTTTTTCCTAGAACTCGATTGCACAAGATAAAACATAATCATGATTTCTTGAGCTGTACTCTATGGTCTATACTCATCATGAAAAAATAAAAAATAAAAAATAGTCACTCAACTCACCCAACAGTTTTTGAAAAAGTGTGTTTATTTCCCACAAATTATACACACTCGACAGAATCACTGGTGTCATTTTTGGCCACCTGCCAATCCAACTATCCAACAGGTTCAAGAATTTGCGGTGAATGTATGTATATTTACTTAACATAAAAAAAAGCTATTTTATCTATTTTACCTATTCATTTTACAAAACATCCAACAGCAATGGATCTATTTTATCTTTTCAATACAATAAAATAATATAAACATCACAATAAAATAATATATTTACTACAATAAAATAATAAATCTCACTACAAAAAAAAAAAACCACAAACCGATCAATGGCACAATACACAACCATTGCCAACCAAGAACAACAACTAGCAAGCCAATAACAACCACCCACAACCATTGCCAAAAATCCAAATTAGCCAAAAACCACCACACAAATCACCACCAACATAGCCACACCACCACTGACCCACGAAACCCAGCCACCATGAAACCTAGCCAAACCGCCACCACGAAACCCAGAGAAACCCAGAGCTTGGATCGACAATGAAGATTGGGTCGGCAATGGAGTTTGGATCGGTAGTGAGATGGAGGACGAGGCTTGTCGGCGTTGGGTTAGCAGTGAGATGGAGGACTGGGCGGAGGTGTGGATCGGCGACTTGGGGTGTGGGTCGGCTTGGGACTTCGACAGAGTGGGTCAGCGGTGGGCCGATGATATTGAGGCCGGTGGTAGTGAGACAAAGAGGTGAGAGTTCAGAGGGAGTTGAGACACGGTTTGGAGAGTTTAGAGGGAGTTAAGAGTGAGTCACGGTTGGATAAAAAGAATAGAAAAAAAAATCAACAAATAAATAGTATTTTAAACAGATGAAGAATAAAAAAGTTTTTATTTTTTTATATTTTTTTTAGCTCTCATTTACAATGCACAGTCATATATAGCTGTGCACTATAGTAAGGTACATAAAAAATATACCTTTATCTTCACTATTGTAGCACTCTTTTTATATATAGTGGTGCTAAAAATAGCTTTTTAGCTTTTTAACACCACTATTATGGATGCTCTTAGTGCTCTATTTTGTCTTTTTGGGCCAACATCTACCTATGATGCATTTATATAGTAATTATTAATCAGATCCGGCATGGAAGAGACTATTGGTGTTTGTTTGTTTGACTGTTTTCGTTTTTTCGTTTGTTTTTATGTTTTTTTTTTCCCTTTAAGTTAAAGCAACCATTTTATTAAATAAAAAAATGGTTGCTTTAACTGTAGGGCTTTACTTGTTGGAGAGAGTTGTTGCATGAAATACCAACGACATGAAGATTGAACCATCCTGAGGTACGTCGCAGTAAATTGTAGATGTCTTTGTTAAAAATATTAGGAAATACCAACTAATTAAACCACAATACTCTTGACAACTTCAATGGAAAACACAATACCTCAACTCACAACATCCACTGCTCCCAAACCTAACATTAACAAAAAATTAAATATATGGTATAAATTAGTCGTTAAATAGTGCTATCTATTTATATTTTATTTTTTACTTTAACGTATATAATGGATACACTCCATGTTGATTGCTCTTATAATCAAGTTAAGATAACAATTAGTTTTTCGTGTAAGCATGGTTTGAACTCTACATCTCTTACTAAATGACATATAACATAATTTTACATTGTATGTGTCAAATGGAACACTTAGATAGCACTATTGAAATAAACTAATTTTTTGTTTTTGTAAAATATTTAACATAAAAATTACCAAAAATTATATATTTTGATGAACATTATGTATATAAACTACAAAAAATAAATAATACTCATATAGACACTTTAATATGTTTCATTGCAATGACTATTTCACTCTTCTTTTGGTCACTTAGTAAAAGACACTCTATCTTGTGCTAGCTTTCAAAACTTCTCTTTCTCTCATACTTATAGACAAAGTAATGCAGTAAGTAGCACATGCTTTAGTCTGGAGAGCAATGATTTCTTTTCTTTATTAGTTTAGATGAAGTTTGTTTCTCAAAACATAAATAATGAATTTCTTGTTAATTACCAACAATTCAATAATATTTATAATGATTTTTTTATGGAAATATTTATAATGATTTGTTTCTTAAAAAAAAAAAGTTTCATTACAACTCTAAATATTTAATCTATTCGGTTACTAGCATTAAAAATTGCCAATGGACTCCAAAGTCCAAAGCCCAAACGCCACCTTGCTGACTCCAAAAAAAAAAAAAAAAAAAAAGAAAAAGGAAAAAGAAGAAGAAGAAGAATGTACCTCTCCATGATAATCGCTGGATTCACCTGGGTTTCTAGAGAATGCAACCATTAGTGACTCCTCAAATTACCTTTATGGGCCTCATCTCAAATAGATATACTTTTTTTTTTTTGTTGGGATGGGAAAATAGATATACTTTTTGATTTGAGGAGAGTCCTATGAATAGTAATAATTGCCTACGAAACCTTCTTTCTTTTGGGTAAGTAAAAAGACGAAAGAGTCTCCCGGCCCTTTATTTGCCGAACTCTCCGTTGGTTAGCAACAACATCAGGTGGGACCAATTCTCCAATTTTGCAATTTTAATAAAGAATAAGGTGGTGTATTGGTTTATAAAATATTTTTAAAAGAAAAAAAATTAACATTTTGACTATTTTTTATATTTTTTTTTATAAAAATGGTGTTAAATTTTTTTTAAAATAATTTATTAATAATTGCGCTATGAACATTCATTTATAGGACATTTTTAATAATATCAGTTAGTATATATAAAAAAGAATAAAGAAACATGATCAATTTTGAAAACCAACCTTATAAAATTGAATTCAAATATTTTTTTTTTAATTTTTATAATATTCATTTGAAAAAATTCTGATACATCCCAACAATGAAAATAAGCACAACAAAAGGACGGCTTGACAAAGACTTTGCTGCCAAATGAAGATTTCAATATTCATTATCAGTTCACATGGAATGGAAGGCTTGTTTTGACAAAATAAGGTAGTGGACAGTTTATCATTAGAGGGAGAGGGAGAGAGAGAGAGAGAGGAAGAGCGAGAGAGGGGGCCACAAGTTTTGCATGATTCCCAATCTATATCATGAATCTGTACCATAATAGTGGATTGATGCAGACGCTTGGCTTATAAACGTTTTGCCTAGTTAATTAATACTAGTCCTCTTCCAATAATGGTTAGTGTTTTGGTGTTCTCTTGTACCCTATTTTTCCAATTAAATTCAGCTATATATCTATTTTCGTTTATGTCATGAATCTGTACTATAAAAGTGGGTTTGTACATCAAGAACAATTGATTTCAATTATGCATTTGTATCCTGTTATGAATCTGTATCATAAAAGTGATTTATACTCTACTCAACATAGTTAATATTAGTATAATACTCTTTCAACAATGGGTAGTTTTTTTGGCATCGTGACTTAAAGTTCTTTGATTAAATTCAAATATATAATTATATTGAGTAATGAATTAGTCAAGTGCATACTTATTAAAATGTTTTCAAAATTTAAAATTATATTAAATGATATATTTTTTTTTGAATTTTATTAATGAGTATTTTAAGAACACAAATATATGTGTATTTTTTTTTGTCTACTCACCTGAATACAACCTTTTTTTCGTCTCACCGAATGACCGAATACAACCTTTTTGGTCTACTTACCAAATATACATGTATCTTAAAATGTGATTGTTTCTTAAAAAAAAAAACTCCAAACTCTTTGTCCTTTGAGAGTGTTTGATTTGTATTTTCAAATAACAATTTTCAGTTTTTAAATAATATTACACATATTTTCACGTATTTCTTCACCTATATATATTTTTACAAATATTTTCAAACAATGATTTTTAGTTTTTAAAGATATATACTAAATTGTCAAATCTAGAAGAGAAAAAAAGAAAAGAAAAAAAAGTCTCAGTTCATAGCAAGCAAATGTGTACCAACCACAGGCCCATTCTTGTAACTTCCCACCGCTAAAATCATCCATAAATAGCTTGATGTATTACAACAATCTTCATCCACTCCACCTTCTTCTCTGCTCTCTCTCTCTCTCTGCTACTACCTGTTCTTGTAAATACCTCTCTTTTTTTAGCACAAAAAGAAACACTGAAATGGCTCACAAAAGCAAGGTTTTGATAATCGGAGGCACAGGCTACATCGGAAAATTCATCGTGGAAGCAAGCGCAAAGGCTGGTCATCCCACTTTTGCTCTGGTCAGAGAGAGCACAGTCTCTGATCCCGTTAAGGGAAAACTCGTTGAGAATTTCAAGAACTTGGGTGTCACTTTGGTCCACGTACGTATATTAATCTCACTCTGTTTGTATGTGTTTTTGTGAGTTTTTTTGCTAGATGGGTTTGGTTTTGTTTGTGGGAAAAGTTTGATGATGGTGTTCATAAAAAAAAAAAAAAATGGAAATGCAGGGAGATCTTTACGACCACGGGAGTTTGGTGAAAGCAATTAAGCAAGTGGATGTGGTGATATCAACTGTGGGTCACTTGCAAATAGTAGATCAGGTCAAGATCATTGCTGCCATTAAAGAAGCTGGTAACGTTAAGGTTCGTGTTTCTAAATTTTACTCAAAACTTTATTAGTTTGAAACCCTTTTATCTAAAATTTCATTCCTTCAATTTTTTTTTTCCCTAAATAATTTGTGAAGTTTAATTTTTAATTGGGTCAGCAACTTGGCTTAAAAATAGATTCCAAAGGCTAGTAAAGTTGTTCTTAGGATCAAGATAAAGAAAACCCTTTTGTGAATTCTGATGATGCTACCGACCAATTAATAAGAGTTTTAATATTTTTATTTTAAAATTGTTGATAGTGATCTATTGATTCTGCTTGATGAATAATAAAAGTTGTGTTAATAATTAATTAATTAATAAAAAATTAAAAAATTAACTAATATCTTGATCTAATAATCTAATAATTATCCGGAAGTATAAGATAAACCCTATCTCAAGAAAAAAAAAATTAATGAAAACAAGTATAAGATAAAAATGTCTTTTTTTTTTGTTTGTTCTCTTATGAAGGTAATGTTTAATTTCAGCCAAAAAATAAAAAAAATGAAGGTAATGTTTAATGAAAACTGTGGAGGCATTTCTTACTTTAAGAAAACTCACGTACTCCTGGGTAATTTTTGGTCCCCACACAAACAAATATAAGATAAAAATGTATCTTTTTGTTTGTTAAAAAAATCAGTGTATATTATGGATTTGGAATGTGTTAAATAATAAATTAATCTTCCTGCTATTTATGTACAGAAATATAAACTGAGTATATTGACCAATAGGAAGAAAAATGTCCACGTAGGGGACCCCTCTACCATGCCTTTAAAAATAGAGAAAAGTCGGTTTGGCGTGAACAATCCGTCTAATTTATTTAAATGGGCTCACGTCGCATGTCATAACCCACAACAACCGCACCAATTTGGTGGAAGTTCTGTAATGACTAAAATAATGACTTAATCAGAACACGCCAAATTGGCCTTCATTATTATTATTATTTTTTAATGGGCCTTTTCCTATTAGATTTCTGGGATTGTGAATCTTACCCAAAAAAAAAACCTATATTAAACATATTTTCCGGTGGCATAAATGATAAACTTGTTTGTATTTATATCACCAGTTTCACACACACACACACATATATAATTATATATATATATATATATATAGATTAAACTAAAGTAAAATTTTTACATGTATTTAAATTAAAAAAAAAAGTTATGGTATCAGAAAATTTCTGATTGTATAATAATCATTTGGAAATTAGTGAACAAATTTCAATTAAAAAGTCTACAATTATTTAGAGATTTTATTGGTTGAGTTGTTTTTCAGAGATTCTACCCATCTGAATTCGGAAACGATGTGGACCGTGTCCATGCTGTGGATCCAGCGAAGACTGCATTTGCTTCCAAGGCCCAAATCCGACGTGCTGTTGAGGCCGAAGGCATTCCCTTCACTTATGTGTCATCCAACTACTTTGCTGGCTATTTTCTTCCTACCTTGGCGCAGCCAGGAGTCACTGCTCCTCCTAGAGACAAAGTCGTTATCCCCGGAGATGGAAATCCCAAGGGTAACTAACAATTTCTTTAAGCTCTTGATCAACATTTTGCATTATCAAAATGTGTAAATGTGTATCCATGCTTGCCAAACACGACATTTAAGCCTTTTTATTACGAGTATGTCTTTTTGGTGAATAGAATGCCACGTCATTCTAAATCATTTGTCATTCCTTTATTTGGTGGAATTAAATTTTAAATGATGTGACAAATTGTGTAAAATGGACTATCTTAACTTTGAAGCAAATGGAGAAGTGTCAACTGAAACTGAATGAACTTAATTGTATAGCTATGATATGTATATAACTATTTGATCATGTGTTGCTTTGAACTCTCCTTGCAGCAATTTTTAATAAGGAAAATGACATTGGAACCTATACCATTAAATCTGTGGATGACCCAAGAGCATTGAACAAGGTACTCTACATCAGGCCTCCAGGAAACATTTACTCCTTCAATGAGCTTGTTGCCCTTTGGGAGAAGAAGATTGGCAAAACCATTGAGAAAATCTATGTTCCAGAGGAAAAGCTTTTGAAGGACATCCAAGGTCAGTGAGAAAACCTGTCCAAAATTCCAAGGATGCTATGCTTAGTTTATGTTCTGTCATGTTCTTTAACATTAGTATTTTTAACATTGGCAAGGAGCAGAACATTGGTTAATTAAATATGTTTTTGATCTTGGTACATTTGCAGAGGCCCCAATTCCAATTAATGTGATTTTGTCAATCAACCACTCAGTCTTTGTGAAGGGTGATCACACTAACTTTGAAATTGAGCCATCATTTGGTGTGGAGGCTTCCCAGCTGTATCCAGATGTCAAATACACCTCTGTGGAAGAATACCTGGACCAATTTGTTTGAGAAATTAAGCCCCAGCTCTTGTTATTATTAAGATAAATAATTATAGTTGTTGTGGGTCACTTCAAGCAAAGAGTGTATGTACTTGTGAGTATCCTGTTCTCTTTAACCGTATCGTGAAGAACCATAATCTATTTTGAGTGGTGCATTTTCTCTTTACAATAAATACTTGTAACTGAATGTCTTTCATATTTCTTGTGCTCTATTTTCTCTTACGTATCTTCTCTCTATTGTTGAAGAGTAATAATGATATCAGAGAAAAATGAGAAGAGGTAGGTTTCAGTGGTTAAAACCTATTGTACGAATGGTTTTGTTGTTGTTGTGCCAGTTAAATTATCACCTCTTAGATTTTTAATAGATACGTCCAGGGTTTCGATTTCTCCTTTCCGATTCTCCTTTCCTATTATAACTGTTAGAAATACTGAAATTTGTAGTAGTGTATTTCATGATTAAAGAATAAACATAAGTGTTTTTTTATAGAAGATATATGTGTGCAGTACAAGTAAGAGTATAGTATAAGAATGTGTGCTATATAAGTAATCTAGCTGGGCTTAAAGTTCACAACATTATACACGTTAACAGCCCCCTCAAACTCAAAATAGATGTGAGACCAACTTGAAGTTGTCAACCAAATCATGAAGGCGTCCTTTAGGATGTGACTTGGTGAAGATATTTGTGAGTTGATCTTTGGAGGAGATTGAGAAGAGCTTGAGAACACTATGGACAAAATGATAATGGATAAAATGACAGTCAATTTCGATGTGTTTAGTTCGTTCATGGAAGACATCATTGTGAATAATATGAATAACACTCTGGTTGTCACAATAAAGAGAAGTAGCAGAGAATGTAGACACACCTAAATCTTTAAGAAGTCATTGTAGTCAAAGGAGCTCAGATGTGGTATCAACAAGGGCACGATATTCTGCTTCAGTACTGGAGCGGGTCACAAAGGTTTGTTTCTTACTTCATCAAGAAATCAAAGAAGAACCAAGGAGAAAGTAATAACCCATAGTGGACCTGCAATCAGTGGAATCTTTTGCCCAATCAATATCAGAGAATGCACGGAGTACCAGAGGAGACTAAGCTGAATAGAAAATGCCATGGAAGAGAGTGCCCTTCAAGTATTGAAGAATGCGCAGAATAGCAGCATAGTGAGTCGATCGTGGAGCAGACAGATACTGGCTCACCTAATGAACAGCATAGGAAATGTCTGGATGAGTAACTATGAGATAAACTAGGCTGTCAACCAATCATTTGTAAAGAGAGGGATTAGACAATGGTTTCCCTCTCGAGGGTGTCAAATACGCATTAAGTTCAACTGGAGTGTCAACAGTTTTGCTGTCAGTGAGTCCAGCTCGAGACAAAAGGTCAGAAGCATACTTGGCTTGAGTAATATAAAGACAACTGAGATGTCTAAGATCTTTAATCTTAAATTGCTGACTTAGAAAATCCTTAAGTTCTTGAATGCTACTGAGGTCATCACCAGTTATGATCATATCATCCACATATAGGAGAAGTAAAATGGTGCATTTATCAGTGCGACGAAGAAATAAGGCAAAATCATAATGACTGACAATGTAACCCAAGCGAAAGATAGTGGAGCTAAACTTTGCAAACCAAGCTCATGAAGCTTGTTGAAGGCCATAAAGTGCACGTTGAAGGTGACAAACTTTGTTTGATTCAACAAAGAGACCAAGAGGAGGTTGCATATAAACCTCTTCACTCACATCCCCATTAAGGAAGACATTTTTAACACTCATTTGAAAAAAATCACATTTACTAGCAACGGCAACAACTAAAAGGGCTTGAACAGATAAGATACGAGCAACTGGAGTAAAAGTCTTTTCATAATCAATCTCATACTCCTGTGTAGCACTCAATGGACCCATCAGAGCGAGTCTTGATCTTATTGATCCACTTACAACCAACCACAGACTGTCCAGGACGGAGAGTAACCAGATCCCTAGTATGATTTTTGGTTAATGCATCAAGTTTTTCTTTCATTGCAATCTGCCATAAAGGGTCAGTGGAGGCCTCACGTTAGGTATGAGGCTTGTGGAGTGTAGCAAGGGTAATGTAACAATGATAGTCAAGTAAATGTGCAAGAATGAATTTCACCCAGGTTGAGTGGCAAGGTGGAATGTTTTGTGGAGGATCTTCAAGCGGAGTAGGAGCAGGGGAGCCAGGCTTAAGGTGAGGTAACTCGTCATCAACCTGTTCATCTTCGACCTGTTTAGGAAAAGCATAAAAAATATCTGGAGGTTAGATAGAGAAGTCCAAAGGAGGATCAAGAGAATTTATAGAAGGAATATGAGACTCATCTGGAAATATTTCTAAAACAGAGGAGGTAGTCAGGGAAGAATGAAAGTGAGAGAGTTCAACAAACAATCGGTGTTCCCAAAAGACAACATTACGAGAAATACGAAGGCGACAAGAGAAAGGATCATAACATCAATACCCTTTTTGAGTTTCACCATAACCAAGGAAATAACAAAGTCTAGATCGATGCTCAAGTTTGTTGTGCTCATGGGGTTGAAGAAGAATGAAACAAGCAGATCCAAAGAAGCGAAGGTGATAATAGTCAGGGGGTGACCCAAAAATGCGCTCATACGGAGTTTGATTATGAATGACAGTGCTTGAAATGTGATTAATAGTATGAGCAACATGAAGAGTAGTTTCACCCCAAAATGGGGCAGGAACTTTGGCAGAAAGAAGAAGCATGAACAGTGTCAAGAATATGACGAAATTTTCTTTCAGCTCGACCATTTTGCTAAGAGGTACCTGGATAAGTTAGATGATGTACAATGCCATTGGAATGTAACATAGCTTGAAAGACATATTGAGTATATTCAAGAGCATTATTAGATCGAAAAGTTTTGATATGTTTAGAACAAAATATTGAGATCCACCAATACTAGCAACAGGAGAAGGTCCCCAAATATTAGAATGAATTAATTCAAAAATACTATTAGAGATAGATTCACTGTTATTAAAAGGCAAAACTGGCTGTTTTCCTAACTGGTATGAAGTACAATCAAAATAGTCTTTGGACACAGAGCCCAATAGACCCTTAGAAGCTAACTGTTGTATCCGAGAAGATGGTGCATAACCAAGACGAAAATGCCAAAGTGCGAGAGGAGGTAAGGAAGAAACTGCAGCAGTTGCAGCAGCAACAAAAACAGGAGCAACAGGTGGAAGATGAAGATTGTCCACGGGAAACATACGCCTAACTCTAGGACCGGTCCCAAGCTTTTGCTCTCGGATCTATCACAATACACCCAAAATAGTAAAAAATAAGGCGATATCCTAGTTCAGCTAATTGTCCCACAGAGCACAAATTATAAGATAGGTCAGGTACATGGAAGACCCTAGGAACAGAGAGGTTGGAGGTCGAAACAAAACCTAGACTATTCCCATGCATGGTGGAACCATCAGCTATATGAATATTAAAAGGATGTGGTGCAGGGTCAAGTTTGGAGAATAAGGATGAGTGAGGTGTCATGTGATTGCAATAGGCAGAATCAAAAAGCCAAGTTTGAGACTTACCGGGTAGAACTGAGAGAGCAGTGGAAAGAGATGCATTACCAACCATTCGAACAGCTTGTGCTATGATATCTTGTAGTTCAATGGGGGAGAGTTTTATAGTGGATCCAGAAGACTGGGACTCAGCTGAAATGGAAGGCATCGGCGGAGTAGGCTTAGTATTAGCAACAACAGCAGTAGATTTGTTGCTACAGTAACAAGATTCAATGGTGTGGTCAAGACGCTTGCAATAGTTGCAGAACTTTTTGTTGGTCTGCTTGTGACGATTGCTAGAGCCGGAGGAATCGCCTGATTGCTGAGGTTGCTCTATGGGTGGAGTAGAAGGAGTAATAGCCAAAACATTGAGCTTATTCTGGACTTGAAGGGTTGCAAGACGAGCTTCTTCTCTAACCAACTCGTTTACTGCAGTATCAAGAGAGGGAGGAGGACTGCGATTAAGAAGCTGACCTCGGATGGGCTCAAAGTCCTTGTGAAGTGACATTAGGAATTCATAGAGACGAAATTCATCTCTAATGGGAGCATATTGTTGAGCATCCTTTAAGCATGCCCAAGTTGGATCAGAAAGGTCAATTTAGTCCCAAATGAAATGAAGCTGATCATAGTAGTTGTAGGGTCCGTTTTTGTAGCCCAAGCTCACTAAGTGTGGAATAGGAGCCCAGCAAACCCAAAGCAATAAATTTATAGAGCGTGGGTGAAAGAACTGGGCCGGGTATGAATTAAACAAGAGTTGGTGGTAGTATGGGCAAATAATCTGACATGCAATCACGTAAAACCCATGAAGGACTAAAGGTCCGAAGAGGGATTTTATTGAATGTTCTTAGATTATAGATTCCAGAGTTACAATAAAGTGATTTTCTGTTTCTCTTCCTCTTTTTTCTCGACCCCCCTTCTATCATGGGCTCTCCTTCTTTATATAGCCTCTTTCCTAATCATCCTAACCCTCCACTTGTCCTCCATCTGCTAACATATTTGAGTGTAAGTCACATCAAACATCTTCTCTAGTTTCTTGGGAGTGGCGGTAGGTGAAGTTGCACTGTTCAGGGGTCCTCTCCACATAAATGCTGCCAGAGAAGTTGCTGCAGGGTATTAAATGCGATGGTGACAGCTTTTCCTTGAGATATTTCTCCATCCTTATCATCTCCAGGCACGCCCAGAGTTTATCTTTGTCACCAAGATTGTCAGGAGGGGCACTAGGGCTTTCTGTGCGTGTATTTAATCAGAACTATTTATATCCGAGGAGTAAAACCTCTTCGGACAATGGGTGACCTCTTCGGATTATACTTTTCAGCCATCTTTGGGCCCGTTGTCCTCAGGAGAACACTGTCCCAGCACGCTATTACTCTTCGGACGTAGGATGCCATAAAGAACAGGGCCCCAAGCCCAATTGATAGATCTGGGCTTTTGTCCCCCACAGTAGTCATGATGGATTGCCCTGGTTCTTGCCCAAGTTGATGCAATTCAACTACTAACTAATATTTTATGGATCTGTGAGCAGTGGAGTACCTTTTGGCCAACATATCTCATGCTGATTTTGCATCATCAAAGTTGCCCAATAGATTGGAGATGGAGGGGATGGAAGTGTTTCGAATCCATGTAAGGATCATGTGGTTGTGCTTATCCCATTCAATCATGCGACTAAGGAAGGCAGCATCTACTTCACTTGCCCCCTTGACAGGAATAGTGATTGCACCAGTACAATATTGCTAGAGCATACGACCCTTAAGAAAACTGCGCATAACTTGAGACCAAGATAAGTAATTCTTATTCTCCTCCAATATAGTATTGATGGGGTGAGAAATAAAAATATCCTTTTTATCCATTTAGAGACACAATATTCAAAAACAGACTATAAAAATAAAATTTACGCGAAAAACTGGGTAAGGAGAACCTAGACTGCAAAAGTCAACCCTGGAGAAAAGTCAACGGTCAAAATCAACAACCCGGTCAAAATCAAAGTCAACATGGTCAACAGAGATGACGTGGTGCTGACGTCAGCAAATGACTGGATGCTGACGTCAGCTAGGGCTGACATGGCACTGATGATGTCAACCTGGAGCTGATGATGGCACGTGTGGCGCGTGAGATTTGACGCAGAACCTTTGGGCGACACGTGAGGACGTGTGCCGTCTCCGATGGCTACGAGGCTTCCACCATCATGTAGATCGGAGCAAGACGATCTCAGTGATACTTGCAGAAATGTAATCGGAGCAATATTCATGGTGGTGATGACACGTGCAGTGGTTTGTGTGGTATGGGACTCCTCAAAGGCAACGGCTGCAAGTCTGAAACCCCAAGACTATGGCTGGAAGACGTCGTAGGTTCAACGGCAAAAGGCTGCGGCGACTGTTATGACGGCAGAAGTGATGTTGAGAATAGAGTAATACCAATAAAAACAAAACTGCTAAGAATAGGTTAGAGAAGTGGCTCTGATACCATGTTAGAAATACTGAAATTTGTAGTATTGTATTTCATGATTAAAGAATAGAGTGCCTTTATATAGGAAGCATATGTGTGCACTACAAGTAAGAGTGTAGTACAAGAATGTGTGCTATACAAGTAATTTAGTTGGGCCTAAAGCCCACAACATTATACATGTTAACAATAACAATCTAATCATAAGAAAAAAAGGGATCAATTGTTGCCTGGGAAAACTGTAGTAACTTATAATGGAATGGCCAAGGTGGGTTTGGCTGAGTTGCAACATCATAGTTAAACTCAAACATGTGTGGTAGTTTTTCCACATGGATTATTGTTCTCTCACACTTATTAATGTGATTAAGTACACATAATGATTATAATTTCATGCATGATGTTCATATTTTTATTTTTATTTTTATTGATGTGTATATTTAAAATGTGAAATACTATCACACACTCTTAGTGCGATGATCACTTCATAAGTATAAATGCTTGTGGGGTGTGGGGGGTAAGGGCCGGGGTTCAAGTCTCCAGGAGGGAGTTTCACACACATATACACTTAGATTAGGTTAGAGTAGAATTCTATCTTGTGAAAAAAAAAAAAAAAAAACTTGAAATAGGTGATATGTACAAACAATGTACAATAAAGAGCGCGTGAGAATCAAGAGAACATATAAATCATCTTTGTTATAGAATGTATGTCACAAAAGTGTGAGATTTACATGGCAGTGATAACGACAATGCAAATATTGGATATATATATAAGACAAATAATGTTGCTTCTTATAAATGTCAAAATGGCCACACCATTATTACTTTCACCTGCTTGATATCAACATGAAATTGACTTCTCCTTGGTTTCTTTGCTATTACGATCGATCATCACCAGATTCCAGATGCTTGCTTCATTAATTAGGAGCACAAACCGGTCCAACCAAAGATGAACATGCATATCATTAGCACAGGCACGTAGAGAGAGCGAGAGAATGAGTGTAAAGGTATATTGTCATTGTAACATGACTTTATAGATAAAGTAATTGTACTCGGATTGAGACCCGTGCAATGCACGGTGTGCAATTCCTCAAGTCTCAACATTTGTTGTGGTTGTGGGTATAAATTTCTCTTTGTGTGGGTGTGGGTGTTGATTTTGGGGCAATATAACTAGCTAATTTCATTCATATGTATGGATATACTTAAAAGATATAAATTAAGATGCATAATATAATTCTTATATATATAATTTAAATACTATTAATAGTCATTTTTATATTTTTTTTAACGCTTTAAAAAGTCTTGTAAAAATATTATTAGGTAGAAAATATAAATTGTCCATTTTTAAAAAAAATTTATGTTCATAGATTCTAGACTCTTTGGTTTTTGTACGCAATAACTCACTTTGATGGATATTTATAATGCGATCCCACATTTGATTCCAAAATTAAAAAATAAAACTCTCTTTAAAAATAAATAATTAGGACACATAGCTCAAAATTAGACTTCAATTGTAAAATCTAATTGAATTTTCTCTAAATTTTACCTATTAATAAATAATATATATATATATATATATGTATGTTCTGTTTAATTTTGTAATAGTATATGTTTATGGGAAATGTTAACGAATGCATTGATTTAGGAACTATTTAAATTTAAATTTAAATATATAATTCTATTGATCAATATAATACATTGTCGTAGTTATCAAGAACAATTAAATTCAACCATATATGCATTATGTCATGAATCTGTACCATAAAAGTGGATTTTTTACATCAAGAACAATTGAATTCACCTGTGTGTGTATTCTGTTATATATGAATTTGTATCATAAAAGTGAATTTCTATGTATGTTAAGAAAATGAGCAACCTAGTTAATAATAGTATAATACTCTTTCAACTGTGCCTTAAATTTTTTGATTAAATTCAAATATATGGTTATATTGAGCAATAAAATAGTCTATTATTAAGACTTTTGTTAACAAGTGCATACATATTAAAATGTTTTCAAATTTTAATATGTATATTAAATGATATTTTTATGGATTTTATTAACGAGTGTCATAACCACACAAATTAAGAAATAATTAAGGAGACATTATGGATTTATTAACAAGTGTCATAAAGACACAAATTAAGGAATAATAAAGGGTTTTTTCAATTATTCCTTAATTTTTGTATTTATGAGACTAATTAAGGGTTCAAATTTAATTATTAGTTATAATGTACGTTTTTCACAAAAAAATATATTTGTTAATATTTTTATATATCTTTTAGTAAGAGGTTTTTTTTTTTTCGTTTTGAGAAACAAAAATCTAGTAAGAGCTAAATAGAGGAAATTTGAACCCGAGAATCAAGAAGTTTGAAATAAAAATTTCAGGTGGAACCAGGTCAACTACCAACTCTTTGTTTAAATATAGAAAGAAAAAAAAAATTGTCCATCTTTTTCATCAAGCAAGCGTGTACCAACAATAGGCCTATTATTGTAACTGCACACCCCTCACCTCATCAATAAATAGCTTGACATTTCACAACACTTCCATACGCTCTACTTTCTTCTTTGCCATCTCTCTGCTGCTACCAGTTCTTGAAAATTTCCCTTTTTAGCACACAACCAAAAAAAAAAATCAAATGGCTCAGAAAAGCAAGATTTTGATAATTGGAGGCACAGGCTACATAGGAAAATTCATAGTGGAAGCAAGCGCAAAGGCTGGTCATCCCACCATTGTTCTGGTCAGAGAGAGCACAGTCTCTGATCCTGTTAAGGGAAAACTTGTTGAGAATTTCAAGAATTTGGGTGTCACTTTGCTCCACGTACGTATATTAATTTATCTCTGCATGCATGTGTTTTTGTGTGTTTTTATATATGCTAGATGGGTTGGTTTTGTTCGTGGTAAAAGTTTGACGATGGTGTAAAAAAAAAATGGGAATGCAGGGAGATCTTCACGACCATGGGAGCTTGGTGAAAGCAATTAAGCAAGTGGACGTGGTGATATCAACCGTGGGTCACGGGCAATTACAAGATGAGTTCAAGATCATTGATGCCATTAAAGAAGCTGGTAACGTTAAGGTTCGTATTTTTAAATTACTCAAACTTTGTACTTTGAAACCCTTTAATCTAAAATTTCATTCCTTCATATTTTTTTTTTCCTAAATAATTTGTAAAGTTTCATTTTTAATTTGCTCAGCAACTTGGCTTAAAAATAGATTCTAAAGACTAGTAAAGTTGTTCTTAGGATCAAGATAAAGAAAACCCTTTTGTGAATTATGATGATTCATACGGTTGTTATAATTATTACTTGGACATTTTCGTCACCAATTAATCTGAGTTTTAAAATTTTTATTTTAAAATTGTTGAATATGGTCCATTCCGATTGGTGTAGAATAGAATTTGTGTTAACGATTGAACATATAAAAGGTGATATTCCAATCTAAATTTATCACTTTATTACAGGTTGTGATTGGTGAAAAAAAAAAAGATTTAAATTAAAAACAATAACAATTTATTAGCTATGATTTGTTGTGAATGTATTGTGAAAATGTTGTGTACGTAACATTTTTCTATAATTAATAATAAAAAAATAGAGGATTAAAGTGGTTATTATTATTATTATTAAGAAATGCTAAATTTACAATATTTTCATAATACTTTTATAACAAATACTATATGAAAGGTTATTATTAGTTACTATTAGTGGGTATAAAAACAATTTCAATTGTAAATTCTAATCAAAACTAGTAACAACCCGCTACTTAATATTTGTTGTAAAAGTATTGTGAAAATGTTATAATTCTTGTTATAAGCACATTTATCATTTACATCATGAGAAATGCTATGTTCATTATATTTTCACAACAAATAATAAGTAAACAGTTGTTACTACTGTTGTAGGGGCTCAATTTAGAAGAACCCTCTGAATTTAGAAGGGAAGTAATCCTGTAGGCCCCAAACAATAAATTTCTAGAGAGTGGGTTGAAGAAATTGGCCATTACAGGCAAACGGAACTTAATCATGGACTCATCACCATTGAAGGCTTGTGCGCCTGAATTCCTTATTAGAGTTACTCCTCGGCATTTGTCCGAGGAGCTTCGCCCATTTTTCCCCCCTTCAGGAGGGGTCCCTTACATTATATACCCTTCCTCCAGCCGATCCTAGCCCTACATTTGTTGAACAATCAGGCCATTACTTAAGTGCCTATCCCATCAGCCGCCTTCCCATTCTTTTTGTGGGTCACGGCAACCAAGGTGGCCCTATTGCGGAGTGCTTTCCTCATTAATGCGGCCAGGGCGGTAGTCAGGTGCATTTAATGCGAAGGTGACAGTTTGTCATGAACTTGCTCCTCCACCAGGTTTCCAGTGCTGGCGCGTGGTACTTCCTCTCTGCTCTTTGAGTAGTCAGGAAGGCTCCCTTGAACGTGTTGCCGGTTGCCTTAGGGTGTCGGATGTCCGAGGACGGGGTCGTCTTCGGCGTGGCCTGTTGGGCTCCTGGGCTTCTCATCTTCATCCTCGGACCTTGGATACCTCCTCGGCTCGAGCTTTCGGTTCTGGAATGAAGTGGGCCGGGCCGTAAGACTTGCTGGCCCCACAATAGCCCCTCAAAATCTTGCTGTCCGCATCCTCGGGTGGAGAGGAGGATTTTGACGTCCTCGGGCCTGCGACGCGTCCCACTGAATCTGGTCCTCTGTTAGTACTGGAGCCTTTTCATCTACCCCAGACGCGTTACTGACGCCTCGAAGCGCGCAATGCGCCCTCCATTAAATCCAGGCAGTTCTGTGCTCCCCACGTTTAACGGGAGGATGACAATCCAACGGTGGAGATTCGCCTAACATTTATGGGTGGGAAAACCCGCACGGCTCCTCGATTTGGGATATAAATACCCGCTCGAAATGCCGGTTCCTCTGTTTACTCACAACCAAGAGCTCTTGCGCATACATCCTGAGTCCAGCCAAATTTCCACCTATATCTCCAGCATAAAAAGCCCGTCCGAGGAGCCTCTCCTCATTTCTGTAAGTCACTCTATCTCTCTCCGAGCTTTCTTCTTCTCTATTCCTTCTTTTTTTTCATTTGCTCTTCCTTAGCTCTTTTAGGCATCACTTAGGATGGGTAGGTTTAAGAAATATGTCTATACTCAGGAGGTGATGGAGAAATTCATCGCCGATTATAAGATACCCAGCAACGTGGGCTTGAGGTATTGTGAGGAGGGGGAGTGGCACCTTCGGAGGCAAGAGGGCGAGGTGGTGATTCCCATTGTTGCCTTCCTTGAAGGTGGCATGAGAATCCCCATGGGACCGGTAATGAGGGGCTACCTGACGTACTTCCGGCTAGCCCCCACCCAGTGTGCCACCAACGTTTTCAGAATTCTGGGTTGTGTGGACGCCCTGAACGAGAAGATGGGGCTAAGGTTGACCCACCACAACGTAAATTGATGTTACAACCTCCAGTGCCTGAAGGGCAAGTCATACTATATGAAGACCAGGGTCGACAGGGTCCGACTTATCCAGTGCCTCCCTGAGTCCAGCAAGGGGCTAAACAAGGACTTCCTCATCGTGTCCGATGAGTGGCATGATGGCCTTCACTGCCCCACGACACCAGGTGGGGCAGTGGGAAAAAAGGGGGGGTAGGGCTCTAGGACCTTAGTTCGCTTCATTCTTTACTTCATCCATTTTCTACACCGTTTGGTTACTAACATGAATGTGTTTTCTTTCTGTAGATCCGCACGCCTTCACGCGTCACTACAACCTGATCAACAGGGAGGACTTGCAGAAAGTGCTAAGAGCGGAGATTTTCGTGAATAAAGCCGACAATCAAGTTAGGGCCGCCCACAGGATCTTGGGATACGACTCGATTCAAAAATCGTTTGCGGCGCCGAAGTACGTGATCAGAGCAAAAGACCCTCGGCTGCGGAAAATAACCGTGACCGAGGACGGGTTCCAGTTCCTCGAGGAGCGCTCAACATCGGCAGGCGTAGCATTAGCGGGCCCCTTCTCCCCCCATAGATTCTCAGAGGTCGCAGGGGAAGGCCCAAAGAGGGAAGAGGAAGTTTCGGATTTTGGCCCCGCCGAGGATGAGTTTGACGTGTTTGAACAAGTCCATCAATCTGAGGACCCTCCAGGAGACTTGGGTGACCCTCGTCTGACCGAAGCGGACTTCCTAACGACCGTGTCCTCTCCTCGGCTTGAGATGGGTTACAAGAAGAGGCCCCAGTCTAGCCTGTTGGATCTGATCGAAGGCCAATCGGGGAAGTCTAAGCCAAAGCTTCCTCCTCCTCCTCCCAAGACTCACTCTGCCCAGAGCAAGTCGGCCCCGACCCAGTCAAAGTTTCCTCTTTCTCCGCCTCAGACGAGTCTGCCTTCTAGGCATGAGCCCTCTAATCCTAAGCAGAAAAAGGATAAGGGCAAAAGACCAATCGAGGACAAGTTTGGCTCCCCCCAGGAGGGGGGCGATACTCGGCGGTCGTCGAAACAACTGAAGATAGGCTCCCGAGGCCAAGATAAACAGGTTGATGCCCAGCTCGAGGCTCAGGCCTGGCTTCCTGCCCCAATGCTCTATGGGGGGCCTTTGAGGGATGACTCTTTCCTCAGGGATTTTAGAGAGGGCAAAGGCGCATATGTGGCCGACGCGCTGGAAAGGTGCCTATTACTCCCCGCAGACATGGCGGAGCTGGGGACTATGAGGAGTAGGGAGGTCTTCCTCTGCCTCAAGCGGTACTTAGGAATGGTAAGACCCTCAACACTTATGACTTTTTCTAGTTTCAGTTTTTCTTCCCCTTTTCTAAGCTCGGCTCATTATGTACTCGTTTTGTTTGGCAGGCCGTTCAGGCCACTTATAGGTTGGAGGAGGCGGCCCATGACCAAGGAAAGGCCATGGATGTAGAGCGCGAGAAATGCTTGGAGGCCACTCGGACCCTCAAAAACTCCGAGGCTGATCTTGCCACGGCCCGGGAGGAGCTGAAGACAATGACCAGGGCTCGGGACAACGCCATGTCAGGCCTCGCTGGTTTCCAGAAGCAGGCCGAAGATCAAACGAGGCGTCTGGGTGAGGCAGAGGAGCAGCTGAAGATCGCAAAGGAGCTGCTTGCTGATCTGACAAAGAAGGTGGCTGCTGCAGAGGAAGCCAAGAAGGTGGCTGAATGGGCCAGGGATGAGGTTGTGAGGGCCAAGTTTGAGGCTGACCAAGGTAGAGAAGAGGCCTGGGCCACTAAGGAGGAAGCCGAGGAGAAGGCCTATGCTGCAGGGATGGCCGAGACAGAAGCTGCCTTTAAGGCTCAAGTCCCCAGGGTGTGCAGACGCTACTCCTCCGAGGTTTGGAAGGAGGCTCTCAAAGAGGCTGGGGTCGAGGCCTCGTCAGACTTGTGGAAGGAAGAGAGTGTGTACTACCCTCCTGCCATCCGCGAGGCTGCCTCAGATGGCTCTAAGGCCGAGGAGGCTGCTGAGGAGGCCAATGCTACCCCGGGTGAGGGCGCCTCGGTCGCTGAACCTACTCGTGAGCCTGTCCAAGAGAGTGATCCTCCCAGGGTAGCTGAATCAGGTGAGGGCCCTAACGAGGAAGTGCCCCAAGAGATTGCGAAGTCCTCCTCTGAAGCTCAGGTTCATTCCGCTGAGGAGGCAGCCATTCCTGCCGTGCCTTTGCAAGCTGTCCCTCTTGACCAAAGCTCAGAAGACCCTGGGGTTGCCATGGACCAGCCACCTACTGGGGGGAGAGATTAAGTGGAAGGGGCAGGCCCTTCGGTGCCCCTGTCTGCTTTGTTTTGTCATTTCTTTTGTTTTTTGTACACTTCTTTTATATTGTAATGCGACGCTTATCATGTAACTTCTATGAATTTAATGCAATGTGATTCTTATTTCTCTTTCCGTTTGCTCTGGCTGTTTGCCCATTTGCGAATTATCCGTTTTCTCCCATCTCTTTTTTTTTACTTGTATAATTTTAACACCAATTGTACCTCGGCCAGTCATGGCGGTGATTGCGATAACGTGAAGGCATGTAGGCATAGGCAGACCTTTTATGTCTCGAGGACTAGGTAGGGCTCTTGCTTCCCCAACATTCTAACACTTAGAATCTTTCGGCGTAGTTAGTTTCCCATAGGCCTGAGTCCGAGGACCATGCAGCGCCTTGGTTCTGTCTAACACTTAGAATCTTTTTGAAGTAGTTAGTTTCCCCATAGGCCTGAGTCTGAGGACCATGCAGTGCCTTGGTACTGTCTAACACTTAGGATCTTTTTGAAGTAGTTAGTTTCCCCATAGGCCTGAGTTCGAGGACCATGCAGTGCCTTGATTCTATCTAACACTTAGGATCTTTTTGAAGTAGTTAGTTTCCCCATAGGCCTGAGTTCGAGGACCATGCAGTGCCTTGGTTCTGTCTAACACTTAGGCGCTTCTTGAAGTAGTTAGTTTCCCCATAGGCTTGAGTCCGAGGACCATGCAGTGCCTTGGTTCTGTCTAACATTTAGGCGCTTCTTGAAGTAGTTAGTTTCCCCATAGGCCTGAGTCCGAGGACCATGCAGTGCCTTGGTTCTGTCTAACACTTAGGCGCTTCTTGAAGTAGTTAGTTTCTCCATAGGCCTGAGTTCGAGGACCATGCAGTGCCTTGGTTCTGTCTAACACTTAGGCGCTTCTTGAAGTAGTTAGTTTCCCCATAGTCCTGAGTCCGAGGACCATGCAGTACCTTGGTTCTGTCTAACACTTAGAGTCTTGTTGAAGTAGTTAGTTTCCCCATAGGCCTGAGTCCGAGGACCATGCAGTGCCTTGGTTCTGTCTAACACTTAGGCCTGTGGTGAAGGAGATTATCCTCGGCATTGGCCATGCTAATTTTGGCGTGATGATAGCCTCGGCCTTGCCCCGTCGGAAGTGGGGCATCGTGCGTACCGGACTACTGACCCCGTAGTGCCCCGGGCAGGGTTAGTTTCTGACTCTTAACCTTACACGTGGCAGTGATGCTGCCTTCAGTTCAAGTTTCTGCGTTCATCAGTTACGGGGCACCCCCTGACGGTTCACGTTCCGCGCCTGACGTTTCAACACACGAGGCGCGCTCTCATTAATATTCTCTTGGACTGATGCGGATCGAATGATTGATGGGCGCTTTGGAATTTGGCCAGGATTAATGTTACTGATAATCCGCTTTTCGAATTCTGCGTAGTTCCATTCCTATCAATCTTCACCCCCTATTTAAGGCCACGTAGGGGAAATGACCTTCTACTCTTCACGAACCCTCCAATATACTAGGAAACATGTCTTCCCAACTTTCAGAGCCCTTCCAATGACCCTGCGAAAATTGTGTTAAGAGTTTGGAGAAATGGAACGGCTTTGGATGGGAGTGAGGGTGCACAGGCCCAAAGCGCTCCTTCCTCGACGGAGAGCCGCCGTAGCAATGGCTCGCGTCAGATCTCCGGTGCGGCCGAATCCGTGTGTCATCCTGATGGTGCCACGCACAGGGGCCAAGTGGGAGGTCCCTGAAGCACATAACGCTCTTCCCCAGGTCGCTGCCACGCCGGTGGAAGCGTGCAAGGATACATCATATCTGGTGCTGGAGTGTTACCGTCTCCAACGGCCAACCACCGTGGGGCTGGAAGAGAATCAAGGGAACAACGTGAGGAAGGGCCGTCCGGCGCCTTTGCATCTGCTCCTCTCTTTGCGCCAGCGCCACCGCACCGGCTTGGGCGTTGTTGGTAGCCTTAAAATAGGCCTGCCTCAGCCCCCTTTCCTTTAGTTAGCTTTAAAACAGGCCTGTCTGAGCCTTTGTTTGTAGAGTTGGCTTTAAAACAAGCCTGTCTGAGCCTTTGTTTGTATATTGTAACTCTTCATCTAATAAAATACCGATATTTGTCTTCTCTCTTGTCCTTTGAATCTTTTACTTTTCTGCAATGGTGTTTTTGTTTTTTTTTTACATGCGTTCTTATGAACTTTCCGTCAACTGACTACTTGGGGACGGTTGTCCGTTGCGCCTGCTAGTGCACAAATTCTTCCCACAGACGGCGCCAATTATAGGGACTCAATTTGGAAGGACGCTCTGAATTTAGAAGGGAAGTAATCCTGTAGGCCCCAAACAATAAATTTCTAGAGAGTGGGTTGAAGAAATTGGCTCTTACAGGCAAACGGAACTTAATCATGGACTCATCACCATTGAAGGCTTGTGCGCCTGAATTCCTTATTAGAGTTACTCCTCGGCATTTGTCTGAGGAGCTTCGCCCATTTTCCCCCCCTTCAGGAGGGGTCACTTACATTATATACCCTTCCTCCAGCCGATCCTAGCCTACATTTGTTGAACAATCAGGCCATTACTCAAGTGCCTGTCCCATCAGCCGCCTTCCCATTCTCTTTGTGGGTCGCGGCAACCAAGGTGGCCCTGTTGTGGAGTCCTTTCCTCATTAATGCGGCCAGGGCGGTAGTCAGGTGCATTTAATGCGGAGGTGACAGCTTGTCATGAACTTGCTCCTCCACCAGGTTTCTAGTGCTGGCGCGTGGTATTTCCTCTCTGCTCTTTGAGTAATCAGGAAGGCTCCCTTGAACGTGTTGCCGGTTGCCTTAGGGTGTCGGATGTCCGAGGACGGGGTCGTCCTCAGCGTGGCCTGTTGGGCTCCTGGGCTTCTCATCTTCATCCTCGGACCTTGGATGCCTCCTCGGCTCGGGCTTTCGGTTCTGGAATGAAGTGGGCTGGGCCGTAAGACTTGCTGGCCCCACAACTGTTATTAGTGGATAAAAAAATAATTTCAGTGATAAGTTCAAATTAAAATTAATAATAACTCACCACCTAAAATTTGTTGTAAAATTATTACGTCTCAATTTTCTTTATACAACCAGCAAATATGTTTATTATAAATTTTTTTTTCGTTGTGTTCTGATTAGTTAGTAGTCATTACTCATTAGTGTGTGTGTGTATATATAAAAATTAATTCTAAGATATATATATATATATATACACACACAGATTCCGTATTATGTAATTAAAGTAACACAACTCATATATTTATTATCATGTCAATTTGAGCCATAGTAAAATTGGCATTAGTTTTTTTTTTTTCTTCGAGAACCAAAAAATTGGTATTAGTTATAGCAACCTAGTAGGTTAAATTTCCAATTCCACACGGTGAGAAAGTATAATAATAATAATAATAATAAATTCTGATTGTATAATTACTTTTTGGAATTTAGCAAACAAATTTTGTTGAAAAAGTGTTATAGTTATTCAGAGATTTTATTTGTTGTTTTGTTTTTCAGAGATTCTACCCATCTGAATTCGGAAATGATGTGGACCGTGTCCATGCAGTGGAGCCAGCGAAGAGTGCATTTGCTGCCAAGGCCAAAATCCGACGTGCCATTGAGGCTGAAGGCATTCCCTACACTTACGTCTCGTCCAACTATTTTGCTGGCTATTTTCTTCCTACCTTGGCGCAACCAACAGCCACTACTCCTCCTAGAGACAAAGTCATTATCCCCGGAGATGGAAATCCCAAGGGTAACTAACAATTTCTTTAAGCTCTTCATCAACATTTTGCATTATCAAGATGTGTAAATGTGTACCCATGCTTGCCAAACGCGACATTTAAGCATTTTCATTCTGAGTATGTCTATTTGGTAAATATAATGTCGGGTCATTTAAATCCATCATCATTTCTTATTTGGTGGAATTAAATTTTAAATGATGTGACAACGTGTATAAAGTGGACTATCTTAATTTTGAAGCAAATGGAGAGGAGAGTGAGCTGAAACTGAATGATCTTAATTGTATAGCTATGATAAGAGATGTGTAATACTATTTGACTATGTGTTGCTTTGAACTTTTCTTGCAGCAATTTTTAACAAGGAAAGTGACATTGGAACCTATACCATCAGATCTGTGGATGATCCAAGAGCATTGAACAAGGTACTCTATCTCAAGCCTCCCGGAAACATCTACTCACTCAATGAGCTTGTTGCCCTTTGGGAGAAGAAGATTGGAAAAACTGTTGAGAAAATCTATATTCCGGAGGAAAAGTTTTTGGAGGACATCAAAGGTCAGTGAGAAAACCTGTCCAAAATTCCAAGGATGCTATGCTATTGTTATGTTCTTTTATGTTCTTTAACATTAGAATTTTTAACATTGGGAAAGAGCAAAACATTGGTTAATTAATATGTTTTTGATCTTGGTGCATATTTGCAGAGGCCCCATTTCCAATCAATGGGAAATTGTCAGTCTTCTACTCAGTCTTTGTGAAGGGTGATCACACTAACTTTGAAATTGAGCCATCATTTGGTGTGGAGGCTTCCCAGCTATACCCAGATGTCAATTACACATCTGTGGAAGAATGCCTCGACCAATTTGTTTGAGAAATTAGGCCCTAGCTCTTGTATTATTTAAGATAAACAATTATAGTTGTTTATGTATAGGTGATTTCATGCAATGGATGTCTGTACTTACCAATATCCTGTTCTCTTTAACCACATCGTGAAGAACCATAATCTCCTCGATTTGAGTAATGTATTTTCTATTTACCATACACGTCTTTCATATTTCTTGTGGTCTATTCTCTCTCATCTAGTCATCTTCTCTACGTTGTTGAAGAGTAATAATGATATCAGAGAATCAATGCAGAAAAGGGACATGAGGTTGGTTTGAGGGGTTAAAACCTATTGTATGAATGATTTTATTGTGGCAAGGGCGGTTATCTAAATTCACTCCAGATCATTCACATCAACTCGTGCAAATTTTTTTGTTTATTTTAGCATAAAAACCTACTTTTTTTATTTTACACTTTTCAAAAACATATTATCTTTATTACACTAAATTTCATTAAAATATTATTTATTTATCATTCTCTCTCTCTCTCTCTCTCTCTCTCTCTCTCTATGAGTAAAGAAGTACTCAAAAATAGATTTGCATGTGAATAATAATTGTGTATATTTACCTGGTTATTGTAGTTACAATCTAAAATTTACACAAGTTTACATAAACTGATGTAGATGATTATTGAAGTTAATTAATGTGCAAAATTTAACTCTTATACTATTATACATGGACTAATCTAATTGTTCTAAATTTTTCAATAGAGATGTATAGGATTCCAATTCCCTTTTCCCAGGGTGGCCAAAGGGATTGTGGGACCTAAGGTGATGTTTAAATTGAGGTATTTTATGTATTTAATTTAATTAAATAGCATATATATATATATATATTTTTTTTTTAACTTAAAATTTATTAATCTAATTTGTTTAGATGCAAATTTTTTTAGTTTTTTTTTAATGAATTTCTTTTTCATATGTAAGTTGTCCATCTAAATTTTTTTATAACTTAAAAAAAAAAAAAATCGTTTTTGAGATTTCCATCTTTTTTTTATTATTATATTGTGTTCATTACTAGTAATAAATTATCTAGAGAACCCTTTTGAAACTTAAATTTTTCATGAAATATTTGTTTGTTTTTGTTTTTGTTTTTTTTTTTTTGGTTAACAACTAGTATATATATAAAGCTAAATTCTTTTTAAGGGTTTTTGTGCTTCCTAAGGGGCTGATGAATGTTTTGCTTCTTTCCCCAAATAGGAGGAAAAAAAAGAAGGTATTAAAATGGGTTCTCTTAGGATTTTGAGAATGTGAATAAGAATGGATTTTGGAAAGGAATTGGTGACACACCATATGAGTAATGTCACCCTATTAGTATTTGGTCATGAGAATTTTTCAGTAATTGAGAGACAGACCTTAATTCACCTTGCAATGGATTAAACGTGGACTGTAATGCACTTAAGGAACTATAACATAGATTTTAAATTAACAATTAATAATTCACAATAAAATTAGACATGCTCATTAATTTAAAAAAAAAATTGACTTGATCTTCAAATAAATCATATAGATAACCTCATAAAAAATAAATGACCAAATATGTCAATGGTATATGCTTGCCAAACAAGGGTGGAGGCTGACTCAGGATAGAGGTTCATTGGTATATGCTTGCTTCAAGGCTAAGTACTTTCCAAGGAGCAGCTTCTTGGAAGCAAAGGATGCCCCAAACAGCTCGTATGTTTGGAAAAGCATTCTAGCAGCTTAAGAAGTCCTAAAGCGTGGTTGTTGTTGGAGGGTGGGAATTGGATCTGAAATTAGGGTCATGACAGACAAGTGGATACCGCATCATCCTAGTAATATGGTGATTTACCAACCACAAGAGGTAGAATGGGAATGGAGGGTGGTGGAACTTATTGATTGGAATATTGGTGCATGGGATAGAAATTTAATAGAGACGAAGTTCCATAAAGAAGATGCTAATGCAATCCTTAGAATCCCACTTAGTAGAAGATTGTGGCTGACTCTCTTTTCTGGCTGTTCAATAGAGATGAGGCCTATTCTGTCAAGTCAGGATATAGGGTGGCATGTAAAGTCATAAGGGAAGCTAGTATGCAGGGGAGAGCTTAATGGCAGGGGATGGTGAGTTGGTGTGGGGGAAGATATGGCAGATGAACATTCCCAACAAAATAAAACTTTTTGTGTGGCGGGCTTGTCATGGTATTCTACCTACCCGTGACAACTTGCTCCAAAAACATGTAGTGGAAGATAGCACCTGTGTACTCTGTAAACGAACTAGTGAAACAGAGTTGCACGTGTTGTGGGAATGCAGCGTGGCTCAGGACATATGGGCTGGGAGCATGAGGAAGTTACAGAAAGGAACGGGTGGCCAACTTGATTTTCGGCACTTGGTGGAGGAGATATTGCTGAAACTGTCTCGGGAGGAGTTGGAGTTGTTTTTCGTACAAGCTTGGCTCATATGGACACAGTGCAACAATGTGACTTTTGGTGGAGTGATTCAGGACCCTTCTCGACTGGTGAAGAGAGCGGTGGAATTCTTGGATGATTTCAACCAGTCCTAAGTTCAGTTGGCTGTTTCGACCGTTAGTGTGAGAAGTTCAAGGTGGACTACCCCGTCGGGCTTGAGCTTCAAACTTAATTTTGATGCGGCCGTTTTTTAGGACGGTAAGGCGACGAGGTTTGGGGTGGTGATCAGGAATAATGTGGGAGAGGTTATGGCGGCTCTATCAGCAAGAGGACCACCTGTTCTTGACAGCGAGGAAGTGGAGGTGTTAGCTTGCAGGAAGGCGCTGGAGTTTGCTTGCGACTCGAGCTTCGTTGATATTGTGCTTGAAGGTGACAACTTAGTGGTTATGGCTGCCATTTCAGGCTCATGTCTACTTCATTCTAGGCTGGGTCATCTGTACTCAGATATCCAATGCCTGGCTACAAGTTTACAAGTCCGTTTGATGTCATGTGTTGCTCGCTCAGCCAATTCTGTTGCCCATTCTCTAGCTCGTTTTGCTAATTGTATCAATGACGAGATTATTTGGTTAGAGGAGTCCCCTCAACCGGCTTTGGAAGCTCTGTACTTTGATGCTCATTAAGTTCTAATACAAAGTTCCGTTTTCAAAAAATGAACCCGAATAAATGGCATGCTTGATTAAAAAGTTACAAAATGGTACCAATTTCCCATGAAAACTATACTTAAAATATAGAATGCATTACATAGAAAATTGTATACTTTTTTTAACCGTTAAAATGCAAAGTAGGTGATTTTTTTCAATTCGTGATATCTCATTCAAACCAGCTCTGAATTTTACCCATGACCAATCAAATTAAATGGATTTTCACGATCTTAAACATAGCTCCAAAATTAATCCAATCACATGGTTAGATTTCAATTAGATCTCAATTAAATTTAGTCAACCACATAAAATTGATGAAAATCAACAAACAATACGGTCTAATTATTAAAACCATGAAATCCTTCATTTTTAGGCTAAAACTTCTATTGAAATTTAGAGTCGAATAAAATACGGTATCAACAACACTAAAATAAATAAATAAATAACGCATGGCTTATTTAATAATAGTATAATACTCTTTCAACAATGGGTAGCTTTTAGGTATTATGCCTTAAGTTCTTTGACTATATTCAGATATACGGTTATATTGAGCAATAAAATAGCCTATTATTATGGCCTTTTGAGATCACCACAAGTTTGCATGATTCCCACTGTGTGTCATGAATCTGTACCATAAGAGTGGATTTATACAGACGCTTGGCGAATAAAATTTTTGCATAGTTAATCAATACTAGTCCTCTTTCAATAATGGTTAGTTTTTAGGTGTTCTTTCTTGTTGCCTAACTTTTTCAATTAAATTCAAATATATGATTTTATTGATTAACATCTATCTATACTATATATAAGAGGATTTTTATCATTCAATTGGACTTTTATATGGTTCAAAAATATCCTCATTAATGAAAGGTAACTTCATTTAGAAATAGGGTCATAAATGTCAAATAACAAATTTCATTTTGAATTCAAAAAAAGAACTCCCAAAATTTAGGATTTTTTTTTTCACGTTAAAAAAAAAATTAATTAAAGTTATTGCTTATTTCTAAAATTTATCATTTTTATTTTTTTGAAAATTTTTTTTTTCTAAATTATAATAGATGCAAATTATTAATCTTTACCCAAAAACAGTTATATTCAACCATGTATCTCTGTTATGCCATGAATCCACAATATAAAAGTGGATTTGTACATTAAGAACAATTGAATTCAGCTATGTATCTGTGTTTTGTTATGAATCTATATCATAAAAGTGAATTTATACATGCGCTAAGAAAAGGAGCACTCGATATAGTCAATATCAGTATAATACTCTTTCAACAATGGGTAGTTTTTAGGTATAGGGCCTTAAGTTTTTTATTAAATTCAAATATATGGTTATATTGAGCAAAAAAAAGTCTATTATTAAGGCTTTTGTTAACAAGTGCATACATATTAAAATGTTTTCAAATTTTAATATTATATTAAATGATATTTTTATGAATTTTATTAACAAAGAATCATAAGCACACAAATTAAGGAAATATTATGGAATTATTAACAAGTGTCATAAATATACAAATTAAGGAATAATAATGGGTTCCTTAATTATTCCATAATTCGTGTATTTGTGACACTAATTAAGGGTTCAAAAAGAAATTTTGATGCATTAGGGGTTCAAATTTAGTTATTAGTTATAATGTACATTTTCACAAAAAAATATTTGTTAATATTTTTATATTTTTTAAGTAAGGGTTTTTTCTTTTTCTTTTTTTTTTTCTTTTGAAAATCTAGTAAGAATTTTTTTTTTTTATAAATTTTTTATATAGAGAATTTCAACCTATGGTGTCCGCTTCTGATAATAGTTCTTTATCATCAGACCAAGATACCAATCGGTTTTTGGTGTAGGCGGAGATTGAACCCAAATCTCTTATTCAACTATTAGAGACTTTACCAATTGAGCTAACTGGAACCCACTAGTAAGAATTAAATAGAGGAAAAAATTTTATTTTAAGAGGAAAATAGAGGATGTTTAAACATGAGAATTAAGAAGTTTTTGATAAAAATGAGTATTTCTATGGACACATAAAAATGCACAACTTTGTACCACAACTCACCACACAAGAATTAAGAAGTTTTGGATAAAAATAACAAAGTTGTGCATTTTTATGTGTCCCTAACATTACTCAATACAAATATCAAGAGGAGCAGGTCAACTACAAACTCTTTGTTCCAATCAAATTATTTAAATATAGAAAAAAAAAATTGTGTACCAACGACAGGCTCACAACCCAACTGGTGAGTTGTGGTACAAAATTATTCATTTTTATGTGCCCCTAGCATTACTCGATACAAATATAGGGATACAAATACAAGAAGGAGTAGGTCAACTACAAACTCTTTGTTCCAGGTTAGCCACAAAAAAAAAAAAAAAAACTCTTTGTTCCAATCTAATTATTTAAATATAGAAAAAAAAAAAATTGTACCAACAATAGGCCCACGGCCCAACTCAACTCATCCATAAATAAATTAGCTTGATACATCCATTTAACAACACTTCCATACACTCCACTTTCTTCTTTGCCCTCTCTTTGCTACTACCAGTTCTTGTAAACTTCCCTTCTTTAGCGCAGAAGAAACATTCAAATGGCTCAGAGCAAGATTTTGTTAATCGGAGGCACAGGCTACATCGGAAAATTCCTCGTGGAAGCAAGCGCAAAGGCTGGCCATCCCACCTTTGTTCTGGTCAGAAAGAGCACACTCTCTGATCCCATTAAGGGAAAACTCATTGAGAAATTCAAGAACTTGGGTGTCACTTTGCTCCAAGTGCGTATATTATTTTCTCTCTGAATGTATGTGTTTGTGTGGGTGTGTGTGTTTTTGGCTAGATGGGTTGGTTTTGTTTGTAGAAAAAGTTTGATGATGGTGTTAAACAAAAAAAATGGGAATGCAGGGAGACCTTCACGACCATGGCAGTTTGGTGAGTGCAATTAAGCAAGCGGACGTGGTGATATCAACTGTGGGTCCAATGCAATTCGAAGATCAGCTCAAGATCATTGCTGCCATTAAAGAAGCTGGTAACGTTAAGGTTTGTATTTTTAAACTACTCAAACTTTGTAGTTTGAAACCCTTTTATCTAAAGTTTCATTCCTTCATTTTTTTTTTTCGTAAATAATTTGTATAGTTTCAGTTTGAATTGGCTCAGAAACTTGGCTTAAAAATAGATTCTAAAGACTAAAGTTGTTCTTAGGATTAAGATAAAGAAAACCCTTTTGTGAATTCTGATGTTGTTTCTATAACTCATTAGCCATTTTCGTCACCAATTAATCAGAGTTTTAATATTTTTGTTTTAAAATTTTTTAACATGGTCCAATCTCAATTTATCACCTTATATACTTAATGAAAAAGAGAGAGGTTAAAGTGGCATTTCTCAAAAAAAGTAATTAAAAAAAAAAAAATCTAGGAGAATTATACGGATTTGAAATTTGTTAATTTTCCTGCTATTTGTCTAGAGAAATATAATGAGTTTTCACCAATAGGAAGAAAAATGTCCAAGTAGGGACCCCTCTACCATGACTTTAAAAATAGGAACATATTTCTCTCTAACCAAACTTTGTTAATATCTTTTTATTGAATGTGAATTTTGAAAATTTAATTATTAAATTACATATTTTTATTATATCTTTTACAAAATTTCAAAAATATCTAACATCAATAGTTATGTTATCAATTAAATGTTTAAATTTCAAGTTTTTATGATTTAAAATTAAGCACAAAAAATAAGTTTATTGATTAAATGAGAAATAATATCTTATTTGAATATATATTGATACATGTGTTAAGAACATAAAAAATACGTAATTTAATAATTAAAATTTTTAAATTTTCATTTCATAAAAAAGCATAGACAAAATTTGAAAGGTTTAGGAGTTTAGAGAGAAACTGTCCCTAGGGAAACAACCCTTCAAATATCGGCCCTCGTACCTGGCTCACGTCGCATGTCATAACTCACAATAACCGCACCACAATAGGAAATGGGCCTCTATTAAAAAATAAAAAGGGCCAATTCGGTGGGTTCTGATTCTTCTGAATCTTCTAATCAGCACATTAGCTTGTGTGTGTATATTTAAAAATTACAGGTAGGGACCCGCCGCCATGACTTTATAATTATAACTTTGTGTTTGTAAATATATAAAAATTAATTCTAACATATATATTATGTTTTATATATATATATACACATTCACGTTGAAATTTTAAATCCTAGATATATTTATTAGAAATACTTATTAAGTTACAAGATTTTTAATTATCTCTTCTCTATATAGTGAGAGGATTTAAAAAGTTAGTTATTATCTTTTTTTTTTTAAAATTTCAAAAATACCTTTAATTCAATTAACTTATTTTTATTCTTTTTTTTGAAACCAACTTATCTTATTCTTAAAACATAAAAATAAAGTTAAAATAATAAATTGATAAAAAAAAATTATAATAAAGAACTTACCCATGTTTATAAAACTACCCTATATTCTATAAAACTTCCCATTATCCCATGTACACAACCAAAACTACCCATGTTCTTATAAAAAAAACTACCCCATAATCTAAATAAAAAACTAACCCATGTTCTTATATATATATATATATATATAAAAGAAGAGCCTCATTGCATTTTATTTAAAATTTTAAGAAATCACTTAAAAGAATTCTTATATATGTCAATACAACAGTGTTAAGTTTTTCACTGTTAAACCCACCCGTGCAAGCCCATCCTTTAAAACAAAGTCGAACACCTGATGTGCTTGCTTATTAATCACCTCAACCAATATCTCAATCTCTTGCAAGTCGCAACCAAACTCCAGTTCTCACGCATCACTATCACTGCCTGCCTCTTTCTCTCTCTGTTTCTTTTTGCATGTGAATCTCATCCATCTGACTATCTTTTTCTCTAAACTAATTTGATGATGATGTTTGTGATTGTAACTGTGGTTGTGCATGTCATAGAACAAGAATATGGAGCAACTGAGTAGGTTAAATTTCCAGTTCCACACGGTGGGGAAGTATAAAATATATAAAAATAAAAAATAAAAAAAATTTTCTGATTGTATAATTATTTTTTGGAATTTCATGAACAAATTTCATTGAAAAAGTTTACAATTATTAAGAGGTTTTATTGGTTGAGCTATTTTTTAGAGATTCTACCCATCTGAATTCGGAGTTGATGCGGACCGCAACAATGCTGTGGAGCCAGCGAAGAGTGCATTTGTTGCCAGGGCCAAAATCCGACGTGCCATTGAGGCTGAAGGCATTCCCTACACTTATGTCCCATGCCACTTCTTTGCTGCCTATTTTCTCCCGAACTTGGTACAGCCAGGAGCCACTGCTCCTCCTAGAGACAAAGTCATTATCCCTGGCGATGGGAATCCCAAGGGTAATTAGCAATTTCTTTAAGCTCTTGACCCGCATTTTGCATTATCAAGATGTGTAAATGTGTATCCATGCTTGCCAAACGCAATATTTAAGCCTTTTCATTCCGAGTATGTTTTTTTGGTGAATAGAATGTCACGTCATGTTAATTAAGTCAGTTATCATTTTTTTATTTGGTGGAATTAAACACTAAATTATGTGACAACATGCATGAAGTGGACTATCTTTTAATTTTGAAGCAAATGAAGAAGAGGTTGAGCTGAAACTGAATGATCTTATTATTGTATAGCTATGATAAGATATGTACACAATACTATATAACTATGTGTTTCTTTGAACTCTCCTTGCAGCAATTTTTAACAAGGAAGATGACATTGCAACCTATACCATTAGATCTGTGGATGACCCAAGAGCATTGAACAAGTTACTCTACATTAGGCCTCCCAAAAACATTTACTCATTCAATGAGCTTGTTGCCCTTTGGGAGAAGAAGATTGGCAAAACTCTTGAGAAAGTCTATGTTCCGGAGGAAAAGCTTTTGAAGGACATCCAAGGTCAGTGAGAAAATATGTCCAAAAGTCCAAAGATGCTATTCTGTTTTTATGTTCTTTCATGTTATCTAACATTAGTATTTTTAACATTGGCGAGGAGCAAAAAGTGGGTTAATTAATATGTTTTTGATGTTGGTCCATTTTTGCAGAGGCCCCAGTTCCACTCAATACGTTGTTGTCACTCAACCACTCAGCCTTTGTGAAGGGTGATCACACCAGCTTTGAAATTGAGCCATCATTTGGTGTGGAGGCTTCCCAGTTGTACCCAGATGTCAAATACACCACTGTGGAAGAATATCTCGGCCAATTTGTTTGAGAAATCTAGTCCCAGCTCTTGTTATTATTAAGATAAATAATTATAACCAATGTGTGAACATTGTGTGTGAAATTAAGAGTGTTTGTACTCATTAGTATGTTGTTCTCTTTAACCTTATCGTGAAGAACCATAATATACTAATGACTGATGCTTTTTTCTCTTCACAGTATAAGCTTGTAACTGAATGTCTTTTATATTTCTTGTGGTCTATTCTCTCTCACACAACTTCTCTTTATTGTTGAAGAGTAATAATAATATGGGAGAATCAATAAAGAAAAGAGGAAGGTTTGGTTTGAATGGTTAAAAGCTATTGTACGAATGATTTTATTGTGCCAAGCGCCTTTAGTTAAATTAATACCTCTAAGTTTTCCAATAGAGATTTTCAAGGGTTCCAACCCCCCCTCTCTTCCATTCTAACAATCGAATTATAAAAAAAAAAAATGGTTCTATTGTAGTAACTTATAATGGAATGGCCAAGATAAATTTGGGTTACAACATCATAGTTAAACTTAAACATGCGTGGAAGATTTTCCACATAAGTTATTGTTCTCTTATACTTGTTAATATACATTAAGCACACATTGTTTATAGTTTCACACAATATTCACACATTGGTTATAACTTATAGGTTCTTCCAAAAAAGAACATACATATCATTAGCACAGGCACGGCCGCATGAGAGAGAGAGAGAGAGAGAGAGGGGTATGTTGTCATTGTCTATCACCGGACATGATTGTTAATTTTAATCATAGATAAAGTAATGGTACTTGTGGAAAGCGTTTTGAAAAAAAAATTATAAACACAGAATTCGAAGTGGGATGTGGCTTATTGTATTTAATGTAATTTAAATGGTTTATTTGGATGGAATGTATCAAAAGAGAAATTGAATTTCAATTTTTAGTTTAAGGAAACGAAAATTGTAATTTTTTTTCTATTGATAAAATTCATAGATAATTCAAATCTTATCGACATATAGATTGAAATGGATTACATATTTTTTATTTTTTATGATAAACGATACATAAGATTTTTTTTTTAATAGAAGTGATTTTGTTGGAATAATAATTAGAGCTCATATCCACCATGTGTTATTAAAACTAATGTGTTGTCCTGTATATATGGACAGGTGCAATTAAATACAATCACGATTATACTTTTTTTTTAAGAGATTCAAATTATACATAGTATTAGTTTACACTTTTTTTAAACTATACATTTCTAAAATATGTAATGGTTTCTCATTATATATACCTATACTATCTAAACTTTTCAAATGCACGTTGTGCATCCTAAACTATGATCATTGTTACACTTTTTACCCTGACATCAAGTTTGCTATTAATTTGGATGAAAAAATATGGCACTGCGTGAAAAGACCTAATTGCCTCTTTTTTCAATTCTTTAAAAACAAAAGATAAATTACACTTTACCACCGTAAACTATACTTCCAATTATATTTTGTACCATAAACTTTGAATTTTCATCCAAGTTAATTGCAAATTTAACGTTGGAGTACAAAGTACAACAAGAGTCATAGTTTATGGTATAAACACATACATTCAAAAAAATTTAGGGTGCAATGTGTAATATGGGGTAGTTTAGGGTGGTAAAATATAATTTTTTCCCAAAAATTAATTCAAATATTACTTCTTAATACCAAACTGTGTTAGTACGTACTCAGTACAATAAAATTGAAGATGCCTCTTCTAAAATAATAATAATAATAATAAATTGAAAACAATTTTTTTAAAGTATTTCAACCTATGGATAATCAACATTTTCTTGTGATACAATTGACTTTAAGTAAGATTTTATCAATTTTAATTTGAAACTTCTTTTCTGCAGCAACAATTATAACAAGAATTTTCAATAACCTACAAGCAATGTATGAATTTTTTTTTTTTTTTGAGAAAGAGCAATGCATGAATTTGGAAAAGTGATACATGCATTTAGAAAATAATTTATTCTTTTTATATTCTCAAGAATTCTTATACTACATTTTTAAATGACACTATGAATATATTATTTGTTATCTTTTTGTTGTATTATTTATTTTTCTTATGAATCTTTTTGATGAACTTCTTGTTCATTTGTGAGATATTCATCTAAATATATATATTTTTTTTTCATACTGTTAGTAACAATCAAAAGATCCTATTTGAGATTTAGTTAGAAAAATTCTTTTGTTTTTCTCACTCTCTTTGAAGTTTATTTATTTATTTATTATTTTATATTTCTAGTAGACATTTATAAGTAAAAAAAATTCGTTACAATATACAATTATAATATGACAAGAATAAAATAAAATTTTAAATCATACAACAATAGAGTCTAATTTAATCTTTCACATGAATTCTTTCAAACATAGTTATTAAATCCGGTCTGGACATTGATATGGCCTATGAGTCAGGTCATTAGGTCACCGGTTCAACTAATGGATTATCGATCAAACTGTATGGTCAAATAATTTTTTTTTTAAATAAATATATATAAAAATCATAAAATAAATATATAAATTTAAAAAATAGGCATATTCCTAATTAAAGTGAAAATTATAATTCAAAATTAAGGTTCACAATAACATAGTAGTCTTTAGATAGGATGAGAATCTTGGAGGTAAGTAGACAGACAAAAGAACTACATTTAAAAAAAAAAAATTCATTAGGTTTTATCCTCTTTAAATTACAATATTATAACACATTAAATAGTAAAAAAGTCAATAAAGTAGACCTATAGATGTAATTTTTCAAATTTCACAAACAAACCAAGTTATATAAATTTATCTGAGTTAAACTGGTTACTACTACTTTACAAACCTATCGAGTTTGATTGAGTTTGACTAGGTCTTATGTAGAAATGGTCCATTAAAACACCCAAACCGGTCTAGGTGCTAGATTACCGAGTTCCCATTTTGACCAACTAAGTTAGTCTGGGTTTAATAACTATTGTAAGGACAAGATTTGTGGTCCAAGCCCAAGATGTGTGGGTTGTTGGTCTAGTGAGCCCAGTATAATGAATTTGTAGAGAGTGGGTTAAAGAACTAGACCCCAATGAATTTAACAATGGCTAGTATGGGTTTAAAAAATGATCAAGCAAGAACAAGGCAAAAAGGACCGAATAAATTCCCTATCCGAGAAGGTGAATCTTGGCGTAAATTAATAGAACTGATTACAAATGCAACTATAATCGCTACAGTGTTCTCTCCCTCTTTTTATGATCCCTCTTCCTTCAAAGGTCTCTCACATTATATCTCTCTTTCCTAGTGATCTTGGCCCTCCAGTTGTCAATCATCCCAGCCACTACTCGAGTGCCCGTTCCATCAGTTACCTCTTCTAACTCTCTGTGAGTTGCGGTAGCCAAGGAAGCACTATTCAAGGGTCTTCTCCACATAAATGCAGCCAGAAAAGTAGCTGCAATGTATTTAATGCAGAGGTAACAGCTTTTCCCTAGATACTTTTGGGTTCCCTTCTTTTTCGTGTGTTTGTGAGTCACGCTTCTAACACTGGAGCTTCTATGGAGATCATTTTCGTCGTTGGAATAAATATCTAAACTATATTTGTCATGGCCGAGGAGAAATTTCTCCTCGAATCGCCTTCTACTTCTTTCTAACTCATGAGACCCTGAACTGGAATCCTTCATGGCTATTTGTCCCTCCTCGGACATGCCAACGTCCTCGGATAGGGCCAAGGCCCAATATACAATTTTGGACCCTTATCCCTACAACTATGTTTTCTAATAATTTTTTTCTTGCTCGTGAAGTAAATCATCGCACTTACGGTTCAATCAATTGAGAGAGAATCTATTAATATTTTTTTTTTTCAAGGCACTATTATTGCAACTTCACTTAACAATAGAATCATCCAGTGCCCAATTAAAAACAAATTCGACAGATAACTTGATGTATTAATCCTAACTAAACCAAGATTAATTTAATGTATAGAACCAAATATCATTACGAGAGCGTGGCCCATGACTAAGTTGCCAAATCTTAAAATCAAACCCTGTTATACTTATAGCACAACCACCTGACAAAAGGGTTGGTCTATCTATAATAAATTAATAGTTGATGGTGTGTCAGTAAACCGAATAGTCTATAATTAATGATTCCTTAAAAAGGCTAATCAAAACGAATTGAACCGTGGGTATGGTTGCACCAGCCTCCTTTTTGTAAATTCAAACAATTACATGAGGACAAAACGAGTTTGCATATGACTGTATATGCAATTAAGAGACAAGGAAAATCATAAAAGTGTTCATACTTTTTGGCTAAATTTTAGGGGAGAAAGAAGAAGAAAAGGAATATAAAAAAATGTGCATACTTGTTGGTTAACAACAAAAGCTTCCAGTTTTTCATATTTCTTATTTGTTCATTCATTCTTTCCCATATTTGTAATAGAAGTGACATTATTCTTTTTTTCTGACTAAAAGAATGACAAAAACCCCTTTCCTCTGAAATCAATGTAGCAGTTTTCTATAAGCACAGAGAACATATTTACAACCCAAAGAACTAAGTGACTATGTCATTGAAGGTAGCGTACACTTGGTTTGGGCATGCTCTTATAGGCATACCTTGGTTAAACTCAGTCTTATGATCACCAATTCACGTACTCGTGTCATTGCTCCTTTGAGAAAATCATCAACATGGCTTTTCTAGCCTCCCCAAAGCTGGATTTAGAGCTGGTTTTAGTCCCAGTACGGGACTGCTGATATTGGTGTTGGTGCCGGTGCCGGTGCCGGTGCTGACGCTTCCTTTGGTGCCAGAGCTATTGGTATTTTTGTTGAATATTTCTCTATATATAGCATCATTTTTCTAACCTTTATTACTACATCTTTCTGACCTGTAAAATATGAAGCAAAAGATGTCAACAACTTTCACAATAAACAAGGCAAAGCAAAGGAACCAACCCATCAGAAAAAATACAGTAGTGTTAAGATATCCATCTCTTTGTATCTCTTACCATTTAAATCCAATTTGGGTTTTGAATTCTCTGACAGGATAATCAGTGTGGGCGTGATGATTGTAAGGACAGCCCAGAAGAAGAATATCAACACGAATGTTCTTTCCATCTTTTGTTGGACAAAAAAATTTATTGTTCTGTAATGGGGTGTTTGAGAAATTGAGAATTTAATACAAGAACACAAGGTGAGAGATAGAGACATGGAACACATTAGCTGGCCATGTTTAAGAGCATTCATTATAAATTCTAAAACAAAAACTCTTTTTAAATTTTTTTTATAATAATTTTCTATAAGCAAAGTCAAGTACATCACAAATAAAGTTGTGATTTGGTTGTTCAGTTGTTGGATGGTTGTTATATAGTTTGAATGTATGATTGGACATCCATCTGGCATCTCATGCTCAAGTCATTACCCACTGAGTCATTCTTTGCAATGATTAATTTTTATATAATACCACTTTTATTTATAATTTGATCAATAATTTGCTTATAATTTCCATCTAACAAATGAAATTTGGGGTTAATAAACTTAATATCACAAAAGATTCTTCTTCTAGGTACTGCCTAGTTGCTTTCATAGACCAGGTCTATACCTAATTTGTATTGTTAAGTCTCATAACCAACCGACTCTATAGCTGCAACAATCTTGACATTTAGGAATCACAAGTAGCACAACAAAATGACAAATGTTCTTTTGTGCAATTGTGCATATACATCAAAAATATTTCATGCATCCGATACATATATTCTCCTCCTCATAGTCGTGTTGTGAGACCCATACACTGAGGGAGAATGAATGTCAACACCAACACAAAAGCCCAGCCCGTCAGTGAGACCCATAGCTGCCTCAGTGAAAGGTAAGAAAGCCCTAGCACGTGGTAACTCTTCAGGTCCCTCTAGAAAGAGTAGTGCCGCCCCTCAGACAGAAGAGGTCTTCTTCAGCTCTCCCCTGTCTGTGCCAAATCCGTCTTCTCGCACCTACCTTGCTCCCGATCTATCTTCCAAAGACGCTTTTGAGTTCAAGTCTTGTAAGAATGGCAAGATGGAGTATAAGGAAAGGAGAGAAAATGGTAGTGATACCGGGGTTCTTCTTCAAGGCAATATGTGTGAACCTCAGGAAAGCTTGGAGAGCATTTTTGTCGTTAATGGAGAAAGCAAGGAAAACGGGGTTGAAGCCTTTGACAGCTCCGGAGTGGAGGCAGATGGTAAAGTTTTGGTGGCAGTCCCTTTCAAACCAGATGGTAACGAAGGAGGAGCGGCTACCAACAGTGGTGCTGAGGAAGACCAGATGGATTCGAAGGAAGGTGGCGAAGCTTCTACCTCTGCTTGATGTTTTTCTATACCCCAATTGTCAGTGTCTCATGAATATTATTATTTGGAATAGTAGAGGTGTTCTGAAGCCTAATTTTCAGAATCATGTTCGTGAGCTAGCTCAAAACCATGATCCGGCTATTTTTGTGGTTATGGAAACCAAATTGGGAGGTGATAGGGCTAGAGAGATCACAGATCGTCTTCCTTTTGACGGGGCCATCCATACTGATATGATTGGGTTTTCTGGTGGGCTGTGGTTGTTGTGGAATTCTGACAAAGTGGAGATACAGAATCTGGCAAAAACGGAACAGGAAATTCATGTTGAAGTTAAGGTACGCTCCTCAAACTTTACTTGGATCTTTTATGCTGTCTATGCTAGTCCTAGGAGTGAAGAAAGAATTATTTTATGGGAAAACCTTGCCAAAGTAGCTGAGCTGCATAGTTTACCCTGGGTGATGGCTGGAGATTTTAATGAGCCTCTTATTGATGTGGACAAATTTGGAGGGAGAGGGGTGAGCATAAACTGGTCTCTCCTTTTTAAAGATTGTTTGGACAGATGTAGTATGGTAGATTTAGGCTTCTTTGGTCCCAGGTACACTTGGACCAATAAGAGGGATATTAATAATTTGATTCTGGAGAGGATCGATAGATTTTTTATGAACCCTGAGTGGTGTGTCTTATACCCGGAAGCAAGGATCACGCACTTACCGAGATGTCACTTGGACCACTGCCCGGTACTTCTTGAATCTAGTCCAAGCAGAGCTCCTTCTTTCAATAGGCCTTTTAGATTTCAGGAGTTTTGGCTCTCTGATATATCTTTTCCTAATGTTGTCTCTAAAGCTTGGCATAACAACAGGGGCTTGGTGGAATCAATAGATTGTTTTTCCAAAGAGGCCACATTATGGAATAAGAATCACTTTGGTAACATTCACTACAAGAAGAAACGGCTTTTAGCAAGGCTGTATGGCACCCAAAAGGCACTGTCCAATTATCCCAATGCTTCCCTGCTCACTCTTGAAAACCAACTTCTCCAGGATCTTGAACTTATCCTGGATCAAGAGAGGGACCTCTGGCTGCTGAAATCTAGGGTCAATTGGATGATACAAGGGGACCGTAATACTTCCTTTTACCACATGTCTACCTTAGCCAGAAGAAAACGGAATCATATAGCCTCGGTCAAGGATGAAACGGGTGAGTGGATAACCAATGGTAAGGAAGTTACTGAGTTTTTCCGCAGGGGTTTTATTTCTCTATATTCCACATCACATGAGACGGCCATCCGCACTCCCTAACTCTCTAGTCAGTGGCATGGCCGAATTTCTGAGGAGGTTAAATGCTCCCTTAGTGCCATGGTATCTAGTGAGGAAATTAAAGGTGCCCTTTGGTCCATAAAACCTTACAAAGCTCTGGGGCCTGATGGGCTGCACGCGGGGTTTTATCAAAGATTTTGGCTCATAACGGATGACTCTGTGACTAGTGAAGTTGAGAGGGTTTTTGCTACTTCAAGAGTTCCAGATTATCTTAATAAAACCCTTATTGTTCTTATCCCAAAGATGCAGGGCCCGGAAACTATAGGAAATTATAGGCCTATTAGTCTATGCAACACGATCTACAAGATCATTACCAATGTGATTGTTGCCCGGATCAGACCTCATTTGGATAGCATTATCTCTTCCTACCAAGCCGCTTTTATCCCGGGAAGAAAGGGCACGGATAACATCATTATAGCTCAAGAGCTCATCCATTCTATGAGTAGGAAAAAAAAGGGAAAGGGCTATATGGCCATAAAAATTGACCTTGAAAAGGCATATGATAAGCTTGAATGGGCTTTTACTAGGAAAATGCTTTTGCAATTCAATTTTCCAGATAACATTATCGATCTCATCATGAGTTGTGTGTCGTCTGTGTCCACTTCACTCCTCTTTAATGGGGGTTGCTTGGAGTCTTTTTGCCCTTCTAGAGGTATTAGGCAGGGAGACCCCCTCTCCCCATATCTTTTTATCCTATGCATGGAGTATTTGGGCTACCTTATTGAGGAAAAGTGTGCAGCCAAGTTGTGGTCTCCGGTTAAAGCTTCTAGAAGCGGCCCTGCCTTCTCTCATATTTTCTTTGCAGATGATCTTGTCCTCTTTGCAAAGGCTGATCGGGTTAATTGTCAGGCCATTAAGGAGGTCCTTGAAGTTTTTTGTAAGAAATCTGGCCAGTCCGTGAGTGAAGCAAAGTCCTGGTTGCACTTCTCACCCAATGTCGACCCTTATCTAAGGGAGAGTCTAGCTGATATCCTTGGGTTTCAAATAACTCCGAACTTGGGTAATTATCTTGGTTTTCCCGTTAAACATTTAGGTAAGAGGCAGGACTTTGGTTTGGTTTTGGATAAAGTCAAGAAGAAGTTGGCTGGTTGGAAAGCTAGTTTACTCTCCATGGCGGGAAGGATGGTTCTCATTCAAGCTTCTTCATCCACCATACCCACCTATGTTATGCAGAATGCTCAGCTCCCCGAGAAGATCCTTAAGGGCATAGATAGGGTCAACAGGAATTTCCTTTGGGGGTCTACTGATAACTCTAGGAAAATGCATTGGGTTGGTTGGGAGAAAGTCACCACCCCTAAGGATTTGGGAGGTTTGGGGCTCCAATCAGCAAAAGGCAGGAATACGGCCCTCCTAGCTAAGCTTAATTGGAGATTCCACTCGGAGGGTGATGCTCTTTGGGCCAAGGTGCTTAAGTTGAAATATGGGACTAGACAGCGTTTAAATTCCAAAGATGAAACCAAGCTGCCAAGCTCTCCAATTTGGAGGAGTTTGAAGAAAGGAGAAATGGTGTTTAAAAAGGGCATGAAATGGATCCCTGGGCATGAAAGTCAACTCGATTTTTGGAGGGACAGTTGGTCGGACTTGGGTCCCCTAAGGTCCATTCTTCACGGCCCTATTCCCCTAGAATCCTCCAACCTCAAGGTCAAGGATGTCATCTCCCCCCACGGCTGGTTATGGTCAGCCATTCCTTTTGATTTACCCCCTGAGATCAAAGAGAGTATTCAAGCTGTCCCATTCCCAATTGCAGCTAGAAGTGTTGATAAGCTTGCTTGGAGAGGGTCCTCCAAAGGTGGTTTTAGCTCAAAGGATGCCTATAGACTTGCTACCAAGCCATCTGAAGCTAATTCCTTCCCGGGCTCATGGATATGGAAAACAAGTACACTCCCTAAGATCCAAATGTTTATTTGGAAGTGCATGCATAATAGTATTGGGGTGAGGGGTTGCTTGGTGGAGAGAGGACTCCACATCCCTATAGACTGCCCCCTGTGTCACACCGAACCTGAAACAATTAGCCATGCTCTTCGAGATTGTAGGTTTGTAAAGCCTTTATGGCAGCAGCTAGGGCAGCAAGGGGGGAATCATTTTTTTTAATCCCAAAGCATCAGAGATTGGCTCGCATCAAATGCTAAGGCCAAGGATTTCCGCAACGCTGATGGAGTTCCTTGGAATATTGTTTTCCCTTTTGCGCTTTGGCTAATATGGAAGCAACGCAATCAAGCAGTTTTTAATCATAAGAGTACCAACCCGTACCTCTCTAAGCTCATCGTGACACAGGCTACTGAATATTTCCTTTGTATAAACCGCCCAAAAGGTAACCGTCGTATGATCATAAAACAGGTTAGGTGGGAAAAACCAGCTTCAGGTTGGCTAAAACTAAACACCGATGGGTCCTTTGATGACTTATTAGGAAGTGCTGGAGGGGGCGAACTGATCAGAGATGAGCAAGGAAATTGGGTGGTGGGGTACACTAGGAAAGTGGGCAAAGCCAATAGTTTTGTTGCTGAAGCTTAGGCTCTCAGGGATGGGCTTGTTCTTTGCAACCAGCTGAAGCTGTCAAATGTCATCGTAGAATCTGATGCAAAAGCGCTTATGGATGCCTTGAACAATCCAGGTTTGAATAACTCTGTTATTTCACCACTTTTGGAGGACTGCAAACAGTTGGCTTCTCAAATCCCACAGCTTGTTTTTAGACACATCTACCGGGAAGCTAATTCAAGTGCAGATTGTTTAGCAAATGTTGGTTGCCTACAAAGGCTAGATTTTGTTTTATATACCAGTCCGCCTGTGGACCTGTTTCCCTTTATATTGGCTGACTGCCAAGGCTTGTATACCGAGAGCCGTTGCCTTGACTCTTTGGTTTTTTGCTAGTTTTATGATATATTCCCTTTTACCCAAAAAAAAAAAGAATGAATGTCATATACTCATATGCATAAAATAATAACTGACATACATCATGCCTTCCAGAAATTGGGAAAATCAACCCAAGCATTAATTCTTGTTTAATGTAATCAACACATTAAAGGACGTGTTTAGTTTAAGGACGGGTTAATAACTAAACACGTCCTGTTACTAACAGGACGTGTTTAGTTTACACATTCTAATGGCTCAAAAGGACTAGTTAGAAAAAAGGCTGAAGATATGGAGCCTCATCATTTTTCAGATTTGATTCCTTGGAAAATACAGCATGTCAAGAAAATAAAACAAATAATGATAATTCAAGAAATGTGAGAAACCCAAATCATGCAAGTAACAATTGCTAATAAACAAAATGGAATTTTCAACATTTGTGTTAACTTTGGAGGTAGCTTTAGCCTAAAACATGTGCTCCACCTAAAAAATCCAAGGGCAGCAAAATTGCAGGGCTGCACTTCTCCCACGCTCTTCCTAAAAGTGGACGTTTCAAAACTTCAGTCCACTATGTGACCTTTACTTGCAGCGGACTTCTTCCCAGTATACCTCTGTCAAAAGTCATAAGCAACAGAGAAGTTACAAAATGTCACTGCAAGGCCTAAGAGGAACCAACTGCCACCACATATTTCAAAATAAAATGCTATATAACAGCGATGGAAGAAGGCACAACTCTCACCTGCTTTCCAATGCTGAACGGGACATATCTATACTTAATCATGTGCATAATTTGGCGCTTCATTGTGAGGACAAACAGCACAACCCAATAACAAAGCAGTATAGGCCAGAAAACAGGGACATCAAACACAGAAAAGAAGGTCATCAAAAACGCCACACAGAAAGCTTTAGTGATGGAATACCTGAAACCACAAAACCAAGAGAAATAAGTCATTTTTTAAGCCTCCATTAAAAGACACAGAAATTCTCTGACAGTAAGATTTGTTAAACAGATTGGGGAAGCACACAATACCAACTCTAAAAAAAACTTATCTCAACTACTGGAGTCAGTTATGTTAATTATTGTTCGCTACTGACCTCACTTTATAATTACATATTCACATCATGATCCATCATGTCTCTTCTCACAGCTTCTATTTGGTCTTTTCCTTGGGTAGACCATGTAAGAACGAAAGAGATCTACAGCTATATAACAGGCTCCCTCTTATTGATAGTTTTGTAACTTGTTTCAGTAAGTATGAGGTTAAAAACAGTTTCTAACAAGTAACAAGTGAAACTAATCCAATGTCCAAATGTCTCAAATTTGAGACTGTAAAGGATTAGTTTTGGATGCCAGAAGTACCAGCAAAAGGATTAAGAATGAACCAACAATTTGTAAAAACAATAACTATAGCTTTTTGGTAAGTAACAACTAAAACTGAGATGAAGAAAGCATGTTACGAACTTCTACCAACCAAATAAAATGAGATGCATATCTTTGCGTCCATGCACTTGAAATTGGTCTAAAAAACTATTAAACATTATCAAGTACTGGTTTGATGACAAATTATATTCATAGAGTCCACTTCCACACAGCAGCAGAGTTCAAAAAGAATATGACTACACGAAACTTTTATCAAAAGCTCTGTTCTCTCTTGATCACGCTTCCCAAAATACAGGATGTGAAAAGCAGCACAGAGTTCAACTTTTGCTACAATCAATCACTCTAGTCAATGAACACTGTACAATTTCTGAACTATCTTCCACAATACAAGTCATGTACTAATATACACGGGATTATGAAGGAAAAAATATAGACAAGGCAACATCCAACTGTAACTAAGACTTGCTTTTCTCTTTGATCCAAACTAACTGTTTGTACAGTAGTTGTTCAAATGAAGGGGGGCTTGATTCAGATGTCCCTTTTACTTTAAGCTTTCTCAGAATTTTGATGGATGAGCATATAAGGCCATCATCCACTCTCTTTAACATCTGACAAAAATCACTCAAAACTTATCATACTTGATGTCTAAGTAAAATACCTCTGCGGTTGACAAGAATGACCCACTACTACAATTTCACTTTGCAAAATTGAATTGTAATCAATTCTGAGACATAGGGATAAGATGACACGAAGCTCCTCAATAAATTAATGAATTAAATGACCAATCAACTGACTTATATTACATGACAATGCTAGTTGAGTCGATTCCTCTAGCCTGGTTCTAGACTTCTAGTGTTACATGTTGCAAGATATCCAGATTCCAGACTAATAACAGAAAACAGAAAGATAAACATCAAGAAATCATAGTTCAGCATATGATGATCATGCATACCTCTCACAATTGCGATCAGCAAATTAGAGTGAAATGAATACTAAATTACTAAAAAACTTGCAATGCCTTCTTTTTTCTTCAGATAAGTGATAAACTCACAATGTCAAAAAGTTGAACACTTGGTGATCTTTTTTTTTTAGAGATTTAAAGGTTCAAATGGCACCTTCCTCCTAAAATAAAATAAAAGCAACAAAACATGTACTTCTCAAGGAATCAACTTCTAGTCTCTAATGTATTAGATTATTAAACTTAATAAAAATTTTGGGACCAAGCCCTTGTTTTTGTTGTTATTGTAAACTCCATAAAAATGGTGTAGTTTAATCAAATACAAGTTCTATTAATAGAAAGAAGCGGCACTCCTCCTTTCTAAACCAGATCCTAATATAGTGTAATTTGACAAGGAGAGGTTATTGCTTGATTTTGGCCTTCAGTCATAAACCAATTGAGAATCAGCTAGAAACCACTTTAAGATCATACTCTCAAGATAATTAACACAACAAAAGAAGTGAAATCATTCACAAAACTAGTCCTCACAAGGGATCCTTAGATTACCAGAACTTAAACTCAGGAAGGCGGCGCACAAATGGCCTGAACTCATCTGAGCCTTTTGTTGGCAAAGAAGCCCCATCCAAGACTTCAAGCTCTGGATCAATCTTAGGTGACAGAAACCCAATCAATAGATTCAAGATGTAAATCCCAAGGCCATATGATACAATGTAAAATCCCTGAACATAGTAAACCCGCAACATATAAATCGCCGCAACAGCAAGAGTTCCCAGCCATCGCTGGACCATGTGAGGAGTGGACCGATCCAAATAGTACTGAAACATCCTCGTGAAATCATTTCTCAACTTGGCAAGAGGTGCCACTGCAGAGGCAGCATCACCCCCAACTCCTTCCATTAGATATTACTCTTTAAATAATCCCCTGCAGATCCAAAGCACCAAAAGCAATAAATTGATTAAATTTTAGGCTTTCTAGCACCAAAAGATGCCCAACAAAAATCACACTCCATTCAAAAACCCGAGACAACGAACCAATTGTAAAAAGTCTTAAGACCCCATTTCAGATCTCATTCTTGCCATTGCTTTGGCAGTCAAATAATATTAATTCAAACCATAGTTTTAGTTTTCTGGGTCACATGTTAATTCACATTTCATAATCATTTCATGTCCAATCCTATTTTCTCAGTAACCAATAAGCATATTGGCCTTCTTCACATTCAAAATCAAAGAATAACTAAAAACTCAAAACATCATTGGTTTCACTTCCCAAAACCATGAAACATTCTATTATCATCATTCCTAAGATATGGTTAGTTTCTTACCTTAAATATAACTAACCCTAACAAAACTTTCCCTTAAAAAAAAAAAAATTCAAAATATTCTAAAAACAATCTTTCCATATAACATTAATTAAAATATGGTAACAAAGACAAAAGGCAATATAATAAATAATATAAAGGCTTTTGTAAGAAACATAAACATAAGACATCAAAGATGGCCAAAAAAGGAAAGGAAAAGTGAATGAAAAGAGAGAAAGAAATAAAGTAGAAACTCACCTTCAAAAAAACAAGAGCAGTTTATAGATCAGATGAGATTGTTTTTTATAAATGGTGAAGAGATCTATTGCCTAAGTATCGTCCATGGGTTTTCCAAGAGCTCAGCTGTTTTTTTTGTTTTTGTTTTTATTTTCAACTTTTCAAACAGAAGAGACAACATTCGCCTAGACAAGTCACACGGTTATCATGCGTATAGCTTCAAAACGCACAGTTCTGTTCCGTATATTTTCAAACGGCCCCAAGTTTTTTTTTTTTTGGGGTAAATTATATTTTTAAAATTAAATATTGTGAATGGTAACAAATTAATTAGACCCTATAATTTTAAAATTTTAGATTAAACCACATATTTTAAAATTTTACGTATTAATCATCTAGAGTCTTGTAACACAATTAAAATATTATCGTATTTTTAATAAAAATATTTAAAATTCAACTCTCATATCATTTTACGGAATTAGCGAAAAAAGTTTTGAGAATCTCATTTGAACCATATATTAAAAAAAAAAAACGTATTCTCTTGAGATTAGCATTCCACAAAAATAATATAAAAATAGACTAATAACTTGGTAATTTAGTAAACACAAACAAATGCACAACTTTTATCACAACTCTCATGATTACAAATTATATTATGAAAATGACAAACAACCAGTCAATTGTAACAAAAGTTGTTAATTTGTTGGTTGCCTCGTATGGCTCCATTGATTTGAGTGCCACGATTTTCCATTTTTTCTGTTTTGGTTGCTTGGCTGGCCCTTTCCTTTGCCTCATGAAAGTCTTTGAATAACATATAACACCAAAAGAGGGTGACGAACAAGACTTGAATTGCGTACTACGCAGCCAAATTTGTTGAATACTTTCATGTTTATCTTGTTTTGATAAAGGACTTCTATAAGCTTCGACTGGTTTGTGTTCTGTTCAATTTGTTCATACTCATTTAATTGCAATTTGCAAGGATATTTATTGCATAATGCTAATATATAACAGCAAATTACATGACCAATAATTTTGACCATACTCCCAAAAAACAAACAAATATGGCTCAGGAACTTGGTCATCAACTATCTTATGCCCTCCTCTTCCTCTTCTTTTTCCTTCTTGTGTCCACCAGTATGCATCATCAATATATTCCTACTTTCCTCATTGATCCTTCTGAATGCAACTGTTAATGCTTCCTCTTATGGCAAAAAGGAAGATAACTATTTTGCCTTAATAATTAAGTGCAGGGACGTAACGGTTTTCACAAATTTGACATGACATGCTATGTTTGGTTTGGTGTATTATAAGAGCGGTGTTAATGGTAAACTTAGGTGAAGTGATGTTACTCTAATCACAACAAATCATGTTAACTAGTCGTGAAAAATATTGTGTCTTGAACATTAAACGATTTGTCTTTGGGTATGCAGATATGCCTATGCTATAATTTATTTGTCTTTTGGCATGCAGAGATGCTTATGGTGGAAGGAAACGTCTGTGAGAGGCGTAGCAAAACATGGACGGGGTTTTGTGGAAACTCTGGACACTGTAACAGCCAGAGCAGGATCTGGGAGGGTGCAAAATATGGAGCTTGTCACGCCCAATTTCCAGGATTTGCTTGCTTCTGTTACTCCACATGTTGATCAAGCATCAACTACTAAAGTGACATCCTCGGCTTTAAGTTTCACATATCAAGCACTTTATATAGTTAGATCATGTAGAAGAAAACTACCGGTACCACAATACCACTGCGTGCCCAGCGTCCACTAAATAAGTCATCCATGACACTTACAAGTTGCAACTAACAATAAGATAATACTAGTACTGCCATTGCTGTTTAATTTTTATCCTTTCCTCATCCCTGCTATTACCCATTTCCCTCATTTTATCCAAAAGGGAATCCATTTATCTGGCAAAAGATTTAAGGAAATTCATTCCTAAGAAAAGCTGAAATGCTAATTCCTAAAGAGATCACATAGAGAAAGAAATACAGGTCCAAAGCACAAACAGGAGATAATCAACCACAGCAAGACATTCCATAAACAGAACAATTTAGAGGTTGATACCACCCTTGTAGCAGCTCTCATCCAATAACATCCATATCCACCTCATCTAATATTTCCCTTCCTATTAACATGATAATTTGCCATATGGCTGGACATTTTTTTTTCTTTTTGAGGGAGGTTACATAAAGGCTCAGAGTTTATAACATTTCTCGGATGAAGTCCCAAGTTTAAATTTAGACAATTATAATCCCAAATTTAAAAAGATTGTTTCAATTTAAAGCCTTTATCAATCTCCATTACTCATTTCTACACTTTCATCAATCATGTTAACAGAGTAGAGAAAAACTGAAAACCATTTATCAAACTCTACTCTTCACCTATCAAAAAATAAGTTCATAAATCAATTTGGTCGCTATTGAACAAAGATGGTACCTTCTATCATTAGTTTTCTCTACTTCAGAAATGAAAAACATAGATATAAAGGTAACAAGTGTTTCAAATCGAAACGATTTCTTAAGTTTGAGAAAATTAGAAACCTGTCACTCTATATTAAAGCAGACATATCCACAAACACATAACACGCAATTTCATTCAGAACAAGGTCTACAACATAGAATTCACAAAAACAAAAAACCCAAAACTCAATCTAGTAAGTAATTACTAATTACTAGTACTACTTCTTTTTCCCTCCTTTAGGGGAAATGGATTTGCGCTTACTGGGTAGCACAATCTCTCCTTTAAGCACAGGAATCTCCATGATTCCCGCAATCTCACCATACTTCCTACGGAACTTCTCGACCTGGTCATCATCGAGGAGCAGCGCCGACCGGTTGCCGAGGTAAAAGGGGTGGTTTCCCGACCACACTTCCACCGTGTACTCCTTCTGGGTCCCACCCGTTGTCATCACCAGCTCACCATTGCAGTACACCTTTGCTTCCTCGTGGAATTGCGGGTGTATGTCTTTCTTCCTGCACGTCACCACATTTCGGTATTTCCCACTGGCTGATATTCCAACTTTTCCCCTGGTTACCTGAAATTTGAAACAAAATAGAGATTTGTGAATAAAAGGTAGTAAAATTTTTTGATAGGGGAGAGGAGAGAGTGTTGAGGATTTATTTTGCCTTGTTGATGGGAAGAAAGGGTTTTCCTTGGAGGAACGTGTTGGGTAGGCTTAGAGCCATTTCTTTCTCTCTCTGTGTTTGTTTGTGTGAAATGGGTGATGACTGATGAAGCTTTTTGTTTTGCGATGGATATGAGAAGACGAAATTACTTTTAAGCCACTTCTTTTTTTCTTCTTTTCGGTTAAATTTTGTTTGGGTCAAATGGGTTCAAATTTCACATTGAAAACAAATCACTATTTTGGACCAACAGACATTAAAGAAAAATAAATGGGCCTAAATGTTGAGTTGGGTAGAGACAGATCAAATCCAAGCCCGACCAAGTTTGCTTCTATTTGTGGGCCTTATTAAAACCTGGCCACCACTGTTTCAAATACATCTAGGGTTGATTTTGGGCTATAAAAATAAGAAGAAGAAGAAGAAGAAGACTTATTGCTCCTATATACAGTGTTGGGCTAAGAATCAGGTTCTATTACATAGGCCTAAAAACGTCACTTTGGGTTTAAAATTTTTAAGTCTACGGACCTGGTATTGCTTGTAATTGTAAGTTGTAGCTTGTAAGTTGTTACCCAACCTTCTTGCAGATGAACTACTGAAAAAAAAAATCCCATCGCAGTTTATTTAATGATCGTTCTAAATCCTAATAACACAAAAGTACCATGTGTAATTTGTCTTCTAATAGACTAATAATTATTGATTGAGTTTGGTTGAGTGATGAGTTTGTGACTTAATTCACCTACGGTTTTTGAGAAGAGCAGTCAACAGGTTGGACCTTTGGAGAATCAATTAGAGAGAGGAAAAGCTGATGTAAAGAAGAATAATGAGCAACCTGTAGGGGCACGGACTGCCAGCCCATCAGGAATAACTCCACATTTATTCTCTTCCAAAAACGGGCCCAATTATGATATGGAATCAAGAGAATCGGTGCAAAAGGATGCTTTCCTTTCTGAGCTTGCTGAAATTGATGAGGGGCTGTCTAAATTAAAGGCCGGGCAAAAGCCGCAAAACACAATAAATGAGTCATTGAATGCAAAAAAACCAATCAATGTGCACGTGACTTGTGGGGAAGTAAAGGAGGCGGCTAGGGTTTCTCAAGTCCTAGAGGGTGTCAACCAAGCAAACTCACGTGTTGCCACTACTGAAACACAAAATATTCCATCTCCACGGCAGCAAGGGTCATGGAAAAGGTTGAACAAGGCAGATTTACCCAGCAGCCCAATCGGAAATTCAAGCACTATTGAATCTGTGCTATCAACTAAAAGAGTTTTTGAGGAACTCTCCAATCCCAATGGTTTACCAAGCAAAAAACGTGCGTTTTCTGTTGAGATTAATTCTTCAAAGTTGGCGGAGGCTGATGTTCAGCCCCGCCCTACACAATGAGTCTCTTAGTCTGGAACTGTCGTGGGTTGGGAACCTACGTATAGTGAGAGAGCTTGGAGATTACATCCTGGCAAAAGATCCTGTTGTTGTGTTTTTAGCAAAGACATGGACAGACGATGCAAGGCTAGATGAAGTGTGACACAATTTTGATTTTAAAAATAAATGGTCAGTACCCAGTGGCCATAGAGGTGGTGGTTTGGTTTTGTTGTGGAAGGAAGATATTCGAGTTTCAGTGGAAGATTCATCAAAGTATTGTATTGATGCTCTTGTTGAGAAAAACACACCTTAAGAATGGCGTTTCACTGGTTTCTACGGTGAACCAGTGACACATAGAAGGCATGAGGCATGGGCAAAGCTTCGTACCGTAAATGATAAGCCGCACATTCCTTGGTTGTGTGCAGGGGACTTCAACGAAATTACAAGACAGGAAGAAAAGAGAGGAGGTGTACGACGTGAAGACAGTCAAATGCAAGCCTTCCGGGATGTTATAGATGAGTGTGGTTTTATGGATTTGGGTTTTATTGGCCCAAATTTCACTTGGACAAAACATTATAATGATGGACATTCGATTTGGGAGAGACTAGACCGTGGATTAGCAACCAATCCGTGGTTTTTGCGGTTTCCGGGTACCCGAGTTCACCATTTACCTTGTCTTTCCTCGGATCATTGCCCATTGTTAATAAACCCTTCAGAAATTGAAATTCCATCCTCAAAAAAACCCTTAAGGTTTGAGGAGATGTGGCTGTCCGATAGTGGGTGTGGGGAGGTGGTTGAAACATCATGGAGATCATGTGTATCAAGAGATCCAAATAAGAAAATCCTTGGAAAAATAGAAAAATGCGGCAGAGATTTATCATGGTGGAATTACAATGTATTTGGAAATGTGAGGAGGGAGCTAAAAAAGAAAAGGGAGATGCTAGTTGAAGAGGAAGCAGTGGCATTGAGAACTGGAAGCAATATACGGATCAGAGAACTGCAAAGAGAGATAAATGAGTTGTTGGACCGAGAAACAAGGATGTGGAATCAACGCTCTCGAATTCTTTGGCTAAAAAATGGAGATGGAAATACAAAATTTTTCCACAGCCGAGCATCCCACCGGTATAGGAAAAATGTGATTTTGGGACTAAATGATAGCCATGGAGTTTGGAGGGAAGGGCCAAATGAAGTAGCAGATATCCTCATTCATTACTATAGTGAATTGTTCACTACCTCAAGTCCGAACACTCACCATGAAGCTCTTAATCACATTCCTCAAGTGATTACTGATGATATGAACCATGAACTGACAAGTAGATTTGAGGATTGGGAGGTACTCCAAGCTTTGAAACAAATGGCACCAATGAAGGCACCAGGACCAGATGGAATGCCCCCCTTGTTTTTTCAGCATTTTTGGCTTATGATTGAAGGTGATGTTACTCACTCGATGCTATCCTGGTAAAATTCAGGTACTATTCCACACCCTCTGAATCACACCTTTATTACTCTAATCCCAAAAAAGAAAAACCCAAGCTTAGTGTCAGATTATCGCCCTATAAGTTTGTGCAATGTACTTTACAAAATTTTTGCTAAAGTCCTAGCCAATAGGCTAAAAAAATTCCTTAATTCAGTTATAAATGAAAACCAATCAGCTTTTGCAAAAGGCCGCCTCATATCAGATAATATCCTTATTGCCTTCGAAACTTTACATTGCATGAAAAATTATAATTCAAGTGCATCGGGTTTTATGGCTTTGAAGCTTGATATGAGTAAAGCCTATGATAGGGTTGAATGGGTGTTTCTTGAAAATGTGATAAGGAAGATGGGTTTTTCTGAAAGGTGGATTGGGCTTATTATGGTGTGTGTGCGATCAGTCACCTACTCTATACTAGTAAACGGAGAACCAATGGGTATGATTCACCCCTCAAGAGGACTTAGACAAGGAGATCCTCTCTCTCATTTTCTCTTCCTTCTATGCACCGAGGGCCTTCATGGCCTTATAAATAAGGCTGCAAATAATGGTGACATCCACAGATTCAGTTTGTGCAAAAGAGGACCCAAACTAACACACTTATTTTTTGCAGATGATAGCCTTCTCTTTTTTAGGGCCAATTCTGAAGAACGTAGTAAAGTCTTGGAGCTGCTATCTTTGTATGAAGAAGTCTCTGGCCAAAAATTAAATAGGGAGAAGACAACCTTATTCTTCAGCAAAGCAGTTACTGAAGCAAACTGCCAAATTATCAAAGGCATTTTGGGGGTTCGTGAAATCCATCACTATGAAAAATACTTGGGGTTGCCATATTTGACTGGAAGGGGAAAAAAAGCAAGCTTCAATTATATTAAGGAGAGAGTGTGGAGGAAGCTGCAAGGATGGGAAGGAAAACTCCTTTCCTAAGCCGGAAGGGAGGTGCTAATTAAGGCGGTCATCCAAGCCATACCTACATATGCAATGGGTTGCTTCAAATTACCTTTGGGGTTGTGCAATGAAATTGAGGTGGTGGTTAGAAAATTTTGGTGGGGACAACGAGGGATGAAGCGAAAGGTTCATTGGCTAAAGTGGGAGGAGATGACGAAAGCCAAAAGGGAAGGGGGGATGGGCTTTCAAGATCTAGCTTTACACAATGACTCCCTCTTGGCCAAACAAGCTTGGAGGTTGTTGGAGGATAAAAATTCCCTATTCTACAAGGTTTTCAAACCTCGTTTCTTTCCTAATTGTACAATTATGGAGGCGGCGGAGTCTAGTAGAGGTTTTTATGCTTGGAAAAGCATACTCCAAGGAAGAGATGTGATCAAACGGGGTGCATGTTGGAGAATAGGTGATGGGCAGAAAGTTAAGGTGTGGCATCATGCTTGGTTACCATCTAAACCATCGGCCAGAATTTTATCACCCGTTCTTGAAGGTTGGGAGGAAGCTACGGTTGACAAACTCATCAAGGAAGACTTAAGGACTTGGGATGATGAAGTTATTGATGGCCTTTTTGCTCCGGAGGAAGCTGACATCATTAAATCAATCCTGCTCTCAAGGTTTCCTACTGAAGATAGACTGTTTTGGCCGTGGACTCAAACAGGGAAGTATAACTGCAAATCTGGTTACAGGTTTCTGAAGTGTGAGGCCGAAGTTTCAGGGGCGATGGAAGCTCAAGTGGAGGACAGAAATTTCTGGCATAGCATTTGGGATTTGTGAGTTCATAATAAGATTAAAAACTTTGTGTGGAGAGCATGCCGTGAAGCAATTCCCACGAAAGCAAATTTGAAACGACCCCACATCACAGAGAACGGCAGGTGCGAACGTTGTTTACTGGAGGAGGAAACAACATTACATGCACTGTGGTCTTGCAGCAAGATCAGGTCGGCCTGGGAGTCTTCGGAGTGGTTTGGTTGCCAAAACATAAGCCCCTTAAACTTTAAGGAGCTCTTATCGTGGATACTCAAAAACCATGGTAATCCGAAGCTCTTTGTGATGGTGACGTGGGGCTTGTGGCATCAATGGAATCAGGCCCGGCTCAACAAGTCTTGCTGCCCGTTGGACATGATTGAAGCCCAGGCGAAGGAAAAATTGGAGGAGTTCACTGCTACAATCCCAGCCAAACCAGCAACCATTCCACGTCAGAGAACGAAATGGAAACCACCTGATGCGAGAAGCTTCAAAATAAATTTTGACGGTGCGATTTTCAGGCAAGAAAATAAGAGTGGGATTGGGGTGGTTATTCGTGATCACACAGGGGCTGTTATTGCCTCTCTTGCTCAAACCATTGCACCTGCTCTTCTGCCCATAGAGATTGAAGCAATAGTAGCTGCTCGGGCCCTGGAGTTTGTAGAGGAAATAGGCATTACAAAGGCTGTACTTGAAGGTGATTCAGAACTGATAATAAACTCACTTAAATGAGGTGGTCATTCTATAGCTTCAGTGGAGCCTTTGCTTCATGATGCCAAGGTTTTTTCCAATTGTTATGAAAAATTGTTATACTCTCATTGTAGAAGAGATGGCAATAGATTAGCACATAGTCTAGCAAGATATTCCATTAATGTCTCAAACTATGTAGTTTGGATGGAGGGAGTCCCCAATCCATTATTTACAGTTGTTCAACAAGATGTAGCTAATTTGGCAAACTAATTTCAATAAAGTATCAAGCTGGTTTCTCAAAAAAAGTTCTGTATCATTAATCAGCTGTTGTACATTCATTTATGACAGCTCAATTGACATGTATCAAGTACTTGGTACATCTCACTCCCAATATAATGGACCCCTATACATTAATTAACTTCCTTGAATTTTTAATGTGTGAGAAATGAATTCTATGAATTTGAAAAGAGACTTATTGAAAGTGAAACTATCCATATACAAGTCATCTTATGAGCTATTGATAGAACATGTGGAATGCACAGAAATTTTTTACCATGAGACATAGAAATTCTTATCAAGAAATAAATAGATATTGAAAAGGTTGAAACTTAAAACTCTAAAAATATTTTTTTTATATAAATAAAACAGCATAAACAAAAAAAAAAAAAAAAAAAAAAAAACCACATTTATGCATTTAAAGTAAAAAATTTATACACCCATCGTTGGAAGCGTTTCTCTTCTTTAGCTTTAGCTCCAGCTTCACAATGAAGGTCAGTAAATATATACACTCACCGTTCCCTTCTGTTTTTTCTCTCTACTCTCTAGAGCCATTACTACAATTCAAACTTCCCCATTCACTCATCTCACCCACCACTCTGAACCTCACATAAATTTATTCCTTTACCTTTTCTTTTCTAGCTTATATTACATGCGGGAGGGAGCAATGACCATTTTGAATTGGGCAGGTTGTGGACTCCACAAAAATGTGATAAAGTTGAGTTATGAGAATGAGAAACATAATTTTGAGTTATGAATCAAACAAGAAGTTTTCGTTTTTGGGTTTTTGATGAGATAGAGTTTTGAGATATGAGTGATGAGTTTTGAGTTTTGAGATAGCTTCAAACCAAACATTTACTCACAAAGTACACACACTCACCCATCACCATTTTAATTCGAAAACTTGGCCACCACTGTTTCAAATACATTTAGGATTGATTTTGGGCTATAAAAATAAGACTTATTAGGCCAAAATGGCCTAATACCATCAAATTTTGAAATTATTAGCCAAAAAACATTGTTTCGGAAATAAACGGGGATCTACCACATTTTCAAGTACTCGAGTTTACTGAACTCGAGTACCCTATTTTCTACTTCCACCATGGTATGCTGACATGGCATTTGGGGTTTGAAAATTCAGCTTGATACTCGAGCTTCATGGGCGCGAGAACTGTTTAGTGTGTTACCCGAGTCCGTTAAGCTCGAGTATGGCTATACTAAAATCACAATATTCAATTTTATTTGTCACTCTCACTTCTCACTCTCACTTACCAGAACACACTCTCATTCTCCTTCACACCTAAACATACAAAGCCCAAACCCTCACACCATCGGCGGCAGAAAATCCGTCGGCGACAAAAGACTCTCGTCGGCGATTGAACTCAGCTCTCTTACTGTGAAGACACTCTCACTCTCACACTCTCACTCTCCTTCACACCCAAACATAAAAACCCCAAACCCTCACTCCATCGGCGGCAGAAGACTCTCATCGGCAACCTCTGACTTAGCTCTCTCACTGTCTCGCACTAAGGTCAACTTTTTAGTTTTAGGGTTACGTCTTTCATTTGAAATTTTAATGGATTCATAATTAGAAATATTGAAAGAAAAAAAAAAAAAAAAAAAAAAAAAAAAACACAGATCTGATACCAAGTTTCCTTTTTCTGAAATTTTAATGGATTTAAAACACAGAGCCGAAATTTTAATGGATTGAAAATTAGAAATATTGAAGAAAAAAAGTACTTTTCCTTTTTTTCATATTTTTAATTATTTTGGGGTCTGAGAAACAAGATTCTTATATATTTTAGCTTAATATATTTGGGTTATTTCAAATTTGGAAGAAAGATAAATGTAAGACTCAAAAGTACTTTTCCTACAAATAGAGATGGAATTGATATGGTTGCTTGGAGTTTAAATTATCTGTTTTAAAAGACACTTTAATGTTGTTTTGTCACTTGAAAATTATTTCATTTCTTTGAGAGTTATAGAAATACTAAGATTGTGAGTATTGACTTTGACTGTTATTGCAAGACTTGTTCTTTAAATACTTTTCATTTCAATACTTTTGAATATTGACCTTGACTATTTTAACACATCCACTTCAATACTTTTCAACTACACTCAACTAAACTAGATTAGAGACTATCATTTTTAGCATTAAAGAGGGAGAAAATGGAGAAATTAAATTTGGCTTTGAATTTTAAGCAATAACATTTTCGTAAGTGCCCTTCCAAAAAAAAAAAAAAAAAACAAACAAACAAATAGACGTTTACATGGTGATGATCCACTTGATCACATGACTGAGCTCTGTACACAAACACCTGCTAAAGAATGAGAAACCACCTTAAGAGCTAGGGAAAATTTTTATAACATGCATTATAGTACTAAAAGTTCAGCGGTTAAAATACAAGAAAAGATAGTATTCTAAAAGAGGAAATTTGCTTAAAGATAAGGGTGGTTCCTATTAATGAAATGATGAGGGGGAGTCACTTAAGATGATCATGTTTAGAGGAGAATGATTAATGTATCAGTGAGAAAAAGTGAATGATTCAAGTTGAAGGAACAATAAAAAGGTAGAGAAAAACAAAAATTAACATTAGGTGAAATAGTTAAAAAGAATATGTCAAGTAAAGAAGTAATTGTGAATACGATTTCAGATAGAATAGAATGATAGATAATACATATGACCAACTCTGTGTAATTTGTTGAGAATCCATAATCGACCCTAATCAATTTGAGACCAGGACTTAGTTATTGGTATTGTAGTATTTCACCCTCCATTTTATGCTTATGGTGAAGAAATGCTATTTAGTCTAAATGGGGTCTCATATGTAGGATTTGAGAGAAGTTAAAAAAAGAAAAAGAAAAAAAAAGGCATACATACCTCATAGTTATGATTGTTATAGCTAGTTATTTTCAAATGAGTCTTCGCTAGATAAGTGTTTCTATGGGTATTTATATTTATTTGTCAACAACTATAATATTAAATAAATAAAATAATAATAATTATGATAATAAAAACCTTAAGTGGACCACATTAAACATATCTCTCTAGTCCTACTTAGAACCATTAAAAAAAAAAATAGGACCTACTTAGAAAGAGTGAAAGACAGAGCCAATGCATGATAAATGTATCAAAACAAATATTGAAGATTATAAATTGTAATGGATATGACTCAAAATTGTGGTTGTCATGTTTATATTATACCTCAAGGTTCGTGACAATGACTAGGTTGAAACAACAGAGTCTTCCTTTTTGAAGCTAGATACATAACAACTGCTAGTGAGTATTGACATACAAAAGGTACTAGAAATCTTGAAATTGTGGTGGATGTCTTCCTTTTTGAAAGATATCATGAGCATAAGGTTCTTTGGTACACATTAATACTTGAAATGATAAAGAAGATAATTTGAGTTTAGTGGATGTCTATTTAGCTTGTATCCTAAGAATAAGCAATTGTTGACAAAGCCAATTTCTTTCTTAGCCTTTAAAAAAAAAAAATTGACAATAATTTTGTTGGGCAACCCATGTGGTTGGTAATTGCTACTTTATATAGATCCTTATAAGTTTTACACTACAGGACCATAAAAAAAATGGTAATACAAAAAGTTTTCATACCTAGATTGGGGGTTAATAGATAGGTCAGCCAGGGAAAAAAAGAAGAAGAATAAAGAATAAAGGTAACCTATTTATGCTTTAATTTTTTTATATGGCTCATATTAAAACTTGTCACTCATTCAATAACACCACTGATTTTTGTGTTACTTTGTATTCCTCTATGGTTTTGGCCAAATTTAATATGCAAGCTTGATTTTAAGCTCTACACTGTGCACACACCTACCAAATTCAATTTAATTAACTTTTATGGGCCACTTAAGAGTTTAAATTCATGCCTGAGGCACACATGTAAAGTTTTGTCCCACTGCATAGGCCAGGAATTTAAATAATGATTAACCTTGGGACATGATACTCAATAAACAAGGTTTTCTTTCTTTCTTTCTTTGTTTTGATTGAATTATTGAATAGACAAAGTTGAATGAAAATTTCCATTATGTAGGTCATAAATAAGGCTGATACTGAATTGATAAATGTGAGAGCTGTGGTAAGTATTGGTGGGTGAGGGAAGACAGGTAGTTGTAATTGCAGTTTAGAGTTGTTACAAAGAATCCAATGGAGGCAAGGTGTGATTGTAGAAATTTAAAAAAAAAAATTCATAATATTCTTGGTGACTAGGTTTATGGTCTCCTTTAAATCTTAAACCATAAGTTTCCCTTAAAAAATAGTCATGATAGGAATGTACTACATTGAGATTTTAGGTGTGAGGGCTCAATCCACATTCTTAACCATAAGTTTTTGAAGTATTTATATTTAATCAATAATCATAATTGATTGATTGTAGTCATATTTTTAATACCACCTAATGACTCTATTCTATAATTGTACTCTTTAAGATAAGTGGTTCATAGGGCTGTTAAGTTGCAAAAGAATTTGAGAGACTGATTTTATAATATTGATCCTCAGTCACAACTTTGGTCGGTTGGAATATTATTTTCAAACAAAGACAAGAAAGTTTTGCTTACTACTGACGACATAAAATATGCAACTTCAAAATTAGTGGAGCTAGTCTTATCTTCCATAACAAAATGAATTTTCCTCATGTGTCATGCTCCTTAAAAAGAGAATTAGAATGTTTATGCTTTGTCTTTGACCTAATGGGCCATTAATCACCTTTAATTTATGCCAGATATGGACCCACATTGACCGGGACCCTCTATACAGGATGTCTTGACGAGGCAAGATGTGCATCGTTCAAGTTTGCTTTGGGATGCTCCTTTGGCAGACGAGGTATGCACTTGTCCAAAATCGTAGTCAATATATGTAGTAGAAAGATTTTTGGCATTTAAGTTTGAAGCGTAATTATTACGTGCTTAGTGAATGCTATTATTAATACTAAACTGCTCTGTTTGCAGTAAGTGTCAGGTGTACTGACTTGTCGTCACCGAGAGAAAGGTTTGCTTGAAGGTTTGAAGGTGGGTTAGATCCACGTATTGCTGCTTATATCACAGATGCGGGATTAGATGGGCTACTTCGGGTCCCAAATATAGACGTTGACCATAGCTTGATCATGGCGTTGGTGGAGAGATGGCGGCCAGAGATGCACTCATTCCACTTGCCCCACGATGAGATGACCATCACGCTGCAAGACATGGAGGTTATAATGGGGGTACCTATAGATGGCTTGTCGATGGTGGGATATACCTGTATGGACGATTGGGGCGACCTTTGTTCCAACTTGCTAGGACATAGGCCGTCGAGAGGTCTTCGTGGGAATAAGAACATTGCAGTGCTAGAAGGGCTGAGGATAAAAGCCAAATGGCTCGAGGATCAGTTTCGCAACCCTCTCCCGGCTGATGCCAGTGAGGAGCTTATGTAGCAATATGCTTGGTTTTACATACTGGAGATATTAGCCGGTATACTGTTTATGGACAAATCTGGCAAACGGCACTCAATTATGTATCTGCAGTTTTTCAATCCAATTAGCAATGGAAAGAAATATAGTTGGGGTAGTGCAGCACTAAGTTGGCTATATAGACACCTTTGTAAGGCATTAGAGAAGAAAGCCAAGCAGATTGGCGGTGCCGTGCTATTGGTGCAATTGTGGGCATGGGCGAGGTTTCCACACATATGTCCTGTGATGAGGCATCCACAGCAGGCACTACCCCCAGGTCCACTTGCTATCAAGTATGTAGGATCTTAGATAGTTACCGTTTTACATTTCCGCATTATCTTTTTCGCATGGGAATTATGTAAGTAACTAATATGAAGGTTATGTCTATGTTGTTTACTAGATGGAAAGGGGCTAAGATAACAACTAAACATCCAATGCACGTCCTACGCGCCTATCGTGTGTCACTCACTTCACTACGGCCAAATCAGGTATCGTGCCTTACAAGTGGGAATCACTTTGGCATGTAGTTGTTGTACTTACAATTCACTTTGGAATGAATAAACATTTTTTATTTCAGAGTTAAACATTGTTGCCATGTATTGTTCACATTCGTTACACATTTTTTCTAATTATATTGTTAATATGGTTGTTTGCATCTGTTGGATCATTGCAGATTGTTTGAGAGCTATACAGAGATTATTTGAGTTCCCTACACGCATATTGTACGGCAGGCCAACACATATGGAGGTCTATCGTGCCACTCATACATTTTTGGGTGGTTGAAGGCCATCACCCAGAATGTATTCTCCGACAGTTTGGGATGAAGCAAGGCATACCGGTCAATGTTGATACTTCAATTAAACTTCACAAGATAACACTTCAGGGCAAGCAGGATAAAAACTGGGCTGTTGAACATGCCACACATATTGCTAAATGGGCGGCGCACGCCACAATTGTCGATGTGCTACCCTTTCATGGGGAGATGAGCTACAATGACGAGTATATGGTGTGGTTTCATCCTCGCACTGTTCGCCATATTACGAAAGAGACCTCGTACTGGGACACTTTGGTAAGTTTACAAAGACTGTTCTGTTATAAATGTACCTCGCTTCGCATAGTTTAGTTCAACCTACTAACACTACTCTTGTATACTTGTGACAGGTTGAATCACAGTTGAGGATTATGGTGAAGTGCGAACCAGGGTCTGAGATCTACACCGACTGTATTAAAGCCTTGCAATCTGTTGAAGAGCTTGGTCGATTGACCTTGGACGATGCACGCACTGCGGGCAACACAAGTGAACCAGTTGTAGGGCGTGGTCGGCAAGTAGGTAGACGTCAACGGCAAGGAGGCCATCAATCTAGTCAGCGTCCCACATCTAGTCCGTGTCCCACATCTAGTCGGCGTCACACACCTGTGCATGACCACACCATAGAGGAAGCAAGTCAAACAGCAGATGAGATGTGTTTGGACACTGGTTATGACATGCACTCCATGGCGCACGATGATGCGGGTCCATCCCATACGTTTGCCTATGGGGACACATCTCAGTCCCCATCCATGAGGAGCGATGATACCTACCCACCCACATCCCCTACTACATCTCCGTTGCCCACCACCCGTATGTCTCCCCCATTGACTACCGGCATTGCCCCCGCAAATGTACATGGTAGAGATGAGATGAGATTCATGCCCACCCCTGGGCGCCCCACCCCTGGTGTTGTTCCCCCTGAGTTTGTGCATACCGAGTTCATCTAGACACAGATACCCACCCCCCCACCAGAGGCTTCACACATTAAGGATCGGTCACGAAGGCCGCAACGGACACGGACACATCCTCCTGATTGTGGGACTGGACATGGTACTATACTTCGATTCAATACCGATTACATATACATCTCTTTATAGTTAAATGATTTGCATATTAGTATTTGCTTGTGTTCTTTTCAGGCAAGGTGAGACCAGTCAAAGAACCAGTGAGGAGAAGAAAACGGGGATGATTTTCGATGGTCAAGAATTAGTGCTGCTTTGGGCTTGCAATAGTATAGGATCTTACAAGCTGATATATTTTTTGTTCCTAACTTGCAAAATTCTGGCAATGAACTTTTTAAATTTCCATTTCGTAATAGCTGGTAATTAATGATGGCCTGAAACTTGTATGAACTTTTGGATATATTGGATTGATTCCCAATCTTATTGCTATTAATCCTTGTCTTTTGTAGTGGTTGTATGTGCCTCCTTTGTTGCACATATGAGGGATTGAAATATGTGAGAAGCTTAGCTTTTTTGTGTATGATGTTCTAATTTTCTTTATTTTTAATTCACTGTTTTAGGTAAATATTTTGACTCATATTGCGGAAGAGAGACTTAGAAAGTGGCACCTTGAAAGCATAGAAAAAATGAAAAAGAAGCACTTTGAGCAAGACCAAAGGGAATTATTCAGAAATTTTCAAGTTGTGGAAGAAACATCTGGAAATAACAGTGGTGGGAGTGATGCTACAATTTCTAGAAATAATTTGGACTGGTTAGAAGCTTCTGGGGATGGTGCCATCTGGGACATTTTCCGGAGACAAGATGTTCTGAAGCTACTGGAATGGAATAAGAAGCACTTCAAGGAATTTAGGCACCTCCATTGTTGTCCATTGCAGCAGGTAGTTTTGTCTATGAAGTTCAAGTTGATACAATATTTAATTTTTATTGCTTAGCTATATCATTATACCTTTTGTTTATATTGGTGGTGACAAAATTATTTGATGGTACTGTTTTCGTTTGGTCAATCAATGTGACACTGCTGGGGCACCAGTCCTTCTACTGATTCAAACGACCTTATGGAATGGAATTTTTAAAGTCTTTGGAAAAGTTGTTTTAGTAATTAAGAAGTGATGGTTAAGATTTAAACCTACGCATGTGTGGGTTTTTTTACTTCTATATATATATATATATATATATATATGCATGTGTGTGTTTTTGAACTTATGTTAATATTTTGCTATCATATAGGAATTGAACCCTGGACATTTGTCCAAAATCTTGGAGACGCTGTCTTCATTCCTGCTGGCTGTCCTCATCAAGTAAGAAACCTAAAGGTAAAGTATATTTCTTTTATATTTTTTTCCCTCTGCCCCCATTTTTTAGTGTATGGACGTATGGGATAGGAGTTTAAAGTACATATTGCATGTGTGATTTGTTATACACCTTTCATGAATTCCACGCTGGAAATGGAGGTATGTAATTGATATCTTTTTGGATACAAATGTTTTATGTGCTCAATTCACTGGCACCTACCTTATTGTTGTTCACTAGTGCCCAATAAATATAAATTCTAATAGAATTGCAGCATTCCCATATGGGTACATATGTCGATAGATATTAATTTAGATGGCCTTCAAAATTAAATTTATTCTTGATGTGTGCTCAATGTAGCATGGTACAATGGTAGGACTTAGTGGTATGCACTTCCTCATAATTAGATAATGTGTGAAATATAATGATTTCTATAGAAAGACTCAAGAGAATCATATCTCACTGACATTTATATTATCTGGATGACTATCTTACTAGGGAAAAGATAGTACATCTTTTTTTTTGCCTTCTCTTTGCTGATTTATTCCTCAAATATTTTTTATTTGAATGGCATTAGCCCCTGAAGGACTGGAAGGTGCAGCTGCAGAAAAGGGTGCTGCACAGTAGCCTGTATGTGTTCCTTTTTGAGATAATTGACCAATTAATGTTGTAAGTAACAGTAATCGTAGTGGAAAATCTGTTGAAAGTGGATGGAAAAATTGCAATCTGTTGCATTTACTCTTTCCTTCCTTATTTTATCACAGTCTAAAGAAAATCATTGAAATCAATCCTTACATGTGCAGGAGCTGCTGACTGTCAGTTTGGGCACAGAAATCTGGTTCACCCTATGCTTATGGTGTCCTGGACAATGGAAGTAGGTAGTGTTACTTTCCTCGAAATATCAGATATAACACCAAACAATTAAAACATATATTACTAAGGAAAAAAATATATACAATAAAGGACTGCGAAAATCCTTTCCTTTTGGACTTGAATTTTGCTTTTGGGCACCCATACTTGCTCCTCCCAACTCCTCCTCCCTGCTTTTTTCCCAGGTTTATGGATGTATGGGAGGACTGAATTGAGGGCTAAGCATTGAAATTTGAAAGAGTTCCTACAATTATTTATATGCAGGCAAGAATTTAGGTGCTGTGTTTTAATCCCATTCTGCACTCCATCAATTTATATAGCATACAATGTACAGGATGCATGAGAATTGTGGTGTAAGTTTATCAGTTTGTTATGCGGGACCTGATGGATGGAAAAAGCTCGATGGAAAAAGCTTTCTGGACTAGTGGAACAGGAAATGGTTGAAGTAGCTGGGGCATAAGGCTCATGCTGAAGTTGGACACTGCTGTGAATGTTCTGTCCTTTAAGAGATGGATTCCAAGACATGCTTACAAGGCCTAAAATCCTTTAAGCACATGCATTTCCAGTTGGTCCTTGAAACTATTTATAGATAGACTTGTCTGTAAGGTTATCACTTACCAAAGCCCATATAATTCGTGGCTGCGTCTCACAACATTAAAATTTCAAGATTGGACAAATTGAGTGCTGACACACATTATTGTAGTAGTGATATTATATTACATTTTCACATCAGAACTATATTGACCAATTATTGTTTGTATACCTTTTACTATGAAAATTAAGGTCATTTAGCTTGTATGTTCAACGTTATTGTTTGCTATCTTGTACCATGAAAATCTTTAGCTTGTACGTGCAACGTTTAGTTTAAACTCTTTTACCAAGGTCAAGTGATAGCCGAGCAGTAATGGCATTCTTTGTATTGCACTATGTCTGTGGTTCAAATTCCCTCCCTTTTCCTACCTATTAAAAAAATGTGTAGATATCTTTCTGTTTTTCTTTCCTTTTATACTTATATTTTCCATATTCACTTGGTAAGCCAGCATATAACTTAGCAAGAAATCAGGTGGTTTCCATCACAAATCCATAATGCTCGTGAAATATTGATGCCTGAAAATATTGGGAGTTGCAATTTGATGGCATTTATGGAAAGGTTGAGAATTCTTAGGTATTACAACTGGGAAATTTGATTTTTAGGATAAAAAGTTTAGAGTGTGAAAAAGATTTTTAAAATTGTCTCTCTAAAGTTATTAATCCCACTTATCAAAGCTATTTTGGAATTTTGAGGGACGTAGGCAGGAAATGGGGCTGAGATTAGTTGGCCTAAAGTTGTGGCAACAGATCAACCAATAAAAAATGTAAAAGAGCAACAAATCAATAAAATTATATATCAATTACTTCAGACCTGGGTTTCATGGTTGGTGTGCTAATCTCTAATCCTTATAGTTTCAATCTTTTTTTGTCCAATTTGGTCCCAATCGGTTTCTTTCAGTCTATCTGGTCCATTCTAATCAACTTCGGTTAATTTGGTCCAATATCCTATTCCTTTCTGCATGCACACATAGCCATTCCACTTCAAAAAAATACCCCGAGACATACCTGAGTTCAGTGGACTCGGGTACTTCATATAGTACTCGAGTTACTGAAACTCGGGTACTGCCTTACCACTTTTTTCAAAAAAATACCCCGAGCCATACCCGAGTTCAATGGACTCGGGTACTTTATATAGTACTCGGGTTACTGAAACTCGAGTACTAATCTGCTTGCGTTTTTCATAAAAATAGCCCCATCCCCGAGCCATACCCGAGTTCAGGGGACTCGGGTATTTCATATAGTACTCGAGTTACTGAAACTCGGGTACTAATCTGCCTTACCATACTTATTACAAACCTACTTTATTGGCGCCAACTACCGAGTTGAATGCACAATGAATGGTACTCGAGTTCTCTGAACTCAAGTACTGCTTAACAAAAATACCCTCGCCAGCTTTCAGCTATTTTCAGTATCTAGAAGGACCTGTTTTCTGTCTACACTTTCCAAGTCCATGTGACGAGTCAGAATGCCCGAGTGAAAGCAAAAGCTGTACTGTTGGGTCACCATCTGCAAGTCTCAGTGTCAGTGTCTCCATCCAAGACAACCATTAACCTTTGGGTCCTGCCTGTTAGTAGATAGAGGTAATATAGTTAAAATGCTTTGTTAGATTGTGTTTACATATTATATGAGATTGTGTTTACATATGTGGTTATATGAGATGGTGTTTACATATGTGGTTATATGAGATTGTGTTTACATGAGGTGGTGTAATGAGTTTTTTGCAATTTTAAAGTCCGTGTACAACAACTGATATATCATATGGAAAATAAATAAATAAATAAATATATATATATATATATATATATCTTTGTTGTCAAAACAAATGGAGCACAAATAAAAGAATGAAGCTTGACCATGATAGCAAATAGAGAGCATGCGTAAGATTATTTTGTAAGTTACACACATACACGTTGTGGGGTAAACACAATAAAATTAAGCAAATCCTTTGAAAATATGCAATCTAACAATACCTTCAAAATAAGCAAGTGGAACTAGTTTATCATACATTTGTTGAATTCCCAATTACTGACAAGTATAGTTGACACAGTATATGTATAAAACTCATGGGTTGATAGATAGAGGTAATATGATATTTTGTTGACTTTAGAAGTAATAAGAGTGTTCATAATAATAAGGGTGTTCATAATAATATGAATTCATTACTCAACAAAGGAATTGGCTTAATAAAGTCAAAATGGTTGACATTTTATTATTTTATATGTGTACAAATATATATATATATATATATATATAGTTAAGTGCACATTATGTCTATGTGCCTATAAATTTTTTGAATCATCGAGATTCAATTATTTATATGTCTATACACAAAGTTGAGGAGGTTGAGTTTGAATATCAATTGTTTTTATCATACGCCAAATTTATGTAATTGGATATAGATTATGACAAGTTTCATATTGTTAATAACAGGTCGGTGATGATTAAGGTGTTAGTACATCATTGGTCAGAATAAAATAAATTATTTTAAAATTCATCTCAACAAAAAACAAGAGTATTGTGAAAATATTGTGAGATTCTGTTGTGTGTCTAAACTTTCTCAATTTTCAGAGTTGTTATTTTATTAAGGCTGTCATGTGATGTTTATACTTATACACTAAGGTTGCAATATCTGATTGCAAATGTCATTATGCATTTTAGTTTGGGTAATTAATAATGAGTGAAGGCACTAATGAAGGTTTCCTTTCTTGTATGGACTGTGTCTTTTGGGAAAATTCTAATAGTAAATAATCCAATAAAATGAGTGATAATAATTGTGGACTAGTGATACTTTTCAAAAAAAAAAAAAAAAAGATAAATGTGGAGTAGTGCTGTATGTGACTGTGTAAATGTAGTGGTGAGAATGCAGGATCATTTGCCACCACATTGCACAATAGCTAAGTAGTTGTGGACTTTTGTTTTTGTGTTGGTTGGAGTTAAATGGGTGATGATGACTACTGGGTTCAGAAGTTGCTTCAACATTGGAGGAGGAGACCTAAGTCTTTTTAGACAGAGTATGGAATGTAGAATTAGAGTCTCATGTGGACGTGTGGAGAATATGGAAGAAAAGGATTAGGAGGACTTCTGAGGGGGAAGGAACTCAGTTGAGAGAATGCATCTTTAGATGAGTGTGGACCTTCTGGTCTTGTAGTTTCTTTGTGCTTTTTATATGCATGAATCACTTAGAGGAGAGAGTTGAGCATATAACCTGTATACATGAAGTTTTTCCTTGATTATTAAAATGAAGATTAGGCTGGTCAATAAAGTAACCAATTGAATCCTTCATTACCTTGACTAACTATAGATTAATTGAATCTCAACTTTAAGATTGAAAGGCAGGGTACTGACACCTGAAGCACTAAGTCAGATATCACTGAAGGATGAGTTGCTTCAAGATTTGTAAACATTTAGAGTTGCTTATTCTGGCATATTTGTAAACATTTGTAAACATTCAAAATATCAACTGTCCATTATTTTAATATCAACTGTCATTGTTTTATCTTCGGAAGCAGAGGAATTCGCTGAAGTTTTATCCAAGCCTATTAGATCTCTTCCATATGATACACCTGGACAGACCTTCATGGCGTTTGAGAAGCCAGAGGGAGTCCCAGCTGTGGGCAAATTTTCAAATATGTTAAAATTTTTGTTAAAGAGGTATAAGTACTCCGATTGCTCATGAAGAAGCTTGGTGTCTCTCTCTCCTCTCTTGGTGCTTTAAAAAATATTATTGCTGCCTCTAAAATTAAGTCTGATATTTATTATCTAGTCATATTGGTTTTATTTTTTTTCCTTGTAGAATTTATGGGCTTTAGGTGCTAATTTTATTTAGGTTCCACTTGGGAGTTCATAAGGAAATGGAATAGAATGGAATGAGATGATCATAAGGGAATGGAAAAGAATGGAATGGAATTAAGTAACCTTGATTGGATGTTTTAAAATAAAGGAATGGAAAGGAATGAAAATAAATGGAGTGTAAGTAATCCTGTTTGGGAGCAATATGGAGGGAATGGAATGGAATCATTTTATGACAATATTACTATTAGACCCCTATTTTAAAATAAAGGGTTGAATATATAGGGGTATTTTGGGAGTTTTAGTAAAAAATCATTAAATCATATTTCATTCCCTCCCATTCCTCCCAATTTCGGGGGGAATGAAAATTTGAGGTTTTAAGGGAATAGAGGGGAATGAGTGTTCTCTCATACCCATTCCATTCCCTCCCACTTAAACTCCAAAACAACAGAATGGACTTTCCATTCCCTTCATTAAAACTCCCAAACAAGAGAAGGGAAGAATATTCTAAAATTATTCTTTTTATTCCATTCTATTCCATTCCTTCCTTCCAAGTGGAGCCTAGGCAAAAACATAGAAAACGATCTCATAAATTTTGCTTTGTGCAGACTCAAGAAGCTTATTTTCTAGTGGTTGTTGATAACTGTAGATCTTTTAGTCACCATATCCTACTTTGTTTGGTTAAAACAACAACTTGTGCAGTATCTGAGGTTGTTTCCATGCATAGATTCTATGGGTATCATGATCAAAATGAAGGATGGGATATGGCAAATTTATGTCAATCATGAACATATCATAGTTGTTTTATTAACTAATGCATTTGGCTATTAGGTTGATCCAACCACTGGTGAGACAGAGGATGATGGTGTTGAAGATGAATACCAGCTAGAGGACCTGGAGGTTGTAGCAGCTGATTACATGTTGAAAGTGGGGGTCTCCAATTTCAGAAATGCATGGGAAAGCATGGGTGATGACTGCTTCCCATGCATTATACTATTACTGGCAGGGGAGATTTTCTCTCTTTTATTTTTTTTTGGGGGATGGGGGTGAATCTTAGAATGTAACGTACCAAATCTTAACTTCTTTCTAGATAGAGAAGAAAATAAATGCTCTTAATCATGCAAACTAATGTACTTAGAACATGTCAACAGAGCAACAACTAGCAAATTGCAATGAACTATGCATTACTGGACAGTTTAACAAGTTCATTAAATTTTCTGTTTGGCTTGGAGGGATGTTAAGTTCTAAAACAAATAGAACTGTTTTGAAAAAAAATAATTATACAGATTAACACTGAGATTAAGTGAAAATGCCCAAATAATATCACCTCTGAGTTCTCAAGGTTATCATATAAGTTGTGCTGAATGAGTTATGATGCTGGTGATTTTATAAACAGCCTTTCCATATACCACCCATTTGATCACATGTAAGTATTAAAAAACCTTAGGCATGTCATAATATAACATAATATTATATTATATTATATAATAATGAAGGGAGGGGGGTGTGGGGGAAGAAAATCAACCAATTGGGAAAATATATATATATTAAATATTGTGAATTTCTTCAAAATGCAAAAAGAAGAAGATGAAACCAACTGATTAAAGAAACCAATGGGGCCATTGTATTCTGTTTCTAATGATTTGAGTTAGATGGCTAACCAAAACCAAAGAAAAAAACATATATGGGGACTTTTCTTTCTTTGTTTTTTTATTGAGAGAGAGAGAGAGAAAGCATGAGCTTCTAGCCAAGTGGACCTTCCAGTGAATTTAGTTAGATGGGCAGCCACAACCCCAGAACTAGATGGACGTAAAGATTTGTGCATTCTCCAGAAATTGGCATTTAGATTAATACTCGCGTTTACTGGACTCGAGTATGGGCATAAAAAATAATCAGCCAATACAAATTGATACCCAAGCTTGGTGGACTTGGGTACTCAACACAATACTCGAGATCCTTGAGCTCGAGTATTACTCTGTATCAAATTGCATGATTGCGCAACTGGGGCCAATACAGATTGATACCCAAGTTTAGTGGACTCGGGTACTGAACATAGTACTCGAGTTTCGTGTACTCGAGTATCACTCTGTATTGGCCGAATTGCATGATTGCTGAAGCAATTGACACCAATACAGATTGATACTTGAGCTTAGTGGACTCGGGTACCACACTAAACAGTACTCGCGCCCATGAAGCTCGAGTACCAAGCTAAATTTTTAAATCCCAAATGTCATGTCAGCATGCCACGGTGGAAGTAGAAAATAGGATACTCAAGTACTTGAAAAAGTGGTAGATCCCCGTTTATTTCCGAAACAGTGTTTTTTGGCTAATAATTTCAAAAATTGATGGTATTGGGCCATTTTGGCCAGACTTAATGCTCCTATATACAGTGTTGGGCTAAGAGTCCGGTTCTATTACATAGGCCTAAACACATCACTTTGGGTTTTAAATTTTTAAGTCTAAGGGCCCGGTATTGCTTGTAATTGTAAGTTGTAACCCAACCTTCTTGCGATAAAAAATCTAACCTTCTTGCATATGAACTACTGAAAAAAAAAAAAAAAAAAAAAAAAAAAAAAAAAAAAAAAACCTATCGCAGATTATTTAATGACCGTTCTAAATCCTAATAACACAAAAGTCCCATGTCTAATTTGTCTTCTAATAGACTAATAGTTATTGGTTGAGTTTGGTTGAGTGATGAGTTTGAGAGACTGTTACTTGATACAAAGTCAAGCTCTCTATCATTGATCAGCTGTCATACATTCATTTGTGACAGCTCAATTAACACGTACTAAGTACTTGGTACATCTCACTCCCAATATAATGAACCCCTATACATTAATTAACTTCCTTGAATTTTTAACGTGTGAGAAATGAATTCTATGAATTTGAAAAGAGACTTATTGAAAGTGAAACTATCCATATACTAGTCATCTTATGATCTATTGATAGAACATGTGGAATGCACATAAATTTTTGACCATGAGACAGAGAAATTCTTATCAGGAAATAAATAGATATTGAAAAGGTTGAAACTTAACACTCTAAAAATATTTTTTTTTATAAATAAAACAGCATAAACGAAAAAGAAAAACCACATGTATGCATTTAAAGTGAAAAATTTATACACCCATCGTTGGAAGCGTTTCTCTTCTTTAGGTTTAGCTCCAGCTTCACAATAAAGGTCAGTAAATATATACACTTACCATTCCCTTCTGTTATTTCTCTCTACTCTATGGAGCCATTACTACATTTCAAACTTCCTCATTCGCTCATCTCACCCACCACTTTGAACCTCACATAAATTTATTCCTTTACTTTTTCTTTTCTAGCTTATATTACATGCGGGAGGGAGCAGTGACCATTTTGAACTGGGCAAGTTGTGGGCTCCACAAACATGTGATAAAGTTGAGTTATGAGAATGAGAAACATAGTTTTGAGTTATGAATCAAACAAGAAGTTTTCGGTTTTGGGTTTTTTATGAGATAGAGTTTTGAGATATGAGTAATGAGTTTTGAGTTTTGAGATAGCTTCAAACCAAACATTTACTCACAAAGTACACACACTCACCCATCACCATTTTAATTCGAAAACTTGGCCAGCACTATTTCAAATACATTTAGGATTGATTTTGGGCTATAAAAATAAGACTTATTGCTCCTATATACAGTGTTGGGCTAAGAGTCCGGTTCTATTACATAGGCCTAAAAACGCCACTTTGGGTTTTAAATTTTTAAGTCTACGGGCCTGGTATTGCTTGAAATTGTAAGTTGTAACCCAACCTTCTTGTAGATGAACTATTGAAAAAAAAAAAAAAAAAAAAAAATCCCATCGCGGTTTATTTAATGATCGTTCTAAATCCTAATAACACAGAAGCCCCATGTGGAATTTGTCTTCTAATAGACTAATAGTTATTGGTCCCATGTTCCTTGATTTTTTTACTTTGGTTTTATTCTCCTACTGCCAACTTTTTCTGTTTTATTTTTTTATTTTTTTTAATACCATGATAAAATCTTGTAAAAAAAAAGAGCACAATACTAGAAGTATCAGATATCGATCTGGCTACAAAAGATGCCAGCCAAAGGTGCTCAACAAAATCAGGAACACAATCTCAAATTCTCAACATCCATCCTAAGATCTACTGGAAATCTAGAATAAAAAACTGCTTTGGGTTTTTACTTTTTTAGTAGCATATTTTTAGCTTTGTCCTGGATATATACATGCTTCTCAAAATGATTATTGGGACCTACTTTGATGCATAATAGTATGGCGGTAAACGAGCCAAACTTTGTCGAGTTGTGCATGTTCAAGCTTGGCTTGTTACAAAAAGTCAAAAGTTTAAAATTTGCTTGATCTCGTGACAAGCCTAAAAATGGTGTTTGAGCTTGAGCTCGTGGAAAAGTCAAAAAGCTTGAGCTTGACTTGGCTTGGCTTGGCTTAATTAATTAGTCAAGCCAAGTTCAAGCTTAATATCAAGTTCAAACTCGAGCTCAGGTCAAGCTTTTAAGCTTGAGATCTAAAAAAATTATATTATCAAATGCTTAAATCTCTAAAATTAAGAAGAAGAAAAAAAGTAGACTTTAATTATCATGTATCTAGTCCTACTTATGATTAGCCATTATTCAAATTAAAATTTTACATAATTAAATTCATTCATTCATTATTCCCTATCTACAGTTTCAACAATTATTCAAAATACAATTTTTACATTCACGTTAGAATGTGAAGAATTAGAAAAATATTTGTTTGTAACTATTATGAATAAAAAAATACTAATATGTTTCATTACTTTAGATGATTGATAGGAAAAGATCATATGTGGATAGTTTAATTAATTTATTTACTTTTAAATGTAACTATAGTCTAAAGCGGTTCTTGGTCAGTTTAGAGGGAATGAAAATATTAAGGTAATGGGTAGTGGTCCCATGTTGGTCATATCATTATTATTTTATTTTTTTTGAAAGCGTCATATCATTATTATTAAAATATATGTAATGAGTATATTTAGCTAATACATATAAGCTTATAAATGAGTCTATACTTGAATTATGTTGTATCAAACGCAATAGTTTACAAACTTGTTCATGAACAAATTTTTTTACTAATAAAAAGCCTAAAATTAAGACTCAAATTTGACATATTTATAAACAAATATACATAAGCAAACTTTTCATCGAGGCAAACTCAAATTCTTCATGATCACCTTGATTCATTTACTGTCCTAAATTATAGTCTCAATCTTGAATCCTTGTTGCCTTAGAGCATTCACAGCAGTGCATCTAAAATTTTAGCTATTTAGCTACACAAAAAGTCACTTTATCTATTTTACCTACACACATGTTACAGCAGTAGATCTATTTTAGCTTTTAACACAATAAAATAATATAAACACTATAATAAAATAATATTTTATTCAACCGTCAACACACAACAACAATCACCATCAAACCCATAAAAATCACAGCACAACCACAACTTTGCCGTGCCCATCAAAACCATTGAAGAAGAAAAAAAAAAGAAAGCAGAAAAATCACAGCTGGAAACACAAACCCAACCCGAAACAAAAATTGAAACCCATGCCCGAAACAAAAACCCAGCCCGAAACACAAATCCGAAACACAAGCACAGCCCGAAATACAAATCCGAAACACAAGCACAGCCCGAAACACAAAGCCGAAACACAAGCACAGCCCGAAACACAAAGCCGAAACGCCGAAAATAGAGAAGAGAGGCCGAAATGGATCAGGTCGGCGGCCGAACGTGGGTCGAAAACAAAAACCTAGCCCGAAACACAAAGCCAAAACACAAGCACAGCTCGAAACACAAAACCGAAATGCCGAAAATAGAGAAGAGATGCCGAAATGGGTCAGGTCGGCGGCTGAACGTGGGTCGGCGGGGACGGGTCTATGGCGGCTGGGCTCGTGCAAATCGGCGATGGGTCTCTAAGGAAGAAAGAAGGGTCTGGGTTTGTTGAGAAAGAAAGAAGAGATGGAGAGGCAGTGAGCAGAGAGTGAGATTGAGAGAGATGAAGTTCAGAGATGAGAGTGAATGAGAGAGAGAGAGAGAGAGGCACGGTGAGAGTGAATGAGAGAAAGAGAGAGCAAGTGGACTTTTTTTAATCAAAACCATAATAAAATAATGCATTTTATTTTTAGCTTTATGAACAGTGCACATCTATATAGATGTGCACTGTAACAAATCATCTAAAATTTTAACTTTTGCCTCCACTGCTACAGCGTGATTTTTGTGTTTGTGGAGTTAAATTTTAGTAATATAAGAGCATTCACAGCAGTGGTGCTAAATAGTTATATTGCTATTTTTTAGCACCACTGCACATAAAAAAAGCTCATAGCAGTGGAGCTATAAGCAAAATTTTTTGCTGCTTCGCTACAGTGCACATCTATATTTAGATGTGCACTGTAGCACACAGCTAAAAAAAAAAAAATTTTTTAATCCACTTCTCTCACTTCTCCCATTAAATAAACTTTTCTCTTTCTCTCTCTCTCCGGCTTCTCTTCTTTCTTTCTTTCTTCCTCAATTTTTTTTTCTCTCTAGCTCACCGGACAGTCCCTCATCTCCCTCATCCCTCATCGCCGGCCGGCCAGCTCCCTCATCACCGGCCTATTCCGCCGATCTGTTCCGTCGGCCTGTTCCGCCTTCCATTCAACACCTCACTCACTCAACACCGCTTCCACCTCACTCACTCAACAGCTCGCCGGCCAGCTCCCTCATCCCTCATCGCCGGCCAGCTCTCTTTGCTGTGATTGAGTTTTTTTTTTTTTTTTTTTTTTTTTTTTATGTATTTTCATATAGGTTTGGTGGCTGTGGTGGTGGTGGTGGTGGTGGTTGATTTTGGCTATGGTAGTGGTGGTGGATGATTTTGATAGTGGGTTTGTAGATTTTGGTTGTGGTGGTGGTGGTGGTGGTGGATGATTTTGGCTTTGATAGTGGGTTTTGTGTATTTTGGTTTTGGCAGTAGCTTGTTCTTGGTTTTGTTTTTGTTTTTGTTTTTTTTTTTCTATTTTGTGTTGTGGTTGCTAAAGTAGAGTGGTGGTTGTGGCCGGTGGCCGGTGGTGGTGGTGGTGATTGTGGTTGTGGTTGATGGTAGAGTCGGTTGCGGTGGGTGCTGCAGCTGTATTTTCAGTCGGTAGGATATATATTTTTTTTTGGTAAGGAATATATTATTTTATTGTGATATTTATATTATTTTATTATATTAAAAGCTAAAATAGATTCACTGCTGTAATATGTGTGTAGGTATAATAGATAAAATAACTTTTAATGGAACTAAAAAGTTAAATTTTTAACTCCACTACTGTAGATGCTCTAACATTATAACTACACTGCTTTGAATGCCGATAAACTCCAAGATATCCAAGAATATCTTGGGTTTGCCATTAATTTGCTCTGCCTTCTTCTCACTCTGCCATTATTGCTGCACTTAAATATTTTTCCTTTTTGTCTTTTAAAGGGTGCTGATAGTGATAGTTAACAACACTGAATTCCATTCCATGTGGCTCTCTGTTATCAAACATTTTCGTCCATGCGTTTGGGAAACAACGTTTTACCAGCTGCCCTTCAACTCACTGTACATAGATTGACAGGACCTACATATTCTTAACCGTGTCCCCTATAGCTTAGACCAGAATAGTGTTTTCTGGGAGAGAGAGAGAGAGAGTTCCTAGTTTTTCTGTTGCGTGGTGATTTGGGCAGCATGGTAAACAACTCATTTTTAATTTTTAAATAATGTTATATATATTTTACACACTTTTTTAATTACATATATTTTAAAAAATTATAAACAAAATTATTCAAACTCTTCAATCAAATAACTCTTAGAGTTTTGCTTGATCGACGACATTTCCTTTTGTTTACCACGGGCATGTCATGATTTTCAAAGCTACGCCATTGACCTTTTTGGTGTTAAACATAGGACCGAAAATGAATCTAGGTGATTATGAATAGTTTAAGCTTAATACAGAAAAATGTTTATTAATATTTGTTTGTTTAGCAAATAAGTTAAACTCAAGCTCAAGTTTAAGTTTGTCTATTAAATAAATTAATCTCGAATATAATAATGTGTTTATGAATAAATTCATAAACATATGACTTGATTCAACTATATATGCTATTATTTTTTTATATATATAATTTCTAAAAATATATTTATACAAGCTTCAAATCAGATTGTATGAGTTTATAAAGAGGTTTATATTATATTAAATTATTATTTTTAGTTTAATAATAATATAAAGTCTATTTGTAATTAAAAAAAATTGTAGATTTGTGTATGGGTAAAAATTTCTAGTTATAGTATTACTATATGTGGGGAAATAATAACTTAATCAAGTAATTCGTTAAAATGCTCGAGCTTATTTGACAAAAAAATAAATTAAGTTTAAACATGTAATTTTATTTGGCAATAAACTCGAGACCAACTTGCATTCAAAATAAAATTAAATAAACAAATTTGAATTTTTTATTCTCGTTTGGCTAGGCTTGTTTATAGTTGTACATCTAAACCCTGTCTTCTTCTAAACAGCATCTCTTATATAACCAATCCAATGATGCTTCGCATCATACTCAACAAAATACCCAAAAAATGTACACTACAAGAAAAACGGGTTATTGCGGCGGGCCTATTGCGGCGGGTGCGAAAACTGCCGCTATATGTCGCCTATTGCGGCGCTTTTTTGGCCCGCCGCTGTACAATAGATCTATTGCGGCGTTTTTTGTGACCGCCGCTATAGGTAGGGTTTTTTGCGGCGTCCTATAGCAGCGGGACATAAAACTGCCGCAATAGACCTGTTTTAGCGGCGGTAACTGAGATATAGCGGCACTCCAAAACCCCGCCGCAATAGGGATCCTTTTTGCGGCGCATTTTCTTAGTTATAGCGGCGGGTTGGACCGCCGCAATAGACCTTTAAATTTACCTCTGTTTTTTTCGCCTTCCCACTTAAAGATCAAATAGTAAATTACACCCGATTGGCATGAAAATTGACATGCAAGTTAAGGACATATAGAAATTGTAATCCAACGGTTGGATTTTCAAAATATGAATTCAATAATAAGTTATTGGTTGGTGTAATATTTTTTAAAGTTACATCAAGTGTAACTTGAACCCAACCCTATATTTCTTAATTCGATGTGAATTTTGACAAATCTACCATTAGATAACATTATCTTCATATATTTTTCATGTTTACAAAATTTTAAGGTGATCAAAGATTAATAGCCATGTCATCAATCAATTGTTTAAATTCAAGTTTTTGTAGTTTAAAATAACGCAAAAAAGATGAGTTTGAAGATCAAATGGTAAATTACAACCGATTGGTATGAAAATTGGCATGCATGTTAAGAACATATATAAAATATGATCCAACGGTTGGATTTTCAAAATATGAATTCAACAATAAGTTATTGGTTGGTGTAACATTTTTTAGAGTTACATTAAGTGTAACTTGAACTCAACCCTATATTTCTTAATTCGATGTGAATTTTGACAAATCTACCGTTAGATTACATTATCTTCATATATTTTTCATACTTACAAAATTTCAAGGTGATCAAAAATTAATAGTCATATCATCAATCAATTGTTTAAATCCAAGTTTTTGTAGTTTAAAATAACACATAAAGATGAGTTTAAATTACATCTGATTGGCATGAAGATTGGCATGCATGTTAAGAACGTATAAAACATATGGTCCAACGGTTGGATTTTCAGAATATAAATTCAATAATAAGTTATTGGTTGGTGTAATATTTTTTAGAGTTACATCAAGTGGAACTTGAACCCAACCCTATATTTCTTAATTCAATGTGAATTTTGACAAATCTACCGTTAGATTACATTATCTTTATATATTTTTCATGCTTACAAAATTTCAAGGTGATCAAAAATTAATAGTCATGTCATCAATCAATTGTTTAAATTCAAGTTTTTGTAGTTTAAAATAACGCATAAAAGATAAGTTAAAAGATTGAATGGTAAATTACATCCGATTAGCATGAAAATTGGCATGCAAATTAAGATCATATAGAACATGAAATCCAAAGGTTTAATTTTAAAAATATGAATTCAATAATAAGTTATTGGTTGGTGTAACATTTTTTAGAGTTACATTAGGTGTAACTTGAACCCAACCCTATATTTCTTAATTCAATGTGAATTTTCACAAATCTACCGTTAGATTACATTATCTTCATATATTTTTCATGCTTACAAAATTTCAAGGTAATCCAAGATTAATAGCCATGTCATCAATTAATTGTTTAAATTCTTGTAATTTAAAATAGCGCATAAAAGTTGAGTTTTAAGATCATATGGTAAATTACACCCGATTGGCATGAAAATTGGTATGTATGTTAAAAACATATAGAACATGTGATCCAACGGTTGGATTTTCAAAATATGAATTCAATAATAAGTTATTGGTTGGTGTATCATTTTTTAGAGTTACATCAAGTGTAACTTGAACCCAACCCTATATTTCTTAATTCAATGTGAATTTTGACAAATCTACCGTTAGATTACATTATCTTCATATATTTTTCATGCTTACAAAATTTCAAGGTGATCAAAAATTAATAGCTATGTCATCAATCAATTGTTTAAATTTAAGTTTTTGTAGTTTAAAATAATGCATAAAAGATGAGCTTAAAGATCGAATTGTAAATTACATCCGATTGACATGAAAATTGGCATGCATGTTAAGAACATATAGAACATGTGATCCAATGGTTGGATTTTCAAAATATGAATTCAATAATAAGTTATTAGTTGGTGTAACATTTTTTAGAGTTACATCAAGTGTAACTTAAACCCAACCCTATATTTCTTAATTCGATGTGAATTTTGACAAATCTACCATTAGATAACATTATCTTCATATATTTTTCATGTTTACAAAATTTTAAGGTGATCAAAGATTAATAGCCATGTCATCAATCAATTGTTTAAATTCAAGTTTTTGTAGTTTAAAATAACGCAAAAAAGATGAGTTTGAAGATCAAATGGTAAATTACAACTGATTGGCATGAAAATTGGCATGCACGTTAAGAACATATAGAAAATATAATCCAACGGTTGGATTTTCAAATTATGAATTCAATAATAAGTTATTGGTTAGTGTAACATTTTTTAGAGTCACATCGAGTGTAACTTGAACCCAACCCTATATTTCTTAATTCGATGTGAATTTTGACAAATCTACCGTTAGATTATATTATTTTCATATATTTTTCATGCTTAATAATTTTAAGGTGATCAAAAATTAGTAGCCATATCATCAATCAATTGTTTAAATTCTTGTAGTTTAAAATAACGCATAAAAGTTGAGTTTTAAGATCATATGGTAAATTACACCCGATTGGACTGAAAATTGGTATGCATGTTAAGAACATATAGAACATGTGATCCAACGGTTGGATTTTACAAATATGAATTTAATAATAAGTTATTGGTCGGTGTAACATTTTTTAGAGTTACATTAAGTGTAACTTGAATCCAACCCTATATTTCTTAATTCAATGTGAATTTTGACAAATCTACCGTTAGATTACATTATCTTCATATATTTTTCATGCTTACAAAATTTCAAGGTGATCAAAGATTAATAGTCATATCATCAATCAATTGTTTAAATCCAAGTTTTTGTAGTTTAAAATAACACATAAAAATGAGTTTAAATTACATCTGATTGGCATGAAGATTGGCATGCATGTTAAGAACATATAAAACATATGGTCCAACGGTTGGATTTTCAGAATATAAATTCAATAATAAGTTATTGGTTGGTGTAATATTTTTTAGAGTTACATCAAGTGGAACTTGAACCCAACCCTATATTTCTTAATTCAATGTGAATTTTGACAAATCTACCGTTAGATTACATTATCTTTATATATTTTTCATGCTTACAAAATTTCAAGGTGATCAAAAGTTAATAGTCATTTCATCAATCAATTGTTTAAATTCAAGTTTTTGTAGTTTAAAATAACGCATAAAAGATAAGTTAAAAGATTGAATGGTAAATTACATCCGATTAGCATGAAAATTGGCATGCAAATTAAGATCATATAGAACATGAAATCCAAAGGTTTAATTTTAAAAATATGAATTCAATAATAAGTTATTGGTTGGTGTAACATTTTTTAGAGTTACATTATGTGTAACTTGAACCCAATCCTATATTTCTTAATTCAATGTGAATTTTCACAAATCTACCGTTAGATTACATTATCTTCATATATTTTTCATGCTTACAAATTTTAAGGTAATCAAAGATTAATGGTATTGTCAAAAATCAATTGTTTATATTCAAGTTTTTGTAGTTTAAAATAACGCATAAAAGATAAGTTTAAAGATCAAATGGTAAATTACAACTGATTGGCATGAAAATTGGCTTGCATGTTAAGAACATATAGAACATGTGATCCAATGGTTGGATTTTCAAAATATGAATTAAATAATAAGTTATTGGTTTGTGTAACATTTTTTAGAGTTACATCAAGTGTAACTTGAACCCAACTCTATCTTTTTTAATTCAATGTGAATTTTGACAAATCTACCGTTAGATTACATTATCTTCATATATTTTTCAGGCTTACAAAATTTCAAGGTAATCCAAGATTAATAGCCATCTCATCAATTAATTGTTTAAATTCTTGTAATTTAAAATAACGCATAAAAGTTGACTTTTAAGATCATATGGTAAATTACATCCGATTGGCATGAAAATTGGCATACATGTTAAAAACATATAGAACATGTGATCCAACGGTTGGATTTTCAAAATATGAATTCAATAATAAGTTATTGGTTGGTGTAACATTTTTTAGAGTTACATCAAGTGGAACTTGAACCCAACCCTATATTTCTTAATTCAATGTGAATTTTGACAAATCTACCGTTAGATTATATTATCTTCATATATTTTTCATGCTTACAAAATTTCAAGGTGATCAAAAATTAATAGTCATGTCATCAATCAATTGCTTAAATTCAAGTTTTTGTAGTTTAAAATAACGCATAAAAGATAAGTTAAAAAATCGAATGGTAAATTACATCTGATTAGCATGAAAATTGGCATGCAAATTAAGAACATATGGAACATGAAATCCAAAGGTTTAATTTTAAAAATATGAATTCAATAATAAGTTATTGGTTGGTGTAACATTTTTTAGAGTTACATTAGGTGTAACTTGAACCCAATCCTATATTTCTTAATTCAATGTGAATTTTGACAAATCTACCGTTAGATTACATTATCTTCATATATTTTTCATGCTTACAAAATTTCAATGTAATCCAAGATTAATAGCCATGTCATCAATTAATTGTTTAAATTCTTGTAATTTAAAATAACGAATAAAAGTTGAGTTTTAAGATCATATGTTAAATTACACCCGATTGGCATGAAAATTGGCATGTATGTTAAAAACATATAGAACATGTGATCCAACGGTTGGATTTTCAAAATATGAATTCAATAATAAGTTATTGATTGGTGTAACATTTTTTAGAGTTACATCAAGTGTAACTTGAACCCAACCCTATCTTTTTTAATTTAATGTGAATTTTGACAAATCTACCGTTAGATTACATTATCTTCATATATTTTTCAGGCTTACAAAATTTCAAGATAATCCAAGATTAATAGCCATGTCATCAATTAATTGTTTAAATTCTTGTAATTTAAAATAGCGCATAAAAGTTGAGTTTTAAGATCATATGGTAAATTACACCCGATTGGCATGAAAATTGGCATGTATGTTAAAAACATATAGAACATGTGATCCAACGGTTGGATTTTCAAAATATGAATTCAATAATAAGTTATTGGTTGGTGTATCATTTTTTAGAGTTACATCAAGTGTAACTTGAACCCAACCCTATATTTCTTAATTCAATGTGAATTTTGACAAATCTACCGTTAGATTACATTATCTTCATATATTTTTCATGCTTACAAAATTTCAAGGTGATCAAAAATTAATAGCTATGTCATCAATCAATTGTTTAAATTTAAGTTTTTGTAGTTTAAAATAATGCATAAAAGATGAGCTTAAAGATCGAATTGTAAATTACATCCGATTGACATGAAAATTGGCATGCATGTTAAGAACATATAGAACATGTGATCCAATGGTTGGATTTTCAAAATATGAATTCAATAATAAGTTATTAGTTGGTGTAACATTTTTTAGAGTTACATCAAGTGTAACTTAAACCCAACCCTATATTTCTTAATTCGATGTGAATTTTGACAAATCTACCATTAGATAACATTATCTTCATATATTTTTCATGTTTACAAAATTTTAAGGTGATCAAAGATTAATAGCCATGTCATCAATCAATTGTTTAAATTCAAGTTTTTGTAGTTTAAAATAACGCAAAAAAGATGAGTTTGAAGATCAAATGGTAAATTACAACTGATTGGCATGAAAATTGGCATGCACGTTAAGAACATATAGAAAATATAATCCAACGGTTGGATTTTCAAAATATGAATTCAATAATAAGTTATTGGTTAGTGTAACATTTTTTAGAGTCACATCGAGTGTAACTTGAACCCAACCCTATATTTCTTAATTCGATGTGAATTTTGACAAATCTACCGTTAGATTATATTATTTTCATATATTTTTCATGCTTAATAATTTTAAGGTGATCAAAAATTAGTAGCCATATCATCAATCAATTGTTTAAATTCTTGTAGTTTAAAATAACGCATAAAAGTTGAGTTTTAAGATCATATGGTAAATTACACCCGATTGGACTGAAAATTGGTATGCATGTTAAGAACATATAGAACATGTGATCCAACGGTTGGATTTTACAAATATGAATTTAATAATAAGTTATTGGTTGGTGTAACATTTTTTAGAGTTACATTAAGTGTAACTTGAATCCAACCCTATATTTCTTAATTCAATGTGAATTTTGACAAATCTACCGTTAGATTACATTATCTTCATATATTTTTCATGCTTACAAAATTTCAAGGTGATCAAAGTTTAATAGTCATGTCATCAATCAATTGTTTAAATTCAAGTTTTTGTAGTTTAAAATAATGCATAAAAGATGAGTTTAAAGATCGAATGGTAAATTTCATCCGATTGGCATGAAAATTGGCATGCATGTTAAGAACATATAGAACATGTGATCCAATGGTTGAATTTTCAAAATATGAATTCAATAATAAGTTATTGGTTTATGTAACATTTTTTAGAGTTACATCATGTGTAACTTTAACCCAACCTTATATTTCTTAGTAATAGCTATGATCATTTTAAAAAAAAATAAGATAGAACGTGTGATAATTTTTGTTTTGTGGTATTTTTTTTTTTTTTGAGAAAGTTGTGTGGTGAATTTTATTGAGTATATGTTATTGTTTTTGTTTTTAAATTTTATTTCATATTGAGTATATGTGATTATTTATGTATTAAATATTACTATTTATATAAAATATTTATGTATTAAATATTACTATTTATAAAATATTTAGTGAAATTTACAACTATATATTAATATAGGTAAATTATTTTCATAAACTTAAGTTACCTTGTTGGTTTACACATGTGGCTTGTAGCTTTTCAGGGTTCCGTCCTTGGTTCTAACCTCCACAACAGCCTCTTTTTTTTTTTTTTTTTTTTTTTTTTTTTTCAATTTTTAAGTAGTAATTTTCAAAACTACGTCGTTTTGATTCTTTTTAAAACACAACATAAAACCCTACTTGTTTCTCATTCAGTCGCCCCTCCCTATTTCTCATTTCCCCTCATCCTTTTTATTTTCTTCTATCTTCTTCTGTTTCAACCTATAGAACTGCCTCCGCCTCTCTAAACACCACATATCCTCCGCCTTCACTCTCTCTATGGCGTCTATCTCTGTCTCTAAATCTCCAAAACTTCAACCTCTTAGACCTTCCGCCTCCCTCTCTCTCCATGAACAAGACAAGGCCTTTGGTTAATTGTCATCAGATCGTGGCTGTTCATCGGTGCGGTTGACCGTTCTGTGTAGATCGGGGGTGGGGGAAAGTCGATCTCTGTAGATCGAAATTAACAGGGAAAGCTTTGAGGATTTATTAGCCAACCCTGACCTATGACCTGAAGGTATGATCTTTTATCCCTCTATATTACTTACAATTCTGCAATAAACGTATTCAACCATTCCGATCTGTGATTTATAGTACATATATGTTTATTTTATCGTTAAAAAAAAAGAATTATTACTCCAACAGAATAATAAGGAGAAAATTCAGATGTGGAGGACAGCTTTGACTAAAACAACTAACTTGTCTGGGTTCCATTACAAGAAGGGTTACGTAACTATTCATTGCTCTTCTATAAGTTATAGAGTTTAATAGTTTTGTTATGGGATTCACACCAGAGAAAAGTTATCATTAAATGCTAGATTATGAAAGTACCTTGTTTTTCATAGAATCTTCTACTACTTTGGTAGATAAGTTATAAAAGTTGATTGTAGAAATTTAAAAAATAAAAAATAAAAAATTTAACGCCATATAATTTTACCAATTATGACTATTGTTGTGTTCTTTTATTACTTACAAACTTTAAAAATCGTCTTCAGTAGATCCAATCATGGATTAGAAAAAGGTTACGAGAGAATTAGGATATCATCTTTGGCAAGCCCCAATCTTGAATTAAAAAAAAAAAAAATTTTAATGGTATTTGTTCAGTATAAATAAAATATAAACAAAACAAAGATTTTTTTATTTATTTAATATATTTTAACTCAATTATATATGATCTATCAAAATAGCATTTGATCTTCTTCTTTATTCTAAAAAATAATCTATAGTTAATTTTGTATTAAAAATTTAATAGCAATTTCTCTTTCAATATACATGATCAAAGAGTGTTAGATTGTCCTCTCATTTTGTTGTGAGCTTAATCTTTACTATATTTAGGACAGAAAGTCCTCATTGTGTAGTTACAATAAATCTTAGATAAGTAAGTATGATAACAAACCACTCTAAAAACAAGTTGATAAGCTATTGAGTTTTGAGTCCCTAACATCTATTTGTACAATTCTTGAATTTAAAAAAAAAAAAAATGTTTTTTAAAGTTTGAGTGTTAAATTACATTATGCCTATAATGATAAAGTTCAATTTATAATAATAGTTTTTCATGATATGTAAAATCTTGTAAGTAATTGTTCTCCCAACAAACGAATATCATCAATTCTAAAAAAATCATTGATCTCTTGAAGACGTATTGCTAAGTTAAGAATAATCAACTTCATTGTATGCTAAGAAAAACCATAAATTAATTCTTTTAATTGATAATCTACTGTAGCTGAAAAAAATCTATTCAACAATGACATTCAAAGAAACTTCATTGCATGCTCACTAAAACAATTATTTAACTCTTTTAATTGAGAATCTATTGTAGCTCACAAAAAAAAAAAAAAAAAAAAAAAAACTACTCACTACTCATGAAATTCAATTGTAAAGTAGTCTTGGAGAGGAATTAATTCGCAAAGTTAAAATGTAACGCATTTGTGAATTAATTCCCAATTATACCAACCCAATTTTAATGATTTAATCAATGAAACCATCAAGTCACCAATCAATAAAGCAAGCAATAAAAGTAATAAACAAATAACACCACGATATGGTGAGAAAGTGAAAAAAATAGATACAAAACATCTCAAATGGAATATATACAAAACTGTAACAAACCTATTCAACGATCTAGAACAGATAATATTTTTATTTCGTCGTAGGAAATTTTGTTGTTAATAATGTTTCGTAGATCTAACATATTTCTTGCTTAAGATACGATGAACCGTATAGTTGCTGTGTTGTTTCCTTTTTTTTCCAGATCAGTCATGTCTATCCCTCTGTGTTTTTCTCATTGATTTTAATATATATATATATATATATTTTTTTTTTTTTGGTTTATAGAGTTTGTTTGGTGCTTGGCAGAATATGGTCCTGGGATTGTTGGCCATCGTGCTTAGGTGCACCTCTAAGCTCTCGTCAATGCCGTATTTTAGGCACTAGACAGGTATTATTGCTTTGCTATATAGAGAATGAAACTTGTTTTTTTTTTTTTTTACATGCAATTCATTTAAATTCAAGTATGAAACGACAGCTACCTGCAACCTACACTCTCAATATATTATAACACTACTGTCATCCATTGAAAAGAGAGAAAAAAATAAAATTTGAAGAGTCATAACTTCATATCTCACTCGATCTTGGTCTGGTTGCTTCTGGTGGTGGTTCCAGCAAGACAAGCACCTGGGCTTTTATTATAGTTTCTAGTTTTCTTGCTTTGATTAGGCATGCATGACTTCATGGTGACATGATATTCTTTCATGACCATGATGAATTCACTTAATTCTTATCTTCTTTGCACCACTACTTCATTAGTTATTATTATTATGGTTCAATATAATAATCTCTCTCCTGTCTCTTGCTTTAATCAGCAACAACATCCTCCAAGTTCTCATAGGGTAAGTCATGAAAAGTTGGTGTTAGTTTTTTGTGCTAGCTATGATTTATGTGGTCAACATGTTTCTTTGTTTGATTATAATTAGAATGGAATTGGGTGCTGTGTAGGGCTTGTTATTTGAGGAGAAAAACAGGCTGGGTCAATATGTTTTGTTATGTCCATCAAGTTCAAGGTCATCTCGTTGGTATCCCCATTTACCAAGGAGTACACTAATGGATGGGAATCTTCAATGGCTTGGTTATTTGTCATCAACTAGTATGTCCATGTCTATATCCAAATTACATTTACATATTGACATGATTATGAAACTGTTGTGTTTTTGGTAATGAAATATCATACTCAGCTCGTTTGTTATTGTGTTGCGTCTATTGATCTCAATATGAACAAGTGATCTATCCTAAAAATTAAAATAGTCTTATAACAGCAGATAGATTTGAAATCTGCAAAATCCCCACATTCGTAATAAGCACTTTTGATGCATTGAACTCTATTGTTTTTGTAGCAAATCCATTTTTTAGTGATTTAAACTCAATATCTTTTCATCAACTTGGTTTTAGCTTATTGTCTTGCTTATGCTAGGTGCCATATGAACAGTCATTTCACAACTTGCGTATTTAATGGGAATTTGACGCCTGTGTAAATTATTGAATGAGAATCATTAGTTTGGGTGGAAATGGCACTTTCCTTCTAAAGTTAGCAAATTATCTTGTTTTTGAAGCATGCTCTAATATGGTTTTGGAGACTCTGGTTGGAAAAATATTTTAATGGAAAATTGCTGGGAATTTTATTATTAATTATTTTGTTATTATTATTATTTTTTTAATGTGATTTTGATGCATACGTTTGGACTTTTTCTTTTTGTTTTTATCTTCACATGGCTTGAAGGGTTGTTCCTTAAGAAACTCTTAAACGGAAAATAAACCTAAGTTTGGGGAAAAAATTAAATTTTAATTTTTTTTTGACTAAATATATATTATTCTGGATAGTCAATTGTGTATTTATGCAATTGCATAATTTGATGGTCTAGCTGATATTAAATGATAAATAAAAAAATTTGTAAAATGATTTTTTGCTTTTGGGAAACTTTGTAGGTACACAGTATTTTGTCCACTTGATTATATATTATATATTATATATTAAGCATGTCCATCTGCCAATTTTATTTTAATTTATATTATATAGTTTTAGAAGTTAATTGTATATTTTTTATTGTTCCACTTGATTTTATTTTAGGTTTTATTAGTTAATTAGGTTATTAGTATTTTTTTAATTCAATTTTCTAGAGTCGAGGTTATTTTTGTGATACAATAATTGGGCTTTCTTAAGTCAATTAAATATTGGGTTAAGTCATAGTAGTCAATATAAGCACACTGTTGTACTCCAATGGAGATAATAGAAGTTTGCTTGATTAATAAAATTTCCATGGAAATTTTCCTAGTAGTTTGGTGTTTATTTTTGTTGATTAAAAATAGGGCTTTCTTGCTTGGTGTTGATTAAAAGCAAGCATAGGTGCTGATTTGTCGGTTATTTCTTATTTTTCTATTATTCAAATTTACCTCATTATCAAATGTTAAATTTTTTGTGTCTCTGAACTTTCTCCTTTATTTACCCTAATTTAAACACACTAAGACTCTTGATTATTCTTTCTCTTTATCTCTTCAATTATTTTGGTTTAGGTGGCCATGCCGCTTGCAGGCGGTGGTTTTTAAACTTTGGATACAAGTTCAATCAAATTTTGTAAACCTGAAACTCTTGTGCTTTATTTGCTTGTGGAGAAATTTTACATAAAGAGGTAGTAATCTCACAATTGCGTATCCAACCTTGACATACTTATCGTGCTTAAGGTAAATTTTGTGGTTGGATTGAGGTTTCTTCGTGTCAATTTATTTATTTATTTATTTATTTTTAAGTTTAAAGATGGGCATTCTGAATTGAATTGGTTGATTTATCTTGTTAGAAAAGATTGGAATAGTGCATGTTGGTCTAAAAAAATAATATAAAAGTAGGTATTTGATTTATTTTAATATGTTGTATTTCAAAATGAAGGAGGGATATACGGTGTATTGTCAAATTGTTTAAGTCTATAAATTGATTATTTTAGTTATTATTGTTATTAGTTAAAAGTAAATTTAATAAGTCATTAACCCAAGTGAATTAGTAGTTCTGAAGGAATCCACCTCCTGTAATATGTAATTAGAGTTGTTTACTTGCCCACTTTATCGTCACTTTGCATTTAAGATACATTTGTTGGTACCGTAGTTGAATTAAGTATATAAACAGGTTTGTAATTTTACAATGACTTACTTTTGAAGGACATGAAATTTCAGTTCTGGATTTGAATTTCTTTTTTTTCTCTAAAGAATGCTATACATTTGGATTGCAACAATGAGCTATTTTTCTTTCTCAAATGTGTGGGATTTTTTTTAAAGTTGTTAAATTTAGTCATTTTTGTATTTACCCTTGTCTACTTCTTTGTGCTAGGATGGTGCACATATTTTTGTACTTTTCTAAGAAAATATACTACTTAGAAATGTATGTAATTGTCAAAATATGAATTTCTACATTCATTACAAATCATGTTTTGTTTTCTTAGTTTGCTAATATTTTGTGAGTGGTCTAAATTCAAAGTTTAAGGTGTTGCATGCACATGATAACTTGTTTGCTATTTTCCACTAATGATAAGGTTTTTTTAACTTCTATCATCATCTAATTGTCTTCTTATGATCACAGATATGCCAGAGAAGATACACACTATCTATTGTATATATATGATTTAATGAGAATCAAGCTGTATGCAATGCCGAAAGGTCAAAAATATTGATGCTCCGTTAGTAGAGGTAATTCCTCTTGCACCATTAGCATCTTCTACGGATTTTATGGGATTGTGAGTTTTTTCCCCTTAAGTGATTTTCACACTCTTCGTTCATGTGATATTGTGTATTATAATTTATATATGATTTAATGAGAATCAAGTTTTTTAAATGCTTATGTATAATGGAAATTTTGATGCTACTTTAGGAGAGATATAGTTTTCATGGACCATTAGCACCAACTCCCAACTCATCTAGAAAATAAATTGGGCCCTATGTTGATAATATACTTGTTGGTTGGATTTTAGGGAAGTTCCTTGGGTTTATGTATCTCATTGAAGTTTGTGATTGGTTTCATCCTTTTATGATATTTGCATTGTTTGCGGCTGCACATTCATGTGATGTTGCATAAAGGGTATGAAAATTACTGTTATGTATTGAGAATATTCTAAATACATCACAGTAATTTGTGAATATAAGGGTATTAGAAATAACTATACATTAATTTTGTCTATTTAAAAAAAAAAAAACTATTATGTGTATAAGCGAATCTCTCTCTCTCTCTCTCTCTCTCTCTCTCTCTCTCTATATATATATATATATGCACCTATACATATATGTGTATAAGCGAATCTGGTAGTGTTGGTGATTGTGGATGCGATAGTTGCTCCGTTTGATCGTGTCCTATACTGATTAGATCTATGGTAAAAATTTTATGCGCTTTTTTTTAAAATTTTTTTTTCCAATTTTTGAATCAAAATCTAAGGTATTCGTAGATTTGATTTCAATTCGCATCAATAGATTTTTGGTGTTACATTTTGGGTATAGGAGCTTTGGGATTTGTAAGGGTTTATATTGTGTTGTAACATGTTTAATTTTGTGCGATATAGGCAGAAGGTTTCATCGGCACTTTTCATCAATTACAACACCTCGTTTGATAATATATTTATATGTTAATATTACGTTAGTTTCAAGACATTTGTGGTGTTGTTAATTAGTTATATTTGTGGCATTGTGTTAGTAGAGCTAAAACTATTGTGAATCATTTATTTATTAGCAAGCATTGGTTTTAAAACCCAATAGGAAAAAAAAAAGGACCTATAGCGGCGGTCAAAAAGTGCCGCTAAAGGTTCACATTTCATGTTTTAAATGAATCCCTATAGCGGCGCTTATCTCTCGCCGCTAAAGGTTGAAACATATAGCGGCGTTTCTACCCGCCGCTAAAAGTGCAATTAGTCCGTTTTGATTAGTTGCCTATAGCGGCGCAATTTGCCCGCCGCTATAGGTAGACACCAATAGCGGCGTGCATGACCCGCCGCTAAAAGTCAATGCCATGAATTCTAAACACGTATGGCAGCAGTTTTATGCCCGCCGCAATAAACTTTCATCCACCGCTAAAAGGTACATATATAGCGGCGCTTTTTGTGACCGCCGCAATTGACCTATAGCGGCACCGCAACACTGGCGGGACGACCCGCCGCAATAGCACCCGCCACTATAGGTCGAATGTACCTTTAGCGGCGCTTTTTTGGGCTTTAGCGGCGCTTCTGGCCCGCCGCAATAGCCCGTTTTTCTTGTAGTGGTAGCAAATGAACAGAACATCACCCAAGTTTTCAAGTACTGTTCATTGTCAATCCTAAGAAAAAAAAAATTATTATTTTATTTCTCTGTGTGTGTATGTATTGCCATGACCATCAAGGAGGAGGCGAAATGAAAACAGTGGTGAGTCGATTTGGTGGTTGTGCATAGCGTCAATCTCGTGTGTCGATTTGTGCTCCAGTGACAAAGGAGCATTGGACCTCGCTTGGATCAAGTGGCACGATTATTTTTATTTATTTTTTCCCTTTGAAGAAAAAAAAGGTAATTTGTGTTCTTGAAAAGGCTCTAAGAAGTGAAAAGCTAACACCTTGAGTTTTAAGAAGACTCCAATTGAGTAGTTAATGCAACATATTAAGACATAATTTGATCTAAAAGCTTAAACTTATAAATTTGGGCATGTCCAACTATATTATATTAGCTACTCTTTCTTCTCATAACTAAACTTCACTCACATATGTATATCAACAATTTCCTTTTCAAGTGTAAGTTTTTGTAACGTAGGGAATGTGTGTAGACTGAACTATTTTGGGTTTGTTTAACAATGAGAGTTGCTTAGAACATTTAGTAGGTAGTTAGACACCTCTACAAGAACACTAAGTTCCAAAGAAAAGCACAAAAAGACTTAAAATCACTAATTCTAACAAAATTGGTTGCAAAATGATAGTACAAAAGTACTTATACAATTTGTTCTACAACTAACAACCATTAGTATCTTGCCAAATATCAAACTAACACTGGTTACATATAATACAAAAAACTAACTAATTCAGATAAGAATGACTGCCATATAAACTAATCGCCTTAATGCTCTTGTTTGGACACAAAGATAGTTGTAACAAATTGTTCTAAACAACTAAGCCAGCTAGAACTCAAACAAAGACATCTTAAAACAGCCTAAAAGATGCTCTTGTATCATTTTGCCTCTCTATGACCCACAAACAAGTCTCACTACCTCCCCACTCATCCATGAGAACCCGCCCCTATATGTCATGTCCATGGAATATTTAGTGATATGTATACTATAAATTCATATTGTGGATTATCAAAAACAAATTCATATTGTGTCACTTCAATATATGTTCACAATCAAATATGAAAATTAAACCATGCATCATGCTCAATCCAAACAATATACTTCTAAGTTCCAACCATGCAATGCCTATAATAGTTTTCATAATGAGCAAGACTTAGGTACAATATTTATGTGTTGTTCCTTAGGTTCTTCTCTTAAAATTCTACCATCTGGCTTTTTTTCTCATGGATGAGAGCCTATTTTTTAAGTTAAATAGCCACATAACAAAATTTTAAGAGCAGAACTTAAAAAACAACACCTAAAATACTCTATTTAAATTTTTTCTTTTCACAATATACTTTCATGTCAGTTAATTGCTATAAACAAAGAGAAAGATCAACTAATAACGATAACTTCTGCAAATTGTGCCCAAAGTTACGTCCTAATCAATGGCTATTTCCTAGTAAGAAATCAAGCTCCCCCCAATATTTTCTTCCTAATAATACAAAAATTTCTACTATTTTTATTATAATATGTCTATATAATGAGTTATAAGTGATGAAAATAAAATAATGAGTCGATGTGGGTTCATGATTTTATTATTTACAAGTTACCATCCACGTTACAAAATTATGATAAAATTGTAAAAATAACTATAGTATTAAATGAAAAAACATAATGTATTTTAAATACATGCATCTTCTCACTCAGGTAAAAGTGAGCCCCACAAGTGTAGAAACCACGCCCTCTTGTGAGCGGGAAAATTCATGCATCGAAACACCTAATACCTCGTCGGTATTGAAGCAGCCGTTCAAATTTCTAAGGTGGTGGAGCCTACGCACTACATGGGGATGGGGTAGACAGTACGAGTACAATTTAACACAGCCACGTATCCAGTAAAAAAGAGATACGCAGCCACGTGGGGTTATGCTACAGTAGTTTAGTCCAAAATATCAGAGAGGGAAAGGACAAGGTCGCCTTCGATTGTTCACGAATAACGACAACCATGCATAGATAGTCATGTCGACATCGGATCAACAACAGTTGTTAATCCTAGGCCAAAAGACCACACGTCTCCATTATTGTGAATCGGCGTGGATTATAATTTTTTTTAATAGAAAACCATCAGCAATGGTGTCGTTTATATATTGGTACAACGAATTTACAATTGGTGTGAGAGATTGAATAACATTAAAATTAATGCTCCGTTTGAGTTGAGTTGAGGTGAAGGGAAGAAAAGTAATTTAGATATAATCTAAAATTAATTTATTTTTAGTTTATTTTATTTTATTCTCTTTTTTACTCTTCTTTTTCATCTAAACTGACCCTAAATATGATTTTATAACTAGTATTATATTATTTCCATTTCAATACAATTTTCAAACTATAAATTGTCAATGTCATGTCAGTTGTTATATAGAGTATATATATTTTTTTACCTCTAATATTACTTATATTTAAATTGAAGCATATTGTGATTAATTACAGTGGCAACATGATTTTGTTTTGTTTTATTTTTCTAAGTTATTATTTATCATTGATTGAAGCATTTCTCATTTATTTTGTAGTTTGTACACCTCTCTCTCTCTCTTTCTCTCTCATACGTGAAATTTAGGACTTGTCCTCAGCTTCTTTTGGCCATTTGCTTAAAGTGACATCTTCAAACTTTTTTAAAACTTTAATTGATAAAAGTATTTATTTTTTTTAAAGAATTAAACGACTTGATTTTTTTTAAGGGAAAATTTATTATTTATTGAATGGGATATTAAGGTTCATAAATTTTGCTTGGGGAGCAATAAGTTTCAGTTTTATTTAATTTAGGCATAACATCATATTGGGTAATGGAAATGGCACATTTGTAGGAGCCTAGCGAACTTGGAACATGACACTGCATCCGTGACTTAAACTTTTTTTTTTTTTTGAGAGATTTTCTTAAACTTAGATCAATAAAATAAAAATAATGTACTGTAGAGTGTAATGAAGTTAAAGAGCTACTCAAAATAAATACTAAATAAATAAAAGGGCTAAAGAGCTTCTATCATCATGGCCAAAAAGATCAACTTTTTAGTGTGTGTGTATATATATATATATATATTATTAAATTTAAAAATATGATATGGGTAAACTTTAGTTTAAGTAAAAATTTCACACGAAGATTGTTATTTCCTCATTCCATATTATTTCTCAACTAGTTGCTAATCTGAGTATTAATGTAAGGAAAAATTTAACATAATATGATTTTTTTTGGTATTATTTTTTTGGGTTCAAATATGAAATTTGATAATTATAATAGTTATTTATTATAATTTATAATTATATTTGTATATAAAACTAAATATTCTAATATTATAAATTTATTACGACTATTTTTGTATGAGAAACTAATTTGGAAGATTGTTATTCCCTCCTTCCATATTGTTTGTCAATTCTTCCATTTTGGAATGTTTAAAAAATGATTCACTTTGAAAATTTAATAAAAATAATTATATGATTCAATTGGTAATTCTTAGTGTTTCCAGCAAAAACATCCAAAGTTTAAATTTTGAACTCCCAACTAATTTTTTTTTTAATTTTTTTTATAGTTAGTTTACACTATCTAATTTGAGAAGTCAATAATTATTTCCATTTACTTTAATTGTGTCAATTAAGAAGGATAATTTTCAAAATTGATAACTTTTATTTTCAAAAACAATGTATTAAGAATAGCAGGTGTAACATGCGATGCTCAACTTCTCAAACTTTTGTTTAGAGCTTTGATTAGAAGAATATTCATCTTGAATCAACTCAAATTATTAAATTAGGTGTGTGTTTGGCTCCAAATTGAAAAACCAACTTATTTTACTATTCAACTTATTTTTGCTATTATTTATGAGCTATACTGTATTTTTTGGTACTATTTATGGGTGTCACTTTATTATTTCAGAAGACTTTTACTTTTATCTATAATATTTTCAGTAAAAAATTTTTAGTTTCAGTAAAATAAGTAGATTTCAAACAAAATATAGATTAAAAAATTATTATCACCATCCCCAACGACCCCCTTAAAAAACAAAGCTTCCCAACCCAAATTACATTAGATATGTAGTGTGAACTTTGCACATGGATTTGAAGTTCAATTTCATGGAAAAATGAAAAAAAAAAAAAAAATCACAAATGTGTACTTTTAAAAATTGTTACAATTCCGTTGACAAAGAAATTCATTGAGTACGTTTTCTAAGCTCGATTTTCAAAATTAAATCCCGTTTTTTATGGCACGTGGCCTGATACTTACCTCAGAATTCAGAAATGAGTCACTGTGAGAGTGAAGAGCTGTTAACAACTCTAGCAACACGATGAAATCATATTCAAAGTTTAAACTAAATCTTTCCAAACAAAAGCAAACATGATTCTAGAATCTAGTGTCTAGACTTCTAGGTATTTTTTTAAAATAATATTAAAATATAGTATATTCTGTTATAAAAATAGTAATAATGAAACATTTATCATCGATAGTCCCAAAAATATAGTCGTTCACACGATAAGGACGATCTGTAAACACGACTCAAATATCGACGCAGTTTAAGGTGATTGCCTGACAATGACCTGGCCATCGTCCTTCGATCAAGACAAGCCGTTACAAAAATGGCAATGAATATCGATGCCGTTGAAGGTGTATCTGTCAACTTAACACCTGGCACAAGCGTTACAGATTCTGCAATAACACCATCATTATTATAGAACCAACAGCTAGAAGAGAAAAGAAATCACCTATATATATTCATAAACAAGAGTCCACAAAGGTACGAAAAACACTGACTAGAGATTTCACTTACTAAAACTATATCATCTTCCTTTGTTTCGAGACTTTTTCTAACTTTGGCATCGGAGGCCCTGTGGCTAGTGCCACACCGGTAACCACATTCTTTGTAGTTTGAGTTGTTACAGGGTCTGGAACGATTGTGGACGATCCAAGGTCTGGACGAACATCTCTACTGACGATCCTAGCATCATCAGTTTGGCGCCGTTTGTAGGGAGAGTTATTCTTGAGCGTTCAGTTCAAGGACATTGTTCTATTCTAACGAGATGGAGTCCAGCTCTAACCCAGATCCTGCTACATTGGCCCTACAAATTCAAGCACTCGCAGCCACAGTGGAAGAACTCACCAAGCAAAATCAAGAGATGAGACAACGACTGCAACAGGGAGATAACCACACAAAAGTCAACAGAGATGAGGACAGAGACAGTCATAGGAGACGAGCCAGGACTCCAGAAGAACCAAACTCGAATTTCCTCAAGGAAATGAGGAAAGAGATGGACGAGCTGAGAAACGTTATTAGGGGAAAGACGGATCAAGGATTGGACAGAATCGTCAGGAAGACTGACTCCCCTTTCATTACAGCCGTCCAAGAATGCCCGGTGCCCTCCAAGTTTCGCCTACCCCAACTCGAACCCTTTGATGGATTAAAAGATCCGTTGGATCATCTGAATACTTTCAAAATGACTTTGGGTCTACAACAACCCCTTGACAAGATTCTATGTCGATCCTTCCCCACTACCCTAAAAGGGGCAGCCCGGGAATGGTTCACCAAATTGCCTACATCATCCATTGATAATTTCAAGCAGCTAAGCAGTTTGTTTGTTCGTCATTTTGTTGGCGGACAACGTCCAAAAAGGACAGTTGACCACTTGCTCACAATCAAACAAGGAGAAAAAGAAACTTTGAGGTCCTACGTGACGCGTTTCACACGAGGAATGCTGGAAGTGAATGAGTCAGACGATAAGGTACAACTTACAACCTTTAAAGCTGGATTGAAGTCCAGAGACATTGTGGTTTCTTTGGCGAAGAATCCTCCCAAGACGATGGCAGAAGCGCTTCTGAAGGCGCAAAAATATATGAACACTGAAGACGCCCTGGCAGCCATAGATGGGGCAGAAAAGACAAAGGAAAAGAAGAAGGAAAAAGAAGACGATCGAAGGGGGCAGAAGAGAGATCAAGCTGACCGACGTAGTGACGACGGGAATAGACAAAGAGATGATAAAAATCCTCGACAAACGAAGTTCACACCGCTAGTGATGCCCGTCGATCAGATTTTAACGGAGATTAAAGACGAACAATGTCTTAAGTGGCCCAGGCCACTCCAATCACCACCTAGTGTGCGTGATAAGAGGAAGTATTGCCGTTTTCACAAAAACCACAGGCATTACACAGAGGATTGCCTAGACCTGAAGGAGCAAATAGAAGAACTTATTCAGAAAGGGAAACTTCAAAGATATGTGAAAAGGGGAGAAGCCAGCAGATACGGTAAGAAGGATTAGCACGGAGGTTTCCAAAGAAGTGAAGATCAACCACCTCATTTGCAGAATGCAAAAGGAGAGATAAAAACCATCACAGGAGGGCCATCCACAGGGGGGTCGTTCAGATCCCTCAAAAAATCACACCAGAGGCAAATAAACAGTGTTCATAGCTTACCACCCTCAAAGCAACGACGAACGAACCAAGACATGTACTTCTCAGAGGAAGATGCCAGGGGAGTAAAGCAACCTAATGACAACCCACTGGTCATCATGATCATGATCGAAGGATTCAACACAAGGAGAGTTCTAGTAGATAATGGGAGCTCAGTAGACATTATTTACCTGTCCGCCTTCCAGCAATTGAAGGTAGACCCAAAAAGACTTCGTCCTTTTGAATCACCTCTTGTCAGCTTCAGTGGAGACAAGGTGTACCCCCGTGAAATAGCGACGTTGACGGTCACAATCGGCACATATCCCCTCTAGGTAACCAACAAACACAATTTTTTGGTTGTAGATTCACTTTCGTCTTACAATATGATCATAGGACGACCTACCCTTAATCGCTGGACAGCTGCTACTTCCACATACTGCCTGAAGGTAAAGTTTCCAACAGAACAGGGGGTCGGAGAAATAAGAGGAGATCAAGTGTTGGCAAGAAAGTGTTATCAGGCTGTCCTAGCCTCGAAAGAGAACCATACGTGAGTAATCGAAGATAAGACACCTGAGATCGTGGAGAAGCTAGAAACCGTAGAGCTGGTCGAAGGGGATCCATCAAAGACGACTCAAGTAAGGACGGATCTAAACCCGAGGACGAAGGAAGGAATCATCAATTTCCTGAAAAACAATCTCGATGTATTTGCTTGGAGTCATGAAGATATGCCAGGGATTCCAGCAGACATCATCCAACATCGCCTAAATGTAGACCCGGAAAAGAAGCCCGTCCAGCAGAAAAGAAGGGTCTTTGCTCCTGAACGAGACAAAGTGGTGATGGACGAAGTGAGCAAACTACTTGCTGCAAACTTTATTCGAGAAGTTTACTATTCGGAGTGGTTGGCCAATGTCGTCATGGTCAGAAAGGCAAATGGGAAATGGAGGATGTGCGTCGACTTCACGGATCTGAACCAAGCCTGCCAGAAAGATAGCTTCCCCTTGCCCAGAATTGACCAGCTAATAGACTCTACTGCCGGGCACAAGCTTCTCACTTTCATGGACGCATTTTCGGGGTATAACCAGATACAGATGGCCGAAGAAGATCAAGAAAAAACTGCCTTTATCACGAGCCAAGGGCTTTATTGTTACAGGGTCATGCCTTTTGGTTTGAAGAACGTATAGGCCACATATCAAAGATTGGTAAATCAGATGTTCAGCAAACAAATCGAGAGAAATGTGGAGGTGTACGTCGACGTTATGCTCGTCAAGAGCAAAAAGGAAGAGGATCACCTGGACGACCTTAAGGAGACATTCGACACACTCAGACAGTACAGCATGAAGTTAAACCCCTCCAAATGTGCTTTCGGAGTTTCCTCAGGGAAGTTCCTCGGGTTTAAGGTGTCACGAAGGGGAATTGAAGCAAATCCTGAAAAAGTAAGGGCCATCCTCAAGATGTCTTCGCCAAGGACGACTAAAGAAGTACAATCGCTCACAGGAAGAGTAGCAGCCCTCAACAGGTTTGTCTCGAGAGCAACGGACAAGTGCCTCCCTTTCTTCAAGACCTTGAAGAAGGTGTTTGCCTGGACGGAGGAATGCGAGACAGCATTTCAAGAGTTGAAGCGATACTTGAGCAATCCCCCACTCCTGAGTCCGTCCAAAGAAGGCGAAGATTTATTCTTATACTTGGCAGTGTCTGTCACGGCAGTAAGTGCAGCCTTAATCAGGGAAGAAAACAAGACACAACTTCCTGTGTATTACGTCAGCCAAGCCTTCCAGGGAGCTGAGGCTGAATATCCATGAATAGAAAAGATCACCTTTTCCCTAATAGTGGCCTCAAGAAAACTTTGTCCCTACTTCCAGGCTAACCCAATCAAAGTAATGACGGACCAACCCATCAAGAAAGCAATGAACAAACCCGAGGCAGCTGGACAAATAGTGCAATGGGCAATCGAATTTAGCCAGTTCGATATCGAATACCGCTCGCGAACAGCCATAAAAGCTCAAGCATTGGTGGATTTTATAGCAGAATTCACCATCAACGAGCAGGAAGAAGATCGAGAAGAAGTTTGGACGATCAACACAGATGGATCGTCCACACAAAAAGGAGGTGGGGCAGGCATCGTTATTGTCTCCCCCCAAGAAGATGTTCTCAAATATGGGGTCCAACTGCAATTCCCCGTAACCAATAACGAAGCAGAGTATAAGGCTCTGCTAATAGGGCTCAGACCAGCATAGGCACTAGGAGCTGAAAATATTGTGATCAAGAGCGATTCACAGCTCGTTATAGGACAAGCCAGAGGAGATTTTGAAGCAAAGGAGACGAGGATGCAAAAATATCTTAAACTGACGAATCAACTGGTAAGCAACTTTAGTCGTGTGGAGTTTATACAGATTCCACGAGAACAGAATACAAAAGCCGATGAAGTAGCACGGGGCGCATCAGCAGATGTCCAGGACAAGATAAATGATTGGAAACTAGAAGAACAAAACCTCCCCTGCATCAAAGAGTTGCAAACCTTCTCTGTGCATACCCGCTAGGGATGGACGAGTCCTATTTTGTCTTTTCTTAAGGATGGACGACTACCATCAAACATTGAAGAAGCCAAGAAAATTCGAAAACGAGCTGCCCGATTCACAATATTGAATGATCAACTTTATAGAAGAGGCTTCTCTCAACCCTACTTGAAATGCATAGAAGAAGAAGAAGCCAGATATGTCCTCGAGGAGGTACATGGAGGAGTTTGTGGCGATCATATGGGGTCGAAGTCCCTCGTCAAAAAGATCATGAAGGTAGGTTACTTCTGGCCCACGATGCAGCAGACTTTGTGAAGAAATGTAACAGTTGTCAAAGATATGGGAATGTTCAACGAGTCACAGGAGAAAGAATGACGAGCATTTCCTCGCCCTGGCCATTCACACAATGGGGGATCAATATCATAGGCCCCCTACCACAAGGAAAGAGACAAATGAAATTCCTACTCGTCACGATTGACTATTTCACAAAGTGGGTCGAAACAAAAGCTCTTGCAACAATCACAGAAGCTAAGGTACAAAATTTTGTATGAAAAAATATTGTTTGCAGGTTTGGGATCCCGAGGACAATCATCTCAGACAATGGTCGTCAGTTAGATTGTCAAGGGTTCATGTCATTTTGCTTGAACCTAGGTATCAAGAACAAGTATTCTTCACATCCTCAGGCCAACAGACAGACGAAAGTAACTAACCAAACCTTGCTCAAGATTATCAAGTCTCAGTTAGTGGGGGCAAAGGGAGCATGGCCCGAGGAACTGCCAGGCGTCCTATGGGCTTATAGGACGACGACAAGAACACCAACGGGAGAAACTCCTTTCAACCTTACATATGACACAGAACAGTCATCCCAGTCAAAGTAGGGCTCACTAGCATCAGAAGGGAGTTTTTTGACGAAAAAAGCAATGATGACCAACTAAGGCTGAACCTGGATTACCTGGACGAAGTCAAGGACCAAGCCTCCTAGAGAATGGCCAAGTACCAGCAGAAGATGGCAGGGTACTACAATCAAAGAGTGAAATTGAAAAGATTCAGCATCGGTGACCTCGTCCTTCGGAAAGTAACTCCTGTAACAAAAGATCCTGCACAAGGTAAACTAGGTCCAACATGGGAAGGACCCTACCGAATCGTCCATTATTCAAGACGAGGGAGTTACCACCTAGAGGACCTAGAGGGAAAGAAGCTACCTCGTCCCTGGAATGTCGAGCATCTAAAGAGGTATTACGAGGAAAAATCCAAGGTTTGATTGTAAGCAGTTTTTTTGATACTTTAATTCCATACTTTCTATTAACATAATTCGATCCTATGCTTTCTACTACAAGTCATGTATTTAAGCGAAATAGTATAAGTAATCATTCAGGACTTAATAAGTGATCGTTCAGCATTTCAATAGCATCGTTTAGTAATTCTCATGTCCTAATTATTTTTTCAAAACCTAAAACGGCTATTCGTCCAGATCAAAAAGACGATGAAATTCCCCCAAAAGGATACATATCATCCAGATCGAAAAGACACCAAAATACCTTCGAAAAAGGCACGTCGTTTAGATCAAAAAGACAATAAAATTCCTTCAAAGGATGTCCATCGTCCAGATCAAAAAGACGATGAAATTCCCCCAAAGGATACACATCGTCCAGATCAAAAAGACGATAAAATTCCTTCAAAGGATGTCCATCGTCTAGATCAAAGAGACGATGAAATTCCCCCAAAGGATACACATCACCCAGATAAAAAGATGGTGAAAGTCCATACATCGTCCAAGAACATTCCAACAAAAATCATCTAAGTCCACAGACAGACGAAGAAAATAAATCCTTCAAGAGATGAAGAGGCAATTTCAACACAAATTTTTATAAGTCTACGGAGGAAAACGTTGAAACAAGTATGGAAAGTAGCAACGAATATAATATATATATATATATATATATATATATATATATATATGCTTGAAGATGCAAATTGTTCAAAAAAAACCCCCAAAACATACGGGGACCAAAAAGAGTGTTCATCCAAAAAGCCTAAGACACATAGGGCACACAAAAAATATACAAAATTACTAAGTGATTATACAGGAGGGGAATCATCACCACCCTCATTAGCTGCAGGAGGGTCCTCGCCAGAAGCCATAGAAGCCTGAGTCGCCAGGGCAGCCTCGTCCGCCTCAATTTCTTTATCTATAGCTTCAAAATCCAGATCGTCCAGATTAACTCCTTGTCCATGCTTGATCAAATATCTTCTCAATAATTCGAACCCCTTGAAGTACCACTGGAACAAGATAGTGTTGTATTCATCGGTTGTCTGGAAGGCACGGACGGCCTTGGCCACAACAGCTTTCATCCTTTGACCTGCAGACGCAAGGAGCTCGTCCTTCTGTTTTATCTACGATTTTTCAGCTTCAAGTTGCTCGGTCAAAACTTTGACTTGCTCCTTGGAGGTATTATGGGCATCCATCGCTACGATCAAGTCCTTCCGCAAGCCTGAAGCCTCAGCCTCTAAAGCCTCTACCTTCGAAGTGGCCATGACAGCCTTCTCCTCACTCGCCAAAAATTGTGAAGTAAGATGCATCGTCTCTTCTAACACCTAAGAATAAAAACTTGAATTAAAAAAAAAAGAAAAAAAAGAAAAAAAAAGAAGATGATAAGGCAAGAAAAGGATACATGCACGAGCTTATGGACATGTTGGTTCACCATCTCATGCAAAGGCACAAAAGAAATCTTTTTCCTCTCTTCAGGAGTTAAAAAATCGTTTGCCCGGGCCATGGTGGCATCCGCATCGTCCCAAATATTGGAACCCATCTTCTCCTTACCTTTGTACCCCGTCTTTTGTTTTTGGGAGCAGGGACCTCTTCAATCGAAACCACAGGAGCAGCTGCCCTTGCTTCGTCCAGAGTGGGGGTAGACGAGCCCCTCTCTGTCGTCTCTTTCTCTCTCTCTCTATCAGTAAACTTCAAAGTTTTCTGGCCAATACTTGAAAGAGGTTCGTTCTTCTTCCCCTTGATTTTCGCGTACATATCCTTATTAAATTTGCTCGTCATTTATACAGCAAGAAACAAAGAAGGGCCAAGGGTTAAAATAGGAAAGTAAAGGAGAACAATCATGCATATCAAAGCTACTTACGTTTTCGCTATTCTCGATCAATCACTTGAAGGACGTAGAGTGAAGGCTCGGGCCCCAAACAGTGACGAGCCAAAGTGCGCGGGTCAACAAGCTCGTCGAAGTCGTCGATCGTCCTGGCGTATTTAATTGCTTCCTGAACCCTTCCCTCAAATTGGCTATCAAGCTCAGGACGTTCCTTCATTGCACAACAGAGCAAAAATCGCGTGAGGTCAGAAGGACAACCAAGAACAATCACGATGCTAGAAAGAAAAGACATAAAAGGCAAACGCACCAAGACGAGGGGTCTCCCACTGGCACAGCAACCTAGGGACATTTCCCCAAAAGTCGTCTAACAAAGTCTCCCAACCATCGCCTGACACGAAGAAATATCTTGACTTCCAGTAATGGAAGGACGAAGGAAGGTCAACTACAAGACGAGATCTCCTATCCCAGGGAACAAGTTCATAATATCCAAATTCCCTAGACTCTTTTAGGCGATAAAGATAGGTAAGCTCGTTCACAGTAATCATCTCTCCATCTGCTATTGTTGTCCAAATCACCATACAACTTATGACAATTCTCCAAGAGTTAGGCATAAGTTGCCCGGGGGCAATTTGCAAATGATCTAGAAGCTCCATAATAAACGGATGGATGGGAAATCTTAAACCGCACAAGAAGGCCTCCTCATAAAAGCAAACCTCACCATGGGCGAATGTGCAAGCCTTTTTCCCCTTTTTGGGAAGACGAACCCTAGTTTCCTCAAGGAATTGAAACCTATCCCTAAATTTACTGAAGACTTCTACCTTTAAATCACATTTTTCCTTGAGGGCATGAAATGGACGAGGAATGGAAGCGGAAGTAGAAGGAAGAACAGATGAAGGAGGAGGCACGGAGGTAGTTGTGTCCATTACAGCCCCGTCCCCAGCCGCGTCAGAAGACGAACCCCTCTCCTGACCGCTCGATCTCACAACGGAGCCCATATTTTCCCTCATAAGGACCCCACGGATAGATTTGAACCAAGAAAAGGACTGTAGCACCAGTGGATGCAAATCACCCAACGCTAATTCCAAACCACTACCCCCTACCAAAAAATCCCCAATTTGCAAATACCGGTCACTGGAAGAATTTAATAATCCTCCTAAGCGGGCAAAAAGAGAGGCGATGGAGGGAGAACTATGTCTAAACTCAGTGTAATCCACCGTTAAGAAAAGATATGCATTTCGAACAAAACAAAATAAGAACAGCATTTCGAAGAAGGAAAGTACAAAGAAAAGAAATGCAAAACAGCGAAGTACAAAGAAAAGAAATGCAAAACAGCGAAGAAAAAAAGAAAAGAAAGCGTAAAGGAAGGGATACGCACCTGAAAAGAGGAAGAAAATCGTAAATAGCTAGGCAATAGCAGCAGAGAACTCAGAAAAATCAAACAACCGAGAAAACAAAAGGAAAAGTTGAAACACAGAGAAGCCAAATATGGGAGGAAGGCAAAGAGATAAAGGGAAAAGAAAAACAAAGTATTGAAGTATGCCTTGGAAATTGCGGGAAACTGAAAAGGTATTCACTGGGAGCAAAACCTCCTCACCGATCAGAACTAGACACGTGGCCACAATGCTTGCCACGCCACCATGAGGCAATTAATGCGGAGAACACATCCCCAAGCGTAAAAAAAAAAAAAAAAAGCTTCTCAAATTCCTAAGATTGTCCGAATTATGGACGACCTTGGAATAGGGGGCAGCTGATAGTCCCAAAAATATAGTCGTCCACACGATAAGGACGATCTGTAAGCACGACCCCAATATCGACCCAGTTTAAGGTGATTGCCTGACAATGACCTGGCCATCGTCCTTCGATCAAGACAAGCCGTTACAAAAATGGCAATGAATATCGATGCCGTTGAAGGTGTATCTGTCAACTTAACACCTGGCACAAGCGTTACAGATTTTGCAATAACTCCATCATTATTATAGAACCAACGGCTAGAAGAGAAAAGAAATCACCTATATATATTCATAAACAAGAGTCCAGAAAGGTACGAAAAACACTGACTAGAGATTTCACTTATTAAAGCTATATCATCTTCCTTTGTTTCGAGACTTTTTCTAACTTTGGCATCGGAGGCCCTGTGGCTGGTGCCACACCAGTAACCACATTCTTTGTAGTTTGAGTTGTTACAGGGTTTGGAACGATTGTGGACGATCCAAGGTCTGGACGAACATCTCTACTGACGATCCTAGCATCATCAAATACAACAAGTATAACGGTACTTTTACAATAATTTTATAACAAATTTTACTTGAAAAATTATTATTATTTTCTTGAGTAATAGTGGTTATGCATTTTAATTTTAATTTATCATTAAAATTAATATTTTTTTATTAATAATAATTAATAACAATTAGGAATGTAACATTTCTCACTGCAAAATATTATTTACAACTTATAATAAAAATTCTTCCCAACAAAAAGTCAAACAGAGAAAAAAGTGTGAAAAAAATGATAAAGATGAATCTTTTAGTGCGGAAAAGTGTTGATTGTAAAAGAAAGAAAAAAGAGAGAAAGCAAAGTCAAAGGATTTACACTCACTTTGTAGTTTGTAACTTTGAATGGATTGGACTGTGTCAAATGTGAAAGAGTAAGCAGAAAGCCTAAATTCAAGAATACAAAACTACAAGTCCGTATTAAGTGCAAAGCTGTACAACTAGAATCTGAAGAGTTTCACAGGGTCACAGACTGAGAGATCCGCACAAATTTACAGACCACGTATAGCTGACTCAATATTAAAACAAACAGACGCAACAAGATACCAACTTTGCGGGGTTTCTCGTGACGACTCACAATCCAACCAACAAGACCATACCATCCTCCTCAGTTCCTTTCCCCATTTTTATCATCACTCACTCACTCAGAGTCTCAGTCAAGAACTTAACACATCCTCACTCTGATCACTTCAACAACCTTAGACTAGGCTCTAATTAAAATTTCAATCTTTTTTCGCATCTGGGTGTTTCTGATTCTTCCTTTTCGGATCGTTTTCTGATCTGAGAGGTTTTTTTTTTTTTTTTTGGGTGTGAATTTTGTTACTTTTCTGAATAAAATCTATAAGAAAAAAGTGATCTTTGAATTTGATTCATTGGTGGGTCAACCATGGACTCTTGCTGTGCCACACTGAAGGCCAATGCTCATCCAGTTAAACTTGGCGGAGGATTGAACAATGGAGGTACAAGGTTTTGGGGTGAGAGTATCAGAGGGAGCCGGAAAAGCAGGGATTTGAGTACCCAATTGTTGAAAAGTTCAAAAAAAGAACCCAGCAGGATCACTAAGCTTAAGCCCGGTGTTGCCTATTCTGTTCTCACTTCAGATATCAACAAACAGAACCTGGTGAGTGATTTCATTTGAGTTTTTATTTATTTATTTAGGATGTGTTTTATTCACTCTCACTGTTACATCAACATTTTTATTTCAGTCATTTCATGAACCACTTTTTGAGACTCCAAAGGCAGACCCGAAAAATGTAGCTTCGATCATATTAGGTGGAGGTGCTGGAACTCGCTTGTTTCCTCTTACTAGTAGAAGAGCCAAGCCAGCGGTATGATATCAACTATTTCTTTTGAAATTAGATTCTATGGCGTTGGTAATTAGTAATAGAATGACATTTGTTCAATATTGAGACACCAATTATTAGTGATAAAGCTAATAATTTTGGTTTTTGAAAGCTTGTTATGAAGTTGAATTTAATTTGGGGTGGATTTTTGTGATACTTTGGTGTGATCTGCAGGTTCCAATTGGAGGGTGTTACAGGCTGATTGATATCCCAATGAGTAATTGCATCAATAGTGGCATAAAGAAGATTTTTATTATGACACAGTTTAACTCTTTTTCCCTCAATCGTCACCTTGCTCGCACCTATAATCTCGGAAATGGTGTGAATTTTGGAGATGGATTTGTGGAGGTAAGAAAATTGAGGCAAACAGAACCTTCGTAGATACTTTAGGCATATGGAAGTATGTTGGAATTGCATCAATGATACTGCATGGCAATAATAGATGAGATTAATGATTTTTCATGTCCTGTGGAAATGAATGTTACTTGATGATTCACAACTTTGTTTTAGTCATTTAGAAATTGGAGTCTTCATCAATTTTTTTTTTTCTTGTTAATAATTTCAGTGAAAGTTCCTGATGAATTAAAGCCTAATAAAATGGAAAAACAGGTTTTGGCTGCCACTCAAACACCAGGAGAAAAAGGGAATAGATGGTTCCAAGGAACAGCAGATGCTGTAAGGCAATTTACATGGGTCTTTGAGGTGGGTGATTATGATTGCATTTTTACTAAATATTGCATCCTCGTAATAAGCATAATCGGATTTTGTTTGATTCATGAAGGATGCCAAGAACAAGAGTATTGAGCATATATTGATACTGTCAGGTGATCATCTCTACCGGATGGACTATATGGATTTTCTGCAGGTAATTATTTTCAGCCACTTACTGTTGCAATAGTTCATCTAGTACTAATTTGCATTTTTTGGAAAATCCTGCTTATTGATGGGATCTGTGCTTGCAGAAGCATATTGACACAGATGCTGATATTACAGTTTCATGTGTGCCTATGGATGACAGGTATGTCTAGCACTATATGTTACAGTGTCAACTATACACTGTACATTATTTCTTAAGCTGGTGATAGGTTTACAGGAATAAAACAGCCAATGGTTGTAATTTTCATTTTGATTCTTCAAGTGAGATATGCATCCCAACCAAAAGGAAGAAAATGGCATTTAAGTTTTATAGAAGTTCTATGATCTCAGTTGCTGGTTTCTTGATATATATATTTTTAGCTGAGTTAGAAACCCTAATCTACCCTACATATACTGCTTCCTCTGGAGCTTGAACCTGTGATCCCCCCAACCCACAAGTACTTAGTACCTGTGAGGTGACCACCACGCCACAGGTCATGGACCTTGTGGTTGTGGTTTCTTGATATTAATAGTTTAATATATGTATTTGTCTTGCAGCCGTGCATCTGATTACGGACTGATGAAAATTGACAACAAAGGACGTATTATTCAATTTTCTGAGAAACCAAAAGGCCCAGACTTGAAAGCAATGGTAGGAAAATTTTCCTTATCACTGTCGTTTGAACTTTTCAGTTTTTTCTAAGGTATCTATGCCCAATTGGTTATTTTCTCACTCATTTGCACTGCAGCAAGTTGACACCACTCTTCTAGGACTTTCTGAGAAAGATGCTCGGAATAACCCTTATATTGCATCAATGGGTGTTTATGTATTTAGAACTGATGTTCTACTAAAGTTATTGAGATGGAGTTACCCTTCATGCAATGACTTTGGCTCTGAAATTATTCCGTCAGCTGTGAGGGAACATAATGTCCAAGTAAGACAGAAATACCTACATGATTTGTTGTGTGTGTTATTATTTAATGTTTTTGATCTTCCTGTAGCTATTTGAATATTGCGAACAAGATTTTTATTTGTTTATTGAATTACATATAGTTTCTTAGTGGCTAGTGCATTTCATTGTCAGGCTTATTTATTCAATGACTACTGGGAGGACATTGGAACTATAAAGTCCTTTTTTGATGCCAACTTGGCCCTCACAGAACAGGTTGGTATGACTGTAGCCCAAGTTACATTTTCTCAATTATCATTTGAAAAAATCCTATTGCAACTGATATTTGAGTAAATGACTATCTGGCAACTTGGAGTAATTGGGAAAGTATTCTGCATAAACTTCAGGAAGCCAGTGGTAGCTATAAAGTTGGGTGAGAAATTCAGTGATAATCCGTTAAAACCAAGAATAAATCTGAGTAAGAAAATGCTTCATGTGTTTGCAAATGAACTTAGAAATCTTTAGAACAGAAAAAAAAGAAAATCACGCATATTTGAAAAACCTATGTTAGAAATTTGGAGATTGAAATTGTGTCTTTCTTCCTTGTAAATGAGAAAATGACTCTATGAACTGATAATATAGTTCCTTTCATGCAGCCTCCAAAGTTTGAATTCAATGATCCAAAGACACCTTTCTACACCTCACCTAGATTCTTGCCGCCTACTAAAGTTGAAAAATGCAGGGTATGATCATGAGCTTAAGTCAGTATGTAAGATAGCTCTGCTCCTTGTATCTCATAACTCAACTGGTTCTTGCAGATTTTGGATGCAATTATTTCTCATGGTTGCTTCTTGCGGGAATGTAGTGTTCAACACTCTATAGTGGGTGTGCGCTCACGTTTAGAGAATGGTGTAGAACTTGAGGTGAGCTAATATCTTATGCTTAAGTAGCTCTCCTTGACTATATAGAGTAATTGGCCATTTGATGTGCAATTCACAAAAACATGTGGGTGCTGATTGTCAAGTTATATTGACTTGTAATGGCTCCTTCAGACGTCCGGTAGTCTATACCTCTTTCAAAATAGTGTTATGGTTTTTGATTTCAGTAATTCTACAGGATAACCATGTAATTGAATATTCCTAGCCAAAAGTAAATATATTGCACTTTAAAAAAAAAAAATTGCCTCCCAAGATTTGGCTAGTTTGTGCTTTCCACTCCAAGGTGTGCAGGAAATAGCTCTCTGCAAAGTGCAGAGTAAACCTCTCAAGCACTTAGTGATAGTGATAGCATAATAGTTATTATTTCCAATAATTGAGTTTTAAGAACTTAACTTCCAATGTAAGTTATTCATCTTGAGAGTAGCTTCAATATGAGCAAATGAAGTTTTTGTATGTGAGTTCCTGTTTGAATCTGTTCAAATTTTGATTGGTGAATATGGAATGATGTAGGAGCTTTTACTGTTTTGCTCTTCATTTTACAGAGTGAAAATTAATTATGTTTGGTTATGAAATTTACTTTCCAGGATACCATGATGATGGGTGCAGACTACTACCAAACAGAATCTGAAATTGCATCTCTGCTAGCAGAGGGAAAGGTTCCAGTAGGCGTAGGACAGAATACCAAAATTAGGTAGGATTTAATTGTGTTGATAATCCCAGTGCACATATGTGTGCACATGCGTGATAGGGAATAATTAGAAATGATTAATGTTTCACAACTGATTGCTGTCTTAGAAGTTCATAATGAAATGCCTTAGTCTATTAACTAATTTCTAATGTCAACTATCTTGAAGGAATTGCATAATTGATAAGAATGCCAGGATTGGAAGAGATGTGGTCATCACAAATGGTGATGTAAGAATGGCTTTCTGCACTCGTTAAATTTTGAATTGCTTTGCACTTCAAGCTTATCCAAGTTATTGAAGAATGGTGTATTACTGTTCATTTACACACTGCTTAAGGAAATTTTTTTGACTTCTCAGGGTGTTGAGGAAGCAGAAAGGCTGAACGAAGGGTTTTACATTCGGTCAGGGATTGCGGTCATACTGAAGAATGCAACAATTAAAGATGGAACGGTCATTTAGATCTTTCACACTTGAAAAGACTTCATGTCCAGATTGAGCCAGTGTTGCAAGCATTAGCCAGCTAGTTTTGGGTTTAAAATTGCATGCAGTAATATACGCTAGCAGGAATGCCCCTATATATGTAAATCACTAGTTCCTTAGATATCTGTAGGAAGGCCTCCTAGTTGCTGAATAAAAAGAACTGTTGCTTGATTCAATTTAGTAGTTCAAACTGCATTCTTAGTCTCTCTGTACATTAGTCACACTTCAATTTTGCCTAAATAATTTTAGTCTCTGCACGTTTGTGATAGTTTCAACTTTGTCTTTAGACTTTTAATTGTATTAAGTTCGTCCTTCAACTTTCAACATGAGACCCCTCGGACAATTAAATGTGTTAATTTCATTCTTTAATTTTCAAAATGAAGTCAATGTCACCCATCAATTTTCAAAATTATGTCAATTTTATTCTTATAAGTGGATTTTATTAAAAATAAAATCGACTTGATTTTGAAAATTAAATGACATAATTAAAAGTTGAGAGATGAAATTGACACAGTTAAATGTATAGGGACCAAGTTGAAATTACCCCATTGTGGGAGGGCTAAAAAGTATAATTTGCCTTCTATTTATTTTTACTAGAAGCCCATGACTGATGCTAAAGCTAAAAATATTAGACACTTTGCTTAATACATAGGTGTAAATCTCAAAACTCTTTTCCAATGCTACTCTCTTGGATAAACAAATATCATCTATAACAGATAATTCACCTCTTAGAAGTCGTACATTTCCGGTACACAGCCTACAATGCTGGTAATCTGTAACTACTCTTAATATAGTTGGGATTCTCTTTGCTCAATTTTCATTATTATTGTCCTTGCCTTAAATCTCTCTAGCTTTCTTCCACTTCTCAATGTTTCTCAGCCTAGCATACAACTATCAAATCCTACTTAGCCTTTGAGACTCTAGAGCAATCAAAATAGCTGTTGAGGAATTCTCACTGAGGATTACTTCATACCCATCTCCGAAAGAGTCCATTCCTGCAGCTAGAAGTTGCCAGAACAAGCCACCAACAGCTGCACCTCCACCTCTAGCATTTAAATAGATTGTTGAGTAAACTGTGTTGAAAAGCTGGTCCCTTTGTGCAATACCAGACAACTTCAAAGATTTTCCAAACTCAGCAATGAGAACTGGCTTGTGAAGGATATTCTGTGCATCTTGTGTATGATCATTAAGCCAACTGTTCAAAAATAAGAGTTGGCTTTCATCACTTGAGCCAGGCAACCTGCTCATCAAAGCGGAAACTTTCTTTTATTGGGTCCATACCATTGTTCAGGGTATGCGTGAACTGTGGCAAAGTCGATGCCAGGGATTTGATTATTTGTGATGAAATCTGTCCCTACTTGAATATTAGGATTTGATCGCTGCTTTGATACTCCATAAAACCCTTATAGACCAATTTCTAGCAAGTGTTTTCCATCTATGGATTTTAGGTAGGGTGCCATCTCTGCAATCCAGGCCTGTCAGAGAAACGCATTATAGTAAAACATTAAAACCACACACACACATATATATGCTTTCTTTTGCCCATTGAAATTTAATATCTTTTTCTTGTTTGACTCTATTGGTTAGTGTGTGACTGGTATTATATGCATGACAAAATAATAGCCCTGTTTCACATTTCCTTATGCTGAAGGCATTGGTGAAGACTGGAGCTCTTCCTCTCATGAAAACGAGCCTTATCTCCCTGGGATTTCCCTAGGGCTTTTTCCATCTTTCCTAAACTCTCTAATCCTCTTTATCTCTCTATCAACTACTTGTCCCTTAAACCACTTTTGGTATCACGTTGTTCTGGCTGTTCATTAGTGCTTAAGAAAACAACTATGGCTGACGATGTTGTTCATAGTATGGTAAACCTTAAGTTGACGTCTGAGGAAGAAGAAGAAATACAGGTCTCGGAGGAGAGCAGATCGGAGGAAATTGATAGCTGTGCATTAAGCCTAATAGGAAAATTTCTTACGTGTAAGCCATACAATCGAAAAGCAGCAAAAAATACTCTTCGGAAAGCGTGGGGGTTAGACAAGGACTTGCAAATATCGGAGGTGGGTTCCAACCTGTTTCAATTCAAGTCTCATTCTGAATATGACCTTGACCGTATTTTCCGAGGGGGGCTGTGGAGTTTTGATAACCAACTGTTGATGCTCACTCAGTGGAAGGCAGGAAAGAGTGCAAAAAATGTCGTCTTGGAGCATGCTTCAATGTGGATTCAGATTTGGGGCATGCCTTTCGATATGATGGCCTCGAAGGTGGGCAATGGAGATAGGGAATAAGATGGGTGTCGTTGAGGAGGTTGAACGACGACGACGGGCTGATGAACAAAACCTTTTCTTACGAGTTATGGTTATGCTACCCATTTCCAAACCCATTCGTAGAGGTGGATTTCTAATGGGGTTGGATGGAAAGAGGCATTGGGTTGACTACAAGTATGAAAGGCTGCCGATGTTCTGCCATTTTTGTGGAGTCCTAGGACATGATCTCAAACATTGCCAGGCACACTATGAAGAATCTAAAAAGTCTGCCAATATGGAATACCAATACGGGGACTGGTTAAGGGCATCCAATGGGAGAAATAGATCCCCCCCCCATGTCGGCGGAATGCAAATCCGCATGGTGATGAGTTGGGTGAAGAAGAAGACAACCAAGCAGTGGGGAGGAGTGGGATGGGAGCAACGGCGAAGACGGCGGCTAGGGTTTTCGCTCCCAGTAACGTGCACACAAACGAACTTGGAAAGAACGAGATCCACGGAGCCGTTACAGATATTCAATCATAAGCTACGGAGAAGATCACGCAAGTGAATAAATGCAAGGCTGAACACATGCCGAGTTTAATGCATGGGGAGGATTTGGATATTAACTTGAACGTAGACAAAGACAATGGGCTTGAGGAAGGAAATAAGGAAATGGGCTTGTCTATTTCACGGCCCAATAAACAAATGGGTAAGTGGACTCGGCTTAACAGAATGGAGGTTAGGCTGAATGAGTCAAATAAACCTAATAGCTTGACTTTGTTGGGGAAACGGTCTGTTGAAGATCCTCTGTTTTTGAGCTGCAAAACAGGGGCTGCAACGTGCTCTCAGAAAAGAACCAAAGTTGATATTGATGATGGTGTTTTAGACTCTACATCGGCGGGGGTGCATGACCACCCTTGCCGGGAACAATGAAAATACTCAGCTGGAACTGCCAAGGGCTTGGGAACCCTTGGGCAGTTCGAAACCTTCGCAAAATAGTGAAGGAACAAGCTCCCTCTATTTGTTTCCTCATGGAAACTAGACTGGACAGAGAAGGTGTGAATTATTGGTGCAAGGAACTACCCTATAAAAACAAGTTTGTTGTTAAAAAACCGAGTTTAGGTGGTGGACTGCCTATGATGTGGAAGGAGGATATCGGACTCGATGTCTTTAAGTTCTCAGACAACCAAATTTCAGCGACGGTGACCGAAAGTGATGGTTTTCAGTGGGTACTAACTGGTTTTTACGGGTGGCCGGAAACACAAGAACGGTATAAATCTTGGGCTCTCCTTTCTCATATTTGCTCTCTAGTTAATGGTGCTTGGATGTGTATAGGTGATTTCAACGAGATGTTAAGCTCGTCGGAAAAACTAAGTTGCAGACCAGTTCCTCCCCGACAACTGGATGCATTCCGTGCAGCCTTGGAACATTGTAATTTGATGGACTTGGGTTTTATTGGATATCCATTTACTTGGGATAACCGGCGACCAGGGACAGCTAACACAAAAGAACGACTGGACAGAGCGGTTGTGAACCAGATGTGGAGGTCTAAATTTCCTGGAACTACTGTGACTCAAATTATGTCGCATACATCAGACCATCTGCCTCTGACACTTCAAAACAAGGAACCTCTGAAACATAGCCATAAAGGTAAACGTGGCTTTAAGTTTGAAGAAGCATGGTTGCTTTGGGATGGATGTGAACAGGTGATTTAGGATGCTTGGAATAATGGAGAAGGAGGTTCTTCAGCCTTAGAAACAGTTCGAATGAAGATTGGTGGATGTGCTTCGGAGTTGCTTGTGTGGGGTGCATCTAAAACTACTCCAGGCATGGAAGAAATAAAAAACTTACAAAAAAGAATTGAGGTTCTTAACCAGGCTCCACCAACTCAACAAAATAGAAGTGAATTCCTCCAGGCTAGCAAGGAGTTGGATGAATGGCTTAGAAAGCAGGAAATTTATTGGGCCCAGAGATCAAGGGTTAACTGGATTAAACATGGTGATAAAATTCAAAAAAATTTCACATAAAAGCATCCCAACATAGACAGAAAAATCTTATCCAAGGAATTTTGGACACACATGATGATTGGGTGGAAGATATTGAAGGTGTGGCAGATGTGGCAGTGCAGTACTTTAACAATTTATTCTCCATAGGACCGTGTACAAGAATTGAGGAGTGCCTTGAAGCCATACCAAATAGCGTGACTAGTGAAATGCAACAGATGCTGACCAATGAGTTCAATGAAGATGAAATAAAAGCAGCTCTATTTCAAATGGGACCCACTAAGGCGCCTGGACCTGATGGTATGAATGCCATTTTTTACCAAAAATTTTGACATATTGTTGGTGATACTGTTGTGTTTGCTGTTCTTGAATTTCTTAATAATGGTCATATGTTGCCTGAACTAAATCATACCCATATTGTACTCATCCTTAAAATAAAAAATCCTGTTAAAATGTCTGACTATAGACCCATTAGCCTTTGTAATGTTATTTACAAAATTATTGCAAAGGTGTTGGCAAACAGATTGAAACAGGTATTATCTCAGATTATTGCTCCAACACAAAGTGCTTTTGTTCCTGATAGATTGATCACAAACAATGTCCTTGTGGCATATGAAGCATTACACACGATGCATGGCCGGAAAAAGGGTAAAATAGGGAATCTAGCTTTGAAGTTGGATGTGAGCAAAGCCTATGATAGGGTGGAATGGAGTTTTCTGAAGAAGATTATGCTTAAATTGGGTCTCCCAGGATGTTGGGTTGATAGAGTGATGAGCTGTATTTCCACAACCTCCTTTTCTGTACTGATTAATGGCAAACCTTATGGTATGATTACTCCTACTAGAGGTCTCCAGCAGGGAGATCCCTTATCACCCTATTTATTTCTCTTGTGTGCAGAAGGTTTCACATCTCTTTTGCAGAAAGCAGAAATAGAGGGACATATCCACGGTGTTTCTATTTGCAGGAGAGCCCCAAAAAATCTCACATCTCTTGTTTGCTGATGATTCTCTCTTATTTTGTCAAGCTTCAGAGAAGGAGACACAGGAGATACTGTAGATTCTGAAGTTATATGTGGAAGCCTCGGGTCAGTGTATAAATATGGAGAAGTCTTTAGTCTATTTTAGTAGCAATACATCATCTCAGAAAAGGGAGTTGATCAAAGCCATGCTTGGTGTGAGTGAAGTGGAGAGGTTTGAGGCCTATCTGGGGTTACCAACTTTGGTAGGGAGGAGTAAATATCACACATTTTCTTTTCTGAAAGATAGAGTGTGGAAAAAACTTCAAGGATGGAAAGGTAAAATTCTATCAAGAGCAAGAAAGAAGATTTTAATAAAGGCCGTGACTCAGTCAATTCCAACGTACACTATGAGTGTCTTTCAGTTGCCGATTAAATTATGTGAGGAGCTTCAATCTATGTGTGCACGATTTTGGTGGGGACAGGTTGGAAATAAGAGGAAGATTCATTGGCTAAGCTGGGACAAACTCACTAGACCAAAAAGAGAAGGAGGGATGGGATTCAAGGATCTACACCAATTCAATTTAGCAATGCTTGCCAAACAAGGTTGGAGGTTGATGCAAGATCAAGATTCTCTACTATTTCAATGCTTGAAAGTCAGGTACTTCCCACGAGGTCAGTTTCTGGAGGCCACTGACTCGCCGAACAGCTCCTACACATGGAAGAGCATCATGGCAGCAAAATATATTTTGAAAAGAGGGACATACTGGAGAGTAGGTAATGGGCGCCATATTCGGGTTCTTAATGAGGCTTGGATTCCAAACCATATTATAAATAGAGTGCTTCATCCAACATCCAACACCCAACATCGAAGAAGGGATGATGGTTGCTAAGTCGATGGATCCGGATTCTAGAGGTTGGGACCGTGAAGGCATTTGGCAAAAGTTCACCATGAGGATGCTGAAGCCATTTTGCGTGTACCTTTAAGCTACAGAAATATAGCTGATACGATGGTTTGGAGTGGCGAGAAATCAGGTGTGTATTCGGTAAAGTCGGGGTATCGTGAGGCACAAAAAGCTTGGAAGGAGCTGAACTGGGCTGAATGTTCTAGGGGAGTTGTGGGAGGAGAGGTGTGGAAGACCCTATGGAAGCTAAAGATACCAAACAAAATTAAGGTCTTTGGCTGGCGAGCTTGTCGTGGCATTCTGCCAACTCAGGTAAACCTGTCCAAGAAAAGGATCATTACAGACAACTGCTGTGAAGCTTGCAAGATGGAACCAGAAACTGAAATCCATGCATTATGGAACTGTGGTGTGGCGCCGGACATATGGTCTGGTTGTCCAGTTAGATTGCAGAAGTACCATGTGGGTCCGGAGGATATGTTACAACTATGGGAGGAGCTGCTGGCTAGGCTCACTATTGACGAGCTAGAATTATTCCTAGTGCAGGCTTGGACAATTTGGAATCAAAGAAATGCTTTGATACATGGGAAACAACTGCAGGCACCTGGAGTTCTGAATAGAAGGGCAGAAGACTATATTGATGAATTTCGGCATGCTCAATCTCATTTAACCACAAGTTCACCAAGCACGAACCCGACTAGTTGGAAGCCACCACCTCTGAACCGGTTCAAGCTAAATTTCGATGCGGCGATATTTAAGGAGGAAGACGCTTCAGGTTTCGAAGCTATTATTCGGAATGATCGAGGCGAGGTTATGGCTGCATTTTCCGGCAAGGGACCACCGGTGTCATGCAGTGAGGAAGCTGAAATTCTCGCTGGTAGACGTGCAGTGGAGTTTGCTTTGGAGTGTGGATTTAAGGAGATGGTGGTTGAAGGAGACAACCAATCGGTCATGACTGCGCTGGCGAGGAAGAGAAATCTGTCATCTTGTGTTGGCCATATTCTGCAGGACGTGCTCTATTTGCTACAAGCTTTTGGATGGTCACAAGTTCAGTTTGCAAAAAGGAGTGCCAATACAGTAGCCCACTCATTAGCTAGGCATGCAAAGTATGTGTCACATGATGTAATCTGGCTAGAGGAGACCCCTCTACCTGTAGTGCAAGCCGTGTATCTTGACTCTATTGCTATCTAATGAATCATGAGGAAGTTTCCCTCTTCAAAACAAAAAAAAAAAAAAAAAAAAAAAGTGTACACTATTAGTTATTAGTGTTTGTTCGGTTGTGGCTGAAAAAAAAATGAGAGAATAGAAAATGGGAAAGAAGTACTACTGGGCGCCCTTGGTGTGATGGTCACATCACAAGTATAAAGATCTTGTGGGGTGGGGGGCAAGGGCCAAGTTCAATTTTTCAGGAGGGAGCTTTATGTACATATATACTTAGGAGTGTGCGCGATTAGGTCAGTGCGGTGTTTTCCCAAATTTATTACCGAACCAATAAGGATCAGTTTCCCCATAACCGCAACTGATGCACCCCACCAAGGATCGGTTTTCCAACCTACAACAGTGGATTTTTTGCATTTGATTCATCGGTTTTATAGGTTTGAAAAAAAAAAAAAAAGTTAGTCATTACTCAATCACAATTAGGTCCAACAATAACAATAACATAATTATTTTTTTTGACCAAATAAATTCTTTACAATGAATAATAAATCTTATCATAAATCTTATTTATATTTTATATTATCAATATCTTAAGTTAAATTAGTATTATTGCTTTTGCGGGGAAAAAAAAGTCAGAACTAGTGCAAGCCAACTATAAACCATGTAAACCACAAAAGCTAATAGGAACTTAGATATTTTTTGTCAACTTCAATAAAATATACTTAGGATCCATTTGGGATCAGCTTATTTTGCTGAAACTGAATTTTTTTTTTCTGAAAGTACTGTAGATGAAGGTAAAAGTTAGCTGAAATAGTATAGTGAAATCTTTATTATTATTCGGTTGAACTTCCTTACACTTAAAAAAAAAAATTATTTTTATTAGTGTTTGTTTGGTTGTGGGTGAAAAAAAAAAAAAAGAGAATAGAAAATGAGAAAGAGGTACTACTGGGTGCCCTTGATGTGATGATTACACCACAAGTACAAAGATCTTGTGGGGTTGGGGGGGGGGGGGTAAGGGCCAAGTTCAATTTTTCAGGAGGGAGCTTTATACACATATATACACTTAGGGGTGTGCGCGGTTAGGTCAGTGCAGTGTTTTCCCAAATTTATTACCGAATCGATAAGAATCAGCTTCCCCATAACCGGAACTGATGCACATCGCCAAGGGTCGATTTTCCGACCTATAACGGTGCAGTTTTTTGCAGTCAATTCATTGATTTTATAGGTAATTGAAATATATATATATATATATATATAAACAATGTTAGTCATTACTCAATCACAATTAGGTCCAGCAATAACAATAACATAATAATTTTTTTGACCAAATAAATGCTTTACAATGAATAAATCTTATCATAAATATTTTTTATATTTTATATTATCAATATCTTAAGTTAAATTAGTATTAGTGCTTTTGCGGGGAAAAAAAAGTCAGCACTAGTGCAAGCCAACTACAAACCATGTAAACCATAAAAGCTAAAAGGAACTTAGATATTTTCGTCAACTTCAATAAAATATACTTAGGGTTCGTTTGAGATCTGCTTATTTTGCTGAAACTGAAAACTTTTTACTGAAAGTACTGTAGATAAAGATAAAAGTTTTATAGATAAAAGTAAAAGTTAACTGAAATAGTACAGTGAGACTTATGAATAATACCAAAAAGTGCAGTAGGACTCATAAATAGTAGCAAAAATAAGCTGAATAGTAAAATAAATTGGAAAAAATAATTTTTGCCAAATGGGCACTTAGTAAACACAGTACTCAAAATCACAAGACATTGTTATGCAGACAAAAAAAATACATAGAGATAACTGCATAGTCACAGAGAGAGTGAGAGATCTGTACCACTTAGAGCTATGCAGATGGCAAGAGCAAGAGACAGATTTGCACAAAATTGGGGTAGATTTAAGCAGATGATTAGAGACTTAGGCAAAAAAGTAGATGTGTTTGCAGCATAGTTTCGGTGGCGTAAGGAGGATTTTTTTTCTAGTAATTTACTAAGAATGTTTTTATTTTTATTTTTTAATCTCTATATATGAATCAGTTGGTACAGTTTGTGGGTTGGTTTTGAAAATCAACTCCGATTGTGTCATTGCACCGGTGTCGAAAGGGTCACCAGGTTCTGTTTGTTGGCATCAGCTCCTTTGGTCGGCCCAAAGTTCAGTGCGATTTAGTCAGTGAGGTTTGGTCATTACTCATCTTTATATATACTTAGATTAAGTTAGAGTAGAATTTCTATCTTGTATCAAAAAGAGAAGAAGAAAGAGATTGAAAAGTGGGGGATAAAAGAGATTTTAGTTTTTTTCTTATGATGTTTGATTGGGGGTGAAAAAGTGAAAGAATGAAAAACTTTTTTGTTTAGTTAAGAAAAAAAAAAGATGGAAAATATATATAATTTGTATAAATTTGCTCTCATGCCCCGAAAAAGACAATAATCAAAGAAAAAAAAAAACTCGAAACAATCAAACAAATGAGTACCAGAAAATGACAAAATTCAAAGAAAGAAAGAAAAACAAAACAAAACAAAACTCATTTGAACGTTGCCCAAGGCAATTTTGGTCCAACACACTCGAAAATTTTGTTCAGTCTTTCTCTTCACTTTTCTCTCCAATTTAAGGAGATTACATTTTGGTAGGCTTAGAAGAAAACACTCGCCCCACCAAATTTTTCTCTAAAAATCACCCCAATGATACCCAAAAGAATATTGTTCTCTCCACTTTCTCTCCTCCCTTTTCCACCCCAAAAATTACCCCAACAGGACTTTGTTCTAAAAGGTAGATGCCCCTCAATGTGCACAATTAATTCCACTTAATATCCCCCTATGATGATGGGTGCAGACTACTACCAAACGGAATCTGAAATTGCATGATAGGGAATAATGAGAAGTGATTAATGTTTCACTTCACAACTGTCTCAGCCAAAAAAATAAAAAAAGTTTCACAACTGAATGCTGTCTTAGAAGTTCATAATGAAATGCCTTAGTCTATTAACTAATTTCTAATGTCTACTATCTTGAAGGAATTGCATAATTGATAAGAATGCCAAGATTGGAAGAGATGTGGTCAGCAAAAATGGTGATGTAAGAATGGCTTTCCGCACTCTTTAAATTTTGAATTGCTTTGCACTTCAAGCTTATCCAAGTTATTGAAGAATGGTGTATTACTGTTCATTTACACTCTGCTTAGGGAAATTTTTTTGACTTCCCAGGGTGTTGAGGAAGCAGAAAGGCCAAACGAAGGGTTTTACATTCGGTCAGGGATTGCGGTCATACTGAAGAATGCAACAATTAAAGATGGAACGGTCATTTATATCTTTCACACTTGCAAAGACTTCATGTCCAGATTGAGCCAGTGTTGCAAGCATTAGCCAGCTAGTTTTTGGTTTTAAATTGCATGCAGCAATAAACACTAGCAGGAATGCCCCTATATATGTAAATCACTAGTTCCTTAGTTAGATATCTGTAGGAAGGCCTCCTAGTTCCTGAATAAAAAGAACTGTTGCTTGATTCAATTTAGTAGTTCAAAGTTCAAACCGCATTCTCTGTACATTAGTCACACTTCAATTTTGCCTAAAAAATTTTAGTCTCTGCACATTTGTCATAGTTTTAAATTTCTCTTTATACATTTAATTGCATTTAGTTCATCCTTCAACTTTCAATATGAGATCCCTCAAAATTAAATGTGTTAATTTCATCCTTTAATTTTCAAAATGAAGTCAATGTCACCCATCAATTTTCAAAATTGTGTCTCTCAAAAAAAAAAAAAAAATCAAAATTATGTCAATTTTATTCTTATAAGTGGATTTTATTAAGAATAAAATCGGCTTGATTTTGGAAATTAAATGACATAACTAATTAATTATTATTATTATTATTATTATTTTGTTGAGAAACCAGGCTAAACTTTGATTAAAAGGAGTCGACTAAATCAGCTTAAAGTACAACTGAAAATTGTGGTGAAACATCCTCCATCCACACTAAAAAATCCGAAATGTCAAAAGCATATCTTGCTAAACAATGAGCAACAAAATTAATCTCTCTTTACATGAGAGTAAAGCAATTGATCAAAATTACCTGCACTAAACTTAGCGTCATCGATCATCAACCCAAAAGAAGATAAAGACCTGCGATCACTCGATAAGGCTTTCATGATTGTGAGTGAATCACCTTCCAACGCAGCTTTGGTAATGCCAATCTCTGCCGCGAAAGACACCACCTTAGCTGCTGCCAAAGCCTCCACTTCGTTGCTGCTATAAACTTGAGGTAAACGTTGGGAACAAGATGCAATGACTTGACCCAAGTTATTTCTAATTACCACACAAATGCCTGATGCATTAACACTAGGAAAAACAGCTTCGTCGAAATTAATTTTCATTAAATCCGCCGGAGGAGGTTGCCATCTAGTTCTGGGATTGATTGTCTTACCAACATTGGTGTTGCAGATGGTTGACAAGCCGTGAACTCAGCAAGCTTCTCTTTAGAAATCTGGAAAATCTAATGGAGTGAGGCAGCAGCATGGTTGAGCTGAGCTTGATTACGTCGATTCCATATCCCCCACGCTATCATTGCAAAAGTTCACTTTGCTTGACTGTGTGAGTATCTATGAGAGTAACTCATTGAAATTCAGGAAGTTGGCATCTTGGCGCGCTTGATAGTGGGTAGTCCTCTCCCAAACCGTGTCTAATTCCTTGCAAAGCCAAAAAGCATGCAACGGTGTCTCATGGGTAGCATGGCAGCGATCACAAAGTAGATCCTCGATGATTGTACGTCGGACTAAGGCCTCTTTAGTTGGCATCACACCTTGGCATGCCCTCCACAGCAGATTTTTAACTTTGTTAGGAATTTCAAGAGATCAAATCCCTTTCCACAGGTTTGTGTTCATACTTGAATCCTCCTGCGTGTAACCCAGCTCGGCTTCCTCCTTGAGGAACCTATAACCCGTTTTACATGTGTACTGCCCATCTTGCGTATGTGGCCATATCAAGACATCCTCAGCAACTCTACGGGTCAGTGGGATTGTTTTAATAATTGCTGCTTCCTCTTGGGAGAAAATCTCATCAATCAATTCATTCCACTTCTGTGCACTTTCATTAATCAACACTGCCACGGGACAATCAACCGTTGACTCAGTTGGATATGAAGCCACTAGGGATGAGAGTTTCCTTGGAATTCATATGTGCTGCCATATATTAATTGATTTCCCATCCCCAACTCTCCATCTAGCCCCTCTTTGTATAACATCTCTCCCCTTTAAGTATGCTCCTCTAGGCATACGATCCTCCCCTTGAATTCGTGGCCTCCATGATTGAACAATTTGGAAAAAAAACGTGCTTTGAACACCTTATAAAATAGAGATGATCTATTATGTAATAGACGTCAAGTTTGCTTTGCCAATAAAGAGTCATTATAGAGAGCCAAATCCCGAAATCCCATTCCACCCACCATTTTTTATTTTGTCAACTCATCCCACTTTACCTAATGAATTTTCCTATAGTCACCTCGTTGCCCCCACTAGAATTTTTTAATTAGTGCTTCAATATCGTGGCACAAACCTAAAGGAATTTTGAAGCATCCCATAGTGTAGGTTAGGATTGCCTGGATCACCGATTTTATTAAGACTTTCTTTCCAGCTTGTGATAGTAGTTTACCTTCCCAACCTCGAAGTTTTCTCCACACCCTCTCTTTAATATAATTGAAGCTTGATTTCTTTCCTTTCCCCACCAATGAAGGAAGCCCCAGATACTTCTCATATTGTAAAATATCTTGCACACTTAGGGTTTGTTTAATACTTGATTTAATATCATCCAAAGTAGATCTACTAAAGAAAAGAGTTGTTTTATCCCTGTTCACCTTTTGGCCTGAAGCCCCCTTATAAACCTCCAAAATTTTTAAAACATTGGCACACTCTTCCATTGTTGCCCTGCAAAATAGGATACTATCGTTTGCAAATAAGAGATGAGTTAGTTTTGGACCCCTCCTACAGAGAGAGAAGCCATGAATATCTCCATTCAATTTAGCATTTTTGATCAACCCATTCAACCCTTCAGTACACAGCAAGAAAAGGAAGGGGGATAATGGGTCACCCTGTCTAATACCTCTAGATGGGTGAGTAAGGCCTCTCGGTTCCCCATTCACTAAAACAGAATATGTCACTATTTTAACACAAGTCATGGTCAGATTAATCCATCTTTCGTTGAATCCCATCTTCCTCATGATTCCTCAAGGAAAATCTACTCAACTCGATCATATGCCTTACTCATATCCAGTTTAAGTGCCATGAATCCCGAGGAGTCGGAATTATATTTTTGCAAATAGTGTAATGTTTCAAAGGCAACTAAGATATTATCAGAAATTAACCTATCTTTGGTAAAAGCTGACTAGTGCTCTGTGACAATGGTGGGAAGGATAGTTTTTAGTCGATTGGCTAAAACTTTAGAGAAAATTTTATACAACACATTACAAAGACTAATAGGGCAAAATTGAGTGACATATTCAGGATTTTCAGTCTTTGGAATGAGTGTGATAAAAGTGTGATTTACAAGGTGGGGTAAGGTACCTGTGTTTAGCAAAGATAAAATGGAGAAAGTCACATCCTTGTCCACTGTCCCCCAAAAGTGCTGGTAGAAGAGAGGTGGCATTCCATCTAGACTTGGTGCCTTAAGTGGAGCCACCTGTTTCAAAGCTGCTGAAACTTCACACTCCCTGAACTCACGTGACAGGTAAGAATTCATCTCATCCGTAATTAATTGAGGGACATACGCTAACACATTGCTGGAATTTTCAGGAGTAGAAGTTGTAAAAAAATTCTGATAGTAACCTGTCAACACGGCAGCAATCTCGTCAAGGTGAGTTTTCCAGTCATCCATCTCATCTCTAATTCCCCTAATCTGATTTTTTCGAAATCTTTTTGTTGCCTGACTACGGAAATACTTCGTATTCTTGTCACCTTGGCTAGCCCATAGTAGCTGTGACCTTTGAGCCCACATCCTCCCCTCCCTATACATGAGTACCCCAATTTTGGCTTTTAATTCCCTTACTCGATGATTAACTCCACTGACTTGTGCTTCAATTTCAGCCTACTCAACAACTCTCTCTTTTTTATTAATTCTTGTCTCACATTACAAAATACATTGCGATTCCACCAAAGTAAGTCCATACCATACTTCTCAATTTTTGCCAAAATTCCATTGCTCAAATCTGACCCAATCGTAGAGCGCCAGGTTGCCTGTACAGTTTCTCCACAACTTGGGTTGGACAACTACATTTCCTCAAATCGAAATGGTTTTTTTTCTTTGGGGAGTCTCTATAGGTGCAAGAACAATAAGAAGCGGACAGTGGTCTGAAGAGTCAAATTGTAGATGATGAACTCGAGACCCTAGGAATTTCAAAAACCACCCATTATTGGCTAATCCTCTATCAAGCCTCTCCCATATAGATCTTCCATTCTCAAAGTGTCTAGCCCATGTGAATTTCGGACCTACATACCCAAGATCCATGAAGCTACACTCGTCAATAACATCTCGGAACAATTACATTTGGTTGTGAGGCCTCCACACACCTCCCAACTTCTCATCTTGTCTTGTAATCTCATTGAAGTCCCCCCATACATAACCATGGAATAACCGGTTTAGAATTAAGAAGTCTCAATTTATTCCAAGCCTCACTTCTTTTTGCTGTCTCTGGTTCGCCGTAAAATCCTGTTAAGCACCATTGATTACTTGTATTTTAGTCGATGGTTGCATCAATGTAATACTTATGCGAACCTTTTACCTTCAAATTTACTAATGATTTCCAAAAAAGAACCAAACCACCTCCTCTCCCTTCTCGTTGAACCACCCACCGATGGTCAAACTCAATGTTTCATTGTACTGTATCTAGCCTTGCTTCATCTGTTGGTGTTTCGGCTAAAAAAAGGATAGATGGATCTTTTGCTCGTATAATCTCTACAAGCTCTTTTCCTATACGCAGGTTCCCAAGCCCACGACAGTTCCATACTAGGCAACTCATTGCTCTTGGCAAGGCTAATGATCAGCCTCCGCCACTTCAAAAAATCCTTCAACATCACTCTGATAAACTTGTTGTCTTTTGGAAGGTAAATCATAGCAAATAACCATATCTGATGTAGCCCTTTTTTGACCTGAGAGTGATTCAATTGCTAACCTTGCCATGGGGTTTGCTTCTCCCACTCTGCGAGACCACTTAGGAAGAACACACAATTGGATAGAGGGCGTGGGAGCCCTAGCCAAATCATGAGGGTCACGTGCTTCATTATTCTAAGCTTGGGCTGAAGGGCACTTAAGTGCACGTGAGTCAGAGTCAGCATGATTAATTGAATTAAAATCCTGATGATCAGACTTGGCCAACTCAACATCGATCTCTTTCAATTGCATATCAAAATCCTTGACTTGCTCTTCAGTAACCGTTTTGGGCATGAAGTCCCGATTTATCACGTTATGAAGTCTGTGCGCATGAATTTAGGCCCCATGTTATGGTGATTAAATGTAGTTTTAACGTTGCCAGCTAGCCCATGGACTTCCCCCTCCTGTGGTACACCTCCTTCCCTGCTGTTACAACCGCCTGAACCCTCCGATGGTCCTTGACTCACCGTGGATTGCCCGTGGACTTGACAACCAGCGTGGGACTAGGACTAATAGTTCCTGATTTTTTCTTCGCTGAGTAAAATCCAGGCACCGTGACTATACTCTTCCTTGACGGCACAAAAGTAGGTGCGCGTATACTCGAACCAAATTGACGATCTTCTGGTCGGAGTGGCCCCTCACTTTCTATCCAGATAGCACAATCCTTGTCAACATGAGTTAGGCGACCACACCAGTAGCACAGGTTCGGAAGTCTTTCGTACTTAAAACTCACCCACACTTGCTTATCATTCTCCAGAGAAACCAAACATCCACAGCACAAAGGTAAAGATAGGTCGATAGAAATTTTAAGACGTAAAAAACTCCCACCATCTGCATCTTTTGGGTCCTTTGGTCGAGAGACATCTCCAATGACCTCACAAATTTTTTCAGCAGTAGCCACTGTCATATACCGTAATGGAACACCGTGGATTTGAACCCACTCGTCTTCTCAAACTTGAGCTCATGTAGAGGGGTCTCTTTCTCATATCGTTCCATTGCAACTAGGTGCTTGTCAAAGCTCCGCAGTTCACTCATAAGGATTCTGTCAACATCATTGTTATCATCAAAAGTAAAAAGGATTTTATGATCACCCAGAGACTTAATCTTAAAACCATTGTGGGACCTCCACAATGGAGTGAAGGTTCTAGCGATAACATCGATACTTAAAGCTCTCTTAGTAAAAAACTTGGTTGCGATGGAGAATTCTGGGACTCCATCATCTTTTGTCAGGCTGCAACCAGGATCCTCTCTCTCTCAGACACAGAAAGTCTGTTCCAATTCTGTGCGAGATCATCCATAGTAATGATTGAAAAAAAATCACTCTCCTCAGTCTTGTTTCCTAATCCCCTGAAAGAGACAACCCACTAGCAGAGGATTAACGTAGTTAATCCATGGAGACAATCAACACCTTCTTAGAGAAGGGACAAAAAGTTCTACTGCACTTGAGAAGCTAGAGCTCAAGTTGAGAGATGAATTTGACACAATTAAATGAATAGGGAAGAATTTGAAATTACCCCATTGTTGAAGGACTAAAAGTATAATTTATCTTCTATTTATTTTTAGTAGAAGCCCATGACTCCACGGAAAGCAAAAAATATTAGTCACTTAACAAATAATTCACCTCTTAAAAGTCATACATTTCCAGTACACAGCTTATAATGCTGGTAATCTGTAACTACTCTTATAATTGTTGTTACTCAATTTTCATTCTTATTGTTCTTGCTTTCTTCCACTTCTCAATGTTTCTCAGCCTAGCATACAACTATCAAATCCTACTAAGCTTCTGAGACTCTTGAGCAATCAAAATAGCTGTTGAGGAATTCTCACTGAGGATTACTTCATACCCATCTCGGGTAGTGTCCATTCCTGCAGCTAGAAGTTGCCAGAACAAGCTGCCAACAGCTGCACCTCCACAACTAGCAGATAAATAGATTGTTGAGTAAACTGTTTTGAAAAGCTGGTCCCTTTGTGCAATACCAGATGACTTCAAAGATTTTCCAAACTCAGCAAAGAGAACTGGCTTGTGAATGATATTCTGTGCATCTTGAATATGATCATTAAGCCAACTGGTCAAAAATGAGAGTTGACTTTCATCACTTGAGCCAGGCAACCTGTTCACCAAACAAAAAATCCCTCTTTAAGGAAATGGTTGCTAGTTAATTGTTAGTTTTAAGCAGAAACTTGAATCCATACCACTGATCAGGGTATGCGTGAACTGTGGCAAAGTCAATGCCAGGGATTTGATTATTTGTGATGAAATCTGTCCCAACTTGAATATTATTAGGATTCGATCGCTGCTTTGATGCTCCATAAAACCCTTCTAGACCAACTTCTAGCAAGTGTTTTCCATCTATGGATTTCAGGTAGGGTGCCATCTCTGTAATCCATGCCTGTTAGAGAAACGCATTATTGTAAAACATTAAAACCCCACACACACACACATGCTTTCTTTTGCCCATTGCAATTTGATATCTTTTTCTTGTTCGACTCTATTGGCTAGTGTGTGACTGGTATTATATGCATGACATAATAATAGCATGTTTCACATTTCCTTATGCTTAAGGCATTAGTGAAGACTGAATAGGTCAGCTCAGCAGGCCTTTGTGCCATGACAAATGCCTTCAATTCAAAATGATAAGTCATGGTTCAAGTCCAAGAATCAATCTCTCCAAAAGAAAAAGAAAAAAGTTATTTACTATTCGCTTATTCACTTCTCTTGGACCTTGCAAAAAATTGGAATTGAATATATTGGATACGACCTTTGTTTTTTTTAAAAGGCATTGATGAAACTAACTGTTTCTTAACTGATGCTAAAAGTTATATAATCAACTTGTCCAAATTCTAGTAAAAAAAAATGTACTACACAAAAATCTTGTGCATAAATTGAAAAGAAAAATGTTCCCTTTAAAAAAAAAAAAAAAGTACTCCTTAGATTTTAAGTAGCAGAAATGCAAAAGAGTCCTGTGTGCTAACCTGAATGGTCTTTCCTGATATATCCGAAGGGCACTTGGGCTCATTGATAAGCTCCCAGGCCATTATGGTTGGATCATCTTTGTAAGCAATTCCAGTCAAACTATTACGTCTTGTAAGAACAGTCTGTTACACAAAACAATAAAATAGTTAAATTACATAGAACAAGGAAAATACTAGTTTTACCTGTGTCATAAAATGTGTAAAGCCCGCCTCCCAAAATAAAATTACCAAATTCTTGAATTTACAAAGAAGCAATTTTTAGGGTAACTTTTATTTCCTTTGGTCCAAAGTTGTTAAAAGTGGTCTACCACAATTTGCCAAACTACTAGCAAATTAATGCAAACTCTTATCAGATTACCAAAAAAACGGTAGAGGAAATAATACAGCTAATGCTTCACGATTCATCATTCATATACCACTAATTTCAACTTCCTATTTATGGTCGACCCAACCATCCAATTACTTAGCCAAAAAAAAAAAAAATCGAAGAGCAAGTTTATAATATGAAACATTTAATATACAGCTAGCTCAAAAAAGAGAGTTTATAGTGTAATCTACCTTGATATTATTCTTGTAGTATCCCTTCACAACAGAATTGGTGAAGAAATCATCATCAGATGTTACAGATTGGCCCTGACCCCTTGCCCAGTCCACATACTGTTTCTTTCCTCCAAAGTCCGCATAGTTATTAACCAAACTCAACACTAACTTAATCCCATATTTTTTAGCTTCAGATATGACAAAATCCAACCCCTACAAAACGAAATCAAAACAAGAAAAAGAAATGTCTAAAAAAAACATTAAAGGGATAATTACATGTTACTATCCTAAACTATACCCTCAGTTGCACTTATCACGTTAAACTTTCAAAATGTAACTTGTATTTCACTTTATACTCTACCATCAATGGGGCTGTTAACTTGAAAAAAAAAAAAAAAAAATGTCACTTGTGACTCAAGTGACAACTACATACATGGCATCACATGAAAAGATGAAATTGCCCATTTTCAATCCCTTGAAACAAATGTTACGTAGCATCACAAGGTTTAAATTTGTTAAATAGTTTTCTTTTAAGGAATTGAAGAGGGGTAAATTGGTCTTTTCATGTGATACCACATGTTTAGAGATCATTTAAGTCACATGTGACATGTTTTTTTGTCCAAGTTAACCGTCCAATTGATGATAGGGTATAGAGTGAAACACGAGTTATAGTTTAGGTGGTAATTATGCATTTTGAAAGTTTAGGGGTGGTAACTGGTAAGTGTAAAATGTGGGGTGTAATTTTCAATAATAAAAAAGTTCAAAAGAAAATAATAATAATAATAATAATAATAATAATAATAATAATAATAATAATTTTGCTTATTAATACACTACACCAGAATAAATCTATTGCATTAAGTACTAATACAACAAAATTAGTATAATAGTATTAAATGCAATATCGCATCTACAAATAAAAAATTGTTGCAATAGTAACTTAAAAATGGTAAGCTATTACATCAACAATAATTAATTACTATAACTTCTAATTTTCAATTAGAATATATATTTTAATACCTTATAGCATTGGAAAAATTTGTTGAAATAACTTAAAATGAAGAAATCGATGCAAAAATTTGATACAAATTATTTTGCAATCTACTGCAACCCAAAAAAAAAAATTGACAATGAAGTTATCATTGGAATAACTTTATATAAATTATTTTATAATCTATTGTAATGACAAACATGAAGTTAGAGTGAAGATATTATTGCAATAACCTGATATCAATTATTTTACAATCTATTACAATGAAAAACATAAAATAATTATTTATTACAATGAATATATTGTAGCAATAATTTGATTCAAATTCTTTTGTCAATTATTTGCAATTTATTGTAAATTTGTAATAAAATTCATGAAGTAATAGTCTATTGTTACAAATATTTGAAGTTGTAAATTATAGCATCGAAGTTGTCATTAAAACATTTGAAATTTATTGTAACAAAATTTTTTATTGCACAAATCTATTATCTCAAATTTTATTGCAACACGTCGCATCAACTATTACAATAAACTCTGATATTATTGTAACAATTTTTTTCATTGTAAACATTTTTTTCTTATAGTGATAATTAGTTTTTGGATTAATGAACCAAAAGAAAAATAAAAACTAATTAACCTGGAACATTTGCTCATTGTAGGAGCCGGGAGAGGACTGCAGGGGTCTAACTCCTCCATCACTAAAAGCCCAAGTTCTTGCAATTGTAAGGCCATTGTTTTTAGCATCTTGGAAGGCAATTGAAACTTTGTCTCTCTGAGATGGGTCAAAGGCCACGTACATCATCCAGTAGGCATTAAACCCATTTGCATGGTAGGGTCTCCCATTCAACATAAACTGCATTCCTTTGGTTGTCACAAACCCATCATTTGGGTCTGCATGTAGCAAAATCCCATAGTTTTGAATCAAAAGAAGAACAAAGAAAGCTACACTCAATTGCTTCATCTTCTTTTTCCCTTCCTCTTCTTCTTCCACTCTATAAGGATTTCGTGGTCGTGTTCATGGAAGTATTTATAGATGGATTTGCTAAAAATGTACACATGGTTGGGCCCTTCAATGTGCAAAATTAATTTCACTTAGGTACATTTAGTAAACTGTAATAGATACTTAATATAATACTTATTCCTATGGTTTAATAATTCAGTAGTTTAGTTATATTTTTATTAAAAGGAATAGTCATTTTTTATGAATAGCTATTCCTTATGAATAGTTTTTCTTTAAAATAAGGAATAACTATTCATCTCTAAAAGGGTTGTAATAACTATTCCTTAGTAAATGTATTAATTTCTAAAATTAATATAATTCCAAATAAAAAAAAACTTTCCATATGCATATAACAACTATGAAAATAAAAAATCATAAAAAATTAACTAATCTCTCTTTCAAATTTAAAAAATATTATTTTTTAGAAAATATAATTATATGAGTAAGATATTTCCTAAAATATATTTTAAGTTTAATTTAAAATGTTTTCATTCTATTGTCTTTAGAATTCTATTATTGTGTTGTCACCAAACAAATAGTAATAAGTATTACATTATAACATCTTGTATTCGTTGTAATACTTATTCCTATTCCTTGTAATACTTATTCCATTGTCTTCAGGATTCTATTATTGTGTTGTCACCAAATAAATAGCAATAAATATTACATTATAATATCTTGTATTCCTTGTAATACTTATTCCTATTCCTATGTAATTACCGTAACAGTCTACCAAACGTGCCCTTAATATATCTCTAAAATTCGGATTCATCATTGTGTGTAAATTTGGACATATTAACATGATGTACAAAGCCTAAGATAAGGTTCTACCATGTATTATTGCTGGAGCTACCATGGCTTGACATGGGGTTAAATTTTGTATTTATTGATAATGATTTAGACAATTGGCACAATTTTTGAGAAAGCCAATTGGCACAATTTGATTTGTCCACCTCAACCTTATTGCTTACTATATGGTTTCTATGTATTATTAACAAATGTTATCCATAAACCTTAAAAACTATCATTAAATGTACATTATTAGTCTCACCAAATATTCCATTTTTTTTTCTTTTTTGGCTAAAAAAACTTTTCTTTTTTTGGTTAAACTTTCTTACAATAAGAATAGTAATCTTTATTACTGAGAATAAAATGTGCTATAATGGAATGACTAAACATATTCATTAGCTTGGTTGTGAATTGTAACATTAGAATAAAACTTAAGATCTATTTTAGGAAATATCTCGTTCATACAGTTATATTTCCTAGGAAATAATATATTTTAAATTTGAGAGAGATGAGTTATTTTTTATAATTTTTTATTTCCATAATTGTTACATGGATATGGAAAGTTTTTTATTTGAAAATATATTAGAACATATTTGGTAAACTGTAATAGACAACTATTATCCATAAATTCCTAATAAAATATCATTAAATGCACACTATTAATTAGTCTCATCAAATATTCCATTAATTTATTCATTTTTTGGCTAAATTTTTATTATTATTTATTTTTAGTAATAAATATTACCATTTCTGTTGCATCCACATTTAGTGTACCAAATGTGTCCTTAAGGCACGTTTGGTAGACTGTAACAGTAATCACAAAATAATAGGAATAGATATTACAAAGAATACAGAATTCTGTAATGTAATGCTTATTATTATTCATTTGTTTGGTGACAACACAATAATAAAACCCTAAAAACAATAGAATGAAAGCATTTTAAATTAAACTTAGGATATATTTTAGGAATATCTTACTCATATAATTATATTTTCTAAAATATAATATTATTAAAATTTGAAAGAGAAATTAGTTATTTTTTATGATTTTTTATTTTCATAATTGTTATGTGCATATGGAAAGTTTGTTTATTTAGAAATATTTTAATTGTAGAAATTAATACACCTACTAAGTAATAGTCATTACATCTCTTCTAGAAATAAATAGTTATTTCTCATTTTAAAAAATAGCTATTCATAAGGAATGACTATTCCCTGTGATAAAAACATAATCAAACTACCGAATAGGTAAACTATAGAAATAATTATTACATTACAGTACCTATTACAATCTACCAAACATTCTCTTAATGTTAGAAATTATTACACCTATTAAGGAATAGCTATTACAACATTTTTAGATATGAATAATTATTTCTCATTTTAAAAAATAGCTATTCATAATTTTATAAGGAATGACTATTTACTATAATAAAAACATAACCAAATTATTGAATAGCTAAACTATAGAAATAGCTATTACATTACAGTGTCTATTATAGTCTATCAAACATGACCTAAATCTTTTCATTAGTGTTTTTTTGGTTGTGGGGTGGAAAAAATAAGAGAATAGAAAATGGGAAAGAGATGGAAAAATGGGGGATAGAAAAGATTTTAGTTTTCTCTTATGGTGTTTGGTTGGGGGTGGAAAAGTGAAGGAATGAAAAACATTTTTGTTTGAAAGGGAAAAAAAAAAGATGAAAAATGTAATTTGTATAAATTTACTCTCATGCTTCTGTTAGATTAAAAAAAAAAAGTAACAAATTAGGGGGGGGGGGGGGGGGACAATTGAATGAGAAGTACTAGAAAAAGACAAAAATTAAAGGGAGAAAAAACTCGAAACAAATGAGTGACAAAAAATGACAAAATCAAGGAAAAAAAAAAAAACACGCAAAACTCATTTGAATGCTCGACAAGGGAATTTTGGTCAAACACACACGGAAATTTTATTCCATTTTTCTCTTTAGTTTTCTTCCTAATTTAGGAAGATTACATTTTGGTAGGTTTGGGGAAAAAATACTCGGGGTCCCACCAATTTTCCATACAAAAATCACCCCAACGACACCCAAAAGATATTTTCGACAAAACTACATCATTGGTCTCTAATGTTTATCCTATAAATGCAATTGGTTCCTTAAGTTTCAAGTAAACACTTTTAGTCCCTCAAGTTTTAAAAATGAACACAATTAATTATTTTGTTAATTGTCGTTAGTAGTATTACATTACATACATGACTAACTGAATGGTGTCATGACCTTTTTTTAATGATGTGGCAACTATTTAATGAAAAAAATTATTTTTAACATTACTATTTAAAATTATTCTTCCTAAACCGGTTGTCAAAATTTGTTGAGTCAAAAAGCCTTTGAACTCGAAATCAGATGAGGGGGCGATTATTCTCGCTAGAAGCTAGCCGAGCTTCCTTCACGAGAAATGAGAGGAACCTGGTTGAACTTGAGACTTGACAGCCTCTGGAGTCTTTGGGACTATGGGCCTTTGATCTTAACAAGGAAATGGGAAATTGCCCAAGACTGTGTAGTTCGACTTTGGCTGGGAAATTGCCCAAGATTGTGTAGTTGGGCTTTGGCTGGGAAATAAGGATGCTTAGGTGTTCAAACTAAATTGTTGATGGATTTTTTTTTTTTTTTTTTTAAATTGTTCAGTTTTGGCAGTTTATTTGTCTACTGCAATGGGTACAAGAAGAATTGCGGCAATCTTAGATTGGTATTTGGTTTTTCGCATGGACGCCAGGCCGATGATGGTTGAAGCGATTTGGATTGTTTGGGGTTTGGCCCGTTAGGGATAAGTATAATTTGATAAAATTTGAAAGTATTTGACAAGTGAGATTGTGAGTTGGCTTTGATGTGTAATTTTTTAATAATAAAAAGTTATCATATTACTTAAAAAGTTGACACATCAATCTTTCATTAGACATGTAGGCCAAAAAATAAAAATAAAAACCTATCAGAAGTTAATAAAGGAATCAATAAAGTACATATTTCAAACTTCAAGGACTAATAACAGTGCTTACTTAAAACTATAAGAATTAATTACGCTTATAAAGTAAATTTTAAGGACTAATAGTATAATTTCGCCTAGAACAAAATTTAGTTACAAGATTAGTTGTAATCTAAGACTATAATTTTACTTAATAAAATAAACATTACTACATATTTTGAAAATTTAACTGTTAAATTGCATATTTTTTATGCTTTTAATACACATGTCAAATTTTGTGTCAATTGGATATTATTTACTATATGATGTATAAACTTATATTTTATGCATAATTTGATAATCTAATTGTCAAATTGCATATTCTTTACGCTCTTAATACCCATGTCAAATTTTGTGTCAATCGGATATTATTTACTATATGATCTATAAACTTATAGTTTATGCATAATTTTAAACTACAAAAACTTGCAATTTAAACAATTTATTGATGACATAACTATTGATATTTAATTTTCTAGAAATTTTGCAAGCATGAAAGATATAAGAAAAAGATTTAATCCAATGACAAATTTGTCAAAATTCACCTCCAATAAAAATATACTGAGTAAAGTTGTAGCCTTGTAGCCTTAGGCTACAACCAATTTTATAGCTAAACTTTGTTTTTTCGTCTATATTTTTCTCTCCACTTTATCTCCTCCCTCGTTGTGCACAATTAATTCCACTTAATATCTCCCTAAAATTTGGCTTCATTGTTGTGTATTTGGGGGGTAGTACAAGGTCAACCTGCTGACCTTGTACTCCGATACTACACAATAATTTTTCGTGTATTTATGTGTATAATTGAATATATTAGTATGACTATGACTCTTTATTTACCCAAGAACCGCAAAATTTAATGTGACAATTAATTTGGTCATTTCACCCTAAGTATTTAGAGTAATTCTTGTGCTACATAAAATAGCACAACATTGACCACAACTCGTCCATATGGCAAGTTGTGTTTGGTGGAAGGATGTCCCCACATAGACTCACAGACACCCCTCCACCAACCATAACTCACCACATGGGTGAGTTGTGGCCAAGTTGTGCCACTTTATGTGGCACAATAATTTTTCAAGTATTTATAATGCTTACTCAGCCATGAAACAAATAAAAACTAATAAAGATAAAGATAAAAACCTTCCAAACACGATGAATTACTTGGATCATTAAGCAGCATATGTAACATGTTAGTAATTGGTGAATCGAATTCCAAAAGAGAAATCAATCAATGTGCGGATCGGCTTGCCAAATCCAGAACTAAGTTAGAACAAGATTTTGTTGTTTATGGTTCTCCTCCTTTGGACATCAGTTTGTTGTTGTTTTACGATTTGTCTGGCATATACTTTGAGAGGCTTATGCCTTACTCTGTTCCTTTTGTTTCGTTTATATTAATTCCTGATTTACCCCCAAAAAAAAAAAAAATGGTAAATCAAAAAAGAAATGTTAGTAATTGGAAACAATTTTCTATAATTAAGTTTCTTGCCTTCCATAAACAAATTCATCATTATTTACTACTATTTCCTACCAAAAAAATATCCCAAAACTACGTAGTTTAATTTGTGTTTCAAACAGACAAGAACAAAAGTTTCCCTATCAACGTTAATTCTAATCTGAGAATACTAGTTTCTCAACCAAAAAAAATAATAATAATCTGAGAATACTAAAGGTCACATGGCATCTCACAAGAGTAACTTCAAGGCTCTTTAGTTAGTATATATATGATGTGCATTACTTTGCATTTTTTTTTTAGAAAACAGTAATACTTATTAGAACACACAAACAGAAAAGTAGTATATAAGAATTGAAACTCTAACTGACAACCAATGTGGGATAATTTTTTTTTTTTTTTTGAGAAAACAATAATACTTATTAGAACACACAAACACGAAAGTAATATATAAAGTTTTTTAAACAAACTCATAATATATTACATAACCAGAATACAATAATACTTATTAGAATACACAAATATGAAAGTAATGTACAGAGTTTTTTACACGAAAGTAGTAATTTACATTGATTGTTAAAATCATTACTTCGTTGGTTTGTTCTTCAATGCTCTCCCTAGATTTGCTAGTCTGTTTTATTGTCTATTTTATTAATGCTTTTCGATTTGTCATTTTGTTTATGTAGTTGTGACCACTAGATGTTTAATGTTTCGTAGGAAAATCGAGGGAAGTCGAACCTTGCAAAAAACTATAAACTGCATAATATATATTTGTTGTGTACTATGCTTGTTTCGTTGGAAAATTGAGAGAATAAAAATAGAAGATTGACTTTTTTTTTGGTTTGACAATTAGTAACCACATGGATTGAGGCTTAGGTCCCTTCCCATATGACCATATCTGTAAGATTTGTCTGTGTGAAAATATAACGAGAAGGGTTGAAATTTGAATGCCTTTTTTGGTTACGGAATTCTACAGATCTTGGAAAATTGTCGTGATTGAGAAGGTAGGTAGCCAATAGGTTTGGACCCATCTTTTTGCAGTTGTTATGGTTGTGATTATTTATGTCTTCTTTTAAATCAACCCCTCTCCTGTTTCCTAAAATAGAAATACTTTGTAGACTAATGCTTTTATTTATTTATATTAGTCTAGTCAGGGATTGTGGCCATGCTGAAGAGTGAAGAATGCAACGATTATGGCTTGTTTGGATTAAAGGGCGAGGGAGGGGGAGTAGAGTAGAGTTGGCCAGAATACTCCCCCTTAATCCAAATGGACCATTAAAGATGGAATGGTCATTTAGATGATTAGATCTTTGATACGTGCAAATACTTCTTGTCAAGATTGAGCCAGTGCTGCAAGCATTTTTGCAGCTAGTTTTTGGTTTTAAATTGCAAGCAGTAATGAACACTAGCAGGAATGCCCCTATATATGTAAATCACTAATTCCTTAGATATCTGTAAGAAGGCCTCTTAGTTCCTGAAAAAAAAGAACTGTTGTTTGTTTCCATTTAGGCCAAACTACAATCTTGATCTCTGTACATTAGTCACACTTCCAATTTTGCCTAAATAATTTTAGTCTCTGTACATTTGTCATAGTTTCAATTTAGTCTTTATACATTTAGTTGTATTAAGTTCATCCTTCAAATTTCAATATGAAGACCCATCAACAATTAAATGGGTTAATTTCATCCTTTAATTTTCAAAATGAATTCAATGTCACCCATCAATTTTAAAATTTATGATAATTTTATTCTCATAAGTTGATTTTATTGAAATTAAAATTGACTTGATTTTGAAAATTAAATGACATAATTAATAGTTGAGAGATGAAATTGACACAATTAAATATATAGGGATGAAGTTGAAACTACCCCATTGTTGGATGACTCAGACTAAGAGTATAATTTGCCTTTTATTTATTTTTACTGGAAGTCCACAACTTCAGTCCTGGGTGATGTTAAAACTAAAAATATTAGACACTCAGCTTAATACATTGGTGTAAATCTCTTTACTTTTTTTTCAATCCTACTCTCCTGGATGAAAAAATATCATCTGTAACATATAATTCACCTCCTAAAAGTCATACATTTCCAGTACACAGCTTATAATGTGGGTAATCTGTAACTGCTCTTAATATTGTTGGGATTTTCTTCGCTCAATTTCCATTATTATTGCCCCTGCTTTTAATCTCTCTTGCTCTCTTCCACTTCTCAATGTTTCTCAGCCTAGCATACATCTTTCTAATCCTACCAAGCTTTTGAGACTCCTGAGCAATCACACTAGCTATTGAGGGGTTCTCACTGAGGATTATTTCATACCCATCTCGGAAAGAGTCCAGTCCTGCAGCAAGAAGTTGCCAGAACAAGCCGCCAACGGCTGCACCTCCACCACTTGCAGATGAATAGATTGTTGAGTAAACTGTGTTGAAAAGCTCATCCCTTTGTTTATTACCAGATAACTTCAAAGACTTTCCAAACTCTGCAAATAGAACTGGTTTGTGAAGAATTTTCTGTGCATCTTGTATATGATCATTAAGCCAACTTTTCAAAAATGAGAGTTGGCTTTCATCACTAGAGCCAGGCAACCTGCTCATCAAACAAAATAAACCTCTTAAGGAAATGATTGTTAGTTAAATGTTAGCAGAAACTTTATTTGATTTAATCCATACCATTGATCAGGGTATGCGTGAACTGTGGCAAAGTCGATGCCAGGGATTTGATTATTTGTGATGAAATCTGTTCCTACTTGAAAATTAGGATTTGATGGCTGCTTTGATGCTCCATAAAACCCTTCCAGACCAATTTCTAGTAAGTGATTTCCATCTATGGATTTCAGGTAGGATGCCATCTCTGTAATCCAGGCCTGTCAGAGAAACTCATTATAGTAAAACCACATATATACCTTCTTCTTTTTTTAACTAACTTGCAATTTGATATATTTTTCTTGTTCAGAGTGTGTGACTGGTATTATATGCATGATATAATAATAGCCATGTTTCACATTTTCTTATGCTTAAGGCATTAGTGAAGAGGTTAGCTCATCAGGCCTTTGTGCAGTTACCAATGCCTTCTATCCAAATTCAAATCCAAGAATTGTCTCTCCAAGAAAAAATAAGAATAAGGTTATTTAATAATCACTTGTCTCAGTCTCTCAACCCCGCAAAAGTCAAAGTTATATATGCTGAGTATGACCTTTTTTTTTCCAAGGCAATGGTGAAATTGGTGAAACTAACTGTTTCTTAACTGATGCTAATGCAAGAACAAAGTCACAGACAATTTTTTTCTTTTTCTTTTTCTAAAATTTATATAATCAACCTGTCCAAAGCCTAGTTAATAGGTTAGGTTCAATTCCTGCCCCTTCCTGCTTCAAGCAGGTAACCAAAGAAAATCTATTCCATCAATTTATCTTGGGGCAGTTGAAATGTTGGACATTATGACTTAAGTGCATGATAAGGATGAATTTAACATAACACCAACTCCAATTTAAAAACATGAGGATGAGGTCTCTCTCTGTGTGGAAAAAACACAAAATATTGCTGCAAAATACTGTTTTCAAAAGTGACTTTGGTCGAAGTAAAAAGTATACATGGGAAACACATTTTTAGATTTTTAGAGTCTGATTTGGGAGGTTTTTGCTAACCTGAATGGTCTTTCCTGATTTATCTGAAGGGCACCTGGGTTCATTCATAAGCTCCCATGCCATTATGGTTGGATCATCTTTGTAAGCAATTCCAGTAAGGCTATTACGCCTTGTAAGAACAGTCTGTTACACAATACCAAAAAAAAAAAAAAAATGGTTAAATTACATAGAACAAAGAAAATACTAATTTTACCTGTGTCGTAACTTCTCAAAATTAAAATTTTCAGGAACAATGGTAATATTACTAATATATTTGTTCGCCTCTAATGTGTAAAGCACTAAATCCAGCCTTTCCCAAAATGAAATAAACCAAATCTTGAATTTACAAAGAAGCATTTAATCTTAGGGAGACTTTTATTTCCTTGTGGGCCAAAGTTGTTAAAAGTAGTCTACCACCATTTTCCAAACTACTAGCAAATTAATGCAAATTCTTACCACCTTACCAAAAACACAGCAGAGGAGGAGAATAAGACAGCTAATGTTGGACGATTCATCATTCATTTACCACTAATTTCAACTTCCTATTTTTGTTCGACCCAACCACCCAATTACTTGGCCAAAAAAAAAAAAAAAAAAAAAGGAAAATGAAAAAAAAAAATTCATACAGAACCAGTTTATAATATGAAACACTTGGTAAATTAATATACAGCTAGCTCAAAAGAGAGAGAGAGAGAGGAGGAGAGAGTTACAGTGTAATTTACCTTGATATGGTTCTTGTAGTACCCCTTCACTACAGAGTTGGTGAAGAAATCATCCTCAGATGTTACAGATTGGCCCTGACCTTTTGCCCAGTCCACATACTGTTTCTTTCCTCCAAAGTTCTCATAGTTATTCACCAAACTCAACACTACCTTAATATCATATTTTTTAGCTTCAGATATTACAAAATCCAACCCCTACAAACCAAACCAAAACAATAAAAAAGAATGTCAAAAAAAAAAAAAAAAAAGTGCAAAAGAAAAGCAATAACAATTCTAATCAAAACTAACCTGGAACATTTGTTCATTGTAGGAGCCAGGAGAGTACTGCAGAGGTCTATATCCTCCATCACTGAAAGCCCAAGTTCTTGCAATTCTAAGACCATGTTTTGTAGCGTCTTGAAAGGCAGATGAAACTTTGTCTCTCTGAGATGAGTCGGAGGCCACATACATCATCCAGTAGGCATTAAATCCATTTGCATAGTAGGGGCTCCCATTCAATATAAGATGCACTCCTTTGGTTTTCACAAACCCATTATCTGCTTCTACATGTAGGAAAATCCCATAGTTTTGAATCAAAAGAAGAACAAAGAAAGCTACACCCAAATGCTTCATACTCTTTCTCTCTCCCTCTCTTCTTCCTCTTTCTCTCTCTCTCTCTCTCTTTCTCAATACAGTTTTAAAAGGAAACGGCTAAATAAAGTCATAAATCCAATAAAGGTTTCGTTGTCGTGTATATGAAAGTATTTATAGATGGATTTGCTAAAAATGTACACGTTCTTTTGCTGCAGTAAAATTTTTTCTTTTAATTTTTTTGGTATATTTTGATAAATACAATGTCGAGAGGCTTTATTCGTTTATTTGCTTATTTTGAGAAGAAGAAGGCTAGGGGATTTAAATAAAGTAAATATAAGAGGTACTAATGGAATGATAAGGAGCTTGACTCAGTTTTAACCTTTAATTTATGAGCAATGTTATGAGCCTTGCATTTATCTTTTTAATCGGTTACATAATATGACCAAATTTAGAAAAGACGCGTTATTATTTAAAATTTGTTTAGGATTCAATGCCATCATTTAAGTTGTTAAGAATCTTTGTTATTTTTTTCCCCTTTTTAAATAAATAAATTTATTTAAACAACACAAAAGGCAATCATGGTTAAAGTTTAAGGTCCAAGTCAAGGGCATTGAAGTTTAATTGTTTGGTATCTCATGATATTTTAAATGCAAACATCCATAATTCAAATCCTCCAACTTATTGTGAAAGTTTAAGATCCAAGCATTTCCTCTATTTTAGCGTAATAATCTATTTTTTCTATTTTACGTAACTACTTTTTAAAAATACAAACATCATATTATTTATTTTATACTAAATTTCATTAAAATACCTTAAAATCCAAGCATTTCTTCTATTTTAGTTTAAAAGAACTTATATTTTCTATTTTACATAATCATTTTTTAAAAACACAACATCAAATGATTTATTTTACACTACATTTTATTAAAATATTATTTTTTTTATCAATTTAAATAATTTTTTTATTATATAATTTGGTAATTGAGAGTAGAGATTTGAACTTGGATATTTATGTTTGAAATGCCAAAGCACTGAAGCAGTATCAATTTGTTTAGTTACATTTTTTTTTTTTGAAAAGTCTTCTGCATGTTTCCGTAACATGCATCCTCCCCCTCACAAGGGGGTGGACCCCACACATGTGGGGCCCACCCCATTGCGAGGGGGAGGATGCATGTTACGGAAACATGCAATACCTCCTCCTTGACACTGAGAAAGTTCTGCATGTTTCCGTAACATGCATCCTCCCCCTCACAAGGGGGTGGACCCCACACATGTGGGGCCCACCCCATTGTAAGGGGGAGGATGCATGTTATGGAAACATGCAATACCTCCTCCTTGACACCTGAGAGTTTTGATAGACAAAAAGTCAATCTAGTACAAGCATACCGTGTTATAAACACTAAGTAAACGAAGTCGTTTATGCAATTTGACATGACTTCAATATATTGTAGGCTCTGTATCTGTCCTGAAAACAATTCTCTTTCCGCGTTTAAAATCTTCAATTAATGGGATGCAGCTGCCTTTGCTTTCGATTGTGTCAGTTCATGAGGAAGAAACAACTTTCCAGAACATTAAAAGATGAACCTTACTGTACGGCACCCATACCCAAGCCCACTTGGGCCATTAATTCTTATGCGAAGATGCGGCCCATACTCCTATTCTCTCTCTCTCCAAGCCCAGCTCGAATTTACACAAGTCGTTGGCCCAAAGTTTGCCTCCTTATTTGTGCTCGGCAAGTCCTTATCGATCAATGTTGTGGACGGCGTCCGAACATGCCGTCCAGTGGATGCCTGGCATAGCCTTTGGGTGCACCGCTGCTGAGCGTATCTGCGGAAGTGGGAACCAAGTTCCAAAGCCACCCTCACCGTTTCCCACTCCCACCTAACCACCCACTTATGTTCGATGATACTGGACCGCTCGCTGCACTAACTAGAAAGTGATCATAACCTCTCACTAACTTAGAACTATAAATATGAGAAGTTTGGGGAGAAGAAGGGGTTGGAAAATTTACTGAAAAAGAAGGAGATATAAGAAGAAAGAAAATGGAGTAGAAGGTGATTCAGGCAGTTGAGGATAGAAAAGTGATCTAATTGAGTCTCTGTGCCAAGGACGACCTAGTGTAAGAAACCCAAATCCACCATACAAATAAATTGTGAGCCCTAGCCCATTAGTCTAATTTTTGGCGCGCACAATTGGCGCCGTCTATGGGAATCTCCTACAACGCCGTAGTTCTATTGAGACTCAATCCCGGGGAGGCAGATGTCTGGGAGCGACGCTGAAAGTGGTTCAGTGGGATCTTCTCGGAGATCCACTTGGCGAGAAAGAAGGCAGAAGAGATGTGAAGACAGGGACCGCGAACGAGAGGAGCAGTCCGGCCTCGGGGAGGGGTCGTACCAAATGCAGCACACGATTTCGAATACCTCGGGGCACAGACAACTCGATGAGAGAGACGAAGAGCTTGAACGGTTGCGCAGGCTAGTGAGAGACTTGGAGCTGGAGGCAGAGAACAGGCATCATAGAAGGGATGGAGACAACCGAGAAAGAAGAGCCAATACCGGGGAAGATCGTCGTCAGACGGGGTCCAATCAATCTAGGTCCCACAACCACCGAGAACGCTCCCATTCCCGGGATTCTCGTCGGCGAAGGGAACGGGCTCATTCGCGGGAATCCCGCCATCACCGAGACCGTTCAAGGTCACGGGAGTACGCAGACCGAGGTTTAGATTCCCTAGAAGAACAACGGCCCCATAATGCGGCCATGGATGCGATGAGCCGCGCATTACGAAGGGCTGCCCGATCCCCATTCTCGGCTGACATCGAGAGGGCCCCAATGCCGGACAAATTCACGCGCCCACCTTTCAACTCCTACGACGGGAAAATGGAGCCAGTAGAGCACGTCAATCACTATATCCATATGATGTCTCTGCATATCCACAATGACGCACTGATGTGCAAGGTTTTTCCCTCAAGCCTTGGTCCCACCGCTTTGAGGTGGTTTAACGGGCTGTGGAAGGTTCTGTTCACAATTTCGCCGAACTGATACAGGAGTTCAGCGTTCGGTTTGTAACTTGCAGCCGGGTGCCACAACCGGTAGACGCATTGCTGTCCATGAAAATGAGGGAAGGGGAAACCCTCCGTAGTTATGCTAGCTGGTACTTGGGAGCTGTACAACGAGATCGGCGGGGGGAATGAGAAGATTGCTGTGAGCACTTTTAGGATGGGATTACTCGAGGATTCCGGGCTGAGGGAGTCGCTGACTAAGAAGCCTCCCGAGGATATGAGGCAGTTGATGAGGCGTATTGAAGAATATAAACGGTTGGAAGATGACCGGATATAGAACAAAGGCAAGGCGCCGATGATAAATCATCCTCGGTTAAGTGTCTTTCAACCGAGGACCCGAGGAATTTGAGAATTCAAGAACCAGAGGCACCAGTAGGGGAGGTAAACGTGGCGTTCAAGGAGCCGGTGCACAAAATCGTGGACAAGATTAAACACGAGCCATATTTCAGGTGGCCGAACAGGATGGGGGGTGACCCCTCTAGGAGAAATTAGAACTTATACTGCACCTATCATAAAGACAAGGGACATACGACTGAGCAGTGCCCGGTGTTAAAAGACCATCTTGGGCAGCTGGCCAAGGCTGGGTATTTGAAGGAGTTCGTGCTAGACGCGGGGGACCAGGGACGAGGCAAGGAGCTACGCAGAGGGGCAACCCCCTTCCACCCTCGCTCGGGATAATTGAGGTCATCCACGCTCCATCGAGAAGTCTCGCCTTGGCGAGAAAAAAATGGGTGCTAAATGTGGTCCCAGTGGAGGGCAGCTCGGACACACCACCGGCGGGGAAGAAGATGAAGCTTACCCGGGAGCCTATCGCTTTCAGTGACAATGATCTAGAAGGGAACGGTCCAGCCGCACGACGACGCGTTGGTAGTTACCGCCCGGATAGGCGGATTCTTGGTGAAAAGGGTGATGATAGACCAGGGAATGAGGCCGACGTGATGTATCCGGACTTGTACCGGGGGCTCGGGTTGAAAAATGGAGACCTCTCTAAGTACAGCACGCCTTTGGTCGGGTTTGATGGGAAAATCGTAATACCCGAGGGGCAAATATCTTTGCCCATGAATATGGAGGGCAAGGAAGTGGTAGTGACGTTTATAGTAGTGACTTCTTTCTCCCCGTACACATCGATACTCGACAGACCGTGGATCCATGCAATGGGGGCCGTCCCATCCACCCTGCATGTGAAAGTGAAGTTTCCTATCGAGCATGGTATTACTGTGGTGAGGGGAAGCCAGCATACGACGAGGCAATGCTTAATCGCCATGGTTAACCAGAAGAGGGAAACAACCGATCAGGGGGAATGTACCCAGCAGAAAGAGCCGCCGCAGGGGGTCTCGTTATAGCAATTACAGGATGACCGAGGAGAAGTGGGGGGTGGTTGTGCCGAGGAGATGATAAAAGTAAAGGTACTTCCAGATGCCGACAAGTGTTTTCATGTAGGGAAAGGCATGGACGAGCAGGAGAAAGTGGAAATGTTGTTGCTTCTCATGCAGAACGTAGACGTGTTTGCATGGAGTCCATATGAGGTGCCCGGGGTGGACCCTGAATTCATTGTCCATAGACTTAAAGTTGACCCCTCGTTCCCCCTTAAGAAGCAGAAAGCTGAGGAGATCGGCCTGGGAGCACGTCGAGGCGGTGAAAGCGGAAGTCCAAAAGTTGAAGTGCTGGGGCGATAAGGGAAATTTTCTTCCCGGATTGGTTGGCAAATACCATGGTGGTGAAGAAGAAGAACGGTAAGTGGAGGGTTTGCGTGGACTTCACGGATCTGAACCGAGCATGCCTAAAAGACCCTTTTCCCCGTGCCAAAAATCGACCAATTGGTGGATGCCACGTATGGGCACCTGAGGATGAGCTTTCTAGATGCTTTTCAAGGGTATCACCAGATCGCCCTGGTACCCGAGGACCAAGAGAAGACAACATTTATTTTCCCTGGAGGCCAATTATCACTACACGGTAATGCCCTTCGGACTAAAGAACGCTGAAGCTACGTACCAACGGATGATGACGAGAATGTTCCGAGACAAGATAGGGCGTACGGTTGAAGTATACATTGACGATATGGTGGTGAAGAGCAAGCAGGTAGCACGGCACACGAACGACCTTCAGGGTGTTTTCAAGGTTCTTCAACAGCACAAGTTACGTCTTAATGCCAAGAAGTGCACGTTTGGTGTGGGGGCCGAAAAATTCCTGGGGTATCTGATCACTAAGCGGGGAATAGAGGTCAACCCCGACCAAATTGAGGCTGTGAAAAGACTGAAGCCACCGAGCAGTTAGAAAGAAGTGCAAGTGTTGACCGGGATGCTAGCCGCCCTTAATCGGTTCATCTCCAAATTCGCAGATCGCTGCCGACCATTCTACCAACTTCTGAAGAAGTGGATTGGATTTCAATGGAACGAAGAATGCGACAGAGCTTTTATGGATCTGAAGGATTATTTGGCGCGGGCACCCATGCTAACGGCACCAGAACCAGGTGAGGATCTATTCATGTACCTGGTAGTGTCCGAGCACGCCGTGAGCGCCGTGCTACTGAGGGACCAGGGAATCCAACAACCCGTGTACTACATCAGCAAGACTCTAGTTGATGCAGAGACGAGATACTTACCTCTGGAGAAGCTTGTGTTGGCCCTAATACACGCCACGAGAAAGCTGCCACACTACTTTCAGGCTCATACGGTTTACGTCTTAACCGAGTATCCCCTACAGTCGTTGTTGAGGAGGTCAGACTTCACTGGCCGAATAGCAAAATGGGGAACTCGGCTTGGTTCTTTTGACATACGGTATAGACCCCGAAGTTCGGTGATGGGCCAGGTCCTTGCGGATTTTGTCGCCGAGTTCTCGCCGAGAGGGAAGGGGGAGATAATTTGCCACGTGGAGTCTCGCCCGTGGAAGGTGTTCGTGGACGGGGCGTCGAGCTTCACAGGGGCCGGCGCAGGGGTTGTCATAATTACCCCGGAAGGAATACGGTTAGAGCACTCATTTAGGTTGGGCTTCAGAGCCTCCAACAACGAGGCAGAATACGAAGCCTTGTTGGCCAGACTAAGGACAGTTTCAAGTTTGGGTGCCCGGGAAGTAGAAGTGTATTCAGATTCGCGTCTGGTGGTTAATCAGGTGCAGGGCAGTTTTGAAGCCCGAGATCTCCGTATGAAAGCATACCTGGAATAGGTGAGGCAAGCTATAACCAGCTTCAGCACGTTAAAGGTTTTCCAAGTGGCTCGAACGCAAAATAGACACGCCGACTCCCTCACCACGCTGGCATCATCAGTAGCCGAAGAGATACCCTGACTAATCAAGGTCGAGCTTGTTCCAGAACCGAGCATCAGGACAACAAGTGATCCGGGAATTGCATAGGTCGATATCTCAGCAATCGCAGCACTTGGGCCATGCTGGATAGACCCCATTATTAACTTCCTGGCCGAGGACCGCCTCCCGTCTGACGAAAATGAGGGCAGCAAGATCCGTAGAACGACCCCTCGGTATTGGCTATCAGAAGACCGAACGTTGTATCGGAGGTCCTTTGGGGGGCCATACCTTTTGTGCTTACGTCCGGAGAAGGTGGGCGAGCTCTTGGCCAAGCTTCATGAAGGAATGTGCGGCAGTCATGTGGGAGGACGTTCGTTGGCACACCGGGCAATGACTCAAGGGTTTTGGTGGCCTCAAATGTAGAGGGACGCCGCCGAGTATGTACGTAAGTGTGAACAGTATCAGAAGCATGCCCCTCTAATCCATCAGCCCGCCGGCCATTTGAACCCGATCAGCAGTCCCTGGCCTTTTGCACAATAGGGGGCTAGATATCATCGGCCCCTTCCCTTGGGCGATGGGTAATCGAAGATTCGTCCTGGTGGCTGTCGACTATTTTACCAAATGGGCGGAGGAGGAAGCTTTGGCCAATATCCGAGACGTGGATGTGAAGAAATTCATATGGAAGAACTTAATCACAAGGTTTGGGGTGCCGAACTCTCTTATATCAAACAATGGGCTGCAATTCGACAGCCGGGCATTCCGTGAATTATGCGGTGATCTCAGCATCAAGAATAGGTACTCGACTCCAGCATATCCCCAGGGTAATGGCCAGGCCGAGACGGTAAATAAAGTAATCATGAATGGGCTGAAAAAGAGGCTGGAGAGTGCGAAGGGAAACTGGGCCGAGGAGTTGCCCAAAGTCTTGTGGGCATACCGGACAACTCCCAAGAGGTCCACCGAGGAGACCCGTTCTCTCTCACATACGGAGCGGAGGCCGTGATACCAACCGAGGTGGGTCTGTGCAGTGCACGAGTCGCGGGATTCGATCCCAGCCAAAACGATGAGATGATGGTGGGATGCTTAAACAAGTTGGAAGAATGCCGTGAAGTGGTGACTATACGGCTTGCGGAATATCAGCAAAAGCTCGTCCAGAGATATAGCTGAGACGTAAGAACGAGGTAGTTTGGCGCCGGAGATTTGGTTCTTAGGAAAGCCGTGGGGAATATGCGGGATATGAACGCCGGGAAGCTGGCGCAGACATGGGAAAGTGCCTTACAGGGTCACTGCTGTCGCTGGGGCAGGAGTGTATTACTTGGAGGACCTAGACGAAGAGGCCACTTCCTCGGCCGTGGAACGTCCATAATCTTAAGAGATTCTATCACTAAGGGGCAATGCTGTAAATTGTAAGGTTAGTGTAATATTGCACGGTTTTCGCTAATAAAGATGATGGCGTTCATCCGGGTAAACTAATTCAATTTCGTTGTTGCTTCTCTATTCGACTTCATTTGCCAAGCATAAAAGGACCCTAAACTACGAGTCTTAATAAGGACAGAAACCTGATTCTTGGTTCGATCCATATCGCCGAACAGGTGGAAACCTTAAAAATCACTCTAAGGACTGAAACCTGATTCTCGGTTCGATCCATATTGCCGAATAGGTGGAAACCTTAAAAAACCACTACAAGGACAGAAACCTGATTCTTGGTTCGATCCATATCACCGAACAGGTGGAATACTTAAAAATTACTCTAAGGACAGAAACCTGATTCTCGATTCGATCCATATCGCCGAACAGGTGGAAACCTTAAAAATTACTCTAAGGACAGAAACCTGCTTTTCGATTCAAATCTATATTACTGAGCAGTTGGAAAACCTTAAATTATTACTCTTAAGTAGAGAAACCCTTAATCATTATTCTAAGGACAGAAACTTGCTGCCCGGTTCAATCCCCGCCTTATGACGAAACAGGATTCAACTACCCGGACCACTACAACATAAGTGCGAAGCAAATAAACAGCACAATGAATACTCCAAAACTAAATCATCATATTAGGAACTAAAGCATTATCCCGACCACAAAACCAAGTGGCCATTTAAGTATCAAGCCAGGCAAAAAAAAAAAAAAAGCAATTGTTCGGTCACCACAGCCTGGTGACATAGGCGAGCCAATTAAAAGGCATAAAAAGGCGGGGGGGGAGGGAACAAGAGAAGCTTCCTTAAAAGAAGAAGTCATGGTTCGGCAATTAAGAAGCGAAATCTGCAGGTTGTTCCCGAGCGCCGGTCTCCTCAAAATGCTGCTGCGCCCAAGTCTGAGGGGGGTCCTGGCCGAGCTGATCTCCAGAGCGGGGGTAGCTGCCCACTTCCGTTTCCTCCATCTCCACATAAGAATCTATCTGCTCCACCAATTCCCTCAGGCTGGTTGTCTCTTCTTCATCAATGGGCCTTTGTGGGTTCTGCGAGCCAGGTGTGGGGACCGAGAACGGAATCTGGCCGAAATTTCTCAAAGGGGAATCCTCGGGGACTTCCAAAGCCTGCAAAGTGGCCAGCCACCTCTCCTCAAAACCCAGCTTCCGAGCATCCCTTATGATGGGTTCAGCAGAGTTCTCCGCATCAGGAAATCCCTCATTGTACCACTTGCTCTCGCTTGCCTCCAGGGCCGCTCTCAGGTCAGCCAGCTCCTCGAAACGCGCACTATTTATGCTCACGGCTTCCGCCAACCTGAGCTCGGTATCCCCTACATGGACCTACAGCTTTGAGTACTTCTTTTCCGTGGCCACCCTCGCTTTCTCTGCCACGACAGCTTTCTTCTCCGTAGTCGAAGGGGCTACAGCCTTTTCCTTAACGTTCCTCCTCGGTCACATCCTTAAGAGCTTTCTCCCGACCAGCATCCTCGGTAAGATCCTTGACACACCTATCAAGTATATACGCCAGTTGCGCAGCTTGATGAAATGGCAAGAACGGGCACCAAACCCCGGAAGACAGAACATTAGTTAAAAAAAAAAAAGTTACCGCGATGGTGTGCCACTGCAGCCTCCTTCCCATCGATTCATCCGTGCCCTCTTCAAAAGTACGCACGTCCTTGGGCAGTAGAAGGCCACGCGCCAGGGTCTGGGCAACTTTGCCACCTGCCCCCTTTCCCCAAACGTGCACACTTGCGTCCGAGGGGAGAAGTTTACCATCCAACATGAACGAAGGCTGCCACATGGTTACAGCGTGGGAAGAGGACGCCACTTGCGCCCCGGTCTGAGCCGTGGGTTCACAGATCATAATGCCACCGGATGACCGGGGAGGGGTGTTTGAAGGCACATCACCCGGGCAGACGGGGGTCTGTTTGGTTGTACACTGCTTTTTTCTTTACCAACCAGGGGCTGTGGACGGAGGAGGAGGGGTTTGGCCGCGCCCCTAAGGCTGCTGCTACTGCGCAGTAGGCCTGGCTTTGGGAATGAAACGGTTGATCGTCATCGTCCTCCGAGTCACCATCTCTTCACCTTGGTCGTGTTTGGTTTCAGGGCGGCCAGGAGATTCAGCAACTGCTTCTTCGGTGTTCGGGGCTGGGGCTCCTTGGTCAACTAGACCTTCTGGTTGGACAGGGGCTTCTTGCTAAATTTGCTCGTGAGCTCGTTCTCTGCGAGCTCAGGATACACGCTCGGCTGATTCGTCCCGCACAGGCTGGTGCTCGTCAGAGCAGATATACTGAGGACCTTGGTCACGGGCCTCACCTACTGTAAACTTCGGGGGGAGAAAATTAGCATGTTGAACGTCGATGTAGGACAAGAGTGGGCTATCAACTAGCAGGGCTTGGCTGAAAGCTTGCCAGGTGGAATACACGGGATTAACCCCGAGTATCAGGTGGGATGCTCGGAGCTGTCCGTCCGAGTGAACAAAAATCTTGGACCAGAGCATGAAGTTCAAATCCCGCACATGCGCGACTCTAACGTCCGGGACGAACACTCTACCATCTGTGATAACCCACACAAATAAGCGTCAGAGTGAGTAAAATGTTCAAAATACGAGATATACGTACATTCATGCATGAAAATAAATAAGAAACGAAAGCAGGTCAATGATCGGGACGAACCCACTTCGCGCCTGGTGAGGGGGCAGGGGAATTCACTGGCAAACCAATTGCCGCGCACCCGAACAAACTCCTCAGCAGAGTTCCTATTTGAGTTAGGTAGGCAGGAGATCAGCCGTACCCTCATGTCTCTAACTTTCAAATAATAATTTGTTTTCTTACTCCCACATAAACTGTACATGTGGTTTATATCGTGCTGATTTAACTGTAAACCGTACATCTGGTTCAACCGACTCACACAACTCACTACCGGTAAAAATTGGGAGGAAGTTGGTCGGGCCACAACCCATAATACCTAAGGGTGTCTATTAGAAGAGGGTCTACGGGAAACCTCACCCCACCCTCCAAAACCGCCATCAAGGGGAAAAAGGCAGTGTTGCCCCCTCTGTGAAGAGCGATCTCGCTCTCAGGGCAATACGCCACCTCCACATCGCTGGGAATGTCAAAGGCCTGCCTAAAAGTGGCTAAGGCCGCATCCGTATCTAGAAGGTACGAATATCCCATTCTAAACCCTAGAAGAAAAATGAATGAAGATGCGGAAGTAAAAAGGAAAATGTAGAGAACTTACTTTGGGCTCTATGATGAGAAGATATTCTGGGCTGGAGAATGAGTGCGCGGATGAACGTACGGCGGAAGGGGGGTCTTAGAGGGTAGAGAGCGAAAAAGTAGAAGAATGATTTGAAACGGGCCTTTTATAGAAGTCCTGAGGGAGGTTAGCGACAGTTAATCAGCCATTATGAGGATTAATTAACAGGCCTCGCTAGTCCCAACGCCAACTGGCGTCTGCGCCACCTCGGTTCACGAAGCGTTAGGTAATAATAAAGGGCAAACCAAACGGCCAAATCCTGCGCGCCTTTTTAGGAACGCATTAATGGGATTTCTAGAGTATCCCAGACGTTGCCTCTCTGAGCCTCCCGTGTAACATACGCCATTTTGACTCCTTGATTCTTGCAGAGGCCCGGGCACGAATCAAGGGGGGGCTATTGTATGACACCCATACCCGAGCCCACTTGGGCCATTAATTCTTATGCAAAGATGCGGCCCATACTCCTATTCTCTCTCTCTCTCTCTCTCTGTAGGCCCAGCCCGAATCTACACAAGTCGCTAGTCCAAAGTTTGTCTCCTTGTTTGTGCTCGGCAAGTCCTTACCGATCAATGTTATGGACGGCGTCCGAACATGCCGTCCAGTGGATGCCTGGCATAGCCTTTGGGTGCACCGCTGCTGAGCATATTTGCGGAAGTAGGAACCAAGTTCCAAAGCCACCCTCACCATTTCCTACTCCCACCTAACCACCCACTTATGTTCAATGATACTGGACCGCTCGCTGCACTAACTAGAAAGTGATCATAATCTCCCCACTAACTTAGAACTATAAATATGAGAAGTTTGGGGAGAAGAAGGGGTTGGAAAATTTACTGAAAAAGAAGGAGATATAGGAAGAAAGCAAAGGGAGTAGAAGGTGATTCAGGCAGCTGAGGAGAGAAAAGTGATCTCATTGAGTCTCTGTGCCGAGGACGACCCAATGTAGGAAACCCAAACCCACCATACAAATAAATTGTGAGCCCTAGCCCATTAGTCTAATTTTTGTCGCGCACACTTACATTACATGTGTCATGTAGGCATGGCACATATTAGATCCTTTTTATCTACTCAGACGTACTTCCAAGTTCTAAGTTTCTCTAGAGCATTCCCATCAGTGTATATGCCAAATGCTATTTTACCATATTAAAACTTACTTTATCAATTTTAGCACATTATTTTACGATACGCTATATATTATATATATTCTATTTTAACATTACATTACGTTAAAATAATAATTAAAAAAACCCAGTTATTATACTGTAGCTATAAAAAATTATACCGTAGCAAATTTACAGTACAATTCTATCCATACAAATTGTTATTTAATTTGAAACAACTCATGCTACAGTAGAATTGTTATTTAATATATAATTAAAAAATTGTTATTTAATCATACAACATGCTACAGTACAATTCTATCAATACAATTGTACTATAGCAAGTTTGCTAAAAATGCTAAAACTTTTAGCAGATGAAACACCTTATGAATCTTGTTCAAATGCCAAATATTTGACATTTGGCATACTTGATGGGCTAATAATTGTCAGAGCATTCGCACTGGGCATACTAAATGGCATATGTAGGAAAATTTTAGCATAAAAGCATAAAACAACCCCTCCATCTGGTCTTCCAATTCTAAAAAGTTTTACAATAGTGCTACAGTACCATTCTACTTGTACAAGTCATTGTTCACCAATTGTAAACTTAAATTTCATTTTTTTATTACTCATTCTCTCTCCTCTGTCTTTCACGCTCATAAACCCTCCTCTCTTTTCCCTCTTCTCTATCTGTGCACTGTGCTTTTCATTTCTCCCTCTTCTCTATTTGTGCAATCTGCTTGCCGCTGTGGTTGATTTCTCTCTGGTTGCTGCCATGGGTTTGATCGGCATAGTGGGTTTCCTGATTGGCGTGGTGGCATGGCGAGATCGGCGTGGCAGCGCCTTTTTTTATTTGTGTTTTTCATTTCTCCCTCTTCTCTCTCTGCTTGCCATCGTGGTTGCTTTCTCTCTCTGGTTGCTGCCGTGGGTCTGATCGGCGTAGTGGGTTTGTTGATCGGCATGACGGCAGCGCGATTAAGGTGGAAATCGGCGAGGTGGGTTTGGGTGGGTTCCGATGGGGGTTTTTTGTGATTGTTATGGCCTATGTCTGGGTTTGTGGAGATCGGCGTGGAGAGGGTGAATAAGATTATGGCTTCAGGCTATTTCACCACCTCGCCGGAAATGAAGCCTCCAATGGAAGTTGCAGCTAGAAGAGAGGTAAAAATTAGAGAGAGGAGGGAGATGGGAGAGAATATATATGATTTTGGGAAATATTATTTTATTGTGTAGAAATAATATTTTAATGTGTTGTATTGTAAAATAAAAGTTGGGATGTTGGAAATATTGCAAAATAATATTGTATAATTGATAAAGTGACTTTTTAAGATAGTACAATAGGATATGATAGAATTTCCTGATGCGAATGCTCTAAAATAGGATAGTAAACCAAAATATAAAATTCATTCTTTATTTTGCCAAAGAACAAAATAACTGTTCATTTTTTGGGCTAATAGACCAAAATAATTGTTAGTAGTCAGACAATATCTCATATATATAAAATTAACAATGACTCTTCAAAAAACTAAAAAATAGTACCAATTAGACTATTGTAGGTACTTTAATTTCTTACTTTTGCAAATGCTAGATGGGTTTTTTTTATACAATATTATATATATATATATATATATATATATATTGTAGGGATAAAGGCCCAAAATTGTATATTGGCCTTGGGTCTCATCCGAGGACGTGGGTATGTCCGAGGAGGGGCAAATAACCGTAAGAGGTTCCAAGTTTAAAGTCTTGTAAGGAAGGAACGGATGGAGGGTGGTCCGAGGAGTAACTCCTCCTTGGACGTGATGAATACGATTCAAATCTGTATTCCAACAACCTAGATGACCCTCCAGAAGGCTCCCATGATAAGGACGTGCATCATACACGTATAAGAACGATAAGAACTCAAAAATATCTAAGGAAAAGCTGCTACCACCGCATTAAATTCACTACATTTACTTTTTAGGCTACATTTATATGGAGAAGACTCCTGAATAGTGATGCCTTGGTTGCCACAACTCACAGAGAGCCAAAAGGGATATCTAATGGGACAGGCACTCAAATGAGGGTTTAGATGATCAACAAGTGTAGGGTCAAGATGGTCCAAAAGAGAGCTATATAATGTGAGAAACCCTCCATAAGGAAAAGGGGGGGAAAATAGAGAAAGCACACTATAGCAACCAGAGCTGCACTTGTAATCAATTCCATTAATCTATGCAAAGATTTGCCTCCTTGGACAACACATTCACTTAATCTTATGCGTTTTGCTCTTGCATGATTGTCTTTCAAACTCATCCTAGCTGTTGTTAGATTCTCTAAAACCTAGTTCTTAGGCCCACTCTTTACAAATTTATTGTACTGGGCTTATTAACCCACAATCTCATACATATTGGGCTTGAGCTGTAAACCGTGCCCCTACATATATATATATATATATTATCATTGTTAAGATGATCTTGGTATATGTGATGAGTAAAAGTAGTAATAGTCTAATAATAGCCTAAGTAAAAATTTCTTGAAATTCAGTTATCTTAATTAATAAAAGTCTATTGATTTGATTTCATCCTTCTTATATTAAAAATTAATTAATATCTTAGTCTGATAATAAAAAATGATTATCACAAAGCAAATATCATAAATTAAAATTAAATGGCATCTTAAAAAAGTTACAAAAAATGTAATGGTACTAAAAGCACTCACATTAGTTGGTGTATAATAGAATAAGGTGTAAAATTTACACTGTTTTATTTAAAAATGATTCACATCAGTTAGTGTATAATTATATAAATTTATAAGTTTACTACAGTAATCATGCAAAGTTATACTAACACTATTCATTTTGCATTTAATTTTTTTTTTTTAGGATGAAAGAAGATGGTAGATGGTAGTTGTTGTGTGTGAAGAAAAAGAAACAATTAAAATAATCAAGACAATTTGATAAATTTTTTTTGAGCAAAGACAATTTGATAATTTAATAAAATGTAGTTGTGGGGCCAGCAAGTCAGACAGCCCGGCCCACTTCATTCCAGGACCGAAGGCCCGAGCTGAGGAGGCGTCCAAGGTCCGAGGATGAAAGTAAGAAGCCCAGGAGCCCAATAAGCCACACCGAGGATGACTCTGTTCTCGGACATCCGACACCATAAAGCAAACAGGCAACACACCATCAAGGGAGCCTTCCTGACTATTCAAAAAGCAGAGAGCAAGTACCACGCACCAGCAATGGAAGCATGGTGGAGGAGCAAGTTCAGGACGAACTGTCACCTCCACATTAAATGCCCTCAACTAACGCCCTGGCCGCATTAATAAGGAGAGGACTCCACAACAGTGCCACCTTGGTTGCCGCAACCCACAAAGAGAATGGGAAGGCGGCTGATGGGACAGACACTCAAGTAATGGCCTGATTGCTTAACAAATGTAGGGTTAGGATCAATTGGGGGAGGGGTATATAATGTAAGGAACCCCTCCTGAAGAAGGGGGGGGATGAATGAAAGAGTACTAGAGCAACCTGTATTCTCTGAGAAAACCTTGTAATCAATCTTCAAAGAAATCATAAGAGCTCCTAGCCCTGGAGAACAAGTCCGAGGAACATTACTACGCATCCCAATTCACGCTTAGGTTATCTAACCCACATGCAACCATGCATGGTCGTTGCACTTCTCACTAAGGCCTAGTTCTTGAGCCCATTCTCTATAAATTCATTGCGGGGCAAGCTGGGCTTGGGTCCACTCCCTCAACCCGTAGAAGTGCTTAAACCCGGTCCCTACAATTGGCGTCGTCTATGGGAAAGAACTCGTGCGTTAGTAAGGACAACCGCGAAGCATGGTAGGATCAGGCCCTCACCAAGGAAATCCTCACCGACCTGAACCGGCTAAATCCCAGCACCAGGGTAACTATGGCGACCCCGGGGGCGGTCAAAACGAGGAGAACAGACGATTTCGAGAGAGAAGCGTGCATACCTCAACAACTAGCGGAAGCCACACCCGCCAGGATGGGTACGTGCCCCAGAAGCGCGACAATGGCCACGCCACGCGATCGGAAAAGGCCTATAGCCACGCATCCCAGAGACAGGATGATAAGGTGGCCATGCAGCGCGAGATAGATGATTTGAAGAGGAAGCTACGCCGCGCATGGCGGAGATGATCCGAACCCAGCCCTGACCAATCCTCTGATGACGAAAGTGATGACGACTACAAGCAAAGGTCAAGAACACCCCCGAGCGAGACTTTCACTCATGAGGAGGAGCGCTACCAGAGGCGCAAGTGCAACAGCCCAACTCCTAGGGGCTTAGGGAGTGACGCCATGAGCAAGGCACTGGATCGGCTCTCCAAGTCGCCTTTCACGCGTCGTATAGAGGAGGCAATGCTCCCTCGGCGGTTCCAACAGCCAATCTTCACTGTTTATAATGGCAAAACGGACCCCGTGGAGCATGTGAGCCAGTTTAACCAGAGGATGGCTGTCCACTCTAAGAACGAGGCACTGATGTGCAAAGTCTTCCCATCCAGCTTGGGACCTGTGGCAATGAGGTGGTTCAACGGTCTAAAGACGAATTCCATAGACTCGTACAGACAGCTGACCCAGGCTTTTGGTTCCCATTTTGTCACGAATAGCAAACCTCCTTGGCCCATGAGCGCGTTGCTATCCCTATCCATGCGTGATGGGGAGACTCTCAAGGCTTACTCGAACAAGTATTGGGAGATTTACAATGAGCTGGACGGCAAGTACGACGATGTCGCCATCAATACGTTCAAGAACGGACTACCAATGGGGCACGGCCTGAGGAAGTCCTTAACTGGTAAGCCCGCCACCAGCGTGCAGCAGTTGATGGATCGGATCGATAAATACAAGCGGGTAGAGGAAGATATGCTACAAGGCAAGGGGAAGGATAAAGCTATCCCTCAAGAGAGTAGGGATTTCAGGTCGGACCGGTATAACAACGCCCGCCCGATGAGGGATTTCGGTGGACAATCTGGAGCGACCAATGCCCAGACTGTCAGCTCCGTGTTTCGAAAACCCGTACATAGGGTGCTGGAAAGGATAAAGAATGAACCGTACTTCAGGTGGCCGAATAAGATGGCTGGGGAACCTGAGAGGCGTAATCAAAATTGCTACTGCCAATACCATCAGGACCACGGACATACCACTGAGGACTGTAGGAACCTCCGGAACTACCTGGACCAGCTAGTTCGGGAGGGAAAGCTGAAGCACCTCCTGCACCATCCCAATAATCATCAGGGCCAAACATACCAGGAGCCACGGAGGGATACCGCCATGGGGTAGCCCGCTGGCACGATTAACGTAATCCTGGCAGCACCAGGAAGGACGGGCACACGCCTTTCGCGAGTGTTGTCTGTAGCCCAACTGCCTGCCAAGAAGTCCCAGATAGAGCCGAAGAGGACTAGGAGGAGTTCCCGCCCTCCCTTGAGCTTCTCAGAGGACGACAAGATTGGGACCACCCAGCCCCACGATGACGCTCTGGTGGTCACCCTTAGAATTGGGGGCTACGACATGAGGAGAGTGATGGTGGATGGTGGTAGTGCGGCAGAGGTCATGTATCCAAACCTCTACAAGAGGGGCTAAGACCGGAGGACTTGACGCCTTATAGCTCTCCTCTAATGAGCTTCGATGGAAAGCTCGTCATCCCGAAGGGCATGATTAGGCTGCCCATACAGACCAGCCCAGAAGTGGTGGAGGTGAACTTCACAGGGGTCAGGTTCTAGAGATCCGCGATTGCCAGCCCACAACGAGGCAGTGCACGGTGGCTGCCATATCATATCGGCTTGACGCACAACCCTCAGCCATTACTGAGGAAGGTTTATAGCAATCAAAGACCCCGGTAGCGCCTCCTGGTATAGCTGCCGAGGAAACCAAATGTGAGGATCTGGAAAAAGTGGTAATCGGTGACGATCTAGAGAAATTCTTTCGAGTCGGGGCTCGGCTGCCTCCCACAGAGCAGGTGGAGCTGGTTGAGTTCCTTAGAAGCAATATCGACAAGTTTGCATCGGACCCCTGCGATGCCCCAGGGATTGACCCATCCTTTATCTGTCACCATCTCAACGTCAGTCCATCCATAGTGCCCAAGAAACAGCCGCCCCGACGCCCATCGAGGGAGCACGCTGATGCCATCAGGGAAGAGGTGAATAAACTTAAGCGTGCCGGGGCTATCAAAGAGGTTTTTTACCCCGAGTGGCTAGCCAACACTGTGGTGGTCAAGAAGAAGAGCGAAAAGTGGAGGGTCTGTGTGGACTTCACCGACCTAAAGGCGTGTCTGAAAGACCCGTTCCCCATGCCTCGGATCGACCAGCTGGTTGATGCGACCACGGGCCATCCTTGAATGAGCTTCCTAGACGCCTTTCAAGGCTATCATCAGATACCACTGGCCCTGGAAAACCAGGAGAAGACAGCTTTTGTGACGCCCGTCGGCAACTACCACTACAAAGTAATGCCGTTCAGTCTGAAGAACGCTAGGTCCACCTATCAAAGGATGATGACGAGGATATTTGAGCCAATGCTGGGCAAGAGCATCGAGGTCTATGTTGATGATATGGTGGTGAAGAGTAAAGCGGTATCCGAAGATCTGGGGGACCTCGGCCGCACATTTAACATCCTGAGAAAGTACAAGCTGCGCCTAAATGCCTTAAAATGCTCGTTTGGGGTAGGCTCAGGCAAGTTTCTGGGATACATGATCATCCACAGGGGAATCGAAGTTGACCCTGACCAAATCAAGGCTATTCATAATCTGAAGCCTCTGCAGAACCCCAAAGAGGTCCAAAAGCTTACTGGTATGATCGCGGCTTTGAACCGATTCATTTCCAGGTCGGCTAACAGGTGCAGGCCCTTCTATCTCCTGATCAACAAGTGGAAAGGATTTGAGTGGTTCGAAGATTGTGTCGTAGCTTTCCAGCAACTCAATGAGTACCTATCCCGACCGCCTGTCATGTCCAATCCTGAGGTCGACGAGGTCTTGTACGCATACCTTGCTGTGGTGGCCCACGCAGTGAGCCTAGTACTGATACGGGACGACAATGGCATTCAAAAGCCAGTTTATTACGTCAGCAAGTCGCTGCATGAAGCAGAGGTCAAGTACCTGCCATTGGAGAAGGCCATACTGGCTGTGGTCCACGCCACGCGAAAGCTCCCCCACTACTTCCAAGCCCATACAGTGGTCGTCCTAACCCGACTGCCCTTGAAGTCTGTACTTCGGACCGCCGATTACACCGGGAGAATCGCGAAGTGGAACACAATCCTTGGGGCCTTTGACGTCAAATACATGCCTCGGACCTCCATAAAAGGCTAGGTTCTGGCGGATTTGACGGCTGAGTTCGCCGAACCTACTATGGAAGTAGCAGCTGAAGAGGAGAGCTTTGATGAGAAATCAGTTGGGGCAGTCTCCATCCCGGGGTCACCATGCTGGAAGGTATATGTTGATGGCGCGGCAAACCAAAGGGGGTCCAGAGTGGGGCTAGTATTAGTATCCCCTGAGGATCATGTCATAGAGAAGTCCCTGAGGCTCGGATTCTCGGCCACAAACAACGAGGCCGAGTATGAGGCATTGCTGCAAGGGATGGTCATGGTACAGAAGATGGGAGGAAAGTCGATAGAGATGTTTTCAGACTCGAGATTGGTGGTAGGATAGGTAAAGGGAGAGATGGAGGCCAGAGATTCGAGAATGCAAGAATACCTGAGCCAGGTTAAGTGCTCGCAGTCGGAGTTCGACCTCTTCAGCTTGTCTCATATTCCTCGGAGTGGGAACAGCCATGCCGACTCATTAGCCACACTCGCAACTTCCTCGGCAGAGGGTCTACCTCGGATCTTACTTGTGGAGCATCTGGAGAGAGCGAATGAAGTGGCAAAGGGAGCGATCCACATCCATCAGGTTGAGGTGGGTCCCAGCTGGATGGACCCTATAGTGAAATTCCTCAAAGACGATATCCTGCCCGAAGATAAGTCAGAAGCCGAGAAAGTACGAAGAAAAGCTCCTCGATTTTGGCTGCCCGAGGATCACAAACTATACAGGCGCTCCTACTCTGGGCCATACCTGCTGTGCGTCCACCCCGAAGCAGCAGAATTACTGCTCGAAGAACTGCACGAAGGAATCTATGGGAGTCACACAGGAGGGAGATCCCTGTCTCACCTAGCCGTCACACAAGGATATTAGTGGTCGGGAATGCAGCAGGAGGCCCTGGAGTATGTCAAGAGGTGTGACCAGTGCCAAAGGTTCGCCCCAAATATTCACCAGCCAGGAAGGGTCCTCAATCCTTTGTCCAGTCCCTGGCCGTTCGCCCAATGGGGCTTGGACATTGTAGGACCTTTCCCCAAAGCGTCAGGGAATAAGAAGTATCTGTTGGTGGCCACAGACTACTTCACCAAATGGGTCGAGGCCGAGCCACTGGCCAATATCAGGGACGTGGACGCAAAGAAATTCCTTTGGAGGAACATCGTCACACGATTCGCGGTCCCTCATACCCTCATCTCGGATAATGGGCTCCAATTCGACAGCAAGGCCTTCAGGAGGTACTGTTGTGAACTTGGGATCACAAACAGATACTCGACGCCCGCCTACCCTCAGGAAAACGGACAGGCCGAGGCTGTCAACAAGGTTATCGTCAATGGGCTTAAGAAGAGACTGAACGACGCCAAGGGAAGATGGGTAGAGGAGCTGCCCCAAGTTCTATGGACGTACCGGACTACACCCCGGCGGTCAACGGGGGAAACACCTTTTGCCATGACTTACAGCGCCGAGGCGGTGATCCCCCTAGAAACAAACTTCCGGACGCTAAGGACAAGCTCTTTCACTCCAGGCAGCAATGATGAACTGCTGGGGAGGAACCTGGACCTAGTGGACTAATGAAGGGAACGAGCGATGATCCAGCTGGCCTATTACCAACAAAAGCTCAAGCAAGGATATGACACTAATGTGAAGCTCAGACCACTAGCACCGGGGGACCTGGTGCTGAGAAAAGTCGTCGGGGAAGCCAGGAACCCATCCTGGGGAAAGCTAGGACCCAACTGTGAGGGCCCCTACCGAATTACCTCAATAGCAGGGATAGGCGCATGTTATTTAGAAGATTTAGACGATAAACCTGTACCTCGTCCATGGAATGTAAATAACCTGAAAAGGTATTATTATTAATGAAGAAGTCTTTTTGGATTCTGATTCTTAGCCTATCACGATTATGTATCTCATGTTTGGACTGCCAGCTTAAGTGTTAGACAGAACCAAGGCATTGCATGGTCCTTGGACTCAAGCTTATGGGGAAACTAACTACTTCAAAAGAGCCTAAGTGTTAGACAGAACCAAGGCATTGCATGGTCCTCGGACTCAAGCCTATGGGGAAACTAACTACTTCAAAAGGTTCTAAGTGTTAGACAGAACCAAGGCATTGCATGCTCCTCGGACTCAAGTCTATGGGGAAACTAACTACTTCAAAAAGAGCCTAAGTGTTAGACAGATCCAAGGCATTACATGGTCCTCGGACTCAATCCTATGGGGAAACTAACTACTTCAAAAGAGCCTAAGTGTTAGACAGATCCAAAGCATTGCATGGTCCTCGGACTCAAGCCTATGGGGAAACTAACTACTTCAAAAGAATCTAAGTGTTAGACAGAACCAAGGCATTGCATGGTCCTCGGACTTAAGCCTATGGGGAAACTAACTACTTCAAAAGGTTCTAAGTGTTAGACAGAACCAAGGCATTGCATGCTCCTCGGACTCAAGTCAATGGGGAAACTAACTACTTCAAAAAGAGCCTAAGTGTTAGACAGATCCAAGGCATTGCATGGTCCTCGGACTCAATCCTATGGGGAAACTAACTACATCAAAAGAGCCTAAGTGTTAGACAGATCCAAAGTATTGCATGGTCCTCGGACTCAAGCCTATGGGGAAACTAACTACTTCAAAAGAATCTAAGTGTTAGACAGAACCAAGGCATTGCATGGTCCTCGGACTCAAGCCTATGGGGAAACTAACTACTTCAAAAAGTTCTAAGTGTTAGACAGATCCAAAGCATTGCATGGTCCTCAGACTCAAGCCTATAGGGAAACTAACTACCTCAAAAGAGCCTAAGTGTTAGACAAAACCAAGACATTGCATGGTCCTCGGACTCAAGCCTATGGGGAAACTAACTACTTCAAAAGGTTCTAAGTGTTAGACAGAACCAAGGCATTGCATGGTCCTCAGACTCAAGCCTATGGGGAAACTAACTACTTCAAAAAGAGCCTAAGTGTTAGACAGAACCAAGGGAATGTATGGTCCTCGGACTCAAGCTTATGGGGAAACTAACTACTTTAAAAGGTTCTAAGTGTTAGACAGAACCAAGGCATTGCATGGTCCTCGAACTCAAGCCTATGGGGAAACTAACTACTTCAAAAAGAGCCTAAGTGTTAGACAGATCCAAGGCATTGCATGGTCCTCGGACTCAAGCCTATGGGGAAACTAACTACTTCAAAGGGTTCTAAGTGTTAGACAGAACCAAGGCATTGCATGGTCCTCGGACTCAAGCCTATAGGGAAACTAACTACTTCAAAAGAGCCTAAGTGTTAGACAGATCCAAGGCATTGCATGGTCCTCGAACTCAAGCCTATGGGGAAACTAACTACTTCAAAAGAGCTTAAGTGTTAGACAGATCCAAGGCATTGCATGGTCCTCGGACTCAAGCCTATGAGGAAACTAACTACTTCAAAAGAGCCTAAGTGTTAGACAGAACCAAGGCATTGCATGGTCCTCGGACTCAAGCCTATGGGGAAACTAACTACTTCAAAAGGTTCTAAGTGTTAGACAGAACTAAGGCATTGCATGGTCCTCGGACTCAAGCCTATTGGGAAACTAACTACTTCAAAAAGAGCCTAAGTGTTAGACAGAACCAAGGCATTGTATGGTCTTCGGACTCAAGCCTATAGGGAAACTAACTACTTTAAAAGGTTCTAAGTGTTAGACAGAACCAAGGCATTGCATGGTCCTCGAACTCAAGCCTATGGGGAAACTAACTACTTCAAAAAGAGCCTAAGTGTTAGACAGATCCAAGGCATTGCATGGTCCTCGGACTCAAGCCTATGGGGAAACTAACTACTTCAAAGGGTTCTAAGTGTTAGACGGAACCAAGGCATTGCATGGTCCTCGGACCCAAGCCTATGGGGAAACTAACTACTTCAAAAGAGCCTAAGTGTTAGACAGATCCAAGGCATTGCATGGTCCTCGGACTCAAGTCTATGGGGAAACTAACTACTTCAAAAGGTTCTAAGTGTTAGACAGAACCAAGGCATTGCATGGTCCTCGAACTCAAGTTTATAGGGAAACTAACTACTTCAAAAGGTTCTAAGTGTTAGACAGAACCAAGGCATTGCATGGTCCTCGAACTCAAGCCTATAGGGAAACTAACTACTTCAAAAAGAGCCTAAGTGTTAGACAGATCCAAGGTATTGCATGGTCCTCGGACTCAAGCCTATGGGGACTAACTACTTCAAAGGGTTCTAAGTGTTAGACAGAACCAAGGTATTGCGTGGTCCTCGGACTCAAGCCTATGGGGAAACTAACTACTTCAAAAGAGCCTAAGTGTTAGACAGATCCAAGGCATTGCATGGTCCTCGGACTCAAGCCTATGAGGAAACTAACTACTTCAAAAGAGCCTAAGTGTTAGACAGATCCAAGGCATTGCATGGTCCTCGGACTCAAGCCTATGAGGAAACTAATTACTTCAAAAAGAGCCTAAGTGTTAGACAGAACCAAGGCATTGTATGGTCCTCAGACTCAAGCCTATAGGGAAACTAACTACTTTAAAAGGTTCTAAGTGTTAGACAGAACCAAGGCATTGCATGGTCCTCGAACTCAAGCCTATGGGGAAACTAACTACTTCAAAAAGAGCCTAAGTGTTAGACAGATCCAAGGCATTGCATGGTCCTCGGACTCAAGCCTATGGGGAAACTAACTACTTCAAAGGGTTCTAAGTGTTAGACAGAACCAAGGCATTGCATGGTCCTCGGACTCAAGCCTATGGGGAAACTAACTACTTCAAAAAAGCCTAAGTGTTAGACAGAACCAAGGCATTGCATGGTCCTCGAACTCAAGCTTATGGGGAAACTAACTACTTCAAAAAGAGCCTAAGTGTTAGACAGAACCAAGGCATTGCATGGTCCTCGGACTCAAGCCTATGGGGAAACTAACTATTTCAAAAGGTTCTAAGTGTTAGACAGGGCCAGGGCATTGCATGGTCCTCGGACTCAAGCCTATGTTTCCTAACTACTTCAAAAAGAGCCTAAGTGTTAGACAGATCCAAGGCATTGCATGGTACTCGGACTCAAGCCTATGGAGAAACTAACTACTTCAAAGGTTTCTAAGTGTTAGACAGATCCGAGGCATTGCATGGTCCTCGGAGTCAAGCTTATGGGGAAACTAACTACTTCAAAAGAGCCTAAGTGTTAGACAGATCCAAGGCATTACATGGTCCTCGAACTCAAGCCTATGTGGAAACTAACTACTTCAAAAGAGTCTAAGTGTTACACAAAACCAAGGCATTGCATGGTCCTCGGACTCAAGCCTATGTGGAAAACTAACTACTTCGAAAGATTCTAAGTGTTAGAATGTTGGGAGAGGCCAAAGCCCTACCTAGTCCTTAGGACATAAAAGGTCTGCCTATGCATACATGCCTTCACGTTATTGCAATCACTGCCGTGACTGGCCGAGGTACAATGGATATTAAGATTATACAAGTAAAAAAAAAAAAGGAAAAGGGAGAAAATGGATAACGCGCACATGAACAAACCGCCAGAACAAACAGAAAGAGAAATAGGAATCACATAGCATTAAGTCCTTAGAAGTTACATAATAGGAGTCACAGTACATTGTTTAAAAAAAAAATAATAATAATAATAAGAAAAAATATACAAAGACAAAGACAAACGACCAAAAACAAGGCAGGCAGAGATGCCAAGGTGCCTACTCCTTCCACTCAATTACCCGCCCCAGTGGGTGGCTGGTCCATGGCTGCCTCAGGATCCTCTGAGCTCTGACTGAGCGGAATAGCCTGCAGAGGCACGGCGGGAATGGCTGCCCCCTCAGCTGAAGAAATTTGGGCTTCAGAGGAGAACTTCGCAACCTCTTGGGGCGCTTCCTCGTTAGGGCTTTCACCTGATTCAGCCCCCCCGAAAGGATCACTCCCTTGGACAGGCTCACCAGTAGGTCCAGCGATCGAAGCTCCCTCGCCCGGGGTAGCACCAGCTTCCTCAGCCTCAGAGCCATCTAGGGCAGCCTTGCGGATGGCAGGGGGGTAGTACACACTCTCCTCCTTCCACAGGTCGGACGAGGCTTCGACCCCAGCCTGTTTGAGAGTCTCCTTCCAAACCTCGGAGGAGTAGCGCCTGCACACCTCAGGGACTTGAGCCTTAAAGTCAGCTTCCATCTCGGCCACCCCCGCAGCATAAGCTGCCTCCTCGACTTCCTCTTTAGAGGCCCAGGCCTCCTCCCTACCTTGGTCAGCCTCAAACTTAGCCCTCACAGTCTCATCCTTGGCCCATTCAGCCACCTTTTTGGCTTCCTCGACAGCAGCCACCTTCTTTGTTAGATCAGCAAGCAGCTCCTTTGTGATCTTCAGCTGCTCATCTGCCTCACCCAGACGCCTCGTCTGATCTTCGGCCTACTTCTGGAAACCAGCGAGGCCTGACATAGCGTTGTCCCGAGCCCTGGTCATCGCTTTCAGCTCCTCCCGGGCCGTGGCAAGGTCAGCCTCGGAGTTTTTGAGGGTCCGAGTGGCCTCTAAGCGCTTCTCACGCTCTGCATCCATGGCCTTTCCTTGGTCGTGGGCCGCCTCCTCCAACCTATAGGTGGCTTGGACGGCCTGCCAAACAAAACGGGTACGTAACGAACTGAGCTCAAAAAAAGGGAAGAGAAACTGAAGCCAAAAAAATCACAAGTGTTGAGGGTCTTACCATTCCCAAATACCGCTTGAGGCTGAGGAAGACCTCCCTACTCCTAATGGTCCCCAGCTCCGCCATGTCCGCAGGAAGTAACAGACACCTTTCCAGCGCGTTAGCCACATACGCGCCCTCGCCCTCTCTAAAATCCCTGAAGGAGGAGTCATCCCTCAGAAGCCCCCCATGAAGCATTGGGGCAGGAAGCCAGGCCTGAACCTCGGGCTGGGCATCAACCTGTTTATCTTGGCCTTGGGAGCCTATCTTCAACTGTTTCAAGGGCCGCCGAGTATCGCTCCCCTCCTAGGTGGACCCAAATTTGTCCTTAATTGGCCTTTTGTCCTTATCCTTTTTCTGCTTAGGATCAGTGGGCTCATGCCTAGAAGGCAGACTCGTCTGAGGTGGAGGAGGAGGAAGCCTAGATTGGGTCGAGGCTGACCTAGCCTGGGCAGGATGAGTCTTAGGAGGAGGAGGAGGAAGCTTTGGCTTAGACTTCCCCGGTTGGCCTTCGATTAGGTCAAGCAGGCTGGATTGAGGCTTCTTCTTGTAACCCATCTCAAGCCGAGGAGAGGACTCAGTCGTTAGGAAGCCCGCTTCGGTCAGGCGAGGGTCACCCAAGTCTCCTGGAGGGTCCTCGGACTGGTGGACTTGTTCAAACACGTCAAACTTGTCCTCGGCAGGGTCAAAATCAGCAACTTCCTCTTCTCTCTCTAGGCTTTCTTCTGCGGCCTCTGCGAATCTATGGGGGGAAGAGAGGCCTGCTGATGCTACGCCTTCTGATGTGAAGGACTCCTCGGGGAACTGGAACCCGTCCTCGGTCACAGTTATTTTCCGCAGCCGGGGGTCTTTTGCCTTGATCATGTACTTCGGCGTTGCAAACGATTTTTGAACCGGGGTGTATCCCAAGATCCTGTGAGTGGCTCTAACTTGATTATCGGCTTTGTTCACAAAAATCTCCGCCCTTAGCGCTTTCTGCAAGTCCTCCCTGTTGATCAAGTTGAAGTGACGCGTGAAGGCGTGCGGATCTACAGAAAGAAGACGCATTCATGTTAGTAACCGAACGGTGCAAAAAAAAAAAAAAAAAAAAAAAAGAAATGAATGAAGTAAAGTAAAATCTGTGAACCCCCTCCTACTCCCACTGTCCCACCTGGTGTCCCCTCCGTCGTTGGGCAATGAAGGCCATCGTGCCACTCTCCGGACACGATGAGAAAGTCCTTGTTCAGCCCCTTACTGGACTCGGGGAGGCACTGGATAAGCCGGACCCTGTCGTCCCTTGTCTTCATGTAGTACGACTTACCTTTCAAGAACTGGAAGTTGTAACACCAGTTTACGTCGTAATGGGTCAACCTTAGCCCCATCTTCTCGTTCAGGGCATCCACACAACCCAGAATTCTGAAGTCGTTGATGGCACACTGGGTGGGGGCTAGCCGAAAGTACGTCAGGTAGCCCCTCATCACCGGTCCCATGGGGATTCTCATGCCACCTTCAAGAAAGGCAACGATGGGAATCACCACCTCACCCTCCTGCCTCCGAAGGTGCCACTCCCCTTTCTCACAATACCTGAAGCCCACATTGCTAGGTATCTTATAGTTGGCGATGAATTTTTCCATCGCCTTCTCAGTATAAACATACTTCTTAAACCTACCCATCCCAAGTGATGCCTAAGAAAGCTAAGAAAGAGCAAATGAAAGAGAAGAAGGAGTAGAGAAGAAGAGAGCTCAGAGAGAGATAGAGTGACTTACAGAAATGAGGAGAAGCTCCTCGGACAGGCTTTTTATGCTGGAGATGTAGGTGGAAATTTGGCTGGACTCAGGATGTATGTGCAAGAGCTCTTGGTTGCTAGTAAACAGAGGGAAAGGCAGTTCGAGTGGGTATTTATACCCCAAATCGAGGAGCCGTGCGGGTTTTCCCGCCCATAAATGCTAGGCGAATCCTCATCGTTGGATTGTCATCCTCCCGTTGAACGTAGGGGGCACAGAGCCGTCAGAACTTAATGGAGGACGCGTTGCGCGCACCAAAGCGTCAGTAACGTGTCTTGGGCAGATGAAAAGACTCCAGCACTGACGAGGGACAGGACTCGATGGGACACGTCGCAGGCTTGAGGACGTCAAAATCCTCCTCTTCGCCCGAGGATGCGGACAGCAAGATTTTGAGGGGCTATTGTGGGGCCAGCAAGTCAGACAGCCCGGCCCACTTCGTTCCAGGACCGAAGGCCCGAGCCGAAGAGGCGTCTAAGGTCCGAGGATGAAAGTAAGAAGCCCAGGAGCCCAATAAGCCACGCCAAGGACGACTCTGTCCTCGGACATCCGACACCATAAAGCAAACAGGCAACACACCATCAAGGGAGCCTTCCTGACTATTCAAAGAGCAGAGAGCAAGTACCACGCACTAGCAATGGAAGCATGGTGGAGGAGCAAGTTCAGGACGAACTGTCACCTCCACATTAAATGCCCTCAACTAACGCCCTGGCCGCATTAATGAGGAGAGGACTCCACAACAGTGCCACCTTGGTTGCCGCAACTCACAAAGAGAATGGGAAGGCAGCTGATGGGACAAGCACTCAAGTAATGGCCTGATTGCTCAACAAATGTAGGGCTAGGATCAATTGGGGGAGGGGTATATAATGTAAGGAACCCCTCCTGAAGAAGGGGAGGGATGAATGAAAGAGTACTGGAGCAACCTGTATTCTCTGAGAAAACCTTGTAATCAATCTTCAAAGAAATTATAAGAGCTCCTAGCCCTGGAGAACAAGTCCGAGGAGCATTACTACGCATCCCAATTCACGCTTAGGTTATCTAACCCACATGCAACCATGCATGGTCGTTGCACTTCTCACTAAGGCCTAGTTCTTGAGCCCATTCTCTATAAATTCATTGCGGGGCAAGCTGGACTTGGGTCCACTCCCTCAACCTGTAGAAGTGCTCAAACCCGGTCCCTACAGTAGTATAAAATAAATAATCATGTGTGGTGTTTTAAAAAATGAGTATGTAAAAAAAAAAAAAAAAAAAGGTAAGTTCTTATACTTAAATAGACAGAAATTTTCACACAAATTGATGCTAATATGCTCTTTTTTTTTTTAATTGATGCTCTGTTCTGTTTCGATGGAAAACATTGTATAGAGATAGTTTTTCATATTTTTCAGTGCTTGATATCATCAGAAAAAATGAGTAAAAAGAAAACCATCTTTAGTCAATATAAAAAGTATGATTTATTTTTAGAAATCGTTTTCCACTATTTTATTTTTATTTTTTTGGAAAAACAACTCTATCTCACAGCAAACTAAATAAGAAAATTTAGAAGATTATTTTTCAACTCATTTAATGTTGCTACCAAACATATGAAAATGAAATAGTTTTATAAAAAAATATTTTTTTGGAAAATGGCTCATTTTCTAGAAAGGACAAAACTTATATACAATATTTTAGGTGTTTTTTCTTAGATTCATCTTTTAAAATTCTGCCATATGACTGCTTAATTAAAAAATACATTTTCATTTCATAAGAAAAAAAAATTACATAACAGAATTTTAAAATAAAAACTTAAGGTACTGTACTTAAGTCTACTCTCCTAAAAAAACATAATCGTTAAAAACAAATAGAGCTCACAAATTTACTAGTTTTGGGGATATGGTCTACAGTCCCTTTCACACGCCGGGCAATATGGTTAACAGTAAGTTCAAATTTGAGCGCAAATCACGGCGACATTTTTAGTTAGTAGTTAGTTCATTCATTCAGCTACGGGGCCATCGCTTTTAAACAATGCCGCGTAGCTGAGGAAAAGTAGAACTAAGAAGTACAAGACGGTTTATTTTTGACTTTGTAAGTTTGTGACTACACTAGTGGTCCACGATCGATGGTCCTACCCTACGGATAGTGTAAATCCTACAAAGAAGAAGATTAGATTACAGCAACTTGTGCAAATGGGAACAAAAAGCTCTTTGGTTTAGGCCCGTAAATGGAGACAAGCCGAAGATTCAAAAGCACAATTGAATGGAGAACCACGCAAAGTAAAGAATAAGTGGAAACAAAGTTATCATCATTCACGGAAGAAATTTGTTTCACTATTGCTTTTTTATTCATTTAATTGGTGCTGGTTATTTGGTGGGTCGATGTCACTTTTTGCCATTCATGGATTAATTTATATTTGTTAATTAAAGATATGTTGCTTTCCAATAAATAATTATTATAAAATTGAACATTGTTGGCGACATCCTCACACCAACGTTGTTCGACAACCTTAATCTCATCACTGCCCACTTAAAGACGAATTTTGTGACTTTTTTTGAACGTTGGACTACATCATCTTAAATTCTGCCAATAATGGTGGAGTTTCCTTCAACAGTGACTTTTTATAAATTAAAATAAAATTTGTGGACAATATCAAATTGTTGCAATGATCAGTCTTAATTTTTCATCAAAAAAAATAGAGTTGATTTTATGTCTTTTTCTTTTAGGGGTAGAAAATTCAATATTTATTCAATGAATAATAATTTTTTCAGCATTGCAAAAATCATGAGTGAAACTACCAGTCATTTGACGGGGATATGGGTCTTTTTGCATGACCCATGGCGTGAGACCACAACCCCTGTGAGAGGATTAGAGGAATGGGGACTACTCCAGAGAATAATATCTTTATCTTGTCCCATGCTTGAGATGACATTGCCGTGTGATTTAGGTACAATTAAGAGAATATATTAGATTATCAAAAAACAATTTAAGAGAATATATTAATATTATTGTGTTTTGGTGAGTCTGAAATGTGCCTTATGAAAACTTGAGAAGTGTTTCCTTTACAATATTTTAACAACAATTTGGCAACAAATTTTAGTGACAAATTGTTATTAGTTATTATTGGTTGATAAAAATGTAATTTGGTAATGGGTCTAAATTAGAACTAATAATAACATATCATTCATAAATTGTTGTAAAAATATTGTGAATGTAAATTATAGGTGAAATCAATACTTCTGACTTCCTTTTACAAGGGATTTGTTTGGGTCTTTTGTAGGAGCTATGGTGTGGGCCCATAATTCTTATGAGAGGATTAGAGGAATGAGGACTCCTCAGTGAATAATATCTCGTACTTGCACTATAGTTGAGATGACATTGTAGTGTGATTTAGGTAATATAATAGTCTTGTGTTTTAGTGAATATGAAATGTGTGCTACAAAAACTTAGGTTCAAAAGTTCTAAGGTCCAAAATATGAAAGAAAGAGGTGCTTCTATGACTCTACCACCCAATCAATTCTATTCCGCTTAATCCCTATTTCATAGCCACATATTCTATTCCGCTTAATCCCTATTTCATAGCCACATATCTTTCCGGCTAAGGAATGGTAAAATTTTCTATTGTTACATGAATCCAATTTTTGTTTCATTCAGGCAAAGCCATCTCTTTTTAACAATGTTTTTGTGATATGATCCAAGCATTCCATTAGATAGGAACAGATTTGTGATATGATCCAAGCATTCCATTAGATAGGAACAGACTTGATAAATATTGATAACTCTTGGATGGAATATTAGAGAGATATTTGAACCATGATTTTAATTTCCAAGTAATCTCATCAATTTTGTATAAATGAATGATGTTTCTATAGAAATTATTGATGAGGTGGCATCCATGATAGTATATCTATATCCTTAAGTATAAGTGCTTGTGGGATGTTGGGAGTAAATGTCGGGGTTCAAATATTCAGAAGGGAATTTCACACACATATACACTTAGATTAGGCTAGAGTAGAATTTCTATCTTGTAAAAAAAAAAAAAAAAAAAATGCTAATGGGATCAAGCACTTCCTCACATCATTAGTCTCTTTATTAAAAATAGACATTCACTCAGATTAAATCATAATGGCCATTCCATTTGCAATCATAAATTCAAGATTCAATTTAATGATTATTAATCAAATTAAAAATCAGGAACTTAAACACAATGTCATTGGCTGATCTAAATTTCATTTCAGAAGATGATTTTTTTGTTGGTACAATAAATTCACAATATGGTTATACAGCAAAATTGATTAGGAATATCAATATAATTTCTATACAAAAATTAACCCAACCCATATGGATTTCAGCAATAGAACTCTATTGCAGGTCGCTTGCATAGAACTCAGTCACTCACATGATCATGCCCAGAAAGTTTCCTATCCAATCCACGTGAGAAGCTGTCCCTACTCCCCACTTACATGTTTGCCATAAATTTTTTGTTAGCAATGCATGTGAACCTAAATCTACCAATGTGATCTGAAGCCTCTGTCCTCTCTAACTTTTATGATAATCTGAAAATGACATTGTTTTTTTTTCCTTTAAAGAGAAAAAGTAAATTTCTTTCTCACACGCTAAGTAATATGTCTTGTTGAAAATAGCTAGCAACCGACTCAGTGAGTCACGACGCACTTAATAAATGGTTCGAAAATGGAGGCATTGTCTGCTCACCCGTGAAGCCATTTATGTAGCCAAAGAGTTTAGATCTTGTAGAATCTTCATACGCTTTTTGTGTTTTCCAAATACTCTTAGTCTGTTTGGATTGAAGGGGGGTGAGAGCAAAGTAGATTGGACTCAAAATAAGTTTATTTTCAGCAAATTTTACTCTACTTTACTCCTCTCCATTCTTCCTCCTTCTCCCCTCAATTGAAACAACTCATGCTAACACTAGGTCTCATCACACGCGCGTGCTATGAATTTTTTTTTTTTTTTTTTTTTTTTTTCTGTCTAGTTTCATAATTTCCCCTTTTTAAAAAAAAAAAAAAAATTGGATAAGTTTGTTTTTAAGACATGGATTAGTAAGAGAGTATCCTATTTTGTAGGCATTTTAAGTGGAGTTAGAGATAAATTTTTAGAGATATACTTTTACGAAGTTGTCCTCAAGTTTTTTCCCTATTAACCATAAGGTTTAGGAATATTTTTGAATCACATAAAAGTTTAGTTTAAAGAGATAAATCATCTTATAAATAGTATAGACAAACAATAACAAGAAGCCCCGGAATATTAGCAACTGTTAGGGCGAGCAAATCTGAATAATGACCCACACGGTTTTAAGTTCCATGCGTAAAATCCCAAAATATACATACATCTAAAAAATGGGCTAGCTTGGGAGGTATTTTTCAACCCAAGTCGACCACTTTGAATTGAAAAATCTTTAGCTCGACCCAATCCTAAAGGATTTGGCCGTTTGTCAAGCTTCATTGCAAAAATGATTTTCATTCAACTATTTATGACTTTTAAGTTCATTATTCAATAAATTATTGCAATTTACACAATTGGACATGGCATTTCAATTTCAATCAAAATACTAAAATAAATCATACTAATCGAAAACTTTGTCACCTTTGTAACTTTAGACCCAAACTCAACCCTAACACAATTTGATATGTTTTGAGTCTTTTAACACTAGAAAGTGTGAACACATCTTTGACCCCTAACATTATACAATGGGCATAAGTAACACACTAAAACATTTAATTGTGAGACCTATACATTGGGTTTGTATGGAAGTGAGAATAATATTGTATATACCTATTATATAAGAAATCACCTCTGTCACAAAACAATAATCCAATTACTCAATTAGTTTTACACAATTATCAGACGATTAAAAAAATTTGTCAGACAACAAAATAAAAAGTGTCTATAGACTATAAGCTATAAAGCCTCTCTCTTTTTTTTTCTTTAAAGACATTTTCGGCAGATATTATGCAGAGGCCCATTATTGGATCCCTCTACTCATATGGAAGAGAGGACCCATTTCTTTCATTTCTGGATCTCTGGCTACTTAGATATCCAAATTAACAGATTATATTGCAAGATCATGTACCCTAGCGACCCAAATCATACAAGAGAAATTAAATGAGAGGGCCTTAGAGACAATTTATACTGCTTACAAATAGGGTCTCAAGCCTCAACTTTAAACAGCATTTTTTTATAATAGAGAAGAAACTCCCAACTCTTGAGGGCCAATCAAGTGACACACTTTCTTCCTATGACCCCCAGCTAGTACCACCCCTACTTGTTAGTGACCTTGTAACCTGTGACAACAATGGTTTCTGATATTTATTTTTTTATTTTTAAATACAAAGCTAGAAATATCTTAGATTTCTTATGGGAAAAAGGAAGAGAAGAAGTACCATTAAACTATAAGAGCATTGATGGAATTAATAATTGAATAACCACATATTCTATCACAAAGTTTTAATGAAGAACCTTTTATATCAGAAGAATTATTTGGTCATCCTATAGAAAGATAGCACAAGGCTGTGATTTTGATTAGATTTTAAGGAATTTTTAGGAGAAAATTGAGTGGAAATTAGCATTTCCTTATTGCCATTACACTCCTTTCTACTAAACTCCAAAAAGGAAATGAATTAAACATTTAAAAAAAAAAAAATCGTTTCAATCTATCTCATTCCTTTCCTTGCCCTTCCCAAATGGACTTAGGCTAATGAATTTGACAGAAGAATCATTATTTAAATAGAATCTTTGAGTCTTTTTCTTTATTTTTGCTTTGATTTTTTTAATCTTCATTTTGGTGAATTTTCATGCAGTTTGAATTCTCCTCTCTTTTTTTCTTTTCTTTTTTTTTTTGGGGAGGGGGTGTTAGGGGAAAAGTTTAAACACACAAAAACGACAAATAGAAGACCAAGAACGTCCAAAAAAAATTGACAAAGTGAGTTCTAATTTTTTATGGTTGAATAAAAGATTTAAAATTTAATCTACGCTTATATTAAAAATCAATTGGTGTCATGGTCTAATATAAATGTGAGGCAGATTAGCCTAATGGGCCAAAATGGTAAAATGCACAGATTTGAGCTTAGCCCAATTTTCTAAAAAGTGGAATGTGTCTCTGAAAGTTAAGCCAGACAAGAATTATGGGCCCCGAAGTGGGTTTGGTACTGCAATTGGGCCACGCTTGTGCTGGAAAAAATAAATAATTAGAGAGTTGTCGTTTGGCATTTAGCACAAAGCTTTTTGTTTTTGCCATTAGTTTTTGTCTAGCCTTTAACCAACAATTTAAATAATATATAGTAACAAATGCTTTTTTTTTTTCAATAATTTAACTTTTATGTTTTTATCTCACATTTAACAAATAAATTACTGAAAATTACACCACAAAAGACATTTACTAAGCAGATTGCATACTTCATACGTTATCAAATTTATACCTAATAATAAGTTTAACTACACGACAAAATTCAAAACTTTTTAAATAATTTCTCAATTGATATTGAGTGGTTCTGGTGCCACACTCTTGTGCACAATTTTGTGCACAACTCGCCCACGTGGCGAGTTGTGCACAAAGTTGTGCACAAGGGTGTGGCACCAGAATTTTCCATTGATATTTTATGATTATTAGTCCCATGTGAAATTAATGATATACAAATCACAACAAACCATCTTAATAAATTTAAAATCTTTCTTAAAAAAACCCTCACATTTAATTGTGATTTTTTTTTTCTTCTTTTTATTTTACTTTGTTAAATGCATAATTAGCCGCGATTAGAAAAACTTATATATATATATATATATATATTTTTTTTTTCTTTCTTTTTTTGTGCCAAGCTTACTAATGTGACCTTGTAACCCACTAGGTCATTAAAGTAATTGAAAATATGGTGAAATTAGCTTAATTTAGAATTGCATGGTCTTTTGATCTGGAGTCGACATTGGCGTACCCCCTTGTCCTTAGATTTTTATCAACAAAATCCAAACTTATATATTGAAATCGGAGGAAATTACACTTTACTACTCTAAACTATACACCATATTACACTATGCATCCTAAACTATCACATTTTTCACATTTTGCACTCCAACATTACTTTTACTGTTAAGTTAAATAAAAATTATTAGTACATAACTTGCATATGATTTTTTCTTAAGTAGCACATTGTTTAAAGACCAAAACACCCTTTTCACACACAATTAAAAACAAATGCTTTCTTTTCTTTTTTTCCAGGTCTTTCTCTTTCTCGTCCAACAGCTCTTCTCCTCTTTCTCATTGTCCAGTTGCTCCTTTCCCCAAATCAGACTCACAAGTTATCTCTAAACCCAACAAAATTGGACCCTTTCTAAGCATAGTAGTTGATGAAACTATATCACCTTCCATGGCTGCCTTGCATCTTAATTTTCGTAATGGCTAGATAGTAGCTGAAGCATTATAGATACAGAAAAACCATCCAAAACATAATGTTCAGCAGCTTACCAGTCAACCAGGTAGATACCAAAGCCTTAATGGGTTTGGGAACCAAGTTAACCACTGGGATTGTTAATACAACTTGTGTAGTCTTTTAATAGTGTAGTGACTCAATTTTCATTCTTCGGTTAATCGGTTCCTACTATTCGTCATGTTGAACTCGTAGTGGCCCAGTTTGTATGTGATCTTGATTTTGCAACTATTCGACCTTTCAAGCATGGCCCAACAGCTAAAGACCCAAAACGGAACCATATTGATCTGTGTTATGAAGCGTTTCTTGTACATCATATTTCGTTTTGGTACCGTTGATGATTTTGTTTTGGACTTGGAGATAAACTTGTATGTTTGATTTGGGGGGAGAGGAGCAACTGAACAATGAGAAAGAGGAGAAGAGCTGATGGGTGAGAGAGAGGGGAAGAGCTGTTGGGCGAGAGAGACCTGGAAAAAAAAAAAAATTGTTTTTAATTGTTTGTGAAAAGGGTGTTTTGGTCTTTAAATAGTGTGCCACCTGACTAAAAATCATGTGCAAGTGATGTGTTATTAATTTCCATCTAACTTAACAATAAAAGTAATGACAGGATGCAAAGTGTGATATATTTTCCCTAACGTCACTTTATGTCATATAAAAGAAGGTGAGTCTTAAAATCCGTGATTGTGCTAGGTGGCTTTACCTTCTTTGTGCTAAGTGGCTAACTTTGATTAAAGATTTTGATAAATTATATAATTCCCCGATAATTCAGGTACTTTTAAATTAAATTCTAAATTTCGAAAAGGTTTAATTAAATCATTTGTATTTGCAATTCACGCTTTCAATAAATCACTATTAATTCTGACTAAAACTTATCATACACCATAAATATTTTTAAAATTGTAGGACATTTGATACACATCATGGTTTTAAAAACCGGTACGGTGAAAGAACTGAAAAATGAGCTAATTATTACTGGTTTTATGGTCGGAACGGGGTCTGACCAATGGTCGAACCGATGACGTCATAAATAATTTAATTATTATTTATTTAAATTATATAAATAATTAATAACTTTTTAATATACTAAAACTAACAAACCAATAGTAATAAATATGTTTCCTTTAAAAAAAATACAAGTATATAAGTATATAACATCTTTTTAAAGAATTTAACATAATAACATTACAAAACAATCATCCTTAACATAATAAACTTTCAACAAAACCAAATAAATAAGTTCATTAGTCATTATATTTTCATCCAAATGGCAAACAACTACTAAGTTTAACAACAAACAGAAAATAAAACACTAAACAAACAATGGTCATTGATGATACTTAATGATTAACTTTAAAATCCAAACACAATTATGTAGACAGGGTGTAAATAAATAAATAATACGGTGCCTAGAACAGAGCAAAACAAATTGAAATAAAGCATGTAAATCAATAAATAATAAGGTGCCTAAGCTCAGAAGAAACCATTATGCAGACAAAAATTTTCCAATCCTCAATTAACTTTCAAATAGAACCCAGATTTAGATTGAGCAAAACCCAACCGATATCAAAGTCAAAAAACTTCAAAAATCAACTATAATAATGAAATTTACCCCAACAAAAAAAAAAAAAAAAAAAAAAAAAAAAAAAAAGAAATTTATAGGAAATCAAAAATCAAAATCAAAGAATTTCATCCATAATCTCATATTCCAGTCATCTAGATTACTATATGTTTAAGCAATATAAAAACAGATTAAGAATTAACAACCAAGCAAAACCCATCTCATATCAGAGTTAACAAGTCCAAACCAAACAAGTCTTTTTAAAGAATTCTATCTGTGACTTATTAAAACGCAAGCAAAACCCATGAACATTACAGAATATTAAAACCCATGACTTATTAGAGAATGACTTCACATGAACTGAGAATTCTATCTGTGAGGTCACGGAAGGAGAACCTGAGATGAAGTTGAGAACATGAACTGAGAATCTGAGATGAAGCAGAGAGAAATGAAAAAAAAAAAAATGACTGAGAAAATCAAAATCAAAATCAAAATGAAGTAATCAAAAGAAAAGAATATTACCTTCAAATGCCGAGAAACACAGAGCAGAGAAGGCAAGGGCGAGACCGATTATGCGAAGGGAAAAAGAAAAAAAAAAAAAAAAAAAACCCAGAACACATGTTCAGACGCCGAGAGAAATGATGAGAAGGGGAAAAAAAATTTCAAAGGTGAGACCATGAAAGTGAGGCAGAGAGAGTGAGGGACATTCAAGAATTCAGAAAGAGTGAGCTTGAGTGAGGCAGAGAGGCAGAGAGCTTGAGAGAGCTTGCTTTCAAAGAGTGAGGCGTGAGATGACAGATGAGACTGTTTAGGAGTTAGGCATGAGTCTTTAGGGTTAATTTTGAGGAGCAAAAAGTCGTTTTATTTTGAGGAGCAAAAAGCCAAAAACGATGTAGTTTATTTTGAGGAGCAAACCAGTTTGACCATGCCGATTTTCGGTTCTCAGGTTGAACTGGCCGGTTTGCACTATTTACTAATTTTTAGGCTATTTTTGGTTTTTTGCCATAATTGGACCGAATTGAAGGCCGGTTTTCAGTTGAACCGGTCGGACCGACCGGTCCGGTCCGGTTTTTAAAACTATGCTATTGATACACTATCAAACTTTTAGTTACTATCACTAAAATATTTATAGTAAAACTATATATTTTTTAATCATTATAATAAAACTAATTTTATTATTCATTTCAAATCATATACTATATAATAAAAGTTGGACTTAAAAGCCGTGGTTATGCCAAGTGGCTACACCATATTATAGAAATTTTTTTAGATTTTTAGATTTTTTAAAAAATATATAATTTTTCTTCTCCTATAATTTCTAAGTTAATAAATATTTTAATTTAATTACAATTCAAATTCTTCATCTGATCCATCTAATCCTTATTTAAATGAAAACATTTATATATAAAAAAAGGTAGCTCGTGTATTATAAAAAAAAAAAATAACAGCAACGTGTATTATAAAAAATAAAAAAATAAAAAAAAAGAGCAACATAGTGTAATATAATCCTTATCAAATTCTTCATCTAATTCTGATATAAATAAAATAAAATATAAAAATAGCCGTGTGTACTATAAAAATTATATTAAAAAAAAAAAACAACAATGTAGTGTAATCTAATCATTCTCAAGTTCTCCATCTAATCTTTATTTATATTCCATAAAAACAAAGATAGCAAGTTGTAGGGACTCAATTTGGAAGGACCCTCTAATTTTAGAAGGGAAGTAATCCTGTAGGCCCCGAACAATACATTTCTAGAGAGTGGGTTGAAGAAATTGGCCCTTACAGGCAAACGGAACTTAACCATGGACTCATCACCATTGAAGGCTGTGCACCTAGATTCCTCTTTAGAGTTGATCCTCGGCATTTATCCGAGGAGCTTGGCCTTCGTCCCCCCCCTTCAGGAGGGGTCCCTTACATTATATACACTTCCCCCAATCGATCCTAGCCCTACATTTGTTGAGCAATCAAGCCATTACTCAAGTGTCTGTCCCATCAGCCGCCTTCCCATTCCCTTTGTGGATCGCGGCAACCAAGATGGCACTGTTGTGGAGTCATTTCCTCATTAATGCGGCCAGGATGGTAGTTTAGTGCATTTAATGCGGAGGTGACAGTTTGTCATGAACTTGCTCCTCCACCATATTTCCATTGCTGGCGCGTGGTACTTCCTCTCTGCTCTTTGAGTAGTCAGGAAGGCTCCCTTGAATGTGTTGCCTGTTACCTTAAGGTGTCGGATATCCGAGGACAGGGTCGTCCTCGGCATGGCTTATTGGGCTCCTGGGCTTCTCATTTTCATCCTCGGACCTTGGATGCCTCCTCGGCTCGGGCCTTCGGACCTAAAACGAAGTGGGCTAGGCCGTATGACTTGCTGGCCCCACAATAACCCCTCAAAATCTTGCTGTCCGCATCCTTGGGCGGAGAGGAGGATTTTGACATCCTCGGGCCTACGGCATGTCCCATCGAGTCCGGTCCTCCGTCATTACTGGAGTCTTTTCATCTACCCTAGACACGTTACTGACACTTCGATGCGCGCAACGCGCCCTCTATTAAATCCTGACGGCTCTGTACTCACCACGTTCAATGGGAGGATGACAATCCAATGGTGAGGATTCGCCTAACATTTATGGGTGGGAAAACCCGCACGGCTCTTCGATTTGAGGTATAAATACCCACTCGAAATGCCGGTTCCTCTGTTTACTCGCAACCAAGAGCTCTTGCGCATACATCCTGAGTCCAGCCAAATTTCCACCTACATCTTCCAGCATAAAAAACCTGCCCGAGGAGCTTCTCCTCATTTCTATAAATCATTCTATCTCTCTCCGAGTTTTCTTCTTCTCTTTCATTTGCTCTCTCTTAGCTCTCTTATGCACCACTTGGGATGGGTAGGTTTAAGAAGTGTGTCTATACTGAGGAGGCGATGGAGAAATTCATCGCCGACTATAAGATACCCAGCAACGTGGGCTTGAGGTATTGTGAGGAGGGGGAGTGGCACCTTCGGAGGCAGGAGGGCGAGGTGGTGATTCCCATCGTTGCCTTCCTTGAAGGTGGCATGAGAATCCCCATGGGGCCGGTGATGAGGGGCTACCTGACATACTTCCGGCTAGCCCCCACCCAATGTGCCACCAACGTCTTCAGAATTCTGGGTTGTGTGGACGCCCTGAACGAGAAGATGGGGCTAAGGTTGACCCATCACGACATAAACTGGTGTTATAACCTCCAGTGCCTGAAAAGCAAGTCGTACTACATGAAGACAAGGGATGACAGGGTCCGGCTTATCTAGTGCCTCCCTGAGTCCAGCAAGGGGCTGAACAAGGACTTCCTCATCGTGTCCGGAGAGTGGCACGATGGCCTTCACTGCCCAACAACGGAGGGGACACCAGGTGGGGCAGTGGGAATAAGGGGGGAGGGCTCTAGGATTTTAGTTTGTTTCATTCTTTATTTTGTTCATTTTCATTTTTATTTTTTTTGTACCGTTTGGTTACTAACATGAATGTGTTTTCTTTCTGCAAATCCGCACGCCTTCACACGCCACTTCAACCTGATCAATAGGGAGGACTTGCAGAAAGCGCTAAGGGCGAAGATTTTTGTGAACAAAGCTGACAATCAAGTTAGGGCCGCTCACAGGATCTTGGGACATGACCCGATTCAAAAATCGTTTGCAGCACCGAAGTACGTGATCAGAGCAGAAGACCTTTAGCTGCGGAAAATAACTGTGACCGAAGACGGGTTCCAATTCCCCGAGGAGCCCTCTACATCAGAAGGCGTAGCATTAGCAGGCCCCTCCTCCCCCCATAGATTCTTAGAGACCGCAGAAGAAAGCCTAGAAAGGGAAGAGGAAGTTGCTGATTTTTGCCCTGCCGAGGACGAGTTTGACGTGTTTGAACAAGTCCACCAGTCTGAGGACCCTCCAGGAGACTTGGGTGACCCTCGCCTGACCGAAGCGGACTTCCTAACGACCGAGTCCTCTCCTCGGCTTGAGATGGGTTACAAGAAGAAGCCCCAATCCAGCCTGCTGGACCTAATCGAAGGCCAACCGGGGAAGTCTAAGCCAAAGCTTCCTCCTCCTCCTCCCAAGACTCATTCTGCTCAGGCCAGGTCGGCCTCGACCCAGTCCAGGCTTCCTCCTCCTCTGCCTCAGACGAGTCTGCCTTCTAGGCATGAGCCCACTGATCTTAAGCAGAAAAAGGATAAGGGCAAAAGGCCAATTAAGGACAAGTCTGGGTCCACCCAGGAGGAGGGCGATACTCGGCGGCCGTCGAAACAATTGAAGATAGGCTCCCGAGGCCAAGATAAACAGGTTGATACCCAGCCCGAGGCTCAAGCCTGGCTTCCTGCCCCAATGCTCTATGGGGGGCCTCTAAGGGACGACTCCTCCCTCAGGGATTTCAGAGAGGGCGAGGGCGCGTATGTGGCCGACGCGCTGGAAAGGTGCCTGTTACTCCCTGCGGACATGGCAGAGTTGGGGACCATGAGGAGTAGGGAGGTCTTCCTCTGCCTCAAGAGGTACTTGGGAATGGTAAGACCCTCCACACTTGTGATTTTTTCTGGTTTCAGTTTTTCTTTCCCTTTTCTGAGCTCGGCTCATTATGTACCTGTTTTGTTTGGCAGGCCGTTCAGGCCACTTATAGGTTGGAGGAGGCAGCCCATGACCAAGGAAAGGTCATGGATGTAGAGCGTGAGAAACGCTTGGAGGCCACTCGGACCCTGAAGAACTCCGAGGCTGATCTTGCCACGGCCTGGGAAGAGCTGAAGACGATGACCAGGGCTCGGGACAACGCCATGTCAGGCCTCGCTGGTTTCCAGAAATAGGCTGAAGATCAGACAAGGCGTCTGGGTGAGGCAGAGGAGCAGCTGAAGATCGCAAAGGAGCTGCTTGCTGATTTGACGAAGAAGGTGGCTGCTACCGAGGAAGCCAAAAAGGTGGCTGAATGGGCCAAGGATGAGGTTGTGAGGGCCAAGTTTGAGGCTGACCAAGGTAGGGAGGAGGCCTAGGCCACTAAAGAGGAAGCCGAGGAGGCAGCCTATGCTGCGGGGGTGGCCGAGACAGAAGCTGCATTTAAGGCTCAAGTCCTCGAGGTTTGCAGGCGCTACTCCTCCGAGATTTGGAACGAGGCCTCAAACAGGCTGGGGTCAAGGCCTCGTCTGACCTGTGGAAGGATGAGAGAGTGTATTACCCTCCTGCCATCCGCGAGGCTGCCCCAGATGGCCCTGAGGCTGAGGAGACTGCTGAGGAAGCTGGTGCTACCCCGAGTGAGGGAGCCTCGGTCGCTAGACCTACTGGTGAGCCTGTCCAAGGGAGTGACCCTCCCGGGGTAGCTGAATCAGGTGGAGGCCCCAACGAGGAAGCGGCCCAAGAGGTTGCGAAGCCACCTTCTGAAGCCCAGGTTTCTTCCGCTGAGGAGGCAGCCAATCCTGCCGTGCCTTTGCAGGCCATCCCTTTTGGCCAAAGCTCAGAGGACCCTGAGGTTGCCATGGACCAGCCGCCTACTGAGGGGAGAGATTAAGTGGGAGGGGCAGGCCCCTCGGCGCCCCTGTCTACTTTGTTTTGTCATTTCTTTTGTCTTTTCTATTTTTTTTTTTTTTTACATTGTAGTGTGATGCTTATCGTGTAACTTCTATGGATTTTAATGTAATGTGGCTCTTATTTCTCTCTCTGTTTGTTCTAGCTGTTTGCACATTTGCGCGTTATCCGTTTTCTCCCATCTCTACCCCTTTTTTTTTTACTTGTATAATTTTAACATCAATTGCACCCCGGCCGGTCACGGCAGTGATTGTAATAACGTGAAGGCACGTATGCATAGGCAGACCTTTTATGTCCCAAGGACTAGGTAGGGCTCTTGCTTCCCTAACATTCTAACACTTAGAATCTTTCGGAGTAGTTAGTTTCCTCATAGGCTTGAGTCCGAGGACCATGCAATGCCTTGGTTCTGTCTAAAACTTAGAATCTTTTTGAAGTAGTTAGTTTCCCCATAGGCTTGAGTCCGAGGACCATGCAATGCCTTGGTTCTGTTTAACACTTAGAATCTTTTTGAAGTAGTTAGTTTCCCTATAGGCTTGAGTTCGAGGACCATGCAATGCCTTAGTTCTGTCTAACACTTGGACGCTTTTTGAAGTAGTTAGTTTTCCCATAGGCTTGAGTCCGAGGACCATGCAATGCCTTGGTTCTGTCTAACACTTTGGCGCTTTTTGAAGTAGTTAGTTTCCCCATAGGCTTGAGTCCGAGGACCATGCAATGCCTTGGTTCTGTCTAACACTTAGGCGTTTTTTGAAGTAGTTAGTTTCCCCATAGGCTTAAGTCCGAGGACCATGCAATGCCTTGGTTCTGTCTAACACTTAGGCGCTTCTTGAAGTAGTTAGTTTCCCTATAGGCTTGAGTCCGAGGACCATGCAATGCCTTGGTTCTGTCTAACACTTAGGCGCTTCTTGAAGTAATTAGTTTCCCCATAGGCTTGAGTCTGAGGACCATACAATGCCTTGGTTCTGTCTAACACTTAGGCGCTTCTTGAAGTAGTTAGTTTCCCCATAGGCTTGAGTCCGAGGACCATGCAATGCTTTGGTTCTGTCTAACACTTTGACGCTTTTTGAAGTAGTTAGTTTCCCCATAGGCTTGAGTCCGAGGACCATGCAATGCCTTGGTTCTGTCTAACACTTAGGCGCTTCTTGAAGTAGTTAGTTTCCCCATAGGCTTGAGTCCGAGGACCATGCAATGCCTTGGTTCTGTCTAACACTTAGGCGCTTCTTGAAGTAGTTAGTTTCCCCATAGGCTTGAGTCCGAGGACCATGCAATGCCTTGGTTCTGTCTAACACTTAGGCGTTTCTTAAAGTAGTTAGTTTCCCCATAGGGTTGAGTCCGAGGACCATGCAATGCCTTGGTTCTGTCTAACACTTAGGCGCTTCTTGAAGTAGTTAGTTTCCCTATAGGCTTGAGTCCGAAGACCATGCAATATCTTGGTTCTGTCTAACACTTAGGTATTTGGTGAAGGAGATTATCCGCAGCGTTGGCTATACTAGTTTTGGCGTGATGATGGCCTCGGCCCTGCCTCGTCGGAAGTGGGGCATCGTGCGTACCGGACCATTGACCCCGCAGTGCCCCGGGCGAGGCTGGTTTGGGACTCTTAACCCTACACGTGGTAGTAACGCTGCCTTCAGTTCAAGTTTCTGCAGTCATCAGTTACGAGGCGCCGCCTGACGGTTCTCGTTCCGCGCCTGACGTTTCAACACACGAGGCGCGCTCTCATTAATATTCTATTGGACTGATGCAGATCAAACGGTTGATAGGCGCTTTGGAATTTGGTCAGGATTAATGTCACCGATAATCCACTTTTAGAATTCTGCGTAGTTCCATTCCTATCAATCTTCACCCTTTTTTTAAGGCTACGTAGGGGAACTGACCTTCTACTCTTCACGAACCCTCCAATATACCAGGAAACATGTCCTCCCAACTTTCAGAGCCCCCTCAACGACCCGGCCAAAGTTGCGATAAGAGTTTGGAGAAATGGAACGGCTTTGGATAGGAGTAAGGGTGCATAGGCCCAAAATCCTCCTTCCTCGACGGAGAGCCGCCGTAGTAATAGCTCGCGTCAGATCTCCGGTGCGGCCGAATCCGTGCGTCATCCTGATGGTGCCACGCACAGCGGCCAAGAGGGAGGTCCCTGTAGTACATAACGCTCCTCCCCGGGGCGCTGCCATGCCGGTGGAAGCGTGCAAGGATACGTCATGTCTGGTGCCCGAGTGATGCCGTCTCCAACGGCTAACCACCATGGGGCTGGAAGAGAATTAAGGGAACATCATGGGGAAGGGCCGCCCAACGCCCTTGCATCTGCTCCTCTCTTCCCGCCAGCGCCACCGCACCGGCCTGGGTGCGGTGGGTAGCCTTGAAACAGGCCTGCCTCAGCCCCCTTCCCTTTAGTTAGCTTTAAAACAAGCCCGTCTGGGCCTTTGTTTGTAGAGTTGGCTTTAAAACAAGCCTGTCTGAGCCTTTGTTTGTATGTTGTAGCTCCTATTTATCTAATAAAATGCTGCTGTTTTTCCTCTCTTTTTCTTTGAATCTTTTACTTTTCTGTAATGGTGTTGTTTTTTTTTTTAAACGCACTCTTGTGAACTTTCCGTCAACTGACTACCTAGGGACGATTGTCTGTTGCGCCTGCTGGTGCACAAATTCTCCCTACAGACGGCGCCAATTGTAGGGACTCAATTTGGAAGGACCCTCTAATTTTAGAAGGGAAGTAATCTTGTAGGCCCCGAACAATACATTTCTAGAGAATGGGTTGAAGAAATTGACCTTTACAGGCAAACGAAACTTAACCATGGACTCATCACCATTGAAGGCTGTGCACCTAGATTCCTCTTTAGAGTTGATCCTTGGCATTTATCCGAGGAGCTTGGCCTTCGTCCCCCCCCCCCCCTTCAGGAGGGGTCCCTTACATTATATACCCTTCCCCCAATCGATCCTATCCCTACATTTGTTGAGCAATCAGGCCATTACTCAAGTGTTTGTCCCATCAGCCGCCTTCCCATTCCCTTTGTGGGTCGCGGCAACCAAGGTGGCACTGTTGTGCAGTCCTTTCCTCATTAATGCGGCCAGGATGGTAGTTGAGTGCATTTAATGCGGAGGTGACAGTTTGTCATGAACTTGCTCCTCCACCATGTTTCCATTGCTAGCGCGTGGTACTTCCTCTCTGCTCTTTGAGTAGTCAGAAAGGCTCCCTTAAATGTGTTGCCTGTTACCTTAAGGTGTCGGATGTCCGAGGACGGGGTCGTCCTCGACGTGGCTTATTGGGCTCCTGGGCTTCTCATTTTCATCCTCAGACCTTGGATGCCTCCTCGGCTCGGGCCTTCGGACCTGGAACGAAGTGGGCTGGGCCGTATGACTTGCTGGCCCCACACAAGTTATTTGTTCATATCGATTTACCAAAACTGTTTTTGGATAAAGTAAAAAAAATTGTAAAAAATGCTTCCTTTTTTGTCAAAAGAAGCGTTTTTCTCTCTCTTCCCGCAAAACAAATGGATTATAACAAGAATTAGCTAGACATGGGTAAGACTACACCACCTCTTTTTCTACAATAAATGTTGAATTTAGTTCTTTTTTCATGCATATACACAAACATGTAGCATGATTTTTACTTTCAATTTTTACTTTTGATTATATAATTGTAATTCATTTAGCTATTATTTTTTTTATAAAAAATTATACGTTTTATAAGTTTATACTCATGGGACTTAAACTTTAAGTTTCAGTGTCTACTCTCATACCTTCAAGGACAAAAATTAAATTCTCATGTGAGTCTCTCTACTTCAAAAATTTAAATGTTTAGTAATTTAGATTGTTCTTAATTATTGAATTGAGGTTTCCACTTAAATATGGTTTCAATTGTTATTTTTGATAGTTTTTAATTATTAAATTCAAGGTTTATCCATTTAAATACATGTGATTAATTGAGCCTTAAAGTTCAATGTATTATTGAAAATCATTTTTTATATATTTTTAGGTATTTCTACCCTCTTCCATTCAATTTATATATATGTGTGTGTGTGTGTGTGTGTTTGTATTTTATGATACCTTGGTCTCACACAATATGCATTCATTATATAACTTAAAAGTAAAATATTCATTTCTCAAAAAATAAAAGTAAAATATTCATTTATTTTTAAGTAAATTAATAAAAAATTTATTTACATATGAATTTTGATTAAACCGTGCATCGCACGGGCATAATGCTACCTATTTTATAATCTTTGTTTTTTTTTATTTTTTTATTATACCTATATGAACTGTGTGATGGTGAATCTCGTGATGTAGCTTATAAAGTTAATTGTATTCTTTTATATTTTACTATCTATTTTATTAATCAATTTTAATTATATATATTTTTGCTGATTTACATTATAGCTGTGGCGAAGCCAGGATCTAACTTGAGGAGGGGCAAAAATTACATTTGACATCACATTTACGCACGTGCAAATGAACACACACACACACACACACACACACAGTATTTGAGATCAATTTGCAAAATAACAATTCATTCATGTGTATATTAAGCAATATTTGAATACAAGAAAATTCAAAATAAAATAACATATTCATTATATTATTTATCTATTAGGGGTTTATTTACATAAAAAATCATTTGAAAATTGTAATTATAAAAAATATTATATAAAGAATGTTTTGGTTTTGGTTTAAAAAACCATCCTATTTGTAGGGTCAGGAATTCTAGTCCAAGCCCAAAATAATAAATTTGTAGAGAGTGGGTGAAAGAGTTGGGTTAGTTGTGAATTTAGCAACTGTTAACTATGATATCCAGGAATGAACCAACATAAAAACACACTTAAAAGCTAAATAAATTGATGTTCGAAGAGGTTTATTATTGATTGAACAGTAGATACAGTTTTTAGAGCTACAGTAATATATTTCTCCTCCTCTTCTTCTCTTTTTTCTGATCCACTTTTCATCAAAGGCTTCTTTCATTTATATAGTCGTCTTCTCCCTCATCTTCATCGTACACTTGTACTTCATCTAAGCATTCACTTGAGTGCATGTCACATCAGGTATCTTGTTTTGTTCCCCATGAGTGGTGGTAGCTGAGGTTGCACTATTCAAGGGTCTTCTCCACATAAATGCGGTCAGGAAAGTTACTGCAGTGCATTAAACACTGTGGTAGCAGCTTTTTCTTTTAGATATTTCTCTGTTCTTATCATCTCCATGCATACCCGAAGCTTATCTTTATCACTGGGACCGCTGGGAAGATCACTTGACCCTCCCAGGTATCTGCTTGACCGGGAGTCTTCATATCCGAGGATAATACACTCTTCGGACTATTGATAATCTCTTTGGACAATATTACTCGACCATTTTCAGGTATCTCTCCCACACAGAATCTTTCTCAATCATCTTCCTCTCTTCGAAAACGATGTAATCTTCAAGAAGGGCCCTAGGCCCCATATATAATGTTGGGCTTTTACCCCTACACTATTTATTAACCATTTATTTATATAATTTTTAAATGTATTTATTGTGTTATATAATATAATAGAAGAAATATTAATAAATTTTTTGGATGCCCCCTTGGCCCCCCCTGGCTCTACCACACGTGTTACCTATTTGCAGGAAATCAACAAAGTGGTAGGCGTCACGCCCTAACCACCTGTTGCCCCCCTTGGCCCCCACTGGCTCTGCCACACATGTGACATATTTGCAGGAAATCAACAAAGTGGTCGGCGTCACGCCCTCACCACCAACAGGTCAAGTGATCATGTGTAGGAAGCTTGTGCGTGTTTACTACTATATACTTCTAACATATATATAACCATTCATCCCCATCACAAGCTTTCCCATCAAATTATATTTCTGATTCATCCCCATCACAACTTTTGATCAGAATTATTATGGGTTCAACTTCTAAAACAGTCTGCGTTACTGGAGCAGCTGGTTTTATTGGATCATGGCTTGTCATGAGACTTCTAGAGCACAATTATACAGTCAGAGCTACCGTGCGCGATCCAGGTTCATTTCTTTTCAAACCTTAAAAAAAAAAAAAAAAAAAAAAAAACTTTTTTGGTAACCCTACGACCACATGTACATTATCCACCTGCCCAATTATACAATTCAAGCCACCAACACAATACTTTATTTTCATTTTTTATTAATAGACGTGAGATTCTTTCTATGATAATTGATATTTACCATCTTATTAAGACATTAATTGATGTAGGTTTCAATTAGCTCGATTAGTAAAGTCTCTGATGGTTGAGAGCTATCATCAGGAGTGGACACCATAAGTTGAAACTCTCTCTCAAAAAAAAAAAAAGACATCAATTGATTTTTAGATGTGGGTTCTAGTTAGCTGAACTTTTAAAGTTTTTAATAGTTGAATAAGAGATTTAGAGTTCAATCCTCGCCTACACCAAAAACCGATTAGTGTTTTGATCTAATGATAAAAGAGCTATCGTAGGAGTGAAAGATATAGGTTGAAACTTTCTTTTAAAAAAAAAAAGGTTTTTGGTGTATCTTCTCAAAAACAAAAAATAAAGATTGGTTTTTGGTGTAAAATATGTTCAAACTCTAGATTTTTTTATTCAACAACAAATGTTTTTTACAAGTTGAGTTAATCGAAACCACCAAACTCAATACATTCTAAGGCTAAAGACAATAATTTAAATGGAGTTTTCTATAATACTTAAATATTAATTAATATTTTATATATATATATATATATATATATATATTATAGAAACCATTTGTCTTTTATTTATATATGCAATAATACTAATTAAGGTTTTGCGTTTCGGTTTAATTAATTTTTTTCAATTATCTTTAAAAATTTTATAATTCAACAGTTACCATGGATAGGAGAGGATTTGAATTCTAAATGTTTCCATTGGAAATACAAGGAGGTGCCAACCAATTATACTATTATCTATAATTACAATTTTTGTAAGAAACATCTATAATTACAATTAACAATAGTGATCCAATTAAAATCATAATATTACAATAATAAAATAAATTTTAAAGGGTAGATCAATATAATCTAATTTATTATATTATTGCAACTTCATTTATTGATTTACAAAAACCAAAAGTATCAAGTTGTTAGGAAAATAGATTGTCAATGATTATTAGGCACACACATAATTTTTTAATTAAATTGTTTAGGGTTTTAATTGAGTTGAGTTTTTATTGACAAAATATTTCGAGGATCTTCTTGGAGGTGGGGAAAAGAATGCAAAATATACTTATTTATTGTTTTCTTTAAAAAAAAATTGATCATTTTTCGAATTTTGGGACTTTTTTTGTACAAAATTAAGGACCTTTTATTTATGTAATTGGGATCTTAAAAAAAAAAAAATTAGGGGAGAGGGGCCTTAGGCCTAGACCTTGAGTGGGTCTCGAACTTATATATTATTTAATTTATTTTGAATGCTTTGGTAATAAAAACTTTTTTTTTTTTTTTTTGAGAATCTTGGTAATAAAAACTTAATGATTGATAATTATCACAAATTTCATATATTATATTAGAGGTCTTATAATTTTGCATGGAAGTGTTTTTTTAGATAGTTTTTAGTTACAACTTATGTGAATTTTTATTTCTTTTAATTTTTTTGAGAAACTATTTCTTTTAATTAATAGTGACTCATTGATGACATGATATGAATGATATAAATAGCTCATGATGTTAATTGAAGTTTTTTAAAAACTTAGGATCTAATTTGAAACAAATAGAAACTATAGGGGAATTATGTAATTTACCAAAATAAGTAATAAAGGATAGTCACTTAACACCAAAAGAGTATAATCATTATGAAAAAGGCAAAATAACCACTCAACGTAACTATGACTTATGAGATCTAACTTTTATCGTATAGTATTTGATCAATTAATTTTCTCTATTTAATTAATTGCACGTATTTTTTTTATTATAAATTTATTTGTGTGGAAAATTTTGCTCTATTTTAAGGGTTTAACGTATAAGAAACTATGCAAAAAGATTTATAAAAAAAAAAAAAAAAAAAAAAAAAAAAAAAAAAAAAAAAAAAAAAAACTTAATTGTTGATAAAGGTCAAAATAATTATTTTTTACTTAAAAATATTTAAAAAGAACTCCTTGTAAATATTTTGATGTTTTATATTCATTCTTTTTATAATGATTTTAGTCACCAAATTACTTTTCTATGGAATTAATTAAGTCAAGTATGTAATAAGCTTATTTTCAATAAATTCTTAGCATTGAATCACTTGTTTAAGAATTATAAACTGTGTATCCATAATTCTTTCGCGAAATTAAATTTATCTTTGCTTATTGTTGATTTTTAATTCATTACTTGTTAAAGTTAGCACCAAATATGCTCAAATTTTTAGTTAATATTTATTTCTTTAGGAACCATGAATCATATTAACACAACCAAGTCATATTGTATTTTTGTTTTGTTTTTAATAGAAATCATATTTTGGTTTACCAAATTGAGAGGTCTCAGCTGATTGGCATCTATTGGTAAGTTCATGACATCCAAGGTTCAAAACCATCATCTCCTAGCGTAACTATATATCTAATTATAAAATAATAAAAATAAACTATGAAGTCTCAAGTTCAATCCATCACACTATTTGCCTATGGGTTTTTAAGATGTCTCATGAACAGAAAATAAAATAATGGCCAAAGACTAAATCATTTAAAGAAATTATATATTTTAAATGATTTATGAATATCCTTGAACAATACTAACTTAAAGAAATTTTTTTAAAAATAATGAATGAGGTTGTAATTCAATCAATGTCTAAATGGATTCCAATCAACAAAGAATGAGCAAACTATTGATATAAGATGAGTAGTGAAAAGTACAGTTCTTTTATATACTAATTAATTAAAATTTTATTTAATTATTAAAATACTTTATTAATTCATATTTGGTTTTGCTCCTTAAAATAAAATTATAACTTTATTGCTGCATAGAAATGCATATTCTATAATGAGAAAAACCTTAAATTAGTATGTTAACTTAACTTTGGATTTTAATTAGCTCAATAGATAAAGTTTCTTATTGTTAAACAAGAAATCTAGAAAATTTTATAAAATCTATATACATACATACATACATACATATATATATATATATATATATATAATAATAATAAAAAAGCATGTTAACTTAAACACATACATGGTAACTTAAATCCATAACCAAGTTTAACTGATAAAGTTTCTGATGGTTAAATAAGAGATCTGAGATTTAATTCCCGCTTACACCAAAAAAACTGATTGGTGATAAAGAATTAACATCAGGAGCGGGCGCTATAGGTTGAAAATCTCTCAAAAATTCATAACCAAGTTCTTCACCTTATTTAGGGAAGAAGTGTAATTTAAATTATAACTCATTGTCAATTTTATTTAAAAATTTTAATGAGCTTATTCAATGGGAAAGACATTATGATCATTATACGTGGAGCAACGAAAACAAATGAAATGACCATTTTTTTTTTTTTTTTTGAGAAAGAAAATGACCAAATCTCATTTCTAAAAGACTATCTGAATGTTCTACTTGTTTGTTCTTATGTTCTTATATATATATATATATATATATATATATATATATATTTTTTTTTTTTTTCAGTTCAAATTTGATTTTAAGAAGTTACTTAGTAGTAATAACTTAAAATATAGCGCTTAAGATTATTGAATTGGGTAAAAAAAGAAAAGAAAAAAAAGAAACAAACCCGATTAAAATCATGTTGTTTTGACTTGAACTTAAACCATACACAACCTAATACATTGTGAGAAGGCTACTATATATCGAATTATATACCTAGAAATTTCTATTGATGCATAAATTCTGATTGTTAACATATATAGTGTTGTGGGCTTTAGGCCCAGTTAGGTTACTTGTATAGCACACATATTTACTTGTACTGCACACATATGCCTCCTATATAAAGGCATCTATGTACATTCTTTTATACATGAAATACAATACAATTACATTCAGTATTTCTAACATGGTATCAGAGCCACTGCTCTGACCTTTTCTTAGCAGTCTTATCTTTATTGGTGTTACTCCACTCTCAACATCGCTTCCGCTATCACAACAGTCGCCGCAGCCTTTCGCCGTTGAACCCGCGACGTCTTCCAAGCATTGTCTTAGGGTTCCGGACCTGCAGCCGCTATCGTTGAGGAGTCCAACACCGCACAAGATCACTGCACGTGTCATCTCGCCTCGAATATTGCTCCGATCATATTTCTGGACATATCACTGAGATCGTCTTGGAACGATCTAACTTTTGGTGAAAGCCTCGCAGTCATCGGAGAGCCCACGCGCCGTCACGCGCCGCCTGAAGATTCTGCGACTGTGCCACACGCGCCACACGCGCCGCACGCGCCGTCCTCAGGTAGACTGACGTCACCCGTGACGTCATCAGTGCCACGTCAGCCCTAGCTTACGTCAGCATCCAGTCACCTGCTGACGTCAGCGCCACGTCATCCTGCTGACGTCATCCACGCTGATCGTTGACCAGGCCGTTGACCATTGACTTTGGCCGTTGACTTTGACCGTTGACTTTTCAGTGGTTGACTTTTTCAGTCCAGGTGCTTCTTACCCAGTTTTTCGCGTAGATTTCATTTTTGCAGTCCATTTTTGCATATTTTGCTTCTAAATGAAGAATAAGGACAAGTTTGCTTCCTGTTGCAACAATCGAAGCCGACAATCCAACAAACGGTTTTGCAATTTTTGCAAACGTTTTGGTCATAATATTGAGACTTGCTATCAGCGCAACAAATCAGCTGTTTCTACTTCTGCTGCTACAGTTGCTAACACTAAGAGTGTCCAACCCATGGCTCCTGTCTCTGCACAGTCTCAGTCTTCTGGATCCACTTTCTCCATTTCCAAAGATGACCTTGTAAATATCATCGCCAATGTCATTCGTATGGTTGGTAATGCATCTTATTCCTCTTCTCTCTCAGCTTTATCTGGTATGTCTCCTACCTCTTGGCTTATGGATTCTGCTTGTTGCAATCACATGACACCTCACTCATCCTTATTTTCTGACCTTAAACCTGCACCACACCCTCTTAATATTCGTACAGCAAATGGTTCCACAATGTCTGGTCATAATATAGGTTCAGTTTCAACTTCCAACCTCTCGGTTCCTGGAGTCTTTAATGTTCCTGACCTTTCTTATAATTTATTTTCTGTGGGACAATTAGCTGAGTTGGGTTATCGCATTACCTTTGATTATTCTGGATGCATTGTGCAGATCCTAGGACGGGACAGGAGCTTGGGACCCGTCCCAGAGTTGGGCGGATGTTTCCCGTGGACAATCTTCGTCTTCCACTTGTCGCTCCTGTTTCTATTGCTGCAGCTGCTACAGTTTCTTCCACTCCTTCCCTTGCACTTTGGCATGCTCGACTTGGTCACGCATCTTCCTCTCGGGTACAACAATTGGCTTCTAGAGGTTTGTTAGGTTCAGTGTCCACAGAAAATTTTGATTGTGTTTCATGTCAGTTAGGAAAACAACCAGCTTTGCCTTTCAATACTAGTGAATCCATATCCACTGATATCTTTGACCTTATTCATTCTGATGTTTGGGGGCCTTCCTCTGTCTCTAGTATTGGTGGGTCTAGATATTTTGTTGTCTTTGTTGATGATTACTCTCGCTATAGTTGGATTTTTAATATGAAACATCGTTCTGAATTATTGGAAATATATTCTAATTTTGCAAAAATGGTTGAAACTCAGTTTTCCAGACGCATCAAAATTTTTCGATCTGATAATGCTCTTGAATACACTCAATATGCTTTCCAAGCTGTTTTGCATTCCTATGGCACTGTTCATCAACTAACTTGTCCAGGTACCTCTCAGCAAAATGGTAGAGCCGAACGAAAACTTCGTCATATTCTTGACACTGTTCGTGCTCTCCTTCTCTCTGCTAAAGTTCCTGCTCCTTTTTGGGGTGAAGCTGCTCTTCATGCTGTTCATACTATTAATCGCATTCCGAGTCTTGTTATCCAAAATCAAACTCCATATGAGCGTCTTTTTGGGTCACCTCCAGATTATCACCACCTTCGCTCCTTCGGATCTGCTTGTTTCGTTCTTCTTCAGCCACATGAGCATAACAAACTTGAACCTCGGTCAAGGCTTTGTTGTTTTCTTGGCTATGGCGAAACTCAAAAGGGGTATAGGTGTTATGATCCTGTCTCTCATCGTCTTCGTGTCTCCCGTAATGTTGTCTTTTGGGAACATCGCCTCTTTGTCGAACTTTCTCATTTCAGTGTTTCCTTGTCTTCCTCCTCTGTCTTAGACCTTTTTCCAGATGAGACACATATTCCTTCTGTAGCTGCTCCTGATCCTCCTATAGTTGCTCCTGATTCTGTTACGGTAGACTTCTCTATCCAACCACCAGATATCACTGATCCCTTTCCTAGTTCACCCTTTAATGAACAGGTGGAAGATGAACAGGTTGAAGACGAGCTACCCAACCCCAATCCTGAGCTTGGGTCTCCTGCTCCTGCTCCGCCTGAAGATCTTGCACAAGACATTCCACCTCGTCACTCAACTCGGGTAAGATCTATTCCTGCACATTTACTTGACTATCATTGTTACACTGAGCTTGGGTCTCCTGCTCCTGCTCCGCCTGAAGATCTTGCACAAGACATTCCACCTCGTCACTCAACTCGGGTAAGATCTATTCCTGCACATTTACTTGACTATCATTGTTACACTGCTCTTGCTACACTACACGAGCCTCACACCTATCGTGAGGCTTCCACTGACCCTTTATGGCAGATTGCAATGAAAGAGGAACTTGATGCATTATCTAAAAACCATACTTGGGATTTGGTGACACTTCCTCCTGGGAAATCTGTGGTTGGTTGTAAGTGGATCTACAAGATTAAGACTCGCTCTGTTGGGTCCATTGAGCGCTACAAAGCTCGTCTTGTTGCAAAAGGTTTTACACAAGAGTATGGGATTGATTATGAAGAAACTTTTGCTCCGGTTGCCCGTATCTCATCTGTCCGTGCCCTCTTAGCTGTTACTGCTGCTAGTAAATGGGACCTTTTTCAGATGGATGTCAAAAATGCATTTCTTAATGGGGATTTAAGTGAAGAAGTGTATATGCAACCTCCTCCTGGTCTCTTTGTTGACTCAAATAAGGTTTGCCACCTTCGACGTGCACTTTATGGCCTTAAACAAGCTCCACGAGCTTGGTTTGCCAAATTCAGCTCTACCATCTCTCACTTGGGTTACATGGCCAGTCACTATGATTCTGCCTTATTTCTTCGTCGCACTGACAAAGGCACTATTTTACTCCTCTTATATGTGGATGATATGATCATAACTGGTGATGACCTTATTGGCATTCAAGAACTCAAGGCTTTTCTCAGTCAGCAGTTTGAGATGAAAGATCTTGGATATCTCAGCTACTTCTTGGGTCTTGAAATCACTCATTCTACAGATGGACTTTATATTACTCAAGCCAAGTATGCCTCTGAACTCTTGTCTCGCGCTGGACTCACTGATAGCAAGACTGTGGACACTCCAGTTGAGCTTAATGCGCATCTGACTCCCTCAGGGGGGAAACCATTATCTAATCCCTCTCTTTACAGACGCTTGGTTGGCAGCTTGGTTTATCTCACTGTCACTCGTCCAGACATTTCCTATGCTGTTCACCAAGTGAGCCAGTATCTGTCTGCTCCACGATCGACTCACTATGCTGCTGTTCTGTGCATTCTTCGATACTTAAAGGGCACTCTCTTCCATGGTCTTTTCTACTCTGCTCAGTCTCCTCTTACTCTTCGTGCATTTTCTGATGCTGATTGGGCAGGAGACCCCACTGATCGCAGGTCCACCACCGGTTATTGCTTTCTTCTTGGTTCTTGTCTGATTTCTTGGCGAAGCAAGAAACAAACTCATGTGGCCCGCTCCAGTACTGAAGCAGAATATCGTGCCCTTGCTGATACCACATCTGAGCTCCTTTGGCTACGATGGCTTCTCAAAGACTTAGGTGTGTCTACATCCTCTGCTACTCCTCTTTATTGTGACAACCAGAGTGCTATTCATATTGCTCACAATGATGTCTTCCATGAACGGACTAAACACATTGAGATCGATTGTCATTTTATCCGTTTTCATCTTGTCCATGGTGCTCTCAAGCTGATCGCAGTCTCCTCTAAAGATCAACTTGCAGATATCTTCACCAAGTCACATCCTAAGGGACGCCTTCGTACTTTGGTTGACAACCTCAAGTTGGTCTCACATCTACCTTGAGTTTGAGGGGGGCTGTTAACATATATAGTGTTGTGGGCTTTAGGCCCAGTTAGGTTACTTGTATAGCACACATATTTACTTGTACTGCACACATATGCTTCCTATATAAAGGCATCTATGTACATTCTTTTATACATGAAATACAATACAATTACATTCAGTATTTCTAACACTGATTTTTTTTTTTTTTTCCTTTTTGGGGGCGTTTTTTGTGTATTGATTTTAGAGAATATGAAGAAGGTAAAGCATTTGTTGGAATTGCCCAAGGCATCGACACACCTGACACTGTGGAAGGCAGACCTGAATGAAGAGGGAAGCTTTGATGAAGCAATCAAAGGGTGCAATGGTGTTTTCCATGTGGCCACACCCATGGACTTCGAGTCCAAGGACCCTGAGGTCTGATTTTGAGTTTTCACCTCAAAAATGGATGCCAAACTCGTTTATTATATTGTGCTAAGTGTGAATAAGAGGATTTGGTTTCTATCTCCCCACCCCCCCCCCCCTCTCCCAACTAGTAAAAATTTGCCACGTTTTTAAAATTTTGAGTAATTTTATATGCACAAAAATTTTGACAACTTTTTTCAGATTTGTTGATTTATCAAGCTTTTATTAATTTTCATTTGTGCCAGTGATGATTGGTAAGTAAAAAGTAATGTCAGTAGTGAACCATGATAAATACTAGTAAGAATTTGTCATATTAATAGTTTTTAAAAATGTTTTAAAAAATTTAAGTAATGATATATGCACAAAAATTTTGACAATTTTTTTCACATCTGTTAAGTTGGCAAGTCTTTATTAGTTTTCATTTGAGCTTTTCACCAATATCATTTTGTTTATATACGACTAACAATTTGTCACATTAACCGGTGTCAAATTATTTGCGTTAGTAGACTTTCTAAAAAAAATTTGTAACTGTAACATTACTCTTTTACTAATACTGAACTAATTTTTTTTTTTTTTTTTTAATGCCAAATAAGTAAATGAATTGAAACTATACAAATTCTAAATCACTCCTATTAGAGTCCTAACTAAATGTTTGCCATGCAGAACGAAGTGATAAAGCCCACGATAAATGGGATGCTAAGCATCATGAAAGCATGTGTGAATGCAAAAACTGTCCGAAAGCTGGTATTCACATCATCTGCATCAGCAGTCAGATTTGGAGAGCATGAAAAGCCAGTATATGACGAAAACTGCTGGACTGATGTTGAATTTTGCCGCAACAAAAAGATGACTGGATGGGTAAGGTTTTATTTATTTATTGATTATTTTACTGGTCAACAAAATTTGGCTCCAAAGGTGCTCCAAATCACTGACAGGAATAGGGAATTTATCTAATTAAGTGCGTCAAGTGTGTTGCACATGACAATAAAGATGTCATTTTCCTATTGGTAGTTAGAGGTCAAACATTTTCCTTTAGTTATAATCTAATGTTTGTGTTTGGTTTTATTTGGTTAGAGCTCAAGGCTCCAAGCATGCTTGGAACCATTGTTTATTACATTCGGTTTGTTTTGAAGTAAAATGTTTTATTATTTACAATATTTGTTATGCAGTAAAATATGGTTATACTTGTAAAATATTTTCCGTTTACCATAAAATCAATTATAAAAATTTATAAAACGTTTTACCTTTAAAAACTTGGTAAAACCTTTTATAAAAATACACAGTTACCCTTTCCCATCGGGTGGCCAGGCCGTCAGTCTAGCACATTGGGCAGTCGGTGTCGGTAGTCATGTTGCTAGAGATGACAGAACTGTTGGTTCAGTAAGCGGAGTTGCTGCTCTGTAGGTTAGTGCCTATGGTCAGGTTGCCAAAACCAGTAGTCTAGCAGCTGGAATGGCGATCCAATCACTAAACTTTCAGCACCAGCATCTCTGGTGGCTGAGATGCCAGTTTTGGTGGTTTGTACTTGAAAAATTTTACATGTCACACTAAACGGCTGAAAATATTTTATTTTGAAACAAACAGAGCTAAGTAAGTGGTTGCGATAATGTATATTCTAAGCAATTTGTTTGGGTGCGCAGATGTATTTCGTGTCCAAGTCACTGGCTGAGCAAGCTGCATGGAAGTTTGCCAAAGAGAACAATTTGGATTTCATCACTATAATCCCACCTCTTGTGGTTGGTTCATTCCTTATGCCATCAATGCCACCAAGTCTCATTACTGCTCTTTCTCCTATCACAGGTACATGTTGCCATGCCCTTGTTATCATTGAACATGTAGTTCAATTCACTTGTCCCTTGAAATTTACATTAACGTGTTCCATTGCAGGGAATGAAGCTCATTATTCGATATTGAAGCAAACCCAATTTGTTCACTTGGATGACCTCTGCAATGCTCACATTTTTCTGTATGAGCATCCAAAGGCAGAGGGAAGGTATATATGCTCTGGCTGCGACGCTACCATTCATGACGTTGCAAAATTGCTTAGAGAAAAATTCCCCGAGTACAATGTCCCTACAAAGTGAGCCCTCTCAACTTCTTGACATTTTGCATTTGTTATACTCTTTTTTCATTTTCACCAACGAAGTGGTATTTATTTAAGTTTTAAATATCACATGTCTTACATCTAAATAAAAAATGGAGAGAATTGGAGAATTCAATTGGAGAGAATTTTATCCCTAATAAACATAATGTCAATGATAGATCTAAGTGAAACTAATGTCACTTCAATTACAACGGGTCATAAAAATTGTGACAATACTGTCCCTAACACTTTTTTGCTTCTTTATATACATGTACACTATAAGATTATAAGATTGACCATCAGGCTAATTAAGGCTTTGAATGCTCAGGTTCAAGGATGTAGATGAGAACTTGGAGATCATCTCCTTCTCTTCCAAAAAGATTAAAGAGTTCGGGTTCGGGTTCAAATACAGCTTGGAGGACATGTATGTGGGTGCTGTTGAAACATGCCGAGCCAAGGGTTTGCTTCCTCCAGCTGCTGAAAAACGTGTTGACGGCACAGGTTTGCTTCCTCCGGCAGCTGAAAAACGTGTTAATGGCACAAGCTGAGATTGAATATTACAGCTTCTGAGGTGACATGTCTTATAGTATTCTAGTCAAAATAAAACTGCCAACCTATGAGAGTACTATGGGGTTTTTTTTTTTGGATGAGTTGTAGTATGCTATCTGTATTTTGTTATTGTGAACAAGTTTATTTACATTAAATTTTTTGCAATTGCCAAGGCAGTAAGTTGTTATTAGTAGATAAAAAGGTAATATTAGTTATGATGAATTAATAAAAGCTTTTCAATTCAATTGTTGTGTCTGTAGCATTGCTCTATTGTAAGTTTGAGATTTCAACTAAGTGTTAAAAGTGTATGAGCTTATAATGAATAAAAATAAAGTTTATTTTTGGTAGTATTTTTAAAGAAAGATTCCAGTTACTGATGAATGCTCCTTTTTAGTTTTGTTACTTTGCCCAAATTTATTATAAGAAGTCCCAGATGAATGAGATGACGCATGTATAACCTTCTGCATTGAAAAACAGATACAAGCACATATATCCAATGAAAAACTACATCAAATGAAGATCCCCACAACAAAACTTTCCAACTGACATTGGTAGTGAAAAGTATATAACATTTCAACAGCATACAAGCACATATATCTAGAAAATTAAAGAAAGGTTATGCAAAACTTTCCAACAGCATTAAATGTATATAACATGCAGACACAAACTCAAAATGACACTTGACATGGGTTGAAAGAATGCCCAAAAATTGATGAAAACAATGGACTCCTGCAAACTCACACTAGTCTTCATTTCTAATCCTTCCAGCAAAAAGCGCAAACTCTTTTAGCACAAAATATTTAAGCAGCAATGTAATGGGCTTCTCTATCATGGACCGATCCACTTTCAAACAAGTTACTCAGTATTTGTGGCTACCAATTCACACGAGCTATTGGGTCTAAACATTACAAGAAGGCAACTTAAACTCATTGAGCTCCATATATTCCTACAAGCTTCAATTTGTTTTGGGCTATTCTAAACCTTCTAGCAAAGCAACTCTGACCCAGTGAACTCCAACGATTCTTTGTATCCTCCAGTGGTTTTGGAATATAATATTGGGTCTAAACTCTTAGGACATGTTTGGTTTGTATTGAGATTGTATTCATTTTCTATTTTCTTTTTTTGTACTCATTTTCTACCTTCAAATCTTGTACTCATTTTTTATTTCCAACTATTTTTTGTTTGATATCATTTTCTACTTTGTCTTCCCTTCACTTTTTTTATGACAATCACCACAAATATAGATAGAGAGAGTTCTTTGATGTGACAAGTCAGTGATAGTGGGATTCACAATTTTGATATTTTTTACAAAAATGTCGCTATATTCATTTTCAAGAAAATGAAAACACCAAAAGTTGTATTCAATTTTTGTATTCAAATCCTTTTTTTTCTTTTACTAAAACTGAAAACTGAATACAAATATAAAGCCAAACAAGTTCTTTAATGATGGATCCCACAAAAAACTGAAAATGAATACAAAATACACCACTTTTTTGCTCAAGCCAAACAGGCCCTAAACCTTCTACCAAGGCAACTCAAGACATGTTGAGCTTCAGAGATTTCCATAACCTTTCAAGTGTTTTGGGCTATAGGATCTAAACCTTTTAGCAAGGCAATGATCCTCAAAGCCCAAAACATGCATTTTTCTTCTTCTTCTTCTTCTTTTTGCATAAATGGGAGATATATTAGATAAACGGAAGTCTTACAAACAGAAATATTACAACAGGACTACAGTGTAAGGAAACACATCAACACACAAACTAAACTGAAGCAAACTAAACACAAACCGAACAACACCAACCCGAAGAAAGGAATAGCTGAAACTAAACAGAATGCCATTGGATCCTTATTAACAGCGGCGACTCTAGGATGAGACAAAACCCATGGAGTCCCAATATAAACATTGCTACAAAAAGGTGGGACATGTATCATACAATACTTCTCGTTCCGATTGAGAAGCACCCTTTTTTGCCAGTACGTCTGCACAGCTATTAGCCTCTCTCCATATATGTTCAACGCGTGCCTCCTAGTCCCTGTTGAGGAGCCACCTGCAATCCAAAATCAAGTTAGCAAATTCCATAGGATAATCTTCATTAGTATTCAACCATTTGTAAGCAAGAAGAGAATTTGTTTGAAGACAAACTCGGCGATGCCCCTTGGCCCATGCTAGAGCCAACGCCTCTCTAATACCCCACAGTTCAGCCATAGTATTATTGGTGACTCCCTGGTGTAAAGAGAAACCCCACAACCATTCTCCATTGGCTGAGCATGCCACGCCACCCGAACCAACCTCTCCGGGGTTACCAAACGAGCTTCCGTTTGTATTAAGAGTTATGTAAGGGAAAGGAGCCGGGCTCCACCTAATATATATGTGGGAAGACAGGGATGAGTGCCCCGACGGAATGGTGCTGAGGAAGAAAAACTTCGTGGCATGAGATATAGTGTTTTGTTTTAAAACATGATAAGGAATGAATTTTCTTGTAAATATCAAAGAATTTCGACCCAACCAAATCACCTATATGGTAAAAGCGAATATAATGTTCCATGGGATATAACATGAAGGGGAATTAAGTTTGGAATTAAGTTCACACCAAGCATGGAGCTCAAGCTTGAAAAAATCAGAAATAAGGAAGAGCACAGGAAAGGAGGACCAAATATGACGTGCAAAGTGGCAATCACGCAGAACATGAATTGGCGTTTCAATCTCATTACAATGGGGACACACTTGGTCACTTAGGGCAGTATGAGGGAAAATGACCAATTTGGTGGGAATACGATGGTGCGCACATTTCCAAACGAAAAGTTGAATTTTAGGAGGTATTTTTAACTTCCAAATCCAAGACCATGTTACTGATGTCCACCATTTAGCCTCGTTGGATTTAGGTAAAAGAGAATGGTAAGCGGATTTTACTGAGCAAATACCTGCATAATGGTCCCAGACACGGTCATCTGCAAGAGTAGCAGGAGAACTAGGAATAGGCAATGGCTGAGCATAAATAAATTGGGTTATTGTCGATGGCAATACCATACTAAGAGGTGTGAAATCTCATTGGTGAGTGTCAATGATCATTCTAGCCACCTTAAACTCATATTCATGAGGAAGAAGTGGGCCATGAATGAGACCTCATATTGGTCTCGGGGGTAGCCAATGATCTGTTTTAAAATTTTATATTACGGCCATTACGAATAATCCACCGCAGACCACCCTGCAAGAGGTCCCGCCCCCGCAACAGAGCCTTCCATGAGTGCAGGGGTGGAGCTGTGTTGAAGGGTGAGGGGGCCATGGCCCTCCCAAAAATTTTAAATTTTTATATATATATATATATATATATATATATAATTATTTTAATGTTTTCAAAATTTAGTCTATAAAAACAAGAGTTAGCCCCCCCAAATATTTGAATTAGTCCAATGATACTCTTAAAAAAAAATGGTCTAATAGTAATAAAGATATAACTTTATTTTTTGCAATTTTATTTTTTTATTGTAAAATGTGCTCTTATATTTGTTAAATATTTGATAAAGTTTGACATCAAAACATGTTTGAATCTATCTTTTTTAAATAGTTATGTGGCAATTAACAAGTCATTGACTCATTAAAAAAATCTTGTCATTAAAACTATACATGAAATGTGTTTTTAGTTGCCACATAATAGGTTAGAGTAAGATAGTTTCAAATATGTTTGGAGACTAATTTATTCCTCCAAGTTTTGGATCATTCATATTTTTAAAATTTTCATTAGTTCAATTGAAAGATTTTTTACTTGCTTAAGTATAAAATTTGATCATTTGTATTTAAAATGAAATTTTCTAAGAATTTCACTATGAAAATGGAAAAAATGAATTTTATTTTATGAAAGATCACCATCAAACATAATTTTGATTGAAAATACTAAGCTCTATTTTTTTTTTTTTTTTTGCTGGGTGTGTGTATATATATAACTTATCAAATAAAAAAATGTGTATATCTCTGTGTGTGTGTGTGTGGGGGGGGGGGGGGGGGGGAAGGGGAGGGGGGAGTTGTCTTGATAAATATATTAGTGCTGTAACTTGGCCCCCTCAAATAAAAATTTCTGGCTTCGCCCCTGCACGAGTGAGATCCAGTATGCGAAGTGGTCCGCAAAAAATCAGTTATTCAGTAATACTTTCAGGAGAAAATTTTGGCTAATAGAGAATGCGGGTTCCGCCATATTCGCCACACCTAATTCATAAGAAATGCATCATTGGTAGTTTCAGAATCCCTAATACCCAGCCCACCACAAACCTTAGGCTTGGTGAACGTGTCCCATTTAATAAGGTGCACATGCCGTTGTGTCGGTGTGTCTCCCCATAAGAAATCTCTTATGGACTTAATCTATACTATTCATAGGGCTCCTAGGAAGGACAGTTGGTCCTCAGTTAATGGGAGGGAATCTCTCATTGTATTCTCAGTCAGCATTGTGATGGCTTTGAGTACTGTCCTAATGACTAGCTTTGGAGCACTCGATGTCTGGAGGGACTGTGTCTGGGAAAAGGAAATAGATGGGATTCAAAACATGCATTTGCCACTGGATCTAGGTTATTATTTGCTGCCATGGGACATCCAACCTTCATCGACCATAGTTATTTGATATCAATATCATCTATTAATTTTGTCTTCTATTAAAGTGTGTTAAACTGTACGTAAATAAGTTGCACAAAAGTATATTTATACCTACAAAAATAAAACTATAAAAAGCTATGCAAAAAAAACTCAGATTTTTTTTTTTTTTTTGATAGGAATAAACTGAGATCTTATACTAAAACAAACCCAAATCTTAGTAATCAACATTTGAAAAAAAAATTAAAGAATTTTAGTTAACTTAACTAGTAAATTCTCGTGTCATTGAATAAAAAATATGAAGCCAAACCTCACTTAAACCAAAAACTGATTATTGAATTAACCTAATAATAAAGAGTAATTATCATGAAACCGGACACAAAAAACAAATCTCAGTGTTAAGCTTTGCATAGATCAAAGGACCCGAAACCTAATTGACATAGATAGAAGAACGAAGCAGGCTTGTAGACCTATAGCCCATTGTGTACATGATGCTTCGCCCAATTAACGAGCGATGACAATGAATGTAAGGTAGGGTATCCGTTGAGCCAAATGACATGAAAGTCCCAAGATTCAACCTTATTAGAAAGCCAAAAATTCAAGGCCATAATAGGAAAATAATAGTTCCGAGATTAGGTGTGTTTTTTAATTTTTTGAGCAAAGAGTAGGTGTGTTTAGACTCTGGCTCTTCCATCTACCACTACAACTTCGTGGTAGCAAACACGTGCGATTACTGGCTGGTAAGTGATAATCACGTGAGATTTAGCTGTGCGACAAAAATTGTGTTAGATTCCATAGCACACAAGGCATAGATGACTATTTATAGTCAAGCATTGCAGGACCCCCAAACACCATTATTGGCGTTAATATTTTATTTTCATTAAAAAATAGTCTCACTCTCTCTCTCTTATACTTTTACTTTCCAAACAAGTAAAGAGAATTAACATGGGGTCAGAGGGTGAGACCGTTTGTGTCACTGGTGCTGCTGGGTTCATAGGATCATGGCTGGTCATGAGACTCCTAGAGCGTGGCTACACTGTCAGAGCCACCGTGAGAGACCCAGGTCTGGTTTTGTATTTCTTTTCTCGGTTATTACCATAACTTTTTCGATTCTGATGGGATTGACTGTAAGTAATAAACAATTAAATTAACTTATGACTTTTTCTTTATCACTCACGAACACATTAAGTCGTGACAGGAACATAAACAGTCTTATTATTCTTAGTGATTTTTGTTTGGTTGTGGTGGGTTGCAGAGAACTTGAAGAAGGTAAAGCATTTGATAGATTTGCCCAAGGCATCGACGCACCTGACACTGTGGAAGGCTGACCTGAATGAAGAGGGAAGCTTTGATGAAGCAATTAAAGGATGCACCGGTGTTTTCCATGTGGCCACGCCCATGGACTTTGAGTCCAAGGACCCTGAGGTAAGGTTTTTGGTGTTGAGCTCAAAAATAAATATGATACAAGAAACAATGACTTTGCTTGTTGCTTTTTGTTTCTTTTCCTGCACTTATCAAATGTTGATATAAAGGGCATAATCAATCTTTGTATCTGAAAAGAAAACTATCAATATGTTAATTTGTTTGTGTGTGTTGGATTTATTTTCGTAATTAAGCAGTGATAATTCGAGTGTCTAGCAGCTGTGGTGGCCGGAATTTAGGATGTAGAAACTAGAAAGTTAGGCCGGAATGAATGGGAGAAAAAAAAAAGTCATACTCTCGTCTTTTTTTTTTTTTTGGCTGAATATACTCCCTTGTCTGTGGCTATCACCAATTATGTTTAGTGGATTATTCTCATGTACTTTTAATATGGGCCTCACAGTGTACTTTGATAAATCGCATGTCCTTTTAAAATGGGCCTCACAGTGTACATTGGTGAATTGCATGTTTTTGTACCATAACTTGCTGCAATGTGGTGGTAAGTGATAGAGGTGTGTTCTTACATGAACCCATCATTACATTTTTATTACTCACAACTTGTTATGTGAGCGAGTTGTTGCACAAATTGTATCATTTTATGTGGTCTTAGCATTACTTAGGCGATCAAAGATTTAACAAATGCATTTCACAAGTTGTTTTATTAGGTGGTGGACTGGTGGGCCAGATGAAAAATCAGCAAAATTTTTTTGTTAATATTAATGACTCAATTGGAATGAAAAATGTTGTATCTATAATATTATTCATATAAAAATGTTAAAATTAATATAATATTTATTAAATAAAACTTACAAATTGATGTGATAAGAAACGGCATGGTTCAACCACTTAATAAATTTTAAACTTTTAAATTGCTTTTTTTATGATGGGAAATGCTAAAATTATTACAAATTTTACATTTTAAACTTATAAATTGGCGTGTCAATAAATGTGATTAGTAGGTTTCAACTACCTAATAAATGAATGAATTGTTTTGTGGTGATTGGTGACACACCAGTTTGTAAATTTTATGTAGTAAATTTTTTAGTATCCCTAGAATCACTTTTGTTTGTGATTATTTTGTAAGTTCTATGAAATAATTTTTTTTAGCATGCCTACCCTAGCTAATTATAAAATTGTATTAATCATTCCAATAATAAGGGGTGGTCAAATGGTAAAAATACAATAACTTTTTATTTGTTATTTTACATAAACCTAATAAATGTGTAATTTTTTTACTCATACAATAAAGTAGTAATTGTAACGACCCACCTCAAAAGGACTAGTCACAATTGAGACTCCTTGTAATTGTTAATAAAGCCCAGATCTACCCAGTAAATACCCAATGTGAGACTCATTACACATCTACACACATCACACAATCAATCAAATTGGGGCATCACAATCTCCCCTGCTTAAATCCCTAACATCCTCGTTAGGACCCACTTTATGGGATTGTGTCTCCGAGCCCACACGGGGTTACCGGGCCGGCTCTGATACCATACATAATGACCCAAGGGAAAGCGCTAGCTACATCTGCGCTATATCTCAAAAGGACTAGTCACAATTGAGACTCCTTATAGTTGTTAATAAAGCCCAGATCTACCCAGTAAATACCCGATGTGGGACTCATCACACATTCACACATATCACACAATCAATCAAATTGGGACATCACAGTAATAAAGAAATTTATTTATTTGGTTATTAACATGGAATGGGTCATATTTTTTTGTCATATTAGTTTTTTATAACTATAAAATAATAGAAAATATGTTTGGTTGGATTAGAGGGGATTTAAAAAGAGAGGATCACCACACACACACAACAACACCACCAAAAAAAAAAAGAAGGGAAATGTGAACACTTAGATGGTCACCCTATTTTTCAATGCAGTTTAAGAGGTGCACCCAAAAAAAACAGTAATAAGTGCCATTTAAAACCCATTGGCACATGAATTTCCAACTTTTTGACCTACACCTACTCTACATTCATTCAATTTTGAATATTTGCATTGCAGAATGAAGTGATAAAGCCAACGATAAATGGTGTGTTAAGCATCATGAAAGCTTGTGTCAATGCAAAAACTGTTCGAAGACTAGTATTCACATCCTCTGCAGGAACTGTCAATGTTGAAGAACACATAAAGCCTGTTTATGATGAAAATTGCTGGACTGATGTTGAATTTGTCCGGAAGAAAAAGATGACTGGATGGGTTAGCATTCCTTTCATTTCGTTTTGTCTCTCTTTTGTTATATTTATAAATTTTCCCTTAAAGATACCATTGTTCTGGTTTGTATCTAATTTTGTTGGCAAACTAAGTGATGAATGATATGAGTAATTCTTCTGTGTTCAGATGTATTTCGTGTCCAAGACACTTGCTGAACAAGCCGCATGGCAGTTTGCAAAAGAAAACAATTTGGATTTCATCAGTATTATACCACCACTTGTGGTTGGTCCATTTATCATGTCATCAATGCCACCAAGTCTTATAACCGGACTTTCTCCTATCACTGGTACATATTGCTATTGCCATTATGACATTGTACTAAAATCATGAAAATTAATTACTTAACCTATATAAAATCTACTAAAATTCTTTAGGTGTTGGTTAGATTCAATTATATGACTGCATTGGCCGATGAATCCCATATTCTGTGCTATGTTAGTCAATGCAACAACATACATGATTTAATTTAATTTGAAAACGTAAGAAACAATACCTAAATGATTGTACCTAAATTTTGTTGTAAAGACTAACTTGTTTAATTACAGGTAATGAAGCTCATTACTCGATCATAAAGCAAGGCCAATTTGTTCACTTGGATGATCTCGTGAATTCTCATATATATTTGTATGAGAATCCAAAGGCAGAGGGAAGGTATATATGCTCCCGGACCGATGCTACCATACATGACATTGCAAAATTGCTTAGAGAAAATTTTCCAGAGTATAATGTTCCTACAAAGTAAGCACTTTTTAATTCTCACCGTCTTTGACATTTTGCAAACATTGTTTTTCTTCTTAATTTATGTTATCTGGTACAACTATGAGCTTGGCCATTGAGACAATTAAACATTGATTCTCAGGTTCAAAGGTATCGATGACAACTTGGAGACTGTCAGTTTCTCTTCCAAAAAGCTTAAGGACTTGGGGTTTGAGTTCAAATACAACTTGGAGGAAATGTTTGTAGGAGCTGTTGAAACATGCCGAGCCAAGGGATTGCTTCCTGCTGCTGGTGAAAACAATGTCAATGGCACGAAAAAAGACTGAAAATTGTTAGTTTCTTGCGCGATTCATGTGACATGGCTTAAATATGTGCACAACTTATAAAATAAATGTATTTCTATCTATGAATGTGAGCTATCCGCTAATGTGAGTCGACTGATTCCCAATAAGTGACTATAAAGTTTTTCATTCAATCCTCAACCACCAGGAACCAGTCGCCACTCGCCACACCTATGGTGTGTGCGGGTGTTGGATGAATTAAATTATATTATCCTGTGTTCTTTCTTGGACCACTCCAGCAAAACCAACGGTCAAGTTCATATAGATATAATGATTTCCAAGTAATTCCTTTTTTTTTATACAGATTTCCAAGTAATTCTTACTCCTTAACACTTACCCCCTGTTTTTTGGGAGGAGAGGAGGAGGTAAGTCATACCCATCAAGCCGCCACTTTTATTGAAGTTTAACTTTGTCCAAAAAAATCTGCACATTTCAATTTCACCCTCTTAAAGATAAATTCCTAACTTCTTTACTATATGGGTTCCATTACACTGAGTTCATTGAACTGGTCGTAAAAGCCTATATAATTGGTTAAGTAGTTTCATGAGAACAACAACTCTAAAGGTTTGAAGATTTTAGCTCTTTCTCTTTCACTCACTTTTTTTTTGTTTTTTCTTTTATAAATCAATAATTACAACAATAGATAATAGAATTTGAATCTTAATTCTCCTCATAAATAAAAATAAATAATATCATTGAGTTATAAAACTTTTGACCTCTTTTTCTTTTTAATGGCTTTTATTACACCCAAAAAAATAGGTTAGTAAAATGAGTGACCAGCCCATAACACATTACAACTGACCTAGTGGCCCTATTAGGCTAGGTTATGGGCCACAATCATGTAGTGATACTGTAGAGCTTGGGTTTCAATGAAATAATGCAACTTCTTGCTGCTTCCTTTTTTTCCCCTTTTTTGGAGAACCACAGCGACTTGATTCTTGAATATGGTGTCTAGGGGCAATTGGACGAATTAGGGGAAATCCTATTTTATTTGAAGTGACATAGGATTAAAACTTTTTTTTTAATAATTTAATAATTAAGAACAATAAAAATTAAGGATCTAAATCTTGAATGTCTCCACTAAAACACGAGAAATATAACTTGTAGCAACATACAAGATTTGAATAATTTAAAAATTATCTGCATTTTATAGTTGTTAACAAGCTTTAAATTCACGTGTAACAACTATAAAATGCAGATAATTCTTACCATTTTCAGTCCCAAAAAAAAAAAAAAAAAGTGTACAATCAAATTCTTACCATTTTAGCTAGGGATGAGACTATAATATTGAGTGGCACTTTTTTTTTCTTTCTATTTTATAAAAATAAGTGATACAAACTTTGGGGAGTGGGGGGGAGTCAAGATGAAAATTCTTGATAGTTGATTATATGGACTTAACATTTGGTGAAAAATTAACGAATAATGATGGACATGATTTTTTTTTTTTTTTTTTGGAGGATATGATTTATTGTTTTTCACACCATGGTGTATAGTAGGAATCAATTGCGGTATCCACGATACCATGAATGCAACATTTGGTAAAATTTAAACAAATAAAGATGGACTAGAGTGGAATCCCATAGATGAAAGCAATAAAATAATTTTATAGTTTTTTTTTTTTGCTTAAACGGAGGATATACTAGATAAACAAAATAGTACAAGAGCAACGTGAATACAGTACATAGACCAACACCAAAACACTAAACCATGCTGAAACGAGACATACACATTCCGTACAAACCTATTAACACAAACCACAAACCAACTCGATGAGAGGTAATAGCTGGAACCAAAACAAAACACCAGACAACTAGACCATTATTAACCGCAACGACTCCGGGATGAAACAAATCCCATGGAGTCCCAATATAGACATTGCCACAAAAAGGTGGGGCATGTATCATACAAAACTTCCCTCTCAGACTGAGAAGCACCCCTCTTTGCCAGTAAGTCCGCATAGCTATTTGCCTCTCTCCATACGCGCTCAACGCGTGCCTCCCAGCCCTTGTTGAGGAGCCACCTACAATCCAAAATCAAGTCAGAAAACTCCAAAGGTTAAACCTCATTAGTATTCAACCATTTAGAAGCAAGAAGAGAATCTGTTTGAAGACAAACTCAGCGGTGACCGTTGTCCCATGCTCAAAGCAACGCTTCCCTAATACTCTATTGTTCGTGACTCCCAGGTGCAAGGAGAAACCCCACAACCATTCGCCATTGGCAAAACGTGCCCCGCTACCTGCGCTGAACATACCAAGGTTACCTTTTGAGCTTCCATCTGTATTGATAGTAACATAAGGTAGAGGAGCCGGGCTCCACCTAGTGAATTTAGTTGAAGGCAGGGATGAGTGCCTCACCGGAGTGGCGCTGAGGAAGAAAAACTCTGTGGCATGTGACATAGCATTATGTTTTAAAGTGTGAGGTGGTATGAGCTTCCCTATAAAGATCAAAGAATTTTGACCCAACCAAATAGCCCAAATGGTAAAAGCGAATATAATGTTCCATAGGAAATAGCAAGAGGGTGAAGTAGGTTTGGAATTATTTTTACACCAATCATGAAGCTCAAGCCTAAAGAAGTCAGAAATAAGTAAGTGCGATGGAAAGGAGGACCAAATGTGTTGTGCAAAGTGACAATCACCAAGAACGTGAATCGGCGTTTCAATAGCAGTGCAACGGGGACACAATCAGTCAGTCAAGTCAGCATGAGGGAAGATGACAAAGTTGGTAGGAATGTGATGGTGAGCACACTTCCAAACAAATAGTTTAATTTTAGGAGCTATCTTTAACTTCCAAATCCAAGACCATGTTTCCGTTGTCCTCCGTGCTCCACCATTAGATAATGGCAAAAGAGAATGGTAAGCGGATGTTACTGAGCAAATACCAGCGTGATGGTCCCAGACACTCATCAGCAAGAGACAATGTGGATTGAGAACCAGAGATAGGCAGTGGCTGAGCATAGATATATTGGGTTATATTCGATTGCAAGACCATACTAAGTGGTGTAAAATCCCATTGGTGATTGTCATTAATCATTCTAGCAACCGTAAACTCATATTCTTGTGGAATAAACGACCCGTGAATGAGACCTCAGATTGGTCCAGGGGGAAGCCAATGGTCCATCCAAAAATAAATGCTACGGCCATTACGAATAACCCACCGCAAGCCACACCACAAGAGGTCCCACCCCCGCAATAGAGCCTTCCACGAGTGAGATCCAATATGTGAAGTGGTCCGTATGAAATCAGATGTTCGACAATGTTTTTGAGAAAGAAAGTTGGCTAATAGAGTATGCGGGTTCCCCCATACCCGCCACACCTGATTCATAAGGAAGGCATCATTGGTAGTTTTGGAGTCCCTAACGCCTAGACCGCCAAAGACCTTAGGCTTGGTAAGCGTCTCCCAACTAATGAGGTGCACATGCCTTTGTGTTGGAGTGTCGCCCCATAAAAAGTTTCATATGGATTTATCTATACTGCTCGTAATAATTCTAGGAAGAACAGTTGTTTGCATTTGATAATAGGTGAGGGGGAGAAAGAATGGATTTAATCAACGTTATCCTACCCACCTGTGAAAGAAGTTTAGATTGCCAGGCTTGAATATGGGTGTGGATTTTGTCAAGTAAGGGCTGAAATGCAGGTGTTGATTTCCGTTTAGTTAGAAGGGGCATGCCTAGATATTTATCGAGGTCTTGAACAATAGGCATGTTAGTAAGTGAGGCTATGCTACACTGGATCTCCGAAGATGTGTTCCGTGAGAAGAATAATTTAGATTTAGTAGTACTACAAATTTTGCTTGACACCTCACAAAAGTGCGAAAAAATATTAAAGAAGGTCGTGCAATCCTGAATATTTGCCCTCAAGAAAAATAAAATATCATCCACGAACAAGATATGATTAAAACCAATAGGTCGACGTCCAACCCGAATAGGAGAGAGTTGTTTAGTATGAATAGCCTGATCCAATGATAAAGATAAGTGATTAAGGCAAAGGATGAAAAGGTAAGGAGAAAATGGATCTCCTTGCCTAATGCCTCTGGATGGACAGAAAGGTGCACCTGTCACGTCGTTCCATAAAATAGAAACTGAGGAGGAAGAGATGCACGCCATGATTAAATCGATAATAGGAGTGGGAAAATGGTAGAAAAGCAAGGTATACTTAATGAAGGACCATTCTAATTTATCATACGCTTTCTCAAGGTCAATTTTGGCTACCAATTGATTGGTTTTCCCCCGTTGATGGTGGATAAAATGAAGAAGCTCTTGAGCAAGGATGTAATTATCCGCCACTCGTCTACCTAGGATAAAACTAAATTGGGCCAAATGAATCATGGCCAGAAGAAACGCTTTTAGCCTATCGACTAGAAGTTTGGTTAGCAGTTTGTATAACGTATTACACAGACTAATAGGCCATAATTGAGAAACTATTTCAGAATTGGGGACTTTAGGAATGAGCACCAATTTCACCTGGGTTAAGTCTTCAAGAATACGCGCTGTGATGAACAATGTTTGTATAAACTTTGCTATATCATCACCCATAAGCTACCTATTATGTTGATAAAAATAAGCGTGCAACCCATCCGGTCCCGGAGATTTTAAAGGATGCATAGTGAAAAGGGAGGAACATATTTCCTCTATATCTAGGAAATGGATGAGAGTGTCACAAAAAACTTGAGGGTTGAAGTCTGAGGAGAAGAATAACAATTGTGGGGGAGGTAAAGATGAACCTGGTGAAATGGATTAGAATAGACGCTGAAAATGTGTGTTGACATGGTTATGGAGTTCAGAGCCTCAAATCCATTCCTCAGACTCATCTTTTAAGGTGACACCATGTTGACGTGCTTGTTTAATTTTGGCTTGGACATGAAAAAAGTGTGTGTTGGCGTCTCTATAGGATAACCAAAGGATTCGAGATTTCATTTTCCAAAGAAGAAATTCTTGGTGTAGAATAGCATTATACTGATTTATTAAGTGCTGTTCTAGTTGTAATAGAAAGTGGGAAGGATGGAGACATAAGGCTCGTTGGGTACCCTAAAGACGAGCGCGAATGCGTTTTTTGTTTTGGTTAACTTGACCAAAGACGTGAGTATTCCATTCAACTAGACAACCTTGGAGGTGATGGATTTTTTTATAGAAAGTATTCGTGAAGTTGTCAGACCTCATGACATGGTTTTCATGCGATAACCAACACTTGGTGATAAGTTGATGGAAGAGATTATGGGTCTGTCACATAGGTTGAAAAAGAAAAAGCACCACCGCCGAATCAATTCTTCCTAAATCTTCCAAAATTTCCCAGCAACCAGCAAAGCCCTAACATCAAATCCACCAAAATCCTAAGCTAAAAACTTCCAAATCAACCTTAGAGAGAGGAAAAGAGGAGGGTGAGGTAGAGAGAGTTGTGAGAACCACTGATCTGGGCTTCACAAAAACAAAAAACCATCACCGATCTGGGCCACGACAACACAACACCACCGCCGATCTGGGCCGCAACAACACAGCAGAGCACAACACAATCCTTGAAAAATGGTGGATGATGATCTAGTTTTGGTTCGTGAAGATCCAAAAGAATGTGAACGAATCCAATCCTTGAAAAAAATCCAATTGAAAGAATGGTCCATGGTGGTGACAGAGACTCTCCCACCAACGATGATTGCTCCATCTTCCCACCAATCAACCATGAAAATCTCCCCATTTCTGAACAAAATGAACAACACCCATTATCACCTCCATCATCTTCATCGTCATCGTCGTCTTCATCTTCATCATCGCCACCACCGAACCCATTTTCGTGTCATCCTCGCCGTTCGATTCCACTGTCTCAGACCCACAAACAGCTCCGCCGCCGTCCGATTCCCAGGTGAAATGAGCCACCGAGGTGACGAGGTGGATTGGGGATGGATGAAGATGGAGAAGCTTTTTTTTTTAAACTGGAAAAGCTTAAACTGGAAATCATCATCACCACCACCGAACCCATTTTCGTGTCATCCTCGCCGTCCGATTCCACTGCCTCAGACCCACAAACAGCTCCGCCGCCGTCTGATTCCCAGGTGATATGAGCCAGCGAGGTGACGAGGTGGATTGGGGATGGATGAAGATGGAGAAGCTTTTTTTTTTTTAAACTGGAAAAGCTTAAACTGGAAATCATCATCACCACCACCGAACCCATTTTCGTGTCATTCTCGCCGTCCGATTCCACTGCCTCAGACCCACAAACAGCTTCACCGCCGTCCGATTCCCAGGTGAAATGAGCTAGCGAGGTGACGAGGTGGATTAGGGATGGATGAAGATGGAGAAGCTTTGGTTTCCTCGTCTCAATTTTTTAAACTGGAAAAGTTTTTTCTTTTTTCTTAATTTAATTGAATAAATGTTTATTTATTTATTTATTTTAAAATTTCTGACATGGATTTTTATTTTAATTTTTAATTCATTTAAATCTGACGTGGCATTTTAAAAATGCCAAATAAGTTTTTTTAATAATATTTTAATATCCACGTCAGTGCCATGTCAGCAAGTAGGACACACCGTTTGCCACCTCAGCTTTTTCCGTAACTGGGTTGACGGTAGGGACCATTTTAAAAACGATTTTAAAAATTCAGGGACTGACTTAGAAGCAAAATCAGTTTAGGGACCAAATCGAGAAATAGCCCAAAATTTAGGGACCAAAAGTGTATTTACGCCAAAAGAAAATGTTTAACTGGGGAAGGCCGCTCCTATCCCTTAGTGGAGACAATAATTGGGTGATGATCGGAATGAAACCTAGGTAAGGTAAGACAATGACCTCTTGGAAATAACACTTGCCACTCAGAATTTATAAAGGCCCTATCCAATTTTTCCCTAATGTGGTGCCGCCAATCCCAATTCTTATTCGTCCTAGTGCAATAGGGTCCACTAGTGGCAAGATCAAACAAACCACAATGATTTAAACAATCATTAAAAGCATGCACATGTGATGCAATGAGTGGGCGGCCTCCTAGTTTGTCCATTGTATCTAAAAGTTCATTAAAATCACCCATAACCAACCATGGCATATTAAATTCAGAAGTTACGTTCTTAAGATGAGTCCATAAATGCATGCGTTTATGAAGTATGGGAGAAGCGTAAATAGCGAAAAAAAGCCAGGGAGTAGATTGAGAAGAAGAGTGTACCCTGATAATCATGGCCACGCTCTGCTTAGTAGCCCAAACGACGTCTACATTGCATTTGCGGTCATCCCACAACACCCATATTCCACTAGAGAGGCCTATCGGATCCACACGAAAATGCTAAGGAAGTCCCACCTGACCAATAACATGCTCAATATGATTGCTGCTGATATGTGGCTCAAGTATAACGAGTATCTCAGGACCATAGGCATTAATAAGGTCCTGCACATTCAGGCAAAAGCGGGCATTCCTCGCTCCTCTAACATTCCAAGTCGCTATCTTTATGAATGGTGACTAAGGAGGTTAGAACTGACTCGGAGGTGGGGTCTGAGAGGTTGAAGGATACATCCTCCCTTAAGGAGAGGGCAATGGTGATGGCTGTAGCACAGTCAAAGGGTCCAAATAAATCTTGTATTGCGATGACAATGCCACCTGCCCTAAGCATGATATGACACTAATGGCCACAGTTCGTTGCCAATCAGAAAAGTGGGTAATGACCAACTTGTTGAGTTGGGTTTCCATCGAGTACATTAGCTCCTCCTTGGTTAGGAAGTTGAAGATAGGGAAGGGGAGCACTTCGCTTCCAAAGACCATGTTGTCGTGTGCATGAAAGGCCTGATTTGGTGGTGGGGCAAGTACCTTTTTTGTGGACCGACGTCGTGGTCATATATGACGAGATCATACCTGAGCAGCTCTTGGGGAGGAAGGTGGTATGGGAGGCACCAACCCCTGGTTCATCATCCCCCATTCCTGTTGTGAAGGGTTGAGTTTGTCCATACGAGTAGGGATAATATGCGACTGTCATTGTATCGGAGTGGTGGGATGGAGAGCAACTTAAAGAATCGGAATGGGTTGTAGGGAGTTTGGAGGGTGGATGAGGGACATGTGAGGAGTCAGGTAGTCCACTAGAGCTGACGGATAGAATGGTTGTACAGCGGGGTTGAAAGTGCTGGAGCTGGAATTCTGAGGATGGTGGGAAGGTGAAGACGATGGTGAATCAGAGTCAAGGGAGTGTGGGAGATGGGAAGGGTGGTCCATCATGGTGACTGGCAGAAGTGTTTGAAATGGGAGATAAGTAAGAGTGGAAGGAAGTCTGACCCGTAGAATCAGATATAGGGGGTGTTGTGCATGTAATAGTGATACCAGGGAGGTGAGGCGTGGCCACATATGTGTCCAAAGCGTCTGAGGTGGAAGCAATATAAAAGGTATGCATTAAAGAAGGGCACTCATAGTTTGCCGAATCCAAGGACTCACCTAAGAGGTTTGCCAAGTTGGAAAACTGATTGTGCAGTGGGGCATTATGAAGCTGTTTAGAGACAGGGTCCTTAGACGAAGATTGGGTCATGTTAGCAATGTGGGTCAGAGGGTCAATCGGCCTGACAGTTGAAGTGTACAAAGTCATAATGTTATACTCAGTGTGACGTATGCTATTTGATAGGCCAAAAACGTATTGATCCCTTATAATTAAATTAATTAATTAATTAACCAAGTTATTAATTAATCAATTTAACATGCAAACGCGTGATAGCACAAACAAATCACCAATAAACTAATTATGCAGCGAAAAATAAATAACACAGTGATTTGTTTACGAATGGGAAAAACCTAACGGCAAAAACCCTACCAAATGATTTTCAGGTCACCACTCTCGAAACTCCACTATTATCACAACAAACGGTTACAAGTAAAGGAATCCCAAGTACCTTACCAACCTATAGTTAAACCCTTACCCCAATACCCAATTGGACTTGTTTTGTAGTGACAATTTTCCCTTTTGATGCACGGCTCCCAAAAACGTGACTAACCAATTGCGCGGATCCCAGTATGCAACTTCAATCATAAACTAGAGAAAGTTTGTTGGCTGCAAAGTTCTTCAATTCATCTCAACGATGACGATCAAGAAGATACTTAGTCACAAAACCCTTTGGTGCAAATACACAGCAACTTCTTCAATAGTGATGAACTAGGTCAAAACTTTGTCTCCGGTCACAATTTGTTTGAACAGAGTTTGCTCAATGCTTGTACAACTTTTTCACCCTTTGACGGCTCTTAAAACAATCATTTTATATGTCTCGGGTTATGAGAAAAGAAAACCCAAAGACACATCCACGGATCCCAAGAAATCAGATCAGAAATTCTGATTTTGTAAACCTCGACAGATAAAAGCTGTCGAGCATCTGTCGAGATAGCTGTCGAGCCACGGGCAGAACAGCTTCCTTAAACCTCAACACATGCTAGCTGTCAAGATAGCTGTCGAGTTTTAGTAACTTTGCACTTTCAGCTTGTTTTTTTTAACAGACTTGAAAGCTTCAACACTTAATCTTGAAACATGGTTTCTTGAAGTATTTCAACATATCCTAAATCTACCTAAATACAAGTAAAATGCGTTTTGTCAAAAGATTAGCCAATTACATAAAAGAATGACATATGTTCTTAACAAGTGAATCACATATGTCCTAACACTATTCTCAGTGTGACATGTAGGATGGTCAGCTGGCCGAGTGGATTTGTTTCTCGCATCGGTACAGTGCTTGGGATTCTTACGCGTCACCATCATCCAGGGACCAAAATCATGAGAGGCCAAGTTGTTAGAGCGCACTAGTAGGGAATGGGAGGAGTGGGAGTTGTGCTGGGCATCACCACCTTGCATCGCTAATGGCTGAACTAGACAGCGTTCCATTGTGTGTCCAATTCTACCACACGAAAAGCACAGGGTTGGAAGATTTTTGTACTGTATGGCTTGGGTGAAATTGCCTATTGTAACGTGATGCCACAGAGGTTTGTCCATCTCAAGCTGAACACAAATGCGCACAAATCGACCTCTAGCGATAGTATTCGTTATAGTGTCTATTTTTATGAATCGACCTATCCTATTCCCTATTGTTCGTAAGATATCAGGATGAAAGAACTCATTGGGAAGGTCAGGTAACCGAATCCATGGAGCCAAGGACACCATCGTGGCCTTTGCTACTTGAAACTCAGGTTCCCATTTACACACCGACAAATAGTTATCACCATGAACCGGGGACCACGTTCTAGGACAACTAGATAATCAGGAACTTGGATAAACTTAACTAAGAAGAAATAATGCCCGAAATCTATCATATTGAAATTACCTGTAGGGCGCCAAATACCTTGGAGTCGTGTGAACAATGCCTTATATCCAAAGGACTTATCCACTACCTTGACAATGACGCTGCTCTTCCACGGAGCATAAATCTTTTCTCGAACATGAGACGGCAGAGGAATAAACTGTTCCACATGCTCCACAGCCCCGTCCTCATTCACCGTCAGCTCGAGATTAGCCTCGTTAACAGGGAGAGAAGTAGTCTCCATCTTTGCCATGTCTTGCATGGGGGCATCCTTAAACGAGGTTGGTGGGGATACTGAAGGGTCCGGGCCTTGAATGGGTGAAGTAGAGGAAGACACATCCTTTTTACGTGTAACGTTAAGCAGGAATTGCGTTTCTGGGGAGGGCAGAGATGGCGTGAGTGCATCAGAGGTCATAGTTGCTTTTCGTCTTATTTTCTCTTTTCCCTTGACTCAATTTTTGCTTTTTTACTTAGGCTTTTCTGGTAAAGGCAAGCATCAAAAAATTTAATTTTATAGTTTTTCACATAATGGTGTATAGGAGGGATCAACGGTGGTATCCATCTTGTCCTTTAAAGTGGTTGTGTTTTTCTTAATAAAATAAATAGATATAGATGAGAGTAGGTTTGACTTATCTTTCGTACTTTTTTAACGGAAATTTCTTTTTATTTTAATGAGAAATTGCTACACCATCCACTAATTAAATGAAAAGCAGAGATTAAACCCACTACCACTTGCCATGGTATATTTAAAATAAAAAGATATGTCCAATTAAAAAAATACTAAAGGTAAGCCAAATCCGATAAGAACAATAATTTGTACTTTTTGACATCATGGTGTATCGATTGGATCGAATATTGGATACAAACCACCCACAAGACTAAGCATATTGACTTAACAAGTTATATAGCAAATATACCACTCAAACAAAAAAAAAAATGTCTTTAATCTGTTGGGTTTTATTCAAGTCACAAGTAAACTAGTAATTTTTTTTTTTTTTTTTTTGGAAAGCGTTATTTAAATTTAATTTGAAACTTAAAAATGTTTTTTCGCCTTGTCATGCTTTTGCAATTGTAACTCTAAAGTAATCCCCTTAATTGTAAAGATTTTCTCAGTTTATTTAATGAATTTTTTCAGGCAATATAGTTAACCTTGACTTTAAGCATTTGATTTACCATATCTTTAGCGTAATTATATATAGTTATATACAATACAGTACAATAGATATGAATTGGATTTGGAATCTTTGGAATATACAATACAGTGCCATGGATATGGATTGGATCGGAATCTTTGGAGTCATGTTCCAGACCTATAAGCCCACCACCTAGTACTCATGTGAGGCTTATTTTAACCTGAAAATTAAGATATCATTACACTAATTTATATATACTGACTTATATGGTGACGAAAATAGTTAAAACAAATTATTCATCAAATGTTTTTTTTTTAAGTTATTCTTTAAATATTTTCATTAAAAAAAATTAAAATTTTATATTAAAAGGAAAAAGGAAGTCATTACAAATGGATAACTATATATATATATATATATATATATATCCAGCTAGACTGGGAAGAACACTTTGGGAGTACTCTCAGAGTGTATGAAAAGAAACACCCATTTCCTGGTCTCTTAATTAATTATGATGATGGCTCATTTGCTCCTGATGATTCAGATGATGATGATGATAGGGATCCTAACTGGCTTTCCCATATGTTTGAATATGGCTTTATTAGGTTTCTAAAATTAACAAGCCATCGCCAAGCCAGCCAGCTGCCACAAATTATTCAAGATGCTATTAAAAGATTTGCGAGCCCTTTTGTTTCTATTAGATGCTGGAGTACTTTGCCAAAATGGGAAAGAGATAATTGGATGAATGTTCAGCCTTCAAAGCATCTCATTCTCATCAATGGTCACACTCATCAAGGACAATGGTTTGAAGGAAAGTCTCACTTATCCTTCAAAAATCCTTATGCTGTTGCTGAATGTTGGAGAAATTATTTTAATAATCAAATTATTGAGGTTGCTCGGAACCTATGGCAGGATTATCATTTCATAGGGAGCACTGATAGAATTTCAATTTTTGGTCCTAGGCCCTATGCTGATGCCATTGTTCACTTGCAAATAACTGATCATGTTAATCCAAGAAACCTCCTCATCCCTGGAAGAAGACCAGAGTTTGAGCCTATTTTATACTGTGGATTCTGTAATCAATATGCTAGTTACCATGACCATCCATGTGATTCTCCACAAGGTCCTTTTGATCCATTTGATGGATACCCATCCGATGCTCCTTCTACTGATTAAACTTATGGTACTATTGTTATTTTCTTGATATTCTCACTATCAAGAACTGTTTTGGTCAAGATTCTACTGACTCCTTGCAGTTTATGATTGGTTCTCTATTTGTGATATCACTGTGTATTCTCATGCGCCTGCGGTATGTGTACTATATTCCCCTCTTTATTTTGGCTTGCCATGCTCCTTCTGACAATGTCCACTTTCTACAATATTCTTGGAGGATTCTTTATGTACCTTTTTGGACTAAAGTTTCAAGTATTCCAAGACTATTTTGGACTAGAGTTTAAAGTGTTTCAAAGCTATTTTCTGCATGATTTGGACAAGCAAAAGACAAGCTCCATGCTACGGATGTTTGGAAGACAATGATGAAAGTTTCACTATTCACCTGTCACTATTCACCTGTCACTATTCACTGTCACTATTCACCTGTTACTATTCATGACACTGTTCACTCCGAATTTTGCCTATTTAAGGGGGGTTGTCCCTTAAGTTAAAATCAGAACTTTTTTGTTAGAATTCTTTCTAGAGAGAGTTTCCTTTCCTAGAAGCCTTCTTTGAGAGAGTTCTCTGTTATCTACTACTACCTTGTTCACCTTATTCCTACTATTACTTTCCCTACAAACCTTGTAACTAGGACTAGTTCAAGCTTTGTAACTGTTAATCTGTTCTGAGATCTTGTATTCACTACTACTACTGTAAGTGTTTAACTCTACTTTCAATAAAGAAGTATTTTCAGTTAACTTTATGTTCATTATACTACTTGTTGCTACCGCCACCTTGGACGGATTACCGCTATACCGGACGGTTCTAAATTGCTTTCATTTACTTTGATTATTTACTTTAAATTACTTTGATCTATACTGTTGGCTGGTTCTACCGCCTTATTATTGTTCTAACTTGTGCTTACATTACTTTCAACATATATTACACTGTGCTTCCGTCTCTTCCCTTCAGCTGTGCGTCCCCTTCCCCCTTTATGGTATCAGAGCCATTCTTTTCTGGCCGGTGATAGTGTTGTTGTGTCTTTGTGCCTTGTCCGTGCTTGTCCGAACCTTTGGTGCTCCGTTGTTGTGTCCCCTTCTTACCGTCGTTGGCGCCACCCTAGGTGTAAAGTGAATTCCCAGAACCTGATTGTAAGGCCCGTTTGAGCCAAGAGAGGGCGTGTAGGGCATGTGTGTGGTATAGGGTTGCTTAGGGTATGTGTTACGAAATGCAACGGTTGTGAGAAAAACATGATAATTGAGTGTTAAAACTAGGATAGTATGGATAAGTTGTGGAGATCCAACTCTTCTATCAGCTCCAGGACTGGTTGTCCTCCTGATATTGTAAATGAAGAAGATCACACTGTTGAAGATAATGAGCTTCCTGATTTCCGAAAATGGAACATTCCCAAAGTTGATACTAAAACTATTTACAAAACTAGTTGGGCTGAAACCACTTTTCATCCTGTTTACAAAGTGAGAACTGTTGAACAAATATATTCTATTTCAAAAATTCATGAAAAATGTTGCTTGTTTTCCAAAAGAAATATTATTGACTTTATTGCTAAAAAACAAAGTTATTTGCATATTGGTATGGTTCAAGTTGCTATTAAACCACTCACCCGAAAGGGTATCAATGCTTCTGTTCTCATGTGTTTGCGTGATGCTAGATTTAAGCACTTTAAAGACAGCATCCTTGGTATGATTACTGCTTCTTTGTATGATGGTCATGTTTACTTTAACTGTTATCCTGATCTTACTCTTGCTTTAGATGATCCTAATATTGTTAAAGCTTTGACTTTGAATGTTGCCTCTTCTGGTTATATCATGGATGAAGGTAGTAAACCTTTTGCTCTGATCTACCGCATTTATTACAGATTGTTGGGTACTCAGTTAAATCCTGGTTGTTTAAATCATAGAGAACCTTCTGGTAAAACTATGTTAATTCAATGTTCAACTCCTGATGCTAAAGTTCAAGTTCCAAAAATGATTCAATGGCAAGATATCAAGCCTCCCACTGAATGGTTGTTGGAACAAGAATCCCCTATTCCTAAACCTGTTTTTGATGAGTTAGATCTCACAAATATTCAACAATATCTTGATGGTACTGTTAAAATAAGTTTTCAAAATATTCAACCACCTTTGAGGATCAACGAAGGAAGACATTCCTTTGCTGGATCTGAAAGTGTTTCGAAAAGAGATCAAGATCTCAATGATTTTTTGCAAAAGAATTTTGAAAAACCTTCTGATTTAAAATTAAAAGGTGTTTCAAGTGATAAATCCCAAATCAGCTCTGTTTACTATTCTACTAAACCTGAATCTTCCTCTCCATATAGCAAACCTGCTAATGAAGATGATTCAGATACTGGATCCGTTTGTCCTTCTGATTCTGATTTTCCTCCTATTGACAATAATGTTAACCGATTGAGAGTTTTGACTGTTTTAAATGAAAATTTTGAAATTGATATGGTTTCTTTGTTCAATGAGTTCATGCTTCCAAAAAATAGACCTAAAAGGAAATATTTCCAAAACAATTTTGCTCAGTCTGAAAAAGACCGTGTTAAAAGAAAATGGAAAGAAAAAATGCTTCAATTGAAAAAGCATATTTTGTTCTTTGATTTCCTTGAAAATTATTATGTTTCAAAAGATGAAATTTCAAAAAATCATTTGAATATGATAAGGAAATCAAATTTTGTTAAAGATGACAAAACCATTGTCAGGTCTAGTCATCCACCTCTTGACACTATTTTGGTAACTGTTGACAAAACTGATGTTAAAGCTACTCCATTCAAAATTGCTGATGATAAAACTCCTATTGTTAGTCTTATTGAACAAAACAATTTTACTAATGAGTCTTTGCATATTATTGGTCAACAGCTTGACCGTATTGAAGAAAAAATTGTTGAAAAAACTGTTTCTATTGAAGAACCTGCTTCTGTTGAAAAATCCATTTCTGTTAAGACTGAGAAGCCTTTGATTAACTTGCCCAGTTTTGATAACAAATTCAAGTTTAAAACTTTTCAATCCAAAACTCTGGATACTGTTGAAAAAATGCTTGCTGATTTGAAAGTTAAAACTGAGGGTACTTCCACAAGTACTCATGCTGCTTGCACTATTTCAAGAAATGAAAAAGAAATTGTTTCTGATGAAGATACAGATTCTGATACTGTTTCTTCTGTTTCTGCTAAAAAGGTTTTTGATAATGATTTCCCAGAAATCAAAAGATTTGTTGGAAGTTCTTCCAAACCCATGTTTCTTACAAAAAATTGGTATTCAAAACCTACTCCTCCTGATATTCAGTTTGAAGAAAGACCTTTTCAAACTCAATTTTCTGTTTCTGCTGATAAAATTTATGAATGGAATATTGATGGTTTTTCTGAACAAGAAATTATTAACAAAATGGGACATATGTCCATGGTTGGTATTGCTTATCAAAATAATCATGATTTTGATCAGCCTGAAATTGTTGACTTGCTTGCTACTGGTTTTTCTGGTACTCTTCGTGGTTGGTGGGATTCATATCTCACAGAAGATTCCAGAGAATCTATTAAACATGCTGTTAAAAAGAATGATGAAGGATTGCCTATTTTTGATGATCGTATTGGTCGAGGTATTCCTGATGGTGTTAATACCTTGATTTATACTATTATCAAACATTTTGTTGGTGCTCCATCTAATATTTCATCTCGAATTTCTGATTTGCTGAATAATTTGAGATGTCCTACTATGTCTGATTATAGATGGTATCAAGATGTTTTTCTTTCCAGAGTGATGCAGCGGAAAGACTGTTACAAACCTTATTGGAAAGAAAAGTTTATTGACGGTCTGCCTCCTATCTTTGCTCATAAGGTAAAACAAGAATTAATTGGTAAAAATGATTCTATTGATTATGATAATTTAACCTATGGTGATATTTTAAGCACTATTAAAAAACTTGGTATTAATATGTGCAATGATGAAAAACTGTTAAAATACCAATTAAAAAATAAAAGAAAAGCTAAATATGAAATGGGTAATTTTTGTGAACAATATGGTTTGCCCCCAATTGCTCCTTCTCGGCAAAAGGGTAAAAAACATGATAAAAGTCACAAAAATTATAAAAAACACAGAACTAATTTTAATAATTTTTATGCTAAAAAGAAAAATGTTTCTAAAAGATATGTTAACCAAAAATCTGGAAAAGGCAAATGTTTCAACTGTGGAAAACCTGGTCATTTTAGTAAAGATTGTAAACAAAAGCCTGGTAAGTTGAAAAACAAGTTTAACATGTTAAACATTGGTGATAATGATCAAGAAGAATTATTCAGAATCCTTGAATCAAACAATTCATCTGATTCTTTGGAAGATGATTTTTCTTCAACTGATTCTTGCTATCAATCTGCTGATGATTCTTCTGATTCTCCTAATATTAAACTTGGTTGTAGAGATTCTTGTTGTAATGTTGTTAACTCTGTTAATACTCTCACTAAAAGTGAAGAAAATGAAAACTTGTTGATTAAATTGATAAGTCAAATTGAAAACCCTGATTTACAAAAAGATTATTTGGATAAGTTTAAGAAAAACTTGTTAAAAGAAGAAACTGGTAAAAAACTTAAATCAACCATAAGTTTTGAAGAAACTTTGGAAAGATTTAATAAAAAGAAATCCAAAGACTTAACTATTAACGATCTCCAACATGAAATTAATATTGTTAAACAAGAGATGAGTGAATTGAAAAATGAATTTAAAAATGTAAAAAATGATAACCATATTCTTAAACAAGAAATGTTGATGTTAAAACTTGATAAAAATATTGATCAAAATAAATCTGATAATGAACAAAATGAGCACATAGATGGAGATGAATCCAGTCAACAAGCTCTTCTTTCTGATAAAGGTAATGATTCTCAACTTGCTTTTGTTAACAACGTATTTCCCCCTAAATGGTTCACAAAAGTGAAAATTGTTGTTTCAAATGATTATTGTTTCACTGTTATTGCTATGATTGATTCTGGTGCTGATAAGAATTGTATTCAGGAAGGATTGATTCCTCCTAAATATTTTGAAAAATCAACTGAAAGAATGGTTTCTGCTAATGGTTCTCAAATGAAGATTAAATATGAATTGAATGATGTTCATATTTGTCATAATAATGTTTGTTTCAATATTCCTTCTATTCTCGTCAAAAATATGACTGACAAAGTGATTCTTGGTTTGCCATTTATAAATGCTTTGTATCCCTTTCTTGTTGAACATGATGGAATTACTGCTGATCCATTTGGACAGAAAGTAAAATTTGAATTTGCTTCAAAACTTGAAATTGACATTAATAATGCTTTAGATTTGTCTGGTGATTTCCCTATTAATAATTTTGTTCACGAACCACAGATAAGTTTGTGTTTTGAAGGTAATGATGATAGTATTACCAATATTCCTAATATTGGTAAGTTTGTTCACGAACCACAGATAAGTTTGTCAACTATTACCAATATTCCTAATATTCCTAATGATTCTTTGCAGGAATCTGACAATGATGCGAGGATAAATACCACTAATAAGTGGGATAATAATAATATTTATATTTATACCACTAGTAAGTGGATTATTATGGCTCCCTCTTCCTCTGACAGGAAAAACAAGGGAAAAGCTCCTGTACAGGACTATTCCCAAAATGAAAGGCTCCCAGCGGGAAGACCTTTTAAAATGCATGAAGGCGCATCTTCTGGGATAAAACCCAGGGGATCAACATCCCTTCAGGAATTTGTGCCAGCAACGGTGACTTATTCCAGTGGTGATATGATGATTGCTTTACAGGAAGTCTTATCCAGATCCTTACAGTTTCATAATGGTGTCTATAGTGAATTACCAGATTCCATTAAATTTATTCTTGATAATCTCTATGCTGCCTTTACCAAAGACCACTATTCCCTATTTGAAAAAACCCTTCAAGCTCTCGAAATCCACCTTGTTAACCTTACTGCTCAAAATGATGCTTACCTGAACCTCTATGCCAACCTTGTTTCCGAAACCAACCCTATTTCAGAAAATGATCTTGTTCCAGAAAATGCGACTCTTAGAGTTCGCCTTGATAACTACATTAGTCAACTCTTTGGCAAAGAGGATATCCATTCAAAGGATAACATGACTATTATGGGCACTGATTATGCTAGATTGAGTCTTAAGACCCAATCTCTATTAAGAAGTGCTTTTGCCAACTTGCCTACAGACATACAAATTCGTATTCTGAAAAGCAAGGCTATGTTTAGGTCTTTCGACCTATGGTTCAAATGTTTCAAGAAACTTGTTACAGCTACTATTCCTGATCCTGATGAACTTGATGAAGGTGATAATGTGTTTATCCAGCTAGACTGGGAAGAACACTTTGGGAGTACTCTCAGAGTGTATGAAAAGAAACACCCATTTCCTGGTCTCTTATATATATATATATATATATATATATATATATATATATATATATATATATATATATATATATATATATAAATTTAAAGAAAAATTACGAAGTTACGTACATACAAAACAAAACAGTTCTAGGATATTGTCACGTGGATGGAATTGAGCCACACGATTTCATCAATCATCACCTCTCAGGTCTTATTCGATGCTACCAAGGGATAATAATTCTACTGTGATGACGATGTAATGGTTTTTATTTATTTATTTATTTATAATGAATGAAGATGCAAGTCTTAAAATAATAATAATAACCACACACACACACAAAAAAAACTATGCTATGTCAAAGAAAAATAAAAATAAAAAATTCGACATTTAAACTTTGTTAAGGTCCAAAATTTCACAAGTATTAATATCTAAAACTAAAAGGCCCTCAAAGATAAGGAATGCCCAATCTGCCAACCAAAGCCTACTTAAAATAAGTAAAAAATGAGCCCAAGCCCGGGGCCTTAGAAAATGAGAAAAAGGAAAAGAAGGGCTCGGCCCAGCCTTTGTGAGAAGAATTTTCGAGGAGATCGGAAAGGGACTGGACCAGGATACCTTGGAACTACCAGAACTAGGGGGGATCCTTGCGGAATGCAGGAAAGAACTAGCTGGGATTTGGACAGCTCAAGGAAGCATGCTTATGGACACAAGGAACGAAGATAGACATGTCCCATCAGCCGCCTATGACTCAGAAAGAAAGTTGATGACTTAGGAATTAACACTTGATATAAAGAAGCCTGGTGCCTCGGGAAACGTAAGGAGGTGAACCATGAAGGAAGATGGTTGAGGATCTTTCAGCTTGACAGAGATGAATCTACCTATTTAGGAATAAGGACAAAAGTTGAAACAACCAAAAAGAGGAGTTTGAAAAGGTCCATCTAGAAGCTTCGGGAAAGAAGCTTGAAAGTTAGCTCTCAGGACCTCCTAAAAGAGGAAGGTCAACTGGGGACTTTATGGAGGGAAACCTCAAAAGAAGAATGTTGTGAGAAAATGAGGAAATAACCAACCGCTAATGTTGCTGACACATTATTGGTTCTGGTACCCAGGGAAGCAAATGAAGGGAATTAATGGCACACCAAAAACCCTAGGAATGTACTATAAAAGGAGGATCAAGCCATCAACAAAGGACACTCAGCAATAATTAATCAAAGCAAAGAGAGTCTCTAAGAAACTCATTTAAACCTCAAAAAAAGAGAGAATAGAAGGAAACACTGTGAGGGATCCTGAGATAAGTGCTAGATGATACACTTGGATTCAAGGGGATTCAAACCTCACAAGTCTTGGAAGACTACAAAGAGCTATCTAAGTCTGTGATTTTTGAACTTGTTTGAACCTTGTGACACATCCCATCAAGAAATAGGATCTAATGTACTAAAACTCAATATAATGACATATTCCTTTATTTTCCAAGGATCCCTGACATACCTACTTACTTTTTTTTTCCTTATTTCTTTATTGTTCCTCAGCCATTTATTTTACAATATGTATATATCTGCATGTATGAATATGTATGTATTGTAGGGCCCAAGTTTTGTGCACAACTTGGTTTGTAATCAGCCCAACAAAGCTGTGGTAAATCAAGCATAGTCCACCATATTACAAGTATAAAGCTGTTTGGGGGCTCAGGATCCTTATTCCTACTTGGGCTTGGGTACTGTCCAAAATAAGAACCCACAAACTTATTTCAAGAAATATGAAAATTACAGTTATATATAATTCAAGACTTTGATATAGTTCGGGAATAATCGGTACATATTAGTATTATTCGGGATATTAGGTCTTTTTTTTTTTTTCCTTTGTGTAACCATAATATATAATACTCCTCTCATGTGGAGAGGCTCTATAAGTGTGGAACTCACCCTTTTATGAGAGGAGTGTTACATAACACAATTACACATACTACCACCTCCTCAAATAGACATCCAAATTTACAAAAGTTTTCGATTATTTCATTTTAATCTTTTGACATATGATGTAACTTCATCTCGACTTCTTGATATTAATGAGATTTCGAATTTTCTTTAAATAAATAAATAAGTGCAGGACTAACTCTTGTAACAGAGGAGTGTTATACAACACAATCAATCAATCATACATAGGATAAAATTTATGTCCAAACTGTTTTGAAATTATCTCCTTCATTTCATCACTTGACAATTTGTATAACTATTTATATATTTGTATTATTTAAAGAAGTTATGTAATTAAAACTAGACACAAATAGTCTTTTCAATGGATTGAGACCTAGGTATTGCACCATGTGCAATTACTCTCTTTCACAAAAAAAAAATTACTTTTTCACTTTTTTACAATTTTTTTTTGGTTTAATGATTGAGATTGAATTTTTTTTTTTTTTATAGCTAAACTTTCTCATTATATTACATATGATCTCAAATCAAGGAAATAGCTTCAAAAGATATAGAGCTAAACTCTCTTCAAAAGAGTCGTTGAGATTTACAAAAGTCACTGATTATTTCATGGTATTTAGTCATTGTAGTACTCCTATTGCCATTGTTTTTTTACTCAGTGTCATAAATTAAAAAAACAAGGGAGGTTTGGCCTTTGCCACACATGACACAACTTTGAAAGCCATTTCAGTAATATAAAATAAAAATAAAATAAGCTGTTTTAGTAAATTTAATAATTTATTCGCCAAGTTTCAAGCAAAAAAATAATAATAATAATAAAATTATTTCCCAAGTACTTAGTATAAACCCTCTTTGCTTTTTTAAAGCCTATTTATTCATAAGTAACAACAACAACACTCATGCTCAGTGTCTTGCTCTTGCTATTGCTCTTGCTAAGCTTCTTAGAGATAAACAACAATGTCGGCGATATTTTCTCACTGTACCCCAATTGCCTTAGACAAAGCCGTGTCTCTGTCCTCCTCATTTTCCGGTCACAATCTCTGGCGACCCTCTCAATTTCCAGTTGGAAAGTTCTTCTCGAGCATTTCGGTGTCTTCTCTGGCGAGCTCTCTAGCTTTCCGATCAAGGATTGCATGCCAGACCTCCTCTTCCTCCACAGCTTCGCCACCCTCTTCCTCCGTCAATGGCCCAACTTCATAATTAATCATTCGTTGATTAATTACGAAGCTTTTTGATTATATATATATATATATATATGTATGTATGTAGAAGTTTTTTTTTTTTTTTTTTAAAGAGTTTTAACCTATGGTGTCCACTCCTAATGATAGCTCTTTATCATCAGAATAAGACACCAATAAATTTTTAGTATAAGAAAGATTAAACCTAGATTTCTTATACAACCATAAAAAACTTTACCTGTTGACAGTGGCAGCTTCAAGATTTATTTTCAAGGGGGGTCAATAGTGTCAGAGTTAGGAATAGTCCAAAAAGAAAGTTTATTTATTTATTTTGTTTAACGAAGAAGCAATTTTAACAGTAATGCTACTAATGCAACACTTTCATAATAAAATCTAGGTGACTTGTTAAAGGTATGTAAAAAAGTGATGTCAGTTATGAGTCTAGATAAAAACAATTACAACATACCACTTAACTTTTATTGTAAAATTATTGTGAAAATATTGTGAAAGTAGCACTAAGATAGTTTTATTTAAGCTTATTTCAATTGGGTTCAAACAAAATTTAGGTTTAGGGTGTTCAAATTTTTTATTTAGGGGTAAATATATACATATATATATATATATATAATGTATTTTTTTTTTTTGCCAAGCCAGGGGGTTCAAATGAACCCCTTGGGTTGGCTGTAGCGCCGCCCATGATGGTTGAACTAACTAAAACTCACATATATACGATTGAAGTTGAAAACTTGAAATTACGAGCCTATTTGGCAATGTTGTTCTAGCAACATTGTTTAAGTGTTGTGGAAATATGTGTGGGTGAAAAAGTGTTGTGAAAATACATGTTGTGTTTAAACAACGAAAACTGTTGTTTAAACAACACAACCAAACACCCCCTAAATATCTCTGTTTGGGATATTTATAACATTTGCTACTATGGTATAGAACTTTTTTTTTTTAGAAACGTATGCTATAGAACTATAAGGGTGTGTTTATTTAGAGGTGAAATAGGGTGAATAGAAAACTTTGGAGAGAAAATGGGTTTGTGTGTTGTTTGGACTTTGGATGGGAGGGGGGGAAAGAAAACTTTTGTGTGGGGCCCAAGCATTTTCACCCGAGTCCACACAAAACTTTCTCTCCAAAATGGAGAGAAGAGAGGGGAGAAAACGCTGAGGCTTGTCAGTGCTTTGTGACAAATATACCCTCACTTTTTATTGCTGTGTGACAAAAACGCTGAGGCCTGCCTAGTTGATTTATAAGTGCAAGTTTGCCCAGTTTACGTAAAAATGGTCATTTTAAAGTAGGTTCTTTGTTTAACCCCTTTGTTTTCAAAAAAAAAAATTGTTGCTAGGGTCCGAATTGGGCAAATGGCTAGGGTCTTATCATAGGTTTTAATTCTTCTAATAGTAGTCTCTGCATGTTTAAGAATCATCGACAGTTACCACAATATTCTTGAACATAGTCTTGTGCATCTTTTTGCCCAGTTGCCCACGTTATACACTATCTGTTGCCCACCTTGCACCGAGTTTTTCTCAGCAATTTTTTTTTTTTTTTTAAATGTCTTCCCAGTTAACGCATAATCAATTTTTGTGTTAATTTTTATATTATTTAATGAGTGTAAATATATCTATTTCTTATATATTATATAACAAGAACATAATAGTCAATTTATATAAACTACATTTTTTATCTTCTCACTTTTCTCTTCAACCAAACAAAAATGTTTTTCACCCTCCCACTTTTCCACCCATCCAACCAAACACTCATGAGGGAAAATCAAATATTTTCTATCCTCCAATTTTTCCACCCTCTCACTAATTTTTCATCCTCTCACTTTTCCACTCCTCCAACCAAACGGACCCTAAAAGTATCTAATAGTATAAAACAAAATTCATTAATTATTAATTCAATGAATTAGATAACACAATACAATATAGCTAAAAAATATATTATCTAAGCAACCAAATACTAGAAATAGCATATTGACTATTTTTGTTTTGGTTAACAACTAAGATATTAAATATTTAGAACATTTATTAACTTGTGCAAAAATTCATATCTATTTTAGCACAAGAACCTTATTTTATATTTTAAATAACCATTTTTCAAAAATACACCTATCATATTATTTATTATATTGTCTATCTCATTAACATATCAAATTTTCTTATTTTTTAATTGTTTACCTCTCTTCACATATCATAATTATTATCCATTCCCTTCTTTTATTTTTGAAAAATAAAAAATAAAAAAAAGTAAAAGTACATAACATGGTTACAATAATTGTTTAAATTTATACCAATACTGTAATTAAAATGGAAAAATGCTCTAAGAAATGAAACAAAATAAATTGAGAAAGTGTCAACGTGGACCTAACAGGAGTATATTAGTGAAATTTTATATAAAGAATCAAATAAATTATACCCACAAAATGAAGGTGAAATTTATTTTAAGAATTAAAAACCTGAAGAGATAAGTACAGACGTAGTCTCATGATCACTCTCTTAAAATAAATAAAAAAACAAAATCTAATGTCCCATGCTACCCCAAGTCCCCACCTCAATTTGTTAAATGAATGAATGAAAAAGTTTAGGTATGCGATGTGACTCAGAATGTAAAGCAATTACCAAGTTTAGCGGACCAAGATCAGACACGTATTTAGGGAGGCCAACAGAGGAGCTGACTGGCTTGCCAAGAAAGCTTGTTCCTTGGTTAATGATGTTGTTAATGATTTTGTTGTTTTGAATGCTCCCCCTTCCCCTGATCTTGATGTAATTTTGAACTCTGATGTTCACGGTCTGTACTCTCTAAGGCTCACAGCCAATACATTGCCTTTTGTGACTAGTTAATCTAATATAATTCAGCATCTTGACCCAAAAAAAAAAAGCAATTACCAAGAATAAAATAGGGAGAAAGTAAAACAAAATAGCTAGAATAATGAGAAAGTTAATAAAAGAAACAAAGGTTTTAGAGAAGTACCAAACCTGAGGAACATACTCAAAGAGGAGAAGAAGGTCCAAAGTGTGGCAGTTACAACAAAGCATTATAAAAAGACCTCTTTTTTATGCTTTAAATAGAAAGTGGAGGACAAGGGCTGGAGTTCAAGTATTCAGAAAAGAGTTTCACACACATATATATTTAGATTAGGTTAGAGTAGAAATTTTATCTTATATAAAAAAAATAAAAAAAGTCGGGCAAAATTTTCAACAATTATTACAAGAAAAATTGAGGTTTGAGATGGAATATATATATATATATATATATATATAGTCTTTTGATTTTAAATTTTTTTTTTTTTTTTTTTTTTTGATATGCTTGATTTCAATTGTTTAATTGAGAGAGAGAGAATGTGTTTTTTCAACTCCTTTGAACGGGAGATTAATGAGTTCTACAATCTAAAACTCCCATAAAGAATATGAAAGGTTAGTTGCACATCCAACATAAAATTTCTTTGTTCTAATAGTTTTTGTAATTATTTGTTAAAATTTGAGGTTTAATTAAGGATTGAGATCAAGTGCACCATGTGCAATTGCTCTCAATGGCTGAGATTGAGAGATGAAAAAAAAAAATCTTTCAATCTCAACCAATGAATTAAATAGATTAAAAACATTAAAAATTAAAAAATGAAATGGTAAAACATTTTTTTGAGAGGAAAATGCCTAAGTGATCTCTTAATTAATACTCTTGGGAAAAGAGATATCTTTTCGGTTAGAAGTAATGTTATAGTACACAACATTTTTCACAATAATTTTTTTTTTTTTTTGAGAAACAAACTAACTACTAAACACACACATGCACACACTTAATTATACTCTCTCACCAAGATCAAACACATTACTTAACCAAAAGTACCACCATATTAGGTTTTTTTTAGTCAACATGATTTTTTTTTTTTAAGTTTTTATGTGGGTTCATCATTGCCATTAGGTGAAAATATTTCAAGAAAAAAATTATTTTCAAGTGTTTAATTGCATTTCTAAAAATACTCCGAAAAATTTTCAAGTATTTGGGTACATTCTTGAAAATGTTATGTAAAAATATTTTCTACTATTTCCTCATATCTAAAGCTCATATATAATTAAAAAATGAAAAAAATTAGATTAAAAAAAAAAAAACATTGTAATTGGGAATTAGCAGCGGTTGGCCACTAGAGGAGACTATATGAACGTTAGTGGGTGGTGGTTGGGCAGCAAACAATGGGGATGGGAGGGAGACGTTCGGTCAATAAATTTTTGGTGGAGCAGAAATTAAAAGTGTAAATAAATTTTCATCACAAGTGCTCGCTTAGTCTCTATTGTCATTTCTTTTTCCTTATGTCATAAAAAAAAACAAGGGAGGTTTTATAGCCACACAGCTTTGCCATTATAGTAATAAAATAAGGCAGATCAAGTGAATTTATTCCCTAAGTACTAGGCACTGTATTATTCCTTTTAGTAAATTTTTTCTTCTTCTTTCACCATTCCAAAAAAAAAAAATTTAAAAGGAATTATTCTTTTTTCTCTCAAAAAAAAAAAAAAAAAAAAGGTATAAACCCTCTCTTGCTTTTATAAAAGCCTGTTCACAACAAGAAGTAACAAACGAACACGCACTCAAAGCTCAGTGTCTCGCTCTTGCTATTGCTCTTGCTCTTTCTCTTTGCTACGCATCTCAGATATAAACAACAATGTCGGCGATATTTTCTCACTGTACACCTATCACCTCAGACAAAGCCGCCTCTCTCTCCTCCTCACTTTCCGGTCACAATCTCTGGCGATCGGCCCAACTCCCCGGAAAGTTCTGCTCGACCATTTCGGTGTCTTCTCCGGCGAGCTCTCCGGCTTTACGATCAAGGATCGCTTGCCAGATTTCCTCCTCCGCCGCTACTTCGCCACCTTCTTCCTCCGTCAATGTCCAAGGTCAAATGCATGTCTCTTAATCTTTCGTTGATTACGAAGCTTTTTGTTTATAGTCTATCTGTTTGGGCCAATTCAATTCGATATAGGGTTTATGGTGTTTGCTAATATGCTATAGAGGAAAGAAGAAAAAAACTTGAATTTGGGTTTAAGAATTGGAAAATAGTTAAGAGAGGTATAGAAATCTTTGTGTTCGTTGGACAATGCATGTTTATCTGTGTCTGTTATTTAGGCTCCTTGTAATGCATGTGGTGATAATTGGGGGTTTCTGACTGAAATTGAACATTAATGGACCAAAAAGGTTTTGAATTTATTTCGTTTTTGTTAGGGTTTAAGGTTCCTTGTTTTCGTATATTTTCGTAGTCTTTGTCATTTTATTTGAGGAATAAAATGTAAAAATGTGCTTCTTAATGGTTATTGATTTTAAGGGTGTGTTTGGATAAGATGTTGCAAAACGTTATTTTGGGTTTAAAATAAGCCGTTTGTAAAAAAGCTATGAGAAATTGCCGTTGCGAAATGGAGTTTTGGGTTTTTAAAAACGCACTTTTATGCTCCCAAAATGCCTAACCAAACGGATCCTTAGTTTCATTATTATTATTATTTTTAAATCCAATGTGGTGTTTGAGTTTATATGAATTTTTGGGGGGAGAAACTTATTATTGATCAGAAAGGATCTTTTCAAGACTTTTGTGGTCAGTTTGTTAAAATTTGGTTTGATATGCTTGACTTTTAAAAAAGTGTTGGTAATTGGAAAAATAGTCTAGAAGGGTTAAATATCCCTTATTTCTAAGCTGAATCTCATGAGTTTAATGTAAGAGGGTGTGTAATTTTCCTTGTAAAATGTCCTCTTTTGACACAATTTATTTGGGTTCCTCGTGTTACAGCAAAATCAGGGCAGAAGGATTTTCTGCACATTAGTGATTTTGACAAGGCTACTATTTTAAAGATCTTAGACCAGGCTGCAGAAGTCAAAGCATTGCTAAAATCAGGAGACAGGACATTCCTTCCATTCAAGGGGAAAACAATGGCGATGATCTTCGCAAAGCCATCCATGAGAACCCGAGTTTCTTTTGAGACTGGGTTTTCCTTGCTAGGAGGCCATGCTATATACTTGGGACCTGATGATATTCAGATGGGTAAGCGGGAGGAAACTCGTGATGTTGCTCGTGTTTTGTGTTGCTATAATGACATTATTATGGCACGGGTCTTTGCTCATCAGGTATGCTGGTGAGTTGTGGTGGTAAATTGGTTTTTCTGGTTAATGTAATTGTTTGTAATTAATAGTAATAAAACTTGGTAATTATTGGATCTTATTAGTTTTAACTTTTTTTTCTTTTTATGTTTATGTTTTGGCTCCTCTTTTTTGGGAAGAAAGGGGGGAGGGGTTGTCATTGGCATATATATATTTAAAAAAAAAAACTTTTATCATTGCAAAGTTACTTACACCATTCTTAAAGTAATTGATCTTGCACATTGTTTTACAAATGTAATTCCTTGTTCTATTTGCAGGACATTCTTGATCTAGCTAAATATGCAACTGTACCTGTTGTTAATGGCCTGACAGACTATAACCATCCCTGCCAAATAATGGCCGATGCCCTCACTATAATTGAGCATATCGGTCATTTGGAAGGAACCAAGGTCAGTCCATAGTGCTGCTAGTTTAATGCTTAAATATGGTTGTTATTTATCTTGCCACATTCTGCATACAATTTCTTGGTGTGTCTTTCCATTCTAATCTGATTTGATGAAAATGAAACATTCAGGTCGTCTATGTAGGAGATGGAAATAACATTGTACACTCTTGGTTGTTGTTGGCATCAGTTATTCCCTTCCATTTTGTTTGTGCCTGCCCTAAAGGTTTTGAACCAGATGAACAAACAGTTGAGAAGGCACGAAAGGCTGGAATCAGCAAGATTGAAATAACAAATGATCCAAAGGAAGCCGTTAGAGGAGCTGATGTTGTCTACTCAGATGTGTGGGCCAGCATGGGACAAAAGGAAGAGGCTGCCCATCGACGTCAAGTGTTTAAAGGCTTTCAGGTATATGTCGTAATAATAATTTTATAAATAATTATATTAATATATAATATTAAAAACCCTTTTTAATGCGTGATTATGATGTATGAAATCTTTAACTTTTTGAAAAATATTTTTAGGTACTAATGTTTGTATTTTAAATTGAAGTTTAGTAGTTTTTCATATACAAAAAAATAGGCATGTTTTTAAATTTCAGATGGAGACAAAATCGAGTAGATTATGTAAGACGAATAGAGAACAAAGATGACCTTGTTGTGTATTATAATTAATAATACAAGTTGAGTGAGTTCTAGTTAAGCTCAATAGGTGTAGTCTCTTGCTGTTAAAAGATCTGGGACTCGAATCCTGCCTATACAAAAACCAATTGCTGTCTTGGCCTGATTATAAAGAGAAATCTTCATGGAGCAAATGCTATAGGTTGAAATTATGTTGGGTTGATATTAGATAGACTTCCGTCTTATAACAAGACCTAAAGTGCACCACGTTATGAGTCATAGTTGCTAAAAACATAGACATGATTTTTCCTATCAATGTTTTCTTATTAGTTACTTCAGCAGCAATATTTTTCATTCTATACGTATAGTAAAGTTTGTGATAAGATGGGGTGAGGGGACCTGCCAAGCAGTAGGAATGGTGGATCAACAATGTAGAATTTTTTTTTTTTATTACCACATATTTTTGCTCAGGAGGATGTAAGTTAACAATTCAAAAAAAAAAAAAAAAAAAAACTAGTAACACGCCTTAAATTTGACAAGGAAATCACCCGGGCTGTTCTGAGCACAAAAACAGGAAAGAAACAAAGCTTTTCAGTTTCCATGGAAATGAACTTTTCTGCTATTAGCAGTCTTTCTGTTAAGATAGGTTTTTTTTTTTTTTTTGCTTTGAAGAACTTCAGATCTCAGATGAAATCATGAAAGTAATTGAGCGTGGCAGAAGTACTTTGTTAGTTGTTTTAGGTGAGGAAACCCACCATGGCTTTTGAATGAAGTTGTAATGTGCCTTTGTGTTAGAACCCCTTCCCCTCTCCCTTGTGTGTGTGTGTGTGTTTGTTTCTTAAAAAAAAAAAAGTGAGGAAACCCATATTATTTTATTCTATTCTTGTTTTGCAACATGTGCAGGTTTTCTGCTGTAAGATGATATAAATGTGTTTCACCAGCATCTTTTTCTTTTCTTGTTTGAAGCTTTGAAAAATATATATGGTGATGACATCAATTTATTGAATGTGTTCAAGCATGAAATGGTGCATGTTATATTGCATTCCTGGTGACATATATAGTTCCTGTACTGTGCCATGACATTGGTGTACTGCAAATTGCATCATTGGTTGAACGCTAATGAGATATTTTTGCTTGATATTATTTGCAGGTTGATGAAAATCTTATGAAGTTAGCAGGCCCAAAAACCTACTTCATGCATTGCTTACCCGCAGAAAGAGGAGTTGAGGTGACTGATGGTGTTATCGAAGCCCCAAATTCCATTGTCTTCCCACAGGCTGAGAATCGCATGCATGCACAAAACGCCATAATGCTTCATCTGTTTGGCCTGTAATTACACATTAGCCCCACAAGTTGAAGTTGCGCAGTTTTCAGCTTTAGCCATCTACTAGGATTTTGTGGGTTAAGTATGTTTTTACCGTATCTTTTTCCCAATGTAGTGCTAGAACATCACAACTCAATATATTGAGGTTTACTTTGAACTTCAATTGATGCTTATTTTGAAGACTATTCTAGTCTGTTGCATGTTGTTGGATTAAATTTTGTGAATCTCAATCGCATCATTTTCCATCCTCTCTAAAATCTTCCCAACCAAGGGGACCATTTGTGGTGGGGAGGGGAGGGAATGTTGAAGAAGAAAAAAAAATACAACAGGTCTGGTTTCTTTACCAAAAGACATCTCATTTTATGCTATTTCATGGGGTTACAACTTGCAGGGTTACAACTTGTGTCCAGAATTTGTACAAATGAGGAAAAAGAACTGCCTACAACTTGTTTATGAATTGTATTACTTAGTTTAGGAGATATAATACTAAAACTATCTACCGTTCTTCCACATTGAATCTGTTCCAAGCCTCCTGGATGTAATAAACCAAAAAAATAATATAGGTTAGCGAACTCTAAAAGATTTGGTAGATAAGACAGCCAAAAAAATAATAATAATTCAGGACTCTTAATTAAAAGCCTAAATACCAAAGCCCAGATTGTTTCTTTAAAATTTCTATCCTAGAGTCTGTCATGATCTAGCTAAACAGTTAAAAAATGCAAACCAAGGGATTTGCAGAACAATAGAATATCAATTGCACAATCCTTAGTGAGAAGCAGCAAAAGAAATCCAGGAACTAATTACAATCAACTTTGGGGTATCACTTTAGTTTTTGACTGGCTGTTGAGTATCAGTGAATGAATGCAAATGACAACCTACACATATTGCATTGTTCCGTGCAGTTTCTTATCGACTTAAATTTAATGCTTATGCAAAACCTAATCCAGATCTTCCACTTGATAATAATGCAAAAGATCAGCATCAGAAACACACCTTCAGAAGATCAAAAACCTTTTCACAAATGTACTTTTGCTGAATGCTTGCACCCCTCTGCTGCAGCTTGTCAGGGTGAACAAAAAGAGTCGCTTTACGGTAAGCTTTCTTTACAGCACTAGTCGTAATAATATCTGTTAGAGGAATTGGCTGCCAACTACTATCAAGCCCAAGTATCTGCCAGTGAAAACATCTCGTTAAGTCAAATACCGATTGAAATGCTTGAATTAATGCCAATGGAAGGTAGCTTGGAATTTACCGTACTCATTATCAGCGCATAAAAATAATTTAGAACATAAAGAGTCAATTTTCACCATGAGAAATTAAACATTTCTTTAATAGCAATATAGCAACTTTTATCTATTGCAACAAGATATGATTTGTACAAGCACAGAAGCAATTCTTTTTGTTGGTTGTGAAAGCATTTACAATGAAAATGCCAGCCTTGCGCGCCCGCCCCACCCCCCCGAAAAAAAAAAAATAGATAAAATGCTGGTGATGTCTACACAAGGGAGCGTTACCTTTGCCATCTTATCAGCATTCACCAGCAGAAAAAAAAAATCGTATGAGATTAGGAAAATAAAAAACAAAGAGAGATAGTATTTCAACAGAGAAAAGGATATTATACATCAATTAGACTGGTAATATACTAAATCAATGGCAGAGACAGTCAATAAGTCCTAAGAATCCAATTGTTATGCTATCCTATAAAATATCAAGGTTAAGAAGTACCAAGCATGGGGATACAAGTTTATAATAAAAAGTTAGTACGGGTCTTGCACATACATATTGTAGGGTTGAAAGCAATGCCCTCAAGTTCCCTTCCTTCCCGTTTGACCACCTTTTGACATCAGAATCAAGTGCTTCTGCTAATCTCTGCCATAAAATGAGATTCAGACAGTTAGACAACACTTCAGGTCTTAGCTGTAAGTGCAAGAATTTCTTGTCCTTAATAGAAAAGATCAATACATTTCTCTCGGCTTGCTCCTTCTGTGCAAGAAGATCCCGCATATTCTTCTCTGCAAGAGCTTTTTCCTGAAGGAAACCAGAAAACGCATTAAGCAAGCATGTTACATGCTAAAATATATGTATATTTGAATCTAAGCAAGAGCAGGAAGCATACCGCGCGTTCTACTATTCTTTGATGCCTCTCGGACCTGGCTCTACACCTCTGAACCGATTCACCATTAGATTTGCCATTAGATCCATCAAATCTCTCAGCAGAGTAGGAAGCTTCATCAAGAAAATATAAATTGTTCAGAAGTGGGAAAGCAGGAATTAGTTAAATCTTCACATTAATCAATAACTGAGGCATATATCAAATGCTATTATAGGGGTGGTGGGACTCACAGTATGACCCGCCACCATGACTTGAAGAATTGGGGTATCTTGAATTGCTGGTAGGACATGAGTTTTTTTGTTGTAGATCCTGCAGGAATTTCTATCAACTATTAATTTGTCACGTCACAAGTTTCATGGGAAAGGAGTGATACAAGATTTAGCAGAGAGACTCACATTGGCCGAAAAGCTCTGCCTCATTCCATTATCTCTGGAAGCACCAGAAAGTTTCTCACCAACAAACTTTTCAGCCTGGTTTCTTGCCTTGAATGTAGCCTTCTCAGACAGTGCTTTTTCTAGGGCACGCTCTCGAGCCTCTAAAGTTGCTCTCTCTACAGCAGCACGTTCAGCTTTAAGTTTGGCTTCCATAGCAGCCTTCTCAGCTGCCGACTTTTCATTAACCTCAGCAGAAGTCTTCCCCAACTTTTCTCGGGCCTCTGCCATTACCCTTCGACGAGTTTCAGCAGCTGCTCTCTCCGCAGCAGCCTTTTCTGCTCTTTCTCGGGCTTCAGCAAATGCCCTTTCGCGAGCTTCACGGATGGCTCTTTCAACAGCCATCTTCTCTCTTTCTCTTTCCTTTTCCCTCTCTTTTGCTTCATCTATTTTTTTAAGGTGCTCCTTTTCCAATTCCACTTCCTTTTGCAAAGTATCATTACTTTCCTTCTCTTCCATTGTCAGGGTTGATTGATGATTCTGCTCACGTTTGTTGGTAATCTGGGTTATTTTGATCTCCTCAGTTGTTTCTTTACTTTTGCCTTCGCCTTCAATCAAGCTGGGTTGCTCAGTTTGGTTCAGTTTGTTCTCATCATCATCCCATCTATCCTCATGAGAAGAGGTAGAAATATTCACTTCTTCTTCCTGATCTGCAGAAAATTCAACTTCCTTGACATTCTCATAAATTTCCCCCAGTTCAGGATCCATTTCTTCAATGTTCCTTCCCAGATTGCAGACTATTTTTTGTTCTTCTGCATTTCGGTCAAGTTGTTTTTGCCCAAAGCTCATGTCAGTTTTAACAAAATCTACCCCATTCAAGTAAAAAACAATGGTCTTTATTGTATCTTCCATTTGCTGCTTCATCTCAGAGTGTATAAAGGCATCTTGAGGAAAACCATCTGTTTCAAGTATCTCCTTATCCTCAATGTCATTTTCTTCTTTAACTACTTCTGTCTCTTTTCCATTCTCTTTGTGTTCAAAGGAAGCTGTATTCACTTCTACTGTACTCCTGTTCTCTTCATGTACAGGTACCTCTGGATTTAATTCCACATCTTTATTGTTTTCAATATGTCTGCTTGCTTCCTGATTTTTGCTTAGGTTCTCTCTTTCATCCTGCTTACATCCATCAACAGTTGCCTCAACATTTTTCTCATAATGAAGAGCTTGTTCGGCCTCTTTCACCACCCTTTCATCTTTGACTGCTTGTTCATTTTCTATATGTCTGCTCACTACCTGATCTTTGCTTTTGTTCTTGCTTTCATCCTGCTCGCACCCACCATCAGTCGCCTCAAGACTTTTCTCCTGATGAAGAGCTTGTTTGGCCTCTTTCACGACCTTTTCATCTTTAACTGCTTCTGTCTGTCTTCCATTCTCCTCCTGTTGAACGAAAGCCTTATTTACTTCAATTGTACTCCCATTTTCTTCTTGTGCTGGTACCTCTAAAATTAATTCCACATCTCCATCATTTTCTATATGTCTACTGGCTTCCTGACTTTTGCTTAGGTTTTCACTTCCATCCTGCTTACATTTATTATCAGTTGCCTCAAGATTGATCTCCTCATAATTAAGAGTTTCTTGGGCCACTTTCAATCTCTTCTCTTCTATCCATTTGTAAATCTCATTTTGTCTCTCCACTTTTTCTTCAATCTGATCAGTATCACCTTTAAATAACTCCTCATTTTCTCCAGCTTCTTGAAGCTTCTCGCTCCCTTCCAACTCATCAGTATCTTGAAGACTATTCCTAGTTTCTTCTTCATTGGGGAAGTCATTAAATCTTATCTTAGTTATTGACTGTTCATGAATTTTGTCTATACACTTTTCAGTTTCTTCCTCCCTGAGGGCATCTTTCTGCTCCTTGCCAATTTCCAGTTTGCAAGCCTCCTCAGTGTCTTCTCGCTTGTGGGCATCCTCCGGTTCCTTCTCAATGTCTTCCTCCTCAAAAGCCTCTTTTGCATTTTTTTCAGTTTCTATATACTCCTGAGACTCTATTTGCCTCTTCATGTTTTCATTATCCTCAAACTCTTGGGTCTCAATGTTTTCCTTCTCAATGTCTTCCTCCTCACAAACCAGTTTTCCTTTCTTTTTATTTTCTAACAACTCCTGAGCCTCAATTTGCCACTTCATGATTTCATTTTCCTCATACTTTTGGGTCTCGATGTTTTTCACAAAATTTATTGGTTCCTGAAGATCTCCCGGTTTTTCTTCAAAAGTTTCCTGTTCATGGCATGCTTTTATTTTCTTCACATTTTCTACCCACTCTTGAGCCTCTGTCTGCCTCTTCATGTTTTCATTTTCCTCAAACTCTTGGGTCTCAATATTTTCCACATAATTCATTGGTTCTTGAAAATCTGTAAGCGTCTCTTCAAACATTTCCTGTTCATGGGATGCTTCTACTTCCTTCACATTTTGTACCCACTCTTGACCCTCTATCTGCCTCTTCACGTTTTCATTTTTCTCTAGCTCTTGGGTCTCAATAGTTTCCACATAATTCATTGGTTCGTGAAAATATGTTAGCGTCTCTTCCCATTTTTCCTGCTCATGAGATACTTCAACTTTCTTCTCAGATTTATTTTGCTCCTGTGCTACCCTTAATCTCTTCTCATTTTCTTTCAGATCAAAAACCTGTTGAACTGATTTTAATTCACCTACATGTTCTTCACTCTTAAATGCCCCTTCAACTGCAATAACCTTCTGCTCTATCTTCTCTTGCTTACAAGCCTCCTCAAATGTATTTGCTCTCTGGCTACATTCTTCTGGCTTCTCAAAGCACTCTTTCTTTGTCTTATCTGCCTGCTCAAACTCCAACATTGTTTCTTTGTGTTTAACTACCGTCTCAAATTCATAAAACTGTTCTTCTGCATCCCAAATTTCTGCTGCTTCCTGCATATGATCTGCTTGAGTTGGTTTCAATTCCCTCTTGCAAGTTTCTCCTACAGCTGCTTCAGTGCCAAAAGCTTTTTCCCTGACTCTGAAGTCTGGAGTTACATGACCTGCTCTCTCCATGTTTTGCTTTCTCATACCAGCAGAATCTTGCACTGGAGCATCCTCTTTTTCATATAAATCCTTCTTTTTGGATTGGTTTGCCTTGTCTGCAATTTTGCCCTCCCTTCTCTGCTCAGCTTTCAGACCATCATTAGAGCTCAGCTTCACATGACTTTGAAAGCCTTCCTTCTTTCTTGCCATTGATTCTTTTGCAATCTTCATTCTTGCTTGAGCCTCCTCTATTGCCTTTTTCAAAGCAGCCACAGATGCAGCAGCTACTGAATTTACATCTACTTCCTCATCAAAGCATGGCGGTGAAGAAATATGTCCAGCACTTTCAAACTCAGTTCTGGAAAAACCAGACTTAGAAGCCATTGGTCTCTTAGAAGCACCCTTGCTATCACATGAGTCAGGCAGTGTGCTTGAAGATGGGGAGACTTTCGAAGAATGTGCTCCATGGCCATATTCATATGCACTAAACAACATATCGATTGAATTGGACCTACTCTGATTAGAGTTATTTTGAAGTGCAGCACCACCTCTGGACCTCTGTTTGCTAGCACCACTAGCAGGAAGATCTGTCACAACTTTTGTGGAATGAATGCCTTCAGTTATCCTGTCACTGAAATTTTTGTTAAGAATCACATCATTTACTGCAGAGGTTACTGGCTTATTGCTGTCATTCATCTGCAAGGGGCTTCTTTCATCAATTAAACGTGGATCACATGAGTTAGGCAGTGGGCCTGAAAATGGTGAAACTTTCAAAGAATGTGCTCCATGAACATATTCATTTACACCGAACAACATATCAATTGAATTGGACCTGCGCTGATCAGACTTATTTTGAAGTGCAGCACCACCTCTGGACTTCTGTTTGCTAGCACCACTAGCAGGAAGATCTGTCACAACTTTTGTGGAATGAATGCCTTCAGTTATCCTGTCACTGAAATTTTTGTTAGGATACACATCATTTTCAGCAGAGGTTACTGCCTTACTGCTGTCATTCATCTGCAAGGGACTGCTTTCATCAATTAAACGTGTATCACATGAGTTAGGCAGTGGGCCTGAAAATTTTGAAACTTTTTTCAAAGAATGTGCTCCATGGCCGTATTCATTTGCAACAAACAACATATCAATTGAATTGGACCTATGCCGATCAGAGTCATTTTCAAGTGCAACACCACCTCTGGCCTTTTGTTTGCTAGCACCACTAGCAGGAAGATCTGTCACAACTTTTGTGGAATGAATGCCTTCAGTTATCTTATCACTGAAATTTTTGTTAAGATACACATCATTTACGGCAGAGGTTGCTGGCTTATTGCTGTAAGTCTTCTGCAAGGGAGTGCTTTCATCAATCAAACGCATATCACACAAGTTAGGCAGTGGGCCTGAAAATCGTGAAACTTTCACAGAATGTGCTCCATGGTGATATTCATGCATATCAATTGAATTGGACCTACGCCGATCAGACTTATTTTGAAGTGCAACACCACCTCTAGATTTCTGTTTGCCAGCACCACTAGCAGGAAGATCTGTCACAACTTTTCTGGAATGCATGCCCTCAGTTATCCCGTCGCTGACTTTTTTGTTAAGATACACACCATTTACTGCAGAGGTCACTGGCTTATTTCCGTCAGCCATTTGCAAAGGAGTGCTTTCTTCAATTAAATGTGTATAACCAGGAACAGCATGAAGCTGAGCTATGTGGGTTGTTACATTTGTCCCATTTTTGCCTCCTTGATTGACTTTATTGTATGACATGTTGTACTTCTTCACACTATCAAATGACTGATAAGATGCCTCATGGGAATTCATCTGATTCTTTTCTCGACAATCCAAATGATCCTCCACTTTCAAAGGCGGTCCTCTTTCAGCTGGAGTCCTCCTACATAATAATAAATAGAAATAACAACATATGGTCAATTCTCTACCTATACAAGTGGACCAATTCTGAAGAAAACTAGTTCATCCCTCTCAATGTCATTGCAGGCATGAAGAAATAAGAAAATGCAATAGCATAGTAAGGGAAAAGAAAATGAGGTAGAATACTCTACTAAACGGTGCACTATAAGATATTTGTGAAAATTTATGATAAACATCTAACAATACAAGCTTATAAGAATCCAGTCAATGTCAATTTCAATTTCTTCAAGTCAGAAACAAAGGACCACATCAAACAAAAAATCCAGCATAGAAAATAAATTTTTTTTTTTAAATCAAAAATCAAAATTTAAAGAGTGACACTCCGAGAATGACAGATAACAATTCTCCTATGCATCCATTAATATTTCAAAGCAGAATTGCTGTCATAGTATGTGTTGGTTCCAAAAGTAAGCATATGCCCCAGAATGAAAGTGTGTTTTCTTCTTTCAGATTCTTCATAAAAAATTACAAGTTAACAAATTATAAAGTCCCTCTCTCTCTCTCTCTCTCTCTCCCCCCCCCCCCCCCCCCTTTTGTGTTCCATTCCGGATTCATATTCTGTGAATAAATCATAGAATATGAAATTGACAAACTATTCCGAAACTTTCTTGAAATTGCATCAACAAAACAAGAACACGGTTCGGATTATCCTCGCTCTTTCACAAACTATTCCGAAAATTCTTGAAATTTACATTAACAAAACAAGAACACGATTCGGATTATCCCCACTCTTTCACAAACTATTTCTAAACTTTTTGAAATTGCATTAACTGAATAAATAGTTTCTAAGCGAAAATCCAACTTCGTTGTAACTCAAATCCCATTTTGCAAATACATAACTCAAAAACCCATTTAAAGAAATAACACACAAGAAAATTCTATATGAAGAAAAAAAAAAGAACTTTTTTTAACTATCAATTGGACCAAATGGCCATATGTAACACGTTTTCACTACTGAGTTCCAACTTTACAAAACTTATTTCCCCCAAAACTTTCTTTTCCAATAATTTCTCAGAAACCAAACAGAGCTTACAAGCTCAAAAAAAATATATATATATATATAAGCATAGTATCTGTTCCCAAAAACGAGAACATAGCTGTGAATGCATAATATTCGCCATTTTCAAGAAGAAATACAAAGATACAGAGACAAAGATGTGATCTGAGGCAAAGATTTTGAGCTTACCGCGCTTTCTGAGAAGAGCTATTCTTCTTCTTCTTCTTCTTTGGCTCAGAGACGAGTTCCTCATACGATACAGCATAATCGAACTCTTCAAAGCCACCGAAAACGTTTGAGTAATCGAGTTTCGAGCTCCGAGCAGCATCAGCATCAGCATCAGCAGCCGAAACGTTTCTTTCATTCAGCGCTGGGATATCAAGAATCGGAATCGAGCAGGCTCGCGAAGCTTCGCCGAATATCTCGCTGTAGTCCTGAATCCGAGACGAGATATTCGGAGCCCCGAACTTTGACGAAGGTGCTGAGAAAACGCCGTCGTATATGGATTTTGAGCTGAAGCTATGGCCGCTGGAGAGTTTCTTGGAGATAGTAGCAGAGGACGCTTGGTACTCCATTGTTAGCGAGCGTTTAGGGTTTGTTCATGCGTTTCGTTTCGTTTCGTTTCGTTTCGTTCCTCTTCTTGTTCTTGTTCTTGTTCTTCTCTCTGTGTGCTTTCTCTGCTGAAAGCAGAGTCAGACACGGAGAAGAAGAAAGAAGACCGAGAAAATGTCAGAGCTAAAATGAAAAATAAGAGGGGAGACTTTGCCGAGAAATTGAGGGTTAAAAAAATTGCGGTTTTAACCGTCACGTGTAAAACTAAGCAAAAAATTACCCCTTGGTTGGAGTTAATGTCATTATACTATTCAAAAAAAAAAAATTTCAAAAAAATCAATTTTATCTCAAAGTACAAATATCACTTAATAATGTTCAATAATTTCTTTATATATATATAATTTTTTTTCATTTCTAACTATCTACACACTCCTTATTTGGTTTAAGAGAATTTATATTACTCTCGGCATCTAAATTACAAAAAATATAATGTCTGGTAATTTATATTTTTGAAAATATAACTATTTATATGTTTGGTTTTATTAGAAATCTAATAAGAATCATAAGAGTATGAGACGCTTATATTTGATTTATGTTTTAAAATTTTTAAGATTTATTTATTTTTTTAAAATCTATTTTAATTCACATTAAGTCCTTTTTTTAATCTTCCTTAAAATAAATTATAAAAAAAAAAACATAACCCATAAATTATTAAAATTATTGTACAACATTAAATGCCAAGTATAACCCAAAAAATTATTTAAATTGTCAATTTATAATAATAATTATTGTTATTTAATTTTATTTCTATTGATTAAATGGTAAAAGGAAATGGGTAAAATTTTAGTTTATAAAAAAGTAACTTTTTTTTTTAACATGGGAATGTAAATACCTACATTTTTTTTAAAATCCATATTTCTACCCCAAAAAAAAAAGTTGAGAAAAAGGGAGGTTCAAGTGTGTAATCATCACCCCCATGCCTCAAGGTACATTGCTGCTTGAGTTTTTTGGTAAAGTATGGGTATTATTAACGCACAAGAAGACATACTACTACTAAATTACCTCTTGATACTTGGTTCGAAATGATAGGTCTTTTGGAAAAAAATTTACCATTGTATCACGCTTGCTGGTGGTCTTGGTTGTATCTAGTATTAACCTAAAACTTTATAAAGTTTTTTTTTGTATTTTCCAAAAAAAAATGTTAGTTGTTTTTGTATTTTCCCAAAAAATAAAAACTGTTACATTTTGTCTGAATCGGCAATTTTTTTCGTCTTCTTTTTTCATGGTGTGACCCGTGATCGGTAGAGCCCTTTGAGAGTGAGAGACAGAAGTGATTTTTGACGCTCATTGTAGCATTAGCTGTTGTCGTGTTGCATGGAGTGTTGTTTCGTTTCGGCTTCGCTAAGTTTGCTTCTTCACACGTCCAACTTGTCAATCAAACACGAGATACAGACAATGGGTATTTTAGTCATTACGTCAAACACTTAAACTTGAGCGCTACAGCTGTGGATTCTCTTGTGACGTGGCGAGCTTGATGTTTCCTTCGCGCGTTTGTGTATACGGATATTAATTAGTTGGTTCTAATTAGCTCAATTGATAAAGTTTTTAATAGTTGAATAAAATATTTGAAGTTTAATCTCTGTGTACACCAAAAAATAATTTATATTTTAATCTGATGATAAAAAACTATTATCAGAAGCATACGCCAATTGAAACTCGCTTTAACAAAAAATTATTTATACTATTAGTCTCCTTGTTTTTTTTGTTTTTGTAGTTTTTTTTTTTTTTAAAGAGTTTTAATTTTATATTTTTGTTGTTTTCGAGGATTTCATCGACCAAAGATGTTCAACCGGTGATAGATGCTTTTTTTTTTTTTTTTTTAATTGGCTTTTAGTTTTACCGTTGTGATTGTGATTTTGGACAAGTCATCGTTTTTCCCGTTGTTGTGATTACTATTTATTGAACAGGTCTTTTTGTTTCTTTGTTGTGTGTTTAATCAAGGGGTGAATCCAAAAACCACCAACCAAATAAAAGAAAAATTTGTTGTGGTGGGAATTTGCTATCTCAGTTTGTCTTGCATTTATTTGGTTTAAGATTGAATTAAATAAAACTTAACTTTGAATTTTAACAAGTTGGCTTATAAGCAAAAATTAACCGTTTACTTGTAGTTTAGATCAATTATCATTCATTATTTGAAATAATAAGATTCAATTAAAATCACTCACCTAAAAAACTTCCTAAAGAATAATTATTTCTTTATAATCATTATAATGTTTTCAAATTTTAAATATCCAACGGCTAGATCCACTCCTAACACCAAGTTAATTACATTTTATTTTCACATAAAGGTAGATTTTATATATTTTGTACACAAATTCTACAATTACATAAGAAATAAGAATATTTTTTTTATGACATAGGAGAACTTTACTTAGATTAGTTGCACGTCGCAAAGCATACTGTACAACAATCCTCACTGTTAATCAAACTCCTACGGGCAATTGACCCCACTCGCCAGAACCAGTTACCGGGTAATTCAAGGGTTTTTCACCCCTGACGGGCTAAGCAGTTTATCCTTATGCCTAGGAGGCATCAGAAATAATTACAATATGATATTACTTTGCAATTTGAACTTTCCTCTCTTAAACTCGTAGACTTTTAATTCTTTTAAGGGTCTATTTGGATACCATTTATTTGTTAAAAACTGAAAATTTATTACTGAAAACACTGTGCAAAATAATTTTTTAAAGGCAAAAGTCAAAACACTGTAGCAAAACCTATGGTTGCGTTTTTTAGTTCTTGGTGGTCCATGAACAGTACCCATGGGACCCACTAAAAAAACGCAAAACGCGAAAAACTCTGTACGCAAACGCACGCGTGCGTTTACCTAAAGATTATTAGGCGTTTTGCGTTTTTTGGCTGGGTTCCACAGTACTGTTCATGACCCAGCCAAACTTTAAAAAACGTGCATAAGCAGGTCAATCGTAAGTCTCACGGCACTCTTTATAATTTAAAAGTTATTTTATTACAATATTTTTAGTAATAAATTTTCAGTTTTCAGCAAAATAATTTTACTGAAAATACTATGCAAAATAATTTTTTAAAGGCAAAAGTCAAAACACTGTAGCAAAACTTATGGTTGCGATTTTTAGTTCTTGGTGGTCCATGAACAGTATCCATAAGACCCACTAAAAAAACGCAAAACGCAGAAAACTCTGTACGCAAACGCACGCGTGCGTTTGCCTAAAGATTATTAGGTGTTTTGCGTTTTTTGGCTGGGTCCCACGACACTGTTCATGACCTAGCCAAACTTTAAAAAACACGCATAAGCAAGTCAACCGTGAGTCTCATGGCACTATTCATAGTTTAAAAATGATTTTGCTATAGTATTTTTAGTAATAAATTTTTAATTTTCAGTAAAATAAGTAGTATCTAAACAGACCCTACATCTTTAAAAAAAGAGTCCGGTTAACGTGTGCCCTTAGGGCACACGTTAAACTTTCTATTTTTAGAAACATTTTCTCGGGAATTGAAAAAGCTGTCATTACTTTTTCAATTCTCGAGAAAATTTTTTCCAAAAATGGAAATTAAAAAACCATTGGTATATCCCATTGGACACCTGCTTCTTTTTTTTAATTAATTAAAGTTGAGGATTCTTTGCCGTTTCGGATAAACGAAGCTATAGATTCTAGTATGGCAAATTGGCAATTATATGAGATTCTCAAACGTTCGAAAAATTTCAAATCCCAATACCTACACATGCATGGATGGGGACTAGACACATTAGACATGCTCACAGGGTAATAATGGTTGGAAATTGGGACCATGGTGTGGTCACACCCACCAATTAATACATGACATGTGGTACAAAATATATATATTTTTACTTGCCCAACGACCAGTTTTACTCAGTTATAACATTATTATGAATTTTACTAACATGTCTCATAATAGCACACAATAATATATTATTTTTAGAAAAAAATTTATTAAAAATTAAAAAAATTTTGACAATTTTTTCAATTTTAGATAAAATTTTTCGAAAAAATGATTTATTACCGGACCCATTATTATTATTCTTCTGTGCAGTATCACACACAAATTCTTTTATCAAATTTTACTCACAGTAAAACAAAAAACTGAAACAGTAATTGGAACTATGATTTGTTGCTTTTTTGCGTGTTAAAAATGTATAAAATAATATGTCTGTAATAACTCATTTTATTTTTTTGAGTAAAGTTATTGGATCATAAAATGGAACCACAACTCCACAAAAATTGATAGTGTCATTACGTGGAAAGGCCGTTGGGTAGCACGATAAATTGTTGGGCAAAGATGGTACGTAAGTACGTTACAGTACGTACATATTCTTATATGTCACCTCCATAACCATAAAATCTTCCAAGGCATTTGCTAAAAAAAAAATCTTCCAAGGCAGTAATTATTATTATTATTTTTTTGATGGGACCAAGGCAGTAATTATTGACTCCATGCTCTATAGGTGAAAAATTACGAAACTTTGATTTTTTTTTTTTTGGTCACATTAAAAGCAGAATAAATGTTTCTCAAAAAAAATATAATAATAAAAGCATAATAAATGAACAGAGATATTCTTGAGTTTTGGGCAATGCCCCCCCCCCCCCCCCCCAATTTTTTTTTAAAATATTAATATATTACTAATTTTAGGAATTTGGTTCAATAAAATGACACTTGATTTCTTTAACAATATCATTGATACTTTTAAAAGTCATAAATAAATTTATAGATCTAAAATTTAAATCTAACAGCAAAAATTACTATTATCAAAATTAAAAAATATTAAACTCAATCAAACCATTTTATCCCACTCAAACAACCTAACTCTTTAAAAATTATAAACAAAATAATTTTGCCTTTACCTAGTTGCAAGTGCATGCATCAAATGTTTGTGCTTACATTTTCAGTTTCTATCGCCACTACAGAGCAAACTTTTTAGTTATGAATATCATCAAAATTGACCCTTGCAACTAAATGTAAAATGAGTTTTTGATGGACGCTATGATATTATTTATTGAAAAATACATCACTATGACAATTGTACGTATTCAATCAGAGATAATTTTGAAAACTTAAAAAAAAAAAAAAAATGCTAAATTCTTGTTTTTATAATTGATTGCATTGTAATGTATCAACGAACAATAATTTTGTGTCTTTATTGATGATTTGTTAATATTAAATTATACCTATACGAAAGTTTCATAATGATTTTTCTTTTTATATATACTTTTTCCTTCTTTAATTCTAAGTCCTAAGTCCCTCCTTCCTTCTCAAAAAAAAAAAAAAAAGTCCCTCCTTCCTTCACACGAATGTCTAGCAATGGTGCTGTTGCTTTAATCTCCTTTTTCCTTTTTCTCCTTTTCCAATAGAAGCTATATATTAGGGAGCTGGGACTGTGCCGCGGCTTTTAAGTCTTGCTTTGATGAACTCTTGGACTGGACGTGCCTTCTAATCATTAATTAATGTTTGGTTCAATTATTATTTGCTTTATATATTATTGTCATTATTTTGTACTATTATTTCTTTCTTTTTTTGTGAGAGGGTTGTACTCTGATTTCTTGAAAAGTTATTTGTGCTCCACGATTCAAATTTTGCATTAAGTGATAAGACCCGCTTAAATAATGGCGACTTTTCTTTTTATTACCAGGCTGATCACTTTCTTATGCTTAAGAGCTATCAAAATATTATAAAAAGTGTGTAAAACTTATCTGAATTTGCCGTCATTACAGGTTTGGGCTCAGCAGATAGAGTATTATAAAGATCACGCTAAAGTGAAAAACGTTAACTCAAGTCGTCTCCTACTTATTTTTTATTCATAAAAAAATGTGTAAAATAAAAAATAAAAAAAAACCAAGCATGATTTCTACTGTTAATGTCTTTTTTTTTCACCTCATTTTCCATAAAGATAAATGAAACTAAAAAAGAAAAAGAAAAAGTAGGGATGCACATAAAAATCTACTACTAAAACATGATCAAGTTGGCAGTCTTGTTGGCCACGTTATCCCTCTCTTAGCAACTAATTATTGAAGTTGTAAGTTAATCGCTATCTCCGTGTCACGCATGGGCGGCTCTAGGTGCAGCCCAGGGGGTTCAAATGAACCCCCTGAGCTGGGCCCAAAAAAAAAATTGTATATAATTTTTTTTTAATTTGATCCTCCTAAAATAAATTTTGAACCCCCTGAACTTAAATTTTTTTTTTTTGAGCCTAGCTTAAATGAATTTGAATATGATCATCTTGACAATATCTTGGTCTTTTTAAACCAAAAAAAAAAAAAAAACCCCAATAACAAACCAATATGATCTAAAATACGGTCGAAAAATAGTAAGCCTAATAACAAAAGTAAAAAAATTTTCATCTTAAATCTAAAAAAAAATCATTTACATCTTAAAAAATTTGAAATAAAGTAATACATAAAAGTTTATTGTATTTAGATCTCACTTGGAGTTCACTTAACAACAATAATCCATATGTTGATTGTATTTAAAAACAATAGATGATTTCTAAGATTTAATTTTAGCAACAATAATTATTATCTTCGTCATATTAATAAACAATATGCAATGAACTTATAGTTTATCTTATATGAGGTACGCTATGTTCATAATACGCTCATAATAAAGTCTAATTGGCAAATTGTTATTAGTTGTTACTAAAGAGAAAAAAAAGTAATTTCAGTCGTGAGTTTAAATTAGAATTAATAACAACTTATAACCTAAAATTTGTTGGAAAAGTGTTGTGAAAATGTTTTAGATGTAGCACTTCTCATCTTTTATTCTCTTGTTAATACATATTATGAAAAACTTTGTAATAAAGAAATCATGTAAACCGTAAGATTCACTTTTTTTTTTTTATACCCAAAATACATCTTCTTACTGACCTCCCTAAAAATATATACTAGAGCCGCCACTGGTGTCACGCAGGAGTAGGACTACTTATTGATAGGACCTTTTACTGTAACAACAATTGTCTTCTCTCCAAACAATGTTCCATGGATTTAAGTCTTAAAAAAAAAAAAAATTAAATATGCTTAATTTAAAATACTTTAAAGTATTTATGCTTATACATATGAAAGAGTTGTTGAACTTACGACATACTAAATCCCAATCAAAGTTTACATATCTATAGATTAATAAAATTATTGTCTTTAAAGTCTAAGGTTACTTGTATTCATTTAAATAGAGTTACAATCTCATTACCGATAATTTGTATATACCAATTACTTTAATTAGTGGCACATTCGTAAAATTATAATTAACATATATACCAATTACTTTTTATTATTGTCTATTTTTGTAGTCGTGTAATGCTTAGATGATTGTGGATTAAAATAATGTTTAAGACATCACATTTTGTTGTCAATATTGGCATAGTTTGTCAAGTTTAAAATATATTTTTTAATTTTGTTTATATTACTTTAAAAATATATATATATATATATATATATGTATATATATTTGTATACATTGTGGTAGTTATACATATTGTGTGGATGAGAATCCCTGATCTCATTTAAGTGGATTGCTAAGATGATTTCTGAGGATGCACCTCAGACCTCAGGGACGAGCACTGGATGACCACAAGACGAGCGCTCATTGACCTTGGGGATGAGCAGTAACCATAGGGAGCTCATAAAGTTAAAAATATCACGAAGGGAAGAAAGTAGATTTGGCATGAGTTACGAGGAGGGTGAAAAGAGATGGGTGTGGAAGCTATCCCCTCCGCATTAAATACAAGACAACTACTCATCTAGCCGCATTAATGAGGAAATGACCATGAATAGTGGTGGCATAGCTCAAATTGCAAGGTAGAAACTTACTAGTATATTCTGGATGAGACAGAAGTCCTGGGAATGCAATCTCAACCCTCCAAGTGTAGGATTAAGATAATCTATGTGTAAATATAAAAGAAAGAAAGGAGTGGACTTTTAGAAGAAGAAGAAAAATACTTGTGAAAAAGAGAAAGCAAGACTCATATATAAAAGATCTTCCTCGGGATGGACTGATGATCCTTTTTTCTTCATAATTGTGTGATCCTAGTCATTTATTTGGCATTTCTTCTCATTGTGATTAACTTTAGCTCATCAAGTAGTCAATATCCTACCCATTCTTTAAAAAATTTATTGTGGTAGGCTCATTGGGCCACTGTCTGGTCATTCTTGGGCCGTAGGTCTGTATGTACCCTTACAATTGGCGCCGTCTATGGGAATATTGAGCATATTTGAGTTAATTTAATTATGGTGAATTCAGATGAGTCGGTGGGGTCGCAACGTCAAGATCATTTTGTGAATCTTGAGCGTAGGAGAGATCGTGAGATTAGTGTTCATACAACCAATACCAGTAGGAGTCACTCTAGAAGTGGGAGTCATGTGTCTCATGGGGAGGAAACCAAGAACATGTAGAAAGAAATAGATCATTTACGAAGGAAGTTGCGTCGAAAGCAAAGAAGAAGGTCACCATCAAGCACAGAAGCTTCATCAGACCCTAATGAAAGTTACAAACCCCAGTCAAGGACTCCCCCAGTGAGTCTTACTCCTACAGGGAAGAGCGCCATCATAGGCAGAGAAGCAAAAACTTGACCTATAAAAGCTTGGGGAATGACGCTATGAGCAGGGCTTTGCGCCAAATCTTGAAGTCTCTATTTACTAGAAGGATTGATAAAGCAAAACTTAATCGGCGGTTTACTCAATCAACATTTACCATGTATAATGGTAGGACGGACCCGGGTGTAGTATGTTAGTCATTTCAATCAAAGAATGACTATCCATTCAAAGAATGAGGCCTTAATGTGTAAGGTATTCCCATCTAGCTTGGGGCCAGTGGCGATGAGATGATTTGACGGATTGGAGGAAGGATCAATTAGCTATTTTTAGGAGCTTACTAGGGCTTTTGGGGCCTGATTCGTTACTTGTAGTAGGGTTCTTCGTCCCTTGGATTCCTTGCTGTCTATGGCCATGTAAGAAGGGGAGACTCTGAAGACATATTCAGATAGGTACTGGGAGATGTTCAATGAAATAGATGAAAATTTTAATGATGTAGCAATAAGGACGTTTAAGGTCGGCCTCCCTACTGAGCATAATTTAAGGAAGTCTTTGACAAGAAAGCCTACCAAAAGCGTACGTTAGCTCATGGATCAAATTGATGAGTATAAATGGGTCGAAGAGGATCAACAACAAGGAAAGGGGAAGACTAAAGTAATTCCCCAAGACCGAAGGGATTTCAGATCGGAGAGGTACAATAATAATTGGCCCAAAAGAGATTTTGCTGGGCATACCGGGCCTGCTACTGCCCAGGTAGTTAGTACTATGTTCAGGGAGCTTGTGCACCAAATCTTGGAGAAAATCAAGAATGAGTCATACTTCAAGTGGCCAAATAAGATGGAAAGAAACCCCATGAAGCGCAACCAAAGTCTTCATTATCAGTACCACCAGGACCGATGACACACTACAGAAGAGTGTAAGACTTTACAAGATCACCTGGAGCAACTGGTCAAAATTGGGAGACTAAAGCAATTCTTATATCAGCCCAATGGACAAGAGAGCCAGGCAGGGTTGGCACATCAAAGGGATGCTTTTTCAAGACCGCCCTTGAGGACGATCAATGTTATTCTTGCTGTCCCAGGTAGAACTGGTTCCTATCTATCCAGGGTAATGTCTATAGCCCGGCCACATGCTGAGGATTTGACCCTTGATTCTAAAAGGGGTAGAATGGAAGTCCGACTAGCTCTAAGCTTTTCTGATGAGGATAAGGTGGGAACCCTACAACCATATGATGATGCCCTAGTAGTTAGTCTCAGGATTTGAGGGTATGATGTGAAGAGGGTTTTGGTAGATCAAGGCAGTGGTGTAGAGATCATGTACCCTGACCTATACAAGGGGCTCCAACTGAAGCTCGAGGACCTAGCCTACTATGATTCTCCTTTAGTGGGGTTTGATAGGAAGACAATCATCCCAAGGGACCAGATCATATTACCTGTTCAGGCAGGGTCGGAGGTCGTGAAAATGGACTTTATTGTGGTAGATGCATATTCCCCCTACACGGCTATTCTGGCGAGGCCTTGGCTTCATGCCATGGAGGCTGTTTCCTTCATTTTGCACTTAAAGTGAAGTACCCTTCAGGAGATCAGGTTGAGGAATTGATTGGAAGCTAGTCTATGGCCAGACAATGTTTGGTGGCTGCAATTAGACATCAGTCTGAAGGTGAATTCTCGACTATTACAGGAAGAACATTGATGTGTTCACGTGAAGCACTTATGAAGTCCCTAGAGTGGATCCAAACCTCATTTGTCATCATTTGAACGTTAAGCCAATGGTTACCCCCAGGAAACAGCCACCTTGGCACTCCTTTAAAGAGCATTATGAGGCTGTCAAGGAAGATGTGGTCAAACTTAAACGAGCGGGAGCCATAAAAGAAGTGTTTTACCCCGAATGGTTGGCCAACACGATTGTGGTAATGAAGAAGAATGGGAACTGACGAGTGTGTGTGGATTTCACAGATCTAAACAAAGTTTGCCCCAAAGATCCCTTCCCGATACCTCGAATAAACCAGTTGGTGGATGCAATAGTTGGTCATCCTCGGATGAGCTTTTTGGATGCCTTTCAAGAGTACCATCAGATGCCATTAGCTCTAGACGATCAGGAGAATACTACTTTTGTTATGCCCACTGGGAATTACCATTACAAAGTGATGTCCTTTGGACTAAAGAATGCAGGATCAACTTATTAGAGGATGATAACTAGAATGTTTGAACCTCAACTTGGCAAGAATATTGAAGTCTACATAGATGACATGGTAGTGAAAAGTAAGGCAGAATCTGAGCATGTGAGTGACCTCAAGAGTATTTTTGAGGTGTTAAAAAGGCACAAACGACACCTTAATGCTTCTAAGTGTTCTTTCGACGTTAGTTCGGGAAAATTTTTGGGTTACATGGTCACCCATCGTGGAATTGAAGTCAACCTTGATCAAATTAAGGTCATCAATAAATTACAACCTCCTCGGAATCCCAAATAAGTCCAGAAGCTGACAAGAATGACAGCAGCCTTAAACCGATTTATTTCTTGGTCCGCAGATAGGTGTAGGCCCTTCTTCCAATTGTTGCACAAATGGAATGGATTTGAGTGGACTGAAGAATGTGCCTTGGCCTTTCAGCAGTTGAAGGATTACCTTTCTCGACCACCCATTATGTCCAGACCCAAGGAGGAAGAAGTTCTTTTTGCTTATATTGCTATGGTTTCCCATGTGGTTAGTCTAGTGTTGGTAAGGGTAGATAATGGAGTACAGCATCCAGTCTATTATGTGAGCAAGTCATTACATGAAGCTGAGGTTCGTTATTTGCCTTTAGAGAAGGCTATTTTGGTTGTGGTACATGCTACACGGAAACTCCCTCATTAGTTTTAAGCTCACACAGTTGTGGTGTTAACCCAACTTCCCCTGTAGTCACTGCTTCGAAAGGTTAATTATACAAGGAGAATTGCCAAGTGGGGAACAATTTTAGGGGCTTTGACATCAAGTATATGTCTCAGACCTCTATCAAATGACAAGTTCTTGCATATTTGTGGCAGAATTTACTGAGTTTCCAGTAGAAAAGGAGGACGAGGAGCAAAACTTAAGAGGAAAGCAAGTTGGGACAATTTCTCTACAAGGGCCTTTGTCTTGGAAATTGTATGTTAATGGCGCAGCTAATCAGAGAGGATCTAGAGTGGGGTTAGTTGTGGTGTCCCCAAACAAAATCATTATTGAGAAATCTTTAATGTTAGGGTTTTCGGCCACAAACAATGAATCAGAATATGAAGCTTTATTGGTAGGGATGACCATGGTTCAGAAAATAGGAGGAAAGTCAGTAGAAGTGTTCTTAGACTCAAGGCTGGTGGTAGGCCAAGTAAAGAGAGAGTTGGAAGCTAGGGATTTAAGAATGCAAGGGTATTTGAAGCAAGCTCGGCGCTTGCAATCAGGTTTTGAATTTTTCACTTTACAAAAAATCCCAAGGAGTAGAAATACACATTTTGATTCTCTAGCTACTTTGGCAATTTCTTCTGGACAAAACTTACCTCGAGTTATACTTGTTGAGGATTTGCATAAGCCTACCAAGGAGAGGAAGGAGATGTCCCAAGTTCATCAAATCATGATCGGGCCTAGCTGAATGGATCATTTGGTCTTGTTTTTCAAAGAAGGCACCCTACCTGATGAGAAGGGACAGGCAAATAAAGTACAGAGGAATGCTCCTCGTTTCTAGTTGTCCAAAGAGTAGAAGTTGTACAAACGTTCTTTCTTTAGACCATATTTACTTTGTGTCCATCCTGAGACAGTGGAGCCACTTTTGGAAGAGTTGCATGAAGGGATTTGTGGAAGTCACACAGGGAGCAGGCCGCTATCCCATAGAGCCCTTACTCAGGGATATTGGTGGTCAAGCATGCAGAGAGAAGCACAAAAGTATGTCAAAAAGTGTGATCAATGCCAAAGGTTTGCTCCGAACATCCATCAACTAGGAGGGGTTCTTAATCCCTTATTTTGTCTATGGTCATTTGCTCAATGGGGTTTGTACATTGTAGGGCCATTTCCCAGGGCTGTGGGAAACCGCAGATGGCTCATAGTCGGAACTGATTCCTTCATGAAATGGGTAGAGGTTGAGCCATTATCCAACATCAAGGATGTAGATGCAAAAAAAATCATTTGGAAGAACATTGTTACCCAGTTTGGGGTCCCCTATATCCTTATCTCGAACAATGGACTTCAGTTTGACAGTAAGGCATTTAGGAGATATTGCTACGAAATAGGCATAAAAAATAGATATTCAAATCCAGCCTATCCAATAGGAAATGGACAAGATGAAGCAGTTAACAAGGTAATAGTAAATGGGCTCAAGAAGAGGTTAGATGAAGCAAATGGTAGATGGGTAGAAGAACTACCACATGTCTTTTGGACGTATCGGACTACTCTTCGTCAATCAACAGGAGAAACACCCTTCTCAATGACCTATGGTTCTGAAGTTGTACTCCCCTTAAAGTCTGGGTTTCCCACACTAAGGACGAGCTTATTTACCCCAGATAGTAACAACTAGTTGTTGGAGAGAAGTCTAGATTTGGTTGATGAAAGAAGGGAGACAGCCATGGTACAAATGGCGTATTATTAGCAGAAGCTCAAACAAGAATATGATACCAAGGTGAGGGCAAGACCACTAGCCCTAGGAGATTTGGTGTTGAGAAAGGTGGTGGGTACTGCTAAGAACCCATCATGGGGAAAGTTAGGACCCAATTGGGAAGGGTTATACCGCATCACTTCAGTAGCTGGAATAGGTGCCTATTTTTGGAGGATCTAGACGAAAATGTTGTACCACGCCCGTGGAATGTAAATAAGCTGTGAAGATATTACTGTTACTAAAAAGCAGTTATGCCCTCTTTTATTTCAATTGTTATGTGTTGTACTCCATTATTCATTTAAGTGTTAAACAGAATCTCGATCATGTTTGGTTCCTCGGACCACATACCTTGGGTAAATTATTGCTCTCCATTATTCGTTTAAGTGTTAAACAGAACCTCAGTCATGTTTGGTTCCTTGGACTAAATACCTTGGGTAAATTAATGCTCTCTATTATTCGTTTAAGTGTTAAATAGAACCTTAGTCATGTTTGGTTCCTTGGACCATATATCTTGAGTAAATTAATGCTCTCCATTATTCGTTCAAGCGTTAAATAGAACCTCGATCATGTTTGGTTTCTTGGACCACACACCTCAGGTAAATTGGCACGAAAGTTTTTCTAAGTGTTAAACAAAACCTTGGTTAGATTAAACTCCCTGGATTATCTGCCTTGGGTAAACTAACATTAAGTTTATTTTTCTATGTTAAAAGAACCTTGGTTAGATTCAACTCCTTAGGTTATTTTCCTTGGGTAAATTAACATTAAGGTTATTTTTCTAGGTTAAACAAAACCTCGGTTGGATTTAACTCCTTGAGTTATCTGCCTTGGGTAAGTTAACTATAAGATCATTATTATGATTAAGTAACATCTCATTTGGATCCAGCTCTATGGAATGCCTATCTCGGGTAAGTTAACATTTAGATTGTTTTGAGTATTAAACAAAGCCTTTACTAAATTAAACTCCTTCAATCACTTGCCGTAGGCACGTTAATACTTGCATTATGTTTGTGGTATTTAATATACCCTTGATTATGTTCTGTTTCTTGGGTGACTTACCTCAGGAAATTAACGCATAGCATAAGCACTTCTTTACATGAGAATATGATAAGCAGAGCTTAGAATCATAAAGGGAAAAAAATATATAATATTAAGTACAAAAACGATATGACAAAAGATAATAAGAGTTTCCCATTAGTTTAAACTACAAAAGATATATAACGCAAAGAAGGAAAGTAAAAAATGCCTTATGTTTCTATATAAAACAAAAAACAAAAAACAACCAAGAAAAAGGAACAAAGGTCCACTGCCATGGTCTTTAGGCTTGAGAAGTCTTCTGTGCCTCAGTCTCTGTTATGGTTTGCACTTCAGAAGTTGGAGTGGGGGCAGAAGAGGCCATTGTGGTTGGTGGAGTGATTATAGAAGGGTCACCAGCTAAGGGAGGTGCCTTGGTTGCCCCTTCAGTGCCTTGGACAGCAGTTGTGCTAGGTTTGGAGACAACCAGTTCGGTTTGTTTGGTCTGGGTAGGAATGAGAATGCTTGGTTGTTGCCCACCTGATCTGGCTTGGGCTTACACAATGGCTTTGGATTGTTGCTCGTTGGGTTTGGTTTTCGCTGGGGCAGTGGTTTTGGGCTGCTGCTTGTTTGGCTTAGCTTTGGCAGGGGCAGTGGTGCTAGGCTTTGGTTGAGGGACCTCTGTGGAGTTTGCTGGGACTGAAGTAGAAGTGCTGATAGAGGACTAGAGAGCTGGGCAAGTTCTGATTGCTGGGGGGTAGAAAGCTCTATCAGGATTCCTTAATTCTAAGTTAGAGTCTACCCCAGTAGCATTGAAGGCCTCGATCCACATTTGCAGGCAAAAGCTGCGGCATACAATAGGGAGTTGGAACTTCAGGTGAGTCTCAGTTTCCTTTTGCTCTTGGTCGTAAGTCATTTGCTCGGCTTTCTCTATCTCCTTGTCCTTTAGGACAAGCTCCTTCCTCAGCTTTGTGATGGTTGTCCAAGCAATGGCAAGTTACTTCTTAGCTTCCCTCAGCTGCACCAACTGCTCCCTGGCTTGCCTTTTTGTGCTTTCTATAGAAGCCTCAGTGCTTTTTCTTGCCTTATCACACTCGATGAGTTTGAGAAGGGTCTTTTTCAGCTTCTTGTCAGTTGCTGCCTAGGCTTTTTGCGCAACGAGGCATTTGGACTCCTCCTCCTTCGTGTCACGGAAGGCTTGGTTAACCCATTCCTCCACTACATGTGCTACTTGGGTAGCCTGGGTGCAAACAATTCACATTAAAGTTAGTAGGGAAACTTGTGCAGAAAGGCCATTAAATAGTAATAACAAAGGAAAAGTCTTACCAAGGCTAAGTCCCGCTTCATGGATAGGAAGAGCTCGTGCTTTTTTAAGTTTCGAAGCTCGTCCATATCCTTTGGGAGTAGAGGGGCTTGCTCAACAGTGTTGGCTATGTAGCCTACTCTTCCACTGTCGAAATCTCGGATGGAAGCATCCTCTCAGAGAGGTGAGTCGTCCAAGGCAAATGAGGGGTTCAATATTGGAACCTTGGACCTACGCTCGGAGGCGGTGCTAGAGCTCTCTACACCCTTTCTTTGTTGGGTGTGAGTCATCTTGACCACCTTGGTAGGCTCTCGGGGAGATTCCTCTTGAACCTCTCCCTCCTTTACAACTCCTTTGCCCCCTTCTCTGTCCCTTTTTCGCTTTTTATCTATTGGTTCTATCTGGACGGGGGTTGGAATGATTAGAGTTAGAGGCCTCGGAGTAACTGGAACCTCGGGCATTGTAGTCCCAGTGTGGGATTCTAGTAGAAAAAGTAGGTCTGGAAGCCTTTTCTCTATCACCATGCCTTCTGGTACTTCGATGTATTCTTGGTTTTCATTGATAAGAATTGTAGTTGACTGGGGGCTAAGTGTTTCCTCCTCAGATGCGTGGGTGTCGTAAAAGACTTCAAAATCCTCATCTTGGACAGGATTTTCAGTATCCTCCTCCAAGGTAATGTCCTTTGATTCTGTATCCTCTCCTTCGTCCAAGGATGTGATCTCCTCTATGACAAGTTGAGGCCTCTCGGTAATAGGAAGTTCAGTAGGCTTTGGGTCTGTGAAGTTAGGGAGCTCGATTATTTGCGTTCCTTCGAGGGGAGGCTTACTTATGAAACCTTCAATAGCCACGTCAACCAGTGCGAGGCAGGAATCTCGAGCTTTGATCACGTGCTTAGACTTTTGGAAGCAGTTGGATATGGGGGTGAAGCCTAAAATAACATGAACTACTCAGAGCTGATCGTCCTTATGTAGGAAGATCTCGGATTTTAGTACTTGATTCAGCACTCAAAGTTTACCAGGGTTTGTCTTTTGGCAGTAGCTCTCTTTTCTGAAAAAGAAAAGTCAAGGGTTATCATTAGTTAACAGGTCAGGCAAACCTTAATCCGAGCAAGTAAAAGATAAATAAGCATACATAAAGGTAAAATTGATAAAATATCATGTAAAAAGGTTATGTGTAATTTCCTAAGCTAACATTAATTTTTATTAAGTGTCCCTAAGCCATCCCACCTGGAGTTCCATCCTTGGTAGGAAAATAGAGCCCGTCGTGCCACTCCCCTGACACAATGAGAAAGTCCTCGTCCATGCCTTTGTTCGTTTTAGAGAGACAGGAGATTAACCTAACGGTGGGAACCCTAATTTTTAGGTAGTAACCCCCCCATCAGTGCATTTCTGACAACTGTACACCTAATTCATGTCGTGGTGGGTAAGTTGTGTACCCAATTTTTCGTTTAGAGCGTCTACACTACCTAGTATTCTAAGCATATTAGAGACGCACTGGGTAGGAAACAATCTAAAAAGATTTAAAAAATCCCTAGTAACTCTATCCATAGGAATTCTCATGCCTCCTTTAATGAAGGCAATCATAGGAATTATGACTGCACCAGTAGGCCTTCTTTCATGCCATTCACCCTGATTGCAATGTTGTATGGACACATTATTGGGTATCCCATAGTATCTCTTAAACTCCTCTCGGTTTTGAGGAGTCTCAACTAAACTAAAAAATCTACTCATTTGAGAAAAAGAAGAATCAGCAAATGTGAAAGCGTAAAGGGAGAACTATGATTGACAGAGATACGCACTTATGAATTTAGGGAAGGAAAACTCCTCGGGCAAGATTATCAGGTGAAGAGGGTGTGCTTAAGTTATTTTCTGCTTCTAGGGAGATAAAATGGAGAGAGGAGTTTCACATCTCTCTACATATAAGCTGGGAAAAGGAGGGGCGGTAAGCTTCCCGCCCATTCTACTGGTGAATCCTGGGCTGTTCGATTAAGATCTCACCGTAGAACGTGGTAGACAGCAGGCCGTCAATTGCATTTATTACGGAGTTGAGGATTTTGAAGTGTCAGGAGCGTGTCACAGCCAGTTGAAAAGACGTGCTCGTGGAAGGGACCTATTTACGAGTGTACCCTTATTAGTGACTTTGTTGGCCAAAACCTTATCTTTCCTGGTCGAGGGTAAAAAATGAGGTTCTGGGGGGCTATTGTGTGGACGAGGATCCCTAATCTCATTTAAGTGGATTGCTAAGATGATTTCCGAGGATGCACCTCGGACCTCGAGGACGAGCACTGTGTTAGGACATACGTAGTTCACTCATTAAGAACATATGTCATTCTTTTATGTAATTGGCTAATCTTTTGACAAAACGCACTTTACTTGTAATTGGGTAGTTCTAGGTGTTTTTAATACTTCAAGAAACAAGGTTTCAAGATCAAGTGTTGAAGTCATCAAGTCTGTCCAAGGAAAACAAGCTGATAGTGCAATTTCATTAAAGCTCGACAGCTGCATCTATCGAGCTTAAAGAATGCTGTCTCAAGCCCGTAAGGTCGACACCTTCTCGACAGCTGCTCGACACCTCCTATCTGTCGAGAATTAAGAAATTTAGAATTCTGATCTGATTTCTTGGGATCCGTGAATATGTCTTTGGGCCTTCTTTTCTCATAACCCTAGACATATAAAAGGATTGTTTTAAGGGCCGTCAAACAGTTCACAAGTTGCACAAGCATTGAGAAAACTCTATTGAAGCAAATTGTGACCGGAGACGAAATTCTTGCCCTAGTTCATCTCTTCTTGAAGAAGTTACTGTGTATGTGCACCTTTGGGTTTTGTGACCAAGCATCTTCTTAATCTTCATCGTGTATGATGAACTGAAAAACTTTGTAGCCAACCTCTCTTTCAGTTGGTATTTGAAGTCACGTACTGGGATCCGCGCATTGGTTAGTCACGTACTTGGGAGCCGTGCATCAAAAGGGGAACTGTCACTACAGAATAAGTCCAATTGGGTATTGGGGTAAGGGTTCAACGGTAGGTTAGTAAGGTACTTGGGATTTCTTTACTTGTAACCGCTTGTTGTGATAATAGAGGAGTTTCGAGAGTGGTGACCTGAAAATCACCCGGTGGGGTTTTTGCCGTAAGGTTTTTCCCCATTCGTAAACAAATCACCGTGTCATTTAATTTTCGCTGCATACTTAGTTTATTGGTGATTTGTTTGTGCTTCCAAGTGTTTGCATGTTAAATTGATTAATTAATAATTTGGCTAATTAGTTAATTGGTTTAATCACAAGGGGTCATTCAGTTTGTGGCCTATCAAGTGGTATCAGAGCAGGCACACTCTGATTAGGTTTAATCTTTGTTGTGTTGATCCATTGACCTCTGTTTGTCATGGATAGAGGACAATCATTAATCATACCTCCTTTATTTGATGGCACTAACTATGCATACTGGAAAGTACGCATGAGAGCTTTCTTGCAGTCTTTAGATGAAAAAGTGTGGCAAGCTGTAGAGATTGGCTGGACTAAGCCAAAGGAAGCGCCGGCCGATTGGGATGAAGCCAAGATCAAGGCGGCAAACTTCAACAGCAGAGCGTTGAATGCCCTATTCAGCGCAGTCACCAATGAGGAGTTCAAGAAAATATCCTCTACTGAAACTGCGAAGGAAGCATGGACCATCCTCTAAACAACCTATGAGGGTACAAAGGCTGTCAAGGATTTAAAGTTTCAGAGGCTCACAACAAGTTTTGAAGAAATAAAGATGGAGGAGGATGGGTCGTTCGATGAGTTTTATGCCAAGCTCAAGGACATATTGAACTCAGCCTTCAATCTTGGGGAAACCATTCCTGAGTGCTCAGATCTTTACCCGAGAGATTCCATGCGAAAATTACTGCTATAGAGGAATCAAAGGACATTAACAAGATTCCTTTAACTGAGCTGGTTGGAAACTTGCAGACCTACGAGATAGGATTATCTAGGATTGGCAAGTCGGGTAAAGGTAAGAGCATGGCCTTGAAGGCAAAAAGCAGTGATACAGATGAGTCTTCCGATGATGAAGATTCCAAGATGAAGTCCTACATTACAAGGCAGTTCAAGAAGTTTATGAAGAATGCCAATGGAAGGAGCTTCGATAAAGACCGTAGACAATCCAGTTCCTTTCAGTTTAAGGGGCAAGACAAAGGGAAAAATGATACTAAGGATGGCGGTCAGTACACTGTTCCTGCAGGACCAAAGTGCTTTGGATGTCGTGGATTTGGTCACATGAGGCATGAATGCCCTACATATCTCAAGAGTATTAGGAAGAGTAAGGCACTTGCTGCAACCTTGAGTGACACTGAGTCTGAAGATGATTCCGGTAATGAGGATGACGAAATCTTAAATGCCTTCACTGCCACAGTCAATCCTACTGAAGGGATTGTTGATGAAGTGGAAGAAGAAGAAGAATTGATGGATTCTAAGTGTGAGAAGATGGATGATCAAGATGATATCCATTCAGCCTATGAGAAACTATACAAGCTCTCTGAGAAGCATGAGAAACTGTATAGGCTGGCCACCAAGAAGCTTAGTGATGTGGAACTTGATCGTGAAGAACTTTTCACAAAGTTTGATGAAGCTAATCAAACGATTGGTGCACTGAGGTTTGAGAACAATTTCTTGGCTGAGAAGACCAAGAAGCTTGAAGTGGAGCTGTTTCAAGTTAGAGCTCAATTGGAGAGGACTTCAAGTGCAAAGCTTGATGAGATGCTCAGCAATCAGAAATCTGTTTCGGATCGAACAGGTTTAGGGTATGGTCTTTCTTCCTCTAATACTACTTCTACTAGTGCTACTGTTTTTGTTTCTCCTGCTAATAATACTGAAATTGAAAACACTGATGTTAAAACTGAATTAGCTAGTGAGAACCTAGACAAGGGTAAATCTATCTTAGGAGCACCCCCTAAACAGGATAAGAAAGATATTAAAAACCCTAGGGCTAAGAAGGCTAACTCTCAAAAGCTAAAACAGAAGAAGCAACATCTCTGCCATCATTGTGGAGCTGCCAGTCATACTCGACCAAATTGCTATAAGTGGTTAGCCACTCAATAGAGTAACGGCATGATAGCATCTGGAAGCCAAAATCAGCTTTAATCCTCTCTTGCTCCTCTTGGAGATCTTCTGAAAGCCCTCATGTTTCTTTTGAACTTGAATGATTTCAATTCTTCCCCCTCACCGCCGGTTCAAGGGTTCAATCAAAAGAAAGGTTCTTCCAAGGTATGGAAGAAAAAGGACTCTAAGTGATTTTATCACTTTCTTCTTTCTTCTTGTTTTTGTTTGTTGCATTACTTGTGTGTTTTGCATTTTTTGAGTCAGTCTAGTTTTATGCTTTGCTTTGATAACATGTTTTTGTTTGTTTATTTTCAGTTTTGTTTATTTTGTTTTTGATATAAAAATAAAAAAATAAAATTGAAAAATTGAAAAATACAAAAACAGTGTGTGTTATGTGTACATTGGTACTTGTGTACCTTGGATGGCCATTGAAATAAAGTTTTCTAAATTTTGTATCTTTTTTAGCTTAGATGAGCATCTCTATGCACAACTAAACAAGTGAGCTTTGTGGCTCTTGTTTGTGATGAGCAAGATTAAGTTATCTCTTGAACTTAACACTCATATCACTCTTTTTGACTGGTAGGACTAGAAAATCCTAAGAGAAAGACATAGATAACCATCTCACCACTGTTGCCCGCCAATCATAATATGACACCTGTATGCTTTGGCATAGCAAAAGTGCAGTGTCAAAGACATCTGTATGCTTCGGCATAGCAAAAGTGCAATGTCAATGCTTAACATGTTGGGTATTTCTTTTCTCTCTCTTATATGCCCATGCATGATATGCTAAATAAAAGAAAATATACAAAGAAAATAAAAAGCAAAAAGATTAAAATGCTTTAAATATGATTGCAAGCGTGTTTTCTAGGAGATGTGGGAGTTATAGGATGTACCTTAAAGGTGATAGTCCTCATCAAACAGTTATGATTGTGTGTGAGTTAAAGTTATTTTTCCCATATCTCAGATCGTCATAACATGTATACACATATGCAATCTTGCGATATTTTTCACACACAACATGCAATATTCTTTGCTACTCTTGATACATGTGCAGGTACAATGTGATTTGGCCATTACAAGTGTTTACATGTGCTAATGTATACTCACTAAACTGTCTTAACTTGTTTTTGAAAAATAAAATTGGTTAGACTTGTTTAGTGTGTGTGTGTGTGTGTGTGTTTCTGAGGATCCATGTGCTTAAAATGTTTGATGAGAGATGATTTTGAGAGCTTAATATGTTGATTGGATTATTGGTTGAGGTGCATGTTGGATTGCATTCATGTCTGTGTTTTTCACTTCTTGAAAAAACTGTTTTCAAAAACAAGCTCGACACCTCCTCGATACCTAGCTATCTGTTGAGATTCTCAAGCTTTTCTTTATCGCAATCTCGATACCTCCTGGACACCTGGTGGATCGATCGAGAAAGTTTCTGTCTTCTCGATACCTTCTCGACACTTGGTGGATTGATCGAGCTTTTGTTCTTGAATCTGGTGTTCATTCCTCGATACCTTCTCGACACCTGTAACTATCGACGTGCATTTTCTCGACACCTTCCTCGACAAATGGCTGGACACCTCCTCGATACCTCATCTGTCGAGAATTACTGAGGTTCCTATATAAGCCTCATCTGCGATCCGATTCTCATTTTCTTGATCTCTCTCGATCTGTCCGCGACTGTTCCTTTCCTAAACTTAGTTTTCTCACTCAAAACCTTCAACCCACATGATTTTCGACCCTTCCTTGCTTCAAATCACTTGGTATGATCTCTTTTCTCTTCATTCTTCATGCATTTCATGTTTTGAATCTTAGGTTTTGGGGTTTTGAAAAATTTTGGGGTTTTTCAAACTTAATAAGTTTTTCTTGAAATTTTTGGATGGGTTTTCCTTTAAATGTGTTCAAAATGTCATACATTGCATCATATTTGCATTAGAATGGTATTTTCATGCATTTAGATGTGTGAACTATGTTTGTGTACTGGTAGGTTTGGATTGGGCTGAACCCATGATGAAATTTCTTTTACATGTCACATGTTCATGCATCCTCATGCATACGTACTCTCTATTCAATATATTTGATATATTTGAATTGCTTTGGGACTTTTTTGATTATCTCTTTCTTTCTCTCTCTCTCATTCTGTTTACGTTAGTAGTATCTATGGCACCTAAGCGTAAATCTACTCCAGCTCGGAACCCTCTGCGTTCTGGAGCTTCTTCATCTTCTGATTCTACTCCTCTTAATCTTCGGTTCCGTGATGATGATGCCCACAAGGTATTTTCGGAGAACTTTTCTAGACGAGGTGTTCATTCAGAATGCCAAGTCATTTTGGCAGACTTCGCTGACACTAACCTTCCCTCTGTCATTCACAGTAGGGAATGGGAGTCACTATGTGACGTCCCGGTCATATGTCCTCTCGTGCTTATTCAGGAGTTTTACTCCAACATGCACGGGATAGATCGGTCAGTACCTCTCTTTTTCACTCGCGTTCGAGGTACGTTCATTCCTGTCACACCGCAGCTAGTTCGGATGTGCTTAGAGTTCCTAGGATAGAGTTTCCTGACTATCCTTCTTGTGATCGTCTGAGGACTGTGTCCAAAGATGAGCTCATTTCTACTTTCTGTGAGTGCCCTTCGGAGTGGGGTGAGCGTCAGTTCACATCATGTAGGCCTTTTGCTAAAGGTCCTAGATTCTTAAACATGGTGATGACTTTTGTACTCCATCCACTTTCTCACTACAACTCCATCACAGAGTCTCGTGCTCGATTTTTGTTATCCCTCCTTGAGCATCTTACCATAGATTTTCCCTCTCATTTCATTTTGTCTATTATAGATGTTCATTTGGATGCGGCGACTTGTGATAAGCTCATCTTTCCTTCTGCTATCACGAGAATTCTACGCCATTTTTCCATTCCTTTTCCCGTGTCCGACCATTTCACTTTCATGTGTGCCATAGATGCCGCTACCGTAAAACGTAGTGAGGCTCAATTTAGGTTGAGACAGCAAGATTCCACTCCTCATTCCCGTTCAGCTCCATCTCGATCTGCTCCATCTACATCTGCTCATTCTTCCTCTATGAGCGATGTTTCACTTGGAGACATCATGGCGCAGCTGCAGCGCATGGATGCTCGCCTCGATACATTCTGCACTGAGTTGTATCAGGTGAATGTTCGTGTTGGTCGTATTGCACGTCGACAGGCGACCATGGGTGGTTTTGCTCCTGAGGATACTCGTTCACCACCGCCTCCAGCAGCTTCTGATTCTGAGGATGATGTTGACGAGGACGATGATGCTTCGGATGATGATGATGATGATGGAGATGCTAGCTCTACTAATGAGATGTCTACTTGACACTCTACCCTTTGTCACTCGTGACAAAAAGGGGGAGTAGTTTTGGGATATGAGAGTAGTCATCTTAGGGGGAGAGTTAGTATAGGACATTTTTGATAGGGAGAGTGTTGATACTGTTGATACTTGAGGGATGTAGTGAGGATATTATGTATCTTTTCTTTTCTTTCTTTTTAGATACATTGTTCTTGTATATGAGGTCTTGTGACCAGTTTTTACATACATTGTACTTATTTTCTCTATATGTTGATGTATGTTTCTTTCACATTTCTCTTCATGTGTTGTTTCTTTTCTATCTTTGTACACATGATTCTTATATTTGTATACAATCTATTATTTTTGTTTCACACAAGATGTCTTAATGAGTTTTATTTAAAGTGTTTCAGAAATACAGGTTGTCAAAGTCTACTTGCCATAAACTCTTTTCTTGCAAAATTTTTCAAGGGTTTGTGTTAGGATAGATTTTATTGTATTCAACAAGTGAATATGAGTTGAGTGATTTATGACTTCTCTCATATGTTCATTTGTTTGTTGTGGTTTTGTCATGGATTGCTAAAGGGGGAGATTGTTAAGACATATGCAGTTCACTCATTACGAACATATGTTATTCTTTTATGTAATTAGCTAATCATTTGACAAAACACACTTTACTTGTAATTGGGTAGTTCTAGGTGTTTTTAATACTTCAAGAAACAAGGTTTCAAGATCAAGTGTTGAAGTCATCAAGTCTGTCCAAGGAAAACAAGCTGATAGTGCAATTTCATTAAAGCTTGACAGCTGGCTCGACATCTGCATCTATCAAGCTTAAAGAATGTTGTCTCAAACCCGTAAGCTCGACACCTTCTCGACAGCTGCTCAACACATCCTATATGTCGAGAATTAAGAAATTCAGAATTCTGATATGATTTCTTGGGATCCGTGAATATGTCTTTGGGCCTTCTTTTCTCCTAACCCTAGACATATAAAATGATTGTTTTAAGGGTAGTCAAACAGTTCACAAGTTGCACAAGCATTGAGAGAACTCTGTTGAAGCAAATTGTGACCAGAGACGAAGTTCTTGCCCTAGTTCATCTCTTCTTGAAGAAGTTGTTGTGTATGTGCACTTTTGGGTTTTGTGACCAAGCATCTTCTTGATCTTCATCGTGTAAGATGAACTGAAGAACTTTGTAGCCAACCTCTCTTTCAGTTGGTGTTTGAAGTCGCGTATTGGGATCCGCGCATTGGTTAGTCACGTACTTGGGAGCCGTGCATCAAAGGGGGAACTGTCACTATAGAACAAGTCCAATTGGGTATTGGGGTAAGGGTTCAACTGTAGGTTGGTAAGGTACTTGGGATTCCTTTACTTGTAACCGCTTGTTGTGATAATAGTGGAGTTTTGGGAATGGTGACCTGAAAATCACCTGGTGGGGTTTTTACCGTAAGGTTTTTCCCCATTCGTAAACAAATCACCGTGTCATTTAATTTCCGCTGCATACTTAGTTTATTGGTGATTTGTTTGTGCTTCCACGTGTTTGCATGTTAAATTGATTAATTAATAACTTGGTTAATTAATTAATTGGTTTAATCACAAGGGGTCATTCAATTTGTGGCCTATCACACTGGATGACCACAAGGCGAGCCATCATTGACCTTGGGGACGAGTAGTAACCATAGGGAGCTCATAAAGTTAAAAATATCACGGAGGGAAGAAAATAGATTTGGCATGAGTTACGAGGAAGGTGAAAGAGAAGAATGTGGAAGCTATCCCCTCTGCATTAAATGCAAGACAACTACTCCTTTGACCGCATTAATGAGGAAATGATCATAAATAGTGGTAGCACGGCTCAAATTGCGAGGTAGAAGCTTACTAGTATGTTCTGGATGAGAAAGAAGTCCTGAGAATGCAATCTCAACCCTCCAAGTGTAGGATTAAGATAATCTATGTGTAAATATAAAAGAAAAATGAAGATCCTTATTAAAGGGATCCAAAAGAGAGAAAGAGGAGATGACTTTTAGAAGAAGAAGAAAAATACTTGTGAAAAAGAAAAAGCAAGACTCATATATAAAAGATCTTCCTTTGGTTGGACCGAGGATCCCTTTTTCTTTATAATTGTGTGATCCTAGTCATTTATTTGGCATTTCTTCTCATTGTGATTAACTTTAACTCATTAAGTAGTCAATATCCTACTCATTCTCTAACAAATTTATTGTGGTGGGCTCATTGGGCCACTGTCTGGTCATTCTTGGGCCGTAGGTCTGTTTGTGCCCTTATACATATAAAGAAAATAAATACTTACTAATCACCACATTTTTATACAGCCTCATCAAGGACAACTTCTTGACTTTGTTGTTAAGGTTACCTACTAACCATCTCTTTTATATGGTTGTATTAATGGTATTAGTAAAAGAGGGTATTTTATACATTGGACATTGCTTTTTAGTTAAAGAGTATTTTTATCTTAGTAGATAGTCTTATTTCATCTTAAAATATATTATCTCAAAGTTATCCCCCAACCTCAATTTTATACTATTTATCTTGATTCTTTAATCATCATTTGAGTTGTTTTTTTAATTGCTGAATAAATATAATTATATTAATGAAAATCTCGGTCCTTTGGCTCTAATTCCTAGACTTAGGCACGATAGATGGTAATTAGCAATAGGTTCATGAAAAGAATAAGAGGTGTTGGAAAGTATAATTCACTTTCTACGTCGTTAAAGACCAAATGAAGGCATTATTTAAAGAGAAAATATGAGATTGAATAATAAATTAAGGGATTAATTGCTAGAAAAATTATTGAGATTAAAGCAATCAATATGCTACTAGCCTTTTGGACTATTGTCCTATAGATGTAGGCCACAAGACCGAAACACATTTGTCAATTTCGAAAATTACAGCCTCTATAATAACTTATGAAAGAACTGTGGCATCCAAATTAAGTTTCACCCCTTACAAAAAAAACTTAATGGCCCATTTGGATTGAAAGAGAAGGAGGGGGAGTATAGTATATTAGATTAGAATAGATTTAAGGTCCGTTTGGATTGAGAGAGAGGGAGGGAGAATATAGTAGAGTAGAGTAGATTTAATACAAAATTAGCTCATTTTTAGCCAACACTACTCTACTCCTCTCTACTCCCCTCCACTCCCCCCCTTCTCCCCTCCATCCAAACAGGCCATAAGTTTCACCCAACCCACAGAGGGTGAAACTTTAATTTATTGATTCACTCAACATACTAAGCATATAGAATGATTAATTAGGAGGAATTGATGATCTTCAAATATATTTCAATTTTATTCTCTCTCTCTCTCTCTCTCTCTCTATATATATATATATATATATATATTTCAATTTACTTCAGCACCATCAGATTCTGTCACAAGTTATTGCTGCAAATAATGTGCGAGCTTTTTTCTCAGATACATACAGTTGGGTTATATTAGGAAGAGTTGGGATAAATAAATAAATAAGTCCATTTTGTACAAGCCAAGTACTTGTAAGTTGTAAAATGTCTTATAATAGAGCAGGAGTTCTTCGTTCTTTGCTAGAATAGAATGTCTGTTGAAGCACTGTGTACAACCAACTAGTCAAAACCATTCTTCTTCTTCTTCTTTTTGCCTTTTGGACGATCAGATATGTGTGGGTCTCAAAGTCTCATACCTTAGGCTACACTGAGATAAGCTGAATAATTAGGATATATAGCCAATTGACATGTTAAATTTCTAGAGAATAATGCATGATTATAAAGTTTGTTTTGTTTTCCATTCAAGGACTCAACGACAATGAAGTGTTCAAATATAATGAAAGCAGAATAATAAAATATAAGGAAGTGCTCAAATAATAGACCCTTGTGAGCAAATTTGTTCAAATATGTATAGAGTTTGGCTCTAAAGTCTAAACATGTTTGGAGTCCAAAACTTGAACCACCAAATATTATCACCAAAACAAGGGAAACAACAAATGAGAAAAACATTATGTCGAGATACGAGTTGAGAGATTCTCACTTACAAGTATAACAACTTGTTAGCAGTTCTATTGCTCATGACTTAGCTACAGTTGATCATTAAAAAAAACAACAACAATAAAATTGGATTTCATTTAAAAGCCATGGCTCGTGAGGAGCATAAAATGCTATAAAGGGTTTTTAGATTCCTTTTTCATTTCTTTAAGTTACAGTGCCTTGTAATTATAGTAACAAAGAGATCGCCTGCAAAGCATGTATCTGATGGTAATCTATCTTTTTAAGTTGATGACTGTTAATCACTGTATAACAAATTAAAGTTGAGGTCAATACCTTTTAGGAGAATTTTATAGACATGTAGATCAATGATAACATGAAGAATTTAAGATCTAAAGCATAAAGTAGAAGTCCATTGGTGTTTCCGCTTTTTTGTCTTCGCTTTATCACTAGACTATATTGCTTTAACTTAATTAGTGACTACCAACTTGGACGATTCAGCCTTAATAGGCAGATGGATTTATCTTTTATGTTTACCCTTTTGCATATGCGATGTGTTTCCCCCAGAGAGAGAGAGAGAGAGAGAGAGAGAGAGAGGTGTAAATGTCGGTTTGAGAACAACTTATTTAATTTTTTACTAAAATTGTACTAATTAAAGTATACTTATACTTAAAAAATCAAGTAAAAAATATAAAGTTTTTAAAAATTGTAAATAAAAGTTAAAAGTAAAAAGGCTGGCTTATAAATGCTTTGTGCGATGAACACTCCACAAGTATAAATGCTTGTGAAGAGTAGGGGACAAGGGCCGAGATTCAAGTTTTCAGGAGAGAGCTTCACACACATATACATTTAGATTAGGCTAGAGTAAAAATTCTATCTTGTATAAAAATAAAAATAAAAAGGCTTATAAGCCGATACTAAATGGACACGAAGTATATAAAAGACTATTTTTAAGTTACAAGAGGTTACAATATAACAATATATATATATATATATATATATATATTAACTTGATTAAATACAAGGTTAAAACTTGGATAATGTGCGAACTGCCTTTGGCATATGTATTGTGTAGATCTAGAAATTTAAGTAAAATATAGGGGAAAAAATCATTTTGAATGGACAAACATGCACAAGATCTTGATATTAAAATATATATATATTTTTTAATAGTTAATCCATTCACTTAAATGTTTCCCTCTTATTCTCCCACGAATTTCTATTTTTTTTTTTTTTATTCATAGATCTTGAGTAGTTATATGGAAAGAAAATTCATCTCAAAATGACAATTTAACATAAATTAATAATATTTGAAAGTTATTGTATGTTAAGGCGACGTAGGTCGCCTCGACAAGAAGTACATAGCTGTAGTGCTGTAGCCAAGCTTTTCATAAAAATTGACAAATTTCTTACCACAAAACTCATTCGAAATAAGCTAAAGCTTTCAATGAATTAATGATTTAAACATGTTAGCAAGACCAAAATTAATTTCGCAAATCAGTCAGTCACGTTTAAAGAGTAGTTAGAGTAATCTTTTTTCTTGATTATTTTTAGACTTATGGGTAGACTGTTCTTAATTAATAAAATTCCTATTAGAAAATAAATATGATTTTATTCTATATCTTTTATCACTTAAAATTAAAGATCATATATACTTTTATACCCTAAAAAAATAATAAATAAAACCCTAAATTTTAAATCTCAATCTTATGTAACAACTTTTAAAGTCAATATATATATATATATATATATATTTTTTTTTTTTTTTAAAAATACAAACTTCCCATATGTAGCAACCAAACTTATAAAATATTCTGTTACAACATCTTTTATTTCTAATAAAATAAATTATTATTCATAACATATACTTTATTCAGTGTACAAACGTGCCCTAAGTATTTATAAGACTAAAGGTTATGGCCACATGGAATATATTTACACCCCTCAGCTATTACATAAGCCCATCTTGTTGTCGTTGCTGTTGTTGTTGTTGTTGTTGTTGTTGTTGTTGCTGCTGTTGCTACAACCTATCTCTTTAGCAGTAATGCACAAAGATGAATTTTTTCCAAAATCGAAATAAAACAATTTTTTTATTTATTTTAAGTTTAATGTAATTTTTCAATTTGAATTTATCTAACATAGAAAGGGATTTTTAAGAAACTAAAATTTATGATTTGAAATTGAGTAAATTGCTGGGTTTAGTGTGTGCTAATTTTTAGAGAAAAAAATGTATGAAATGTGCGTGCGATATATTTAAATAGAGAGTATGCTAATTTTTAGGAAAAAAGTTTTTTTGGTATATATATTTTTTTAATTTTGTTGAATTACGGTTTTAACCCTATTTTTTTATTTTTTAAGAATAAAGATTATTTAATTAGATTAGAGACATTTTTAACACTTTTTTAAAATCATAACTAACTTTCTGAATTCTTTTAATATATAGAAATGGTAGAAATTCACATGAAAAAGAGTGACAATCCAGTTTTCAATAATTTGGACTCGTGTGAGCCCAAATAACAGCAAAGCAAACAAGCTTGGGCCCAAAACCGAGTTTCAAATTTGGGCCTCCTGGACTTGACCTCTGATAAAAAATTCGGCCCGGTCCATTATAACATTTAGAAGACAATAATACACTATCAAACTCAAAACTAGTCCCAGCTGTTTTAAACTATTCACTGCTAGACTTTCCTCTCTTTTGAGCCTACTTGAAGAAGAAGAAAAGAAAAAGAAAAACCTCTATAAAGACACACACAGAAAGAGAAAGGTTTAGCTGTGAAAAAGCAAAAAAAAAAAACGACGTCGTAGAAGCAAGAAGAAGATGTTTAGGAATCAATACGACACGGACGTGACGACATGGAGTCCGACCGGGAGGCTATTCCAGGTGGAGTATTCGATGGAGGCAGTGAAGCAAGGCTCGGCGGCGATAGGGCTGCGATCGAAGACTCACGTGGTTTTGGCCTGTGTCAACAAGGCCAATTCCGAGCTCTCCTCTCACCAGAAGAAGATCTTCAAGGTCGACGACCACATCGGCGTCGCCATCGCCGGACTCACCGCCGACGGCCGTGTTCTCTCCCGGTACATGCGATCTGAGGCCATTAATCACTCCTTCACTTACGAGTCTCCTCTCCCCGTTGGCCGACTCGTCGTTCAGCTCGCCGATAAGGCTCAGGTCCTCATTTCTCTAACCCTAACCCTAATGCTGCCTTTTTTCTTTTCTTTTTTTTCGCTTTCTTTGTGTGTTTTTTACTGTGGTAATTTGTTGAATGCTGATCGTGTAAGATCGTGGAAGCTAGGGTTTTAGCGATTTTGAGTTGTTGTTTATGAGCGATTGGATTATGGAAGCTTTAGGGTTTTGGATTTGGAGTTAGGAGTGAATTTGGTTACTGAGGGAATGCTTAAGATCTTGAATTTGAGTGATATTGGGGATTTAGATTGAGTTTTTGTTAATTTCTTTATATTTTCGTATTGAAAATTTATGGTAAACTTAGTTTTCTGTGTGTGGAAAATGGCTGGTAATCATCATTGTGGAAAGCCCTTTTGATATCCCTTGGAATTCAGCAAGGCTCAATGCTGTGAATGCTTAGTAAAAAGCTTAGATCTTACAACTGCATTGTGCAATTTTGACTAGTTTTCCTATATAATAATTTTTATTAGTGTCCCTGTGATGTTAATTTTTGGTTCTTTTTATACTTCATGTTACAATTTTGTTTTGCAACATTCATTTGAAATGTAGTGATACATAGACATGTCTTGATTGGTATTTCTTAACCCCGAGAGGAATTTAATCTATCTTTTTGCTGGTTAGCTGTGTTTGTATTAAACTGCACTTGAGGTTTGGTGAAGCCAATACAACTCTCTTTTTGTGCCTCCTAATGAAATCAGTCCTTTTCTGGGGACGTGGGTATGTTTTTGATGCCAAGTGTGTTATGCTAAATAGTTAAGACCCCATTTATAGGGATGCTTTTTTTTTTTTTCTTTTTTCCACTTCGTTGATGTAGTGACATTGAAATACATTGGTTTGTGAAAATCTTGAGGGTTTAAATATCATCTGCTGCTTGGCATTTAAAATCCTACCTTCAAGCATGCGTTTAAGTTTGTCTTACCTTATGAGTAACTCACATTCTATTTGAATTAAAGATGTAGGTGAGTCATATATTTGATATTATTGATTTAGCCACTTTCAACTAGCATCTGAAACTGGTTTTAATCTAAGACTTGTTGACTGTACTCATAAAAAATGTATGGTATCCTAGAATTTAATAATTTTGAATGCTTAAAAATGCTAAACGGGCTGGACTTATTTTTCTTTGTTAGTTCTAAGGGTCAGACTCAAATGTATTGAAAATGTCTAGGCTGGCTGGATTTGGTGTAATATTTTCATTTCTCACATACATATACTTAATTTTGACATATTCATAAGCTGGTGAACGTATTCTACAAGGGGCCAACCCATTTTATGGAAATGAATTGACTGAATTTTTATAAGTAATTATTTTATTATATTTTTGAAATATGAGTAAATTTCACGAGTACCTCCTTGTTGCAGTCCCCATCCAATAAGAGATTTTCACATCAGCTTTTATTTAAATCTTAATACATCCTGCAACACCTAATAACATCTCAATAAACTCCTAGTTGGGTTGGATTTTTAGATAGGTTTTAGAAATGATTGGATGTGATTGTGCCTATTCTTTAATATGTAATATGATGATGTGGCATGTTGGGATTGGAGGGTGTAAAACTTGGTTTTATGACACTCTTTATAGAATTTAATCTCTTGGAAACTACATTGGGTCTTAGTGGATTTTGGGCTCTCAGTTATTCAGATTGACCAAACCAGGTTAAAATTTCCTCAGTTCTGATTTTAACTGTTAATTTTATTCTTGATTTCGTAATGCTGTGTGTTACCAAGTCTAAAACAACAAGAGATACATAAGAGAATAGGCTTGAAATTTAAGGATGTCATTATAATGATTTGTGAATGCCAATGGTCAAAGAATATGATAGTGGGATTTAAGACTTCTTTTTGGGGATTCCAAATTCTCTACATCTACGTCTTTCTCAAATTTTGAATTATTTCTGCTTCTTTATGATGAATTAATCAGAATTGGACCCTCTCCAAAAGAAGTCTTAAATTGCAATGGAGCGGGTCCGTCATGGCTAGGGTCTATTTAAAATGATTCCATGGATCAGAACATGCCACATCATTTAAAATGTGTAGTATATGTCATCTTGCTTAAAAGGCTAAAACTAACAGTGTTAAAACTAAATATTGTTGACTAGAGAGAGAGAGAGAGAGAGGAGTAGCAGCAGAAGAAGGGATGGTGCTACAGGAAGACAAAGACCCAGATTGGCTGAACAATTTTCATTCAAAGTAAATAAGAAGAAGAAGGGATGGTTTAAGACCACCATTGAGCTGACCACAGCTGCTGCCAGGTGATCAATGAACAAAACCCCAACTTGGTTCTTAATCTTGTCCCAATTCATCCACCTGAAAAACGCCCAAATTGGACTCCTTAGGGTTTTCACCTTCTGGAAATGAATAATCACTTTGTGCTCAAATTCAAACCCATTCTTCCACCATGCAAGTGTTTCATCTTTTGTACTTATACACCACGAGATTCAATCTTGTGTGAAGTGTGAACAACCTCCATGGCCTTTTTTATCAGCTTTGGTCTTAATGGATAATCTGAAATTAAGTTGGAAGCCCAAATCACCATAGACCAGAGTGGGGTAAAACATCTGCTTGTTTAGTTTTAAATGAGGTGGCACATTCCAAGTGAGGGCTTCATTTTAAGTTGATTTTAGCCATAAAATTGACCTTCTCCATTTTACAATGAAATGGAGAGGTTCCAAATCTGAATTAATGATGTTATACATTTTTAACTAATAAAGGGGAGTTCTTTTTGGATGAAGTATTTTCTTCTTGTCGTGATTGACTAAAAACCCCTATCATTGTTTTTGCAAGGATTATTTGGGAAGAATCAAATTTATAAATGATCTTTAACAGGTAGATAAATACAGCTACTAATTATGAGGCTTTCGTATTGTATTTATTTATTTAGGTTGTACTTCATATAGGATGTGATGCTGATGGGGTTAAAGAATGAATAACTACAAACTGACCTCTGAAAAGTTGTTTGTAAGGATTTTTTTTCCCCCTAATTTTTAATTTTTAGAATTTGGGCACATCAGCTATTGAAGGCAAGAGCTGTATTGAAATGACCATACCTTAACAATTTTTCCTGTAAGTGAATGATTGAGGACCGAAAAAGATTTGATCATCAGACACTATTGGAGTGATTTAGGTTCTGTTCAGCTTTTAATTGTTAAATTCTAATCAAACTAGAATAATCTGAAAAGGTAATAGCCAGTAATATGTTCCAGGCATGTTCTGAGTAATAATATAAATGGGATTTAAAGAGTAACTTTAGGTGAACATCAAGAAGCAGGCATTGTAAGGTTTTCGTTTCTCTTTATTGGTAGTATGTGAATTTTCATTTCTCTCTTTCCTTTTATGGCTCCATTTTGGAAATGCCCATCTCTTTCCTCTTATTCATTTGTGGAAGCTTCTGTATTTTTTCCCCCCTCTCTATTCTCTTAGCTGATTACTTCTGCTTCTATTTCATGTCCTGGGTACAGCATCTTTGTTCTTAGAGTAGGGGGATGTGTTCATACAGCTTAAAGAATATTATGCAATCATGATTTTCTTTTGGTGATTTTGATAATTCTTGGTATTAAACACCATGTCTTGTCTTATGTCTTAATTTGTTTTGCTGGAAGTATGGTGCTTCTATTGCAAATACTATATGTGTGTATGCTTATGGTATCAGACTATCAGTATTTGATGAGATCTCTAGACTCACATACATGCACATGTGAAAACACATACACCTTCATGTGTTTACAGAGTTATCTTTTGATTGCAAGATCAGCTTTTATTCAGCATGATAGATTTTCAGCAAATACAAGAAAATTTGTGGAATGTTCAAACTTAAGAACTACTTATAATTTATTAGGCTTTAGAGCTCATATTCTATATGGACTAATTCCACCATTTTAAGAGTGGATGGCTTCAAATTGATGGGGAAAATTGAAATAGTTGGCAAATTTTGCTTCCCAATGATGGTAATGTTCAAGGTGATTCTTTGCCTAATGATTTGATCCCTCATAATCTAAATTATCTTCACATGCATGTTACTGAGCTTTTTGAACTGAGTTAAAGTTATTGGCAACAAATCTTAATCTGATGTTATAAATATCAGGTTAACATTATTACTAAAATTCTTTCAGATATTGGCATATATTTCAGTTGGTTTGGGGTTTGGAATCTGGGCCTAAGGGCTATATTTTGTTTTCAAGTGAATTTTAATGTTCTGTTTAGTCTTGCAAAACCCAAACTACTTTTGGGTTTTACTTGTTTTAAGGGAAAACGATCTTTATGGGGTCTCCTCATGTATTTACCTCATAAATGAACTATATATTGTTGTAATTATAAATAAAAACTTGATAACATGCTTTGGCCATTTTTAGGCCAACTTAGAATTTAAAAAAAGGGGGAGAAAAAGAAAAGAAAAGAAGTGATTGTATGTACTACGTGTTCTCTGTGTGTAATGGCATGAAAAAGAAAATTCATGCTTCCATGCCTTCTGCAAGAGAAGCTATTCCTCTTTGTAACTATAACATGCTTTGGGGTGGCAGGTTTGCACACAACGTTCATGGAAACGGCCCTATGGTGTTGGTCTTCTGGTAGGCGGCTTAGATGAATCTGGTGCTCATCTTTATTACAACTGCCCTAGTGGTAACTACTTTGAGTACCAGGCCTTTGCCATTGGATCTCGTTCACAAGCTGCAAAGACATATTTGGAACGCAGGTTTGAGAACTTCACGAACTCTTCACGGGAAGATCTGATCAAGGATGCGCTTATTGCAACAAGGGAAACCTTACAAGGAGAGAAGCTCAAGAGCTCCATATGCACAGTTTCTGTGGTGGGAGTTGGAGAGCCGTTCCATATATTGGATCAAGAAACTGTACAACAATTGATAGACACATTTGAGCTTGTGACGGAGGAAGAGCCTCCTGCTCCTGAACCTGCTTCTGAACCAGCTGCTGCTGATCAGGGCGGGGCAGAACAGGGTGCTGGTGCTGAGCAGGGTGCCGCACCTGATGAAGGTGTGGCTCCAATGGATATTTAGGATGCAAGGACTAGCCATGGTCTCTGTATTGGTGTCTTCAGATGTTGTTTTCTGCCATGTGTTTGCAGAAATGAGTATGGCACCAATGAAGACCTCAGTTTCTTCCTCATTTTTTTTTCTTTTTTTTTCTTTTTGGCATGCTTGCTATTACCTCATTAGTGCAAATGACTGGCACTGGTGAACCTAGATTTACATTTGACGTTTATACTTGAGATAAATTATGAACTTTGTGGTTATGTTTCTACCGTCAAGTGTCATGATATTCAGGTATTCAGCATGTCAGGAGGCTTGGCTATGTTTGTTTTTAACCCTGCCCCTCTCCAGGCTGTGGGTTGAAAGTATTCAGAATACTTTGTGTACTACACCCTCTTCTCGAATGTATAAAGGTAGGTTTCATTTGTGGATTCTGCATTCTGCATATGAGACCTACATTTATGTGCATATGAGACCTACATTTATGTGAAACAGAGGTGCAGTGTACTCTATGGAATAGTTTCACTTTTTTTTTCTTTTTCTTTTTCGTTTTAGTTGGTCTTATCTCTTACTTTTTCCTTTGCCTTCCACAATTTGTCACCATCTAGACTTGAACAAGAAGTTTAGAATTATTCATTTTATTTTATTTTAACACGAGTTAAACTCAAGCTCATAACCTTAACTCTTACCTTTTCCTTTGCCTTCCACAATTTGTCACCATATAGACTTGAACAAGAAGTTTAGAATTAATCAATTATTTTTATTTTTAACACGAGTTAAACTCAAGCTCGTCACCTTAACTCAAGCTTATATCACCAAATTAAACTATATGTTTATGTGTAATTTATTTTATATTGTTTATGTCATTGACTTGATTAATTTATTACTTTTTTATATATAGTAAACACCGGACCATGATTAAAATTATTTTTCTTTCTCAAAAAAATATGTTAATAATAAATAATTAAACTATATATAAAATTATATTATTTGAGTTAACTAAATATAAATATTTTTGTTTATGAACTTATAAAAAATTGGATTAACTGATCTTATATAGTTAAAAATTATACTAGAAATTAAAATTATATATGTGTGTGTATAAATATAAATTAGTGATAAATCACCAATAATAATTGAATATCTTATGCATATATTTCATACATATAAACATCTAGTATTATATAAACTTCATTTTGACCGAAGAATATATATAAACTCAAATTGAGTCACCTGTTTATGAGATTATTTATAAAAATATTACTTTATTTAAGCTTAACTTATTTAATAGTCAAGTCTAAACTTAAAGTTGTGTTTGACTTTATTTTTTAAATAAGCACAAACAAATATTTTCTTGAGTTGAATTCAAATTTGCTCGATTCATTTGCAACCTATCACCATATTTTCTTTACTCTGTTTGAGTTTAACTCATTTAATAGTTAAGTCTAAACTTGAAGTTGCGTTTGACCTTATTTGTTAAATAAACAAAAACAAATATTTTCTTGAGTTGAATTCAAATTTGCTTGGTTTATTTACAACCTGTTTGACTTTATTTGTTAAATAAACATAAACAAATATTTTCTCGAGTCGAATTCAAATTTGCTTGGTTCATTTACAACCTATCAGCGAATTCAAATTTACTTGGTTCATTTATAACCTATCACCGTATTTTCTTTTGTTTGGTTCTTGGGTGTTAGTTATGTTTTCAAATTTGCTTGGTTCATTTACAATCTATCACCGTATTTGCTTTTGTTTTTGTTTGCTTCTTGGGTGTGTGTTGTGTTTTCAATTAGAGGGTTTACCCATCGGAGAGTTAAAACTCCAGAGGATTGGATTAAACCAATTATAAGAGTTACATTCCCTAAAAATGGAAATCGGGATCTAAGATCTCTGGGATATGCAATTGACTTTTGACTTTTTTGGGGAGCAAGAGAAGCAATTTAATAGTGATTACATCTCCATGAGCTGCTGAACTCAATGCAGTTAGAAAAATGCTCGCACAGACTCACATCTAAGCTTGTTTAGAATTCATTGCCGCATGATTCCCAAATCCCACAAATCGTTGATCATTGTTAAAGTATCACAATCCAAACAGTAATATCTGGGGCCTGGGCTGGATTTTATAAACTTAATTAACTGATTATCACATACATTGCTCCTTGCTATTAATTCACATGAGATAATAGGCCACACAGATTTAAAAGCCTCAAGAAAAGGGGTTAAAATTAAATTTAGAGATTTTTATTTCCGGTAGTAAACTAATTTAGTGACTCAACATTTTAATCATCAGTATTTCCGTGGGAAAATAATCGTGTAAGCATTAGTCAAGCCACCCTCAAAAAGCAACAAAAAAGAAAAAAAAAGGAAAAAAAAGAAAAGAAGCTGCAGCTTGCCTAGAAAGGATAAATTAAATAACAATTAGAAAAAAGAACAACCACTAATGTAATTTGGGGAGAGATCATTTGTGGATATCAGGCACAGGGAGGCCCTTGATCTGCATCTGCTTGTACATCCATTGCAAGTTCTCCAGGGTCACTTCACCTCCAAGAGAGCGGATAACAGATCCACCACTACATGAGCCAACTTTGCAGCATTCCTCCAGAGATAACCCTTTTACCAATCCATATATAAACCCACTTGCAAATAGATCACCTGCTCCAGTGGCATCAATTGCCTTTGACTCCCCGATGGCCGGAACTTGTACAATCTGACAGTAAAATTTTATACATAATATTAATCATCCATATGAAACTTTGTATTTAGAGTACACCTTTTTTATTATTAGTTTTGGTGCTAAGACTTATATTTTTTATAAGGCACGCTTTAACAAAGCTTTTAAAAGCTTAAAGTGTCCTCCAATGTACGGATGCGCAAAAGAATAAAAAATAAATAAAGAAAAGGAAATCATACGAGTGATTGTATATATGGGGATGTTGAAATTTTCAAGGACAGGCATCCATCAAGCCATAAGTCATAGAACAATTTGATGGGGGGTTATTTGAAAATTAAGCTATGTAGTGTACATAGCTTAATTTTTTATAGAGTATTCAAATCCTCAAATTTCTAATGCAGCATCTTACTAACCTCTTTGCCATGCTTAGCAATGCATCCATTAGGGCCTAATGTCACCACAGCCCATTGGCAGTGTTTGGCCAGAAATTCAAGCGCAACTTCAGGATTAGCATTTTGTTCACCCCTACAAAAATTGTAGGAGAAATTTACACCACCTACTGGAGAATTGTAAATATTCTAAGAGAAGAAAAAAATGGTTAACAAATGAAGAGTCTGGAAGATTGACTATTTTATCAAAAACTATCTTAACATGCTAACTTTATAAAGAGATTACAGTCACCTTAGCAGCTCTGTTGCTTCATCCTCATTGGCAAAGCAGAGGTCTATGTCCCCTGACTCAAGTAACTCTAGAAGAGGTTTTTTAAAGTTCCGAACCATCTGTCCACATTTAAAGACTGTATAAGATAATACAATTGTCCTGAAAATTTTTGGCATAGAAAAACACAATAAGAGAGGGCAGGGGGGTGGGGAAGAAAAGGGAGAAAAAGAAGATCAGAATGTATATCACTGCATGCATCAATCATACTTGAGATATGAACTTAGTCAATTCCATGCATGAAGTGATTCTTGCAATCAATATTCGGTGTTATAAAAATTTGTTTCAATTATTCCTTCTGGTGATAACATCATTTTCAGTCACAAAATAATCCACTTAAAACATTGCCTTTTGTGATGTTGGAACTCAGATATTGAAAACCAAACTAAAATAATTTGAAATTAGATGTATAAAATATACCTCAAAACTGGCCAAATCCATCGACACAAACAGACCTTCCTGTTTGGCAATCTTTATAGCTGCTTGAATAACTTCCACATTGAATATCCCAAATCTCAACAACAACCACTGCCCAAAAAAAAAAAAAAAAAAAAAAAAAAAGAAGAGAAGAAGAAAAAGAAAAAAAGCATTAGCAATAAAATTTATAGAAAGTCTCAACATATCACCAACATATTATCTAAGGAACAGGACAAAAGAACCAACAGAGCTAGTTTGTGGAAGGAATGACATTATCTATATTACAAGGAGTTATTTACAGATAAGAAACAATAGTATCTGTACTGTTATACACTATAGCTGGGGTATAAATTTAGTCAACTATTCTATGAGTGAATAAAGTATGAACTATTATTATACGAAGAATAACAGCAACAATGTAGGGAAAAAACAAAAAGAAAGAGAAAAATGCTATTGGAATGGAATCTGGTTCTTATTCTAGAGGGAGATTCAGATGCCTAACCTTGGAGCCCTTGAAATCGTCTCTGGTCAAGTCATCCGCCTGAAAGAAAATAAAGATCACAAGTGTTATTATTTTATATTAGCATAGGGGTATTCTTGTAATTTTCCATATAACTTTAATATTATATTCGCTAAAGGCAAGGGACCGACTGATAAATTCCTAAACCTTTTTCTCAAAAAAATCTCTCTCTCTCTCTCTCTCTCTCTCTCTCTTTTAACTCCAATACCTCATATTTACAACTTAACTATAAACTTAAATATTAAGAAGTCCTTCAAATTTGAGAGAAACTGTTTTATCTTAAAATGGAAATAGACATATCGACACACCCTGAGACATATGCATACAGAGATATGTAAAGAAGCATTCACATGAATGCTTGTAGCTTATCTCATTAAGAAGCCTATGTTAATCCTTAAAATTTTGGGACATAACATAGTGTAACATGTACACACGCACCCAAAAAAGAAAAAAGAAAAAAAAAGCACGGCACCTGAACTTTCACAGCACTGGAGAGACATGGCCGCATGGTACGGTTGCCCAATTCATCAACCAAGCAAACACACTTGCGCCATACAAATATACATAACAAAAGTTTCAGCATCTAACATTAAGGAGAAGAAAAAAAAAAATTTAAACTTGACAGAATTAGAAACTCGAAGCTCACCTGACCTGTGGGTCCATTCTTCATCCTCAACCTGGAGAGGTTCACACCATTAGAGCTCATGTTACTCACAAACAATTGACCTTGCTCGTTATCCCCATATGCCCCAATTATTCCACACGACACTCCAAAGCCCGCACTTAGTCCCCTAACAGTATTGGCAATACTTCCCCCGGCCAACATCTTCATCACCAACTGATCATCACTCTTTATAATCAATTCTTCGTTAGGCGACCCCTTAATATGGGTTTTCACCCTACTCAATATCAGCTCAAGCTCATCAATTGCAACCTAAAGACATAATAATTAGATAAGATATAAAGCTTTAAAGTACAAACAATTTATCAAAATCTTGTACACACAAAAACCACAATTTTACCCAAGTTGTTATGGTATTAATCAACTAAATTAAAACCACATAAACAAAGAGTGACAACTGAGACCCAATAATCCTGATATTTCAGAGCCTGCAGATTAGCACAGAAAACTTGAAAATTGAGCAAATTGAAGCGAAGAAATATTTAAGATAAAGAGAGAGAGAGAGAGAGAGAGAGAGAGTACGGGAAGAGAGCCACCGCGGTCGCCGGGGACTTGATCGAGCAAGGACCAATCGACGCGAGCCACGTGGTCAATGAGGGCGGCGGGTTGGAGGCCGAGGACGAGAGGAGGAGCAGGAGCGGTGGCCTCATTATTGTTGTGGTTGTGGTTGTGGTTGTGGTTGTTGAGGAAGGGTTGTGCTCCCATTTTTTAGACCAACCAAACCAAAAGTGTTGGTGTTCTTAGTGTTGTTATCGCCCCACCTCGTCCTCTTTCACTCTCACATTGCTTCTATTATATAGAGAGACTTGTTAGTTGTTTACTTTGCAGAAGCACCAAACTTGTGCTTCTTTCTCATTTTAATTAAAGTAGAATTTTAAATTTCTTTAATTAAATTATATTAATAATTTATAAATCACAAAAAAAAAAAAAAAAACTTTTTATAATAGAATTTTAGTCAAATTGTAATTTTGTATTTCTTAAAACTTAGGTGTTTTAATAATTAATAAATTACTATATCTATGTGTAACGGTAGGGTTTTGCTTACTTCCAATACTTTTTTAATTGGACATGTCATCTTGTTTTAAATATATAATGAAGTAGTAGTAGGTTTTAATCTCCACATTTTATTTAATTAGTGGATGATGTGGCAATCCCTTATTAAAACAAAAGGAGATTCATTTTTTTTTTTTTTTTAGAAGACAAAGGAGATTCATTTTTAAAAAGTACTGGAAGTAAGCCAAACTCTAACTATAGCATTTTGTTACTGATTCTAATATGGGCCCCCATTGATTATAAAATACGGAGTACTAATAATATGAGCTCATCTCATACATCACTTTCTCGTGTCCCCTAAGATTTGTTGTGGAGTAGCATTATTATTTTGATAAGATTTAGTTTGAAATAAAATGGGAAATGCTAACGTAGATTCTAAAGGCATTTGTTTAAGAACTATTTTTAAAAATATTTTATGACAAAATGATAAAACAATTAATTTTATTGACAGTTTTTTTTTTTTTTTTTTTTTTTATCATAAAATTGGTTTCAAAACTTTCTTAATACGGTTTATTAACAATTTCCCTAAGGGCATCTGTTAACAGAAAATTCTTAGATACTCTTAGAGCATGGAGAAATGATACTTCCTCCTCTCATATTTTTGGTGTGATCCTATCATGAATTTAATAAATAGACTATACTATAAATGTGAAAGTAAAGAGCATTATTTTCTATCCGAGTATACCTAAGAATTACTCTACGACAACATAGCCCATATAAAATAAACTAAAGAAGACAAATGATTGTGAATAACGCCTTTTTTATATTTTATCCCCTGGCCCAAGGGAGCACCTTGTAAGGCTATGAGAGACTTTGGTCCGGTCGTGTTGCACGGCAGCATTGGCTTTAGTTTAGAAGGTTAATGTATTTTTTACAGTAATAGGATGCTTATTATAATATTATTCCTCATCTGATTTTTATGAAAAACCCTGTGCCATATTTATTATGATAATTATTTTCAATAGATATTTGTCATGATAACTAATAGATTTAGTATTTATTATGATATTTACTAATATATAATTGTAAGGACCATATTTGAGTCTCAAGCCCAATGGGTGGATGGATTTAGACCAAAAAAGTCCAAAACAATAAATTTGTAGAGAATGAGTTGGAAAACTAGGTTTTAATGAATCAGAAAAACACTGAAGTAGATTTAGATGACAAGAAGATATAAAAAGACAGGTTTATGTTGATGAAAATCGTTCTCAGCAAAATCTGAAGAGATATGTTCTTATATATTTCTTTCAGGTTTGATTACAAAGTCAGTTTTTAATGCTACAGTATTTTTCTCTTTGTTTTCGATCCCTCTCTCCCACTGTCTCTCTTTTCTTTTGTACTCTCTTTTTCTCCACCCTTTTCCCTTCACGTGTAGGCCAGATGTTTGGTCTTGATACTTGTCCCATCAGCCTCTTCCATAAGTCTTCATGTAGTAGTTGTAAGATTGAAAACCACTGTTTAGGTATCACATCCACATTAATGCGGTGGTAGTAGCTTTCTCCTAGATATATTAGGACTTCCCCCTGTCCTATGTCTCTGTAATGCTTATCCATATTAACAGAACTTCCTGAAACGTTCATTTGAACGGAAGACTACCTCTCCTGACCTCAGCTTCTATTAGCCAAGGAGACATTCATCCTCGGCCCACCTTCCTAGGCAATTATGACCAAAACTAATTTCTTTATTCACTAACACAGTTTCTTCTGACCAAGATTTCCCCTTCTTGGACAACCTTTCATCCTCGGCTTGTGCCCAAAATGTAAATAGTTAATGAACCTCTGGGCCCAATACCTCTACAATAATCATAGTAATTATTAGTAGATATTTATTATAATTGTGATTGTATATGAAACTATGTATTCTATGAATAGAAATAATTTATCTCAATTTTTGTGTTTTACTTTATATTTTATCAATTATGATACACTAGCATGTAACCCATACAAACCCATGGATGTATTTAAAATAAAAAATTATTATAAAAATATAAATAATTAGTCAAATTATTTTTTAAAAAATAGCATGTAACACAACGTATAGATACATTTAAAATTAAACATAATTTTTATCATAAAATATAAATAATTAGTCAATTTTTTATAAAAGTAAACAAAATTAGTCACATATTAAAATTCATACCTAAATTTAATACTACTTATATTAATTTTTTTTTTCTAATTTTTAATAAGACAGAACGTGTGATGATCTTTGTTATGAGTGTACCACTACTACACATGTGTAGTAATGGTACACCCATGCTTGTGTCAAGCACTTATAAAGCATGAGTGGGGCGCGTTTCTTGCCGATGTGGGACTAAGTCTAAGTGCAATGCTTGCTTGCCCACGTCGCTTGAAAACAAAACCGTACGGGCTTGGCTCTTCAAAGCGGACAAAGAACTTGTACGAAAAATCTCCCTACATATATATATATATATATAGATTGGTATGTCATGTGTGATTTTCCCCCACCTTTTAAACTTGGAGTAATTTATAAGAAAAGTTAAAAGAATATGTGACAAGTTATGATTAACATACTATGATGGTTTAAGTATAGAATAGAATTATGGGTTCCAATTAACTCTACTAGTAAAGATTCTTATTTTCGAATAAGAGATTTGAGGTTCAATCCCTGCCTACACAAAAAATCAATTGATGTTTGGATATAATGATAAAGAGCAATAATTAGAAGCTAATACCACATGTTAAAAGATTAATCCTAGTACCACATAAAATGTTACAATTTTTATCATAATTATCTTACGTGGTAGACTGTAATTAATTGTCTATCACTTTCATATGAACTCACTATTTTTTTCTTCATGATAATTATAGCAAAAAATATCTATATATGTGCCGAAAATTAAAGTGGAATGGTGATTTTAGACTATAGCCGTATACTTCCAAGGGGACGCTCCAAATATTCGCGAACCCGACAAGATAGACAAATTTTCGGCCTAGGATTGCTTTGCTATTCTTTGATTTCTTCTAGCCTTTAGGCAAAATAATTTTTGTGCATTCACTCATTGTCTCGGGAACGTTGTTAGGGGTATCATTAGCTTTAGCACTAAAGTTTTCCAATTTCTCTAAAATATTATTAGTAGATCACAATTTATAGAGTTTCATAGCTACTGCATAGCTCAGGCATTTACCAGTTACCACATCTTCTCACATGATTTATAGCTTAAAGCTTCAACCACTACCCTATGGTCCCTATCTATTGTTTATATATAAATGGCAAGTAACATGCAACCCATGATTTTAAATGCAGGCATGATTCCATATTATAATACAAAGAGATTATGATAATCAATATAAATAGAAAGTTCATGCTCATTTTTTGTTAAATGGTGGTTGACCCAAAAACAAGTGAGTGTGTGTTTGTATAAACAGTTGAAAAACTGAGTTTTGAGTATAAAATGAGCATTTGTAAAAAAGTTATGAAAAGTTTATGGTTGCAAAACAAAATTAGGATTTTAAAAGAACTTATTTAATCTCTCGAAACGCCTAACCAAGCGGACCCCTAGTAACCATCGAGATTCTATGCCTTGGATGGTTGGATCCAAAAGTAATTCCAAAATGAGGTTGGAATGATCATCAGAATTCAGAAAGCATCAATTTCATCAAATTAAAACATAGAAAAAGTACAACTAATTAACGAAGACAGCTTGGGCCAAAAAACAAAAAAGAGAGGATATAGATAATTAGATATACGAGTGAGAGTGTACAAAAACCCAAAAGAAACCAGACTTTCGGTTATGGATTTTTTTAGATATGGATGATTGGTGTGACAAGTTTTTGTTTCTCTCAACAAGAACCGCAGCTGAAATCACGGAGGACTATGTTTTTAGCTTTCTAAGATTCCGATCTCTCTGCAATTATTGCACAAAAGTTCTGATAATGGAGTTTATTTATACTATTTCTAAGCTACCCCAGTGTTATTTATTTTAGGTCCTTGTTGGTTGGAAAAACTTGTACTCACGCTACATTGACTCTACAGTACTTTTCTGTATTCAGTGCAGCACTCTTCCACTGGATAAATCTAAAAAACCAAGCAAGTGTGCATTAAATATATATATACAATGAAAAGTGAAAACATGGGGAAGTAGATACTGTGCATAATTTTGTGGATCCTCATTGGACATGCCTGTAGAGATAAAATTCAAATCAGATAGAGCTTAGACATGGTCTCCTGTGAAAGCACGAATTCTCCTGTTGGATTAGTTTGCATAAATTTCAAGTAGCAACCCTTTTATTTTTCCTGTGTTGAAAGAACTCTTAAGGATCATTTTTTTGGGTACATGAACTCTTAAGATCTTAGCATGCAGAACTTGTTTAACTTCTAGCCCCAAGCATGCATGACCATTTTGTTTTATATATAATAAACTTGGGCCATTTGCCCACTCGGAAGAAAAGCCCAAGATGTTCATTTGCGTCACTAGGGATTGAGATTTGATGTTGTAGGGTCAGTTTTTGTAACCCAAGCCCAAAAAGTGTGGATTATAAGCTTAATGAACCAAAAACAATGAATTTGTAGAGAGTGGGTGAAAGAGCTAGGCTGATTGTGAATTTAGCAACTGTTAACTATGGTATTAAGGGATAAACTGACGTAAAAACACACTTAAAAGCTCAACAAATTGATGTCCGAAGAGGTATATTATTGAATGAAAGGTGAATACAGTTATTAGAGCTACAGTAAACTTGTTCTCTTCTTCTTTTCCCTTTGTTCCGATCCCCCCTTATCAGAGTCATCTTCCCTTTATATAGCATCCTTCTCCATCACCTTCATCGTCCACTTGTTCTTCATCTAAGTATCCACTTGAGTATATGTCACGTCAGGTCTCCTCTTTAGCTTTCTGTGAGTGGTAGTAGCTGAGATTACACTGTTCAGGGGTCTTCTTCACATTAATGCGGCCAGAAAAGCAGCTGCAGTGCATTTAATGTGGTGGTAGCAGTTTTTCCTTTTAGATATTTCTCTGTTCTTATCATCTCCAGGCATGCCCAAAGCTTATCCTTATCATTGAAGTTGTCAGAAAGATCACTCGGACCTTCCAGATATTTGCTAGATCAAGACCATTTGTATCCGATGAGAATGCCCTCTTGGGACCACTGGTGATCTCTTCGGACCATACTCCTCCATTTCCTGGTATCTCTCTTCCACATGGACTCCTTCTCAACCACTTTCTTCTCTTTGGACACACAGTAGTCTTCAAATAGGGCCCTAGGCCCAATACGTAATGTTGGGCTTTTACGCCCACAGATGCAATAGCACTTTTGATGCCTAAGATTGAAAGTTAAAAACTTTTTAAAATTTTCAAACTATTTTATGATTTTACCTTCTCAACTTTTTCCTCTCACAATTGCATAGTGCAATAGTCCTAACTAGCTATTGCACCTGATCTGATCTGGATCCCATTGTCAGTGCAATTTTACTTATCCCCAAAGGCACCATCCAACCATTTTCCCACATTGCAAGAAACTACAAACGGACAAGCAACTGATACCAGAGGTTTAATCTGGTTCAATGATATGGGCCAAAAGATGACTGTATTTTATTTTTAATTTATTCCACATATGACACGTGAAATTTGTCCATCTTCCTTCTATAAAGGATATTTCTTAAGGAATAGACAGACATTGACATCGTTGAAAAGAAACAAACAGATAGCAGAACAAACCGCTAATTAACGACAAGAAGAACACGAAAGTAAAGACAAAAGATTAGATGTATTCCAGAAAAATTTGAGGTAACAAACAGAATGTTTCTTTCAGCCGACTCCTGAGCCTAATCCAGTTTCAAAATCTTAAACTTCACATAGATAAGAAAAGGCCATCATTCTGTCTCATCATTTCATTCTTCCCATTTCTATCAGACAACAAAATAAGGCTACAATTGTCACCAAAGATGTTTTTGTCATCCCTAGAATAGTTTACTCACCTTTACTCAATTGTTCTATACGTAACCCATTTCCAATTTGACATTTTTTTTTTGATAAGTCAATTTGACAGTATCTAATGTTCATCTATTCAAACTATTCTTTTTTGTAAGTTAAAAATTCAAACCTAAGACCTATTGTAAACCCACTTCGCTGCTTCTCCATCTTTAGCAGAATATGGATTCATCTTTTCAGACAATCAAACTAAAGATTAGTCCCCAAAACCTAATTCACTATGGTTGGCAAAGTTTGAACCACTCTCTACTTTAACTGTATATAATTTAGCCTTTCAAAACACAATCTAGCATGACTTATAATTAGAATCTGCAAGCCCGCACTTGGAAAACTACTCAGGGTAACAACCAATGCTAAGGCTGCATGTAATTGAAAATTATGACTACTATCAAAAGAGTACTGGCAAAAATATGTTGACTGCAAGGAGAAAATATTCTCACATCATGTTCTAGAATGATTGGACATTTATAACTACATCCAATAAATCAAATCAAAAACAGGTACCTTAAACACAAGGAAAACAAAGCATCAACATACTTGCTGCTTATGGCATCAGTATCACTCGAAACAGCAAATAGAGATTCAAAAAATCTGCAGGAGGACTCGAGCCATAATTCTACCCTAAGATGTGTCTGGTATTATTGGGAAAGAAATTAATCTCTTTTCCATGTATTTGCTCATAACAACAGATGTTCCTTGATGTTGTATTTCAATATCTGAACTGAAGAAAAACTTACTAAAATCTCAATTTTGCGAAGGCTTTGGTGCTTTATCTGGTAGGATATTATCTGGGAGAATAAGTTCAGGGGGAGTTTCACGAACAACACCCAGCATAGAGTCATAGTCCTCATCCCGACGAGCAAACTTCTTGCGGAGAAGCTTCTCAAGCTCGATCTCATCAAAAGGCTTTGCATTCTCAGCTGCATGGACCTGTGCAAGGTTTGTATAATTGGTGGCTGACTGGGAAATGAAGGCTATCTCTTCGTCAGTGAGCTTTCTCAGGAACTTTGCTGGATTGCCTCCCCATACCTGTGATTTGCATTTTATATATATCAAATAAGCATTCACTAATCATCTGTCAAAGCTAAGTGTCGGTTCCTAATCTAACATTTGAGAGCTGTTCACACACCAGAATGGACTAAATTGGCCTTACAGTGTTATATATCAAATCCAACATCCCAACTAGGGAATCCTTAAGGAAGAATTTTGGGACTGAAGGCACAAGACAGAAGTCTCTCTCTCATCTCTCTGAGAGAGAGAGAGAGAGAGAGCAACAAAAGAAATTAAAGGATTAAGAACCCTTACATAACAGAAGTTCATAAAACCTAAGAAACCTCGAGAATCCCCTGTATTTTTAGATTCTCACACCATTGCTGTGCTTTTGAATATTAAAACTATAACATTATTTGGGTTATTATTCCAATGTCACTTGCTAGTACAAAGCCCATACCTGCTCATCATTCAAAAATTTACTGATTAGTTGCTGTTACATTCTGAACAGTCTAAGCATGGACTCACCATCCTATTTATTCTCTTACCATTGATCAAGAATGGGACCATATTTGACACTTCAGCATTAAATTTTTAAATCCTTCTCAGTTACTTCATGCATGCTTGCATAGGACAGAAAAACTCCCTTTCAAATAAATTGATAGACTCACAGGATAGAGTATCTGCAAACATACCTCGCCAGCAGGGATCCTTGTATTCTGTCTCACAAGGGCTCCAGCAGCAACCATAGCATTTTTCTCTACAAAGACGCCATCAAGGAGTGTTGCTCCCATGCCAACAAAGGCCTCATCCTCAACGGTACAGCCATGTAAAACAGCACTATGACCTGCCCAGTTCAAATTTCCAAGTTAACCCAGAAAAGAATGCAAACAAAATCCAGTAAAATAATTTTCAAATCATGCATATCATGGCCGGCCATACCACTCACCTACAGTAACATTGTCTCCAATAATAGTAGGGAGGACCTTCCCGCTTAGGTTAGACTTTGCCACATGCACAAGGGAGTTATCTTGTATGTTAGTTCCAGATCCAACACAGATGCTGTTCACATCACCTATGCAAAAAATATTTTCACAGGATCAATTTATAAATAACTGCAGTTCACATCCAGCTAAAGAATGAGCCTTCAAGAAGAAACTTGCATCTTCCAATCCATTGGGTTTGGGGAAGTGGAGGAAGGCTGCTAATTTGTACAGCCCTCAACGTCGATAAGGAGAGATCACTTTACAATAAGACTAAAAACATCCAGATAATTCCATCTAATACTGAACAGGTAGATAATCTGATTATGAACTTGTCCACAACTTATTCTAATGGATGTACTCACCATACAAAACATTAGGACAACATATAGTACATATTTGAAAGCTAACCAAGCCCAACCAGATAGGCACAATGAGGTTGTAATATTTCTCAAAAATAAAATATTGTTTGCGGAACAATTAAGTAGCAAAAAGAAGTCAAGCCGAACCAAGTATTAAAGGTTCAGGATTGGTTTATTTAATTTTATTTCGAACATGAGCCAAGCTCAAACTTATCACTAAGCTAAAAAATTTTACCCCTTAACAAATCCAAGCTAATAATTAATAACTAAAAATATAATATTATTTGAGTTAATTTGATAGAACGATTTTTAAGAACTAATAAAATTACATTCATCAACCTTGTATTTTGAAAAATTATATGTAATTTTTACTAGGAAAATGACTATTTATATTATCAATAAATTACAAAGTAATTTATTATATGACCTCTCCTAGACCCCACAAAAGTAGGAGCTTTGTGCAATGGGTACAACTTTTTTTTAATTATTATTATAAACTTATTTACAAACTTACACAATCTAATCTTACATACATACATATACTCCAATAGAGCCTCATACCCACAACCTTGTTGATGAACATGTTATCATATTTTAGTTTGGCTCATTTAACAGTTGAGTCTAAACTTGGGTTGACTCGTAAAAAATAAATAAACAAAAACTGAGCCCAATCTATTCATATACAATAGCTCTAATTATATGCACACGATATTTCCACTATAATTTGAACAATAATGAGGTGCCTCATACTTGCGTGATGCTTTATGTTAATCAAACATGTCATCCTTCCATTCAAACAATTATATTGAAGCCCCCCGCCCAAAAAAAGAAAAAGAAAAAATGGGAGAGAGATTCAAGAAAAGCGCGTCATCAAACTTAAATGTATTATCTCAGTAATAAATATAAAATAAAATAAAACAGCATAAAAATGTATCTTTTTTATTATTATAAAAGATTAAAAGCATGAAAGAATGAAAGGTCAAAGTCATAGTTTAAGATTTTGCAGACAAAACAAAATTCATGCATAAAGGGTCTTACCTCTCAAGACACATCCATACCAAATAGACGATCCTCTTCCCACTTGAACATCCCCAATGACAGAGGCACTTGGGGCCACAAACGCATCCTTATCAACCACAGGTGCTTTATCAAATATGTTCATCAGAGTTCGATGCCTAGACACTACAGAAAATTTATAGTCAATAATTTGTTGTATGGTAGAAAGCAAGCAAAACCAGTACAGCAAATATGTAGATCACGTCAAAGCTGTGACATAAAACATGTAAAATTAAAATATCAATGGAGAGGAAAATGGTACAACACACGTGCACAAATCTCTGCAATGCAAATGAAAACAGCAATCACCCTATGCAACTTTAAAGCACACAAGAAAACAAGATGAACCAATCAACCAATTATTCAGACAATCAAAAAGGGTAGTTAGTCCTAGCATACGTTTTTGTTCAGGTACTCCAAAAATAAAGGAAAAGGTTTAATTTGCTACCTAAGTGATCACCTGTGTTATAATAACATGCTTCAACTAATTTAATTAATTTATTTTTATTGGTAAGTTACAAACGCACCCAATGGGGTTTGAACCCACGACCTCACCCTCCTCCAGGTTGATTAGATTTGAACTGAAGACTTAAGCCACCCCACCCCTTCACTACTTAATCCAAAGCCTAACTGACAATTCAATTTCAATAGATTTCTTTTTTTGATAAATAAACAAGCTTAACTGAGGAGATTTGATGGAATCAGATTTCAAGGACATTGAAATCTATAAGTTCCTTCAATAAATTTTTTTTTTTAAATCCATAAGTATTCTCAGCACGGCTCCTCTTAATTCGAACACACCTAACCATCATCTTTTTCTCTATTATTAATTGTAAGTTACACTTGCACCCAATGGTCTTGAACCCAAGACCTCACCCTCCACCTAGAACTTATAGGGGGACAAAGTGCCAGTTTAGCTAGAGCTCATTGTCACGCCTAAGCTAAGAAGCATGGATACGGATACGGGTACGACACGGTGAAATGATCAATTTCTAAAAAATTATAATATGACACGGCGGGTACAACACTGGCATGACAGTGGTACGGCGCCCCAAATGAAGTGTATGTGCTTCCTAGCGCCTAAGCATCAATCAATCTAAGATCATTTGTTCCAACTTCCAAGGCATGCACATGCCAAGAATTTCAAATAATGATAGCTCTTTGAAATTCATCTCTACATGTTATTTGAATGAAATTTCGAAAGTTCCATAAGTTGTTATGAAAATGTAAACCCCCAATTACAAATATCACATCAATCCGTATTTATGTGCGTGAAATAAATGCACATTCGTACACACAGTGAATCCAAAGCGTTAATTTAGTTATAAAAAAAAAAAAAAATCACTCCCTTTAGCTTTCAATTGATAATTTGAACCGCACAATATAGCTCACACACCTAATTGAAAGATCATAAATTTCAAATACAACTTTGCAACACAATTTATACAGCAGCCAAATCCAATCAAAAGCTAAAACTCAAACACGCAGTGATCTAAGCTGGGAAATAGTCAATTTATGAGAGAGAAAATAATGAAAATGAAAGAAATGAGAGGAGATCTTGGAAGCAGTGAGTGTAAGTTAGGGCATAAAAAAAATAATTACGTTGCTCTTGGAAGTAGTAGTTGCCTTGGAGGCGAGAACCGAGACGATCAATGGCTTGGCCGGTCTCGCGAATCCAGAATCCGACGGTGTATATGGCTTTGCCCAGGGTCCCCATATCTCGGCCTTTTCAGTGACTGAGAGGTTTGAACTCACTGGGTTTTGGGGCTTTTATAAGGTTAAGGTTTCAGCTGTGTGCCTGTGTGCGCGCGTGTGATGGGGGAGAGAAGAAATGATACTGTAGCACGCAGCACAGAAGTAGGGTAGAATATCCGGAGGACTTGGCAGGGCAATTCTGGGTTTTTACTTAATTGGTCCCCCAGGCAATTCGCAACAAGAAAAACGTCGTCGTTCCAGTATTTTAGATATCTTTTTACGAGCAACACAATTTAAATTTCTCCCCTAGTCACAATTTTTTAGTCAAAAACTTTTAACAAAAATTAGCCACAATTATTTCACGCGGCTGAGTGTGAGTGATGGAGAAAAATTAATAGGTTTATGTGAAAGTTATTGACAGTTAGTTATAGTGGCAATTATAGTTTGCCACGTAAGATAGTTATAAAAAATAGTGTAACTATGTTTGTAACCTAAAATAACTTAATTTTTAGTTGCTACATTTGACCCTTAAGTTTTGGATTAAAATGAAATTATTAGGATCTCATTCAAATTAATAAATTTTGCATTTTTTGGGTAAATGATTTATCCCTTTGTGATTTAACGGTATCATAATTTAGTTTGATAAACTTTTTCTTTTCAAGTACGTTTCTACCTGCTTAAGCTTGTATTAAAGTGAAAATTTAAACCCAATTGTTCGATGTTAGTGAACAACTCGATAGTACACACACCATGTGGCTAGGAGCCATAGTGTAAAGGTACGTGGTCAAGCTTAGGTTTACTCACTAACATAAACGATCACTTCTAGCTTTTGGATATCAAGTAGATATGAGATGTAGTATTCTTTGGCATTCATGAAGCGTGCAAAGGGTGTTGGTACTTTTAGAGTGAGAAGATGAATACACCAATTTATTTTCCTCCAGCTCAATAGAGATTTTGTTTATATTTTGGAAATGAGAATGTGTATGATTTCTTTCCATGATCATGTAGTCTAGAGTATTCAGATATCGGATTTCTTAAATGCTTGGGGATAGCAATAATGTGTGTATATATATATATATATAGTTTGAGTTTAAGTTACACTTGATGTAACTTTAAGTAATGTTATACCATCCAATATTTTTTAATTAGATGCAAATTTTGACAAATCTAACATTAGATTATATTATCTTTGTGTATTCTCAATTCTTGTAGAATTTCAAAGTGGTCAAATATCAATAGCCATGTCATTAATTAATTGTTTAAATTCAAGTTTTTGTAGTTTGAAATAATGCATAAAAGATAAGTTTATGAATCAAACGGTAAATTACATCTGAGTGGCATGAAAATTGACATACATGTTAAGAATATATAGAATATGTAATTCAACGATTGAATTTTCAAAATATGAATTTAATAATAAATTATTAAGTGATGTAACATTACTTAAAGTTACACTAAGTGTAACTTGAGCCCAACTCTCTCTCTCTCTCTCTCGATATATATATATTTGAAATAGAGTTTAAACTTATGACGTTCGCTTTTGAATTGTTCTTTATCATTAGATCAAGACACTAATTGGTTTTGATGTAAGCGGTGACCGAATCTCAAATCTCTCATTCAATAAAAATAGATTTTACCAGTTGAGTTAACTAAAACCCGCAAGTTAGATAGCAAGTTGATTGCTAATTTGCGTTAGGTGTTGTGAGCGATTGTATTTACTATTTAGATTTGTACAGTGAAAACATATATACACATGCATATTAAGACCTGCATTTTTTTTTTTTTTTTTTGAAATAAAGGAGAGGTCCACTATAGCATATAAGTAACCATGCTACATATGCTTGTAGCGACCATCTAATAGGGAGGACTGCTCACTGTGGGCAAGTGGGAAGATTTTTTTTTTTTTTTTTTTTTTTGAGAATTAGTGGGAAGATTTTTTGTTGGTAAAAAAAAAAAAAAAATAGAAAAGAAAAACTGTGGCAATTGGACAACCACCAATCTGTGACTTGGGAATTGCTTTTATGCTTATATGTGCCAAAAAAAAAAAAAAAAAAAAAATCGAAGAAGTTGTAGACACTACATGATAATGTTTGAAATTTCTTTGCAGTCCATAATATTTTGATGGTCCTTCTCTAATGAAGACCATTGTACATTATTCCGCAAATAAATTTTTTTGTTTTTTAAAAAGGGTCTTATTAATACACAAAGTTCTCACATTTTATAGGATCTGAAAAAGATGACTGATAGATAACCTTACCCTTAAATATCAAACATTTTTATTTTAATTATTTACATTATAAAAATATATGTGATGTCTTATACATACATAATACAACACTTTGACATACAACCATGTCGTTCAATTTCCACTTAGTAAAAAGAAAAAGATACTATTACCAAACTAACCACCAATCTATGAAAACAGTCTTAATTAACCACTAATCTAATATCTATATAAACAAAGCCACTTTTGTAGTCTTATAGAGATTTAGGTAATTCTCTTAGTACTCGTTGAGAAATGGGTAATTGTTTTTTCACACTTTTTCATGTACATTCTGTATACACAATGTTCATAATTTCACGTGTGACATCCATTAATTTTTTTATTTTATTGATGTCCATATTTAAAACGTGAAATAGGTGATGTGTATGGACAATGTACAATAAAAAATGTGTGAGAATTATACCCTTTATAGAATGATCAATGACAATATGCATCATTTGGGATGCGACTCACATGCACTGGGCAACCACTTTTTAATTTTGAAAAGAGTGCCCACTTCTCAGTGCTTGAGTCAGAATCGATCACCTTCCACCTGAAAATGTTAAAATCCACCACCTGAAAGTTGTAACTAACATAGTTTTGTTTATAGAGCAACCATACAATTAAGAGTGATATTAGGGATTATATATTTTATTATATAAAATCTTGTAAATAGATGTGTCACTAATTACAAAAAATAATTTTATATCTGTTTATTATATTGTGAATATATAAACTTTTTATTATAATATTGTCATATCAATTTGTAAACTACTTAGGATAAAATTGATAATAATTTTAGCTTTCACACATTACAAATGAATTCTAATGCAGATACCAATCAAGAGGAACAAACTGGTTTGATAATATAAAAGGAAAATCACCTGTATGTGGTGATTAAACGGTGGAGGAAGACTAGCATCATCGCTTTGGCCATGTTCATCCCCAGACAAGTCCTCCCTCCCATTCCAAAAGCTAAGAACCTGTATGGTTTTGACTCGTCCTGTTGAATGGCAAAAGGGAAATTTCATAAAATTGTCTACTTTATAACATTGCATTTTGAAAAATTCTTAATCCTCTTTTTACTCTAATGAAAAATCGAGAAAAAGATTGATTTTGCCACAGAGAAACTTACATCAAACCTTTGTGGACTAAATTTATTGGGGTCACTGTACACCATAGGATCAAGGTGTATTGATCTAGCATCAATGTTTATGTTCCACCCTCTCTTGATCTTAAATCCTACGATGATCAATACATTGCATGAAATAAACAATTGCAGCAAAGTGTATTGCACCAAATTTGTACTAAGAGTTGTATAATAAACATAAGAAGATAAAAATATTTAACATTAATAATAGTGTTCTGTAGGAAATATACGATCTATTAGGTTTAAAAATACAAACCTTCAATCTCACAATCTTGGAGGGCTTGTCTTGGGAACCACGGTACTACGGAAGCCATTCTTAAGGATTCTTTTACTACCTGTCAATGATTTTTGTTGATTAAATTTTTACTTTCATTTCAACTTTAGTGGTGGATCATGAAAACAATTGTTTAACTAAACACCATAAACTGAAACTGAAATAATTACCTTAGAAGCATAGGGCATCTCACTAAGGTCCTCTAATGTAAGACATGACTTTGGTGAAGCTTTCTTTGCTAAATGCTGTTGTTCATTCTGTACCAACCAACAAGTTAGCAATCAGCAGAGTCAAAAAGGGAAAAAAAATGCATAGATGGATATGAACAGCCCTCTTTGTGTTACTAGTACAAGTGTATTCACCCACACATTTTTTTTTTTGGTAAGTTACATTACATGGGATTTAATTGAACTCACAAACTCACCCTTCACCTACAATTGTTTTCACTTACTCTGAGTTTTTCAAGGACATCTTGGTTTTCATCCAGGAATTTGATCATCCATGTGATTGCACTTGCTGTTGTATCCTGACCTGCACATGTTCTTACAAATGTGACTGCACTTGTTGCATTCAGGAAAATTATGTTCATGGCTAAATTTTCAAGAATTTTTACCATGAACTTATAAGGCAGTGGCATTTCTAAAGAAATTGAAAGAATGCTAATGGCATTTAGGATTGAGAAATGAAATGGGAAATTCTTATCCACATTTTGAGGTAAAATATATGTGTATCATCTTTTTCTAACCTGCAATTATCATGGTTAAGATGTTATCTATAATCTCTGCATCTGTTAGCCTAGGAGATTCATCAGTAGATGCTTCATCATCCTCGTTCAACATATGTCGTAGAAAATCTTCACGAAAAGTTTGTATGCATCTTCTTCTTTCACTAATTTCCTTCTCCAGAATGCTAATTATTCTTTTTCTGGCCTGAATTGTCAATAAAGCAAAACAATTTCATAAAACAAGTTGTTGAAATCATAGTAATTGAATTGGACCGACTAGGACAGTCGAACTGGTGAATCATGAACCAGTGCTTGGACTTGTTTAAGCCTTTTAGTAGATCATTTAAGCATGTAATCTTTCTAAATCTAGTCAAACTTACTGGATTCTTGTTAACTTGTTCAATCTGACTGTTTTTGTAGAATCAAGGTTTTTTTTTTCATGTAATTTAAACTATTTATGTACCTAATTTTTAAGATGATTGTTTTATAAATAGTTTGTAGTTGTAGTCTTTTGAAAAGAAAAAATATATATTAAGATAGAAACAAAAAAGAAGAAGAAGAAGAATGTCTTACATGATGTATTTGCTGCTATTTCTATAACTGTATCTCTTAATTCTTAATCTATATATGAAATTGTGAAAGGGAAAAAACTACAAATTTTCTAAATTATTTTCATTTCATTTTTAATCAAAATTTCTCTGAATGAATTCTTTTAGTTTCTATTTCTATTGGCTTTCTTTATATATATATATATATATATACCTGAATTTTCTATTAATTGTATCTTTGATTTATTTTTGTAATAAGCTAACCTTAATATTCTTTATGGGTTATAATGAATGCATTTGTTTGAACATTCACTACATACATTTCTATAGTGTTAAGGATTTGATGATTAACACTTTTGTAAATAAAAAAAAATAAAAAATGCTCTATTTGTGTTTGTCTTGCACAATGGGCTCAATAATTAATATTGTCATTGTACGCTTATATCTTTCATTGAAAATATTTTATATAATTATTTTTCATTTTCAAAATTCATATGTAAAATTTTTATCAACCTTTTTTAATATTGTATTCTTAATTTTTAATTTAATTTACAGTTCAACTAGTAATTGGGATGAACCAACAACTCAGTGACCTGAAATTTATAACGTATTTAGCTTCGTTTTGACAATGGTTGAAATTATTTAATTTTCCTTTCTTTTTTGGAGAAAAAAAGAAAAGAAAAGGAAAAGTCTATTGTGGACTTGTGGCCCACCATCAAATCTCTATTTGGGTTGATAAAAAAAAAATGCTAATACTACAATAAAATACACAATTTTTGCCACGTATTATAACTCACTATGTGCATAAATTATAGCAAAAGTTGTATAATTTATCGTGGGCATTTTTTGTTGATAAAATGGTCAACAAGGCAATATTTGTCAAATAACTAGGAGGCCCATTTTTTCTGATTGATGGGCTTTGGAGGAACTTTTACCTGAAGGCCTTTGTAGAATCTTGTCCAAGGTAACCTCAAAGGAAATGCAAGCATTGCTTCACAAACTTGAGCGACCTCATTCTGCAACATCTCTAGTTCATGCTCGCTCTCTAAACTCATCAGCATTTTGCACATTGCTTTGCAAGTTATCTGGACCAAATATAATTCCAAAGTCAGTATGCATTAAACATTGAATCACTAGGTAAACATCTAACAAATTCTGGATTCCATTGCCAATATGGAAATCTACTTTGAAAATATGGAAATCGTGGTTCACCTACTTGAGCAACGAGGTTTTTGGGGTTGGTGGAGAGTGTCCAATAACGTAAAATTAAATTCATCATATTGGAATGGAATAGATTGGAAAAAAATCTTAAGAAATATTTCATCAATTCCATTTAAAAATAGTTTATCTTGTTTTTTGCTTAAGATTTTTTAATGACAGTTCTGTAGTTAAAAAGTAAAACTTAAATAAAATAAGTAAAAGACTCGCGTGAGACTCGCAAATATTAGAAAAAATAAGCAAAAATTAAATAAAATAAATAGGTTACTCGCATGAAACTTACAAATAAGATAAAAAAAAAAAGCAATAAATTGACTTATAATCCAATCCTAAATAAGCACCTATTATATAATCAGAAAACTATAAACTTCCAAACACACTAGAGATCCATTCCATTCTATACTTTCATGATTCATCCATTACATTTCATTTTTTTTTTTTTCAATGAACTCCCAAAGTGTAAGCAAAGATCTTTTTTTCTTTTTTTCTTCTATCAGAAGTGTAAACAATAAACTTGACATGTCAATAAACGTGGTTTGAGTCGTTTGACATGAGTTATTAATGGGATATATCCGGGAGCTCGGCCTATCAGATTCAGCTCAAGCTTGTCTATAAGTTTATTATTGGGCCTGGGCTGAGTAGCAGATAGGACCCCATTGATATTTACATTATATGATTATATCTTCTATTTCGCCAACCTATAATTAAAGAGCCAGTGGCTTGTGGACCTAAGGCCTTACTCAAGGAAAAGGCCCCTCTAAGGGCTCCAGTTTCCTTTTGGTGCACTATGGCTCTAGTTGGAAGTCCAATAAGTGGGCCAGAGACATAAGCAAACATTGGCCAACAACAAAATATAATTATCTTGTCGAGCTGGCATAATTAAACAAAGGATAGAGATACAACATAATGGCTACAAATTTCACAATTATGTAACGTGACAAGTTGTTAATTATAGATAATAAAAAAGTTTTAACAAAATATAATTATTTCATCCAACTCACATAATTCAACAACAAATTTAGAGATACGACATATTTATAGTTGTCTGAGGTAACAAGTTATTAATGATAGATAATAAAACAGTGTTGATGATGAGTCCATTTGAGAATCAATAATAATATCACCTCAACAATTGTTATTTTTTTTGTTTTTTTTGAGAAAGAACATTTGTGAAATTTTGTTGTAAAAAGTTAAAATTACTGTGTCTGTAGTATTGTATTTCTAAAAATTCACATGAGGACCCATATAATGTGAGATAGAATCATTTGTATGTGGGAGTGTTAAACATTGATCAATTAATTTATCCTTTTTTATCCTGAATAATTATTTTCTCCACTTAATCAACCTCCAAGTGCTTTTTTTTTTTTGAGGGTGTCAAATACCTTAAGTGCTTCATCGAGTATGACCACAGTGCTTCCATGTTCCCAGCCACCAAGAGTTTCCACCATGAGTTCATCTACCATTTTGATAAACATTGATATAGAAGTGGTGGAGAACAAATTGGCAAGATGGCCACGGATCATTTTGTGTTGTTGGTGAGATGCACATAGAAGGCTTTGATCTCCCACTAGTTCTGCAATTGATCTTATGTATTTCTTTGTGAATTTTCCCAATTCATTGTTTAGGATTGCCTTTGCTGACTCTGTGCTCGAAACAAAAACATGCGTCTCCCCAAAGAGCTTGGTTCTAAAGCAGTTCCCGTACCTGTGTGTTTGAAAAGGAAAAATCTTGACCATGTCTAAAGCAATACACAATACTTTTCTAAAAGTTATTTCACAACTTTATATAAGTGTCAATAGACTCTTATAAGTGCGCGTTTGGTTCCACTTTAAGGAGCCAAAACGCGCTTTTTGAAGTTGGAATTTTAAAATGAGAGTTCGATAACATAATGGAAAAGTACTTTGGAAGAAAGTTATGTTTTGAAATACAAAAGCTTGCACGTTTACGTGTGGACAGCCAGCTTTAGCTATTGCAAAAGCCACAATTACCGTTGGAATGGTAGGATACAAAGTCTCTCCTTTCCGGTAGTAGAAGTGCATGTGACTTTTTGGATTTTTAATTTCGTGCTCTAAGTTTTAGTGTCTGTTTGACTAGAGTTTATAAGTTTAGCATTTATCTTTATGTATAGTTTTTTAACACTTCATTTTTTCTCACATTATCAAAGTCTCCTCTTTCGGTAGTAGAACTATAGAAGTGCATGTGACTTCTAGGATTTTTAATTTCGTGCTCTAAGTTTTAGTGTCTATTTGATTAGAGTTTATAAGTTCAACATTTATTTTTTATGTACAGTTTTTTAAAACTTCATTTTTTCTTATCTTTTCAAAGTATAAATATATTTTTGCGCACTTCTAGTAAAAAAACTAAATAAGTTGTTCCTAAACAGACATTAAGACTTCTAAGAGAGAGTGGTGCTATGTCACTATGTCACTTTTAGATAGCCCCCCCCCCCCCCCCCCCCCCCCCCGCGGCCGTTTTTAAAATAATTTGATAAATGGGAGAGGGAGGATTTAAATCCTACATGTATTTGTTGGAAAAAAGTTACAATACTCTTAGTTTATATGACCTATCAAATTAAGCATCAGTGACAAGTGACTGACAGTCACACTTATATGGGACTAAAGTACATGACGACTAGAAGAAAGAGTTAATTAAGTTAGCAGAATAGGGTCGAATATCATGTTTCAGGTGTATGCACCCACCCTCTCACAACACATGCGACCCATATACTTTTGCGGTTAGCAGTGCTAGGGAGAAAGAGAGAGAGAGAGAGAGAGAGAGAGAGATAGAAAATAGAAAGAGGTTGATCTTACCGGAGACGACGAACTCTTACAAAGTCATAGAAACCTTTGCCACTATTGATGGAAGCCATGAACTGTAAGGTTTCTCCAATCAAAGGCAATCCACCAGTCCCTGGAGGAATACTAGCTGTTGAATCCCGATGACTATGGTACAAAAACATCTTCACTAGTTGACATATCAAATATATCAAGGCACCTAAAGAAAGCAAAGTGAAACAACAAAATAAACAAGTGCAAGGCTGTTCATGAGGCAAGAGGGGTAAGGGAAGCATTTTGGTTCTGCTATGTTGAGTGAATTATCAAACACCATCATATATATGGTATTCCATTAAATTATTTCGTTAAATAAGCACATATTTTAGACAGGGAATTCAAATCACTGACGTAATATAGACACGTGTACGGCAGAGAAGATGATATATGTTTCAAATCAAGTTTGGCCGACAGGCTATTAAGTGATTTCTGAAATATGAGGTTTCCACTTTGAAGCTAGTGGGGTGTAAATGAACGGACATAATAAGAGAGCTTAAACCTTAAATGAAATAGTACTTAGAGTTTAATTCGAAAAAGAGGCCTATAGTTGTATTTATGTACCAAGAAACTCAGATTTTTCAGCCAACAAGTTGGCCCGTTGGGCTATTTTTTGTAACCATGATGGTCCAATTTCCAATCTCTGCGTTGCCATCTTGGGCTTTCTCTTTTGCCGTAAATATTACCATCTAACATGTGATAGTACTTAGACACTTCATTTTAAAATTTGGCAATATCACATTTTTATATATTTTGGAGGATTGACATAACTACAAATATGTCTATTTTATAAGTTTAAGATTCGTAAGTTTCAGTTAGCTTAAGTAGTAAAATCTTTTGATTTAGAATTTGATCTCCCACTTATATAAAAAAACCAATTATTGTAATAAAAAAACAATTATCAAAAGCCCATAGGATCCCAAATTCCCAATCTCCATTTGCTCAAGCTTCTAGACAAAGCAATAAATAATTTGTTTTATAGCCACTTTTGTCCATATGAGTGCTTATCTGAATCAATATTGCCATCTAACATGTGATGGTACTTAGACACTTTATTTTAAAATTTGGCAATATCACCTTTTTATATATTTTGGAGGATTGACATATCTACAAATATGCCTATTTTATAAGTTTAAAATTCGTAAGTTTTAGTTAGCTTAAGTAATATAATCTTTTGATTTAAAATTCGATCCTCCACTTATATCAAAAAACCAATTGTTGTAATAAAAAAACAATTATCAAAAGCCCATAGAATCCCAAATTCCCAATCTCCATTTGCTCAAGCTTCTAAACAAAGCAATAAATAATCTGTTTTATAGCCACTTTTGTCCATATGAGTGCTTATTTGAATCAATATTGCCATCTAACATGTGATGGTACTTAGACACTTCATTTTAAAATTTGGCAATATCACCTTTTTATATATTTTGGAGGATTGACATATCTACAAATATGTCTATTTTATAAGTTTAAGAGTCATAAGTTTTAGTTAGCTTAAATAGCAGAATCTTTTGATTTAGAATTCGATCCCCCACTTCTATCAAAAAACCAATTGTTGTAATAAAAAAACAATTATCAAAAGTCCATAGGATCCCAAATTCCCAATCTCCATTTGCTCAAGCTTCTAAACAAAGCAATAAATAATCTGTTTTATAGCCACTTTTGTCCATATGAGTGCTTATCTGAATCAATATTGCCATCTAACATGTGATGGTACTTAGACACTTCATTTTAAAATTTGGCAATATCACCTTTTTATATATTTTGGAGGATTGACATATCTACAAATATGTCTATTTTATAAGTTTAAGATTCGTAAGTTTCAATTAACTTAAGTAGTAGAATATTTTGATTTAGAATTCGATCCCCCACTTATATCAAAAACCAATTGTTGTAATAAAAAAACAATTATCAAAAGCCCATAGGATCCCAAATTCCCAATCTCCATTTGCTCAAGCTTCTAAACAAAGCAATGAATAATCTGTTTTATAGCCACTTTTGTCCATATGAGTGCTTATGTGAATCAATTTATCAATTTATGTTGGCTTCAAACTTCAAAGGTACAAAGAGTTTCTCAGCCAAAAAAAGAAAAAGAAAAAGGCACAAAGAGTTTGTACGACATATTCTTTCTTTCTTTCTTTCTTTTTTTCCCATCAAAAAAGAGTTTGTACGACACAATTAAAAAAAAGAAAAAAAGAAAAAAGCCATTTCAATATTTTGTTTCACTATTCATTTAACCAAATCTGACAAGAAAGTTAAATCTTTTAGGAAGTCCAGAATAAAACTGTTAAAAACCTTGAAATACATCAGAGAATAACGGTAGCTTCTTTAGCATCTGCAGAAAGAGTATGACATTATGTAAAATACTATACAATGATCTATTTTGGCCAAGCACAATCCATCCTTTATCTTGAAATAAAGAAATTACATATGATCTGTTCAATGTTGAAATAAAGAATTGTTCAAGGATTTTAGTAAAGATTCGAAATTACTAGCATTCTTGCCCATTCTGTTCCCTTTTTTTTTTTTCTTCAAAAGAATGTACAATGTATTCTCCTCACGAAAGCTGATAAAGATAGTTTTGATCATGTCTTCCACAATTTCTTCAATGATTCCACTTGTGCGTAATAAATTGTTCTACACATTACTAATTTTAATTAGTGGGTCCAAATTGGAATTGATCTTTTTTATTATTAGATTTGTTTAAACGAAGGAAGATCTGCTGAAGCTAGACGCTACCTAAGTCCTACACAAATGAAGATCGGCATTGCACTAAATGACTGTAAGTTCTTCCTTAAACCAAGCTGTGACCGCGGACTTGACCGTTGAGGCTTCAATAGCTAAGTTAGTGAGACAACATGAGAGAACAATGTTCAGAGAGTGAAAGAGAGTTGGACGAGTGAAGGAAGCTGTACTTCCTGAGAGAGAGAGAGAGAGAGCCCCTTGTCCAAATAGTATTTCTTTATCTTATAGAGAAACTAGATTCATCATAGGCGTTTTTTATTTATTTTGGATTTAGTGAATTAATGTTTAAAAATGAGATAAAAATAGTGTCATAATTTTTAGAATCTTTCTCTATGTGAGGTTTGATAAAAGTTTGAAAACTTAAAACTTAGAAACTTTTAAAAAAATAGTAAATTATTCTTTTAGCCGGTTTGTTTTTTTTTAATTTAAAATTATTTAACTAAAAAATAGAGGTATTTTAAAGAGTTTAAGAATTTGTGTAAAGATATTTTAGTACATAAAATGATGAAATTCAAATAGAGAATTATGTTATTAATAGTATAGATGAGTGCTTATAGGTATTTAGAGAAATGGGTGGTTGCAGGTAATTTACTATTGAATAGGACACATTTTACACTAATGTTTCAAGGGATCCTCAATATTTGCTAACGTCTTCTTTCCAAATTATCCCTAATTGAAAATGGGAAAAAGAATATTCCTTGTTGCTGAACATCTTCACACAGTCATTAAAGTTAATACTCACAAGCTCCCAAGAATAGGTATTAGGTGCTGCTTAAAAACAAAGGCGAGGACATTCGTGAAGCAAAAGAATTGAAGCAGCATTTTGTTATCTAATCATACACTGGCATAGGGCGCATGATAATGAAATGTCAAAGCAGTGGATATTAGGAAGAAGGAGAGATGGGTCACATTCTACTATTCTACTCTACAAAATACCCCAAAAAAAAAAAAAAAAAAAAATGGCACTCACTTGTGTACTGTGATAAAGCAATGGAGCAGGTATATGAAATACCATCTCGTGATAGTAGATATATATATATGGTGCTACTTTCGTTCTGCTTTTGATATGGTGCAGTGTACAAATGGTGTTGTCTTTAGGGTTGATAACAAATCGTACAACTATGACTATAAATAAACTGAGTTGTTTTTAAACATCTTGGACTCAGTTTGGAAAAAAAGTTATTTATTAGTAAATCAGTTAAACTTACACTCAAGTTAATAGACTCAATTATTAAACGAGTCAATCTCAAAAATAATAATGTGTTTATAAATAAGCTCGTTAGTATAAGTTTCAAATTAAGTACATATAATATTATATGTTATATATGTGTGTATAAAGATATATTTATATAAACTTGATATTGGATTGTATAAAATTTTTAAATAAATTTATAAGATATCAAATTATTATTTATAATTTATTGTAGTAAAAATTATGTATAATATTTAACAATACAAGATTGTTGAATTTAATTTTTATAAGTTTATAAACGGAAATCATCTTTCTAATTAACTCAAATCATTAATTTCTAACATTAAAAAAATCATCAATTTCAATCACAATTTAGTTTCTCTAATTAATACCATATATTTGTAAAGAAATAAAAAATTCTAGTTGCAATGTTAGATTGTTTGATAAGAAAATGAACCTAACTTAAACATATAATTTTGTTTATCGATAGGCTCAAAGCTCAACTTGTATTCAAAATAAAAGTGAATGACTAATCATAAACGTCTGGTGCATCAATTTAATTGACCAAACTCATTCACACTACTCAACCCAAAATTATATTATACTTAAAAAAAAAAAAAAATCCATTCCTAGAAGAATAAGGGTTTTTTTGGTAAGGATTTTCAATTAATAAAATAAATAACAAAGAGGATTGAGCTTTTCTTTGACTTTCAATTTCTAATTGATTTTACAACAAATAGTACATATGCTAATAGTGTACAAATTGTCGCAAATTGAACATTTTAAAATTTATTATATTTAATTTTAACTATAAAATTAATCAATTTCAAATAGAGATAAATGAGATAATTTCATTATTCTACGGACTGTTGACATAAAAAAACTTAGTTAATTTAGGACATTAAGTCCAAATCACATATAAGATATAATGCGATTCCATAGGCCTTTACATTTTTCAACCCTTTCTTACAAGGTGAATGACCAAGTTTGTGTACTTGGTTCTAGTTTTTGCCAAGTGCTTGTCCACTAAATCAGCATGCCTCTGAAATAAATCATCCATTATATCTCTTCCAAAATGAGATTCCAGCATTGACTCAATCACAGCCCTTATGGTCTTGGCCACTCGCTGCCCACTTGAAAGTGTCCCATTAATTGTGTTAGGCATGTCTACACCACCATCCCAATCAATCTCAAACGCTTCCAGCCGATCCATAATGAATGATCCTTCTTTTTGTACCTCTAATTCTAGCTCTTCGGCACATGGACCATAATAGGGTGCATTGAATGTGTCTACCTTTTCCTCTGGGACTAGACCCTGCAATTAATCAAAGAAATAATTAGCCTACAAGAAAAGTTTTATTAATAATACATGCACTACTTCTATATTATGGGACTGATTAGGTCCGATTCTCTTGTCACGTGTTTGCATCTTAACTGGTTTATTGCTCTTGTTCATTGGACCCGATTGTTGCTCCTATGTTATTAGCTTACGAGAAATTATTGTGGATTATCAATACAACATGTACCTCTGAGACCATGTTCATCAATGCCTGGGCGATGAGTTCCCATTGATGGCAACTTTCTATGGCGGTAGGGTCCATAGATTTCCTGCCCGTGAACGACAAGACCATGCACCCTCCCGGTACTATTTCATCTGAACGTGATTTGAGGAACAGTGAAAAATCCTTCTGGAATTGCAGCATGTATGAATCTAAGACGCTTTGTGGGCTGGTCTTGGATATGTATATCCTCCCCTTGTTTATGGCTGTGCTAGCCTTGCTGTCCAGGCAGTCCAGCCCAGGAGGAACCTGTACGTAAAACAATCAATTGCTTGTGAGTCAGATTGAAAAGAACTTGACAACATCAATGAACTACAAAAGTCTTTAACTTATCAATAAACCTGTACGTAAAACAATCAATTGCTTGTGAAACCGTTCCTGAAGTCTGGTATTGTGGTCCAGTTTTGTCGTTTTTCACTAATGGGATTGTGGCTACTAATTAACATCACCAATTTAATAATTGTCCGGATTCATTTTGAGCTAATATTGGGTATGAGTGTTCTAAAACCACAAATAGTTTTTTTAGATAATTGGCCAGTTCATGTAAAAAAAGAAAAAGAAAAAAAAAGAAAATTGGCAAGTCTCAAAACATTTACTGGAGTAATATAATATAAGAAAATGTTAGACTTACTAGTATCAATTTTAATGTAAAAGTCTTCCAACACCATGAATTAGATTAGTCCCACATTGACAATATAATTTAAAAGAAAAATACTAACTACATTTTTATTCTATCTTTAAAAGTTAACACATTTGTTATAAGATTTATGTAATAAAATTTATAATATGATTCTATAACAATATGAAAAATAATAAAGTTACCACCAATTTTATAAGAGGGCATACAAACCGCAATAAGTGTGATTAGTTTCGCTCCAATAAGATAATAAACAAATATCTTAAACAATTTTATATGATTTATGACACATCAATTTTTAAGATTTTTATATAATATATTACACATCAATTTGTAAAGTTTTGGTTGCAAAAATTCATTTTCTACCCAAACCAAGATAGTCAAATTTGTATTATGTATTCCTAGCCTTATTCTATCTACATTATCAAAGACAAAATTAACTCCAATTAATATTTAATTACATAGCTTTCTTACATTATACTTCCAAAAGACAAGTTGTTAGAACAAATATATACTAAAAAAAGGATTGTTAGAACAAGTATAGATGCTAATTTACATTATACTCAAAAGGACAAGCCTTGAGTTGTTAACATTTTCACGATTAATGCGGGTCCTAATATCCTATATCATAAAGTTGGATTAATGTTTTGACAAAGTTTGTTTCATACCATATGCATCACGTTTTAAAATTGAAATTATGACTCACGTCTTTAATTAGTTATATAAAATATATACAATTTTTAAGTAGTCTTGGAGCAGTGTTTCGGTTCTCACATAAGAGTGTGCCTTATACATGGGATCTATTTCTTATGTGAGAACTTGAAGCACTGCTCTTAGACTATTTGTGTGCGTGTGTGTGTGTTTTTTTTTTTATTTTGGTAAAACACTGCAAACCAGCTTGCAAATCACGCACGGTCATATTTCATGTGTCAACCCTGTTAATTGACCCCTAACGGTGTCCGTTCTTTTGCTCCGTATACTTACATATGAACATGATGACAAGAATAATAGAAACACATATACAAACCTGAGAGAGCCAGTGGAGGCTGGAAGAAGAGTGCACAAAGTGCATGCTTTTTCTCGGAAACAATCTACCATAGAAAGAACCAGGCACACCTGTAATCAAACACTGCCCAAAATCCGTACCCTTCTCTTCCTTCAGTTTGTTGTAGAAAGCTGGTAATGACCCAAATACATCATTGAAATCGTTGCTATAAAGATCATTCAAGCAGATTCTAAGTTCTGGAGTTGGACAGCCTAGGTTGCTGCATTTGGAATATATGATATCTATTATCTCTGATATCACAGTTAAGGTGTTGGGTCCCGATGAGCAACCCAAGTCAGCAATGCCCATGCTCTCCGGCAAATTTTTGCACAATAGTTCAATTATGGCTTCCTCGGTTACAGTCTTTGTGATAGATATTATCTTGCTCTACCAAAAAAAAAAATAATGATTATGAATTAGTCTCCCCCATTATAGTTAGTACACAAAACTTATTGAAAGATTTTCAATTTTATAGTTTTATTTGCTTATGTAAAGCTTTTTATTTTCTAATTGCATTCTAATAGTAATAAGTTTTAAGCAAAAAACTGCATCTAAACAAACAATAAATAGCTAAAATATGTGAATTGTGAAGTGAAAAACATGGGCATGATATTTCCAACATGCATGCTTTTTAATTGAATGATAAAGGTTTTAATTTGCTATTTGTTTTTCATTTTTAGGAAGATAAAATTTACTTGAAGATCAAATTCATACTGAATATGTAATGATTCAGATATAGGAAGCCGATTAGCCGAACCTGAACTTTTGAGTTCTTAGCATAGCTAGTTTCGCCTGCTCCCTTGTTCATGTGAAGTACTTGCACGAATTCCATCTCTCTCTTTCAATTCAAAACCAACTGAATCTCAGACAATAATCCCTGAAACCTAAGAGAGGTTAATGGCCAAATTTTTTCGCAGAGGAGCTACACAAAACTTCGTAGTGAGGAATCCAAGATTGCAGCACTCTATATATAGACAAAAATTTCTTGTCGGTGGTATAGTTACAGTATAACTACGTGGAGATCTGGGAACCTGGATTCTTTTGATGTTTGAACAGGAAAAAAAAAATCCTGTTTATTTGCTTTAATATTAGTTAGAAACACTTCTCTACAAAGAAAGAATAGAAAATCAATTAGAAATACTTCTCTATTAGAATAGCATTTTATTTTCTAAAACGTTATCTCATTTTTTTAATATTCGGTAACAATTATAAAATGAGTTAAAAAATTATCTTTTAACTTTTCTTGTTTAATTAGGTTGCAACTAGATAAAATTGTTAAAAAAAAAAAAAAAAAATCCATGGCACGCTAAATAAGGTAGTAGAAAATAATTCTTATCTCATACTAAGTTAAATAAGAAAAATCAAGAGATAATTTTTTTTCACCTATTACACAAAAAAAAGTAAAAAATTGTCTTCACTTTCTCTTCCTTGCCATTTCTCCACAGCCAAACACAAATTACACAAAATTTCAAATGTTGATGAACTTTACTCATAGAGATAGATTGGTGTTACATTGAACACTTAACCTTGATGGTGCAAATGCATTACTGTCACTTTATTAACACTATATCTTAAGTCCTTGAGTTTCTAATTTAGTGTCCGTTTGAGATTCACTTATTTTACTGAAATTGAAATTTTTTTGTTGAAAGTAATGTAGATAAAAGTAAAAGTTAGCTGAAATAATACAGTGGAACCCATGAATAGTACTAAAAAGTGCAATGAGACCCATGAGTAGTACCAAAAATAAGTTGGCCAAAATAATCTGTGCCAAACGCACACTTAATTTCTAGATTATTCTTATTTTCTTGGAATCTAATTCGAAGGAATATAAAGTAACTCCTTACTAAAATAATCAAGTATGATATTTTGAATAATTAATTATCATTAAATTTGTCTCAAGAGGATGTTTCTTATCTTTTATTAAAATTATGGATTCCATCTTGAGGAAAATGTTCTCACAATGCTAGCGCTATATGTGATTGACCAACATACTAAAATATTGACCATACAAGAGCTCACTTTCACATACATCAAAGTAACATACATTTCATGTTTGAGTCCACAATAGGATTGAGAGTTAATGTGTTTAACAGCCAGGAGATCTTTTTGTAAGTGATAATAGTTTATAGAATAACAATTCACAACAATCTAATTTAAAGTATTCCAAATATACCAACATATTAATTGGAAGTCTCCACTTCCATGATCAAGATAGATCATCATCATTGACATGTTATGCTCTTATAATATGAAATGCTCAATTTCATCACCAACTACAAATTAAGATTTATGAGTTTACATGGAATTGTGATTTAGATTTTCTATATGCGAACATATTAAATCACATACAATGCATCTTATGGATTATACATAATTTCCAATGTTCATATAATTATTAGATAACAATACACTATTATTTATTAAAAAAATGTCATACAAATTAGATTTTAGGGTATAAATCCTAGAAAAGCCTTACATGTGAATACTTTTTTGTGTAAGGAAGGATATATAGGTGCCCGTTAACACCAAACTTTGTGTTAGAATTTTTGTCTTTATGTTAGTATTTTGTCAATTTTATAGGTTTTAGATAAGTTTTATACAATTTCTTCCAACTATTTACTTTTTTTATTAAGTGGGACCCATATTATTTTAACCTTAACAAGTATTGCACGGTGCTTGTTAAGGTTTGTCTATATTTATATGGGAAAATTTTATTGCACGTCAATGGCACAGATACACAAGTACGCAACAACCGAAAAAGATGGGAGTTTAAGTTAGAAACTATGCCGTCAACTCCCATATTTTTCGGTTGTTGCGTACTTGTGTGTCTGTGCCATTGACGTGCAATAAAATTTTCCCATATAAATATAGACAAACCTTAACAAGCACCGCACGATAATAAATATATGGAAAAATTTTATTGCACGTCAATGGCACAGACACACAAGTAGGCAACAACTGAAAAAGATAGGAGTTGAAGGCATAGTTTCTAACTTAAAATCGTGTCTTCAATGCACGTTTTTAGTTGTTTGCAGACTCATGCGTGGGGGCACTTGAGTGTGCAACAAACACTGCCCCATGTATGTTACATCCACCATGTTTTACCCATCTGTTTGGATTGTTTCCCCACCGCGTAATAGTTTTTTCATACATATCAACCGTCATCGATCGTACGTACCATGGTGATTGGTGCATGGCATGTTTTTTGCGTGTCTAATGCTTGAGCCATTAGCACCACTAATACTTGAGCCGACCATCGAAGATCTTTCGAAGAAGTTTCCTGTTGGACCATATGGAAAACATTTACAAAACAATCTTCTAGACTGAGTCTTGAGACATAGTCTCCTAGGAGGAAACTTCCATGACAGTGAAACAGGAAACACCCATAATTCATGACAGTGAAACTCCCTCTCTCTCTCTCTATATATATATATAATAATAATAATAATAATAATAATAATAATTTAGGATAATTTTTTTTTTGATAAGATATATATTAGGATAATTGAGTCAATATTTTTAACAAATGTATGTGTAGATATCTATACTTATCGGGATTGGGTAATTTGTACACTGGTTGTACGTTAAATCTCACCATCGATTAGATGGCAAGGTGTTATCTATAAGATTTATTACAATTAGGATGATAATTACTAAATAATTTATGATGCAAAGTATAAATACCATATAATTTATGTTAATTTCCTACCATTAATTTTTTACCAAAATTATTTGAGTAATGCAGTATTTACGTTTTAACAACAAATTCTAAGTGATAAGTTGTTGCTAATTCTAATTTGGGATTACCATTGAAATCATTTTTTTATTCACCAATAACAACTTGCCACAAAAAATTTGTTATGAAATTGTTGTAAAATTATTGCAGAGGTAGCATCACTCCAAATTCTTTGGCAAAACTCATGCTTGTGAAACCGGACGGTTCAAAAATGGTAGAATATCCTCAATGATTTTAACTCTCTAATTCTCTTACTCACTCAATATGGTAGTTCTTCGAAAGAACTAGTCCTCCAATGATTCTTCAAGGGAATCAACCTCTAAGCTAGTCTTAATGAGATCTAAGCAAATGCATTCTTATTTAATTCTTCTTGTTACAATCAACTCAGTCTTAAACTAGTTACTGTGGTACTGTTAGTAGTAATTAACTAACTAACTGCAAGGTACACATATTATAGTTCAACACTCCAACTAACAATTTACAATACTTTGATGCTTGTTCTAACTAACTCTGTACAAGTACATACTGCACAAAATTATCATAACTGTGATGTCTTGTATTGAAGTCCTAACAAAAAGAATAGAAAAAGAGTGGTTCATGCTCTTTTGCTTTTTTTTTTTTTTTTTTTTTGGTGGGAGTGGGTCAAGTTAGGCAAGTTGTATGTAATTGTGGAGAACAACTTACCATCATAGATGGAAAACGTGATCGAAACCAAGTGCTTTTTGGCACTCTTTCCGTTAGTAGATGCAAGAGAGTCAACTGAAAATAGACTTAGATTGTGTTTTCTTTTTCAATGCCTTCCTTTTCACGTGAAAAAAAAAAAAAACATTATGGTACCATATACTGAATTGTGTGACAAACATGCTTATCACCGAAACTTGTGTTACCAATAATAAGAGAATGTCAAGCTCTTGAATGGGAATCGAACCATGCACGTGAAAAATACGGTGTAGCATCCGCTGTGATATAGGACACTCCATCATTCCCCTCGTTTAAAACGTTTCACAATATCTAAAAATTATGTCAACGATATGCTTGGTTTTGATTTCGGTTACTATCTCCTGTTCAATGACCAATGCTTGTGAAATCCAAATGAGGTTCTGCAAGGAGCAATAGCCCTTATGAGGAACCCAAGTCACAATATCGCTTTCGATGATAGGATATAATTCGATTTTAATTGTTTGATCGTAGTGTTTCAAATTATAAGTTTTTTTTTTTTTTTTTTTTTTTTTTTTTTTTTTTTTTAAAATAAGGGCCTTGTAGCTAAATTAGCACCCCCTCATTCACAAAATACTTGGGAGGTCTTGTCTTAGGGGAAAAAAGTTCAAATTAGTAGTATATTGTAACTATTTAAAAAAATATTATAAGGTTTTTGTTAACAATTCTTTAAGGAACATTAAATACTTTTTCTAGGCATTAATGTACCGATCAACTTTTTATATAACCTTTAAAAAAAAAATTAATATAACCATAAAAAATGATAAATTACAACTTATTTGTGGTTTGGTCAAAATTTAAGTTGTCTACTTATGGGTTAAATAACACACCTCAATTAGCTCAACTTTATCCACTTGAAGTTAGCTTAGTTAGAGTTCAATAACACACCTCAATTAGCTCCACTTTTATGTCTCTCTCATCTAAAAAAAAAAAAAAAAAAAAAACATAAAAATATAAGATAAAAAAAAAAAAAATCCAGCGAAACACTTGCATCATGAGATTTTAAAACCACTTATGGTTTGACTGAAATTTAAGTTACGTACTTGGGGTTTAAAATTTGACACTTTACTCACTTGAGGTTAACTCAGTTAGAGTTCTGTAACACATCTGTTAAAAACATGGCTAATTATGTAATTTTGCTCTAATTTTATGTCTCTTTCCTCCAAAAACACAAAAATATAAAAATACAAGATCAAAAAAATCCAGCGGAACATTTGCATCATAAAATTTCAAACCACAAGTAGGCAACTTAAATTTCGGTCAAATCTCAGATTGGTAAAGTGTCAACTTTCAAATCATAAGTGGACAATTTAAATTTCGACGAAATCACAAGTGGGTAAGTTGTAATTTGCTCAAAAAAAAGATTCAATATTATGGGATGAGTATAATAAAACATTTATACTTTTTTTTCTTTTCTTTTTTACAACAATAAAATGGGGAGGAAATTTGAACACAAATTCTCTAATATGGAAAAATATGTCGATATCACTTAACTACAAAACAATAATTATCTCTTTCGTGGAAAATGTAAAGTGTTTTTTTTTAGAGAGAAAATGTAAACTGTTTGTCTCGAGTAATGCATATTTCTTGATTAATTTTTCCATGTTTAACATGTGTGCGTGAATACGTGATCCTTTTTTTTTTTTTTTTTTTTTTTTTTTTTTTTTACAAGATAGAATTCTACTCTAGTCTAATCTAAGTGTATATGTATGTGAAGTTCTCTCTTAGAGACTTGAACTCCGGTCCTTACCCCCCACAAGTACTTATACTTGTGAAGTGACTATCGTACCAAGGGTGTGCGGTGGTGTGAATATGTGATCCTAAAGTTACATTACTACAAAGCTGCTCAATTAAAATGAGTGGTTGACACTTATCAATTGTTTGTCATTAATATGAAATTTGACAAATAGCAACTAGGTTGACTTTAGGCCTAGGCCATTTGGCTATGGAGTATGGTCCCATTAAGTTTGAGGTATCTAGATTCATTTTTTTCAAGTTTCAACACACTTTAATTCTTTCTTTCTCTCTCTTTAATACAACATTTAAAAAATGGTGAAACTTAGGTACACTTCTTAAGATGTTGTACATGGGTTCTTCAGTTAAATTCAAACAGATTGTTGTACTGACTAATTAAGCACATACTATCTTATTTTTTTCAAAAATAATTAAATTCATTGTGTTTATGTTTTTGAATATAGTTAAAGAATTAATATATTACACATAAAGAACGGTCCAAAATGTTATCCAACGATAATTAATTGCACCAATCACTGAGATATGGAGCTCATCTATGACACCCACATATAAGACTCACTTTTATGTGAAGAGGATTCTAGTACATATTGGGTGCACTAACTAATTTCATGGGAGGGAGAAATATATATATATATATATATATTTTAATACAAAATAGAAATTTTACTCTAGCCTAATCTATCTAAGTGTATATGTGTATGAAATTTCCTTCTGAAGATTTGAATTCCGGCCCTTACCCCCTATACCCTACAAGCACTTATACTTGTAGAGTGACCATCGCACCAAAAAATGTATTAATTGTAGGTGAATGAGTGTGAATGAATTAAAGTGCATTGAAAACAATGAGAACAATTGAATTACATAATTTAAATTGAAATCTGTTTGTTGAATAACAGGATTTGTTAGAATTTGGAATTACTTTGGAATATATTACTAAATTCAGCTTTTAACTCTTAGATTTTAACATGACAAACCAAATCTAACGTAACAAACTGAGTGTCACGTATGCACAAAATCTTGTTCAAGTTACATTTAATCTGTCCATTGTATATGTCCAAATTGATTCAATCTCATCCCAAAATTTTAGGTGTATGTTTTCTCCTAACCATAAACGGCCAAAATGCACCAGCAATTCAACACTTTAGCTGATTTGATAACTCAGCCGATGATGGAGAAAGCAAATTGTATCTCACTAGCCAGCTCTAGTCTAATGGGTTCAATTGATTCTTTAACAACATGATGGTCTCTTTTTTATTTTTTCTTTTTTGGGGCTGCATTATGTCTTTCACAATCTTATAGGTTACAACTCATCTAAGTTACATAGGCAGTCCCATCTAATTCGATTTTTGGTTTTTTGACCCAAAATAAAGATGGTGAATTTTGGGCTGTTCTGTGATTGGACTCTAAAAAGATCCACATTGGATTCAAATCTGGCTTCCTATTTTGGGCTTGAGGAACTACGATAAGCTACACGCTGCCACAGGGGATCAAGTGCAGACTCAGAACAAAAACTGCTTCCTTTGTTACACTTCTCTGCCGACATTTATGTCCCAAACGTACAACAATCTAAAGCAGGCATGCAATTTGAGAGGTCCCGTTTACCCAACTCTTTCCTCAACAATCAGCATCAGATTCTGACAGTAGACTGAAAGAAAGAGAAGGCCTCCATCACCTCTCTTTTTTATTTATAAAATTATAAAAATGCTAATGAATGCTTAGGATATGTTTTTAGAAATTTTTTTGGAGAAAATAAAGAAGCAATGATTTTTTTTGGCCGTGTTGTATATTTTTTTTTGTAAAAATGGTGTCAATTTAAAAAAAAAAAATTTATTAACAATTGTTTTAAAAATATGTTACCCATGGAATTAAGGATCGATTTAATGGGTATTTTATGCATTTGCTAATGGATTGCCCAAAGATTCTCTGTTCCTCAACAATTAGCATTAGATTCAAATAATAATAGACTGAAAGAAAAAGAAGGCTTGCACTACCTTTCTTTCTTATTTATAAAATTAGAGAATTGTTAATGGATGCTTTAAGTGCACTGGTTTAAATATATTTTTATGGGAAAATAAAAAGTAAAAAATTTTTGACAATTTTTTATAATTTCCACAAAAGTAGTATTAAAACTTTCATAAAATTGTTTATTAATAATTACTCTGAAAACACCTGTTAACGTGACCTATAAAATTAAGGATTGATGTAATGAGTATTTTATGTATTTGTTAATGGATTAACCAAAGATTCCTCATTTCTTACTAATTAGCATTAGTAAACTGAAACAAAGTGAAGGCTGACACCACCTTTCTTTTTTTATTTATAAAATTAGGAAAATGTTAATGAATGCTCGAGACATTGATTTATGATATATTTTTAGAAGGATTTGGCTTACCTCCAGCATTTTTTTAACTAGACATGTCTTTCTTCTTTTTTTTTTTCTTTTTTTTTTTTGAGAAACCAACTCAGCATGTATAGAATTAAAAAGCTGACAAATCAGCAAGAACAACTGGTTCTAAGTCCGGTGGAACATGCTCCATCCAAACTAGCAACGAAAAAAAAAGTCTTGCTCTCTAGGCTAAGGAATGTGCCATGGCATATCCTTGCCTCACAGTATAAGAGAAAGAGAAACTCCGAAATGAGTTAACAAAAAATAAAGTTTCATCAACAAGATGACCAAAAGAAGAGAAAGAAAAATCTATAATTTTGAGGGTTTTAACACCTGACTTTGAATCACCTTCATAATGAGATTGGTTTTGCCAATCTCTTGGACGAATGTGGCTGCTCTTCTTGCTGCCAACAACTCGAGAATAACCATCGAAGAGGGTTTATGGATTTTTTCTGAAAAGGCAGCAATGTTCTCCCGAGATGAATTTCGGTTACAACTCCAATCCCCGCCTCATTAATTTCATTAAACATAGCACCATCAAAATTTGTTTTGAACTCACCCAGTTTGGGAGGAATCTAGACCTTCCTCTTACCGGATTGAACACCCCGGATTAGTTTCGGGTAGCATCATTAATTTTTTCTGTCGGCATCATCCTTTTGTTTTAAATATACAATGACAAATGGTAATGAGTTTTAATCTCCACATTTTATTTAATTAGTAGGTGATGTGGCAGTCTTTGATTAAAATAAAAGGAAATTTATTTTTAAAAAGTACTGAAAGTAAGTCAAACTCTTTTTAGAAATTAAAAAAAAAAACAATTAATTTTTTTTTTACAATTTTTTTTTTTTATATTTTTCATGAAAGTGATGTCAAAAATTTTCTAAAATAATTTATTAACAATATACCTACTAACATGACCCATGAAATTAAGGATCAATTTAATGAATATTTAATACAATTTATTAATGGACTATTTTAAGAAAGTTTTACTAACGTTATATAAAAAAATATTTAACTTTTTTCTTTTCTAATAAATAATGTTGTGTTAACGGGCACCGTAAAGTGCTCGTTAACAACTTTTTTGCAATTTTTTGTTATTTTTAATAATTTTTTAACAATTTTTTATTCTTTTTATCAAGTAGTACCTATATAAGGAAATCTTAACAACCACTGTGTCTGTTTGGTACTCCATCTCAAACTCACATTTTTATATTTTACACAACATTACACATATTTTCACACACTTTTTTACTACACCTATTTCAAAAATGGCAAAACTTAGATACAGTTACTTATATACAGTTCTTTAGGTTCCCCTCTTAAAAATCTGCCACCTGTCAAATTGAATAACTAAATTAACATCGTTAAAGTACCGTAACTTTCTGTTGTATTTTTTTTCCCTTGTCTGTGAGAAAAGAAAACCCATTGGCTTCAGATCTGATTTCTATCTCACACACAATCGCTTGGGTCTAACCAGGGGAGAACAATGACACGAAGGAGATTATAAAGGTGGTTGCAGCATGTAAAGGTGGGTTTGGGTAGAGTTGTTGCAGAGTAGGTTTTTATGGAAAGGGTAGGTTCCCCCCCCCCCCCCCCCCCCCCCCAAGCCCTCTTTTTTCTCTAATTTGTGTTTATTGGGAATGAATGGATGGATTTGCTATTACTCTTCTAATGGCTATTTGTTCCAAACTTATGAGAATTAGATTTATCCAAGCAGTGCGTTGCTATGGCGGTCTTCATCTTCTTTTTTTCTTTCTTTTCTTTTTCATTATTTAAAAAGCCATCTGTCTAGCATACAAAGTATGAACAAATCAATAATCTTCTAATGAAAATAATGGAATTAATGGAGAAGATCATTCCAGGCTTGTCCTTCTGAAGCTAGATTTTATTTTCTAATATTGTTTGGGAGAAGTTTGAGAGATTTGCAGTCAGGTTTTCTCACAAGCGTAAGTGAAAAAAGAAAAGAAAAGAGAGAGAGAACGGCGTTAAAACTGTGTTAGTTTAGTTATTCAATTTGACAGATGACAGATTTTTAAGAAGGGAACCTAAGGAACAGTATATAAGAAACTGTATCTGTATATAAGTTTTGCCCTTTCAAAAAATTACTAATAACATCACTTGAAAAAACTACAAATAACATCACTCGAACTATTCTACCAAACACCTCCAACATTTCTCTCTATAAAAAAGCATTTCCTAAATTAATGGCGTGAATGCATCCTTTATCTTTTCCATAAATAAAGCCAGTATAAAAGTATCAAATAAAAAGGAAAAAAGAAACCCTCGTTATTCATAGTCACTTTCAAAAATTCCCTCACTTTCAAAAGCCTCCACTCACTGTGAGTCAAAAATTTCCCTCTCTCACTCTCACTTTCGACGAACCATATTTGTCTGCCATTATTTATATTCTATCAGATAGGAATTTTTTAAAGATCTGGCCGCACTTCGATCGTCTCGCAATCTCTTTGAAACTCAAAAAAAAAAAAAAAAAAAATTCAGGTACATGGAGGTTCTAACTCTTAATAAGACCACACTCGAAGTAAAATTTGGTATTATTGTACATCGTTTTGGTTAATTGTTACTTTATTTTTTATTTTTATCTTAAGTGTTTATAATTTGATTTTACTGTTTGTGAAAGTGAGTTTGAATTTTGAAATCACAGAGAGCAAAACAGTAAGTTGGATGGAGGGTCTGGTTTTAGAGGAAAAGGACGCTGGTGATTGGGTGTACAGAGGCGAAGGAGCTTGTAATCTTGTTCTTGCTTACACTGGATCCTCTCCCTCCCTTGTAAACAAAAACACCTTACCATTTCTCAAATTCTTTGCACGATTATTTTTTTTACTTCAACAAGCTTTATGTATGTGCTTATGTGTGTATGTATGTGTAGGTGGGGAAAGTGATGCGGGTACAGAAGGTACCGCGGGTCGGGTCGCCGGGGAGTCGGAGCCCGACAGTGTTGAGTGAGAATAAGCGGGTTTTGTGGAAGGAGATAGACGACATCATTTCGTGCCCTAACAAAGAAATTGCTACCCAACTCAATGTGGAACAAGTACCCGTTTGGTACATGTGTTTAAAAACTGAAAATTGTTGTTTAAAAATATTTGTAGAAATACGTGTGGGTGAAAAAGTGTATTGAAATACGTGAAATGTTGTTTAAAAACTAAAAATGGTTGTTTGAAAACACAAACCAAACACCCCCTGTCTCCGCTTTTAGGTTATCGGGCGTTTGTACTGGGAGGGAAAATTAAAATAATTTTACTATTTACTTTATTTTTGGTAATATTTATAGGCCTATTGGACTTTTTAACACTATTTATGAGTTTTATTATATTATTTCAACTAACTTTTATCTTTATTTACGGTACTTTTAGTAATAAATTTTCAGTTTCAGCAAAATAAGCGATATTCAAACACACCATAAATATATTGACTCTGGGTATGCTCTACTATACTTATCTCACACCTTTTTTTTTTTTTTTTTTTCAAGTGAGAGTGGTTATTTTTATTAGATAGTAGCGTATAATTGTAAAAATTAACAAGTTTGTTATTACGTAATAATAGGTAATAACAGATAAAGGAATGATGGTTGTTGTATATGAAGAAAGTGAAATAATTAAAAAAAATGATATTTTAATAAAATGTAGTGTAAAATAGATAATATGATATGTGGTTTTTTGAAAAGTGAGTATGTGAAATAGAAAAAGTAGGTTATTATGCTAAAATAGATGGAAAAAAAAATTTGCACGAGCTAGTGAGAATGCTCTAAAAATAGATTTTACAACCAAACATGTTTTTAATTTAAATGGGTCCGTCGACTACTATAAGGACAATGTGCCCTTTTGTTATGCTCTACCACATTTTAACCAGCCTAAAATAAAAGAATTCCCCCCCCCCCCCCCCCCAACTTTCTGTTTAAAATGATGCCATTTTTTAATAAATTAGGGCACACAATAGTATACTGTAGGGACTCACTTTGTAAGGACCCTCTATAATTAGGAGGGAAATAATCCTATAGGCTCCAAACAATACATTTCTAGAGAGTGGGTTGAAGAAATTGACCTTTGCAGGCAAAACGGAACCCAACCACGAATCCATCCCCATTGAAGGCCAGTGCACTTAAATTTCTTCTTAAAACTGCTCCTCGGCATTGGTCCGAGGAGCTTGACTTTGGTCTCCTCTCCCCCTTCTTTTTTGGCGTTCTATTGGTCCCTCTTATATAGTCCTCTTCCTCCCGTCTCGCTCTTTCACATGTTGATCATCCATGCGCTTTCCCTCTGACTGTCCGTCCCATCAGCAGCATTATCAGTACTCAAGTAATTCACAATAATCAAGGTTACCCTGCCCAAGAGTCACATCTCCATTAGTGCGGCTAGAGGGTTAAGTGAGCGCATTTAGTGCAGAGGTAACAACCTGTCCTGGGCCCGTTTCCCCATCTGAAGCTAGTCTCAGTCCGCCGAGGACAGGGTTATCCTCGGCGGGGTTTTTAAAGTTTAGGTTCCCACGCACCGTTCTCGGACGAGCCTTCTTCCTTGGCATGGGCCATGGGCCGGATGTAAAGTGGGCCGAGGTCACCGACTCTCGGGCCCTATAATAGCCCCTCAAAATCCTGCTGTCCGTGTCCTTAGACGGGGAGGAGGATTTTGATATTCCCGGGCCCTCTACAAGATTCGCCAAACCTCGGTCCATGTCAGCGTTGGGGTCTTTTCATTTGCCACATGTAAGTTTTTGGTGCTTCGAGACTCAGTGCGCGTTTGCATTAAATTTTGGCAACTCCATGTTTCCCTCTTCCGATGGTGTAATAGTAATCCCCTGGCAGGGATTTCCTGCTTTTATGGGTGGGAAGTTACATTTGGTTAACCTTAATTGGAGATATAAATATTCGTTTGAACCGCTTGGCCTCCCCATTTGCGCGCTTATGGACTTCGGTGTATATATTCTGGAGTTGGTCTAGTTTTCGCATTAACAAGCGCCCCTTCCCAACGTAAAAAGCTTGCTAGAGGAGAATCTCACCGTTTCTGTAAGTCTTTTACTTTCTGTAGCATAGAATTTTCCTTGGTTGATTGAACATAAGAAGTTTGGTTATCTTTCTGCAGATCCGCACGCCTTCGCGCGTCATTTTCCTCTGGTCAACAAGGAGGACTTGGAAACCGCTCTTAGGGAGGAGCTTCTTCTAAACAAGGCCGATAACCAGATTAGAGCCGCCCAAAAGATCCTCGGCTTAGGCGAATCACTGTGGTAGATGACGGTTTTGCACTTTCCGAAGGATCTTCTGTTTCAGAAGGTATTCTGTTGGTAGGCTTTTCATTGTCCCATAAAGCGGCAGAGGCCGAGGAAGGGAGTTTGGAGGAAAGAGAGGAAGTGATCGAACTAAGCTCATCTGAGGACGAATTCGGTGTATTTGACCGAGCTGATCAACCCGAGGGTTGGTACCCAAACTGAGATGGGTCCTAGGAGACAGCTCCCGATCAGCCTTCTTGACCTACTTGAGGGCAAGTCTGGGAAGGGGGTGCCAATGGGGTCACAACCTGAGCCTCCGCCACCCAGCTCTCAGCCTTTGCCTGTGCAGGCCAGGTCTTTACACACCCCTCCAATTTCAGAATCTCGGCCTGAGTCCCCCGAACCAAAGAGGAAGAAGTCTTCCAAGGGCAAAGACCCAGTGGATGGGGGCAGATCCTATCCCTCTCCAGAGGAGGATGAAGTTTGACGACCCTTCAAACAACTGAGGTTAGGTGGTAAGCGAAAAGGGAAAGAAATTGTTCAACAGTTCGAGCCCCAGGCCTGGCTACCCGCAGCCATGCTCCATGGAGAACCTTTGAGGGATGACGCTACTATACTGGACTTCTGAGGAGGTGAGGGGGCTCGGGTAGCCGATGCCCTGGAAAGGTCCCTTCTCCTTCCCGCCGACATGGCTGAGCTTGGGAATATGAGGGGGCCAGAGGTTGCTGAAAACCTCAAGAGATACCTGGGCATGGTAAGACATTTGATACTTGTTTATTTCGTTTGAAGCCGAGACGGTCTGGACAAAAGGTGTCGTCGAGTATGCCAGGGACAAAGCCGTGAGGACCAAAGATCTGGCTGAGTTTGCGAGAATAGATGCAGAGCACTTCTTAGAACAGACGGAGTAAGAGGCATTTGCTGAGGGGGTGGCTAGGACTGAAGCTACCTTCAAGGCTCAAGTCCCTGAAGTATGCAGGCGCTTTTACTCCCAGACCTGGAATGAAGCTCTCAACTAAGCAGGAGTTAATGCCTCGTCAGGCCTTAGGAGGGCAGAGAGGGTATATTACCCCCCCGCAATCCGTGAGGTTGTCCCCACCACCTCCAAGGAAGGTTTTGTATTACCAGTGGCCAGTGGAAGTCGGACTAACACTGCCGAGGACACATCTTCAGCTGGCAGACCTCTTAAGGCGGCTGAGCCCCGTAGAGCGTTGGAGGGGGTTAGAACTGACGGTCAAGAAGTGCCCTCATCTGTCTCCCAGATCCCCCCTACCCTAGAGGGGTCCTCTGAAGGAGCTTTTCCGAGTCAGGGTCACTTGTAGTTAATCAAAATCTTTCAACGGGCTCCTCAAGACAAGCCTCCTAGCGAGGTGGGGGAGTAAGCCATTTCGTTGGACCACCACGTTGTGACAGTATGGGGCATTCTTATTTGTTTTCTTTTTCATTTCATTTTGCTTTTCGCCTTGGCGACGTTGTAACGAAACTACATGCCTTCTATTTGAAAGATATATTCAATGGTTTGCTTCTAGCTCATTAATTGATGCTTCCTTTTACTTGTTATACTTTAGTGTTTTGCTCAATATCTTGATTCTGTTCTGGATTTAGTCTCATGAGATAATCAGTTGTCTTTCGAGTTTGCATCCGAGGACCGCACCACAACTCGGTCCTATCTAACGCTTATATTTTTTCGCAAATATCTGATTTTCCATAAGTTTGAGTTCGAGGACCATGCAAAACCTTGGTTTTGTCTAACACTTCTGTTCTTTTGTAAGTAACTAGTTTCCCCATAGGTTTGAGTCCGAGGACCATGCAAGACCTTGGTTCTGTCTAACACTTCTGTTCTTCTGTAAGTAACTAGTTTCCCCATAGGTTTGAGTTCGAGGACCATGCAATACCTTAGTTCTGTCTAGTACCCAGGCATATTTAAGTGGTTAGTTTCCCCATAGGTTTGAGTTTGAGGACTATGCAAGACCTTGGTTCTGTCTAACACTTCTGTTCTTCTGTAAGTAACTAGTTTCCCCATAGGTTTGAGTCCGAGGACCATGCAATACCTTGGTTCTGTCTAGTACCTAGGCATATTTAAGTGGTTAGTTTCTCCATAGGTTTGAGTCCGAGGACCATGCAAGATCTTGGTTCTGTCTAACACTTCTGTTTTTCTGTAAGTAACTAGTTTTCCCATAGGTTTGAGTTCGAGGACCATGCAATACCTTGATTCTGTCTAGTACCCAGATATGGGGCGAAGGAGATAATCCTTAGCGTTGGTCATACTAGTTTTGGCGTGATGATGGCCTCGGTCCTGCCTCGTCGGAGGTGGGGCATCGTATGGGCCGGACCATTGACTTCGCAGTGCCCCGGGCAAGGTTGGTTTGGGACTCTAACCTTACACGTGGCAGTAACGCCGCCTTCAATTCAAGTTTCTGTCCTCATCAGTTACGAGGCACCTCCTAACTGTTCGCGTTCCGTGCTTGATGTTTCAACACACGAGGCGCGTTCTCCTTAACATTTTCTTGGACTGACGCTGATCAAATGGTTGATAGGCGCCTTGGAATTTGGTCAGGATTAGTGTCGCTGATAATCCTCTTTTCAAATTCTGCGTAGATCAATTCCTATCAATCTTCACCCCCTATTTAAGGCCATATGGGGAAATGTCCTTCTACGCTTTACGAACCCTCTAATATACCAGGAAACATGTCCTCTCAACTTTCAGAGCCCCCTCAATAACCCTGCCAAAATTGTGATAAGAGTCTAGAGAAATGGAGCGGCCTTGGATAGGAGTGAGGGTGCACAAGCCCAAAGTCCTCCTTCCTTGACCGAGAGCCGTCGTAGCTATAGCCCGCGTCAGATCTCCAGCGCGGCTGAATTTGTGCGTCATCCTCATGGTGCCATGCACAGCGGCCAAGAGGGAGGTCCTTGAAGTACATAACGCTCCTTCCCGGGGCGCCCCCATGCCGGTGGAAGCATGCAAGAATACGTCATGTCTGGTGCCCGAGTGTTGCCATCTCCAACGGCCAACCACCGTGGGGCTGGAAGAGAATCAAGGGAACATCATGGGGAAAGGCCGCCCGGCCCCCTTGCATCTGCTCCTCTCTTCGCGCCAGTGCCACTGCACCGGCTTGGGCGTTGTTGGTAGCCTTGAAACAGGCCTGCCTCAGCCCCCTTCCCTTTAGTTAGCTTTAAAACAGGCCCGTCTGGGTCTTTGTTTGTAGAGTTGGCTTTAAAACAAGCCTGTCTGAGCCTTTATTTGTGTATTGTAGTTCCTTTTCATCTAATAAAATACTGCTATTTTTCTTCTCTTTTCCTTTGAATCTTCTACTTTTCTGCAATGGTGTTTTTTTTTTTTTTTTAAACGCGTTCTTGTGAACTTTCCGTCAACTGACTACCTAGGGACGATTGTCCGTTGCGCCTGTTAGTGCACAAATTCTTCCCACAGACAGCGCCAATTGTAGGGGCTCACTTTGTAAGGACCCTCTATAATTAGGAGGGAAATAATCTTGTAGACCCCAAACAATACATTTCTAGAGAGTGGATTGAAGAAATTGACCCTTGCAGGCAAAACGGAACCCAACCATGAATCCATCCCCATTGAAGGTCAGTGCACTTAAATTTCTTCTTAAAACTGCTCCTCGGCATTGTTTCGAGGAGCTTGACTTTGGTCTCCTCTCCCCTTTCTTTTTTGGCGTTCTATTAGTCCCTCTTATATAGTCATCTTCCTCCCATCTCTCTCTTCCACATGTTGATCATCCATGCGCTTTCCCTCTGACCGTTCGTCCCATCAGCAGCACTATCAGTACTAAAGTAATTCACAGTAATCAAGGTTGCCCTGCCTAAGAGTCACATCTCCATTAGTGCGGCCAGAGGGTTAGGTGAGCGCATTTAGTGCGGAGGTGACAACCTGTCCTGGGCCTGTTTCCCCAACTGAAGCTAGTCTCAGTCCGCCGAGGACAGGGTTATCCTCGGCGGGGTTTTTAAAGTTTAGGTTCCCACGCACCGTTCTTGGACGAGCCTTCTTCCTCGGCATGGGCCATGAGTCGGATGTAAAGTGGGCCGAGGTCACCAGGCCCTCGGGCCCCGCATATACCATTCTTGGAAAAAGTTTTATCGGGAATTGAAAAAGTTTTGACAGCCCTTTCAATTCCTGATAAATTTTTTCCAAAAACAGATTTGTTAATGTATGCCTTAAGGGCATACATTAACCGAACCCTTAATGTAATACTCGATGAAGTAAATTGTATGTTTCATAGTCAATGGACTGATTTAGTGCTCGTTTGGCATTGTGAACAATGTGAAGTAGAGTTTTAACTGAAAAGCGCTTTAGTATTTTGACTGTGTGCCAAATTACATGCTTTATAGTTCTAGATTCATAAAGCATATAGTGAATTGTACAGTTTTTTTTGTGTGGCTAGATGCTCCAAATTTAGCAGCTTCATAGGGAACCCTTTAGCTCTTTTTTAGTGGTTTGGGGAATTTTTGGCTTAAAATGCTTGTTAGTGGAAAAAACTCTTTATGACAGACCCTTTAGAAATGACCCCAAACTAAAAGAATGTATATGCCTTAGGAAGAATGGACACTTCATTTAGGGTGTTGTACCCATGTCATACCAGTGTCACACTGACCATTTTATGTTATAATTTTTTAGAAATTTCTTGTGCCACCGTATTGTACCGTGTTTGTGTCCGTGCTTCCTAGATATGCCTAATTTGAATAATGATGCAAATGTGGTATAGGTGAACTTATTGATTTGCTTAAATGTCGTGTTTCTGCATTTTCCTATCAGTTGGAGCAGTTTATTGTGGACTACCTGGAAATTAGCACGTGGTTTGTATGTTATGTGTTGCTATGGTTGATTTTGATCCTTTATAGAAAAGAAAGGAAAATTAGAATTAGATTGGCTATGTTGATATTAGGATTTTCAAAACCATATTAGATTGGATTTGTTTTAAGGGAAAATGGTTTGATGCTTGGGAACATTTTGAAATTACTAGCGTTAGTTGAAGTTTTCTGACCTTGGCTTGGATCGAATATGGCAGATGCGTGTCCTTGTATCTAGGGAATTCCTGGAGTCAATTGAGAAGAACGTTCTATGTGAGCGTCCTGCTTGGCGAGTTGATGCTGCCAAGGTTGATACAGATTGTGATTCTGCGCTCCTTGTGAGTGATCATTCGCTTTTTCCTGGTAATTTCTGTCTCTTAGAATTTGGTCGAATAATTATCCTGCACTTGGTTACAATTTCTGTGTCACACGGAAATATTTACAGGTGTGCATCTCACACAAGTATCACACTTAGCAAGCAGGTAAAAAGGATCTTAGCTTATTCAAAAATCAGATGGTTACCTTACTAATATATTTTAATCTCAATTCAAATCCAGCTAATGTTTTTTTCATGCTTGTTTTAGTTGCTATTATTTAAAGCTAGCCCATTCCCTTATATTTTCACTTAAAATTTATTTGGTAAAAAACAGCCCCATTAGATGGTAACTATTATTTTAACACTCTCTTTCATGTGTAGGCATAAACTCCCCTTTAATAAGTGAGATCCAATGTGTGAGATTTTTAACATTTTAAATGGGAGGTAGGATGAAAATAGAGATCGAACTTAAGATCTTATGCTTTGATATCATGATAAGTTAATGATTGTTCGAAATGGTGAATTTAATCATTAAACCATAATTCTAATGATTCAAAATAGAAAACTGTTGAAGAAGGATTGCAGGACTAAAATTCATTAGAAGATCATGCTACTGTGCATGTAGGAATTTCTAGCACTTGCACCTTTTTTTTGGGGGGGGGGGGGGGGTGTGGGGGGGAGATATACAAGAAGGCTCAATATACGCATTAGAGGCCCCTAATCCCTGGCGCACACAAATACAACCTCTCACAACCCTAGAGGACTAGGCCATCTGTCCCACATTTTGAGTACAACTCTCAACCCCAGGAGTTTTGGGAACCAAAAGAGTAAAATCAGAAGCGCCTATAAAATTTACCACTCACACGTTTAAAAAAAATATAGCATCACAATGGTTAATGTAATTAATTTTGGGCACCTGATTTCTTCTTAGAAATTGTAATGTGTTAAACAGCTATTTTGATCTTCAAATCAAGCACCAAAATCTCCTTGATGATCTGCATTGTGATTATGTCATTTAGTATAATATTTAAAGAAAAAGAGTGGTAGTTAATTCTGCTTTTTCCATGTTAGGTACTCTCAAAGGTGTACCCTGTATATCTGTTGAGATAAAGGTGCACTCCCTTACTATTAAAAAAAAAAAAAAAAAATTATATTTCATAATTGTTAATTTTTTTAGTGACTCTTGAATGATACTTTCAAATTTAATGCAAAGTAATTTTCTTAGTTAATTTCTTTTTGTTCCATTTTCCCAAAAGTAGCCCAAATGTGGATTTCTCTCTAGTTCAAGATTCATATCTGAAGGAAATGTTGATAAACGGATCATATCTCGGTTCAGAATGCACCAAACCCTGAAGTTGCATCAAGGAGAGGTACTCACTCCTCCCCTCCACACCCCCCAAAATGAAATTCTGGTTCCCTCCTTTTGTAATGGTGCTGTTGGGGTCAAGTTAGTTTGTGTCAAACCTGTATTTGTGTTTGATGCAATGGGTCAGATACCACTTTTGAAATTTGTGCACTTTTTTTTGGCGTATAAGCATTCTCCTTCAATAATGATATTAATTTCTTTTTTGTATGCTTTTATGACTCTGACCCACTCCACTTTTTATTACAGATATCAGAATTAAGTGAATACAATCCTCTCCATCTGTTCTCTGAGGACAAAATACACAAAGCTATCAATGATCTCTTTATCACGCCACAGAATAATTTCCGGGTATTTTTGAATGGTTCTCTCATATTTGGGGGCTTGGGTGGTGGTGCAGACAGTACTAATGTTGTGACTTGTGAAGCATTTGAAGATGCACTCAAGCCTGTCATTCGGGCAGATAGTGGCCTACGCACAAAGAATTTCCTACAGCTTGTTTCCGAGACAGTTTATAAGTCTGGAATACTGGATCAGCTTCTTGAGGTCCAGAGCTGGACAATTTTGACATAGAAGGAGCAATTCGTGCTCATTATGACATTATTTCCGAGTCTTGTCCAGTATGTGGAGAATTGGGTGAAGAAGAAGTATCACATAGATATACCTCTTTGCATTCCATTCCTATGGATGAAAGCTTGAAGATTGTGAAGGACTATTTGGTAGCTGCAACTGCAAAGGACTGTAGTCTGATGATTAGTTTTAGACCAAAGGCAGATGGGGATTTGGGATCTCCATATAATGAAGTACACCTAGAGTCAACCAACCAAACTTTTGATTACAAGGTAGGCGGCTCTTGACATTTGAGGATTTCATATAAGGCCAGTCTTGCATCTTATTATCATGATGTCCTGAAAATTCCTTTTATTTTATTTTATTGTTGCTCAGGAGAAGTGGAATTATTGAGAAAATTGATATCAGGGCCAAAAGTTTGGAATTATATGATTTCTTAAAAATCATAAGTAAAATCAAATTGTTTCTAACATATTAAATAAGTTAATTTCTAAGTTGAAAGTTGAATTTCTCAACTACAAGGTGTCATTTTTCATGACTTTGATGTCTTACTTGAGTTGCAATTTTCTAGGCATCTTTCATTGACCTGGATTTGAAACCTTTGAAGAAGATCGGCGAATATTATGAGTTAGCAAGAAGATAGTAAGCTGCTATACTAAGGTGGCGGACACAGAACAAGAAGCAGATGAAGCCACAAGCTTGGAGGCTTATACTACTAATAGAGATTCAATATAATGCCATGGAGGATAATTTTCTACTAAAGATTCTATTGGTAAGTGTGTTAGGACATATGTGAATCATGTTAAGAACATATGTCATTTAGAATTGGCTAATTCTTTGACAAAACGCACTTTACTTATAATTTGGTAGATCTAAGATGGGTTTAGTACTTCAAGAAACATGTTCAAGCTAAGTATTAAAGTCATGAAGATTGGACCAAGAGGCAAGTGAAGAAAAGATGTTCATTAAAGCTGGACAAATTCTCGACAGCTGCTCGATAGATATATCTATCGAATCTCGACAGATAACTCGACAGATATATCTATCGAGGTCTCGACAAATAGCTCGATAGCTGTATCTATCGAGAATTATGAAATTAGAATTTTCAGATCTGATTTTCGGCGCATGTTGACATGTATGTGTAGGGTTTCTTTTCTCACAATCGTAGACATATATAAGGCTTATATTAAAGGCCATCACATAAGAGAATATAAGGATAACACATGCAAAAAGTGACCGAGTGCCGTATTCTCTTTGAAAGAAGCTACTGCATCTTTGTGCCTTAGGATTTTGTAATCAAGTGCTTCTTGATCTTCATTGTTGATGAAGTGAAAAACTTTGCAGCCAACATCCTTCTCAAGTTAGTGGTTAGTCACGTACTTGTATTAGTGTATCGATTGGTTAGTCACATACTGGGATCTGTGCAAAAGGGTGGCATTCATATATTGAAGAGTTCAGAATCTCTGAAGCAGTAGAAGGTTTCTGCTGTAAGTTCATCTATGGGGATTGTAGAGTCTAAGGACAAAGGTTTTGTACTAAATCTGAAACTTCTCTTTATTATAGTGGATTACTTTTAGGGAAGGTTTCCCCCTAGGTTTTTTACTGTGAAATTAGTTTGTTTTATTGGTTTTTCTAGGTCATCATATCTTGTCTTATTTACTATTCCGCTATGTATGATATTGACATGATATTGATGTTTGTTTGTTTAACAAGGTTTATTCATAATAAATCTAATTAACAACTTGGTTTTAAAACTTGTTAATTCTATCAACCGTGGTCTAAATTTCCCAACAAAGTTCTTCTCTACCTCGATCTTGCTGAAATGTTGATCAAAGGGCTTCTTTACCTCGATCTTGCTGAAAGGTTGATCAAAGGGCTTCTCTATCTTGATCTAACTCACTATCTTTTTGTCTAACTCATAATATTCGCCCATCTTTGAAGAAGATAAGCGAATATTATGAGTTAGACAAGAAGATAGTGAGCTGCTATACTAAGATGGTGGACACAGAACAAGAAGCAGATGAAGCCACAAGCATGGTGGCTTATAGTACTAATAAAGATTCAATATAATGCCATGGAGGATAATTTTCTGCTGAAGATTCTATTGGTAAGTGCAAGTAGTTTGATAGGGCATTTTTTTACGCAACTGTTATTATGTTTGTAGTGGTGCAGGTGAGAACTGCTCATTTCATCCTATGGTTGAGGCAATTAGATTTTCCTTTATAAAATTTTTTTCTTTTGTATTCTTTTCTTGGTAATTTACACTTATTATTAGTCGCATTTTTTCTTCCTCTCTTCCACCTTCCCTTTGTGCCATGCTGCCACATGAAGGATTTATAATACTAGTCAAAGTTAAATCTCCATAATCTTTGTTTCTAGGGTTTGCATCTTAGGTGTTGGTGCAGGAGGAAGTTTATTTGGTTTAAGAATGCAAAACCCCCTTTTTTCCAATCTTTTTATTTTATGTATTGTAGAGTGCCTTGATTTGAATTTTATTGCTGCATGCAACATTCTGTCCATACTTTAGATTTGATGCTCGTAGATGGGTTAATATCTTAACTGTATTATTCCTACCAAAATAGTCTAGAATTTCTTTGTGATTTGTCAAGAAATGTTGTAGTTATATAATTGTCAATTAGTTTTGTAGTGCATTAAAGAGCTTACTTGATAAGCACCTTGAGAATTTAGTAAAGTTGAAGTATTCTGGGTAGATCTCTTCGAGGGGATCTGGACCTCCTTAGGAAGAAGATAGGGATGAGAATAGAGATTGAGAGAGAAAGAGAGAAATCAATCTTATTATGCTTGTCCTCTTCAATTACAACTTTGCCCCTTTTATACAACCTATCTCAGTACACCAATTCTTAACTAATCACCCTAATTGCCCAACTGACTAAACCCAACTGTAACTAACTAAACCAGCTGTCAAGCATTACCACTATTCAATTACACAATTGCACACAAGTACAAAATTACACAATTACACATTACACAGGTACTTATCATTACCCTCCCCATTTAAAGCACCTTGCCCACAAGGTGAGGGAAAGAATGCTGAAGTTGGTGCAGGGACTCCCAAGTAGCTTCATCTGTAGTAGAGCCTGACCAATGAACCAACACTTCAGTAACAACACGAGTCCTTAAAGTCTTTGTTCTGGTCTGAAGGACTGCAATTGGCTCAGAGCAAATCTGTCCTGTATCATCCATTGGTGGCAGTGTAGGAAAAGGAGTCACATGCTTACCTAATTTCAACTTTAAGCATGAAACATGAAAAACAGGATAGATTTTGGAGTCAGGGGGTAATGCTAATTTGTAAGACACCTGACCAATCAATTGAATCACCTGGAAAGGCCCAAAATACCTAGGTGAAAGCTTCCACTTCCCCTTATAAGCAAGGGTTCGCTACCTATATGGTTGCAGCCTGAGATACACCTAATCACCAATCTGAAAAGATCTTGCAACTCTATGTTTATCAGCATTAATCTTCATCCCTAGAAGGTGACCCCTTAGAATAGCCAAAACTTGCTGCCTTTGACTAAGTAAAGAGTCTAGAACATCCACCCTAGTGGTACCAGGTATGTAGGCTTGCAATTTAGGAGGTGGAAACCCATAGAGTGCTTCAAAGGGGGTGAGCTTAAGACTGGTGTGGAAGTTGGTGTTGAACCAAAACTTTACTAAGGGAAGCCAGTCAGCCCACTGATGAGGTTTGTCACAAGTAAAAGCCCTCAAGTATTGTTCTAAACTTCTATTTACCACCTCAGTTTAGCCATCAGATTGTGGATGGTAGGTAGTGGACATGGCCAACTCAGTACCTTGTAACTTGAACAATTCAGTCCAAAAGAGAGAGGTAAAGGTGGTATCCCTATCACTCACCAAAGACACAGGCATGCCATGAAGCTTGAAGATGTGGTGCATGTATAGAGATGCAATCTTAGCAGCAGTATTGGGATGTGAAACAGACATAAAATGAACATATTTTGTCAACCTGTCCACCACCACCAGGATGACTTCAAAGCCCTTGGATTTAGGAAGGCCTTCCACTAAATCAAGATTGACATCAGTCCAAGAAGTGGTAGGAATGGGTAAGGGTTGTAGCAACCCAGCAAGAGCAGAAGTTTCAGATTTCACCCTCTGACATACATCACACACTTTAATAAATTGCTTGAAGTCATTTTTCATGCCATGCCAAAAAAATTCACTTTTTGCTCTTTGATAGGACTTAAGAAAGCCAAAATGTCCAGCCAAGGGGCTACTATGCATATGCTGTAAAATCTGAACCTTTAAAGGACAATCAGAACCCAAATAAAACCTCCCTTTGTAAAACAGCAAATCATTTTGGAAAGTGAAGCCTTTTGGAGGAGCTCCAGACTGAATTAACTAAATAATATACTGAATTTCAGCATCAGAGGAGTAACTATCCTTGAGAATGAGCAACCATGTTGGATCTGGAACTGATAAGAGACATAAACACCCCACAGAATCACCATTGCTACACAAATGGTCAAAACTAGTGTCAGAACCAGCTTGAAACTGTCTAGAAAGGGCATCAGCAATCTTGTTATCCACACCTTTCTTGTACTCCACCACAAACAGATACCCTAACAACTTGGCCAACCATTTCTGCTAAGCAGGTGTTGCAATGCGTTGCTCAAGTAAAAACTTCAAGCTTTGATGGTTAGTCCTCACCACAAAGGGTTTACCCACTAAATAAGCCCTCCATTTCCTTACTACAGTTGCTAAAGCTAGCAACTCAGTTTCATAGGCAGACAAGTGTAGGTGCTTCCCTTTCAAGGCTTGGCTATGAAATGCAATTGGCCTATTGTGCTGCATCAAAACAGCTCCCAAGCCAGTCCCAGATGCACCACATTCAATAACAAAGGGTTGTGAGAAGTCTGGCAAAGCCAATACTGGAGGATGAGAAACTGCATCCTTAAGGTTGTTGAATGCTTGCTGAGCCTTATCATCCCAATGAAATGAATCTTTCTTAAGAAGATCAGTCAAGGGTTGAGCTATGGAACCATACCCTTTCATGAATTTCCTGTAGTACCCTGTGAGACCTAAGAAGCCCCTTAAGGCCTTGACAGAAGTAGGGACAGGCCACTGTTGCATGGCAGAAGTCTTTTTAGGATCAGCTTGCACAGCCTTTCCTGATATGATATGCCCCAAATACTCCACCTCAGAGCATCCAAACACACATTTGGACTTCTTAGCAAACAACTGATGTGAGAGTAAAGTAGCCAACACAGTCCTTAAGTGAACCAGATTGGCAGATAATGAAGAACTGTAGGCCAGAATGTCATCAAAGAAAACCAAAACAAACTTCCTCAAATAAGGTTTGAAAATAGCATTCATTAAGGCTTGGAATTTAGAGAGGGCATTGTTCAGCCCAAAAGGCATCACAAGAAATTCATAGTGCCCCTCATGTGTCCTGAAAGCTGTTTTAGGAACATCTTCAGGCTTCATCCTGATTTGATGATAGCCAGACCTAAGGTTCAACTTAGAAAAAATAGATGCACCAACTAATTCATCCAATAATTCATTCACAACAGGAATTGGGAATTTGTCTTTAACAGTAGCTTTATTAAGAGCCCTATAGTCTACACACATTCTCCAACTACCATCAGCTTTTCTAACCAAAAGAACTAGTGAAGAGTAGGGACTCTGACTGAGTTGAATGGACCCCAAACTAAGCAATTCATCAACTATTTTTTCAATTTCAGATTTCTGGAAATAGGGATACCTGTAGGGCCTTTCACACACTGGCTGGGACCTTCCTTAAGTACAATGCCATGCTCATGTCCTCCGAAAGCGGGTAGACCAGATGGCATCTCAAAAACCTTAGAATACTTATCCAGCAAGTCAGAGAGAGTTGTTGGAAGTGGTGACAGGTCAGCAGTGACAGTCTTGACATTAGTAATCTGAAGGACCAGTCCCTTCCTAACTGAACTATTGAAGAACTTGTTAGCTTTTTGAAAAGAAGAACCAGTAGGCTTTAACCCTTGGAGAAACACCCTTTTACCCAAAAGATAAAACTCCATGGTCATTAGCTGAAAGTTCCAACTAATTACCCCCAAGGTACTCAACCATTGGGTCCCCAACACTACCTCACAGCCCCCTAAGTGCAAGACATTAAAATCAATAGTAAACCTATGCCCTTGCATCAAAAGAACCACTGCATGACAAACCCCCAAGGTTTTAATGACATTCCCATCAGCCACCCTAACATCCAACAATTGAGAAGACTCAAGGGGTAACTTCAAGATTGGTAGGATAGTAGCATCAATGAAATTATGAGCACTTCCCGAATCCAAAAGTGAAACTACCTCATGATTAAGAATTTTTCCTTTAACCCTCATAGTTGTGGAAGAGGGATTACCATACAAAGCATATAAGGTGATACCAGCAACTCCATTGTTTTCTTCATGCTGTTCCACCAACACTCCATCATCCTCTATTTCAACCAACTGTACCCCATGATGATTCTGCTCAACTTCCATAGGTAATTCTTCTAACAAGAACAACTTAGCTCCCTTGCACCTATGACCACTTTGCCACTTTTCATCACAATTGTATCAGAGACCTAATTTTCTTCTTTCTTCCATTTGAGAGCTAGTCAATCTCTGTAATGGAAGCTTAATCCTAGATTCAACTTTACCCTCAGACTTAGGCAACCCTAGGATTGAAGGTCTCCCATTATCAACTACTGCCCTAAACCCCTTCTTACAACTCAGCAAGTACTCTTCTTGAATCTTTGCTAAACCAAATGCTTCATTAAGGGTCTTAGGCACTAACATTCTTATAGGTAACCTAATTTTTTCCTTTAAGCCACTCAGAAAACAACTCAATTTATGATCTTCAGATAGTCCCATAATTTTGTTAGAAAGGATTTCAAAATTACCTTTATATGCTACCACTGTGGAAGTTTGCTTGAGACGAGTCTATGCCTCCATAGGATCATCATAGGCTGTGGTTCCAAATCTGGTTTGTAAAGCTTGAACGAAAACTTCCCAACTAGCAAACCCTCCGACTTGCTCTGCATTTTGAAACTAGATCAAAGCTTCTCCATCTAAATGATATGAAGCCATCATTACTTGTTGATGTTCTGGTATATGGTTGTAAGAGAAGAACTGCCTTGCACGATACACCCAACAAGTGGGGTCTTCCCCTTGAAATCTTGGAAATTCTAATTTCAGGTTTTTGATCAAATTCATCGAAGAAGATTCAAAATTTCCCAAATTATTGTTAATCAAAAGAGTTCTGGAGCTTGAATTAGGGCTCTGCTGTTTCTTTTCTTCTGCTTCAACCATTCTTTGCATAAACACATTAATGGCTTGCAATTGCTTCTAAATTTTGTGTAGAGTTTGTTCATGATGTTCTGAAACTTTAGACAGAGCAGCAATCTTCTCCAAGTTCTGAGACTGGGCACGAGTTTCAGCCATGGTGGAAGAGATGGATCAAATGCTCTGATAAGCACCTTGAGAATTTAGTAAAGTTGAAGTATTCTGGGTAGATCTCTTCGAGGGGATCTGGACCTCCTTAGGAAGAAGATAGGGATGAGAACAGAGATTGAGAGAGAAAGAGAGAAATCAATCTTATTATGCTTGTCCTCTTCAATTACAACTTTGCCCCTTTAATACAACCCATCTCAGTACACCAATTCGTAACTAATCACCCTAACTGCCCAACTGACTAAACCCAGCTGTAACTAACTAAACCAACTGTCAAGCATTACCACTATTCAATTACACAATTGCACACAAGTACAAAATTACACAATTACACATTACACAAGTACTTATCATTACCATGCAGATGCATTAGAAAGATTGATTATATTGCATCTAAATGCATGCCTACATTTTGTAATTGTATTAACATATACGGTTTCCTTATTATATTTGATGAGGGCTTAATTAGACCAGAGAAGAAAGTGACAGAACAGTTTTTGGGCTTGACAGGGAAAGTGATATATCAGCTACTTCAGTGCCATTCCATCCATGCTCACATGTCCTATAAATGCATACAGCTGGATTCCATATTGACCATGCTATGTAGAAATTTAGAAAAAATTGATTTACTGTTTTAGGTGGACCTCTTTTTGAAGTAAAACAATTGAACTTGAAACAGCCCTGCAAACCCAAATTGAATTAAGTTCTAGATGGAATGGTTTAAAATCAGTTTGGAGGAGGAACTGCTTATCCAAATACTCAAAAGCTCCTTGTGGGCCTAGAGTCAAGGCCAAATGTGCCTGAGATGGTATAAGTGCAAGTTTTACTGGACCTTTTGACTGGTTATGGTGGCAGAGCACAAAGGCAAATTGCCTAGATTACGGAAAAGTGATGCCTTAGGTTTTTAGTTTTAGATGCCCTTGTGTTTGAGATATTTTACGTTTGCCACCATGGGAGCGTACATTGGAACTCTGCTGCCATTTATGGTTTTGATATCTTTCAAATGATTCCATTCTCTTGAATCTGTTTATATTAAGGACAGTTTAAAATTTCTATGGAAAATCTAGACTCTAATAACAATGCATCTTAAGCATGAAGTAGTTCATTTCATCATTTATTTCAAATTTCTTAAATCTGGTTAAATTTTACAACATTCCTTTTTTTTTTTTTAGTTGAGTAAATATTTTTAGAATGTTCCTAGAATTGTATATTGTTTTCTTTTTCAAAAAAGGTTTTCTTTTGAGCTTTTACGAAATAATTTATGGGCATTTTGAGGTATTGTTGCTTCAACAATTGTCTAAGTATTAAAGATTCCAATATTTCTGGATAATTCAGCTTGAAATGAATATTGTGGGCAGTAAGATTGAAAGAATATCCCTGTTGGGTCTCAGATTGGGGGTACGATAGGTCATGTTTCTAACTGCATTTTCAACTGTCCATTTTTACAGAGCACATTATTGATTATACAGGAATCAGTTATTCACACACAGCCTCACTGCCTCACAGTCTCTGACATTCAGAGAGAGAGTCTCCAATTCTCAAATAAACAAACAGTGCTCAAAATTCAAACGGTTCCTTATTCTTTCCGATAAGGCCATTGTTATTTCCAATGGCCTCGTCGACTTCAGTCCCAGCTGCTTCCCTCTGCCCCACTCACGGCCTCTCTCTCCGTACCCTCACGCGCCGCCCCCTCAGAACTACATCGCTCACCACCAGGAGGAGCTCTCTGAAGACTCGCATTTGCGCCGAACTCGCCGACAAGACCGAGTTGAAGTATAACAAAGTCGGGGACTCCGACCTCGTCATTAGCGAAATCACTTATGGAACTGTAAGAAAATTCTCACAAACGTCTTAAATTTTAGTTCTTATTAATTAGTTGTTGTGAGAAATTGCATATTAGGAAAGTGTGTTTTTTTTGGTGGGCTATATTTCTTTTTCAGATGACATTTGGAGAGCAAAATACAGAGAAAGAACCAGGCACACCTGTAATAAAACACTGCCCAAAATCCGTACCCTTCTCTTCCTTCAGTTTGTTGTAGAAAGCTGGTAATGACCCAAATACGTCATTGAAATCGTTGCTATAAAGATCATTCAAGCAGATTCTAAGTTCTGGAGTTGAGCAGCCTAGGTTGCTGCATTTGGAATATATGATGATATCTATTATCTCTGAGATCACAGTTTAGGTGTTGGGTCCCGATGAGCAACCCAAGTCAGCAATGCCCATGCTCTCCGGAAAATTTTTGCACAATAGTGCAATTATGGCTTCCTCGATTACAGTCTTTGTGATAGATATTATCTTGCTCTACCCCAAAAAAAAAAATGAATATGAATTAGTCTCCCCCATTATAGTTAGTACACAAAACTTATTGAAAGATTTTCAATTTTATAGTTTTATTTGCTTATGTAAAGCCTTTTATTTTCTAATTGTATTCTAATAGTAATAAGTTTTAAGCAAAAAACTGCATCCAAACAAACAATAAATAGCTAAAATACGTGAATTGTGAAGTGAAAAACATGGGCATGATATTTCCAACATGCATGCTTTTTAAATTGAATGATAAAGGTTTTGCTATTTGTTTTCCATGTTTTGGAAGATAAAATTTACTTGAAGATCAAATTCATACTGAATATGTAATGATTCAGATATAGGAAGCCGATTGGCCGAACCTGAACTTTTGAGTTCTTAGCATAGCTAGTTTCGTCTGCTCCCTTGTTCATGTGAAGTACTTGCACGACTTCCATCTCTCTCTTTCTATTCAAAACCAACTGAATCTCAGACAATAATCCCTGAAACCTAAGACAGGTTAATGGCCAATTTATTTATTTATTTTTTATATCTAGTCGTAGAGGTGCTAAACAAAACTTCGTAGTGAGGAATCCAAGATTGCAGCACTCTATGTATAGACAAAAATTTCTTGTCGGTGGTATAGTTACAGTATAACCACGTGGAGATCTGGCAACCTGGATTATTTTGATGTTTGAACAGGAAAAAAAAAATCCTCTTTATTTGCTTTAATATTAGTTAGAAACACTTCTCTATAAAGAAAGAATAGAAAATCAATTAGAAATACTTCTCTATTAGAATAGCATTTTATTTTATTATTTTTCTCTCCAGGCTTTCTGGTGAAAACTTAGCAGTAGAAACTTTTGCTAGCAAGGCTAGCAACAATTTCTCCCTAGGGGTGGAAACGCTATTTGGCAACTGAAAAAGTGCAATATGGATGAAGTAACGAAGAAATGGGGGAACCTCTCCCTCACTGAAAGAGAAGTAGTTGAGCATGACCTCCAAGACACACAGCTGGTTGAAGGGGCAGCCGTTGTGGAAAAGTTCTTCACAAAAAGGAGAGTCGACCTTGAAGCTGTGGCAAATACACTGAAAAGTGCGTGGAGGACGGACTTCAGTTTCGAGGTTCATGATTTAGGTGAAAATAAAGCAATTTTTTTATTTGAAGATGAAACAGACATGATTCGTGTTTTAACAAATGGTCCATGGTCATTTGATAAGTATCTTTTGGCAGTACACAAGTTGGGTGAGGAGGAACAGATACAAAATATTAGTTTTGATAAGGTTAGTTTCTGGGTTCAGCATCATGACATCCCAGCTAGAAGAATGACAAAGGAAACTGGAGAGAGGATCGGGAGTATGTTGGGTGAAGTTGAAGAGGTGGACATCCCAGCGACGGCAAATATCTTGGGAAAATACATTAGGGTTCGGGTGAAAGTGGATACCACTCAACTTTTGTGCCGGGCAAGACTAGTTAAATTTAGAGGACCAACGTCGGTGTGGGTATCGTTTAAATATGAACGATTGCCGATCTTTTGCTATTGGTGTGGCAAACTGAATCACGATGAAAAAGATTGTGGGATATGTCTACAAAGTCAAGGCTCACTACAGCCATATGACTAGCAATATGGGGCTTGGTTAAGGGCGAAACCAGATAACCTCCAACGCCCTCAAAGGGTACAAGTCAATGATTGGGAGAAGGGGAAGGCTAGTAGCTCGGATGAAAGGTCCATGGAGATCATCGCGACGAAGGAGGGAGATCGGAGTAGGAATGAGATGGAGGAGGCGAGTGGAATGGAGTTGGTACTCACGGCGGAGACAAAAGAAGCAAAACGTAGACAAGACGAAACTAAAATTACATCGCAAAATTCGAGGGCATCAATGTCAGTGGGTAATGGCGATATGTTTGAAAAGACACTAGCGGAAATCGATGAGGAGTTGGGGAAGAACGTGAGCATTGCAACGGGTATCCCAGGATCTCTGACCAATGCAGAAAATAGAAAGAGTGCAGGTGACTGTTTTGAATTCGAATGAGGGAAGATTGATGTGGTGAAGGCCCAAGCAAGTAGTGATATAAAGGGAATGGACCCGAGCCCAAAGGAGGAAATAATAGTGGGCTAAAAAATGGGCTTGTGCACTTTTGCTAAAACAGAAAAAGACTCCTTTAATTCGGGCCCTCTAAAGGTAACCAATGTAAAAAAGCCCATCCAAGCAAAGAAGCCCTTGCTAAAAAATAACACAACACCCAAAATCCTAGGACAAAACAGAAGACACAATCACTCTGGGTATTTCAGCGGAGATGGTTTGGAGGTTATAGAGAATGATGGAGCTTCTTCCAAAAGCACGAGGGGAACATGGAGACGGCTTAATAGATAGGCAACAACCACGGTGGCCATGGAAGAAGGCTCAATGGAGGAAGGACCAAAGAGGAAGCTGATGCCCCCACTGGGAGAGACAGATTCGAACAGGGTGTAGGACAAGAGAGCAAAATTTGACATTGATGAGGTTGTTCTGGGTAAGGTTTTCAAAAAGTTTTTGGGATCAGCGGAGGTTCCTGCGCAACCCCACTGAGGACAATGAGTATTATGAGTTGGAACTGCCAAAGGCTTGGGAACCCTTGGGCAGTTCAGGCCCTTATGAGGGTAATTCAAAGAGAAGATCCCAGTTTGGTTTTTCTAATGGAAACTAAGTTAGAAGTGGATGAGATGAAAATGGTACAACATGAAATAGGCATGGTACAGGGGATAGCTGTGCCAAGTGTAGGCAAAAGTGGGGGATTGGCTTTGTTGTGGAAGTCTGATATGAAGGTCTTAGTAATATTCATAAATCGGTGATACATTGATGCTTTGATTGATTCGGGTAGCGAAATTAGGATATGGAGATTAACTAGGTTTTACGGAAATCCTGAAACACATAAGAGAATAGGCTCATGGGACGTTTTGACAAGACTTGGGCAATTATTCGATAAACCGTGGGTCTGCATTGGTGACTTTAATAAGGTTCTGAGTGTCAACAAAAAGGAAGGAGGGGTTGAAAGATCTAGTCGACGGATTGCGAACTTTAGGCAATGTTTGGATAGTAATGGAATAAGAGACTTGGGTTTTACTGGTTTATGGTTCACTTGGGCAGTTGATAGAAGAGATTATGGGTGTATTCGGGCAAGATTGGATAGAGCAGTGGTGACAACTGAATGGGGTGGAACTTTATCATCTAGTAAACTCGACGTCTGACCATTGTATATTGCTGCTAAAACTCGAACAAAGCACAAAACAGAAAAGAGGTGAAAAAACTCTTTCGTTTTGAATCAATGTGGCTTAAACACGAGCAATGCGCAGAAGTTGTTCAAGAAGCATGGGAAATAGGAATACACATGGGAAGGGAGAACACCTTAGAGCACTGCTTGGAACACTGTAGGATAGCCTTAACAACATGGAATTCACAAGTTTTTGGCCATGTTGGGAAGAATATAGAGTGTATGCAGGGGAAATTACAATCTCTGGAAGCACAAGCAGCAAGCCTCTCTAAGCAGGAACAAATAAGAGAGACAAGGATGGAATTGAACAAACTTTATGCCATTGAGGAGGACATGTGGCACTAGAGATCAAGGAGTAACTGGGCAAAGTCAGGAGATAAAAACACACGATATTTCCATGAGAAGGCATCCAGTAGGAAATGAAAGAGCACTATCACGGGTTTAATGGATGAGTCCAATCAATGGCAGGAGGACCTAGAGGTGGTAAAGGGAATTGCAGTAAGATATTATCATAATTTATTTAACAATACTCAGGCCACTGTATAGGAAGAACTTCTTGAAGCTATAGAAGCCCAAGTGTCAGAGCCCATGAATGCACTATTGATCAGAGACTTCCAAGCAATAGAGGTGAGGAAAGCTCTCAAGCAAATGCACCCACTGAAAGCCCCAAGACCGGACAGTATGAACCCTCTCTTTTATCAGCATTTTTGGCCTACTGTTAGTGACTGTGTTACAAAGTGTGTACTGGATTTTGTGAATTTAGGTATTATACCACCAAAATTTAATGAATCACACATCACACTTATCACTAAAGTTAAAAACCCCAAGAAAATCATTGAATATTGGCCCATTAGTTTGAGTAATGTGGTCTCTAGGATTGCCTCAAAATGTGTAGCAAATAGATTGAAGTTTATTCTACCAACAATTATTAGTGAGAACCAAAGTGCATTCATGGCAAATAGACTCATTACGGATAACGTTTTGGTAGCTTTTGAAGTCATGAACCACATTAGCCAAAGGAATGGTGGTTTGAAGGGGAAAATGACCTTAAAATTAGATATGAGTAAAGCATATGACAGAGTTGAATGGGGGGGGGGGGTTTAGAGCAAATTATGAAAAGAATGAGTTTCCGTCCAAAATGGATTAACATTATCATGTAGTTGTTGAGGGTCATTTTCTGAAATGGGCAGAAGGTAGCCCAACCCATAAACGAGGGCAGTAGATAAACAGCAAGCTAAGAAAAAACCATTAAGCTCAAGCAGCAGGAATAATGGATCACAGGCCTTTATTTTAAATAAATGGGTCTTGAAGGAGTAAGTGGGCCTAAAGAGGTCCGGAAAGAGAGAAAACACCACCCATGGGCAGTATGTGGTATGGAAAAGAGAGAATGGGCCGCGGCAGGCCCAAAGTAATGAAAGCAAAGACAGTAGGGGATAATGGCAAGCCCATGAACCCCAAGGATGAGAATGAGGAAATTGGGCCGAGGAAACCTAATTGAGTAAGTAAATGCCCATGGGATGCAAAGTTAGCAAATGGACCAAGGAAGTCCAAAGGAAGTAAATGGGCTTGACAAGCCCAAGGGACATTGGAGCCCACAAGCGAGAACACCAGTGGCCATATTAATCCACTGGGGGAAAGAAAGGAACGGCAGGCCTGAAAAGAGGCCCAACAGGAACAAATCGCCGCGGCAGAAAAGGCCGAGTAACACGGTGGGAAGCTAAGGCAACTAAAGAATTGGGCCGAAGAGAATACAAAGCCCAGTATTCGGTAAAGTCCAGACCTTATGGGAGTGGGAAACCAGAGTAACAGATCGATAAAAGCCAAAGGACGGATGACTGGCAACGCAAACAAAATGTCCAGTACACGGCAGATGCATGAACAGCAGGCAGATTTCAGACATAACCACGCGCAAGGCCCAGGCACCACCAGCCTGTACCCAGCCAATACAGGACGTGGTGGGGTCGTGGGTCAGAGGTAAGAGGGCATGGTTTGGAGGTGGGGAGAGGGGAAGGCCTGTTTTAAGGTTCCTACTCAAACTCTTTTGGGGGATACGTCCTGCTGGGATGACATACCACCCAAAAGAGGTAAGGCTGAGTTGGAACCAATAGGTGCATGCCATGAGGGATAGAGTGAGAGAAACAGTGCCGCGACAGGAAGAGGTGCCGCGGCAGACTAACGGACAAAAGTTGTCTGTGTCTGAACTCGCAGACGGAATAGTAATGTCGGCAAGTACGCCCAAGACCAGACAAAAACGGTTAGGGGGTAGAATAGTAAAATCGGTCACAGCAGGCACTATAAAGGAAGCCTCCTGCCGTGTGCAAACACAACAAGCACAAGAGCAATACAACTCAAGGCAAAGGAAAACACTCTGTAACACACCTAGAAAAACAGAGGAACTTAATACTAAAACTACCATTGTGAAAATCACTAAGAAAAGACTAGAAAAGCAAGAAAGAAAGAGAGAAAAAAGAGAAGTGTTGATGGCATGCACCGATAGGTCCCTTCCCTTCTCTCCCTCTCAAATCCCTGCTCTCTTTTAGAATCATCCTGGGCACTGTTCATTCGGGTCCGCCTCCCTCAAACTCATTAATCTCCATGGCAGGAATTTTCCTTTGTTTCCTCGGAGGTTAATCGTTTTTGAGAAGAGGTGTTCTTCCTCCTTGACCTTGCCCCGCGGACCAAACTGAGTTTATTCCCTTTAATGGTTGATTAATTTTTGTTACCATTTGCTTTTACTACTTTATTTGTCAAAATCATTCATGTATTGTGGTTATGGGTCATTCAGTTATTCATTATTAATTATCTGGTCATTCCAAAATATGTCTACATTGCTCTATTTTTTATCAATCATATCTGTCTGCCGCAAGCCCCTCTGAAACAGTACTGCCTGCCGCGAACACTCTCATAGCAGATGGGGCCAGTTTGCGCACAAGCCGGCCAAGTTGAGTTCCAGTTGGATCGGTCTCGACTCCCGCAACCCAGAACACTTGGGCCTATAACAAGAAAGAGGCAGCCCAGTCCAACATAGTCAAAAAAGCCCCTATATTAAATTGGCGACTTCACTGGGGAGTTGAGAAATAGTTCAGGGATAAGAGCCCTCGCAAACAGATGTCTCCAAAGTCCAGGACTACACGCAACATGAGTGCTGTACCCTCGCAAGCAGAGTCCAGGCCTACAACGCCCCGCCAACCACAGCTTAATCAGGCGGAAGGTGCTAACGAAATGGGGGCTGGACCTCAGCCTCCTCCAAGGATCCCCATTGACAACCCCAATACCTTTGTGGAAGTGTTGCAAGCTCTACAGCATTCACAGCAACAAATGATGGAAGAAATTCGTCAATTAAAGATGGATAGAACAAAGGAAAAGGGAAGCCAGCACGATCCAGAGCATGCGGCAGAACAGACACTGGTAGGAGGTGTCCCGCAGAATACGGATCAACGTTTTATTACTATGGCAGAAGTTGCAACTCTCTTGGAGCAAGAGAGAGCTAGAGGACCAAAGGAGAGGTTCTACGCACGTAGGCCCCCATATCCACTAAGGGTGCTCAGTAAACCATACCCTGAGAGGTATGAACCGCGAGTTTTCGCACAATATGACGGCAGGAAAAGAAGTGCTGTGGAGCACATGAGCAAGTTCATCGATACGCTTGGCCCTTATGCTGCAGATGAGGACTTGTGTCTTCGAGAATTTTCTAAATCATTATGTGACCGGGCTTATACCTGGTACATTGGCCTAAAACCAGGGTCAATCCCAACATGGGATGATATGGTAGATGTATTTTGTACCAAGTACTTCCACGAAGAAGAAACGGTGACGCTTGCAACACTACAACGACCAAACAAAGGAATGGTGAAGATTTGATGGAGTACATCAAGAGATTTAGGGACATGGCACTCGACTACTATGACCACTGCGAAGAAATGACGCTGGTGGAGATGTGCATGACGAATATGATCAGGGAGTACAGGGCGGTTCTAGAAAACCTCGAAATCTCCCAGTTCGCGCAGCTATTACAAAAAGCAAGAAAAACTGCCCAGTCCGTAAAGCCAAGCACGAACAAAAGAAATGCCCCGCAAGCCATGGCGGTATCCACTAGTGAGCGGAGGAGAAAGACCGATGGGAGAGAGTACGATACTCCCCCACCAATACCATGCACCGCGAAAGAACTGGACATACTGCTAGACAAATGGATAGCTAATGGCGTCTTTAAACCTAACCAAGTTGCTAGGGAGCCCACGGAAGAGGAAAGGAGGGACCCGCGTTTTTGTCGTTTACACAATTACGTCCAACATTCTACAGCAGAATGTTGGGCGCTCCGCAGACTAGTGCACCGCAAGATAAAGGAAGGGACTTTAGAACTGTCCCAGCAGGAGGTCCAAAGAAACCCACTCCCGAATCACAAAGGGAAGGGTGTAGCAGCAGTAGTGATTTGTGCAGATCCAGGGGATGACGAAGGAGAGAATCCGGCCCTGCCTGTCCAGCGATCACTACTTTACAGCAGAGCTCCAAATTCAAAAACTTATTTGATCAGCTAGGCCTCACCGCAAAAGAAAGGAAGGCGGCCACCGAGGCTCTAGTAAGCATTGCCTCTGGGGCAGGGGTAAAGTGTTTGTCAGTAAAAGTCCAAGATGACAGGGCTCTCTTACAGGAGTCAACCGAAATCACCTTCAGTGATGAAGATATGGAAGTGGGGTATCCAGACCACAGGAGACCTCTCTATCTGGCGGCATCCATAAATCAAATCCCCATAAAAAAAGCCTTAGTGGATATGGGCGCTTCCGTAAACCTCATCCCGTTGAGCACTCTGCAAGCTGCGGGGATTTCGGATAGAAAAATACAAGGGTGTCCAATGGAAGTGACAGGATTCGATGGAAGGGGAGAGTACACCGCAGGCCATATTCAATTGTGCTTAAAAGTGGGACCCATAGCTTCTCTAGCTCGGTTCCATGTAGTAAAAACGGAAGTCTCATACCACGTGTTCTTGGGACGACCATGGTTACATAAACACAGACTAGTTCCATCCACATACCACCAATGTGTGAAAGGACAGATGAATGGAAGGATGATACGCATAGCAGCGAATCACTCACCATTTGAGCAGGCAGAAGCTCACTTAGTAGAAACCATGTTCTACGATCAATGGGCTCCATCCGGGGAAAATTCAGTGTCAAGGCCGCAAGGTACCTTCGTGCCTAAATGGAGAGACATCCAGGATGATCCAGAGCCTGACCTAAGGGAGTGACTGGCCAGGAAAAGGAAGAGGAAAGAAGTGCCAACCGCAGACTCAGAGGATACACCTCACTGCGTCAAGATCCAAGGTCCTGACGGCAGGATAGTGTATAAATTATGAAGGTCCGAGGGGCCCACGAGTAAAACGCAGGAGGGCCCCACCCATGAACGGCAGCACGAGGACTCGGAGTGTTGCGTGGTTCAAGAAAAGTCAGAAGGAGAAAGTAAGGAAAATGAGGAAGTTGTGATAGAAAAGGAAGTACAGGTTATGGCAGAAGAAGAGATGGAAGAGGTTGACTTGGGATCCGTTCCACAGGGACCAAGGCCTATCCTAATTAGTGCAAGTTTGACTGAAATGGAAAAGGGAGAACTGGTGTTGCTCCAGAAAGAATTTAAAGATGTCTTCGCATGGGAATACAATGAAATGCCGGGGTTAGACCCTGGGCTGGTTGCACACACGTTAAATGTGGACCTGAAGGCCAGGCCAATAGCCCAGCCCACCAGGACATTCCACACAGAGATAGAAGGGCAAATAATTAAAGAAGTACAGAAATTGCTTGCCGCAGGATTCATTAAGCCTATCCAACACCCACGATGGCTATCCAACATCGTGCCCGTGAAAAAGAAGAGCGGCTAGATAAGATGTTGCGTAGACTTCAGGAATCTCAACAGAGCCTGTCCAAAGGATGAGTTTCCCTTGCCAAACATGGATTTACTGATAGATTCTGCGGCAGGAAGTGCCATGTTTTCATTTATGGATGGGTTCAGCGGGTACAACCAAATCAGGATGGCCCCGAGAGATGCAGAGAAAACCGCTTTCAGGACACCCATGGGCAACTTCTACTATAGAGTGATGCCCTTTGGATTGAAAAATGCGGGTGCCACTTACCAGCGGGCGATGACGGCCATATTTCACGACATGATGCATCGTGAACTGGAAGACTACGTAGACGACATAGTAGTAAAATCGAGAAGGAGAGAGGAACACTTCCAAGTGTTTAGAAGAGTATTTGAAAGGTGCAGGGCCTTCAAACTGAGAATAAACCCTCTTAAATGTGCATTCAGAGTGTCCTCTGGGAAGTTCCTGGGTTTCTTGGTTCATAGCAGGGGAATAGACGTGGACCCTGCCAAAGCTACGGCCATCGCGACCTTGAGACCTCCAAAAACAGTAAAAGAGTTAAAGAGCTTCTTGGGAAAAGTCTCGTACATCCGAAGGTTTATCCCCGGGTTGGCATCAATCACCTCTGCTTTCACCAAGTTGCTCAGGAAGGGGCAGAATTTTGAGTGGGGAGAATTGCAGCAGGCAGCTTTCAAAAGGCTGCAGCAGATCATGATGAACCTCCCCACAATGCAGGCCCCAGTTCACAAGAAGCCACTGTTGCTCTACTTGGCCACCAGTTCATATGCCATTGAAGCGTTAATCGCCCAAGAAGATGGGGGTGGCATGGAGCAACTAATATATTATATCAACCGTGCCTTGAAGGATGTAGAAACCCGTTACCTAAGGGCGGAGAGGGCATGTTTAGCCATTGTATATGCTTCACAGAGGTTGCGACATTATTTCTTGGCCTACGAAGTGTGGCTGATGACCAAATCCCACGCCATCAAAGCTTTGCTGCAGCAACCGATCCTCTCTGGCAGGATATCCCAATGGTTGCTACAATTGTCGCAATATGATTTGAGAATGAGGACACCCAGGGCGGTAAAAAGCCAGGCTATAGCGGACTTATTGGCACAATTTTCAGGCGAGGAAGAGTTCCCACTGGATGACGAAGTTCCAGGGGAAGTAGCTATGGCAGAAGAAACCGGAGAGCATTGGGTAATGAAATTTGATGGGTCCTCCACCGCCCAATCTGGAGGGGTGGGAGTAGTTTTGTACCATGGAGAAGACGAAACGATAGCACTGTTGTTCAAATTGGAATTCCCCTGTTCAAACAATACCGCAGAATACGAAGCTTATCTAACTGGGCTGACCACGGCTCTTGAAATGGGAGTTAAACACTTAAAGGTGTTAGGCGATTCGAATTTGGTGGTCTGCCAGGCCAATGGGAGTTTCTCCCTGAAAGAACCTAACCTAGCCCCATACAGAGCAATGGCCCAGAAAATAGAGGAAAAGTTTTCAACTTTTGAAATAGAGCACGCCCCCAGGAATGAAAATCGGTTTGCGGACACATTAGCCGCGCTAGGCTCACAAATAATATTCGAAGGAGATAGCACCAAAGTAGAGGTCAGCAAAAGGGGAGAATCGATAATTGATATGTTGAGGGAGAAGTTCCTAGAGGAACGGTGCGACGGGGACTGGCGGATTCCCATAAAAAAGGCCCTGGCAAATGAAGATGATACCGCAGGACTGAAGGCGCTAAAAGACTACGTACTAGTGAAAGGGGAATTGTACCGCAGAATGTCAGGTGGGGTCTTGACCAGATGCATAAGACTAGAGGAGGCCCAGAGAAGGCTGAAAGAAGTACATGATAGGACTTGCGGATCCTGCAGAGAGGTCAGCCTTTACTGCAGGCTTCAAAGGGCAGGCTTTTATTGGCCAAACATGGGTAAAGACGCAGACCAAGTCCAAGTTCAGTGTGAGCCCTGCCAACTTGTGGCAGACAGAGAAGAAAGTTATGTTGTATCTGCCTGCGAGGACTGGAGAGACCTATTTGTGCAGTACCTGACGGAAGGCATCCTACCGCAGAAGCACAGTGAAAAATATAAGCTCAAGAGGTTGGCAACACGCTACTTCATGCACGATATGATCCTTTTCAAAAAAGGGTATGATGGAGACCCCTTGAGGTGCCTGGGTCCTGAAGAAGCAGAAAAAATGGTGAAAGAAGTACACTCGGGAGAATGCGGGGAACACCAGGGGAAGAAAAGACTTTACAGGTGTCTGCTGCAAATGGGCTACTGCTGGCCTACCATGAAGAGGGATGCAGCAGAATTTGTAAAAAAGTGCTATAGTTGCCAAGTACAGGCCAACTTAATTCACACCCATCCGCAGAACTTGCACAGCATGGTGACCCTATGGCCTTTCCACACTTGGGGGCTTGACTTGGTAGGACCGGTTAACCCAACCATCACGAGGATATATATGGATATTAGTGGCTACGGAATATTTTACTAAGTGGGCAGAGGCAGTACCGCTCCGCAAAGCCACCGGAGGAGCAGTGGCAAACTTTAACAAAGAAAACATAATCGTGAGGTTCAGGGTACCCCACAGAATCATCAGTGACAATGGCACACCTTTTGTAAACAGTGAAGTAAGGAAGATGCTAGAATTCTACCAAGTCAAACACCATCGGTCATCACCTTATTACCCTCAAGGGAATGGGCAAGCGGAGGCAACAAACAAAACCCTTATAAAAATTATAAGTAAAATGGGTCAGGAGTATACAGGGGGATGGGCAATGCACCTGCCAGACACGCTGTGGGCTTACAGAAATTCGCCTAAGTCAGCCACAGGTTTTTCACCTTTTTCCTTGGTCTATAGGACTGAAGTGGTGAGCCCAGCGGAGATAATGACCCCATCCCTAAGGGTCATGAAGATGCAAGAAAAAGGAAGGGAAGAAGAAGAAGTCTTCGCAGCAGAAATGCATGAAGACCTAAAGGGACTTGATGAAGAAAGGGAAAAGGCCCAGGAACGCAGCCGTAGATATAGGCAAAAAATGACTGAAGCTTACGGCAGGATGACTAGGGAAAGAGTATTTGTGGAAGGACAGCTTGTTTTGAAAGTGGCAGACTATGTTAGAAAAGGCCTGGCAGGACCATCCAAGTTCGCACCAAAGTGGGAAGGGCCCCTTATGATAAGGGAAGCACACCCAAGTGGGTATTACCGTTTAACTCAGATGGATGGCAAAGACTTGATGGATCCCATCAATGGGAAATGGTTGAAGCAATATCATGCCTGAGGAAAAAACTTATATGATTGTCTCTTTCTCTTCCTTTGTTTTGTTTTAGAAAGAAGAATTTATGTTTCCTTTTACCTTACCTTTTTTTTCAAGTGACTGTGTCACAACATGAAGTTGTAACTTGCTTTCAGTAGGATGTAATGAAAGGCATTAAGTATTATCATCATATGTCATAGCAAAACGTAAAGTGTAGCATCATAAAGTTAAGTTACAAACCCAAACCATGGCAAACTAGCCAAATAAGTGCTATGAGAAAGCATAATGTACTAGATAGAGTCATAAGGAAAAGAAAAAAAAAACAACAAAACAAGGGAGAAACTGCATCATCATCAACGAAGCCCGGAGATAAGAGACTGGTCTCCAAAACGGTCAGACCCACCAATACTGGAAAGAAGACGCTCGCGATGGCCCTCCAAGTCTGCCACCTCCTTTCTCAGGACCTCAAGATGCGAGTTAATAGCATCAACAGTGGGACGGACTCTCCTCGTGAAAACAGCACGAGCAATCTCTCAGAGATAATCCAAGATAAACTCCACAGTAAAGCCTACGCTGATAAGCTCCTGCACCGCAGCCCTCCACTGCAGGATCCTCTCGGTAGAGACAGTGTCAATAAAGCTATGCTCTATGTCATTCAACACACTCCCCAGGATCTTCAAAAAATGCTCTCTAACGGATCGGCCAAGACGAAAGCCATGCATGAAGTCCCTATGGTTGTTATAGATCATCACCAAATGAGCAGCACAGTCCTCAGGGACTCTAAAACCATGAAAGTCCACGTAAGGAGGCCTGGAGCCTCAGAAAGTTGAAGGATCAAGGTCATTGACCTCAGGCTGATCAAAGCGGGTAAAAAAGGCAGCAACCTCGCTCACGCGACCTGGAAGGGTGGCGGAACTACTGCCCGCTTCAAACTAAGGCGGGGCTATAGGAAAAGGTCCTGCCAAGGAAAAAACACAAGGCATGAGGTGAGGAACTAAAAAAAAAAAAAAAAAAACCCATGGGAAGCAAACGAAAGTAGACAAGGAAAAGAGAAAGCTTACCAGTACTAGCAACAATGGGGGCTGCAGGAAGAACTGAAGCAGGCACAGAAGAAATGGCAGAAACCGATGCTGTAAATATGGCAGAGGCTGGTGCAGAAAATATGACAGGAATGGGTGCTGTGGGCGCGGTAGGAGTGGTTGCCGCAGGCACCCCTACACTTGGTGCAATGTCTAGCCTTTCAAAGGTCTCTGCAAACAGGAAAAGAAATAGACATATAAGAAGAGTGGGCCCAGTAAAGATAAAGAAGGAAAAAGTGGACTTAATAAACAGGGGGGAGAGGAAATACCTGTAAATCCAGCCTCGGATGGAGCGCCCTCTTCCTCCTCGGACTCAGAAACCCTCCTCGACAAGACGGGCTCATCATCAAAATCCTCCAGAATGTCCTCGGACTCCTCAGAAGACAAACCAACATCGGGCCCGTGAGTGGCCGAACTGGGAATAGAAGAAGGCGTAACCACCAGGGAAGAACTGTCCTTCGCAGCCTGACATAGAGTCGCAAAAGGATCACTGGTAGAAATGATAAGAGGAGCAATGGGTGAAACAGCCTCGATCTGAGCTATGGCAAGAGGAGCAGCTTCCTTTGGAATGGGCATCTTGGCCGGAGATGGAGTGGCTTCTCTAACCCCCTCAGTGTGAGTACCCTCTTCTCTAGGTACCGATCTGGTGGGAGGGCTAGGAAACTCCGCAGGAATACCAGGCTCAACAGCAGGAATGGTGGGCGTTTGAAGAGCTTCACCAGCCCCATCAAAGGAACCCGTCACGAGTATGCCCATGGAAACAGACATCTCCTCGGCCATGGGATGATAGACGGAAAGGGGCTCGGGCTGATCCTGGAACACAAAAGAAAGGGGAAATGCATATACACACGTGGAAAGAAATAAAAGAACTTAAAAATGATCAAGACATATGAAGGACACGTGGCAGGTGAAATATGTGCAAAAGGAGAAAAAAAAGAGAGGAAGGGAGATAGTGGAAATTACCTCAAACGCAGGCTCATCAAGTTCGATAGGACAAGCGGTTGACGTATCTTCCTTATGCTTGGACTGCAAAGGAAAGGGGGGACAAGAGGCAGTGTTAAAAAAAGAAAGCAGTGATCATAGCATGGGTTGAGCAGTTAAAGCCAAAACAAAGGAGATAATAAAAAAAAAAAAAGAGGAAAAGAAAAAAGTTTTTCTAATAAAAACGTACCCTTCGCTCGGCGGCAGACGTAGGATGGGGAGTTGTTTTCCTCTTGCTGCCCCGTGTCTTGCTAGAAGGGGGAGCACCTGTGGCTGGCTACGCAGCAGCAGACTTGGGCTTGACTGCGGACTTGTGCTTGGCAGGAGTCTTCTTGGTTGCCGCAGGAATATTGGTTACTTTAACCTTCTTCTCCCAACCAGGGGGAAAATCACCCATGAGCCAACACCACCCTTTCTGCTCATCGTCCCACTCAAAGATGGCAGAACGACTCTATTTTCTGGCATAAGCTAATGCTGATTTGGAAGGCAGATGCAGCCGAGGGTTAGGAGAGACAAGCATGCTCAGCCCTTCAGGAGGGATAAGGGAAAAGCCACGACTACCTACCAACTCCTGCCCAAATGAGGTCATCACTGCCTGCCAATATCCATGCATGGCAGGAGTGCAAAGGCCCTCTCTAGACGAGCCAGGAACAGTAACCGCGCTAAAACGATGTCTCTAAAAGTCAAAAGCAGTCTGCCGCAGGAAAAACCGAGCTGAAGTAGGAAACTCCCTAAAATAGGAAAGGTTATCAGGGATGTCTTGGTCCAGCCCAAACTGCCTCCTCACACGGTTAGCAGGATAGTGAACAAATCTGACGCCCTCGTTAGCCAAGTATGGCAGCCATCCAACATTGGTAGCCGCTAGATAAGTGATCCCCATCTCATCAAAACCAGCCAAAGGGGTGGTGGTCCCAACGGTATCAGTAAACGGACCCATGGCAGAATCAACACATGTGTAACCTTTGCCTAAATTTCTATAAGCTCTCCAAGAAAAGTCAACACCACTATCAAAAGACTCAACGACTAAGTGACCAAGGGGCTTCAGACCAGACCAACGAAAAGCAAAAGGGAAGTCAGATTCAAACCTGCCGTAGAAGTCAGTGATCACTTGCGGACATGATTGGTACTTCTCCTTCGCGAAATGAACAGGCCTACATTTTGCTAAGTATTGGGCACTGCGCTCAAACAACAATTGCTGCAGGATGGTGCTGTGAATAGAGGAAGTGACAATGTGGCAGGAGCTCGCCTGGCTCTCGTCACTCCGCAGGATGTCCAGCTGAACATACAAATGCCCTAAGAAATGGGGGCCAGTGGCAGACTCACTCCAGCGGCTATTTTAATAGCCAAGCGGAAATACAAAGGCTTGATGGCATAATAAGGGGGCGAACCAAAAACGAACTTGCAAAGTCAAAAGGCAACAAAGGCCGCATGGTGGGCGGCAGCAGAAAACTTAGAGGAGGAACTAACCCAGTATGATATTTTGGCATTCCTGGCCATCCTTTTTCTCAACTCGGCCTCAATGGCTTCTTCCTCCGAAGAAAGCTCTATAGCGGCAGGATCCGTATCACCTAGGATCAGCAGGAGCAGTTGGTTGGCCACATCTTCAAGAGTCACAGTCAGTTCGCCGCAGGAGAGGAAGAATGTATGGGTAGTGGCACACCACCGGCGGACCAAGTGACGAAGGTTATAAAGGTCTCTGAAATTGGAAAGACTCCGGGATAAAACGATGGCTTTCAGAACGCCGGCCCGCTGTAGCAAACCCATGAAGGCCGAATCGGATAGTTCACGGTCAACCCATTCCTTCCAACCCAAGGCCGTGCCTGACCCAAACTCGAAATGAATCGGCACAGGGAGAGCGATCCCCTGACGGATGACCAAATCGGAAATAGAAGAAGACACCAGAGCCCAAGAGATATTGGGGTTCCGTCTACACATGGATATCCACACACGGCCTAGCGACGGCGACACATAATCGCCGGGAACTTCAGGAAAGTGTGGATAGGCATTATACCAAGGATCGATCAAAGGAGCGACCTCGCTGTCTGGGTCGCGCGGCGCATCTTCTTCGTCGGAATGATCGGACTCGGAGTATATGGCCTCCTCGCCTATTTCTTGTTCGGCGGGAGGATCAGGGACTTTCTCTTTCCCTTTGTGGCGGGAAGAACTCTAACTCTTCACCGGTGTCATTATGCGATGGTTCGAACGGAGTAAAAGGGGTATGGGTGCGCGAGGAAGAGAAGACGGTAAGGGAAAAGGAACGGACACGATATTTTGGAAAAGAAGGTATTTGTGTTTGATTTTTGAAGAGACTCTCCTCTTAAATACCTGAGTCATTAATACCGGTCTGAAGGAAGGCGACGGGTCAGCCATCGAAAGAAGAATGAAATTAATGCAGCGGCAGTTGTGTTTTTGGATAACTGCCATTCTGGGAAAATCGAAGAGTCACCACTGTTCACGGCAGAAAAAGAAATATATATGTATATGAAGGGACCCACAGTTTTAAAAAGCCCGCGAAGGAAAAGAAAGCAAGAAAGCAAAAAAAAATAAAATAAAAAAGGGACAAAAAGGTCTTTTATTCACATATGGATCGCAGGCACGCCTCATATGTTCAGGGGGCTAAATGTTGAGGATCATTTTCTGAAATGGGCAGAAGGAAGCCCAACCCATAAACGAGGGTAGCAAATAAACAGCAAGCTAAGAAAAAACCATTAGGCTCAAGCAGCAGGAATAATGGATCACAGGCCTTTATTTTAAATAAGGAGTAAGTGGGCCTAAAGAGGCCCGGAAAGAGAGAAAATACCACCCATGGGCAGTATGTGGTATGGAAAAGAGAGAATGGGCCGCGGCAGGCCCAAAGTAATGAAAGCAAAGAAAGCAGGGGATAATGGCAAGCCCATGAACCCCAAGAATAAGAATGAGGAAATTGGGCCGAGGAAGCCCAATTGAGTAAGTAAATGCCCATGGGATGCAAAGTTAGCAAATGGACCAAGGAAGTCCAAAGGAAGTAAATGGGCCTGACAAGCCCAAGGGACATTGGAGCCCACAAGCGAGAACACCAGTGGTCATATTAATCCATTGGGGGAAAGAAAGGAACGGCAGGCCTGAAAAGAGGCCCAGCAGGAACAAATCGCCGCGGCAGAAAAGGCCGAGTAACACGGTGGGAAGCTAAGGCAACTAAAGAATTGGGCCGAAGAGAATACAAAGCCCAGTATTCGGTAAAGTCCAGACCCTATGGGAGTGGGAAACCAGAGTAACAGATCGGGAAAAGCCAAAGGACGGATGACTGGCAACGCAAACCAAATGTCCAGTACACGGCAGATGCATGAACAGTAGGCAGATTTCAGACATAACCACGCGTAAGGCCCAGGCACCACCAGCTTGTACCCAGCCAATACAAGACGTGGTGGGGTCGTGGGTCAGAGGTAAGAGGGCATGGTTTGGAGGTGGGGAGAGGGGAAGGCCTGTTTTAAGGTTCCTACTCAAACTCTTTTGGGGAATACGTCCTGCTGGGATGACATACCACCCAAAAGAGGCAAGGCTGAGTTGGAATCAATAGGTGCATGCCATGAGGGATAGAGTGAGAGAAACAGTGCCGCGGCAGGAAGAGGTGCCGTGGCAGACTAACGGACAAAAGTTGTCTGTGTCTGAACTCGCAGACGGAACAGTAATGTCGGCAAGTACGCCTAAGACCAGACAAAAACGGTTAGGGGGTAGAATAGTAAAATCGGTCACGGTAGGCACTATAAAGGAAGCCTCCTGCTGTGTGCAAACACAACAAGTACAAGAGCAATACAACTTAAGGCAAAGGAAAACACTCTGTAACACACCTAGAAAAACAGAGGAACTTAATACTAAAACTACCATTGTGGAAATCACTAAGAAAAGACTTAAAAAAGCAAGAAAGAAAGAGAGAAAAAAGAGAAGTGTTTATGGCATGCACCGATAGGTCCCTTCCCTTCTCTCCCTCTCAAATCCCTGCTCTCTTTTAGAATCATCTTGGGCACTGTTCATTCGGGTCCGCCTCCCTCAAACTCATTAATCTCCACTGTAGGAATTTTCCTTTGTTTCCTCGGAGGTTAATCGTTTTTGAGAAGAGGTGTTCTTCCTCCTTGACCTTGCCCCGCGGACCAAACTGAGTTTATTCCCTTTAATGGTTGATTAATTTTTGTTACCATTTGCTTTTACTACTTTATTTGTCAAAATCATTCATGTATTGTGGTTATGGGTCATTCAGTCATTCATTATTAATTATCTGGCCATTCCAGAATATGTATACATTGCTCTGTTTTTTATCAATCATATCTGTCTGCCGCAAGCTCCTCTGAAACAGCACTGCCTGTCGCGATCACTCTCCTGGCAGATGGGGCCAGTTTACGCACAAGCCGGCCAAGTTGAGTTCCAGTTGGACCGGTCTCGACTCCCGCAACCCAGAACACTTGGGCCTATAACACGAAAGAGGCAGCCCAGCCCAACATAGTCAAAAAGGCCCCTACAGTAGTGTATTTCATCAGTTACCTATTCTATATGGATTAATGGGGTTCCCCAAGGGCTTATAACTCCAACACAGGGCTTATGCCAAGGGGATCCTCTCTCTACTTATTGGTTCTTATTGTGTGCAAAGAGTTTATCGTCGTTGATCCAGAGGGCTGCCTTGGAGCAAAGAATTCATGGTATCTCCATTTGTAGACGGGGTCCACAGCTCTCCCACTTGTTTTTTTGCAGACTATAGCTTGTTGTTTTGCCAAGCAACCCCAAGGGAATGTGAAGAGCTCCTACACCTCCTCCAAGTATATGAGCTATCTATTGACCAGCAACTAAACCGGGAGAAGACAGCACTGTTTTTTTTAGAAGGAATACTTCCTCAGATACTCAAGATCACATCAAACAAATGTTTGGGGCTGAGGTTATAAAACAGCACGAGAAATACGTTGGATTGCCATCATTGGTGGGAAGGTCAAAATGAAACACTTTCCAACAGCTAAAGGAGCGTCTGGCAAATAAGCTGTTCGGGTGGAAGGAGAAGCTATTATCCGATGCGGGCAAAGAGGTGCTGATCAAGGCAGTTGCATAGGCCATTCCAACACATACCATGAGTTGCTTCTTGTTGCTTACCAGTTTATGTGATGAGATGACGAGTATTGTCTGAAATTTCTGGTGGGGACAAAAAGGGGGGGGGGGTGGAAGAAAAATGGCGTGGATGAATTGGGATAAGTTGTGTGAGCCAAAAACCAAAGGTGGATTGGGGTTTAGAGACCTGATGGCATTTAATCTTGCCCTATTGGCAAAACAAGGCTGGCGACTCCAACAAGGAAGAAACTCTCTTTTCTATTGGGTCTATAAGAACAAGTACTTTCCTAATGATGATTTTATCCATGCCAAGAAAGGCCATCACCCATCTTTTGCTTGGAGAAGCATTTGGGTAGCCCAACCTTTAATCAACGAGGGGGTTAGGTGGCAGGTAGGGAATGGTGAGAGTATTAAGATATGGAAGGACAAATGGACTGCAAATCCATCTACTTATTGCATAGTCTCACTACAAAGAATTCTACCCATGGAAGCAAAGGTTCATGTACTCATTGATACAGAAAATGGAGAGTGGAAACCTAGAGCATGAGGCTGACTCCATATTGAGCATCCCCTTAAGCACACTACTACTAGCTGATAAACTGGTATGGACAACAGCTGCTAATGGGAAATTTAGTGTGAAGAGTGCATATAACTTAGCTAGAAGTGTAGAAAAGAAGGATAGGGGAGAGAGCTCAGATTCTTCATTCATGAAATGATTTTAGCAGAAATTATGAAAAGTAAAGGTCCCAAATAAGGTTAGAATTTTTGGATGGAAAGCTTGCCAAAACATTTTGCCTACAAAAATGAACTTATTCCATAGGCAAATAACTGATGACCCAATCTGTGAAGAGTGTGGCCTTGAACCCGAAACCATCCTCCATGTGCTCTGCCAGTGCCCGAAGGCCAAAGAAGTTTGGACCCATTGTTGTTTGCTTCATCGAATTGAGGGCAAAGGAGATTTTACTGATGTGCTGTGTTTTAATGGAAAGAATCAGGATCAAGACTCTAACTTGATGCATATGATTTTGATGATTGCGTGGAGTATATGGCGAAATAGAAATGAAAGGAGGCATGGGGGAAAAACCTTACAGCTACTGCAATATATGGGACAGCCATGACAATGTTGCAGGAATATTATGCAACACAAGAAAATGTAGGCCAAACTCAAGATGTCTCACCATGCCAGAAAAAATGGACACCTTCACCACATGGGTGGTACAAGGTGAATACAGATGGGGTAGTGTTTTCAAAGAAAAAATGGGCTGGTATTGGAGTGATAGCAAGGGATGAGGAAGGAAGGGTGGTCGCAGCTATGAGCAAACGACTACGGGTCCCATTGGGTGCGTTGGAGATTGAGGCTAAAGCACTTAAAGCTGCTGCTATCTTTGCAAAAGATATTGGTGTCCAGAAGGTAATTTTTGAAAGCAATAGCTTGGTGGTATGCTCTGCTATTCAGGGGGGCAATAGAGCCTCCCATAACTATTGCAAATATCATCTCAAGTACCATTCAGATAATGCAGCTGATACGCCAGGTTGAAGTCCAACACACACGAAGAGAAGGAAATAGAACAGCACATGGCCTTGCACAGCATGCTCAAGTTATAGATGACTTTGTAACATGGATGGAGGAAACTCCAACCATTATAAACTCTGAAGTTACTTCGGATGTACACTAGTTGTTTCAAACTTGAAATGAATGAAAGTACTAGTTTCTTATCAAAAAAAAGAAAAAGAAAAAGAAAAAAATGAATAGCATTTTATTTTCTAAAAAGTTATTTCATTTTTTAATATTCGGTAACTACTTTAAAATGAGTTGAAAAGTTATCTTTTAACTTTTCTTGTTTAATTAGCGGTATGCTAATTGAGGTAGTAGAAAATAACTCTATCTCATGCTAAGTTAAATAAGAAAAATCAAGAGATAATTTTTTTTTTCACCTATTACACAAGAAAAAGTAAAAAATTGTCTTCACATAAAATTTTTCATAGAAACAAACAGAGTGTAACTATCCCGTGGCAAAATACCATGCATGTATACCCTCACTCTATGTTAATTTGGTTGGGTTGAAAAGGAAGATGAAACAGAGGGGAAGGGAAGTTGGGGAAAAATATGAGTTTTTCTACTGTTTGGTTGATGAAAGAAAATGAAGGGGAAGCAATATGGAATGGGTGATTTTCCACCCTAGGCCGACTATAAAAATGCCTAGAAACCCTAATCCGCACTAATCACATAATTAGGTGGCAAAATAATGATTTTTGCCCAAAAAAAAGCAAAATTTAGTAATTGCAGAAATTGAAAATACTGTCTCTAAAAGGCGTCCCAAAATAGATGGGACCTTATTCTGACTTTTAAACTAAAATTTATTAAGGAAAAAACAAATACTCCCTCTATCCCAAATTGTTTGGCCTGTATTCCATTTTAGGATGTCCCAAAATTATGTCATATTTGAAAAGTCAAACATTATTAATTTATTAACTTCCCTTTTATGCCCTTAATTTATTTGTGGGAGAATTCTTTTAATTTAAAAAAAAAAATTAAAACCCTAAATTTTGAAATCCACTATACATGTCATCTTTATTCAAATTATATATAAAAAAAGTTTTAAAATAATTTTTTGATAAATTTGTTTAAGGGTAATATAAGAAATTTTTAAATTTTTTATAGAGATAAGGTAGTTAATGATGTTTCCCTAAATAATTGGGTTTTTCTAACTAGGCCAAACAATTTGGGACGGAGGGAGTATTATTATAAATAGCAAAAATACTGTTTTTGGGGCCTTAATGAAGGAATTTTCCTAAATTTAGTTGACACTCATGTTATCATGAGTCTAGATCAGAATATCGTTTCCCTTCAACCTGCCAAATTTCATGCAATTTCGATACTATCGCCCTGATGGCCTCTACTGGCACCCTCTTTTGATCTTGTGTTGTGACTTCTAGCACCTCTGTTGCTCCAAAAAAGCATGTGCTGTCTGTTCTATATTAAGTCCACAATAGGATTGAGAGTTAATGTGTTTAGCAGTCAAGAGTTCTTTTTGTAAGTGATAATAGTTTATAGAATAACAATTCACAACAATCTAGTTCAATGAATTCCAAATACACCACCATATTAATCGGAAGTCTCCACTTCCATGATTAGGATAGATAATCATCATTGACATGTTATGCTTTTATAACATGAAATGCTCAATTTCATCACCAACTACAAACCAAGATTTATGAGTTTACATGGAACTGCAATTTTAGATTTTCTGTATGTGAATTTCATTCTCATATTAAATCATATACAATGCATCTCTTAGACTATACATAATTTCCAATGTTCATATAATTATTAGATAATAATACTCTATCATTTATAATTAAAAAAAATGTCATACAATTTAGATTTTAGGGTATAAATTCTAGAAAAGTCTTATGTGTGAATAATTTTTTGCATAAGGAAGGGTATATATTTATATGGAAAAATTTTATTGCATGTCAATGGCACGGACATACAAGTACGCGACAACTGAAGAAAAAAAAAAAGGAACAAAAAAAAGTGAGTTGAAGACAGTTTCCAACTTAAAATCGTGTCGTACGTTTTTGCAAACTTATGTGTGAGGGCACACGAGTGTGCAACAAACACCGCCCCATGTATATTACATCCATGATCCATGCACCATGTTTTGCACATTTGTTTGGATTTGTCTCCCTACGGCTTAAACGTTTTTTCAGACATATCAACCGTCATCGATCGTATGTACCATGGTGATTGGTGGCATGTTTTTTGAGTGTCTCATGCTTGACCATACATCAGTGTCCCACACTCCCACTCCATTCATTCAATTCATCCTCTGTACAAAAATTAATAACCTGCAGAGTCAATGTATATCCTCAAGAGAGAAAGGCAAAATGTAAGCTTCTGTTCTTTGCCTGGGAGCCATTAGCGCCACTAATACTTGAGCCGATCATCAAGATCTCTTCGAAGAAACTTCCCGTTGGACAGGGATGGAGCTAGGACTCCGAGTTAGGGGGCTGAAGTATAAAAAGAAATTATTATGAAACTCCATTTTTTTTTTTTTTTTTGATTGAATATTATGAAACTCCAATTAGTATTAATAAGTCAAGGTAGTCAATTTGACTAAAGAAACAAAATATTTATGAACCAGTTGATACTAGCTAGTATGCCGTTTTGGAATTACCGCTACTTTAATATATATATATTTATTGCACATTATATAATATCAATATATTAACCTAATATATGGTAATATAAAAATATATTATACTTGAACTAGAATTATATTATCTTTCAGTAATTATAGACCAATTTACTTTAGTTTTCTCACCCACTAATCCACCTACAAGCCAGGTTTTTTGTTTTTGTTTTCATTCGATTTATTCCTCCACCCGTTCCTTATCTTCTAGACCTTTCTTTTTCTTTTCTTTTCTTTTTTCCTCTATCTTTACCATATCCAGTATCCACACAATTATTCATTTTTATTTCTCCCCTCTCCTTCTTCAGCTTGTTTCTCTATATTCGTTTCATCTTCTTCATTTTTTTTTTCATCCACTGTAAACCCTCTCTCTCTCTCTCTCTCTCTCTCTCTCAAGTGTCCTTCAAAACATCAATTATGCACATATCTGTATGCTCAATCTGCTATTGTGTTGTATTGTAACGACACTACCTCTTTGCCTTTCTTTTCAGTTCAGTATCTCTCACTCTCTCTCAGTAAGGGATATTTATTTTATTTTTTCCTTTGGGAATTTGATGGAAGGATCGAAACTTTAAATTTATAGATTAGTTTTGTTTTAAAAATTTTAAAGGGTTGGGCTTTTTTTTATTTTTGTAAAATTGGTAGATTGGACTTAATTATTTTTGTAACTTTGCTATTGGTGATTTTGTTATTGGGCTTATTTTTTGGGAGCTTGCTATTTTTAAGGGAGCCTAAGTGTAATTTTATTGAACAAAAATGCTAAATTAGTACCTATATATATATATAGATACCGTTATTTAAACAACAATTTTCAATGTTTAAACAACATTACACATATATTTTTATATGTTTTTTTCACTTACTCGTATTTCCAAAAAATACAAACAACGTTACTAAAAATCTCTTACCAAATAGGTCCTTAATTGCAAATCAATCTTCTTGACTCTGAGACTAGTTAGTAAATACACGTACTATTCACATACAGTACGTGTACGTCCATAAGATTGAATTAAACTTCCGTCTAATGTTTTATTTCCATTGGTATAGAAGTAAACGTGTTTTCCTAGACTAAGAGTGGAGCATTTTATTTAGTTGAAATTGAATTTTATATTATTATTAAAAGTACTATAGATAAAATTAAAAAGTAACTAAAATTGTATAATAGGACTCACGAATATTACTAAAAAAATATAATAAAACTTATAAATATTAACAAAAATAAACTAAATAATATTAAAAATAAGCTTAAGAGGGGAAAAAAAAAAACTGCCAACTTCAAACACAATCTAAAAGTACAATAGCCGTTTGTTACGGCTATCGTAAAAATCAAATTGTTAAATACGTAGCTTTAACATTCGCAATTGGGTAGAAGATAGCCTGACAGAGTAGGATAAATAAGGCCTACTCATGTGATGGTGTCAATCAAACATTGGAACAGTGGGAATAAAATATTACCAAAAAATACAAACAACATTACTAAAAATCTCTTACCAAATAGGTCCTTAATTGCAAATCAATCTTCTTGACTCTGAGACTAGTTAGTAAACACGCGTACTATTCACATACAGTACGTGTACGTCCATAAGATTGAATTAAATTTCCGTCTAATGTTTTGTTTCTATTGGTATGGAAGTAAATGCTTTTTCCTAGACTAAGAGTGGAACATTTTATTTAGTTGAAATTGAAATTTTTTATTATTAAAAGTACTATAGATAAAATTAAAAAGTAACTAAAATCGTATTATAGGACTTATGAATATTATTAAAAACAAGTAATAAAACTTATAAATATTAACAAAAATAAACTAAATAATAATAAAAATAAGCTTAAGAGGAAAAAAAAAAAAACCGCCAACTTCAAACACAATCTAAAAGTACAATAGCCGTTTGTTACGGTTGTCGTAAAAATCAAATTGTTAAATACATAGCTTTAATATTCACAACTGGGTAGAAGATAGCCTGACAGAGTAGGATAAATAAGGCCTACTCATGTGATGGTGTCAATCAAACATTGGAACCGTGGGAACAAAATATTATAAAACTATCAAATCACTTCCTAAAATACCTATTTAACACAATAATTCCCATTTAATATACTTATTTTATTATATCTTATTATAAAACTTAAATCTAAGCAGGGATGGAGCCAGAATTCTTAGTTGAGGGGCAGAAATTTAAACAAAAAAATTTGTAAAAATCTAAATAAGTATCTATCTAGTATTTTTAACAAATAAAACTATCGTTTCTTATATATTATATTTCAATCATCTATGAAAATGAAACTAGACATTCTTTTAAATCTAAAAAATCATCAATGATTGTCATAGAAGGAATATAAGAACTATGCATAATTCATTAAGTATAAATTTTTTACTTTTCTAAAGGTAAGTTCATTACTTATCAATTTATAATTAATCAGTTTGCAATTTATGAATTTATATATAATCAATTTATTAGCTAGTTATAGCACTGTGAGTCACTAAATGTGGGTAAGTGTCACAATTTTATTTAGTTAAGTTTGTGTGACACCTACCCATTGCCCCACACCAACTTTTACCCCACTACCAGTAGTGTTATCCAATCAACTGCTTCAACCAACTTCCCACAGTCGCACTATTGATACCACACAATTTTACAGCATATCTCAATAGAAAAATATAGTCACACATAAAAGAAAGTCTCTTAGACAAAGAGATACAAAAGTCAAAACACATAAATCAATATGTAAAAAGATTCCAAGAGATAGACAAAACACATAAATGCGTATGGAGGAAGAGAGAAAAATCAAATGAGTCACTGACTCACTGGCCAGAGAGTCTGGCGTTGCAAAATGCAAAGAGAGAAGAAATACTTGCAATGATAATGGAGATCTGACTAGCAACGGTGAATGAGCGAAATGTAAATGCGTGGCTGCTGGCGATGGCAATGAGGCATCAGCCTGCCGATTCTCTTCCAGGCTGAAATGGTTTTTATTTTGTTATCACAGTCTAAAAATGGGCTTACTTATTTTGTTAAAATTTTTAATTTTGTTTAGGCTGAAATGGATTTTATTTGAGCTAATTTATGCTGTTGTTTGGGCCATTTTTGGGTTTAGGGTGCAAGAGTTTGGGGCCAAGATTTTGGAGGGGGGCCAGGTTTAATTTTTTTGGGGCCTAACTTTTAAATCAAGCTCATTATATATATAATATATATATTTTTTCAGGGGGGGGGCCATTGCCCCCCAATGTCAAACTGTAGCTCTGTCCCTCAATCTAACTATTTTTTAAAACCTATAAAAAAAAAAAACTATTTAAAAAAAAAAAGAAAACAAAATGCTATAGAGTATAGATACAAATTATTTTACAACAATTTTATAAACTATTTTTGTGACCAACTCTTACTAATTTTCATCTACTCGCATCATTAACATTATGTTTTTAATTACTTAATAATTACTCACTACATTAGTAGTTTGTAAAAAAAATGTTGTAAAATAATTTGTAACTCTGAAATTATCCTTTTTAAAATGTTAAAAAAATTATGAACTATTTTTTAGACTAAAAAATATAAAAATAAAAACCATCAAAATGTATCAACTAGTTGAGTTATAAGACTCTTGAACATACTTAACAAGAGTTAAATAGTCATGATGCAAAGATTATTGTATTTATATATAAAAAAAATTGATAAATGTATTTTTATGATAAATTTTTGAAATGTAATTTTATGAAAAAAGCTGAATTATACCCATTCGTATATTTATAGTATTAAACGCGTATCATACTTTACTAATTAGTGAGACATACAATCTCTTACACCTTAGTCATGAAACTGGAAACACCCATAATTCATGATAGTGAAAATTTTAACTCTCTCTCTCTCTCTCTCTCTCTCTCTCTCTCTCTCTCTCTCTATATATATATATATATATATAAATTGTACGTGTAGATATCTATAATTATCAGGATTGGGTGATTTGTACACTGATTGTACGTTAAATAAGGTGTTATCTATAAGATTTATTACAATTAGGATGACAATCACTAAATAATTTATGCTGCAAAGTATAAATACCATATAGTTTATGTTAATTTCCTACCATTATTTTTTAACCAAAATTCTTTGAGTAATGCTATGTGCTTACGTATATAACATTTTCACAACAAATTTTAAGTAACAAGTTGTTATTAATTCTAATTTGAGCTCACTACTAAAATCATTTATTTTTATTCACTAATAATAATTTGCCACAAAAAATTTGTTGTGAAATTATTATAAAACTATCCCAGAGATAGTATCACTCTAATTTTTTAGTAAAACTCATGGTTGTCAAACTCGGACAATTTTGAAGAATCAGAAAAATAGCGGTTCAAGCTCTTTTGCGTTTTTTGGTGGTATTGGGGCAGCTTTGGCAATTTACTTGGGCAAGTTGGATGCAATTGTCGAGGACAATTTACCATAATCGATGGAAAATGTGATCAAAACCGACTGCTTTTTGGCACTTTTTTTGTTAGTAGATGCAAGAGAGTCAACTGAAAATAGACTTGGATTGTGTTTTCCTTTTCAATGCCTTCCTTTTCACTTGGAAAAAAACAGAACGGTACCATATACTGAATTGCGTAACAAATATACTTATCATTGAAACTTGCGTTATCAATAAGAAAGAATGTCAAGCTCTTGAATGGGAATCGAACCATGCACACGGAACATATGGTGTAGCATCTGCTGTGATATAGGACACTCCATCATTCCCCTCATTTAAAACGTTTCACAAAATGTAGAAATTATATCAAAGAATAATGATATACTTGGTTTTGATTGTAGTTGCTATCTCCTGTTGAATGTCCAATGCTTGTGAAATCCAAATGAGGTTCTGTAAGGAGCAATAGCCCTTAAGAGGAACCAAAGTCAATATCGCTTTCGATGATAGTATATAATTTGATTTTAATTGTTTAATTGATCGTAGTGTTTCAAATAATAAGATTTTTTTTTTCCCGATTAAGGGCCTTGTAGTTAAATTGGCACATTTTCTTTCACAAAATACTTGGAGAGTCCTGAGAGAAAAATGTTCAAATAACGGGGTTAGTAGCATATTGTAACTATCTTAAAAAATATTATAAGGTTTTTGTTAACAATTCGTTAAGGAATATTATATACTTTTTCTAGACATTTAATGTTTCTAGACATTTAATGCATCGATCAACTTTTTATATAACCCTTTAAAATAAAAATTAAAACTTATATAACCATAAAAGAAAAAAACAATAAATTACAACTTACCCGCCTGTGGTTTGGTTGAAATTTAAGTTACCTACTTGTGGATTAAAATTTTTTTACCCACTTGAAGTTAGCTCAATTAGAGTTCCGTAACACATCTCAGTTAGCTCTACTTTTATGTCTCTCCTCTTAAAATACAAAAAACATAAAAATATAAGATCAAAAAGAATCCAGCGGATCACTTGCATCATGGGATTTCAAACCACCTGTGGTTTGGCCAAAATTTAAATTACCTACCTGCTGTTTAAAATTTAACACTTTACCCACTTGAATTTAGCTCAATTAGAGTTATGTAACATATCTCTGTTAAAAACATGGCTAAATATATAATTTTGCTCCACTTTTATGTCTCTCTCTTTCAAAAACACAAAAATAAAAATAAAAATACAAGATTAAAAAAATTCAGTGGAACACTTGCATCATAGGATTTCAAATCATAGGTAAACAACTTAAATTTCAATCAAACTTCAAATGACTAAAGTGTCAAATTTCAAACCACAGATAGACAACTTAAATTTCGGCTAAACCACAAGTGAGTAAATTGTAATTTGCCCAAGAAAAAAAATTCAATTTTATGGGATGAGTATAATAAAAGATTTATACTTTCTTTTCTTTTCTTTCTTACAACAATAAAATGGGGAGGTAATTTGAACACAAATTCTCTAATATGGAAAAATATGTCGATATCACCTAACTACAAAACAACAATTATCTCTTTCGCAGAACATGTAAAGTGTTTTTTCTTAGAGAGAAAATGTAAAGTATTTGTCTCGAGTAATGCATAATTCTTGATTAATTTTTCCATGTTTAACATAATGTTCGCGCGATAGGTGATCCTAAACTTACATAACTTTTCAAAGCCATTCAATTAAAATGAGTGGTTGTCACTTACCTAGAACTCACAAATAAGATTAAAAAAGAAGAAGTAATAAGCTGACTTATAATCCAATCCCAAATAGGCACTTATTATATAAAATATAACTTCTAAACACACTAGAAAGTAGAAATCCATTCCATGATTCATCCATTATATACTTATTATAAACTATAAACTATAGGCACTTATTTTATACTTTCATGATTCATCCATTACATTTCGTTCCCTGTTTTTTCAATGAACTCCCAAAGTGTAAACAAAGATTCTTTTTTTTCCTATCAGAAGTGAGTTAAGGAGGTTTAAAGTCTATGTTGTGTATCCAAGAGTTAGACCATTTTGAATATACACCACTGTCAGTTTCTGTAAAACCTTTTATCCTCTTCCTGTGTGTGTGTTAAAAATTCTTGCTACCAACTAGTTTGACGAAACCTTGTATTCTCTAACTTTTCTGGATCATACAATTCGGCTTGATTGCATCCGCCAATGATTGGCTTCTTTCAAAACTTTGCAGCAGCACCAAAACCTCACTTTACACTCAGATTGGGTGTGGCAAGTGTTTAGGCTATCAACCTCTCAAGGATGTGGATATGGAGAGGTAGGAGTAAAGGAAAACCACAAAAGATTGTGTAGATGATTATGGGTATAACTATCTCTAACTCTCAAGTGTGTATGCTAAGGTTTTCTCTTTGAAAAGCACTCCTTCCAATATGTGGGTAATGAGGGTATATATAGTATGGGTAAAGATTTGGTAGAGCAGAAATGACAAAATAGCAAAACAAAATGTTTCGCGAGTATTTCGCGGAAAGGCTTTACTCTGAGACACTCGCGAAAACTAGGTTGTCATGACTGTTTGCATTCCAATCATGTGCTTAACACGTGGCTACTTCGCAGGTTAGCTTCTCGCGAGCTTCTCATGAAATCCACTTGATCTTAAATATAAGCTTGAGTCTTCACACACTCTCTCTCACACACAACTCTTACAATAAAAATCCCATATAAATACAGGAAAAAAATGATTGAATAGAATTACAATCAAATTTGGCACAGAATTAAAGCCAACACAAAATAGTTGTAAATAACAACTTTACAATCTCCCCCTTTGACTATTCCGTGACAAAACCCCTAAAACAGACTCTAGAATTAAATATGAGTTTGGAAACAATGGCAAAACTCACTCACACCTAATTCAAGAAGCTGTGAAGTACTTGCACTGTATACACCTATATCCTGAAACACTCCAACACAAATAAAACTTTCATTAAGCTCATGACAAGTTGACACAAGGTACATATAGGAACAAGTAAAATGCAATCAAGGTATTAAACAAGATATAATTTATGAAGCGTAACTTGATCAAACATGAACAATCATTAAAGAATGACTACAATGAACATTTATCTAGTAAATGATCATCCGGACATACAATGCAAAATTCAGTTGCATGTTTAACACACAACCAATCAACAATCAAGCGGTTACAAGTATAAGAAATCTTACCAGTTACCCTGGCCTATCCCAAAATACCAACCTACAGTTGAACTTTTACTCTAATACCCAATTGGACTTGATCTTGTAATAGTCTTCTTTCCCTTGATGCACAAACCTCCAATTTGTGACTAACCCTTTGCATGGATTCCAATATGTGACTAACTCCAGTTTCCAGTAACTTGAACAGATGTTATTGGTTGCAAAGTTTTTCACTTCATTAACAATGAAGATCTAGAAGCACTCGGTTACAAAACCCTATGGTGTACAAACGCAGTAGTTTCACACAGTGAAAATAAGTCTCTTGGTCTCTGTATCCGTATGTAATAGCTTTTAAAAATAAGTCTTATATATGTCTAAAGTTGTGAGAAAAGAAATCCTAAACAATTGTACAAGCCTGGGCCGAATTCAAATATGGAAAACTGAAAATCGTAATTCTCGATAGATCGAGTTGCTGTCGAGTTATCTATCAAGTTTCACATTAAATCTCGATAACAGGCATTTGTTGAGATATCTGTCAAAACTTAATAAATAGCTTTTGTTCACTTGTTTCTTGAATCAATTTTCATGTCTTTAATACTTGACTTGAACAACATGTTTTTTGAAGTATTAAACCAATTTTAGATCTATTCAATTATAAGTAAAGTGTATTTTGTTAAAAGATTAGTCAATTACAATAAAATATGCCCCTAACAAAGTGTTTGTACACCATATTCTTTCTTTTTTTTCATCCAAAAAGAGTTTGTACGACACAATTAAAAATAATAATAAAAAAAAAGCCATAAAGTTCAATATTTTGTTTCATTGTTCATTTAACTACATCTGACAAGAAAGTTAAATCTTTTAGGAAGATAAAACTGTTATAAACCTTGATATACGTCAGAGAATAAAGGTAGCTTCTTTAGCATCTGCAGAAAGAGTATGACATTATACAATGATTTATTTGGCCGAGCACAATCCATCCTTAATCTTAAAATAAAGAAATTACATATGATCTATTCAACGTTGAAATAAATAATTGTTCAAGGATTTTAGTAAATATTTGAAATTACTAGCATTCTTGCACATTATGTTACCTTTTTTTTTTTTTTTTCCAAAAGAATGTACAATGTAGTCTCCTCCCGAAAGCTGATAAAGATAGTTTTAATCATGTCTTCCACAATTTCTTCAATGATTCCACTTGTGCGTAATAAATTGTTCTACATACGTTACTAATTTTAGTGGGTCCAAATTGGAATTGATCTTTTTATAATTAAATTTGTTTAAACGAAGAAAGATCTGCTGAAGCTAGACGCTACTTAATTAGTCTTGCACAAATGAGGATCGGCATTGCACTAGATGACTATAAGTCCTTCCTTAGACCAAGCTGTGACCGCAGACTTGACCATGGAGGCTCCAATATCTAAGTTAGTGAGACAACATGAGAGAACAATGTTTAGAGAGTGAAAGAGAGTTGGACAAGTGAAGGGAGCTGTACTTCCTGAGAGAGAGAGCCCCTTGTCCAAATAGTATTTCTTCATTTTATAGAGAAACTAGACTCATTGCACGCGTTTTTTTATTTTGGATTTAGTAAAATAATGTTTAAAAATGAGATAGAGATAATGTCCTAATTTTTAGGATCTTTCTCGATGTGAGATTTGATAAAAGTTTAAAAGCCGGCTTTTAAACTTTTATCATTTTTAGGATCTTTCTCTATCTCATTTTTAGGTGCCTAAAATTTAGAAACTTTTTTTAAAAAAAGTCAATGACTCTTTTAATCAGTTTGTGTTTTTAAATTTAAAATTATTTAATTAAAAAACAGAGATATTTTAGAAAGTTTAAGAATTTGTATGAGAATATTTTAATATGCAAAATGATGAAACCCAAACAGCGAATCATGTTATTAACAATATAAATAAGTGGTTATAGGTACTCAGAGAAATAGGTGGTTGCAGGTGATTTACTGTTAAACAGCACACCTCTTACACTAATGTTTCAAGGGATCCTCAGTATTTGCTAACGTCTTCTTTCCAAATTATCCCTAATTGAAAAAGAGAAAAAGAAAATTCCTTGTTACTGAACACCTTCACACAGTCACTAAATACTCACAAGCTCCAAAGAATAGGTATTAGGTGCTGCTTAAAAACAAAGGAAAGGATATTCGTGAAGCAAAAGAATTGAAGCAGCATTTTGTTATCTAATCATGCACTGCCATAGGGCGCATGATAATGAAATGTCAAAGCAATGGATATTAGGAAGAAGGAGATGGGTCACATTCTACTATTCTACTCTACAAAAACCCCAAAAAAAATGGCACTCACTTGTGTACTGTGATAAAGCAATTAATGGAGCAGATATATGAAATACCATCTCGTGATAGTAGATATATGGTGTTACTTTCGTTCTGCTTTTGATATGGTGCAGTGAACAAATGGTGTTGTCTTTAGGGTTGATAACAAATCGTACAACTATGACTATAAATAAACTGAGTTGTTTTTAAACATCTTGAACTCAGTTTGGAAAAAAAGTTATTTATTAGTAAATTAGTCAAACTTACACTCAAGTTTATAGGCTCAATTATTAAACGAGTCAGTCTCAAAGATAATAATATGTTTGTAAATAAGGTCGTTATATAATAAAACTTAGCTAATTTAGGACATTATTAAGTCCAAATCACATATAAGATATAATGTGATTCCATAGGCCTTTAACATTTTTCAACCCTTTCTTACAAGGTGAATGACCAAGTTTGTGTACTTGGTTCTAGTTTTTGCCAAGTGCTTGTCCACTAAATCAGCATGCCTCTGAAATAAATCATCCATCATATCTCTTCCAAAATGAGATTCCAGCAATGACTCAATCACAGCCCTTATGGTCTTGGCCACTCGCTGCCCACTTGAATGTGTCCCATTAATTGTGTTAGGCATGTCTAGACCACCATCCCAATCAATCTCAAACGTTTCCAGCGGATCCATAATGAATGATCCTTCTTTTTGTACCTCTAATTCTAGCTCTTCGGCACATGGACCATAATAGGGTGCATTGAATGTGTCTACCTTTTCCTCTGGGATTAGACCCTGCAATTAATCAAAGAAATAATTAGCCTACAAGAAAAGTTTTATTAATAATACATGCACTACTTCTATATTATGGGACTGGTTAGGTCCGATTCTCTTGTCACGTGTTTGCATCCTAACTTGTCTATTGCTCCTGTATATTGGACCGATAGTTGCTCCTATGTTATTAGCTTACAAGAAACTATTGTGGATTATCAATACAACATGTACCTCTGAGACCATGTTCATCAATGCCTGGGCGACGAGTTCCCATTGATGGCAACTTTCTATGGCAGTAGGGTCCATAGATTTCCTGCCCGTGAACGACAAGACCATGCACCCTCCCGGTACTATTTCATCTGAACGTGATTTGAGGAACAGTGAAAAATCCTTCTGGAATTGCAGCATGTATGAATCTAAGACGCTTTGTGGGCTGGTCTTGGATATGTATATCCTCCCCTTGTTTATGGCTGTGCTAGCCTTGCTGTCCAGCCCAGGAGGAACCTGTACATAAAACAATCAATTGCTTGTGAGTCATATTGAAAAGAACTTGACAACTTCACTGAATTATAAAACCCAATATTTTTCAACTTTCCCTTTTAATTCAAAAACTATTCAAAAAAATTTTAAGTCAAATAATTATTATCATACTTTCCCTCCGTATTTAAAAACTCTTCAAAAGTTAATTTTAATAATTATGTGTTATCATATATGCAAGCAACCAAACAAACAATCATAATTTACCAACAGGAATCATCATTTGTCATAACCATTCTAACTTTGCTGTAGATGATTCATCTATTATTAGACTTTCATTGAAAGAAATAATGATGTTAAAATTTAGAAGTATGTGGTTAAATAATTAAATTTACTATATTTTAATAGTTTTAGTTTTTATGATAATAGGTAATTTAGGCTACAAGAGATATAACTATAAGCTTTATCCAATGCATTTGTGCAATGGACAGTCCATATCATATTGTGTCTAGTTCACAAATGCACTGAATATAAATATCAATAATTATTGAATAAATTATAGCGTGGAAGTACTAATTAAATTTAATACTCATGTTTTTCCTCAAAAAAATAATACTCATGTACGACATTAAATGTTCAACCCTCCGATCCAACATTGGATTAATGTTTTGACAAAGTTTGTTTCATACCATATGCACCATGTTTTAAAACTGAAAAAATGACTCACGTTGTTAATTGGTTATATATAAAATATACACAATTTTTAAGTAGTCTTGAAGTAGTGTTTCGGTTCTCACATAAGAGTGTGCCTTATTAGTGAGATCTATTTCTTATGTTAGAACTTGAAGCATTGCTTTGGGACTATTTTTGTTTTTTTTTTTTTTTTTTTTTTTTGGTAATACACTGCAAACCAGCTTGCAAATCACGCACGGTCATATTTCATGTCAACCCTGTTAATTGACCGCTAACGTTGTCCATTCTTTTGTTTCGTATCCTTACATATGAACATGATGACAAGAATAATGGAAACACATATACAAACCTGAGAGAGCCAGTGGAGGCTGGAAGAAGAGTGCACAAAGTGCATGCTTTTTCTCGGAAACAATCTACCATAGAAAGAACCAGGCACACCTGTAATGAAACACTGCCCAAAATCCGTACCCTTCTCTTCCTTCAGTTTGTTGTAGAAAGCTGGTAATGACCCAAATACATCATTGAAATCGTTGCTATAAAGATCATTCAAGCAGATTCTAAGTTCTGGAGTTGGGCAGCCTAGGTTGCTGCATTTGGAATATATGATATCTATTATCTCTGAGATCACAGTTAAGGTGTTGGGTCCCGATGAGCAACCCAAGTCAGCAATGCCCATGCTCTCCGGCAAATTTTTGCACAATAGTTCAATTATGGCTTCCTCGGTTACAGACTTTGTGATAGATATTATCTTGCTCTACAAAAAAAAAAAAAATAATGAATATGAATTAGTCTCCCCCATTATAGTTAGTACACAAAACTTACTGAAAGATTTTCAATTTTATAGTTTTATTTGCTTTTGTAAAGCTTTTTATTTTCTAATTGCATTCTAATAGTAATAAGTTTTAAGCAAAAAACTGCATCTAAACAAACAATAAATAGCTAAAATATGTGAATTGTGAAGTGAAAAACATGGGCATGATATTTCCAACATGCATGCTTTTTTAATTGAATGATAAAGGTTTTGCTATTTTTTTTTTTCATGTTTTGGAAGATAAAATTTACTTGAAGATCAAATTCATACTGAATATGTAATGATTCAGCTATAGGAAGCCAATTAGCCGAACCTGAACTTTTGAGTTCTTAGCATAGCTAGTTTCGCTTGCCCCCTTGTTCATGTGAAGTAATTCCACGACTTCCATCTCTCTCTTTCAATTCAAAACCAAGTGAATCTCAGACAATAATCCCTGAAACCTAAGACAGGTTAATGGCCAAATTTTTTTATATCTAGTCGTAGAAGAGCTACACAAAACTTCGTAGTGAGGAAATCCAAGATCATTGGAGCACTCTATATATAGACAAAAATTCCTTGTCGATGGTAGGTACAGTATAACTACGTGGAGATCTGGGACACCGGATTCTTTTACTGTTTGATCTAATGTTATGTATACCATTTCTGAACTCATTTCAGTTGATTGGAATGAAATATTTCGGTATTGGTATCGAACTATTTTGGTATATCATTTTGGAGTTACTGCAAAAAAATAAATGTGTATATATATATATATATATATATTATTCATATATATAAAAAGTAAAAAATTCAATATATTAGTTTTTTGTACTGTTTAGAAAATGAACAGTTACATTTACTTTTTGCCTACTTACTATTTCAAATTCACTTTCTAACAAACTCTCTATCATTTTTTTTATCCCATTTAAATATTATTTCTTCATTATTTCTTTACTATTTCTTTAATCTTTTTTTAGTTTTTAGTTTTTTATTTTTTATTTTATTTTTTGAGAAGTGTTATATTCATAATATTTTCACAACAAATTTTAGGTTGTAAGTTGTTACTAATTTTAATTTGAATCTACTACTTAAATTATTTTTTTTACTAGTAATTGCCAAAAATAACGTCCTATCATTTAGAATTTTTTGTAAAATATTAAAAATATTGTGACATAATATTTCTCCTTTTTTTAATAATTTTTTTCCTTTTTTTTTTTTCATCCATACATTTCACTTTCTAGAATTATCTCTATCTTCTTTTTTATTTTTCTTTTTTCCTTCTTGTTTTTTCTCCTCCACACACATACCCACTCTTCTCCTATGTATCTACTTTTTTGTTTCTTCTCCACACAACCACATTCTTCTAACTTTTCCTCCTCTTCTGTGCTTACCTTTTTGTTTTTATTTTCTTTTCTCTTCGACTCACTTCACACACACACAACCAACCATGATCTTTTGACTTCTCCTCTGTGTTTGCATTTTTGTTTTTTATTTTCTTTCTTCTTCATCTCACTTCACTCACACACACAACTGGCAAAGAGAGTTGGCCTTCGTCTATCTTTTTTTTTTTTATCAGAAGAGAGAGTTTTTTCTGACAGAGGAAAGAGAAAGAAAATTATTTTTTATTCAACCAGGTGATTATTTTAATAGATAAAAATTTTTGAAGGTGCTACAGTAAATGCTACAGTGTTCTCTATTTCAAGAGAGGTAATGTAGCAACTTCATTCCAAAATATAGAGATAGAGAAGCTATTGGAGTGAATTTTTGGTGTATTTGTTCTCCAAAATTGGCTTTAGAGAACCTATTAGAGATGCTCTAAGCATATCTGCATATGGTTATTTTTATAAATAAATAAATAAATCATCTATGGCTTTTTTTTTGTAAATAAAGCCAACATTTTGAGTAATTAAGACAAAGAACCTTCTTGAAATTCACTTTCCCATTTCCCAAACCCACCCACGTGAACCAATTTTTCTCACCTACCCAATTTATTTCAATTGTCTCTCACACTTTTCAATATTCTTTTCAAAGTTTCAAACAGCTAGGCACCATCACACCAGTGCATTCTCTCTTTCTCAATCTCTCATCTTGTTCTTCTTATTTTTCTTTTCTCAGTTTTTCTTGTTGCTACTATATCGTTTTGTATTTTTTTTCTTCAATGTTTTAAACTGAGACGAAGACAGTCATAGTAGATCAAAAAAAAAAAAAAAAAATTCTGGAAAAGGTGTGATTCAGTTCAAACATCAGATTCAATGAAAAAAAAGTTCAAAACTCATACTGGCCGAATCTTCAATTTCGGCCGGTATTGACCGAAACATACAGAAATGATCGGAATGGGCTGAAATTCTACCTGAGGTAGAACAAGGGGGGTCACCATTCCGGTTTGCATACCGATACGAGATATTCCTACCGTTCCAGCTAGAACAGAACAAAATTCATAACAATGGTTTGAACAAGAAAAACAAAGTCCTCTATATTTGCTTTAATATTAGTTAGAAACACTTCCCTATAAATAAATACTTCTCTATTAGAATGGCTTTTTATTCTCTAAAAAGTTATCTTTCTTTTTTTCTTCATTTTTTTTTTTTTTTTTAATGTTCGGTAACAACTTTACAATAAGTTGAAAAGTTATCTTTTAAGTTTTTTTGTTTAGCTTGCTACTAGATAGAATTGTTTAGAGAAAAATCCATGGCAAGCTAAATGAAATAGTTGAAAACAACTCAATCTCATGCTAAGCTAAATAGGGGAAGTCAAGAGATAGTTTTTTTTTTTTTTTTTTTTTTTTCACTTACTACACAAGAAAAAGTAAAAAATTGTCTTCACATTAAATTTTTCATAAAAACAAATGGAGTGTAACTATCACATGGCAATATACCATGTATGTACATCGTCACTCTATGTTAATTTGGTTCGGTTGAAAATGGAGAGGATGAAAATGAGAGGAAGGGAAGCTGGGGAAAAATACAAGTTTTTCAGTATTTGGTTGATTAAAGAAAATGAAGGGAAAGGAATATGGAGTGGGTGATTTTTCACATGAGATAATACAAATTCAATCCCCCAAATCGGAGAGAGAAAAAAGGATGAAAAATGTGAAAAAAATGCAATTACTATTTTGCCCTTTAAACCGCGTCACTTTCTCTTCCTTTCCTACCATTTCTCCACAACCAAACACAAATTACACATAAAATTTCAAATTTTCATGAACTTTACTCATAGAGATAGGTTGGTGTTACATCGAACACTTAACCTTGATGGTGCAAATGGATTATTGTCACTTTATTAATACTATATCTTAAGTCCTTGAGTCCCCAATTTAATCTCTAGATTATTCTTATTTTCTTGGAATCTAATTCCAAGGAATATAAATTTAAGTAACTCCTTACTAAAATAATCAAGTATGATATTTTGAATAATTAATTATCATTAAATTTGTCTCAAGAGGATGTTTCTTATCTCTTATTAAAATTATGGGTTTCATCTTGAGGAATAATTTTCTCACAACACTAGTGTTACATGTGATTGCCCAACATACTGAAATATTAACTATACAAGATCTCACTTCCGCATACATCAAAGTAACATACATTTCACACTTGAGTCCAAAATAGGATTGAGAGTTAATGTGTTTAGTAGTTAGGAGATCATTTTGTAAGTGATAGTAGTTTATAGAATAACAATTCACAACAATCTAGTTCAAAGTATTCCAAATACACCAACATATTAATCAGAAGTCTCCACTTCCATGATCAAGATAGATCATCATCACTAACATGTTATGCTCTTATAATATGAAATGCTCAATTTCATCACCAACTACAAACTAAGATTTATGAGTTTACATGGAACTGTGATTTAGATTTTCTGTATGCAAATTTCATTCTCATATTAATCACATACAATACATCTCATCGCCTATACAGAATTTCCAATGTTCATATAATTATTAGATAACAATACATTATTATTTATTAAAAAATTGTCATACAAATTAGATTTTTATAAATCCTAGAAAAGTCATACGTGTGAATAAATTTTGTGTAAGGAAGGATATATAGGTGCTCGTTAACACCAAACTTTGTGTCAGAATTTTTGTCTTTATGTTAGTATTTTGTCAATTTTATAGGCTTTAGGATCAATTTTATACAATTTCTCCCAACTATTCAGTTTTTTTGCTAAGTGAGACCCACATTATTTTAACCTTAACAAGCACCGCACGATGCTTGTTAATATTTGTCTATATTTATATGGGAAAATTTTATTGCGTGTCAATGTGACATAGACACACAAGTACGCAACAACTGAAAAAGATGGGAATTGAAGGCATAGTTTCTAACTTAAAATCGTGTCTTCAATGCACGTTTTTAGTTGTTTGTAGACAGAGGCGGCGACCGCCTCAAACTTGAAAAATAAATAAATTTTATACCAAAAAAAAAAATCTAAACTAATATGGATTGTTGACCACCTAAAATAAAATAATAATAATAATAAAAATAAAAAAACTTAACCACCCTAAAAAAAATTGAACATCCTAAATAAAAATTTTTCCATTAAAAATAAAATTTGACTTCTCCAAAATTTTGGTCCATTGAAGATTGAACCAAAAAATTGCGAGAAGTGCTATGTTCACAACATATCTTCAACACTTTTATAACAAATCTTAAGTAGCAGATTGTTACCGGTAGAAAAGAAAAAAAAAAACAATTTTAATGATATGTAAATTAAAACTAGTAACAATTGCCAACTAGGATTTGTTGTGAACTTAGCATTTCTCAAATATTGTCCAAACAAACAAATTAGCCTAAAAGCCCAAATCAAATGTTTAATTGTGATATTTTAAATTATGTTTACAAAAGATATATTTTAAAATTGCTATTTTTTAATTAAAAAAATGCATATTTTTCGATAGCTAGTTAGTTAGTACTTGCTTTAGTCTTTAGATGAATTTACTGGATTTATGTGATACATCTTTTACATACACGTATGCAGTAAAATAATACCTCAATATTTTATTGAACATGATTAATGTTACGGTTTAATGCCTAAGTTGAATACGTTGAATGAACTTGTAACTCACCCTTTATTTTTTTGTTATCACTATGGACAAAATTCTTATAAGGAAATCACTTTTATTGCAAAATTTATCTTCTAAGTAAATTTGTATTCACTTGAATCTTCTTTTAGATCCTAGGCTATGAGAAAAGTTCTCATCTTTTCATCCTAATAATCGAGAGAAAATAAAAAGAGCATATTTACAAAGATGTTCTTGTCAATCTCTTTGCCATGATTTCTCTAAAAAAGAAATTAGTGAAGCACTGCATTAATTTAATCCTGATTAGTTTAAAGAATACAAAATATAGGTTGGAACATATCATAAAAAAGGATAATGCATTTTGTTTATATTGTTACTTATTTAGGTAAGATGTTAGTAATTGAAAGGAAGATCAATAGTTTAATGATTACTTGATTGTGTATATTGAAAAAATAAATGTAGTTGATAGCATTAATAATGAAGCTATCATACAACAATTTCAAAATATGAAAAACTTGTAAAATGAAATTTTAAAACTTTATGTATTTGCGATTGTTTTTTTATGTCAATATATTCAAATTTTATTTTTATGAAATTTTATTTAATTTAAATTTCTTAATATCCACCATGAACAAATTAAATTTTTAGAGCCACCACTGTTTGTAGACTTATGTGTGGGGGGCACTAGAGTGTGCAACAAACACTGCCCCATGTATATTACATTCACCATGTTTTACACATCAGTTTGGATTGTTTCCCTACCGCTTAATATTTTTTCATACATATCAACCGTCATGGATCGTACGTACTGTGGTGATTGGTGCATGGCATGTTTTTTGCGTGTCTCATGCTTGAGCCATTAGCACCACTAATACTTGAGCAGACCATCGAAGAAGTTTCCTGTTGGACCATATGGAACACAATTACAAGTCAATCTTCTTGACTGAGACTTGAGACATAGTCTCCTACACCTCGGTCATCGAGTCATGAAACAGGAAACACCCATAATTCATGACAGTGAAAATTTCTCTCTCTCTCTCTCTCTCTCTCTATATATATATATATATATATAATAATTTAGGATAATTTTTTTTTGATAAGATATATATTAGGATAATCGAGTCAATATATTTAACAAATGTATGTGTAGATATCTATATTTATCGGGATTGGGTAATTCGTACACGGACTGCACGTTAAATCTCACCATCAATTAGATGGCAAGGTGTTATCTATAAGATTTATTACAATTAGTATGATAATTACTAAATAATTTATGATGCAAAGTCTAAATACCATATAGTTTATGTTAATTTACTACCATTAATTTTTTACCAAAATTATTTGAGTAATGCCATAGATATCTGCATTTCAACAACAAATCATAAGTGATAAATTGTTGCTAATTCTAATTTGGGCTCACCACTGAAATTATTATTTTTTTTTTATCGATAACAACTTGTCATAAAAAATTTGTTATAAAATTATTGTAAAATTATTGCAGAGGTAGCATCACTCCAAATTCTTTGGCAAAACTCATGCTTGTCAAACTAGACGGTTCAAAAATGGTAGAATCCTCAATGATTCTAACTCTTTAATTCTCTTACTCACTCAATAATTCAATATGGTAGTTTTTCGAGAGAACTAGTCCTCCAATGATTCTTCGGGGGAATCAACCTCCAAGCTAGTTTCAATAAGAACTAAGCAAATACATTCTTATTCAATTCTTCCTGTTACAATCATTTTAGTCTTATACTAGTTACTCCGGTACTGTTAGTAGTAACTAAACTAACTGAGTGCAAGGTACACATATTACGGCTCAACACTCCAACTAACAATATACAATACTTTGATGCTTGTTCTAACTAACTCTGTACAAGTATCTACTGCACACAATTGTCACAGCTGTGATGTCTTGTACTGAAGTCCTAACAAAAAGAATAGAAAAAGAGTGGTTCACATGCTCTTTTGCTTCTTTTTTTTCTTTTTTCCTTTTTTTTTTGGTGGGAGTGGGTCAAGTTAGGCAAGTTGGATGCAATTGTGGAGGACAACTTACCATCATAGATGGAAAATGTGATCAAAACCAAGTGCTTTTTGGCACTCTTTCCGTTAGTAGATGCAAGAGAGTCAACTGAAAATAGACTTAGATTGTGTTTTCTTTTTCAATGCCTTCCTTTTCACTTGAAAAAAAAACAGTATGGTACCATATACTGAATTGTGTGACAAATATACTTATCACCGAAACTTGTGATACCAACAAGAGAATGTCAAGCTCTTGAACGGGAATCGAACCATGCACGTGAAAAATATGGTGTAGCATCATTCCCTTCATTTAAAACGTTTCACAATATCTAAAAATTGTGTCAACGGTATACTTGGTTTTGATTGTAGTTACTGTCTCCTATTGAATGACCAATGCTTGTGAAATCCAAACCTATAATGTGTGAAATTCAAATGAGGTTCTGTAAGGAGCAATAGCCCTTAAGAGGAACCAAAGTCACAATATCGCTTTCGATGATAGGATATAATTTGATTTTTATTGTCTGATTGTAGTGTTTCAAATTATAAGATTTTTTTTTCTTGCTAGGGGCCTTGTAGCTAAATTTGGATCTCTTCATTCACAAAATAATTGAGGGGTCCTAGGAGGAAAATGTTCAAACTACAGAGTTAATAGCATATTGTAACTATCTAAAAAAATATATTATAAGATTTTTGTTAACAATACTTTAAGGAACATTAAATACTTTTTCTAGGCATTTAATGCACCGATCAAATTTTTATATAACCTTTTAAAAATTTTAAAAAAAAATTATATAACCATAAAAGAAAAAAAGGGTAAATTAAAACTTACCCATATGTGGTTTGGTCGAAATTTAAGTTGCCTACTTGTAGATTAAAATTTGATACTTTATCCACTCGAGGTTAGCTCAGTTAGAGTTCTTAACACACCCCAGTTAGCTCCACTTTTATGTCTCTCTCCTCTAAAAACACAAAAAACATAAAAATATAAGATCAAAAAGAATCCAACGGAACACTTGCATCATGGGATTTCAAACCACCTGTGGTTTTGCCGAAATTTAAGTTATCTACCTGTGATTTAAAATTTAACACTTTACCCACTTGAGGTTAGCTTAATTAAAATTCCGTAATACACCTCTGTTAAAAACATAGCTAAATATGTAATTTTGCTCAACTTTTATGTCTCTCTCCTCCAAAAACACAAAAAACAAACAAACATGCAAGAGCAAAAAAATCCTATGGAACACTTGCATCATAGGATTTCAAATTACAGGTCGGCAACTTAAATTTTCGGTCAAATCTCAAATGGCTAAAGTGTCAACTTTCAAACTACGGGTATGCAATTTAAATTTTAGCCAAACCACAAGTGAGTAAATTATAATTTGCCCAAAAAAAAGAGTCAATATTATGGGATGAGTATAATAAAACATTTATACTTTTTCTTTTCTTTTCTTTTTTACAACAATAAAATGGGGAGGTAATTTGAACACAAATTCTCTAATATGGAAAAGTACGTCGATATCACCCAGTAATGACTCCAGGAATTTTTTTCAGAGTGGTCATGAAGAAACTTAAATTAAACAAAATCTAATAAAAAGATAAATTCATATATTGACAACAACCAAAAAAAAAAAAAAAACACCAAATACATGAGGTCTTACAATTTTCTTCTACGATTTTTTTTTAAAAAATTTTGAAATCATTACATGATAATCTCATTATCAATGCTGCAAGTTACATATTTTTCAAAATTTTAGTTAAATAAAATATTTTTTGGATTTTTCTTTTTGTTTGTAAGGCTCAATATATTGTTAAGAGGAACAAAGTTTGAGGACAAAATTTGACTACAAACTTAGTTGTAACTTAAGATTACAACTTTCACTAAACAAATTAACATGACTAAATATTTTAAAAATCTAACCATTGAATTGTATGTTCTTTAGGTTCTTAAAATGCATGTCAAATTTCATGTCAATCGGATGTTATTTACAATTTGATTCATAAACTTATTTTTTGCGTATAATTTTAGACTACAAAAACTCGAAATTTAAACATTTGATTAACGACATTATAAGCTATTGATCTTTGATCTTCTTGAAGTTTTGCAAGTATGGAGGATATAAGAAAAAAAAATGTAATCTAATTATGGATTTGTCAAAATTCATATGCATTAAAAAAAATATCGAGTGGAGTTGTAGCCTTAGTCTACAACTAAGTTAGTTTGTTGCTAAACTTTATCCAAAATTTAATTATATTGAGCTTAAAAAAATTTAGGGTGGTCACACATTTTTTTAAGGGTAAAAAAACCATAAAATTTTTAAATTTTATATATAATAATGATATTTTTTTTTAGATTAAGGGGATCCTGTGACCTGGCTCTAACGTGGAGCGGCCGGTGATATCACCTAACTACAAAACAACAATTATCTCTTTTGTGGAAAATGTAAAGTGTTTGTCTCGAGTAATGCATATTTCTTGATTAATTTTTCCACGTTTAACATTTGCGCGTGAATAGGTGATCCAAAGTTAAAAAACTTTTCAAAGCCCCCCAATTAAAATGAGTGGTTTTTTTTTTTTTTTTTTTTGCTGAAATTAAAATGAGTGGTTGTCACTTATCAGTTGTTTGTCATTTTCATTAGTATGAAATTTGACAATTAGTAACTAGATTGACTTTAGGCCTAGGCCATTTGCCTATGGAGTATGGTCCCATTAAGTTGAGTTATCCAGATTTTATTGTTTTCAAGTTTTGAACACACTTTAATTCTCTCTCTCTCTTTAATACAAAATTAAAAAGAGTAAAACTTAGGTACGTTTTCTAAGATGTTGTACATGAGTTCTCCAATTAAAATCAAACAGATTGTTATTCCAGACTAGTTAAACACATACTATCTTTTTTTTTTTCCAAAATAATTAAATTCATTGTGTTAATATTTTTTAATCTAGTTAAAGAATTTAATATATTACACATAAAGAATTGTCCAAAATGTTAACCAACAATAATTAATTGCACCAATCAATGAGATATGGACCTCATCTACGGCACCCACATATAAGACTCACTTTTATGTGAAGAGGCATCTAGTATATATTGGGTGCACTAACTAATTTCATGGGAGGGAGAAATGTGTTAGTTGTAGGTGAATAAGTGTGAATGAATTAAAGTGCATTGAAAACAATGAGAACAATTAAATTACGTAATTTAAATTGAAATCTGTTTGTTGAATAACCGGATTTGTTAGAATTTGGAATTACTTTGGAATTTATTATTAAATTCAGCTTTTAACAGTTAAATTTTAACATAACAAATTGAGTGTCACGTATGCACAAAATCTGGTTCAGATTACATTTAATCTGTCTTTTCGATTATTGAGTCCATTTTATATGTCCAAATTGATTCAATCTCACCCCAAAATTTTAGGTGTATGTTTTCTTCTAACCATAAACGGCCAAATGCACCAGCAATTCAATATTTTAGCTGATTTGATAACTCAGCCGATGATGGAGAAAGCAAATGGTAGCTCAGTAGCCGGCTCTAGTCTCTTTATGGGTTCAATTGATTAATTAACAACAGATGGTCTCTTTTTTTTTTTTTTTTTTTTTGGGCTGCGTTATGTCCTTCACAAAGTTTTAGGTTACAACTCATCTAAGTTACATGGGCAGTCCCATCTAATTCGATTTTAGGTTCTTTGACCCAAAATAAAGATGGTGAATTTTGGGCTGTTCTGTGATTGGACTCTAAGATCCACATTGGATTCAAATCTGGCTTCCTATTTTGGGCTTGAGGTACTACGATAAGCTACACGCTGCCTCAAGGGATCAAGTGCAGAATCATAAACAAAAACTGCTTCCTTTGTTGCACTTCTCAGCCGACATTTATGTCCCAAACGTACAACAATCTAAAGCAGTCACGCAATTTGAGAGCATGTTTGTTACCACCATTTTTCATCACTCAATTTTCATCACTCATCACTCATCACTCATCACTTAAAATATCCCACTCCGTTTGGCACCATCACTCAATTCTCATTACTCAATATTTTTCAACTATTTGTGGGACCCACACACTGACCCAATGTCAGTTGACTTTCTCTCTCTCTCTTTTTTTCCTTTTTTTCTTTTTCCCCTACCTCTTCCCTTCGTTTTTCTCTTCGTTTTGCCATGTTTTTCTCTGCTTTTCTCTTCATCCATGTTAACACGTATTTTAATCAAGCCCACCATGATCCTTATTTTCATGCTTTTCCCATATCTACAATATAAACAAAAAAAACACAATGCTTTTTCCCCTTCGTTTTCCCCTGATCCAATGCTTTTCATGCTTTTCCAAAAACCCAAAAAAAAAAAAAAAAACCATCGCCGCAGCCACCACTACAACCCCCAATGACAGCAACAACAGCAACATCAACAACGGCGACAACTTCAACATCAACAGCAACGACAACTTCGACAACATCAACAGCAGCGACGACTTCGACGAACTCGAGAAGAAAAAAAAAGAATTGAAACCCAGTGAAAAAGGAAAGAAAAGAAGGAAAAAAAAAAAAAAAAAAAAGAGCCCAAGCCCAGAAACCAACGCGAAAAGAAAAGAAAACAAGAAAACAAGAAAAGGAGAATAGAAAAGAAAAGAATAAAAAAAAAAAAGAACCAAACCCAGAAAGTGAAAAGAGAAGAAAAGAAGAAAAAAAGAAAAGGAGAATAGAAAAGAAAAGAAGAAAAAAAAAAGAACCAAACCCAGGAAGTGAAAAGAAAAGAAAAGAAGAAAAAAAGAAGAAGAAGAAGAAGAGGAGCAGGTGTTCCAGACCCGTGAAAGACAAAAAGAAAAGAAAAAAGAGAGAAAAGAAGATAAAGTGAGAGCAAAAAGTCTTACCATGGGACCCATGTGAAATTTTAATTACAAAAATGTCATTGAAAACAGAGAATTGAAAATTAAAAACAGTCAAAAGTTGTTTTCAGTTTCCACAACTCATAATTCAAAAAGTAGAGAATTGAGAGATGAAAACAGAGTTATGGAAACAGAGTATTGGTGCAGCCAAACAAGTATTTTGCAATGGGTCCCACTATCTTTTAGAATTGAGTTATGGAAACAGAGAATTGAGTTACGGAAACTGATGAACCAAACAGCCTCTGAGACTTGAGAGGACCCGTCCTCTTTCCTCAACAATCAGCATCAGATTCTAACGGTAGACTGAAAGAAAGAAAAGGCCGGCATCACCTCTCTTTTTTATTTATAAAATTATAAAAACGCCAATGAATGTTTAGGATATGTTTTAGAAATTTTTTAGTAGAAAATAAAAAAGCAATAAATTTTTTTGATTGTGTTATATATATATATATATATATATATATGACGGATCCACTTAGATCGCCCTTGCTAGACGGATCCCATGAGGACGGGCTCAATACCGACGGGTCCAACACCTACGCAGTGTCCAAATTGATTATCTTCAAGAAGCCCTAGCTTAGGAACTCTTGCGGCCCACGCTTGGACATCCCAAAATCCTAGTATAACTAGAATTCTAGGGCAAAGAGGATTCTAGAAGATACGCGCATTAATGGAGATCTCCTCCATAAGGAAAAGTCTTGTTCATCACGTTTGGGATTGTTAAAGGAGACTCCTATAAGGAAAAGACTTCTGTCTCAAGGAAGAAACGTCAATCTACGACCACTATAAAAGCCCCAATACCCTTACAAATTGAGGTACGCATAAAAGACCATCTCTAGCACTCTAGAGTTGTAAAAAATTCTAATTTGACTTTTGGAGGGTATTTGGCCGGCACCACACCGGTGCTCTCTGTAAGTTCTCTTTTTGCTGTGCAGGTGACTTTTTGAGCATGTGAGCAACGTGTGATTCATTGGTGATTTTTTCGGCATCATCAGTTGGCGCCGTCTGTGGGAACTTGTAGCGTTTTTTTCGTGATTCGAAAGTCGCACTATCGCTTACCGAACAAAAGAGTTACATGGTGCTAACCCGCTCAATGGCAACTACCACCAACATCCAAGAGGAGGAACCACCCATGACTCCCCTCGAGAGACAAGTACAAACCCTCGCCGTAGTTATGGAGCGCCTCACCAAGCAAAATCGCGACCTAGAAGAACAGTTGCCCCAGAAAAACGCGGCACCAAACAATCAGAGGGAACAAAAAGGTACCAGTAAAATGCAAGGAGATCGAGAGGGGCCTGAAGGTAGTAACGCCCCAAGTAGGCCAGAACGGCAAAATATCAGCCTCCCATCCTTCATTGATGTGGCTCCACCTCCTATTATCGCGGAGATACAGACGATGAAGGAACAAATGGAGGTCATGATGAACGCCCTAAAGGGGTGAGCATCTAGCGACCTTGATGATTTGGTCAATCGAATAGACTTGCCGTTTACTACGGCCGTCAACTCCTTCCCCCTACCACATAAGTTTCGAATGCCACAGATCGACAGTTATGACGGAGTGAAAGACCATCTAGACCACCTGGAGATGTTCAAAACCTTGATGTACCTTCAAGGGGTCACGGATGAGATAATGTGCAGGGCGTTCCCCACCACGCTAAAGGGAGCTGAGAGGATTTGGTTCAGCTGGTTAACACCAAATTCCATCAGCACTTTCAAGGAGCTAAGCGCCTAGTTCACTTCACACTTTATCGGGGGACATAGGTACAAGAAGTCCACGGCATGCCTGATGAGCATCAGACAGCATAAGAACGAGACGCTGAGATCCTACATATCCCGCTTCAATAAGGAATCACTTTTGATCGATGAAGCCGACGATAAGATATTGGTAGCAGCCTTCACGAATGGGTTGCGTAAGGGTAAATTTTTGTTTTCTCTATACAAAAACGACCCGAAAACTATGACGGAAGTGCTCTATAGGGCCACCAAGTACATGAATGCAGAAGACGCACTGCTGGCCCAGGACAAAAAGCCTAAGAAGAGAGAGCGATAGGAAGACACATGGCAAGACCAAGAATGGAAGAGACCCAAAATAGGAGACAGAAGGGACAAAAGGCGCCCTAAGCCCCCAAGAAGAAGATTTACAAGCTTCACCTCTTTGAATGCCCCAATAGACCAAGTCCTGATGCAGATCAAAGACGAGGGGGCTCTAACATTTCCAGGAATACTCAAGAGTGATCCAAGTAAGTGATCTAGAGACAGGTACTACCGATTCCACCGTGATCATGGTCATGACACGTCTGATTGCTACGACTTAAAGCAACAGATTGAGGCCCTCATCAGACAAGGGAAGTTACAGAAGTTCGTCAGCAAGGAGAAGACAGATCTAAATCCCCATGAGCACACCCCCCGAAAGGATACGAACGTCAAAGACCCCCCATTGGAGACATAAGGATGATTGTAGGGGGAATCGCTACTACAGGGTCGTCCAAAAAGGCTCGGAAGACCTACCTTAGGTCAGTCCATAACGTCCAGCTGACGGGCCTCGTATTGAAGATAGCACGGGGGGAAAGCCCTATCATTGGATTCTCGGAAGAAGATGCGCGGCGTCTTTATCATCCACATGACGACGCACTCGTTGTCAGCATACGTGTAGGAGACTACAATGTGCATCGAGCGTTGGTCGACAATGGCAGCTCGGCAGACATTCTGTACTACCTAGCGTTCCAGCAAATGAGAATAGATAGAGAAAGACTAATACCGACGAACTCCCCATTAGTAGGCTTTGGGGGAACAAGAATATTCCCATTGGGCGCGGTCACGCTTTCGATAACAGTAGGCGACCATCCGCAGCAGATCACAAAGGATGTGACATTCCTTGTGGTCGACTGTTCGTCTGCTTACAATGCTATCCTCGGACGACCAACCCTTAACTCGTGGAAAGCCACAACATCCACATACCACCTAATGGTCAAGTTTCCTACAAAATATAAGACCGGCGAGTTGCGTGAAGAACAAGTGGCCGCACACGAATGCTATGTTGCCATGCTAGAAATGGAAGATCATTAGCAAACCATATGTATAGAAGAACAACGAGCAACAGCGAAGCCGGTTGAAGAATTAGAAGAGGTAATCCTTGACGAATCAAGGCCCGAACAGACGACTAAGATGGGGACATTGGCCAACCAGCCTATGCGTTAAGCCATCAAAACTTTCCTGAAGATGAATCAAGACGTGTTCGCATGGAGCCACGAGGACATGCTAGGGATTGATCCCTCGGTCATAGTTCATAGTCTTAATGTAAGCCCCACATCTACACCCGTCTGGCAGAAAAAGCGAGTATTCGCACTAGAAAGGGACAGAGTGATAGCAGAAGAGGTAAGGAAGCTGCTGGAAGCAAGCTTTATTCGAGAGATATATTACCCCGACTGGTTGGCAAATGTGGTCATGGTCAAGAAAGCCAATGGGAAGTGGTGAATGTGCGTCGATTTCACGGACCTCAACAAGGCGTGCCCAAAGGACAGCTACCCACTCCCCCGGATAGATACTTTAGTAAACTCGGCTACGTGACACCGTCTCCTAAGTTTCATGGATGCTTTTTCGGGCTATAACCAAATCAAGATGAAGGATGCTGATCAAGAGAAAACTTTCTTTGTTACTAGCCAAGGGATCTTTTGTTACAAAGTAATGCCGTTTGGGCTCAAGAACACGGGAGCAACTTACCAGAGGCTGATGAACAAAATGTTCGCACACCAAATTGGGAGAAACGTGCAAGTCTATGTTGATGACATGTTAGTAAAAAGTTTGCGTGAAAATGACCACCTAGACGACCTCCAAGAAACATTTGGCACCCTGCGATCGTATAATATGAAGTTGAATCCAAGCAAGTGCGTATTCGAGGTAACGGTAGGAAAATTTTTGGGCTTCATGGTATCCCAAAGAGGCATTGAGGTCAACCCGGAGAAGGTACAGGCCATAATGGAGTTAGAACCACCAAAGACAGTGAAAGAGATGCAAAGCTTGAACGGCAAAATTGCAGCCTTAAACAGGTTCGTCTCTAAGGCGATGGATAAATGTCTGCCATTCTTCCGCATTCTGAAAAAATCATTTGAATGGACGGACGAGTGCCAGAAGGCGTTTGAAGACTTGAAGAGATATCTCTCATCTCTACCATTGCTCAGCCCGTCCAAACCTGGAGAAGAACTCTACCTTTACTTAGCAGTTTCGCAAGCAGCGGTCAGTGCGGCCTTAGTAAGACAGGAAGAAGGATCTCAACTACCCATCTATTTTATAAGTAAGGCTTTTTGAGGAGCAGAAGAAAGGTACACCCCGATAGAGAAGCTATCCTTCGCGCTGGTAACTGCAGCCCGAAAGCTCAAGCCATACTTCCAAGCCCATACCATCGTAGTCCTGACCGATCAGCCACTGAAAAGAGCCATGAGCAGCCCTGAGGCTGCCGGTCGAATGGCTCTATGGGCGATAGAGCTAAGCGAATTTGATATACAATACCACCTGCGAACCGCGATAAAAGGGCAAGTTGTGGCGGACTTTATCACTGAATATACTCAAGTGGAAGGAAAGGGGGCAAAAGTCCCCGGACAATGGCACATATACACGAACGGATCCTCAAATAGACAAGCTGGAGGTGCTGGTGTAGTGATCCAAACCCCAGAAGGAGACAAAATTGAATGCATGATTCGACTGAACTTCTCCGCTACCAACAACGAGGTCGAGTATGAAGCCATAGTGGCAAGATTAGACCTCGTAAAGATGGCAGGTGCCGAGAACATAGTTGTGCATTGCAATTCCTAGGTAATAACAAGTTAGATTAATGGCGTCTACGAATGCAAAAATGAAAGAATGAAGAAGTACCTAGAAGAAGTGAAGAATCGGATTGGTTGCCTTGAAGTCCAATTCATTCAAATCCCAAAGGAGGAGAATGAATGTGCTGATTGTCTAGCAAAGGCAGCCTCTGCAGAGTTAATGCATGTCCTCGAACAGGTATTATCGTTTGTCTAACTCTCCCCGCTTATTGATAACGGAACAAATGTGCAGGAAGTAAATTATGAAAACAATTGGACCACACCGTTAATGGCATACCTGAGATCCGGCACCCTCCCAGAAGGTAAAGACGTTGCAAGGAAATTGAAAATCCGAGCCTCACGATTTGTACTGATCAAAGAAGTCTTATACAAGAGAGGATTCTCTCGCCCGTACTTAAGGTGTTTAACTAGTAATGAAGCAAACTACGTAATGAGAGAAGTCCACGAAGGTATCTATGGAAACCATTCGGGCGCACGGTCTTTGGCGCATAAGCTGATTCGGGCAGGGTACTATTGGCCCACAATGTTGAAGGATGCACAGTTTTATGTTAAGACTTGCGACAAGTGCCAAAGGTTCAGTAATTTCATAAGGCAACCATCTGAGGAGCTGACTACAATGACAGCCCCTTAGCCGTTCGCCCAATGGGGACTGGACATCATGGGCCCCTTCCCGATGGCGGTAAGACAATTGAAATTTTTAGTAGTTGGGATAGACTACTTTACTAAGTGGTAGAAGCTGAGGCCTTGGCTACTATCACGGAGAAGAACATCGCAGTTTTGTATGGAGAAATATCATCTGCAGGTACAGGATACCCCGAGTGTTCGTCTTTGACAACGGAAAGCAATTCGACAATAGCGCATTCAGGAACTTCTATTCGAAGCTAGGCATTAAGAATCACTACTCTTCACCAGCACATCCACAAGCTAATGGGCAAGTTGAGGTCACAAACTGGTCCTTGCTCAAGATTATTAAGACCCAGCTCGAGGGGGTAAAGGGCATCTGACCTGATGAACTACCAAGCGTCCTATAGGTATATCGTACTACAGCAAGAACACCCACAGGTGAGACGCCATTCCGACTAGCTTACGGAAGCGATGCTGTCATCCCAGCAGAAATAGAGCTCACCAGCTATCGAGTGGAGAGCTACGATGAGGACAAAAAGGAAGAAGCCTTATGCCTACAGCTAGATCTAGTGGACGAGGTCTGGGCAGCAGCAGAGCAGAGGTTGGCGCAGTACTAGAATCTCATGGCAAAACACTGCAACGCCAACGTCAAACATAGGGATCTCCAGATCGGAGATCTCGTTCTACGAAAGGTGATGGGCGCTGCTAGAGATCCTTCGCAAGGAAAGCTGGGCCTTAACTGGAAAGAACCCTACAGGATCGCATCATGGCAGAGGAAGGGGACCTACCACCTTGAAACTCTGGATGGAATAAAGTTGCAGCACCCGTGGAACACAGAACACCTACGGAGATACTACCAGTAGAGACAATATGAAGAGCATCAACACTCTGCAAATTCCCCAGTTGTTTAATTTTTGTTTTTTTGTTTTTTACTATCGCTAGTTTTTCTTTATTTCGAACAATTCTTTCTACAGGTGCCTTTTTAAGCCCAAAGGGGCAGGTACTTCTTTTTTCTACTAACACATGACTTTCTTTTAATAAAAGGGGAATATTCAGAAAAGACAATGTTTTTCTACTTAATCTCTTACAATCCAAAAAACAACGGAGTATAATCACAAAAAAATTCTAAGTCCCATGAAGGACGAATAAAACTTAAAGTCCACCAGATAGACGAATCATCTCGAGAAGATGAAAATTCAAAGTCCCATGGAGGACGGAGAAACCTACATCCATAAGATGGACGGATCATCCCAAGAGGATGAAAATTCTAAGTCCACAAGATGGACAAATCATCATCTCAAGAAGATGAAAATTCTAAGTCCCATGAAGGACAGATAAAACTTAAAGTCCACAAGATGGACGAATCATCTTAAGAAGATGAAAATTCAAAGTCCTATGGAGGATGGATAAAACTTAAAGTCCACAAGATGGACGGATCATCCCAGGAGGATGAAAATTATAAGTCCCGTGGTGGACGAAGAAAACCTAAGTCCACAAGATAGATGGATCATCTCAAGAAGAAGTCCCATGGAGGAAGCATAAAACTTACATCCACAAGATGGACGGATCATCCCAGGATGATGAAAATTATAAGCCCCGTGGAGGACGGAGAAAACCCACATCCATAAGATGGACGGATCATCCCAAGAGGATGAAAATTCCAAGTCCCATGGAAGACAGATATAATCTAACTACAAAAAATAAAAAGATCCTCTCGACGGGCATGAATTATGACCAAGATTATTGAACGGACCAATCTCAGTAAAGTAATTCTAAGTTCATCAACAAATGGAATTTATGTTCAACAAAGTAGACAGCCTCAGTCATAAATATGGCAATCATAAGTAGCAGATGGATACAAATTCATTTTTAAATGAAGTGGACGGACCATGTCCCATAAACAAAATGTTAAACAAATCAATATGACAGGGCATTGTTCTCAAAATATCTTAACATAAAAAGAAAAATAGCAACAAAGTGATTTTAATCTGTGGCTGGAGCTCCTTTTTCCTCCTGAGGACGGACCTCTACATCTGTTGGATCACTCTCATCGACGGTCCTATCTATATGGGCCCCATTGACAAGCACTTCGTCACCAAAAAGCTCGTCGGTGTCATCGGATCTGGCATGCTGGATAGAGGTTTACTCGGGAACATTAATGTTGACGGAGGACACATCAAGGTCTGGATGCAAGGCCTTCACTTGACGAAGGGCGTCGTCGAAACCATCGTTATAGGAGGACCCGAGCTCTGATAAAAGGGGGTCGGAGTCGTGATACTCACGCACTGCAGCCTCCTTCGCCTGATGGATCTCCTTCTCCTTATCTTCCAGTACCTTCGTTATCTCCTTTGTCCTCTTGAAGTACTCGTCCCTTACTTGCTCCGCCATTTTCAGTTTCTTTTCTTGGATCACCTTCCAAGCTCTCAGCTGTGTCAGCTCATCGTCTGTCACCTTCGCCTTCTCATGCAGACGGTCTAAGGATGTTTCATGACTCAGGCATCATCCCATCAGCCCTTTCACCATGAGCATGGCCTGAAAATAGAGAAAAAGTTAGTTTACTGAAGTAAAAAATAGAAGCATAGTGGACGGGTTGATTACATGTGCAATGCTGAACAAGCCCGTCTCCCCCATGGCTTCAGTGGAGTGGTTGCCCAAGTCATCATAGTCATCTTAGGATATGACGGACGATAGCTTCTCCAGCGCGTGTTTGGTGTCCTCACGAAGTAGGACGGGCGCTTTCTCTTGCTGGGTGGACGGGCCCTTCATGAAGCCTTTCCCGGCTCCATGCTTTATTGGAGTAATGGTTTTGGCACCCCTAACCATAAGTCCTAGGACGGGGTCCAAAGGAACCTTAGGCTTCTTTGGAGGACGATCCCCTTTGGGCAGCACTTTCCTTTTTAAGGGATGGCTTGAACCCGTTCCTTTGGGGTTCGCCTCGACGGAGTCTTTCTTTTTGGCAGCATTTGCTCTGATCAGAGCCCTCCTCTTGGCATCATCCATCTCTGAAAAAGTAGACGAAGGAAGTTTGTGGTATAAAAAATAATAATAATAAAACATATATAAAAAGGTAGACGGAGGAAGTTACTGGAATTTGGATAACGGACTTATGTTGACGAACTCTGGCGTCGTATTTCTTGGCTGTAGGTAAAGGCTCAGGTCCGTCACAATACCAGTGAATGGTATCAAGTGTGACCAACTTTGCCCAGGTCCTTTCCTCCGGCGCAGTCTTTTTAAAAATCTTTTCCAAGAAACTGAACTCTTCAAGTTCTACCTGTGGGCGCTGATGGACTAAAAAAAGAAAGAAAGAAAGAAGACAGACGTCAGAAGCTTAGGAAATTCATAAAGATGGAAAATCACCTAAAATCTTCATATGTTATGTGACAGGTGTACCAGACTCGTCTATTATGCCCCAAGTCATGTCGATGGGCATATGCTTCGTCTGCCCTGGATGATACATCCAACCGTCTCCTTCTAGAAAGAAGTAACAACTCTTCTAGTCCCTATTTGAGTATGGGGTTTCATAGATCACCTTCAAGACGGAGCTCCTAGGGACAAAGCTATACATTCCCCTTGACTTGTCTATCTCGTCTGGACGGTAACAATGGAGGAACTCCCGCACCGTCAGCCTCCGTTTACCGTTCGACATGGCTCCGTACAGAACCTCCATTGCAATGAAAACCCTCCAGGCATTTGGAGAAATCTGGCTGACGGACAAATCTAGATACTTGAGGAGTTCACGGTGTAGGGAGTTCAAAGGAAACCTAAGGCCTGCCTTAAGCACCTGTTCGTACACTCCAACACCGTCTACCCCTTCGTAATAACACTTTTCTGACTTACAAGGTAGACAAATGGGGATGTAGTCTGGGATTTGGTAGTGTGCCCTAAGGGTGTTGAAGTATGGCTCCTTGATGGTGGATGTGAAAGCGTTTACCGTCCACTCTGGTAGCATGATGACCTGCCTAAGTCCATCAGCACAGACGACGGATCTAATTCTTTGGTCTTCACCTTCATCAGAACCCTCCTCTGGCTCTACCATCTCCGTATCCTCATTTGTTGAAGATGGGGAAGATGCAAACGGACTCCTCTCCTCACTCAAAACGTCTTGGTCTTTATGACTTGATGGGTATACTTCTTCGTAGTCCTCCCCATCACGGACGACTGACTGATTACTTGATGCACTAGACATTGCCTACAGGTAATGACAAAACCTAAGACTCTGACGAGTGTTGGAACAGGTGACGGGGGAAAAGAAAGGTCTAATATGGAGAAAAAGTAATGGAACTAAAATAAGGAATGAAATAAAGACGGAGAGAAATGACTTACCGAGCTAAGGAGTGGACGGATGAAGGCGTGTACAACGGTTGTAGGAACTAGACGGACTGGTCTGTGACAGATACGACGGTCACGCTCTGACAATGTGTTTCTTCGTAAAGTAGAGAAATGAGAAAAGAAGGGGGTGATATTTATAAAAAGGAGTGCACGGAAGCCGAAGCGACATTTCGATCCGAGACAAAAGCCAATAGAAGGGCGACACATGTCAATAAGTAATAAATCTGTTTTCTGACAACCTATCAAGGTGTGAGTACGATTCAAGGATTTTTAACCCGTCATCCCAACCTTAGATCGTCACCCTATGGGCCCTTGTTCTCGAAGATGACGGACCCATAGGTTGAAAGGGGAAACTGAAGAGGAAAAATTAAACACTAGACAACTTATATGACGGATCCACTTAGATCGCCCTTGCTGGACGTATCCCATGAAGATGGGTTCAATACCGACGGGTCCAACACCCATGCAGTGTCCAAATCGATTATCTTCAAGAAGCCCTAACTTAGGAACTCTTGCGGTCCACGCTTGGACATCCCAAAATCCTAGTATAACTAAAATTCTAGGGCAAAGAGGATTCTAGAAGATACGCGCATTAATGGAGATCTCCTTCATAAGGAAAAGTCTTGTTCATCACGTTTGGGATTGTTAAAGGAGACTCCTATAAGGAAAAGACTTCTGTCTCAAGGAAGAAAGGTCAATCTACGACCACTATAAAAGCCCCAATACCCTCACAAATCGAGGTACGCATAATTGACCCTCTCTAGCACTCTGGAGTTGTAAAAGATTCTAACTTGACCTTCGGAGGGTATTTGGCTGGCACCACACCGGTGCTCTCTGCAGGTTCTCTTTTTGCTGTGCAGGTAACTTTTTGAGCGTGTGAGCAACGTGTGATTCATTGGTGATTTTTTGGGCATCATCAATATATATTGTAGGGGTTGGATTTGAGCGCTTCTACTTTTGGATGAGTGAACTCAAACCCAACTAGCCCAATACAATAAATTTATAGAGAATGGATTTAAGAACTAGGCCTTAGTGAGGGTTACAACAGCTAGACATGGTTACGAATGGTTTGGATAACAAAAACATGGACTAAAGTCTAAAATTCCGTTCCTCAGCCCTCATCTTAGGAGCTTTAAGTTCTCATTATTTCTTAAGTGCTTGGTTAGAAAAGTTTCGAAGATGACACCAATTACTACAGTGTTCTCTACTTCTAATTTTTTCGGTCCCCTTTCTTTGGAGGATTTCTTACATTATATACCCCCTTTCAGTTGATCTTAACTCTTCATTTGTTGATCATGCAGGTCACTACTTGAGTGCCTGTCCCATCAGTCACTTTCCCAAACTTTCTGTGGGTTGTAGCAACCAAGGTAGCATTGTTCAGGGGTCATTTCCTCATTAATGTGGCCAGAATGTTAGTTGTGGGCATTTAATGCGGAGGTGACAGTTTTTTCCTAAATTTCTCCTCCTCCATGCTCCCATTGCTGACCCATTGTACCTGTCCTTTTTCTTGGGATGGCCTAGGGGGTTGCCTTTGATGGCGTGACACTCTTCCCTTCTATGATCTCAGTTCGCCGAGAACAGGATTGTCCTCGACGATGCTTCTTGGCGATGTGGACTTCCTTGTTCGACTTCGGACATATCTTCCTCCTCGGCATGGGCCTTAGGCCTAGCACAAAATGGGCCGGGGCTGCCAATTTCTTTGACCCCATAATAGCTCCTTAAAATCCTGCTGTCCAGATCCTCAGGCGGAGAGGAAGATTTTGTTATCCTCGGGCCTTCGTCATGGCTTGTTAAGTCTTGTCCTCCGTCAGTGCCTGAGTCTTTTTACCTGCCCAAGGCACGCTCATGACGCTTCAGTACGCGAAACGCGCCCTCATTAAATCCTGGCTACTCCATGCTCCCCAAGTTTAATGGTGTGATAGTAATCTAACTGTTGGGATTTCCTTACCTTTATGGGCGGGAAAGCCCGTACGGTTCCTTTTAATTGGGGGTATAAATACCTATCTGAACTGATTTGCCTCTTTACTTTTACACTCAAGAGTTCTTGCGCACATATCCTGAATTCGGTCAAACTTCCAACCAAACTCGCATCTCTTTTCAGCATAAAAAGCCTGTCCGATGAGCTTTTCCTCATTTCTGTAAGTTTTCTTCTCTCTCTAACTCATATTTTCTCCCTTCTGAGTTTCTTTTCCTCTTATTTCTCTTTCTCTTTTGCTTTTCCCTGAGTTTTTTTGCCGCTCCCAGGGATGGGTAGGTTTAAGAAGTTGGTTGAGTCTGAAGAGGCAATGGAGAAATTCATTGCTGATTATAGGATACCCAGTAACGTAAGTTTGAGGTATTGTGAAGAAGGGGAGTGGCATATCAAGAGGAAGGAAGGTGAAGTAGTGATTCCCATAATCGCTTTCCTTGAAGGCGGTATGAGAATCCCTATTGGGCTAGTGATGAGGGACTACCTTAGGCACTTCTAATTAGCCCCTACTTAGTGCACCACTAACGTGTTTAGGATTTTGGGTTGTGTGGACGCTCTAAACGAGAAAATGGGGTTGAGGTTAACCCACCACGACGTAAACTGGTGCTACAACCTCCAACACCTAAAGGGTAAATCCTATTATATGAAGACGATGGGTGATAAGGTCCGACTTATTCAGTGCCTCCCTGAGTCCAGCAAGGCTTAAACAAGGACTTCCTCATCATGTCGGGAGAGTGGCATGACGGCCTTTACTGTTCGACAGAAGAGGGTGTACCAGGTGGGGCATCCAGGATAGGATATGGTTGATCTTTTGTGATGTCAAAGTTTGCAGTGCTTGGTTGCTAATACGAATGTGCCTTCTTTTTTACAGATCTGCACGCCTTTGGACGACACTTTCACTTGATCAACCGGGGAGATTTGGAGACCATCCTAAGGGCGGAAGTCTTCGTGAACGAGGCCGACAACCAAGTTAGAGCTGCTCACAAGATCCTTGGATACGACCCAATTCAGAAATCGTTCAAGGCTCTGAAGTACGTGGTCAGAGCCAAAGATCCTCGTCTTCATAAGATCACCGTAGCAAAATAAGGGTTCCTGCTTCCTGAAGGGTCTCCCGTTCTAGAAGGTATTCTGTTGGCGGGCCGTTCTTCATCCCAACGAGCTGTAAAGGCCGAGGGAGGAAGTCCGGAGAGGGAAGAAGAAGTTGCTGATTTGGGTCAGTCCGAGGACGAATTTGGTGCATTCAATCAAGTCAATCTATTAGAGGATCCCACTGATGACTTGGGTGACCCCAACTTGACTAAAGCGGACCTCCTATCAGCAGGGACTTCTCCTCAGGCAGAGATGGGTTTCAAGAGACAACCTCAGCCAAGCCTACTCGACCTAATTGAGGGCCAGCAGGGGTAGGACGCTTCGGGGAAGTCACAATCCAAGCTTCCTCCTCCTTCACTCAAGCGTCAGCTTGTTCAGACTAGGTCCTCCTCCACCCATTCCAGGCTGCCACCTCCTTCACCTCAGCCAAGTCTGCCACAAAGGCTCGAGCCCACCAATCCCAAACATAAAAAGGATCCTAAAGGGAAAAGGCCCATGGGGGTTGATAAGTCTCGTTCCTCCCAAGAAGGGGATGAAGCTCAGCGGCCTTCAAAACAACAAAAAACCGGGCACCAGGGCCAAGGAATGGAAGTTGCCATACAGTCCGAGCCCTAGGCCTAGCTCCCTGCCCCAATGCTTCATGGGGAGCCTCTGATGGACAACGCTTCCCTCAGGGACTTCCGATGGGGTGAAGGCACCTATGTGGCCGACGTGCTGGAGAGGGCCTTGCTACTCCCCTACGATATGGCCGAGTTGGGGAGCTTGAGGAGGTAAGAGGTCTTCCTCAGCCTCAAAAGGTACCTGGGCATGGTAAGACTTCTAATACTCGCAACCCCGTTGATTTTTGTCCTTTGGCTTACAACTTATCGTGTACTTGTTTTAATTGGCAGGTTGTCTAGGCTACCTACAGGCTGGAAGAGGCAGCTAATAAACAAAGCAGGGCCCTTGACCTCGAACGTGACAAGCGCCTGGAAGCTACAAAGACCCTCAAACAGTCCGAGGCCAATCTCCTGAAAGCGAAGGAAGATCTAAAAGAGATGACGAAGGCTAGGGATAGCGCTGAAGCAGGCCTGGTTGGCGCTCAAAAGCAGGCTGCGGACCAGACGAGGCGCTTACTTGAAGCTGAGGATCAGTTGAAGATTGCCAATGAGCAAATTGCTGACCTGAAGCGGAGATTAGCCAAGGTAGAGGGTGCCAAGAATGTTGCAAAGTGGGCCAGAGATAAGGACTTAAGGGCCAAAGAGGAGGCAGAGTTTAGCAGGGCCGAGGCTCAAAGCTCTAAGGAGTAAGCCGAGGAAGAGGCTTTTGCCTTGGGGGTGGCCAAGATCGAGGCCAATCTCAAGGCTCAAGTACCTGGAGTATGCAGACTCTACTGCTTCCAGACTTGGAATGAAGCCCTTAACTAAGCTGAGGTTGAGGCTTTGTCTGAGCTTAAGAGGGCCAAGAGAGTGTATTACCCCCCCACTATTCGTGAGGCTGCCTTTGCCAACTCTGAAGCTGACACCGCCTCTGAAGCAACAGACGGAGACCAGGCCAGTGCTGCCAAGGATCCAATTTTGACTGATAAGCCTACCGAGGAGGCTAAGCATCAAAGGGTGTTATAGAAAGAAAAAATCAGTAACCAAGAAATGCCCCAGGATGTAATGAAGCCTCGTTCTGGCTCACAAGCCACCCCTGCTGACCCTCAGGCTCCTCCTGCAGAGAAAGAGCTCTCCGAGGTTGCCCCTCCAAGCTAGGATTCCAAAGCATCAGACACAACTTCTCGGCAGACCTCCAAGGACAAGCTATCTATCAAGTTAAAGAAATAGGCCGTTTTGAGGGGCTATCTTGTTTTGTCGACTTGTGCAATCGTAGTCTTCTTTTTATTTTATTTTATTTTATTTTTTGTCTTTATGATATTGTAATGAAACTAATTTTGTAATAGATCTACATGTTTGTGTTTATTTCTTCGAATAATGTTGCCCTTTATTTATCATGTTTTAACGCTTTGCTCAATGCTCGGTTGATCTTGGCAGTGTGCCAGTAATACTTGGATAATTGAAAACGTTGAACCCATGATGTAAATTTTGCTTCAGGTTTTAACTGAAAACTGAACAGTCTCAGCAATGCAACTTGTTTTCTCTTAGACGAATCACAAGAATTCTGGTTTATGATGCATACTTTATACAAACATACACATTTCATAAACTTGCCAAACCTAAGAGAGCATTTCAGCACTAAATGCAAAGGAAAAATAAGTGATGCCCATGGGCTTGTTTTGTCTACATCTTTATCGAATTAGGACAGGGTGAGTGATCCGAGGCGTCGGTCTCCCTTTTGGCTGTGCTTGTAACGTAGATGAACACTCAAGCTCCACTTTGTTGAAAGTAGTTAGTTTCCCACAAGTTTAAGTCCGAGAACCATGCAAGACCTTGGTTCTGTCTAACACTTAGATTTTTCTTGAAGTAGTTAGTTTCCCCATATGTTTGAGTTCGAGGACCATGCAAGACCTTGGTTCTGTCTAACACTTAGATTTTTCTTGAAGTAGTTAGTTTCCCCATAGGTTTGAGTCCGAGGACCACGCAAGACCTTGGTTCTGTCTAACACTTAGATTTTTCTTGAAGTAGTTAGTTTCCCCATAGGCTTGAGTCCGAGGACCATGCAATACCTTAGTTCTGTCTAACACTTAGATGGTTGCTAAAATACAGGACAAATAATCATAATAGACTTAGATTTGAATCAAAGAAATACTTTTATTAATAATAATACATTCTCAGGTTATTTACATTCCATGGGCGGGGTACAGCTTTTTCGTCTAAGTCTTCTAAGTAATACGCACTTACCCCTACTACTGAAATGATTCGGTATGGTCCTTCCCAAATAGGTCCCAGCTTTCCGTAGGATGGGTTTTTGGCCGTACCTACAACTTTCCTCAACACCAAGTCCTCTGGTGCTAGCGGCTCAGCTTCACATTGGCATCATAGCCCTGCTTGAGCTTCTGATGGTAATAGGCCAACTGGATCATTACCCCTTCTCTTCGTTCATCGATCAGATCTAGGCTCTTCTCTAGTAGTTCATCATTACTGCTGGAAGTGAAGGAGCTTGTCTTTAGCGTTGGGAAGTTTGTCTCTGGAGGGATAACAGCTTCAGCCCCATAGGTCATGGCAAAAGGCGTCTCCCCCGTTAACCGCCACGGTGTAGTCCAGTAAGTCCATAAGACGTGTGGCAACTCTTCTATCCATCTTCCCTTGGCGTCATCTAGCCTCTTCTTAAGCCCATTGATGATGACCTTGTTAACAGCCTTAGCCTGCCTATTTCCTTGAGGATAAGCTGGAGTTGAGTACTTGTTTATGATCCCTAGTTCGCAACAGTATCTTCTGAAGGCTTTGCTATCAAACTGGAGTCCATTATCTGAAATGAGGGTATGAGGAACCCCGAATCATGTGACAATGTTTCTCCAGATTAATTTCTTAGCGTCTACATCTCTGATGTTGGTTAATGGCTCAGTTTCGACCCACTTGGTGAAATAATCTTTGTCAATCAACAAATATCGTTTATTTCCTGGTGCCTTGGGGAAAAGGCTGACGATATCCAGGCCCCACTGGGCAAACGGCCATGGACTGGACAGAGGGTTGAGGACCCCCCCAGGCTGATGAATATTTAGGGCAAACATTTGGCACTGGTCACACTTCTTAACATATTCTAGGGCTTCCTTCTGCATCCCCGGCCACCAATATCCCTGGGTAATGGCTCGTTGTGACAGAGATCTTCCTCCTGTGTGACTCTCACAAATCCCCTCATGCAGCTCTTCAAGCAGTAGCTCTGATGCTTCAAGGTGAATACACAGTAGATATGGCCCAGAATAGGAGCGCTTATACAGTTTGTGGTCCTCGGACAACCAGAATCGAGGAGGGTTTCTTCGAATTTTCTTAGCCTCTGACTTCTCTTCGGACAGAACACCATCTTTGAGGAACTTCACTATAGGGTCCATCCAGCTAGGACCCACTCCAACTTGATGGATATGAACCATGCCTTTTGCGAACTAATTTGCCCTATCCAGATGCTCAACAAGAATAATTCGAGGCAGACACCCTATCGAGGAGGTAGCGAGTGTGGCCAACGAATCTGCATAGGTGTTTCCACTTCTGGAGACGTGTGACAAGCTGAAAAGATCGAAGTCTGACTGCAAGCGTTTAACCTAGCTTAAGTACTCTTGCATCCTCGCATCTCTAGCTTCCAATTCTCCCTTTACTTGGCCCACTACCAATCTTGAGTCTGAGAACATCTCTACTGCCTTTTCCCCCATTTTCTGCACCATGACCATTCCTTGTATCAAGGCCTCATACTCGGCTTCGTTATTGGTGGCCGAGAACCCAAGTCTCAGGGATTTCTCTATGATAGTCTTCTCAGGAGATACTAGGACTAACCCCACTCCAGATCCCCTTTGATTTGCTATACCATCAACGTACACCTTCCAACATGGGGGTTCTGGCATAGAGATGACCCCAACCTTTTTTTCGTCCATGTTTCGCCTATTTGCTACTATTTCTACTGGTGGTTCAGCAAATTTGGCCACCAAATTGGCCAGGACCTGGCCCTTTATAGAGGTTCAAGGCATGTACTTGATGTCAAAAGCCCCCAGAATTGTGTTCCACAGGGCAATCCTTCCAGTGTAGTCAACAGTCTGAAGTACGAACTTTAGGGGCAGTTGGGTTAGAACAACCACCGTGTGGGCTTGGAAATAATGGGGAAGCTTTCGCGTAGCATGAACCACAGCTAGTGTGGCTTTCTCCAGGGGTAAGTATCTAACCTTAGCTTCATGTAGTGACTTGCTCACGTAATAGACTGGCTTTTAAAGGCGGTTGTCGTCCTGTATTAGCACCAGGCTCACAGCATAAGGAGCCACAGCAATATATGCATATAGGACTTCATCGGCCACAGGACTTCATCGGCCACAGGACTAGACATGATAGGTGGTCGGGATAGGTACTCCTTGAGTTGCTAAAAGACCACAACACAGTCTTCGGACCACTTAAATCCTTTCCACTTATTCCTCCAAAAAATTCAAGATTTCAAAATTTTTCAAAAAAAAAAAAAAAAAGACTCATCAATCAAAATTTTCAATTCCTTCAAAAAATTTAGGATTTCCAATCTTTTCAAAAAAAAAAAAAAAACTTCATTAAATTCTTCTTCAAGAACAGGAAGCTATGATCCTTTTCCATATTCTCCAGTGGTGCAACATCAAGTCAACTATCTACCCTCAGCATTCATCAAAGCATGGAATATGTCCTAAACTAGGGGCATTCGCTAGGTATGCCGAATTCTTTTCAATGAATAACTGTTACTAATTGAAAATATTTATTTTACAGGTACTAGGGTAAAAGGCTCACACACATCGACATGAGCCAAAAGATCCAAAAATCCTAGGTCTCTGAAAACATGAGACAGGATCCAGAACCTTTGGTCCTCTGAAAACATGAGCCAAAACCCAAAAAAACCCTTGGTCCTCTGAAAACATGAGTCAAGTTCCAAAAATCCTAGGTCTCTAAAAACATGAGCTAGGATCCAAAACCTTTGGTCCTCTGAAAACATGAGCCAAAACCCAAAAAACCCTTGGTCCTTTGAAAACATAAGCCAAGATCCAAAAATCCTAGGTTTCTGAAAACATGAGTCAGGATCCAGAACTTTTAGTCCTCTGAAAACATGAGCCAAATCCCTCAAATCAAGTTTTAATGGCTAAGATGCACTATCACAAATTGAGTCCGACTATATGTAATTATGAACAATTGATTTCAATTGGTTATAAGTGTAATAAATTGGAGATCAATGATGTGTCATAATTTGATTGGTTAGGACTATATTTTATGGCGAGGTTGCATACATCTAATTAATTAGATAGTTAAACATTAATTATTCAATGAGTAATTTGTGCAATTATCTTTTAATTAGAGTAAATTTAGAACCAATTAAGTCTGCAATGGGAGTGATTAGAGCCATTTAATGTTAATTGAGAGCTAATTTGGGACCTATTAATGTTAATTGTGTTGAAATCATTTTCTAACAAATGATCTCTGCTCACCATTTTATTGATATCTCTCAGAATATTTTGAATCTGTGAATGAGATTAATTTTTTCAGAAACTAAACATCCGAGGCTTCAATTTGAACATAAGAACGAGATAATTCCGATCAGAATTGAGTTAGATATGATTTTTTGAAATTGGCTCCACAAGTTGTTACAGCAACTATGAGAAAACCGAATTTTGGCTTACTCCCCACTCCCACTAATCTTTCCATTTAATGCACCAGATTTTTTCTAAGGCTAAAATGAGGTCTAGGTTCATGATTCTTTGTCAACCCTCATTAAATGGTTTTTCATTCATATTTCCTCCACCACTACTATATAAACCCTCTCTCTCCTTCATTCAAAAGCACACAAAAACCCCTTCTCTTCCCCTCTCTTGAGTTCTAGTGAAGTTGAGTAATCTTGTCATATCCTGGTCTTCCTGAAACTCAAGCTATTAAGTGAGACTCACTCTTCCTCTCTTAACTCTTCTTTTCTTCCACCCTAAAACCTCCTTCAAGAGTCTTCTCCTCCACCATATGGATCTAGTATGAAGGTATAATATCTTTCCCTAATTGTTTTTCATGTTGCCATAATGGGGGTTTAAGATTAAAGCATGATAATGATCATTTTAATTCATTTGAATATGTTTGAATGTTCTTAGTTGTTCTAATATGTTCTTCATATGTTCTTAGTTATTCATCACATGTTCATGCATAACACTAGTTTCGATCTTAAATCAATATAAAAAACATGAAAAATATGTTTATTTAATAATTCTTGTAAATCCTTGAATCTTTGATATCACCATCCACACACATTCACTATGCATAACACTAGTTTCGATCTTAAATCAATATAAAAAACATGAAAAATATGTTTATTTAATCATTTTTGTAAATCCTTGAATCTAAGATATCACCATCCACACACATTCACTAGATTTTATTTTTCAATCCAAATTAAATGCTTAATAAATTGAATTAGGGTTTATCACATGCACACACTTCAAATTCAACATGCAAATTGATTGATAACATATTGGATGATGTAATATGAATGTTGGCCACCATAGTCTAGAAGACCGGTTTCACCGGGCAAGGTGGGTGCCTAACACCTTCCCACCTTGTAACATAGCCTCCGAGCTTAGATCAAGGGTTAGTAGGTCAAATGCTTATCCATTTAATTTTTTATTTTTAGATTGTAACTAGGAAACAAAGACATGTACTTTATCTTAGATTGTATCTAGAACCAAAGACATGTAATTTTCCTATGATCAATGTAAATTCAATTGAAAATTAATAAAATGAAAAATTTTTCAATTTTGATTTTCTTATTTATCCCAATAATTAAATAAGTGGCGACTCAATTGTAAAACCCTTAATCTAAAAAGAAAAATATAACTAGTTGAACCTCCATTTTGAGAGGCAATAACACGACTCCACCCATTTACGTGGGTTTGGCCTAACATCCTAAAAAATGGGGCTAGGGGCGCGATATTTCACAATGGGGAACGGGTCTTTTGGGCATGCTTTATTTAGGTCCGTGAAGTCTACACAAACCCGCCATTTTTCACTTTTCTTCTTAACCACCATGGTATTGGCCAGCCATTCGGGGTAAAAAATCTCTTTGATATCCCTTGCACGTTTAAACTTCTTCACCTCGTCCCTAATCGCATCGGCATGCTCCCTTGATGGGCACTAGGATGGCTACTTCTTGGGAGTGATGGACGGGTTGACATTGAGATGGTGATAAATGAAGGCTGGATCAATCCCTAGAGCATCACAGGCATCCCATGCAAATACATCGATGTTTCTTTTGAGAAACTCAACCAGCTCTTCCTTCTCCTGAAGAGGCAATTGAGTCCCGACCTGAAAGACCTTCTCTGGGTCGCCACCGATGACCACCTTCTCCAGGTCCTCGCACTTTGCCTCCTCGGTCGCTGCGTCAGCAGGCGATACCGAGGCCTTTGATTGCTATAAGCTCGCTCATGCAGAGGCCAAGGACTTTGCATCGAGCTGATGCGAAATGGTAGCCACCATACAATGCCTTGCCATGGATTGGCAACCACGAATTTCGAGAGCCTCGTCCCCTGACGAGAATTTCACATTCTGATGCAAGGTGGAGGCGACAACCCCCAAGGTATGGAGCCAGTGTCTATCGATAATGGCCGTATATGGAGAGAAGGTGTCTACCACGATAAAATTCACCTCCACTATCTCCGGGCTGGTCTGGACAGGTAATCTAATCATGCCCTTGGGGATAACGAGCTTCCCATCAAAGCTCATCAAAGGAGAATTATAGGGCATCAAATATTCCGATTTCAACCCCAGCCCCTTGTAGAGGTCGGGGTACATGACCTCAACCACACTGCCATTATCCACCACCACTCTTTTTACATCATAGTCCCCGATCCTGAGAGTGATCACCAGCACATCATCATGAGGCTGGATGGTTCCAATCTTGTCTTCTTCTGAAAAGCTCAGGATTAGGTGAGACTTCATTCTGGCCCTCTTCAGCTTTGGTTGGGACTTTTCGGCAGGTAGCTGAGCCACAAACAACACTTGTGAAGGGCACGTGCCTGTTCTTCTTGGCGCAGCCAAGATTACGTTGATCGTCCCTATGGGTGGCCCTAGGGCAATATCTCTCTGGGGCTCCTTATGGGTCTAGCCCTAACGACCACTGAAATGATGCAGAAGGTGCTTCAGCTTTCCTTCTCGGACTAGCTGGTCCAGATAGTTCCAGAGGTTCTTGCAGTTCTCCGTGGTATGCCCGTGGTCCTGGTGGTATTGGCAATAAAGGTTCTGATTGCGCCTTGTGGGCACTCCCACCATCTTATTCGGCCACTTAAAGTATGGCTCGTTCTTGATTTTCTCCAACACCCGGTGTACTTGTTCTCGGAATACAGCATTAACAGTCTGTGTGTTGGTTGCTCCGGATTGTCCTACGAAATCTCTCCTCGGGCGGTTGCTATTATATCGTTCCGACCTGAAATCCCTCCTCTCTTAAGGGATAACCTTCTCTTTTCCCTTGCCTTGCAGCTGGTCTTCCTCTACTTGTTTATACTTATCGATCCGATCCATCGCACACTGGTGGCAGGTTTGCCAGTCAGAGACTTCCTCAAGCCATGCTCGATAGGGAGGCTATTTTTAAAGGTGCTAATGGCGACATCGTCAAAATTGTCGTCCATTTCATTATACATCTCCTAATATCTGTCCGAGTAGGCCTTTAGAATTTCTCCATCATGCATGGATAAAGACAATAACGCACTCAAGGGCCAAGGAGCTCTATTGTTTGTAACGAAACGGGAGCCAAAGGTTTGGGTTAACTGCCTATACGAATCTATGGAATTCTTCTTTAGGCCATTGAACCACCTCATCGCCACTAGTCCCAAGCTAGATGGGAAAACTTTGCACATTAGCACCTCGTTTTTGGAATGGACAGCCATCCTTTGGTTAAACTGGCTCATATGCTCCACGGGTTCAGTTTTGCAGTTATAAATGGTGAAGGTTAGCTGCTGGAATCGTCGAGGAAGTGTAGCCCCTTCTATGTGGCGTGTGAAAGGTGACTTGGAGAGTTGATCCAGTGCCCTGCTCATGGCATCATTTCCCAAGCCCCTTGGGGATGGGCTTTTATGTTTACGCCTCCGGTGGTGCTCTTCTTCGTGAGAGAAGGTCTCGCTTGGAGGGGTTCTCGATCTTTGCCTATAGTCATCATCGCTTTCATCATCGGAGGTCATGTCAGGGCTAGGTTGAGGCCGCCTTCGTTGTGCATGTCGCAACTTTCTCTTCAAGTCGTCCATCTCTTGCTGCATGGCCTGCTTATCATCACGTCTCTGGGACACGTGACTCCTAACTTCTTTTGACTGTAGGGCCCAGTTGTTATTTTGTGTTTAGGGCACGTGGCTGCCCGCACGAGAGTGACTTCTGTTGGTTTGAGTGGTGTGCACACTTCCCTCTCGAAACCTTCCGTTCTCTTCATTTCGATCACGCTCAAGGTCGGCGAAGTTACCCTGCAGTTGGGATCTAGCCAGTTCAGGCTGATGGGAGCCTGCTTGATGGGGGCCTGATTCTACCATGCTTGACTGTTACCCTTACTAACACACAAGTTCTTCCCACAGACGACGCCAATTGTAGGGGCTGGATTTGAGCGCTTGTACTTTTGGATGAGTAGACTTAGACCCAACTAGCCCAATACAATAAATTTATAGAGAATGGGTTTAAGAACTAGGCCTTAGTGAGGGTTACAACAGCTAAACATGGTTACGAATGGTTTGGATAACAAAAACATGGACTAAAGTCTGAAATTCTGTTCCTCGGACCTCATCTTAGGAGCTTTAAGTTCTCATTATTTCTCAAGCACTTGGTTACAAAAGTTTCAAAGATGACACCAATTACTACAGTGTTCTCTACTTCTAATTTTTCCGGTCCCCTATTTTTGAAGGATCTCTTACATTATATACCTCATTTCAGTTGATCTTGGCCCTCCATTTGTTGATCATGCAAGTCACTACTTAAGTGTCTGTCCCATCAGTTGCTTTCCCAAACTTTCTGTGGGTTGCAGCAACTAAGGTAGCATTGTTCAAGGGTCATTTCCTCATTAATGCGGCCAGAATGTTAGTTGTAGGCATTTAATGTGGAGGTGACAGTTCCTCCCTAAATTGCTCCTCCTCCATGCTCCCATGGTTGACTCATTGTACCTTTCCTTTTTCTTGGGATGGCCTGGGGGGTTGCCTTTGATCGAGTGACACTCTTCCCTTCTATGATCTCGGTTCGCCGAGAACAGGATTGTCCTCGGCGATGTGGACTTCCTTTGTTCGTCCTCGGACATTTCTTCCTCCTCGACGTGGGCCTTGGGCCTAGCACAAAATGGGCCGGGGCTGCCAATTTCTTTGACCCCACATATATATATATATATATATATATATATATTTTGTAAAAGTGGTGTTAATTTTTTTTATAAATGATTTATTAATAATTGTCTTAAAAACATGTAAAATATAGAATTAAGGATCGATTTAACCGATATTTTATGCATTTGCTAATGATTACCCAAAGATTCCTCGTTCTCCAACAATCGGCATTAGATTCTAATAATAATGGACTGAAAGAAAAAGAAGGCTTGCGCTACCTTCCTTTCTTATTTATAAAATTAGAGAAATGTTAATGGATGCTTTAAGTGCATTAGTTTAGATATACTTTTATGGGAAAATAAAAAGTAAATAATTTTTTACAACTTTTTATAATTTCCACGAAAGTAGTGTTAAAACTTTCATAAAATTTTTTATTAACAATTATTCTAAAAACACCTATTAACGTGACACATAAGATTAAGGATCAATGTAAAGAGTATTTTATGTATTTGTTAATGGATTAACCAAAGATTCCTCATTTCTCAATAATCAGCATTAGTGAATTGAAACAAAGAGAAGGTTGACATCACCTTTCTTTTTTATTTATAAAATTAGGAAAATGTTAATGAATGTTCAAGACATTGATTTATGATATATTTTTAGAAGGATTTGGCTTATCTCCAATACTTTTTTAACTAGACATGTTCTTTTTTTTTTTTTCTTTTTTTTTTTGAGAAACCAACTTAACATGTATAAAATTAAAGAGTTGATAAATCAACAAGAACAATTGATTCTAAGTCTGGTGGAACATGCTCCATCCAAACTAGCAATGGAAAAGAAATTCTCGCTCTCTAAGCTAAGGAATGTACCACAGAATTATCTTGCCTCACAGTACGAGAGAAAGAGAAACTCCGAAGGGAGCTAACAAAAAGCAAAGTGTCCTTGATAAGATGACCAAAAGAAGAGAAAGAAAAATCTCTTATCTAAAGGGCTTTAACACCTAACTCCGAATCACCTTCAAAATGAGATTGACGAAAACCAATCTCTTGGACGAATCTAGCTGCTCTTCTTACTGCCAGCAACTCGAGAATAGCCACCGATGAGGGTTTATGGATTTTTTCCGAAAGGGCAGCAATGATCTCCCAGCTAAATTTCAGATTACAACTCCAATCCCCGCCTCATCACTTTCATTAAACATAGCACCATCGAAATTTGTTTTGAACTCACTTGGTTTGGGAGGAATCCAGACCTTCCTCTTACCAGATTAAACACCCCAAATTAGCTTTGGCTGCACCTGACTGTCTTTGAAATCCTGCAGAAAGTTTCGGGCATCATCATTAATTTTACATTTTATTTAGTTAATGGATAATATGGCAATCTCTCATTAAAATAAAACGAGATTCCTTTTTAAAAAGTACTAGAAGTAAGCCAAACCATTTTTAAAAATTATTAAAAAAAAAACAATGAAATTTTTTACAATTTTTTATATTTTCCATGAAAGTGATGTCAAAACTTTTCTAAAATAATTTATTAAAAATACACCGTTAACATGACCCATGAAATTAATGATCAATTTAATGAATATTTTATGCAATGGGAGAGAATCATCTCCAGTTTTAAATCCACTAGTTTCCTCCAGTTTTAAAATAGACGAGTGACACGTGTAAATAAAATGATCAAACGGTTAGAAAATTAGCAATTTGTGTTTTAAAAAATAGATGCAAAATCAAAACTTTTTTGAGATAAAAAGTGCAAGAAGAAGGCATGGGCTCGTTGGAGTTAGAGCAACAGTCGACGGCAACCTTCGACAGTGCGTGGATCAACGGCCAAATTTCAAGCCGCGTGTGGTGGCACATGAGATCAAAGATGGAGGCTGGCTTCTTGGGTTTTGCATATCGGAGGCCAAAGAAGAGATCTGCGACATTGGTTTCACGAAATGATTGAGAAAAAATAACAAATCTGAAAGGAGAATCTGACTTGATGATGCGACAGTTGTGGCATTTGATAGCGGCAAGGTAGTGGCGAAGAGGCCTTGTGGAGATGGTGAAGGCAGCAGTAGTCTTGGGTTGAACAGTGGTGATGTATAGTAAATCGGTTTGGCTCCAGAGTTGTTGAAGGGAGAGGCAACAGAGATATGAAAAATTGTTAAGTTTTCCTAATCGTTGAATCATTTTATATACACATGTCACTCATCTATTTTAAAAGTGGAGGAAACTGAAAGTTTTAAAACTAGAGGTGATCCTTCCCCTTATGCAATTTATTAATAGACTATTTTAAGAAAGTTTTACCAACAATATAAAAAAAAAAATAGTTACTGTGGGGGTTTCAGGTCGGGAAATTCATTATTTGTTTGGATGTTGGGCCTATGGCCCAATTCGAGAACAAAGTTTTGTCCGAGGAGGAAGAATCATTGTTAAAAGAGATCGTGATGGTGAGTAGAAAGGTTAGCTTCATCCACAATGACTCAACGGGATGAGCCGAGGACAAATACATCCATAACAGACCAAGGCTGAAGTCCGAAAAGGTCATTTGCCAGCTAAGGTAATATTCCAGGTAGATCTGTTGGTGCAGGTTAGTATGACAAAGACATCCGAGAGGAAAGCACCCTAAAATATCTAAGGAGAAAGTTGCTATATTCGCATTAAATGCACTGCACCTAACTCCCTGACCGCATTAATGTGGAGGTGATACCTGAACAGTATATTTCAGCCTTACAGCTACTAAATGGAAATGGATGAAAATGACTGATGGGACAAGTATCAAGATCAACCATTTTGGATGCACGTGGCAGGTGGAAATGAGGAAGAAGGAGAGTATATAAGGAAAGAATGGAGACAAGATAAAGGGATGGAGAATTCAGGAAAAAAAACACTGTAACGTCTAAGAACAGAGCTTGTAGTTGAATTTTGAGAAGAATATATAAGAACAGATCACCTCGGATCTTGCCAAGGACAATTTTTCTCTAATATAAACCTTTTTCTGTCTATTCTCTTAACATTTTGATCTATTATAGTGTCTGTTTAATCCACTAAGGCTCAGTATTCAACCCATTCTCTACAAGTTCATTGTTTTGGACTCTTTGGGCCTAAGTCCCTCCACACAGTGGACAGGAACCAAAATCTGGTCCTTACAGTTAATTTTTTTTCTTTTCTAATAAATAATTTATTTATAACTAGCCTCTAAGCATGCACGTGGAGGCTCTTCTATTTTTTTGGGTAAAAGTTAATAATTTGCATAAATTATAATTTGGGATTATTACATTTTCTAGTTACAAAAAAAAAAAAAAAAAAAAAAAAAAAACTTAGGGGTATGATGAGTGTTATGCATTTATGGGTCAAACCCCTAGTTTTTTTTTTTTTTTTTTTTTTTTTTTTTTTTTTTTTGTGTGATTGGAAAATGTAACAATCCAAATTATAATTGATGCAAATTATTAAATTTTATCCAAAAAAATAGAAGAGCCTTTGAGCATGCACACACACGTGTACTCAAAGGCTAGTATTCCGTAATTATCATCCGTTTTTGGCAATTTTGTTAATGTAGTAATCAATGTTTTAATGATTGGAAGATGATGCTATAATTCAGTATTAACCTTTAGGGGGAGGAAAAAAAGATCCCATGAGTAAATCTTATAAATTTACATAAATTGAAAATGTATAATGAAATTGTAACTATAAAACTATTTACAAATTACATGTGAAAATATTTACAAAATCTATTATGAAGAAGTTGATAGAGAAATGTAGAAACTTGAAATATTTACATCAGATAAAATAGAAAAATAATTCACCACATTAGAAACATGGAATAGGTCATCTTATTAAAACAATTCACTACATTAGTTTTTATTATTAGTATTGAATTCAATCCGATATTTGTGGGCATATCTAAATTATCTTCTTTTTTTTCTCTTTTTTTTTTTTTTCCAGTGAAGAATAGAAAAAGAATACTTCATTTTGAAATGATTCATTTATCCAAATTTTTATTTACACCTCTTTCCTCAATTGTTTCTTATATTTTTTAAAGAGAAAATTCTTATTTATTTATGGGAGTTATCTACTTATCTTTAATCCTAAAATTTAGCTACTTACTACACACCTATAACAAAATTTAAAAGTGCTTAAATTCAGGATTTAGCAACTACCTCTAAAAGCAGGAAACTGTACGTAACATTTTTGATGGAATAACAATTTTGATGGAAATAAAAAGGGATGTGGGTTTTTTTTAAGAGGAATGGACATGGCTGTTATCTATTTATGGTAGTCCTAAAATGTGGCCACTTAGTACACATCCATAACAAAACAAAGTACACAATTTTAATTATTTTTATTTTTTTGGTTACAGTAAAATGCTCATATTTTTTTTATTTTTGTTAAAGGAAAGGATCAAAATCCACTTTTCTTTATCTTTTGGTGCTGTTGTTTTGTTGTTGTTTTTTTTTAAATTTTATTTGTGACAGCTATCATTTTTTGTTTAATCCTAAAATTTAGCCACTTACTACACATTCATAACAAAAGCCAAAAAGATATTAAATTCAAGATTCTTAACTACCTTTAAAATCAAGAAAGTGTACGTAACATTTTTTATGGAAATAAAAATGTACTGTCTATTATTTGTTTATGATAGTCCTAAAATGTAGCCACTAAGTACACTAAACTACTAAACCACTAAATTTCCTACAAAATATAACCACTCTCCCACTAACCCATGTCTTCAAAACAACTTTATTTATTCAAAAGAAAAAAAACAAAAATAAAAACCTCAATCCACTTTTCCATCGAAAAAGAAAAAGAAAAAAAAGAAAACCTCAATCCACTTCGGCTATCAAACCTACCCTTTTTTTTTTTTTCTTCTTTAAATCTCTTTTGCTAGATAGAAACTTCTTCTAAAATCTCTCTTTTTTTTTTTTCCTCACCTAGCTTCTTAGAAAAGCAAAAGAAAAATACCTTTGATTTCAATGATTCTATCAAAAAAAAAAAAAAAAAACCATGTTAAGCTAGATTAACGTTGAATTAGAGTTGAAACTTAAAAAAAAAAACCTTATCCTTATCCCATCGTCCATGTATTTTTAATTTTTAATTTTTTAATGAGATTTTCCCTCGTAGTTAAAAAGAATTTCCAGTTATTGACCACTCTTTTTCACTTATCTAAGTAAAATTATTAATTTTAAAATCCTAAATTTTAGGTTATAAAATCTCTCTCTCTCTCTCTCTCTCAATTCTTCTCTTTCTTTTTTCCTCACCTTCTTAGAAAAACAAAAGAAAAGTACCTCTGATTTGAATGATTCTATCCAAAAAAAAAAAAAACCCCCCCACGTTAACTTAGATTAACGTTGAATAAAAAAAAAAACTTATTTCCATTAAAAAAAACCCCCTTATCCTTATCTTTTCCTTATCAAAAAACTATAAATTGAATCCCACATAGAATTATACAAATGATAAATAAAATTTCTTTTACAAAAGAAATTATTTTACAACAATTTATTAGATAACAACCACTTTATGTGAGGTGTGAATCATATAACAATTTTTGTAAAATCTCTTACTCGAACTTATCTAATATTCCATTCCAATGGATCATGAGTGCAATTTGAGAAATTTGTGCATATATGAACTTGAGAGAGAAAAGAGATAAATCTAAGATTATCATTATTTTGAATAAATCAAATATTTTAAAATTGAAAAAAGAGCAAACTTTATAAATGGAATGACATTGAATGACCTTTTTTTTTTTTTTTGATAACCACGTCGAATGACCTTGAATGGCTTTTTTGGTTCACAAACATGTTGAATGACTTTGAATTAATTAACAATAATGGGAAAGTTGTTCACAAACACGTTGAAGTTTTTTTTTTTTTTTAGGTTATCATTATTATAAGAAAAAAAAAGCAAAACATAATTAAATTGGGAAACCAAAGTAGACTAAATTCCTTAAAAAAAACTAAAAAAAACTAAAAAAAAGTTTGTGTTTGAGCAAAAAGTTAGTACTTTAAAAATAAAATCCAATGTTAATCATTTAAAAAATAAAGAACGAATTCATTATATAAAAAAATAAAAAATTGTTTGGAAACACTTTAGTGCAAACTACAATTAGAAATAGTCCTTACCAGTATCCTTTCTCAAGCAGCCCGTTCAAGCACAAATCCTTCTGATTAAAATTTTTAAGTTAGCTACGGATAATAAGCAAGCATCAAAACAACCTTAAATTCTTATAAAAATTACATTCACCTATGGGTAAGTACTCCTCAAACTCAAAATACTTGACAGCTGTGGCAGATAAGAACTCAAACAAAGTCAATGATAAAGAGGAAAAAAAAAAAAAAAAACTTGCAAAAGGTAGAATCTGAAAAGTTGTTAGAGCCTTTGACATTAATATTGATTAGAAACCAAATCTGAAAGTATAAGAAGGAGCCTCTAACAGTGTATGTTTAAATTGTTTAGAAACCAAATCTGAAAGCACCAAGGGTGCGTAGTGGGTTAACTGAATGTCTTCAATCTGAAGAAGAATGAGAGAAATTGGTAAAATGTATGTGACTTTGTAGGTCTTATAGTATAGAAGTTTTGATTTACATATTTATCTCCGTTAGTTAAAAACTTGTAGGTAAGTAGAATAAGGGTATTTTAGACATTTAAATTGAGAAACTAATCAGGAAAAAAACCCCTAAATAGTAGCATTGGTAAAACATTTCCTAAATTAATGGCGTGAATGCATCCGTTATCTTTTCCATAAATAAAGCCAGTAATAAAAGTATCAAATAAAAAGGAAAAAAGAAACCCTCATTATTCATAGTCACTTTCAACGCCTGAGCAGCGACCTCCACTCACTGTGAGTCAAAAAGATTCTCTCTTTCACTCTCACTTTCGACGAACCATATTTGTCTGCCATTATTATATTCTATCGGATAGGATTTTTTTTAAGATCTGGCCACACCTCGATCGTCTCGCAATCTCTTTTGATACTCAAAAAAAAAAAAAAAAAAAAAAAAAATTCAGGTACATGGAGGTTCTAACTCTTAATAAGACCACACTCGAATGGTCAATTGTTACTTCTTCTTCTTTTTTTTAGTGTTTATAATTTGATTTTAGTGTTTGTGAAAGTGAGTTTGAATTTTGAAATCACAGAGAGAAAAACGGTTAGTTGGATGGAGGGTCTGGTTTTAGAGGAAAAGGACGCTGGTGATTGGGCTTACAGAGGCGAAGGAGCTTGTAATCTTGTTCTTGCTTACACTGGATCCTCTCCCTCCTTTGTAAACAAAAAAACACCTTACCATTTCTCAAATTCTTTGCACAATTATTTTTTTTACTTCAACAAGCTTTATGTATGTATGTATGTCTGTGTGTATGTGTAGGTGGGGAAAGTGATGCGGGTACAGAAGGTGCCGCGGGTCGGGTCGCCGGGGAGTCGGAGCGCGACGGCGTTGAGTGAGAATGAGCGGGTTTTGTGGAAGGAGATAGACGGCATCGATTCGTGCCCTAACAAAGGAATTGCTGCCCAACTCTATGTGGAACGCGTTATGTCTCCGCTTTTAGGTTCTAAATATGTTGACTCTGGGGTATGCTCTACTATACTTCTCTCACCTTTTTTTTTTTTTTTTTTTTTCTTTGGCAAGTGAGTGGTTATTTTTATTAGACAATAGCGTGTAATTGTATAAATTTACAAGTTTGTTATTACGTAAAGGAATAATGTTTGTTGTATATGAAGAAGGAGAAATAATTAAAAAAATTGATACTTTAGTAAAATGTAGTGAAGAAAAAGAAAAAATTGCACGAGCTGGTGTGAATTTTCTAAAAATAGATTTTACAGCCAAATGTGTTTTTAATTTAAATGAGTCCGTCAACTACTATAAGGACAATGTGCCCTTTTGTTATGCTCTACCACATTTTAACCAGCCTAAAATAAAAGAATTTCCCCCCACTTTCTGTTTAAAATGATGCCGTTTTTTGAATAAATTAACAGCAAGATTCTACTAGCATATTGACATTGATGTAATACTCGATGAAGTAAATTGTATGTTTCATAGTCAACGGACTGATTTAGTGCTTGTTTGGCATTGTGAACAATGTCAAGTAGAGTGTTAACTGAAAAGCGCTTTAGTATTTTGACTGCGTGCCAAATTTCATGCTCTATAGTTCTAGATTCATAAAGCATATAGTGAATTGTAGAGTTTTTTTTTGGCTTGATGCTCCAAATTTAGCAGCTTTAAAGGGAACCCTTTAGCTCTTTTTTAGTGGTTTGGGGAATTCTTGGCTTAAAATGCTTGTTAGCTCAAAAAACTCTTTATGGCAGACCCTTAGAAATGACCCCAAAGTCCCAAACTTAAAGGATGTAATATGCCCTAGGAAGCACGGACACTTCATTTAGGGTATTGTACCCATCTCATACCAGTTTCGTACCGACTATTTTATGTTATAATTTTTCAGAAATTGCTCGTGCCACCATATCGTACCCGTGTTTGTGTCTGTGCTTCCTAGAATATGCCTAATTTGAATAATGATGCAAATGTGGTATAAGTGAACTTATTGATTTGCTTAAATGTTGTGTTTCTGCATTTTCCTATCAGTTGGAGCAGTTTATTGTGGACTACCTGGAAATTAGCACGTGTTTTGTATGTTATGTGTTGCTATGGTTGATTTTGGTCCTTCATAGAAAAGAAAGGAAAATTAGAATTAGATTGGCTATGTTGATATTAGGATTTTCAAAACCATATTAGTTTGGATTGTTTTAAGGGAAAATGGTTTGATGCTTGAGAACATTTTGAAATTACTAGCGTTAGTTGAAGTTTTCTGACCTTGGCTTGGATTGAATATGGCAGATGCATGTCCTTGTATCTAGGGAATTCCTGGAGTCAATTGAGAAGAACATTCTATGTGAGCGTCCTGCTTGGCGAGTTGATGCTGCCAAGGTTGATACAGATTGTGATTCTGCACTCCTTATGAGTGATCATTCGCTTTTTCCTGGTAATTTCTGTCTCTTAGAATTTGGTCGAATAATTATCCTGCACTTGGTTACAATTTCTGTGTCACACAGAAATATTTACAGGTGTGCATCTCACACAATTATCACACTTAGCAAGCAGGTAAAAAGGATCTTAGCTTTGAAACCTTAGCTTATTCAAAAATCAGATGGTTACCTTACTAATATATTTTAATCTCAGTTCAAATCCAGCTAATGTTTATTTCATGCTTGTTTTAGTTGCTATTATTTAAAGCTAGCCCATTCCCATATATTTTCACTTAAAATTTATTTGGTAAAAAACATGCAGCCCCATTAGATGGTGAGTTGCAAGATATTTGATAAATACCAATTTGTCCCAAAAGTTTAAGAGAAATGCTGAATTTAATCTTTAACCATTATTCTAACACTCTCTCTCACATGTGGGCCTAAACTCCCCTTTAATAAGTGGGGCCCAACATGTGAGATTTTTAACATTTTAAATGGGAGGTAGGATGAAAATAGAGATCGAACTTAGGATCTCATGCTTTGATATCATGATAAATTATTGATTGTTCAAAATGGTGAATTTAATCATTAAACCATAATTCTAACAATATTCATGTTTCAAAATAGACAACTGTTGAAGAAGGATTGCAGGATTAAAATTCATTAGAAGATCATGCTACTGTGCATGTAGGAATTTCTAGCACTAGCACTTTTTTTTTTTGTGGGGGGGGGGGGGGGGGGGGGGGGGGGGATATACAAGAAGGCTCAGTATACGCATTAGAGGCCCCTAATCCCTGGCGCACACAAATACAACCCCTCACAACCCTAGAGGACTAGGCCATCTGTCCCACATTTTGAATACAACTCTCAACCCCAAGAGGTTAGGGAACCAAAAGAGTAAAATCAGAAGCACCTATAAAATTTACCACTCACACGTATAAAAAAAATATAGCATCACAATGGTTAATGTAATTAATTTGGTCATTAATCACTATCTCGTGTTCTAGGAAGCCACCTGGATGGAAATTCTGATAGGAATTGTATACTGCCAATGGGTGGGCACCTGATTTCTTCTTAGAAATTGTAATGTGTTAAACAGCTATTTTGATCTTCAAATCAAGCACCAAAATCTCCTTGATAATCTGCATTGTGATTATGTCATTTAGTATAATATTTAGAGAAAAAGAGTGGTAGTTAATTCTGCTTTTTCCATGTTAGGTACTCTCAAAGGTGTACCCTGTATATCTGTTGAGATAAAGGTGCACTCCCTTGCTATTTAAAAAAAAATAAAAAATTATATTTCATAATGGTGTTAATTTTTATTAGTTACTCTTGAATGATACTTTCAAATTTAATGCTAAGTAATTTAGTTCATTTCTTTTTGTTCTATTTTCCCAAAAGTAGCCCAAATGTGGATTTCTCCCTTGTTCAAGATTCATATCTGAAGGAAATGCTGTTAAACGGATCATATCTCGGTTCAGAATGCACCAAACCCTGAAGTTGCATCAAGGAGAGGTACTCACTCCTCCCCTGCACACAACCCCCACACCCCCACACAAAAAAAAAAAAAAAAAAAAATTTCTGGTTCCCTCCTTTTGTAATGGCGCTGTTGGGGTCAAGTTAGTTTGTGTCAAACCTGTATTTGTGTTTGATCCAATGGGTCAGATACCACTTTTGAAATTTGTGCACTTTTTTTTCTTTTTCATATGCTTTTAAGACTCTGATCCACTCCATTTTTTTATTACAGATATCAGAATTAAGTGAATACAATCCTCTCGATCTGTTCTCCAAGTCTGAGGACAAAATACACAAAGCTATCAGTGATCTCTTTACCACGCCACAGAATAATTTCCGGGTATTTTTGAATGGTTCTCTCATATTTGGGGGCTTGGGTGGTGGTGCAGACAGTACTAATGTTGTGACTAGTGAAGCATTTGAAGATGCACTCAAGCCTGTCATTAGGGCAGATAGTGGCCTGCACACAAAGAATTTCCTACAGCTTGTTTCCAAGACAGTTTATAAGTCTGGAATACTGGATCAGCTTCTTGAGGTCCAGAAGCTTGACAATTTTGACATAGAAGGAGCAATTCATGCTTATTATGACATTATTTCTGAGTCTTGTCCAGTATGTGGAGAATTGGGTGAAGAAGTATCGCATAGATATACCTCTTTGCATTCCATTCCTATGGATGAAAGCTTGAAGATTGTGAAGGACTATTTGGTAGCTGCAACTGCAAAGGATTGTAGTCTGATGATTAGTTTTAGACCAAGGGCAGATGGGGATTTCGGATCTCCATATAATCAAGTACACCTAGAGTCAACCAACCAAACTTTTGATTACAGGGTAGGTGGCTCTTGACATATGAGGATTTCATATAAGGCCAGTCTTGCGTCTTATTATCATGATGTCCTGAAAATTCCTTTTATTTTATTTTATTATTGCCCAGGAGATGTGGAATTATTGAGAAAATTGATATCAGGGCCAAAAGTTTGGAATTATATGATTTCTTAAAAATCATAAGTAAAATCAAATTGTTTCTAACATATTAAATAAGTAAATTTCCAAGTTGAAAGATGAATTTCTCAACTACAAGGTGTCATTTTTCATGACATTGATGTCTTACTTGAGTTGCAATTTTCTAGGCATCTTTCATTGACCTGGATTTGAAACCTTTGAAGAAGATGGGCGAATATTATGAGTTAGACAAGAAGATAGTGAGCTGCTATACTAAAGATGGTGGTCACAGAACAAGAAGCAGATGAATCCACAAGCATGGAGGCTTATGCTATGAATAAAGATTTAATATAATGCCATGGAGGATAATTTTCTGCTGAAGATTCTATTGGTAAGTGCAAGTAGTTTGATAGGGCATTCTTTTATGCAACTGTTATTATGTTTGTAGTGGTGCAGGTGAGAACTGCTTATTTCATCCTGTGGTTGAGGCAATCAGATTTTCCTTTATAAAATGTTTTTCTTTTGTATTCTTTTCATGGTAATTTACACTTAATATTAGTTGCGTTTTTTCTTCCTCTCTTCCTCCTTCCCTTTTGTGCCATGCTACCACCTGAAGGATTTATAATACTAGTCAAAGTTAAATCTCCATAATGATCTTTGTTTCTAGTGTTTGCATCTTGGGCGTTGGTGCAGGAGGAAGTATATTTGGTTAAGAATGTGAAACCCCCGTTTTCCAATCCTTTTATTTTATGTATTGCAGAGCGCCTTGGATTGGAATTTTATTGCTGAGTGCAACATTCTGTCCATACTTTAGATTTGATGCTCATAGATGGGTTACTATCTTGACTGTATTATTCCTACCAAAATAGTCTTGAATTTCTTTGTGATTTGTCAAGAAATGCTGTAGTTATATAATTGTCAATCAGTTTTGTAGTGCATCAAAGAGCTTACCATGCAGATGCATTAGAAAGATTGATTATATTGCATCTAAATGCATGCCTACATTTCGTAATTGTATTAACATATATGGTTTCCTTATTATATTTGATGAGGGCTTAATTAGACCAGAGAAGAAAGTGACAGAACAGTTTTTGGGCTTGACAGGGAAAGTGATATATCAGCTACTTCAGTGCCATTCCATCCATGCTCACATGCCCTATAAATGCATACAGCTGGATTCCATATTGACCATGCCATGTAGAAATTTAGAAAAATTGATTTACTGTTTTAGGTGGACCTCTTTTTGAAGTAAAACAATTGAAATTGAAACAGCCCTGAACCCAAATTGAATTAAGTTCTAGATGGAATGGTTTAAAATCAGTTTGGAGAAGGAACTGCTTATTCAAATACTCAAACCTCCTTTTGGGCCTAGTGTCAAGGCCAAATGTGCCTGAGATGGTGTATGTGCAAGTTTTACTGGACCTTTTGACTGGTCATGGTGGCAGAGCACAAAGGAAAATTGCCTAGATTGTAGAAAGGTGATGCTTTAGGTTATTAGTTTTAGATGCCTTTGTGTTTCAGGTATTTTACTTTTGCCACCATGGGAGCGTACATTGGAACTCTGCTGCCATTTATGGTTTTGATATCTTTCAAATGATTCAATTCTCTTGCATCTGTTTATTTTAAGGACAGTTTAAAATTTCTATGGAAAATCTAAACTCTAATAACAATGCATCTTAAGCATGAGGTAGTTCATTTCATCACTTATTTCAAATTTCTTAAAGCTGGTTAAATTTTACAACATTCCTTTTTTTTTAGTTGGGTAAATATTTTTAGAATGTTCCTACAATTGTATATTGTTTTCTTTTTCAAAATTTTCAAAAAATGTTTTCTTTTGAGCTTTTACGAAATAATTTGTGGGCTTTTTGAGGTATTGTTTCTTAAACAATTGTCAAAGTTTAAAGATTCCCAATATTTCTGGATAAGCTTGAAATGAATATTGTGGGCAGTACGATTGAAAGAATATCCCTGTTGGGTCTCAGATTGGGGGTACGATAGTTCATGTTTCTAACTGCATTTTCAACTGTCCATTTTACAGAGCACATTATTGATTATGTGGAGGAATCAGTTAGCCTGACAGGAGCTGCAGTTAATATAAAAGGCTCTGTGCACTGTGGTTGAGCAGTTCTGGTACTTTAAATCAGCCTAGTTGAACGTGCAGTCCAGTTTGTTGGCTGCAGCTTGGCTGAACCATGTGCTCAACAACGAGTTCCTGAGCTGTGGAAAGGTCTCTCTCCCTCTCTCTCTCTCTCTCTCACACACACACACACACACACACACAACAGGACCCACTCAACATGATGTATTTAAAACTTAGAGCTAACGTTCCGGATACGACCAAAATTAGGTCCTACAGGTAGGCCAAGTTTTGCCCATTCAGCTGAATTGAGAAGCTGGGCATTAAAGGCCTTATTCCCCATCGTTTGACAATGTGTAATATGTCATGTCACATAATTTTCACAAAACATCCTAGGCTAAAGCAATGCAATAATATCTAGATCGATGGTTCAAAAAAGCAAAGAAAAATAAATAATAATAATAATAATAATAATAATAATAATAATAAAAATAACTCATATCACTTTTCATGTCTGTAGCAGCCATATATGTCAACATTTTGTATTATGCGTGCAATGCTTTCCTTTAGCAGCCTAAGATAGCTTTCACATATGTTGGCTGAAGTGATTTTTATCAAAGAGTAATCCTTAGGTATTCCTGGAGCACGGTGAATAGTACTCTCTCCTCTCACATTCATGGAAAGAGTCCACTCATTAAATTTACCATGCACTAGGAGCACCTAAGAATTTTTCTTTATCAAGGAGTGTGAAATTAGAAAATAAACTGTCCTACCTACGTAAAATTGTCAGTGGTGAGTAGCATATCTTGTATTCTAGACCAGTCAGTTTTTAGTGTGTAAATTCTGCATTAAATGCATATGGGATGGCATAGGTGACCCAATCAAGAGCACCTTCTGACTGGCATTTATTTCCATTCACCTACTAACAATGTCACTCATTTAGTATATAACTATGCTAAATTCTATTCACCAACTAACAATGTTACTCTTATTCAGTATTTAATCATGCATCTATCCAAAGATATAATCAAATGAAGCTGAGAAAGAGAATAGTTTTTATATACAAAATCTAGATTCATCAGTCTGTAGCGTTTGTTGCTTGTTCCAGCCCTATACTTATAGTATTGGATCATGTCAAAGGTTGTATCTCTCCTCGGGTTCCAATTCTTTCATATAGCATATTCACATGATGGCTTTTGTCTGTCCCATTTAATTTAGGACCTCATCATTGTCCTGAGCAGCATTGGCTTTTGACTGACATTGCAGTACTTCTTCAGCTCATTTGTTTTGGCATATAATTTATCTTCTCTGAGCTTATCAGAAGTTCGTACTAACACTTCTGACTCCTCTCTGTTGCAGAAAACTGTAGTGTCAGTGGAACTGCTCTGTTTAAAATGCAGGAAGACGGTGATGAAGTTAATTGCAACAATTGAAGGTATAACTTCTATAGTCCTTGACCCGTCTAAAAGTACAGTGACAGTAATTGGTGAAGCTGATCCAGTGAAGATCATCAAGAAGGTCAGAAAATTCAGAAAATCTGCAGCAGTCGTTAGTGTAGGTCCTCCCAAAGAAGAGAAGAAGGATGAGAAGAAAGATGTTGTTTCTTATACTCCAAAGACTTGTCAAAGATGTGATGTGTGGTATGTGATTGGCGAAGATTATTATAGTTATTGTTCCATTATGTGACTAACCCACGTTTCATGTATTATTTTGTATTGACTGTTACTATGTTCTCATGTCTTTCACACCCTAAGATGTTGAGATTGATCAAAATAATGTCTCAATTTAATCTGAACTTATGGGGGCTTGGCAGCCTCAAAGCGTATTTCTTGCATTGAAAATTTCACAATTTACTGTAATGTTTTGTTCATTATCATTGATATAGATCTCAAAACTTTATTATGGAAGTAGAGGACTTTTTTCCCCCAACTTGAGCATAGGAAGTAAGTCACTTATTTGAGATTTAATGTACATTCCCCTATTTATACCTTCAATAAAATTGTACATTGGAAATTTTTATATAGAAAATTAGGAAGTGTTGCATATAATCACAATCTAATTCAAATCTTACTCTCTCTAGTTATCAAATCTCATGAAATAGGAATTGATTTTACGATTTAAAGAGCATATCCAATAGATCCTCCAACCCCCACACCACCCAACCCACAGCCCCCCCCCCCCCCCCCCCCCCCCACCCCCTTCTTCTCTTTTTCCTCCATTTTGGAGAGTAAATCAACTAAACAACACTCCAACAACAGTCTCTTCAAAATTTTTTTTTTTTTTTTTTGAAGAGCTGCAGTGACAGCACATAAAGAGCCTCTAGTACCCTCTCTCAGGCCCTCCCTTCTTTCTCACCCAACCCTTAATCTTTACTTGGCGGAGGTGGACTATGGAGATATGAAAACAATGACATGGTGGTGGACGGATGAAGTCAACACGGTGCGGTGAAGGGGTGATGATTTGCGGTGGAGGGGATGAACGTGGTGGGGGGTTTGGTGGTGGAGGGCAAAAGTGTGATTGTGCGGTGTTTAGCCTATTGGATTTAAGCGTGATCGTAGATGGTGTTTGGTCTTTTGGGATTGACTGCTATGGTAGATCTACTACTTTGTATGTGTGTATGAGAACGAGATTGTTGGAATGTGGGTTGAAAATGTGGATAAATAAAATAGAAAAGAAGTTTTTTTCCCTTCAAATTTAGGTGTTAATTTAAAGAGACAATTAAAATACTATTATAAGACAATAAGAGTAGTTAGACTACTATCATAAGACAATAAGAGTGGTTCAGGATAAGCAAGAAATATCACTAATAATAAGTCACCCTCTACATCTCTAAGCTTAATTGTTTCCTATACCGATTGCCTCTCTCTCTCTCTCTCAAAGAGCATTAGCTTAAGCTCATGTAAAACCTTTTTCTTTTTGTTTATTTTAACATAAAAACCTGCCTTATATATATATATATATATACTATTTTTCAAAACACTTCCTATAATATTATCTATTTTACAAAATATTTTATTTTCTTAATTGTTTCTTTTTCAGCGCATACAGAAACCACTATTCACTCTCTTTTTTCATTTTCGAGATACCAAAAAAAAAAAAAGGAATAAAAAATTAAATGTAAAATGAATAGTTTCAATGTAAATTTACATAGTTACTATAATAAACTTATAAATTTACACAATTATATACTTACTGATATTAGTCATTTTTATATGAAACTGTGTAAATTTTGCATATTTTTCTATTATATACCCACACTAATTAAATTTACAAAGTTATTAGTGCTTTTACATAACTTTAGATAATTATATATACTACTATTTAAGGGGTTTTCCCTGTTTGGACCAGATTTTTTTTTGTTCAAAATACTCCTACACTCCTAAGTTTAAGTAGAGACAAAACTAAAGGATAGTCTAGTAAAAATACATGTCTAACTTATACTAAAACATCGCCTACAAAATAGGAACACTTTTCCACTAACTCACTTCTTCAAAGTAACTATACGTTTAGTTTTTTTTTTTTTAAATAGAAAAATAAGTTAAACAATCCACGTTGTTTTTTTCCTTAAAAGAAACACCCCATGTTTATCCAAAAACAAAATTAAATATAAAAAAAAAAAAACTAAATAGATATATAGTCTTTTTTTTTGTTTTTTTGATAAGTAGATACATCTTTAACTCCTATTAAAATGTTGCCTACAAAATATGACCACTCTCTTAATGGTTTTCAAATTGCTCTTTTTTTTTTTTTTTTTTTTTTTTTTTTTTTTTTTTTGTAAAGGTTAATAATTTGCATTCATTATAATTTGAAATTACTATTTTTTCAATCACAGAAATACCTAAGGATGTGATGAGTGTTCAGCGTTTTGAATGAAATAATTTACTCATCACCTCTAGGTTTTTTTGTGATTAAAAAATATAGTAATCCTAAGTTATAATGGATTTAAATTATTAACTTTTACAAAAAAATAAAAAAAATAAAAGAATCTCTGAGCACACGCGTGGGTGCATGCTCAGATGCTAGTAAAATATTAAAGAAGTGTGTATTTTTTACATAACTTTAGATAATTATATTATGTGTGGGGCCAAAAATAGTCAGGCAACCCCGGCCCACTTCGAACCAGGCCCAAGGCCCATGCCGAGGACGCGCCCAAGGTCCGAGGACCGAAGTGTAATGCCCAGCTACCCACGAAACAGTGCCGAGGATGATAACATCCTCGGAATTCCGAGATCCGAAAACAGACAAGTAGCACGCCATCAAAGGGAACCTCCCCGAGCATCCAAGGAACAAACAGCAAATACCAAATACCGGACATGGAAGCATGGTGGAGAAGCAAGTCCCAGATGAACTGTCACCTCCACATTAAATGCCCTCAACTAACGTCCTGGCCGCATTAATGAGGAGGGGACGCCTCAACAGTGCCACCTTGGTTGCTGCCATCCACAGAGAGAATGGGAAGGTGGCTGATGGGACAGGCACTCGAGTGATGGCCTAATCCCTCTACAAATGTAGGGCTAGGATCGATTGGGAGGGGGATATATAATGTAAGGAACCCCTCCTAAAAGGAGGAGAGTTGATCTAAGGAATACCATAGCAATCTGTATTCTCTGAGAGAACCTTGTAGCCAGTCTTAAAACAGAAATTATAAGAACTCCAAGCCCTGGAGAGCACGTCCGAGGAGCATTATTACACATCTTAATTCACGTTCAGGCCATCCAATCCATATGCAATCATGTATGGTCGTTGCACTTCTCACTAACGTCTAATTCTTGAATCCAGTCTCTATAAATTCATTGCGGGGAAATTGGGCTTGGGTCGAATCCCTCAAACCTGGTCCCTACAATTGGCGCCGTCTGTGGGGAAAAACTTGTGCGTTAGTAAGGACAACAGTCAAGCATGGTAGGATCGGGCCCTCACCAAAGAACTCCCAATCGACCTGAACCGGCGAAGCCACGGCATCAGGGTGACTATGGCGACCCCGGGGGTGGTCAGAACGACAATGGACGATTTCGAGAAGGAAGCGTGCATACTTCAACAGCGAACGAAAACCAAGCCCAGAAGCGCGACGAGGGCCAGGCCACGCAATCGGAAGAGGCCCATAGCCACGCTTCCCAGGGGAAGGATGATAAGGTGGCCATGCAGCGCGAGATAGATGGTCTGAAGAGGAAGCTGCGCCGTGCGCAGCGAAGACGGTCCGAGCCCAGCCTTGACCTGCCCTCTGACGACAAAAGTGATGACGAATACAGACAAAGGTCAAGAACGCCCCCCAGCGAGACTTTCTCCCATGAGGATGAGCGCTACCAGAGGCGTAGGCGCGCCAACCCAACCCCCAGGGGCGTAAAAGGTGACGCCATGAGCAAGGCGCTGGATCAGCTCTCTAGGTCGCCCTTCACGCGTCGCATAGAGGAGGCCGAGCTTCCTCGGCAGTTCCAACAGCCAACCTTCATTGCTTACAACGGCAAAACGGATCCCGTGGAGCATGTGAGCCAGTTCAACCAGAGGATGGCTGTCCACTCCAAGAACGAGGCGCTGATGTGCAAAGTTTTCCTATCTAGTTTGGGACCTGTAGCGATGAGGTGGTTCAACGGTCTAAGGACGAATTCCATAGACTCGTACAGACAGCTGACCCAGGCTTTTGGTTCCCGCTTTGTCACGAACAGCAGGCCTCCTCGGCCCATGAGTGCACTACTGTCCCTATCCATGCGTGAAGGGGAGACCCTCAAGGCCTACTCGGACAAGTACTGGGAGATCTACAATGAGCTGGACGGCAAGTATGACGTCGTCGCCATCAGTACAGTCCAGAATGGGCTACCAATAGGGCACGGCCTGAGGAAGTCCTTGACCGGAAAGCCCGCCACTAGCGTGCGGCAACTAATGGATCGGATTGACAAGTACAAGCGGGTGGAGGAAGATATGTTGCAAGGCAAAGGGAAGGATAAGGTTATCCCTCAGGAGAGGAGGGATTTCAGGTCGGACCGGTATAACTGCGCACGCCCGAGGAAGGATTTCGGTGGAGAATCAGGAGCGAATAATGCCCAGCCTATCAGTGCCATGTTCTGAGAACCCGTACATAGGGTGCGATGTCCCGAGCTTCTCAGAGGAGGACAAGATCGGGACCACCCAGCCCCATGACGATGCTCTGGTGGTCACCCTTAGAATTGGGGGCTACGACGTGAAGAGAGTGATGGTAGATGGTGGCAGCGCAGCAGAGGTCATGTACCCGGACCTCTACAAGGGGCTGGGGTTAAGACCGGAGGACTTGACGCCATATGACTCTCCCCTAATGAGTTTCGACGGGAAGCTCGTCATCCCGAGGGGCATGATCAGGCTGCCCATACAGACCGGCCCAGAAGTGGTAGAGGTGAACTTCATAGTGGTGGACACATACTCCCCCTACACGGCCATCATAGGAAGACCCTGGCTCCACACCTTAGGAGGCGTAGCCTCCTCCTTGCACCAGAAGGTGAAATTCCCATCAGGGGACCAGGTTCTAGAAATCCGTGGTTGCCAGCCCACAGCGAGGCAATGCACGGTGGCTGCCATATCATGTCGGCTTAACGCACAGCCCTCGGCCATTACCGAAGAGGGTTTATAGCAATCAAAGGCCACGGTAGCGCACCCTAATGTAGCTGCCGAAGGGGCCAAGTGTGAGGACTTGGAGAAAGTGGTAATCGGTGACGATCCCGAGAAGTTCTTTCGGATCGGGGCTCGGCTGCCTCCCACCGAACAAGAGGAGTTGGTCGAGTTCCTTCGAAGCAATATCGACGTATTTGCATGGGACCCCTGCGACGCACCAGGGATTGACACGTCTTTCATCTATCACCATCTCAACGTTAGTCCATCCATAGTACCCAAGAAACAGCCGCCCCGATGCCCGTCGAGGGAGCACGCTGACGCCATAAGGGAAGAGGTGAATAAACTCAAGCGCGCTGGGGCTATCAAAGAAGTTTTCTATCCCGAATGGCTAGCCAACACTGTGGTGGTCAGGAAGAAGAACGGAAAGTGGAGGGTCTGTGTGGACTTCACCGACCTAAATAGGGCATGTCCAAAAGACCCGTTCCCCATGCCTCGGATCGACCAGCTGGTAGATGCGACCGCGGGCCATCCTCGGATGAGCTTCCTAGACGCCTTTTAAGGCTATCATCAGATACCACTGGCCCTGGAAGACCAGGAGAAGACCGCCTTTGTGACACCCGTCGGGAATTACCACTACAAAGTAATGTCTTTCGGTCTGAAGAATGTAGGATCCACCTATCAAAGGATGATGACGAGGATGTTCGAGCCAATGCTGGACAAGAGCATCGAAGTCTACGTTGACGATATGGTGGTGAAGAGTAAAGCGGTGTCCGAACACCTGGGGGACCTCGGCCGCACATTTGACGTCTTGAGGAAGCACCAGCTGCGCCTTAATGCCTCAAAATGCTCGTTTGGGGTGGGCTCAGGCAAGTTCCTTAGGTACATGATCACCCATAGGGGAATCGAAGTTGATCCTGACCAAATCAAGGCTATTCATGAGTTGAAGCCCCCACAAAACCCCAAAGAGGTCCAAAAGCTTACTGGGATGATCGCGGCTTTGAACCGATTCATTTCCCGGTCGGCTGACAGGTGCAGGCCCTTCTATCTCTTGATCAACAAGTGGAAAGGATTTGAGTGGTCTGAGGACTGTGTTGTAGCTTTCCAGCAACTCAAGGAGTACCTATCCCGGCCGCCTATCATGTCCAATCCTGATGCCGATGAGGTCTTGTACGCATACCTTGCTGTGGCGCCCCACGCAGTGAGCCTAGTACTGATACGGGATGACAATGGCGTTCAAAAGCCAGTTTATTATGTCAGTAAGTCGCTACATGAAGCGGAGGTCAAGTACCTGCCATTGGAGAAGGCCATACTGGCTGTGGTCCACGCCACGAGAAAGCTCCCCCACTACTTCCAAGCTCACACAGTGGTCGTCCTGACCAAACTGCCCCTGAAGTCTGTACTTCGGACTGCCGATTACACTGGGAGAATCGCAAAGTGGAACACAATCCTTGGAGCCTTTGATATCAAGTATATGCCCCGGACTTCAATAAAAGGACAGGTCCTGGCGGATTTGACAGCCGAATTCGCCGAACCCACTGTGGAAGTAGCCCACGGGGAGGAGAGCTCGGATGAGAAATCAGTTGGGGCAGTCTCCATCCCGGGATCACCATACTGGAAAGTATATGTTGATGGCGCGGCAAACCAGAGGGGGTCCGGAGTGGGGCTAGTACTAGTATCCCCTGAGGATCATGTCATCGAGAAGTCCCTGAGGCTTGGATTCTCGGCCACAAACAACGAGGCCGAGTATGAGGCGTTGCTATAAGGGATGGTCATGGTACGGAAGATGGGAGGAAGATCGATAAAGGCGTTCTCAGACTCGAGATTGGTGATAGGACAGGTAAACGGAGAAATGGAAGCCAGAGATCCGAGAATGCAAGAATACCTGAGCCAGGTCCAGCGCTCGCAGTCGGAGTTCGACCTCTTTAGCCTGTCTCATATTCCCCGGAGTGGGAACAGCCATGCCGACTCATTAGCCAGGCTCGCAACATCCTCGACAGAGTGTCTACCCCAGATCATACTTATGGAGCACCTAGAAAGAGCGAACGAAATGGCAAGGGGGTCGATCACCGTCCATCAGATTGAAGTGGGTCCCAGCTGAATGGATCCCATAGTGAAATTCCTCAAAGACGATATCCTGCCCGAAGATAAGACAGAAGCTGAGAAAATACGGAGAAAAGCTCCTCGGTTCTGGCTATCCGAGGATCTCCGACTATACAGGCGCTCCTACTCTGGGCCATACTTGCTGTGCGTCCACCCCGAGGCAGCAGAGTTACTGCTCGAAGAGCAGCACGAAGGAATCTGTGGGAGTCATACAGGAGGGAGATTCCTGTCACACCGAGCCATCACGCAAGGATATTGGTGGTCGGGAATGCAACAGGAGGCCCTGGAATATGTCAAGAGGTGTGACCAGTGCCAGAGATTCGCCCCGAACATTCACCAGCCAGGAGGGGTCCTCAATCCCTTGTCCAGTCCCTGGCCGTTCGCCCAATGGGGTTTGGACATTGTAGGTCCCTTCCCAAAAGCGCCAGGGAATAAGAGGTATCTGCTGGTGGCCACGGACTACTTCACTAAATGGGTCGAGGCCGAGCCCCTGGCCAACATTAGGGACGCGGACGCCAAGAGATTCCTCTGGAGAAACATAGTTACGCGATTCGGGGTCCCTCACACCCTCATCTCGGATAATGGGCTCCAATTCGACAGCAAGGCCTTCAGGAGGTACTGCTGTGAACTTGGGATCACTAACAGATATTCGACGCCTGCCTACCCTCAGGGAAACGGACAGGCAGAAGCCGTCAACAAGGTTATCATCAACGGGCTTAAGAAGAGGCTGGACGACGCCAAGGGAAGATGGGTTGAGGAGCTGCCCCACGTCCTATGGACGTACCGGACTACCCCTCGGCAGTCAACAGGGGAAACACCTTTTGCCATAACTTATGGCGCCGAGGCGGTGATCCCCCTGGAAACGAATTTCTGGACGCTACGAACGAGCTCTTTCACTCCCGGCAGCAATGATGAACTGCTGGGAAGGAGCCTGGACTTGGTGGACGAACGAAGGGAATGAGCAATGATCCAGCTGGCCTATTACCAGCAAAAGCTCAAACAAGGGTATGACACCAATGTGAAACTCAAGCCGCTGGCACCGGGGGACCTGGTGCTGAGAAAAGTCGTCGGAGCTGCCAAGAACCCATCCTGGGGGAAGCTGGGACCCAATTGGGAAGGCCCCTACTGAATTACCTCAGAAGCAGGAGTAGGTGCATACTATTTGGAAGATCTAGACGAAAAACCTGTACCTCGCCCCTGGAATGTAAATAACCTGAAAAGGTATTATTATTAATGAAGCAGTCTTTTTGAATTCCGACTCTTAACCTGTTTCGACTTGGGATCACATGTCCGGACGGCCAGCCTAAGTGTTAGACAGAACCAAGGCACTGCATGGTCCTCGGATTCAGGCCTATGGGGAAACTAACTACTTCAAAAAGCCTAAGAGTTGACAGAACCAAGGCACTGCATGGTCCTCGGACTCAGGCCTATGGGGAAACTAACTACTTCAAAAAGCCTAAGAGTTAGACAGAACCAAGGCACTGCATGGTCCTCGGACTCAGGCCTATGGGGAAACTAACTACTTCAAAAAGCATAAGTGTTAGACAGAACCAAGGCACTGTATGGTCCTCGGACTCAGGCCTGTGGGGAAACTAACTACTTCAAAAATTCTAAGTGTTAGACAGAACCAAGGCACTGCATGGTCCTCGGACTCAGGCCTATGGGGAAACTAACTACTTCAAAAAGCATAAGTATTAGACAGAACCAAGGCACTGCATGGTCCTCGGACTCAGGCCTGTGGGGAAACTAACTACTTCAAAAATTCTAAGTGTTAGACAGAACCAAGGCACTGCATGGTCCTCGGACTCAGGCCTGTGGGGAAACTAACTACTTCAAAAAGCATAAGTGTTAGACAGAACCAAGGCACTGCATGGTCCTCGGACTCAGGCCTGTGGGGAAACTAACTACTTCAAAAAGTCTAAGTGTTAGACAGAACCAAGGCACTGCATGGTCCTCGGACTCAGGCCTATAGGGAAACTAACTACTTCAAAAAGCCTAAGAGTTAGACAGAACCAAGGCACTGCATGGTCCTCGGACTCAGGCCTATGGGGAAACTAACCACTTTAAAAAGCCTAAGTGTTAGACAGAACCAAGGCATTGCATGGTCCTCGGACTCAGGCCTATGGGGAAACTAACTACTTCAAAAAGCATAAGTGTTAGACAGAACCAAGGCACTGCATGGTCCTCAGACTCAGGCCTGTAGGGAAACTAACTACTTCAAAAAGCATAAGTGTTAGACAGAACCAAGGCACTGCATGGTCCTCGGACTCAGGCCTGTGGGGAAACTAACTACTTCAAAAATTCTAAGTGTTAGACAGAACCAAGGTACTGCATGGTCCTCGGACTCAGGCCTATGGGGAAACTAACCACTTCAAAAATTCTAAGTGTTAGACAGAACCAAGGCACTGCATGGTCCTCGGACTCAGGCCTGTGGGGAAACTAACTACTTCAAAAATTCTAAGTGTTAGACAGAACCAAGGCACTGCATGGTCCTCGGACTCAGGTCTATGGGGAAACTAACTACTTCAAAAAGCATAAGTGTTAGACAGAACCAAGGCACTGCATGGTCCTCGGACTCAGGCTTATGGGGAAACTAACCACTTCAAAAATTCTAAGTGATTAGATAGAACCAAGGCACTGCATGGTCCTCGGACTCAGGCCTATGGGGAAACTAACTACTTCAAAGGGATCCTAAGTATCTACTCGAAATTTTTTTTTCTTTCTACCTGGCCCTTAGGAAACGAAGGGTCCACTCAAGCGCACATGCCCTCGTTATAATAATTGATGCCGCGATTGGCCGAGACACAATTGAAGTTAAAATCATACAAGTAAAGAAAAAGCAGATAGCGTGCAAATAAGCAAACAACCACAACAAACAGGAAAAGAAACAAAACTCGCATTTCATTAAGTCCAAAAAGAATTACACGATAGGGATTACATTACAAAAAAAAAAAAAAAGTGCAAAAAGTAAAATGAAGCAGGCAGAGGCGCCAGGGAGCCCGCTCCTACTATTTAATTGCCTGCTCCTATGGGTGGCTGGACCAAGGCAACTTCAGGGTCCTCTGAGCCCTGACTGAGTGGGATGGCCTGCGGAGGCGCGGCAGGAGTAGCAACCCCCTCAGCAGAAGAAACCTAGGCATCAGGAGAAGGCCTCGCAGCCTGCTGAGGCGCATCCTCGTTAGAGCCGTCACTCACTTCAACCACCAAGGGAGGATTACTCCCATGGATTGGCTCACCAGTGGCCCCAGCGTCCGAAGCCCCCCCACCTGGAGTAGCAGCAGTTTCCACAGCAGCCTCCTCAACCTCAGGGCCGTTTGGGCCTTCTGGGGCGGCCTCGCGGATGGCGGAGTGGTAGTACACGCTCTCTTCCTTCCACAGGACAGAAGAGGCCTCCACACCAACTTGCCTAAGGGCTTCCATCCAAGTTTCAGAACAGTAGCGCCCACATACCCCAGGGATTTGGGATTTGTAGGCAGCTGCTGTCTCAGTTGCCCCGGCAGCATAGGCAGCCTCCTCAGCTCCTTCCTTGGTGGCCCAGGCCTCCTCTCTACCTTGCTCCGCCTCGAACTTGGCCCTCACAGCTTTGTCCCTAGTAAATTCAGCCACTTTTCTGGCCTCCTCGGCAGCAGCCTCCTTCTTTGTCAGATCCGCAATCAGCTCCTTTGCGATCTTCAGCTACTCCTCTACCTCACCCAGGCGCTTCTTCTGGGTCTTGGCCTGCCTCTGTGCACCCTCAAGGCCTGCTACTGCGCTGTCCCGAGCCTAGGTCACGGCCTTCAACTCCTCCTTGGCCTTGGCAAGGTCCTCCTCGGAGTTCTTGAGAGTCCGAGTGGCCTCCAAGCGCTTCTCGCGCTCTTCTTCCATGGCCCTTCCGTGGTCATGGGCTGCCTCCTCCAGCCTGAAGGTGGCCTGGACAGCCTGCCAAACAAAACGGGTACATAATAATAAGCCGAGCTAAAAAAAAAGGGGGGGGAAAGGAAGGCAGAAAAAACTAAAACGAGAAAAGACACAAGTATTGAGGGCCTTACCATCCCCAAGTATCGCTTGAGGCTGAGGAAGACCTCCCTATTTCTCATGGTCCCCAGCTGCTCCATGTCCGCGGGAAGCAGCAGACATCTCTCCACCGCGTCGGCCACGTACGCGCCTTCGCCCTCTCTAAAATCCCTGAAGGAGGAGTCATCCCTCAGAGGTGCCCCACGGAGCATTGGGGCAGGCAGCCATGCCTGGACCTCGGGCGGGGTATCTACCTGCTTATCCTAAGACCTGGAGCCTATCCTCAGCTGCTTTGAGGGTCGCCGAGAGTCGTCCCCCTCCCGAGTGGGCCCAGATTTGTCCTCGATGGGCCTCTTCCCCTTGTCCTTCTTCTGCTTAGGATCGGCAGGCTCGTGCCTGGAAGGCGGATTCATCTGAGGCGGAGGAGGAGGAAGCCTAGATTGAGTCGAGGCCGACCTAGTCTGAGCAGGACGATTCTTTGGAGAAGTGGGTGGAAGCCTCGGCTTGGACTTCCCCGGTTGCTCTTCGATTAGCTCGAGTAAATTAGGCTGGTTCTTCTTCATGTAGCCCATCGCAAGCCGAAAAGATGTCTCTGACGCTGAGAGGTCTGCTTCGGTCAGACGAGGATCACCCAAGTCTCCAGAAGGGTCCTCGGACTGATGAATTTGCTCAAAAACGTCAAAATCGTCCTCTCCAGGGCCGAGATCTGCAGCTTCCCCTTCCCTCTCTAAGTTCTCTTCCGCGGCCTCTGAGAATGGGTGGGATGAAGAGGGGGCTGCTACTGTGACGCCTTCTGAAGTAGAGGGACCCTCGGGAAACTCGAACCCGTCCTCGGTCACTGCTATTTTCTGCAGCCGAGGATCCTTTGCTTTGATCACGTGCTTTGGGGCCGCGAACGACTTTTGGAGCGGCGTGTACCCCAAGATCTTGTGAGCGGCTCTGACTTGGTGATCTGCTTCGTTTTCAAAAGCCGCCGACCTGAGCACTTTCTGCAAGTCTTCCCTGTTGATCAAGTTGTAGTGGCGCGCGAAGGAGTGCGGATCTGCAAAAAGAAAACACATTCGCGATTAGTAACCAAACGGTACAAAAAGAAATGACGCATGAAACAAGTTAGAATCTTTGAACCCCCTCCTACTCCTATTACCCCACCTGGTGTCCCCTCTGTCGTCAGGTAATGGATGCCATCGTGCCACGCTCTGGACACGATGAGAAAGCTCTGGACACGATGAGAAAGTCCTCATTCATCCCCTTGTTGGACTCAGGGAGGCATTGGATAAGCCGGACCCTGTCATCCCTCGTCCTCATATAGTAGGACTTGTTCTTCAGGTGCTGAAGATTGTAGCAGTAGTTCACGTCATGATGGGTCAACCTTAGCCCCATCTTCTCGTTCAGAGCATCCACGCTACCCAGAATTCTGAACATGTTGGAGGCGCACTGGGTGGGGGTTAACCGGAAATATGTAAGGTAACCCCTCGTCACCGGCCCCATGGGGATCCTCATCCCCCCTTCAAGGAAGGCGATGATGGGAATCACCACCTCGCCCTCCTGCCTCCGGAGGTCCCACTCCCCCTCCTCACAATACCTCAAGCCCACGTTGGCCGGTATCTTATAATCGGCGATGAATTTCTCCATCACCTCTTCAGTGAAGACGTACTTCTTAAGTCTACCCATCCCAAATGATGCCTAAGAGAGTTAAAGAAAGAGCAGATGAAAGAGAAGGAAGAGCAGAGAGATGAAAAGCTCAGAGAGGGATAGAGCGACTTACAGAAATGAGGAAAAGCTCCTCGGACAGGCTTTTTATGCTGGAGATGTTGGTGGAAATTTGGCTGGACTCTGAATGAAGACGCAAGAGCTCTTGATTGTGAATGGAAAAAGGTGAAAGCGGTTCGAACGGGTATTTATACCCTGGATGGAAGAGCCGCGCGAGTTTTCCCGCCCATAAATGCTAGGCGCATCCCGACCGTTAGATTGTCATCTGCCTGTTGAACGTGGGGAGCACAAAGCCGCCCGAATTTAATGCAGGACACGTTACGCGCACCGAAGCGCCAGTAACGCACCTTGGGCAGATGAAAAGGCTCCAGCTCCGACGAAGGACAAGACTTGATTGGACACGGAGTAGACCCGAGGATATCAAAATCCCCCTTTCCGCCCGAGGACGTGGACAGCAAGATTTTGAGGGGCTATTGTGGGGCCAAAAATAGTCAAGCAACCCCGGCCCACTTCGAACCAGGCCCAAGGCCCATGCCGAGGACACGCCCAAGGTCCGAGGACCGAAGTGTAATGCCCAGCTACCCACGAAACAGTGCCGAGGATGATAACGTCCTCGGAATTCCGAGATCCGAAAATGGACAAGTAGCACGCCATCAAAGGGAACCTCCCCGAGCATCCAAGGAGCAAACAGCAAATACCAAATACCGGACATGGAAGCATGGTGGAGGAGCAAGTCCCAGATGAACTGTCACCTCCACATTAAATGCCCTCAACTAACTTCCTGGCCGTATTAATGAGGAGGGGATGCCTCAACAGTGCCACCTTGGTTGCTGCCATCCACAGAGAGAATGGGAAGGTGGCTGATGGGACAGGCACTCGAGTGATGGCCTAATCCCTCTACAAATGTAGGGTTAGGATCGATTGGGAGAGGGATATATAATGTAAGGAACCCCTCCTAAAAGGAGGAGAGTTGATCTAAGGAATACCATAGTAATCTGTATTCTCTGAGAGAACCTTGTAGCCAGTCTTAAAACAGAAATTATAAGAACTCCAAGTCCTGGAGAGCACGTCCGAGGAGCATGATTACACATCTTAATTCACGTTCAGGCCATCCAATCCATATGCAATCATGTATAGTCGTTGCACTTCTCACTAACGCCTAGTTCTTGAATCCATTCTTTATAAATTTATTGCGGGAAAATTAGGCTTGGGTCGAATCCCTCAAACCTAGTCCCTACAGTATGTATTTATTATATTTCTGGAATATTCTCTAATTTTTCAATAACTCTTACCGGTTACTACCGACGAAGGCAATGTAGTACATAGGAATTGTTTCTCTTGGACGGTGGAATTGAATTGAAATAAATGCTATCGTTAAAGTCAAATAGATCAAGCAAAGCAAAGGTTAGTTTATATATATATAAATGTATATATCAGGCATTTGAAGTGCTTCTCAGTGGTGGTTGTTCTAGAATAGCCGAGGCAATTGCGATTTCAGAAGTAGTAGAAGAACTAAAAATGATAATAATAAAATATTAAAGACAAAGTTTGGCAGCTATCTTTTCTAACCAATTGAATATTTGTCTTTCTCCTTTAAAATCAATGGCATTTGCTTTAGGCACATTGAATATTTGTCTTTCCCTATGTGATGACAAATTTTTTTTTTTTTTTGACGATCGACAGTATAATCCCACCATTTTCTATTCCGGAATCACTCGAAACTGGGTCCATGAATCCCTCAAGCTTTTAAAGCTTGGGAAAGTACCAATTCACCTAATGTGAGCAGTGGTTAATAACAATTTACTGGAACCAATTTTAGAAATCAAACCGGTCCAACCAATCCAATTATGAACTGAAAGTAAAATTAGTCGTATCCTACCTCAAAACCCAAAAAATAATAAAAAGGAGTTATAATGGTACCTAAATATGTACTTATTTTTTCTCTAAAAAAAAGTACCTAAATATGTTTTGATAAGTTCTAACATTTTGATCCTTACAAAAATGGATCCTTTGGGAGTTGGGATTATATTCTTCTTTTATTTCTCCAACATTAGACTTCCTACAAATGTATTTATCCAAAAAAAAAAAAAAAATCACATCTTTATTTAAGATCTAAGGATTTAATTTCTTGAATTACATATGGTAATAATGATATTTTAAAATTATTCATGATGTGGAAAAAATTACGTGCACATTACGTGATTAACCCAGAGGCTTTGATGAAAAATACTAAATTTACATTAGGCTTTAATAAGAGGTTTTTTTTTTGTCACAAATCTAATATTTGGAGATCAATTGTTCAAATAAGAAAAAATTAAAGAACTAAATTCCCGTTCAACGTGATAATATCAATAGTTATCAAAAAAAAAAAAAAAAAAAAAAAGGTGATAATAGCAATAAAACAAAAACCAAATAATATGAAAAAAAGAAAAAAGAAAAGAAAAAAGTAATACAATATAGTGATATACTCATTGAAACATCACCCAAATTATAGAATTCTTTGAATGAGGAGACATCAGCGTACATAGTAACATAGTGGCAGATTATATGACAGTCACGTAGACAATATTTGTCATTTATTTTATGTATCATGTCTTTATTATTTGGTCAAAATTATTTATGAATTTTTTTTTCTCATTTTTATGAGTCTATTCTGACTTTAGTCTTTAAAATATTAAATTGTAATTTCATTCTCTTATGCTTAGAAGAATGGTCTAAGCTTATACAAGCTATACACTTAGGCATGAGTTTGTTTCTCTTCTAATTGGAAATTAAATTAAATTTGGGGCCTGTGTGCAGATTTGAGACAAGTCAGTGGTCACTATTTGGACATTTGACATACTAATAAAATGTAGGTGTTTGGGACCTTTGGGTTATCAATGAATCAATTTGATATCAACATGAAAGCTCATTCAAACTTTTTCAAAGAAAGAGACTTAAAAGATATTCATAGGAAAGAGACATAAATTTGAGGGTCCTAGATTGGAGTTTGATCCCTTTTAGACAGCTATATAGACAACTGCTATTCTTTTAAAACTTTTAATGAATATAATGATTTACATTTCATTTTCTGAGACTTGAAAATCTTTAATAATTTAGTGAGTTTATGGATTTTTCTTTTACTTTTTCCCCTTTTGGGTTCAAGGTACTGACTTTTTCTTTAAAGCAGTCTTGTAAGATGGGCTTGAGCTCATTGGAATGAAAAGCTCATCTCTGTTCACATACGCTTTTGAATAACAAAATACAGTTTCATGGGCCTTTAAACTGATCTTAGAGCCCAAGTAGAACAAATGGTGTAAAGCCAAGGCCCAATAAAACCCTTCCCCCAAGTATTCGTTCTATTTCAGCCGAAGCCCCCAAAAGCCTTCAAAAACCTTCACTATTCTCATCAGTAATCGCCCTTCTAAAACCTCTTCATCAACTACATCCTTCAGAGCTAAAAAATGTTTTGCTCCCCAGAGACCATACGCTCCTCCAAAAGGGCCAAAACCATTGTATCAGTAGCCACCTCACTCACTGCCTCAGCCCTTCTCTTCCGAACCATCGCCAACAATGTCATCCCCACCGCTGTCCACGACTACTTCTCTTCAAACCTACAGAAACTCTCCACTTGTTTCTCGTCCCACCCTTGTCATCCAAGAGTTTGATGGCCTAATCGCAGACCACATGTTTGAGGCTGCCGATGATTACTTGGGCGAAAAGTTATCGCCTTTAACATCAAGAATTAAGGTTAATAAGTTAGAGAAAGAGAAAGAACTAGAATTGACAGTTGACAAGGACGAAGAATTGGTGGATCTATACAACGGTGTGAGACTCAACTGGGTTTTGGTATCTTCGCCCATTGAAAGGCCGATTTCAAATACAAGGAGCAATGAAGAAGAAGAGTTTGCATCATCTGAGGTAAGACACTTTGAGCTAAGTTTTCACAAGAAGCATAGATACATGGTGCTGAGATCTTACTTACCCTACATTCTACAGAAAGCAAAAGCTGTAGGAGAAGAAAAGAAGATGGTGAAGCTTCATACCATTGACTATAATAGTACTGACTATTGGAGCTCGATCAACCTTGACCATCCTGCAACTTTTGATACAATGGCTATGGACCCGGATTTGAAGAAGTTTTTGGTTGAGGATCTCAACAGGTTTATAGGGAGAAAGCAGTATTATAAAAGAGTAGGTAAGGCTTGGAAAAGAGGGTATTTGTTGTATGGACCACCTGGTACAGGAAAGTCAAGCCTAGTTGCAGCCATGGCTAATTTTCTCAAATTTGATATCTATGATTTGGATTTAAGGGAGGTTGAGTGCAATTCAGATCTGATGGCCTGTTTGGATGTTTAAAAAAGGAGGGAGAGTAGAGTAGATGGAGGGAGAGTAATCAAATTACCTTGTTTGAAAGTTTTTTAAAGAATGAAGGGGAGGGGTTTGAGGGGGTTTGGAGGGGTTTCAACTCCCTCTAACCCCTCATTTTTAATTCCCCCAAATTGGAGAGATTTGGAGAGAGATTAAAGTAGATAAATTATTATCCAAGTAAATTTCTTAATTTATCATTTCTAAATTAATCATAGACTAATGTTGCAAGTCTTTTTTCAAATAGGGGTAAATTTGTCTATTTTAATCATTTCCTCTTCTCTCCATCCTAATTTTTAAAACATCCAAACAAGGGAAAGGGCTAATTACTTCCTTCCCCCTTACTAATTTTAAAAACATCCAAACAAGGTAGAAGGAAACCATTCCCCTCTATTCTCCTCTCCACTACTCTACTCCCCTCTACTCTCTCTCTCTAAACTTCCAAACAGGCAGTAAGGCAATTGTTGATTGGAATAGCTAGTCGATCAATATTGGTAATAGAGGACATTGATTGTTTGATCGAGTTGGATAACAAAGCCACATCTGTAGAGGATGATGATGAGGTAACTCCCTGTTTCTCCATTCACATAATCAAGATGCTTCATACCAATTTAATATTCTATCATAGATTACACTCTCAGGTCTGTTAAACTTTATCGATGGATTATGGTCAAGCTGTGGAGAGAAGCGAATCATTGTATTCACAACAAATCATGAAGACCGTCTTGATCCAGCATTGTTGAGGCCTGGTCGTATGGATGTGCACCTTCATATGTCTTATTGCTCATTTAGTGGATTCAAGACATTAGCTTATAATTACTTGCAAATTCACGAGCACACACTGTTTAGAGACATCAAAGACTTGTTAGAGAAGGTTGAGAGTTGAGACAACGCCTACAGAAGTTGCAGAAGAGTTGATGAAAAGTGGCAAAGTAGAAGTTGCCCTTCAGGGGCTTATTAAGTTCCTCCAAAGCAAAAAAGATGGAAATTAACTGGGCATCTAGTAACCTGGTGGACAAACAATTCAAGTTGAGGGAATTAGTTTGTGGTAGTACTAGCAAAGTGCAAGACCATGCTTCCCCCCCCCCCCCCCCCCCCCCCTTCTTTTTTGTTGGAATTTTTAGACAAAACCCCAATTTGCATGTTGGGGTCAGAATGTAAGATAAGATTAGGATTTTTTTTTTTTTTTTTTTTTTTTTGAGAAGATGTCAAGATTAGGATTGATTTAATTCATATCACCACAAAAAATTTTCAATAGATTTCTATTATATATTCTAAACTTTCTATCATAATATGCATGCATGCCATTTTATATGTGATATAATGAAAGTTGAGACTTAAAAGCTGTAGATGTGTCACTTATCAATAAAACCAAAAAAAAAAGTAATTGTATCAAATGACTATCTTCCTTATAGACATGTGGATACGCTCTTAAGAATCAAGAGCATTCAATTTAAATGAAATTCTCTTACATTAAGTTTGTCATAATCTATATGCAATACGTCCTAAATTGTAAGAAATTTTAAATTTTAAATCCAAAAATTTGATTACCAAACAATTTAATAAATTAAAAATATAAATCTATACTATATATAACATATAAGAGGAGTCCCATCTCTTAACTGGATTTTTATGTGCTTCAAAAATACTCTCATTAATAAAGGTTCAAAAATACTCTCATTAATAAAGGGTAACTTCATTTAGAAATATGATCATAAATATCAAAAAACAAATTTCATTTTGAATTCAAAAAGAAAACTCCTAAAATTTAAGATGTTTTTTTCCTAAACGTTCAAAAAAAAAATTACAGTTACTGTTTATCTCTAAAATTTATTCTTTTTATTTTTTTGAAAAATAAACTAATATATTTTTAAATTATAATATATGCAAATGATTAACTTTTACCCAAAAAAATAGAAGAGCTTTTGAGCACGCACGTGAGTGTGTGTTCATAAGCTAGTTTAATATATGGTAGTTTATTCTAGGTAAAGCAACTATTGTCTAAGTTTCAAAAAATTCAAATTCTACTCTAACTAAAATTCTATTACATAAAATTTCAATTAATTTAAAATAAAATGATTATATTAATTTGAAAATCTATCATGATTTTGTGTTTAATATAGTAAACTTACACTATTATTATTATTATAAATAAAGTAAAACTTATTCACTACATACTTTTGAAAATATAGGAATTAATTTTTTTACTTTTTTAATTTCAGTGTATAATTTGTTACTGTACTTTTTAAAACCTGAGGATTGAATCCATTTAATTAATTTTAAGGCTTTCTTTTAAATTAATTAGAAATCATTGCCTTTTAGTTTTTGGATAAATTATTTTAATAAATTCTGATTAAATTAAGTAGGTTATTTTCTTTCATTTTTTTTTTTTTTAATTTAACTAATTTAATTTTAAAACAACGACTTCTCTATGTTTACGGTCTCGGCATCTTTTCCGCATACAAGTCAAACTTACATATTTGCCGTTGCTTTTTCAATATACGGCTCACTTGGCGCCACGTCACCGTCCAACAAGTACAGCTTTATTTTTGATGCATTTTGCGTCACGCCAAAGTTCTAAAGAGTGAAAGAGGATTCTAGTACTCCCAATATATGTGTATATATATATATATATATATATATATATAGAAGTAAAGCCCCAAAACTCTTCTAAAACCCTCACGTTTCTATGAACTCTTCTTAAAAAAATGATGTACTCACCAGAAACCACCATACCGTCCTCCAAAATCATTCTATCAGTAGCTACCTCACTCGCTGCTTCAGCCATTCTCTTCCAAACCATCAACAACGTCGTCCCCACCTCTGTCCAGGACTACTTCCATTCATGCCTGCAGAGACTCTCCACTCGTTTATCATCCCAACTCACTGTTGTTGTTCAAGAGTTTGATGGGCTCATTGCAAACCACATGTTCGAGGCAGCCAACGTTTACTTGGGCGAGAAGCAATCGCCTTTGACATCAAGAATTAAGGTTAATAAGATGGAGAAAGAGAGGGAACTGGCAGTGACAATTGACAAGGGTGAAGAGCTGGTGGATTTATACAATGGTGTGAAATTCAAGTGGGTTTTGGTGTCTGCACGCAATGACAAGCCGGTTTCAAATACAAGGAGCAATCAACAAGGGTTTGCAGCATCGGAGACACGACACTTTGAGCTGAGTTTTCACAAGAAACATAGAGACATGGTGCTGAGATATTACTTACCCTATGTTCTAGAGCAAGCAAAAGCAATAAGAGAACAAAGGAAGACAGTGAAGCTTCATACCATTGACTATAATGGTACTGACTATTGGAGCTCAATCAACCTTGACCATCCAGCAACTTTTCGTACAATGGCTATGGACCCGGATTTGAAGAATATGTTAATTGAGGATCTTGACAGGTTTAGAGGGAGAAAGGAGTACTATAGGAGAGTAGGGAAGGCCTGGAAACGTGGGTATTTGTTGTATGGACCGCCCGGTACAGGAAAGTCGAGCCTAGTTGCAGCCATGGCTAATTATCTTAAATTTGATATCTATGATATGGATTTGAAAGAGGTTCAGTGCAATTCTGATCTTAGGCGGTTGTTGATTGGAACAGCTAGTAAATCTATATTGGTAATAGAGGACATTGATTGTTCAACTGAGATGCAGAATCGGGAATTGGATAACAAAGCCATGTCTTTAGAGGATGAGAAGGTAACTCCCTGCATCTCTATTCACATAATCGAGATGCTTCAAACCAATTTAATATTCCTCCCTTACAGGTTTCGCTTTCGGGTCTGTTAAACTTCATTGATGGCTTGTGGTCAAGCTGTGGAGAAGAGCGAATCATTGTATTCACAACGAATCACAAAGACCGCCTTGATCCAGCACTGTTGAGGCCTGGTCGTATGGATGTGCACCTCCATATGTCATATTGCTCGTTTAGCGGATTCAAGACATTAGCTTCTAATTACTTGCAAATTCAGGATCACCCACTGTTCAGAGACATCGATGACTTGCTAGAGAAGGTTGAGGCAACACCTGCAGAAGTTGCAGGAGAGTTGATGAAAAGTGACACAGTAGAAGTCGCCCTACAGGGGCTTATCAAGTTCCTCCAGAACAAAAAAGATGGAAATTAACTGGGCATCTAGTAGCCCAGTGGACAAACAATTGAAGTTGAAGGAATTAGTAATGGGGTAGTTAGCCAAGTGTAAGACAGTGCTTTTTTTTCCTCTCCTTTCCGTTGGAATTTTTATACAAAACCCCAATTTGCATTTTAGGGTCAGAATTTCATATTAATATTTTGTTTTAATTAAATGACCACAAAAAAAATTGCAATAAACTTCTATTATATATAGGTTCTAACATGATAGGCATGGCACAATAGTCTGCATCATATTCATATCAATAAATTGCTATTGACAATACCTCGTCAGTGAGATCCCCAGCTCAAATGTCAAAACTGTACCAAACACTATTCACCAAGCAGAGCACAAAACTTGTTTTCTTGGAGGAAAAACAAAAAACACAAATGGACACATACTATTGATTTAATTCAGCCAACATACATGATGCAATCCATGCAATCTTCATCTCTCACTTCTGATGGTAGCTACAAATGCATTATAACCTAAGAGATATAATATCTAAAACTAATTTTCCACACCACAAATATGAAGCTTGATCTAACTTACTCCAAAGCTTCAATATATACAGACAATACCAACTACATCCGATCTAACTTACTCCAAAGCTTTGTTTATACAGACAATACCAACTGCATCCTCATATATCCTGTAGCATAATTTCTTAAACACAACAGAATGTTTTTATGTTTACTATTTAAAAGTAATGTCAGTTCAGGATTTCTATAAATGACTTGAGACTACCATTTATGGTCCTTTACTAAACATCGATACCATGATGACTCCATTAGAACAAAGCAGCAGAATGATTTTGTTCACATGAAAAATCATCAAGAATCACAACCATTGATCATTAAGAAATTTTAAGTGCCTTTGCAAGGTACGTTATTGTAAAAATGAAAAAACCTAGTAGCAAACACATATAGGGAAATCTCATATGACTAATTAAGGAAAAAGGTGCCTCCATAATACAAAAGGCAGGGATAAAAATAAATTATGAATCAATAATAATGGGTACCTCGAAAACTGGCTTAGGCTCAAGGAGTAAACTACCCAAAAGCACTGTACTACCATTTTAGAGCTCTATACTGCCATTTTCATTTCTAACTTCTGGTGAGGATTATAACCTATAAGTTCAAAGTCAGCTGCCACAAATGAATCTATGTCCTTCTTCTCTGGATTGATCTTCAAAATCTGCACAGTATGGACAAGAGAATTTTGCAAATCATCACCAAAAACCAATTGAATTTTGTCAACTTTGTGAAAAAGCAGAAAGGAAAATCAATTTTAAAGGTTCAGGCATTAGGCATTCAGACAGTGCACCTAGTGCAATTCTACCTTACTGGCTTACTGACCAGCCTGAAAGAATTCCAGGGATCATTGAGGGAAAGGCTTCTTCGTAACCATAAAGTATAAATTTTCTTTTGATATAAACAAACAAAAAATAAGATAAAAATAGGAATTCGTTTTGAAGACTCAGGTTTCTAAAAAAATCTTATAAGTTATAACCAGAAAAAGATAGCATCATAAGAAGGGCAGACCAAGTACTGGATAAATACATTACAAACAGAGTGAAATTCAAAACATTTAAGCCAAAAGAGTACTTAGGTATTCCAATATCTTTTTTTCTTTTTTTTTTTCTATTTGAGGTATTCCAATATCTTAAACATTCATCAAATGCAAGCAGCAGTTTTTGATGCTTAGTTCTACTCACAGGAAAAGGTTTGGGAAGTTTCTGAAGCTGCTCCTTCAGAGGCATGATATGAGTCTTATAAACATGAGCATCCCCAATTATATGGATGAAATCACCAGGAGTGAGGCCTGTAAAGGCAAATTGACATTGAAAAAAAACAAGAAAAATCTTAACAAGGTTCCATAAGTAAGATGATCAATGACAACACAAAAATTTATATATAAAGCTAAGAAAATGACAACTATAAATTGTAATTTCTAACAAAATTTTATCTCTTTGATATTGAAATGGATGCATACCACAAACTTGAGCAATCATGTATGTCAATAACGCATAAGATGCAACATTAAATGGAACACCAAGACCTATATCAGCAGACCGCTGATACATTTGACAGGATAGCTCCCCATTGGCTACATAAAACTGTAAGAAGTACGAGAACATAAGTTTGCAGATTACCATAATAAAAAACAAATAAATGAAAATTTCAAGATTAATAGCATGTTACCTGGGCAAACATGTGACAAGGGGGAAGTGCCATCAAGTTAAGGTCTGATGGATTCCATGCTGATAGGATTATCCGCCGGTCATCTGGCCTATTCTTAATCTTGTCAATAACATCTGACAACTGATCAAATCCTTGGCCGGTATAGTCAGCATGCATGTTGGTATATCTGTAAAATCAAACATTTACAGAGGATAACTAAATGGTGAACAGAAATTACAATTTCTTTAGGTAAATGATAATCACTGACCTAGCACCAAAGTGTCTCCACTGGAATCCATAAATGGGCCCCAAGTCACCCTCTTCCCTATCTGACAAACCAATTCTAAAAATATAGATATATACTAGTTAGATTTGCATATCCAGAATAATTTTTTGATAAATCAGATTCTGACATCCAAGTAATTGCCTGTCAAGATAGTCTCTGGATGCATTTCCATCCCATATATTTACGCCTTTCTCCTGTAGAACCTACTGGCAACAACATTTGTAACTCATTTCCAACTTCCCCATAATTAATTTACAAAAGAGATAGAATCTTCAACACATTTTCCAGAAATAAAAGTTGTATGACAAAGTAAAAAGGCATGAATTGTGAACTGTCAGTATTGTAACATTCTGAAATGGATAAGACCACCACCATCATCACAGCTCAGTTATATAAGGAAACTAGTCTTGAGTATTTAATCATAAAATTATGGGATTCCATATAGGGACTACCATTACTAGTTTAAGTGTACATCTTTATTGACAAAATTTAAATCAATATGTATGAACCCAATAATTAATATTACATGCCAACAAGATATAAAAGGATTGAAAGAGAATAAAGTTGCATTATTAGATTGAAGAATACCCAATACCCAATTCCATTACCTAATATTACAACAGAGATGCTTGTTCTAAAATACTGAAGAATACCATAAATCAGATATTACAAATCACTGGATCAGAGAAAATAAAGATATAGACTTTAGAATCAACATTAAACAAATAGAAAAAGAAAAGGTGAGCCAGCTGCAAGAATAGTAAAGCCAATAAATATTAGCCTTTTCCTTTTCCACTTCACACAAAGCATATGTTGACTCATTTGCATTCTTTCAGGTGTGTGACTGAAGAAAGAATAGGAAGAAGAAGAGCAACGTTTCTAAGACAAAATGATATATTACCTTTGCATTTGTTGAACCACTGATAAACCACAACAGCTCTTCAATAACTCCTCGCCAAAACACTCTCTAGTAATTTTGAAAAAGAAAAAAACCATAGTTACCAGCTTTAGGAAACACCGGAAAGGGCTAAAAAGTTTTAGTGACCCAAAGTGAGCTGATGACAAGCAAACCTCTCCAAAATGCCAAAACACAACCAGAAGAGTGGAAAATAGCAACTTAGATAGAACACACTGTAATCAAGAAGCAATCCAGAAGAGAAAAAATACCTTAGTTGTAAGAAGTGGAAAAGATCTACGAAGATTGAAACGCATCTGCAAAGAGTACAAGTATTAGAAAAATGCAAACAGAAATGCTTATCTGTAAGCCATAGTTGGAGTATGAATAAAATGGCTAGTATCACAAAAATAATAAACACAAAGATACATAGGTAATCTGAGTACCATACTACCTGGCAACCGAATTTTGATAAAGTACCAGTCCCTGTCCTGTCATCTTTCTGGGTGCCACTTGATATAATTTCATCAACCAATTTCAGGTAAATATACTCATCATGTCTCTCAAAGATCATCTTTGGCAGGAAGGTAAACCTTTCTACCTCAAACTTATTAGAATCCTTACTTCTTGAAGCATGAGCTTCAATAGCAGAACTTCTTACGCGAACATAGCTCGCAAAAGAATATTGAATATTATTTTCCACCAATGGGAGGGATGAGTACCATGGCTGAAATACAGAGAAATCAATAGCGGGAATGAAAGTGTCGCATTCAATGCTGGTCTCAATTTCTGTAATGTGGATGGCAGCACATTGTGGTGCGTTGAGTGTTTCCCTGTACCAAAACCATCAATATCTGCCTTACCAGTGTTATATAGCATTATGATTTATTCATAAATGATCAAATTACCTTAATATCTGGCCGCCTCCAATAATAAAAACTCTCTCTATTGATAAAGAGTAAGGAGATTCTGCCAATAATTTTAAAGCCGAAGGAATGTTTCCACATGTTACAACATCTTCAGCAGTTGCAATATCAAAATTCCCAGAACGAGTCAGCACAACATTCAGGCGACCAGGTAAAGGACGGTATTTAGGGGGGATACTTTCCCATGTTTTCCTACCCATTACTACTGCATTCTTCTTCCCGGGATCAGAGGTAGTCATCGTGAGCTCCTTGAAAAATTTGAGGTCAGAAGGCAATCTCCATGGTAATTTACCATCCTTCCCAATTCCCATATCACGAGTAGCAGCCACTACAACTTGGTAAGTCCTCTGATTATCAGCACCCACGTCCACATCACCATTAGAAACACTAGTCGGAATCCCACCAGCCATGACAGAAAACCTTCGATAAGATCTATACTTCACAGTCACATTCAAGACTCCAGATAAGCTTGAGGATGCAGACACAGAAGTGAGATTAAGGAAGCAACTATTGAAGGAACTCAGAAAAACCTGTTAGCAGTGAGTATAAGAACAGTGACCACATAATTTTAAAAAAGTCCTAATAAATGTATAGTAAGGCTCATATACATTACTCTCTGAAGTCATAAAAGGAAATAAAAGACAAGGGGCTGTTATTAAAATTGGCATCCATAGTTGATCTATGATTGCCAATTGCAAATTTTCAATAGGGAAAATTCTAAAAACTAAGACCAATTTTACTACAAAAGACTTAAGCAACAATAAATGTGATTAACATCACTTCAACAATGTAACAAATATGTCTGTTTTACATTTTTCGCGACTAGTCAGTTTGTAAGCTCCATGTAATAAAATTGATCCAAGAAAACATGTACGGTACGCTAATATAGAAACCTTCGAAAAAGAGATGTTCCTCAGACCATAATATTGCATCAGCATCTGTACATGTGCTGAAAAGCTAACCTGATTTAACTCATTTGTTCCTGAAAAGAGATCCAACACAATGCTATAGCATATTTTGAAAAAAAATAACAGCCAACACAATGTAAAAATTGAAGCATGAAAATGAAATCGCAGTGTCTTATAATTAAAGATTAAGGTTACATAGTAGAGAGTACAGACCTCAAAACGAAATTCGTGAGAGAGAGAGAGAGAGATTAGGGATTAGTAGAGAGTCGAAGTAGCCGGGAAGCTTTTCAGATTCAAAAGCGGCGAAATTTGACGAATTTGCTTTTACGTGGTGATGGGGTTTGGATAATAAGCTTAACAACGATTGGGCAAGGACTAGTGAAATAAGCCCACTGCGCTTTTTATTATTATTATTATTCTTATTATTGAGTTAAGAGGTAATTTGAATGGGTTCTTACGCGCCTTTGTTAATCTTTGAAGTGAACTTGTAACAAGGTTGAAAGTAAAAAAATTTACCTCCAGCCAGGTTTATAGAAAAATTTCTCCAACTTTGTAATTGATAAAACCATTTGCATGTATTTTTCGTCATATGAATTATTTAATGAATCATGTGACTTGTTTAAATAATATATATGAATAGTTTGATGAGTTTTTATGTAATAATTGGAGGAGATTCCTTCAAATTAGTTTGGAGGAGAACTTTGTTCAAATTAAAATGAATTAATAATTCACTTTATTTTTCAAATTCATGATCTTTTTTATTTATCTCTAAATGGAGAGAAATCAATTCGTAATAAAGATTTGGTAAATGATGAATATATATATATATATATATATAAAGGCACATCTTCTAAAATTTTATTCCACTTTGTATATAAAGAATAATAAATAATTTTAAATAACATGATACATTATTCACCTTTAAATTTATTAACTACCAAATTTTTATCATGGAATTGATCCTTTTTCACATGGAATTTGGTTTCTGTCGGCATATTTGGGAGTAGACCAGCCAGCTCTATGCCCAATTTTTTTTGTTAAAAAGCTATTTTTGTTTTAAGCTAATCCTTTTAGCAGTGTTTGAGACATAACTTTGTAGACAATTTTTTATGACAACCATGACATGTTGTATTGGTATACCGTAACCAGATGCAGCCTTTTGAAATTGACTGTTAAATTTAAAAATTGGTGCTTGTACTGAAAGCATCTGAGTTTTTCACCCTTTATATTATATTAATACCTACGAATCACGGTGTAAATTCAGGTTTAGGTGTGAGTGCGGTGCAACGACTTGGCAATTTTTGAAAAAATAGGGTACAAATGCGGTGAGATACTCTTATTGATAAATTATTATTTATATCTTCTATATATTACTAAGCATATTTTTTTATATAATGGTAAACATATACCAACTTAAGAGCAATAGTAGAGAGGAGACTAGGGCTGTCCACGGGTCGGGTCAGGTCAGTTTTCGACCTAGCCCAAACTCGACTTGCAGGCGTCGAGTGGAAAGAATAGGGACCTGAAACCAACCACCGTCGTCAATCGGTCAAGTCGGTTTTGGGTTCGAGTGGTGCTCGGTTATGTTCGGTTGGTTTCGGGTTGTTACCGGAGCTGCAAATGTCACCGAAATCTGCAAAAAAAAAAGCGTCGAATCTGCAAAATCATCGCTGAAATATGTAAAAACTCACCAGATCTGCATCAAAATCGTCGAAATCTGCACCAAAATCGCTGAAATCTGTTGGGATTTAGCCGAATCTAGCTAAATCTCACCAAATATGGTTGAGAACTCGCTGGATCTCCTCGGATTTGAGCTTGATTTCGCCGGAGTTGGCTGGATTTTTATATAACATCCGTCAGGTTGGGGTGGCTTGGGTTTTGGAGAAGAAAACCCGCCACTCGACCTGTCGGTGTTAGGCCTTGGGAGCGGAAACCTGAAACCGACCGATGAGAGCGTCGGTTCGGGCTAAATTCAGGTGGAGATCGGGCGGGCTGGTCAATCCAATGGGTCTTGGTCGGGTCTGGACACCCTTAGAGTAGACAGAGAGAGTTTGAGATGAGTTTAGGGTTTTTTTCTTTAAACCAGGATGTCAAACGGTGCATTTTGACAAAAATTTTTACTTTTTTTTTTAAACACTTATTTTGGCCCGTTTCGAACCGAATTGGACCGTATCGGACTGTATCAGGCTAAATCAGAAAACGAAAAAAAAATAAAATAAAATAAAATAAAAATAAAAAGGTCGAGGATGCGCATGCAACCACGTCCACAGCGGCACGACGCGTCTGTGCTTTCCAAATTAATACTAAGATAACAATTAGGCTATGTTTGGTAACTTTTTTTTTCTTAATTTTTATTTCTTTTGCTATTTTCAGTTTCTTGGTTTTAAACACCAAAGAACACAATACATGACAAAAACAATGAATTTTAGTGAAACAAAACAAGGATTTCTTTCTCATTTTTCTATTTTTCTTTCACACCCAACTACATCATTTATTCTCTATTATGAGAGAAAATTGAAGAGAGGTCATTGAGCTCCCTTTTTTTGTGTTTTTTCTAATGGCCCACTTACAGAAATCTTTTAAACAAGATGCATTAAATGACCACTAAGATTCCTAAATGAAACAAAAAAGAATTACCAAATTAATTAGGAAACAACTAAAGTAAAAGAACAAATTTTGGTTACAAACTTGGTTGTAGTCAATGGCTATAACTCTAATTAATAGTTTTTTCTATTGGATATGAAATTTGACAAATCTATTATAGCATTATAATTTTTTTTTTTTTTTTATCCTCTGTGTTTGCAAAATTTTCAAAAAATAAAAAAATCAATAGCTATGTTATCAATCATTCCTTAAAAAAAAAAAAAAAAAAAAAAAAAAAAAAAAGCTATGTTATCATTCAAGTTTTTAAATTTCAAATTTTTGTAATCTAAAATTATGCACAAAAGATAAAATTATGGATCGAATAGTAAATAACATCTAATTTATGTGAAATTTGCCATGCATGTTAAGAATATAAATAACATATAATCTCATTATTAAAATTTTAAAATATATAGTCATGTTAATTTTTTTTATTGGAAGTTGTAGACTTGTGGCCAAACTTTTTCTAAAATAAAATAGGTTGGCCTCATGCGCCTCGTTTACAGTCTATTCAAGTAATAAATCTAGAAATTGTCAGCTTAATCCTACTTCAGTTGAGCTACTACTGAAATTGAACTAACAACAATCTACACAGATAAACAAAAAAAAAATCATCTGAATTTGAACCAACTCTTGTTTGCCCCTATACCAGTTAATCTCCAGTTAGGGTCTTGAGAAATGAATGGAAACTTGGCTGATTTGAGTAACATTTAAATTTAACTTTATTCTATTCACAAAAAATTTAAATAAAAAGAATTCCTCCTTTTTTCCTCTTTATTAAAACTAGTTATATAAGATAAAATTTGTTTTTTTGGTCCAAATAAGATGTTTAAAAACCATCTGTAATGGTCAAATCATAATTTCTTCTCTTTTTAGATGAGTGAAATGAAAAATTATAATTTCTTTAGTTACCAAATAAGTTGATAAAAGATTATCCTAAACCATTAAATTATATATATATATATATATATTAATATTTAGTGTTGTCTATAATACGGTATCAATTCAAATTTTGAGTATATTTGAACATAATAAATGTCAACTCTTGGAAATTTCAATTCTTGCAACTTAATACTCTTAGAAATTCTCTGTTACACATTCACACTCACACTCATGAAGTGTTAGGGTGGACACTGATAAGTGAGAACTTTAAATTTGTTCTGATAATGGGCTAAATAGATTTTAATTGAATTTTTACCGTTAATCTTTGTTTCTATCTCAATTGTAGAGCTTATTTGCAATTGCAAGTACTATGCATGAGTACGCACTACGCTTGAAAAAGAGGTTCAACATATTTTAGAGAACGGCATGCACATCATATTAGAACACTTGCAAAGCCCTACTATATACCTTTTGAGCTTTGATCAAATAAACATTTCTTAACCATTTTCAGAACCAACTGTTCATGTTGATAAATTGAACATAAAAGGCTTTTTCACATTTAGAACTACCAGCTCACTTATTATGCTGAGCTGGCAGTCTCTTATTGGCTGGGACTACAAGATCAGCATGCTGACCTTGTAGTCCCGACTACTACACAATAATTTCTCCTACATATTTTATATATATATATATATCATTGCACTCACACAACAGATAGTATACTTCCATAAAAGAAAGCAAAACAGAAAATAATGGCGGGTGAGGGTTTTCTTGGCCGAATCTTGAAGAAGATAAACGGCTTTGTGTTTAAAACTACTACTCCTCTGGCTGAAAATTTCGTGCCAAAGACTACTCATTCATCTGACGCTCCTATCATTGACAACGTGTTAAGAGTATTTTATCAGAGTGAAGCGCAATATTGAATATCGAAGACTTCCAAATGCGAAATTGTTCACGGACTACTAACTGTAACTTCGACATGGAAACCAAAAGGGGTCCAAATTCTTGGACCCGAACTCCTAAAGTTGGGAAATCAAACTGGGAATGAAAGATTAAGAAACTTGTGTCGTGAAATATTCAGAAATTAGTCGAATATTCAGGGGGGACGTTCCTATTGGTGGTCTTAATCTTGAAGAAGAAGAACATGCAGCTCCCACAAATGCTGAGAGTCAGAAGAATCAACTTAGACGTTCCAACAGAATTAAAGCGTTACAGATAATAATGGAACAAGATCACGTTCGCCCTCAATGTGGGAGCAAGAGCGGAAATTGGTCAATTCAGGAGGATGTTGAAGAAGAAGAACATGCAGCTCCTACAGATCCTGAGAGTCAGAAGAAGCAACTGGGGAGCAAAAAGGTGCAGAACTCAATGGTAAGGTTTCTTGTTCAATAATTGTAAGGGAAGTGTAGCTAGCTCAAGAGAGTTGTACGTAGTGTCGATCAGTCTCCTTTCAATCAAGCAAAATGGACCTTTTCGTTTTCTTGATATTTTTTTTTCACTCTTTTCGTAGATTTTAGTTCGATGTATGATACTGAGGGTTACAGATTGGCCATTTAGTTTAGCTAAGGAAAATGGTGTTTTTTTTTTAGTCAGAAAAATTCTTCTGATATATGATGAAAATTTGAAGATTTTTAACGCAGGAAATGTATTCAATTTCATTTAGACAGAAATGTTATGCTGATTGTTATTGTTACGTTGTTGTTCTTCTTCTTGTTCTTCTTTTAATGAATGCTTTTATTTATTCTACCAATTTAATTTTAAAATAACGACTTCCCTGTGGGAGCTGCATGTTCTTTTCCTTCAAGATCAAGACCAGGCAACTCTTTGCCCAATTTTTTTGTTAAAACGCTAATTTTGTTTTAAGCTGATCATTTTTGCAATGTTTGGGACATAACTTCGTAGACAATTTTTTTCCACAACTGAAGACGTGATTGGTGTAACAAACTGTTTTTTTATGATTCAATAATACAATTATTGGAGATGGTAATGCAAAAATATATATATATATATATATATATATATATTATAAGAGATGAAGATTTTTAATTCTAGAAATCTTCGTTAGAAACACCATAAAATACCAATGGTGACAAAAGACTCTTGGCAATAGTGAACTAGATTTAACAAACATAAAGGGTGCAACGTACATTTAATTTAATCTTCCAAATTTCCGAAGTTTTTTCTTAAAAACAAATTGAACTAATTTTTTTTTTTTTGATAATTACAATAAGGGAAGGGGAATTGAAACTTGGATATTTTCGTTGGAAACACAAGAAAGGGCTAGTTGAGCTACAAATCTCTTAGCAAAATTGAGTTGATATTGAATTTTGGAAGGCAACCCTATCAAGCATTTAACTCCCTCCCAATTTGTTTTAGAGTTGAATTTCTTGTTGATTTTTTTGGTCTGGGTCTGTGCTGAATTGCGCCCATGTCAGGGTTCATTAAAATCATGAATCCTGATGCTTCACTATAAAAAGAAAAATAAAGATTTGATCCCCATCACAAGCAAGACAAAGGAAACGACTTCATTCAAATAACTTATATGTATATTCTGCTACAATATAATTACTTAATTTAAAGCCACAGACCAGTTCTTTTTCCCCACTTCCCCACTCAACATAAGGTTACACAACTCAGGATTAGATCCATCAAAGTGATTGCTTGACGCGCATGTGCATGTGTATACACACGCACACCAGAAACATAACTTGAACAAATGCGAGAAAAGCTCAAAAGGTGATAATGGCTATTTTTAATTACAAAATTCTTTATTTATGTAAACATCACTCAGGAAGACAAACTATTGTGTGAATATACAAGCATACAAATCAAGTAGTTCCAACATACCACCACACTGCACGAATCTCTTATTCACCAGCAAAGAAATTTCTTTTTCTGCACGACAAACATGAACACAATCATCAGTTAGCACAAGACTACAAGAGGTGTGAAGAAAGATTTCAAGTGTAGATAGAAACAAAATCTTAAAACTTACCCTTAACTTGGCTTCTTCCTGTCTGTCTATGTATGCTAGAAGTTCTTCCTGCCTCATTAAAGCTTCATGCAAAGCCTGCTCAAGAAGAAGCATATAAGATCACTAACAAATAGGCAGTAACTGAAAATGCACAAAATGAGAACAAAGATGAACCACGCATATTAAACATGTACTCATTGCTAATATAGGCCGATGCCAAATATTTAAAACATGAGACCAAGTAAAAAATTGGCTAGCAGATCCAACGATGTTGTGTAAATGTCAGCAGATAGCCAGTTCTAAAGCTTTAACTGTTTAACTCAAGTAGCAATCTGCTACATGTAATTACTTGTCAGCATGGACAATTGTTACATGAATAAACACTTCAATCTAAACTAGTCTAATTCAGTTTCATATTCAGATATCTATTGCCCTAGAGATTAGAAATACAGACTCAGAGTAGTGGCTAGTATTTTGAGCTATGGAGCACAGTGCAAGACTTTCAAAGTAAAGAACGTGAACAAACAAATCATACTATTTATTCACATACAAGCCAGTATTTAGACTCACAAGTAACGGAAGTTATAGCTCCACATCAAGTCACCATATTATGATTTTAATATGCCGCTAGTGTTTTTTTTTTTTTTTTAAATACATGTATACCACAAATCACCATATCACAATACTACCGTCACTAGGTTGACTCGAAATTATCAAACAAGGTAGTCACCTTTTTTGTTGCAATTAACTCTGCTTCCAATGCATCCACACGACAAACAGCAGCATTCAACAACTCCGCTTTTTCATAAGGCATCTCAAATGGCTTTGCCTGTAGCATGTCTACTTTCTCCTCAAGCTCACCCAGCTTTTTCAAAGCAGATGAGAGGAGTTCTGCCTCTGTAAACCCTGGAGCAGGCGAAGGGGGGCGGTAATCCTCCTTGGGATTTGATTGAACAGTCAGATCAGGAATGTTGCAGGAATTATCAGGCACAGTGTCAGGAAGTCTCTTAGTCACCTGAAATGCCTTGGAATGTACTAGAGTAAAGAGGGTAACCAATAAGGTCACCAGTGCAGCCCAGAAGCGAGTGAAAATTCCTTCTGGGCTCTTTTCCATACTTGGCAGAGAGGGTGTCCCTGCAATTGTATTCAATAGGTGATGACAGGAATTCCTTGTTTCTCTCCAAGATTATTCAGTAGCATGAAATATATAACGTAGATTAGAAAATATAATGATAGCATACGAACAGTGCCAAAAGCCAATAATTTTCTTCTTCTTTTATTGGGAGGAAGGGGCGGGGAGGGGAGAAGAAACTCAAATTATGGTGATCAAATATATTTTTATTTTTTTTGCATTCATGTATAATACTATTTATGATACCACAAAAATTATGATAAACATAATCAAACATACAAATTCAAAGCAAAGTTTGATACAATATAAAATAAATAAAAAATGGAAAAAGTACTTTTGATAATTTAGCAAAGAGCTTGAATTGAAGCACTTGTATGATGTATCTCATCACAAGTCTTAAAGTAGAGACGAGCAATACAGCCAATGCTTAAATAGTTTGTTCTTTTCCACCTAAATGATAAGTTGGACATAGTAATTATATCAATGATGAATCAATATAGTACTTGGTATAATAGCTTCACGATGATAGGATGGTGTCTTTAGCAGAATGAAAGTGATTGATTTTGGACCCCATAAAAATAGTTGTACTCTTAAAAAAGAAATAGGGTAAATTAAACCAATTTCCCTTGAGGTTTCACGAAATGACACTCCACAAAAGTTTCAAGAAATGACACTCTCACCCTAAAGGTTTTATAAATTCAACGGATAAGTCTATCCCCTCTCACATTGACACTCCCATCAAATAGAATATTCAGTAAGGAAAGTAACAATGTGAGAAGGGATAGACTTGTCTATTGTATTTTATTAAATCTCAAGGGGGGAGTGTCATTTCTTGAAATGTTTGGGCCGGGGGGGCCGGGGGGGGGGGGGGGGGGGAAGGATTGTCATTTTGTGAAACCTCAAGGGAGGTTGGTGTAATTTTTTATAGGTAATTTGTAAAATATTTTTAATTCAGATTGGATCCTACACAAGTACACTCTTTGAAAGCCTCTTACCACACTAAACTGTATATACTTATTTTCCAAACCTTTCGGCAACCATTCCACACCCCCCCCCCCCCCCCCCCCCTTTCCTTCTCCCCCCCATGCTGCATATGAAGACCAGGCTATACAAAAAAAGGTTCAAGAAGGAGCAATTAGATTCTGACCTCTGGAAGCATATGGCTCTCCACGCGAGACTTGTTTCTCACATCCCACATCCACAGCCTTGTCAATCATGGGAACGTATTCATCATACTCCAAGAAGCCACCAGCAATACGCCCCTTACCAACGACCCTAGCCTAAATAAACATCAAAGCATATCAACTCTGAAGTTTGATGACCTCATAATAACGTTTAAAGGAATTTCCTGCATAAAGATGTCAATGAAATACTGAAGTGTTGATTTTGTAATTTTACTTTAGCAATTCATTTATTTTCACCTTTTGTTTGAGTGTTAGGACTGAAGCACCCAAAGCTATACTCATGTATCATCCTATCATAGATCTCTGGTTTTTATTTTTATTTTTTTTAAATCAGAAATTTTGAGTTAGCCAGTATCTACTATTAATTCAATGCTATTAACGAAGCATACATGAGACTCAGAAATTTTCAGTTGGCCAGTATCAACTATTAATTCAATGCAATTAACAAAGCATACATGAGTACTAATAGTTTTTAGAATGTCAATGCTTATAAAAGTGTGTGTCAAGTATTAGTCTTAGTCATCACAACACATCATAACCCGGGTAGATTAGGAAATTAGGAAAGAAATAATAATCAGTCATACAATGAGTAACTTTGCCAATACAGATTTCTCCAATTTATTTGAAAGTATTCCTTACTGTTACCCACAGATATATTAGTGTGTGTAAATAAATAAGTTCTTTATTTTTTTGAGAGAGTTTCAAGTTTTAACTTATGGCGTCTGCTCTTGATGATAGCTCTTATCATCAGATCAAGACACCAATCAGTTTTTGGTGTAAGCGGGGAATGAACCCTAGATTTCTTATTCAACCATTAGAAACTTTACCAGTTGAGCTAACTGAAACCCACAATAAATAAGTTCTTTTAATTTAAAATATATACACAAGTCCCTCTAATTTATAATTATATATATATATATATATATATGAATGAAAGCACCATTTGTTATCCAATGTACAATCAAATAAAAAAACACAACAATAAATGATTAACATGCTACCTAAGAATCTAACTGGCAAAACAATAGGATGATACGTATTCTTTTTAAAACGGTATTATTTACAGAGGCAAAGACATCTAAAAAAGTCTTTTTTGTGATCTATCTATGACCATGTTAATATCTGCAAAGAAGCATATTAATCCGTGTGTCCAAAAGGATGCAAGAACGGCCTACATAGGAAATTCCTTATTATATTGATGGTAAGGCTCTTCTCACCTAAAGTGAATGATAACCAAGTTTACAATCTGAGGCAAACTTGCTAGAAGCCTTTTTTATTGGGAACATCTAACATATTTAAGAAACTTGCAAGTAAAGCTGGATTTGCTAATCAGGATGTGTTTCAGACCAATCATTCTAAAATAAAACATGATTATCAATTACAAGAACTTACTTCTTCACGGACAGGAGTCAACCTTGGTTGTAAATAACTCCTATTTGCTTTGGGAGAAGTAATTTCTTCTACTTCAGATCCTGAATCTGCAGTAGACGTGTCACTATATCTTACCTGAATCAACAACATGATAAAAACAACATTAGAGACTTGATTTCTGATTGTAATCATAAAGCTCAGCTTCCACAGTGCAGACCAACCATTGGATAATGTGGCTTGTCACTAGCAATTACCCCTCCCTCATTGGTTGAAACTGTTACTATTTGTCTAGAACAGTGGGCTTCACCATTAAGAACCATCTACACACATGCAATCATTTTGTTTGAGCCATATGTGAAGTACAGTTGCCAAGGAGATAAATAAGAAAAGTAGTGAAAAAAGAGCTAAATAACTGAACATATCAACAATATCAAGATAAGCACCAGACCTTTAATATGTCTGGATCTTGCCATGGCCCTTTATCTGACCTCATGCAACCTCCCTGATCAGCACAGGTACAGCTACCACCCAGAAAATCTGGCAACTCACTGTACAAGACCCATTATATATAAACTTTTAGTCATGGTGGAAAAAAATGTGTAATATAAATTATAAAATAAAAATGAACCAGCATATCCACAACCTCAAAGCCAAATCCAATTACCTTGAATCAATTATTTCAAGTAATTTGCTCTGGTACTTGTTCCCAAGAACCTAAGAGAAAATTCCAATTTCGGTTAATCCTGTAGGTAATTTCTGAACACTTTAAAAAGTAAATGCTTCATTGGATATAAAAAGGCAAAAATTTAACATATCCTTGAACATACATGGATCTTTGTAGTTGTTCTGGGATCAAGAAAAGTTTTCACCGTATTCCATAGAAGCTTAAAACCAGGGCCAGCATTAATTATAAACATCCGGTAAAGTGTCTGCAGAGATGTGGTTTACATGTTGGAACAAAAGGCACGAATGTATATTACTACAGATCTCCTTAATATCAGAATCTAATTTAAGGGTAGTAAAAACTAATACGACGTACTTCAGGATAGTTGTCATTATCAATCTTCTGCAGCCGCATGATGAGTTCTCGTGCAGTCTTGGTTAGGTTTTTAAAACCCTGAAATGTAATAAGTCATACAAATAAGACAGGAATGTCACCATGCAAAACCAAATACGGTGCCAAGAAAACTTTAGATACTAAAATAAAATAACAAACATACAATGCCTTGAGCATCTAATATTGTTGTACTTGAATCAATGTGTCTCTTTGCAGCTATCGAGCAAGCTGGAAACTTAATTATAAAACATCGTTCAAAACCCTGCACATGGTATCTCAAATACCGTTCCAAAGTAGTCACATGCATAAGCTTGTTAGGATCAATTTTTCCCAATCTCTCAATGTATATGGGTCTTCCCTCCTTATCTACACCGTGATAACCCTGAGGGTAGTGTTGTAGAACTTCATTTAACTCAGTAAACTCAAAATCCTGAAGGAAAAAAAGCAAAAACCAAAAAACATCATTTCAAAGCAGAAATATTTCAGTATTTACTGCAAAACCCAAAGAGAGGGTCACAACTCAAAAACATTGCCTCAAAATGCAGGAAAAGCATTTACCTCCAAAATTGTGTCCGTACCAAAGTCTTTCCTCCATTGAATCATGTTAGCCCACATTTGCTTTGCTTTCTCAATGTCAAACCTCCTTGCTTTCAAGAATCTGCAACCATAAAGCCCAACAATGAAAACTGTACAGATGTATGGTATAAGCTGAACCTGCTATATCTCGTCTTTCAAGAGGCCAAATATATATAAATTGGTTAAAAGTACAAACACCAATATGCACAAGACTATCATCAATTAAAAAAAGGAACTTGATATGATATACAGAGTATATAGAAATTCAAAAAAAAAAAAAAGACAGGCCATGATCAAACAACAATGCCTGGTAGTTCAGGTTACATATTGAGTTACATGTGACTGCATAGAGAGAAAATTATTAAAAGAGTCTTTAAATAGATAATATAGCAATTTGAAGATAAAAGGACAAGGCATGATTAAACACCAATTTATAGTAGTTAAAGCTGGCTCTAAGGAGCTTTGACTAGAAGGCAGAGAACTGATGAAGGCCACAGCTAGATAATGTCATTCCCAGCAAATACAGCCTAATTGAGAAAGCTAGAGGAAAACACTAAGCACAACCGCACAATTCTTCAAAAGAACTAGTCAAGTTGCAATTAGAGCTCCTCGTAATCATTTATATAGCCTAGTTTGACCTAGTACACGCTTGATGTGGAACTTAGTACACGCCCACACAACCCACATTCTATTCAATCTAGACAATCTGGGGCATCACAAAAGGCCACCATTATGTTGTGGCAACAAATCAAGTGGCAGGATTTTACAAATGGCTTCTCAATAAGCTTAAACAAGGGCATATTCTAAATGGCAAACCCAACAAGTCCCATAATGCAGTCCTTACTAAAACTTTAAGGCAGAAACAAGTACAGAAACAGAATTTATATAAGAATAGAAAGAGAGATCACCTCAACAACATGTGGTAATCATCATGCCTCGGAGGAAGCAAGTCCTCCGAGATAAGTGCCTGTCGAAATGCATCTACAGCCTGCAGCTCCCCAGGGTCCCGAACATCCTCAATCGACACAGAATTAATCTGGCCGCCACTCTTCTTCCGGCTCCTCTTCTTCTTAAGAGAGTGTCTGAATTTGCTGGATGCATTGATTGCTTTCTTCTTTAGACTCGCAATTCTAGTCCTCTTGTCATCCTCCGAGTTTTCAAAATCGGATTTTCGTTCTTTTCTTTCGTCATGGCCCCCAGAAAACCCCTCAAAGCCTAAACAAACATTTAAAAAAAAAAAAAAAAATTCTTTAACCAATCCCTATAATAGGCTGACTAATATGAAATTCATTGCAAAATCCTAATTGTTAAAGGTTTTGAATTCATTTTTTGATAAGTAAACTAAAGATTCTTGGTTATCAATAAGACAATTGAAAATTGATATGTCATCAAGATATGGTCAAGAATAAAGACTAGACAAAGTTCTAATTGGAATCAAATTTATAAAGATTCGAGCATCTGTATTCACGTTATCAAACAGACAAAATATATTGACCATTCTGAGCCACACAAAAAAATTAGTTAATTAAAGAATATTCAACAGCAAAAAAAAAATTGAATTGAAAACCCTAGAATCCACAAAAACTAGTTAATTACAAATAATCAAAAAGAATTGAAGAATTACATGAACAAATCAAAAAACAAAAAAACAAAAACAAAAATCAAAACAAGTATTTTTGAGGAAAAGAGATATCAAATGAAAGAACATGAACATGAATATGAATACTCACAAGGCCTTGCGAAGCGATCTAGTGGACCCGACATGTTGAATTTACAACGTTTATCGGATCAAAAAAAAAAAAATATATATATATATATATATAATAAAGAAATCAAAGTCAATAACCAGAGAGCATGTTTGTTTTGATCAAAACTGAATCGGTTGTTGGTCGGAGCAAAAGAATACGAGACGACGTGTTTAGTAAGGTTTTGGTGTTCGTTGGGGGAAAATTCTTATGCGTGTAGTTGAATTCGAAGTTCGAACTAATGAAAAGGAAACAGAAACTCAGAGAGAGAGAGAGAGGGAGAGATACTAATATTAATGAAATGGAATTTGTAAGTTAATACTCGGACGAAGAAAACGAGACGTTGACACACGGTGAAAGTTTGAACTACTACAAAGAGTAGATGTAATACGCTATATACGCGCCGGTTTTTACTGGGCGGGTTTTGGAGAGGTGCCACGTGGCAACAAATCGCGTGGCGTGATTGCTTAAGTAACCTTGGCGGGAATTTGTCGTCGGTGGTTAGTAAAAAAGAAAAGATCGTTGCTCTCTTTTTTTACTTTTTCTTTTTCTTTTTCTTTTTTTTTTAAAATAAATTAAAAAAAAATATGCTCTTTTGACTTGTGTATTAATTATTGTGTTATTGCACGGTGGCATCATTAGGATTATCATTTTTGGCAATGTTGCAAGAAAGAATGATACCATTTTTTAAAATATGTTTTTATTTTTTACAAATAATTCATGGGATTTTTTTATTTTTTTTTATTTTTTATGAATCAAGACTTTATTAAACAAAAATTACACAATACAACATGCTTTCTTCGTGATAACATCGTCGAAACAAGAAAGATAACTACTTAACACAAAAGAACCAAAGACTTTACGATTAAGAGACCATTTAGCTAAGGTGTGCACAACAAAATTTGCATGCCTAAGAATTCATCAAGAAACTTAGAAGTTAGAATAGGAAGCCAACAAATTTTGAATATCAAAACAAAGGGATCTCTAATGGGATTGTTTATTCTAGCTCCTCAAATTTGAATAATTTTCTTCTAGTCCTAACTCTTAAAAAAATGATAAGCATATTCAATTAGTCTTTTCTTGACCTTGTTGTTATGATTGTTGTTTTATATATATATATATATATATATATATATTAATAGGTAAAATTTAGAAAAATTTTAATTAGAATTTGAAATTAAAATCTAATTTTGGATCATGTGTCTAAATTTATGTGGGGATCACACCATAATTATCTACTTAAGTTTGTGCCATGAATCCACTTAAATTTTTTAATCTTTGTGTCAAATGAGTTAATGAGTGCAAATTATTAAGAATCTAAAATAATGAACTATAAAATTTAAATAAAAAAAACCAATCACATATACTCAATAAAAATTACTACACAACAAAAATCAACACACGTTCTATCTTATTAAAAATTAGAAAAAAAAATTTATCATAATTAGTATTAAATTTAGGTAAGAATTTTAATATGTGACTAATTACGCTTACTTTAAAAAAAAAATTATTTGACTAATTATTTATATATTTATGATGAAAATTTTGTTTAATTTTAAATGTATCTATACGTATGCATGTGTTACATGCTATTTTTTTTTAATAATTTGACTAATTATTTATATTTTTATAATAAAATTTGTGTTTTTTATTTTAAATACATATATGCGTTTTTGCATGGATTACATGCTAGTTTGATGTAAAACTCAGCAAAAACATTTGACGTTTTGATAATGATGACATTGTAGAATGAGTAATTTTTTGAGTAACTAAAAAAATAAAATTTCAAGGATTAATTAAAATAATTAAAGTAGAGCCACTTCCATTCTCAAATTAAATGCATTTTGCTCGTCAGCTAAAATGTACTCATTTTAGTTTTCTTAAATGAAGTAAAACCGCCAATTGAATATTTAGATCGTGGCATGCCCAATTTATGGATTATAATTATATCCCTAGTTGACCATTTACTGACAGGTAAAGTGTCAGATATCTATTGCACACCATTGCTTTATCTCTTCCCCTTTTTTTGGGTTAATTCAATGAAAGCTTTATTACTACAGTTGTTTGTGGACTACATAATAAGTGGGTAATCCTTTCCTTTCTCTTGCACCAACCTCCAAATCCAGTCATGATTTCATCATCAATAATTAAAAAAAAAAAAAAAAAACCAGTAGTTTCCTAAGATTAGTGCTAGTCTAATTAGATTTTTTAGATACGATTAATTCTACTCTAAAATACTTTGTTGATTGGAATGTACAATATTATTTGTTTCGATAGAAAATCTTGTATAAAAATAGTTTTCAATGTTTTCTAATGTTTGGTAGCATAAAAAAAAGAGTAAAATGAAAACTATTTTTAGTCAACATAAAAAATATGACTTATTTTTAGAAATTATTTTCTACTATTTTTTTTTTTGGAAAATAACTTTGTCTCACAGTAAGCTTAATAAGGGTAGTTAGAAGTTTTTTTTTTTTTTTTTTTTTGAAAGGGTTAGAAGATTTTTTTTTTTTAACTCATTTAAGATTACTACTAAAAATAAGAAAATGAGATAGTTTTATAAAAAATACTCTTTGAAAAATGACTTATTTTCTAAAAAATATTATTGTCAAAACAAACAAACAGATTGTGGGGCCAAAGAATCCTACGGCCCAGCCCACTTCGTTCCTGGGCCGAAGGCCCGGGCCGAGGAGGCACCCTAAGTCCGAGGATGACCCCATCATCGGACGTCCGAGAACTTGAGGGACAAGCTCATGACAAGCAGTCACCTCCGCATTAAATGTACCTGACTACCGCCCTGACCGCACTAATGAGGAAAGGACCCCGCACCAGCGTCACCTTGGTTGCAGCGACTCTCAAAGAGACTGAAAAGGCGGCTGATGGGACAAGCACCTGAGTATTGTCCAGATCGCTCAACAAGTGTAGGGCTAGGATTGGTTGGGTAGAGGGTATATAATGTAAGGGAATCCCTCCTAAAGGGGGGGAGGCGAGAAAAAAGAGGGAAGAAAGCCTCCTCGGTCATGGGCCGAGGAGCATCCCCCAATTGTAAAGATGTTCTAAGTATTTCTTCAATAAAAGAGAATGGCGTTCACGCCTCGTAAATGCCGGCCAGCGCCTAGACCTTCGATCCACTCTCTACAAATTCATTGTTGTGGGTTCGATGTGCCCTGGACCCATACCCTTTGGGCTCTGGGCCGCAAAAGCAGACCTTACAATTGACGTCGTCTATGGGGAGGATTAGTGCGCCGGCCGGCGAAACAGGCGACTGTTCTAAATAGATATTTTACAGAAGATCGGTGGCGATGCAAAAAAAAAGAAAGAACTACCAAACAAATATTGCAGAAAGACCAAAGTGCGAGATAGAAAATTCAATAGCAAAAAAAAACTTGATATTATTTCATAAAAAAAAAAAGAGGTACAAATTACAATCAGAGGCTCAGGCAGACATGTTTTACAACTGTTCCTACCAGCTAGTCTTACAATTAGAGGCCCAGGCGGACCCATCCTAAAACTAGCTAGAGGGAAGTGTCAACACGTACCCTTACTGGCATCAAGAGAATGGGAGAGCTTGACAGTAATCGGGCAGAAGGGGGCTGGGGCTAGCTCGTTTCAAGGCCACCAACAACTCCTTTCTCGGAGCGGCGGAGCTTGAACAAAGCGAGGAGCAGATACAGGGGCTCCGGGACGCCCTCCCCATGATGTTCCCTTGATTTTCTCCAACCCCCACGAGCATTGGCCGTTGGAGACGGCAACACTCGAGCACCGCCCATGATGTGAGTTCGCATGTCTCCTCCGTCGGGGGTGCGCCCAGAGGAGAGGCGTTAGGTACTTCAACGACATCCCTCCGGGCCACCGTGCATGGCGCCATCGGGGTTACGCCTAGACTCTGCAGCACCGGAAGCCCAGTGGGGGCTGCGGCCACAACGGCTCTTGGCACGGATGTCCTCACATCCGCCCAAAGCCGCCCCATATCTCCTAACTCCGGTCGCAATTCCGGTGGGGTTATTGGAGGCTCTTGGGGAGTTGAAGGGGTGTGTTCTTTCTGTTTGTGTTGGGAGGTTCATGGAGTATGGAGAAACCATCCCCCGGAAAGCCTTATATAGAGGATGAGGGTTGGTGAGAATTAATTCACGCAGAATTCGAAAAGAGCGTTACCGAAGCGTTGGATAATAATGAGGCTGCCAGATTCCAAGGGGGCCGCAGACTGTTGGACTTATGTTGATTTACGAGGCTATTAATGAAGGCGTGTCTCGCGCACCGAAGCAACAGGCACGAAACACGAACGGTCAAGGGACGCTTCGCAAATAAAAAAGATAGGGGCTCGAGATGGAGGCGAGATCAATGCCACGTGTAAGACCATGATCCGTCCGAAGGAAGAATCGTCTCCAGTAAAGCAGTCCAAGGACAAACCCCTACTTACAGAGAAATGAAAGTGTTAGGCAGAACCAAGGCTCTGCATGGTCCTCGGACTCAGGCCTATGGGGAAACTAACCACTTCAGACGAACAAGTGTTAGACAGAACCAAGGCTCTGCATGGTCCTCGGACTCAGGCCTATGGGGACACTAACTACTTCAAAGACCAGGTGTTAGACAGAATCAAGGCTCTGCATGGTCCTCGGACTCAGGCCTATGGGGAAACTAACTACTTCAAAGACCAGGTGTTAGACAGAACCAAGGCTCTGCATGGTCCTCGGACTCAGGCCTATGGGGAAACTAATCACTTCAGAAGCCAAGTGTTAGACAGAACCAAGGCTCTGCATGGTCCTCGGACTCAGGCTTATGGGGAAACTAACCACTTCAGAAGCCCAAGTGTTAGACAGAACCAAGGCTCTGCATGGTCCTCGGACTCAGGCCTATGGGGAAACTAACCACTTCAGAAGCCAAGTGTTAGATAGAACTAAGGCTCTGCATGGTCCTCGGACTCAGGCCTATGGGGAAACTAACCACTTCAGAAGTCAAGTGTTAGACAGAACCAAGGCTCTGCATGGTCCTCGGACTTAGGCCTATGGGGAAACTAACCACTTCAAAAGCCAAGTGTTAGACAGAACCAAGGCTTTGCATGGTCCTTGGACCCAGGCCTATGGGGAAACTAACCACTTCAGAAGACCAAGTGTTAGACAGAACCAAGGCTCTGCATGGTCCTCGGACTCAGGCCTATGGGGAAACTAACCACTTTAGAAGCCCAAGTGTTAGACAGAACCAAGGCTCTACATGGTCCTCGGACTCAGGCCTATGGGGAAACTAACCACTTCAGACGAACAAGTGTTAGACAGAACCAAGGCTCTGCATGGTCCTCGGACTCAGGCCTATGGGGAAACTAACCACTTCAAAGACCAAGTGTTAGACAGAACCAAGGCTCTGCATGGTCCTCGGACTCAGGCCTATGGGGAAACTAACTACTTCAAAGACCAAAGTGTTAGACAGAACCAAGGCTCTGCATGGTCCTCGGACCCAGGCCTATGGGAAAACTAACCACTTCAGAAGACCAAGTGTTAGACAGAACCAAGGCTCTGCATGGTCCTCGGACTCAGGCCTATGGGGAAACTAACTACTTCAAAGACCAAAGTGTTAGACAGAACCAAGGCTTTACATGGTCCTCGGACCCAGGCCTATGAGGAAACTAACCACTTCAGAAGACCAAGTGTTAGACAGAACCAAGGCTCTGCATGGTCCTCGGACTCAGGCCTATGGGGAAACTAACCACTTCAAAGACCAAGTGTTAGACAGAACCAAGGCTCTGCATGGTCCTCGGACTCAGGCCTATGGGGAAACTAACCACTTCAAAGACCAAGTGTTAGACAGAACCAAGGCTCTGCATGGTCCTCGGAGGACTCAGGCCTATGGGGAAACTAACTACTTCAAAGACCAAAGTGTTAGACAGAACCAAGGCTCTACATGGTCCTCGGACTCAGGCCTATGGGGAAACTAACTACTTCAAAGACCAAAGTGTTAGACAGAACCAAGGCTTTGCATGGTCCTCGGACCCAGGCCTATGGGGAAACTAACCACTTCAGAAGACCAAGTGTTAGACAGAACCAAGGCTCTGCATGGTCCTCGGACTCAGGCCTATGGGGAAACTAACCACTTCAAAGACCAAGTGTTAGACAGAACCAAGGCTCTGCATGGTCCTCGGACTCAGGCCTATGGGGAAACTAACCACTTCAGACGAACAAGTGTTAGACAGAACCAAGGCTCTGCATGGTCCTCGGACTCAGGCCTATGGGGAAACTAACTACTTCAAAGACCAAGTGTTAGACAGAACCAAGACTCTGCATGGTCCTCGGACTCAGGCCTATGGGGAAACTAACCACTTCAAAGACGAACAAGTGTTAGACAGAACCAAGGCTCTGCATGGTCCTCGGACTCAGGCCTATGGAGAAACTAACCACTTCAGACGAACAAGTGTTAGACAGAACCAAGGCTCTGCATGGTCCTCGGACTCAGGCTCACGGGGAAACTAACCACCTCAGATGATCCTAAGTGTTAGACAGAACCGAGGCTCTGCATGGTCCTCGGACTCAGGCCTATGGGGAAACTAACTACTTCAAAGACCAAAGTGTTAGACAGAACCAAGGCTCTGTATGGTCCTCGGACCCAGGCCTATGAGGAAACTAACCACTTCAGAAGACCAAGTGTTAGACAGAACCAAGGCTCTGCATGGTCCTCGGACTCAGGCCTATGGGGAAACTAACTACTTCAAAGACCAAGTGTTAGACAGAACCAAGGCTCTGCGTGGTCCTCGGACCCAGGCCTATGGGGAAACTAACCACCTCAGATGATCCTAAGTGTTAGACAAAACCAAGGCTCTGCATGGTCCTCGGACTCAGGCTCACGGGGAAACTAACCACCTCAGATGATCCTAAGTGTTAGACAGAACCAAGGCTCTGCATGGTCCCCGGACTCAGGCTCACGGGGAAACTAACCACCTCAGATGATCCTAAGTGTTAGACAGAACCAAGGCACTGCATGGTCCCAGGACTCAGGCCTATGGGGAAACTAACTCCTTCAGAGGATTCTAGGTGTTAGACAGAACCAAAAGCACTGCATGGTCCCAGGACTCAGACCTATGGGGAAAACTAACTCCTTCAAAGGATTCTAAGTGTTAGACAGAACCAAAAGCACTGTATGGTCCTCGGACTCGAGCCTATGGGGAAGCCAACTACTTCAAGGGGATCCTAAGTGTCTACTCAAAGAATTTTCTACCTGGCCCTTAGGAAACGGAGGGTCCACCCAAGCATACCTGCCCTCGTTATAACAATTGATGCTGCGATTGGTCGAGATGCAATTGAAATTAAAATCATATAAGTAAAGAAAAAGCGGATAGCGTACAAGTAAGTAAACTACCACAACAAACAGAAAATGAAGCAAAGCTCGCATTTCATTAAGTCCAGAAAAAGTTACACGGTAGGAATTACACTACAATCTAAAAAAAATGCAAAAGAAAAGAGAAATGACGGCGTCAAGGGGCCTGCCCTACCCACTTATTTTCCTCCCTCGGCAGGGGGCTGGACCGTAGCAGCTTCAGAGAACCTTCTGAGCCTTGGCCAGAAAGGGCAGCCTGCGAAGGCGTGGCAGGAATGGCTGCCTCCTCAGCAGCAGGAACTTCAACTTCAGAGCTGGGCTTCGCAACCTCCTGGGGCGCCGCCTCAGCGGGGCCCTCACCTGATTCAGCTACCTGGGGAGGGTCACTTACTTGGACGAGCTCGCCCATGGGTTCAGTAATAGAGGCGTCCTCACCCGTAGCAGCACTGGCTTCCTCTGCAGCCTCTTCGGCCTCAGCGCCACTTGGAGTTGCCTCGCGAATGGCAGGAGGGTAGTACACACTTTCCTCCTTCCACAAGTCAGACGAGGCATCAACCCCAGCCTGCCTGAGAGCCTCCATCCAAACTTCAGCGGAGTAACGCCTGCACAACCCGGGGACCTGAGCCTTAAAGGCTGCCTTGGTCTCGGCCATCCCCGCAGCATAGGCCTCCTCCTCGGCTTCCCGCTTAGTGGCCAGGGCATCTTCTCTACCATGGTCAGCCTCAAACTTGGCCCTAACGGCCTCATCCCTGGCCTCCTCTGCCACCCTCTTGGCTTCCTCTACAGCAGCCACCTTCCTTGGCAGATCAGTAAGCAGCTCCTTTGCCATCTTCAGCTGCTCCTCCGCCTCGCCCAGGCGCTTTGTCTGATCTTCGGCCTGCTTCTGGAAACAGGCGAGTCCTGACAGGGCAGTATCTCAAGCACTGGTCATCGTACTCAGCTCCTCCCGAACCTTGGCAAGATCAGCCTTGGAGTTTCTAAGGATCCGTGAGGCCTCCAGGTGCTTCTCACGCTCCACGTCCGCGGCTTTCCCCTGGTCACGGGCCACGTCCTCCAACCTGTAAGTGGCCTGAATGGCCTGCCCAACAAAACAAGCATACGGTTAGCCGAGACCAGAAAAGGGTTGGAGAAAGCTAAAACTGGAAAAGTTATAAGTGTTGAGGGACTTACCATTCCCAGGTACCGCTTGAGGTAGAGAAAAACCTCCCTGCTCCTCATAGCTCCTAGCTCCGCCATGTCAGCTGGGAGTAACAGGCACCTTTCCAGCGCGTCGGCCACGTACGCGCCTTCGCCTTCCTTGAAGTCCCTAAGGGAGGAGTCTTCCCTCAACGGCCCCCCATGGAGCATTGGGGCAGGAAGCCAGGCCTGAGGCTCGGGCTGGGCGTCAACCCTTTTATCCTGACCTCGGGAGCCTATCTTCAGCTGTTTGGATGGCCGCCGAGTATCATCCTCCTCCCGTGGGGACCCGGACTTCTCCTCAGCCGGCCTTTTGCCCTTGTCCTTTTTCTGCTTGGGGTCAGAGGGCTCGCGCCTAGGAGGCAGACTCGTCTTGGGCGAAGAAGGAGGAAGCCTTGACTAGGAAGTGCTCGACCTACCCTGGGCAGAGCGTGTCTTGGGAGGAGGAGGAGGAAGCTCCGGCTTGGATTTCCCCGATTGGCCTTCGATCAGATCCGCCAGGCTGGGTTGGGGCCTCTTCTTGTAACCCATCTCGCGCCGAGGAGGAGACTTAGGCGTTTGGAAATCTGCTTCTGTCAGACAAGGGTCACCCAGATCCCCTGGAGGGTCCTCGGACTGATGGACCTGTTCAAACACGTCAAACTCGTCCGCGGGGCCAAAGTCAGCAACTTCCTCTTCCCTCTCTAGGCCTTCTTCGGCAGCCTCTGAGGATCTGAGGGAGGAGGAGGGACCCGCAGGTGTTACGCCTTTTGATGTGGAGGGCGCCTCGGGGAACTGGAACCCGTCCTCGGTCACGGTTATTTTTCGAAGCCGAGGATCATTTGCTCTGATTACGTACTTCGGCGCCGCAAATGACTTGTGAGTCGGGTCGTATTTCAAGATCTGGTGAGCGGCCCTAACCTGATTGTCGGCCTCGTTCACGAAAACCTCCGCCCTCAGCGCCTTTTGCAAGTATTCCCGGTTGATCAAGCTGAAGTGGCGCGTGAAGGCGTGCGGATCTGCAAGACGAAACACATTCACATTAGAAACCGGACGGTGCAAAAAGAAATGGACGAAGTAAAGAATGGAACTAGTCAGGGTCCTAGGGCCCCCCCTCCATTTTCCCACTGCCCACCTGGGGTCCCCTCCGTCGTTGGGCAGTGAAGGCCATCGTGCCACTCTCCAGACACGATGAGGAAGTCCTTGTTCAGTCCCTTGCTGGACTCAGGGAGGCACTGAATAAGCCGGACCCTATCATCCCTGGTCTGCAGATAATAAGTTTCGCCCTTCAGGCACTGGAGGTTATAACACCAGTTGACGTCATGGTGGGTTAATCTCAGTCCCATCTTCTCATTTAGGGCATCCACACAGCCCAGAATCCTAAAGACGTTGATGGCACACTAGGTGGGGGCTAGCCGGAAGTGCATCAGGTAGTCCCTCGTCACCGGCCCCATGGGTATCCTCATACCACCTTCAACGAAGGCAACGATGGGAATCACCACCTCACCCTCCTGCCTCCGGAAGCGCCACTCGCCCTCCGCACAATACCTCAAGCCCACATTGGCCGGTATCTTATAATCGGAGATGAATTTCTCCATCGCCTCCTCAGTGAATACATACTTCTTAAATACACCCATCCCAAATGATGCCTAAGCAAGCTAAGTGAGAGCAAACGAAAAAGAGGCAGAGATGGAGAAGGAAAAAGTTCGAAGAGAGATAGAGTGACTTACAGAAATAAGTAGAAGCTCCTCGGACAGGCTTTTTATGCTGGAGATGTAGACTCTTGAGTGCGAGTGAACAGAGGAACCGGCTTTTCGAATGGGTATTTATACCCCAAATCAAGGAACCGGGCGGGTTTTCCCGTCCCTAACTACTAGGCGAATCCCCACCGTTGGATTATCATCCTCCCGTTGAACGTGGGGGGCACAGAGCCGTCATGATTTAATGAAAGGCGCATTGCGCGCTTCGAGGCGCCATAAACGCGTCTGGGGTAGATGAAAAGGCTCCAGTACTGACAGAGGACCAGACTCAATGGGACGCGTGGCAGGTCCGAGGACATCAAAATCCTCCTCTCCGCCCGGGGATGCGGACAGCAAAGATTTTGAGGGGCTATTGTAGGGCCAAAGAATCCTACGGCCCAGCCCACTTCGTTCCTGGGCCGAAGGCCCGGGCCGAGGAGGCACCCTAAGTCCGAGGATGACCCCATCATCGGACGTCCGAGAACTTGAGGGACAAGCTCATGACAAGCAGTCACCTCCACATTAAATGTACCTGACTACCGCCCTGGCCACACTAATGAGGAAAGGACCCCGCACCAGCATCACCTTGGTTGTCGCGACTCTCAAAGAGACTGAAAAGGTGGCTGATGGGACAAGCACCTGAGTATTGTCCAGATCGCTCAACAAGTGTAGGGCTAGGATTGGTTGGGTAGAGGGTATATAATGTAAGGGAATCCCTCCTAAAGGGGGGGAGGCGAGAAAAAAGAGGGAAGAAAGCCTCCTCGGTCATGGGCCGAGGAGCATCCCCCAATTGTAAAGATGTTCTAAGTATTTCTTCAATAAAAGAGAATGGCGTTCACGCTTCGTGAATGCCGGCCAGCGCCTAGACCTTCGATCCACTCTCTACAAATTCATTGTTGTGGGTTCGATGGGCCCTTGACCCATACTCTTTGGGCTCTGGGCTGCAAAAGCAGACCCTACACAGATAATTCAAACTTTTATCCTTTAAAGATGCAAATTTTGTTGTCCACAATTTAGCTAAGTGGGCCATTTTGGGTAATTGCACAAGAAAGATTCTCATCTTTTCTATCCCTGATTTTTGCCGGGATCATAGATTCATATAAGAGAGATGAATCCAATTCGCCCGACATCTTCTTTCGATTTATTTTCCTTTTTAATAATAAGTTTTACTCATATTATTAAAAAAAAAAAGGAAAAAAGAATATAGATACTTCTAGATAAGAGAGCATTCTAAATGTGATTCACAAGTGGAAAGAAAACAGAGACAGCTCTGGAATAAAAGAGGAGTTCTAATGAGGACCATTACAGCCAACCACTAGTGACTCCTTTTATACCTTGGTGTGGTTTGGATTGCACGTTTGCGTCTGGTGTTGGTGTTGTTTTGTTTTTTTTTTTTTTTTTTTTTTTTTTTTTTTGTTTTTTTTTTTTTTCAGCCGCTTAGGTTGACTTTAAGAGACAAAAGGTGCAGTTCATGAACAGTATATACACTGTTCACGCACTGTGCATGTATTGTTCATGTACTAAAAAATATTAAAAATGGGTCCCACCGGTACTATTCAAAATTTAAAAATTATTTTGTTACAGTGTTTTCAGTTTTCAGTTTCAGTAATAATAAGTTCAATCCAAACGGACCCCTTATACAGGTCGTTATTAGAGATCAGACCACCGGGATGCAATGGGGCCCAGTCCTGGCATGCCTTCTGTGACGCCGCCAAAATCAATAAAATCACCAGCCCCACCTAACCTTGACATTATTTCTACCTTCAACCAGAATGCTACATAAGTTTGAGAACATGTTCAAGATAAAAGTTTCCAAAGAGAAAGATAGAATTTCATGGTTCTTCAGGAAGATAGCAATTCTCTTGGTTTTTACTTCTTTTTAGGAGGAAAATAGACATCATTGCTGACCCAGATATGTTTTAACTTTTAATTGTCGTATAGAATAGCAATAATTTGATTTTTTTTTTTAAATACTAAGTATTTTTAACACAGAGAGAGAGAGAAATGAGAAAGTTTTTTTTTAAAGAAACTTACATTAGTGTATATTCAAAAAGACCTAACTCCTGGATACACAACACAAACTTTAAACCTCTTTAATTCATACTCATTTTCTAATGTGAGATTAACAAATAATTTGATTGTTCTTCTCTTTGTTAAAGTTATATCCAAGTAATAATAATAATAATTATTATAGTAGTAGTAGTAATGGTTTTCATGCCAAAAACAAATAAAAACATAAAAGTAATTGTTAGTAAATATCTTTTATAATATCATAAACACTTAACACTATCTTATATCAAGTTGAAATTAATAGAGAGAGTCGAGTTAAGCTTCCATCTAATGCTCTTATATATTAAACAAAACACTAGATTAACATATGACTTTTTTAAGACACGAGATATGTTTTGTGTCTCCTCCAGCACTCCTGTGCATTAGGCTAGAAGTAAAAAACACTTGAGAGAATTCATTTCAAAGTTAAGATTTTAATTCTTAGATCTTAAAATGTACAAAGTTTCATGTGACATGAAACTAGATACACTTTTATAATGTAATATTAATTAATCCAAATTATTTCGAATGGAAATAACCATTTGCTAATAGGTAATGTGACCTAGATAAAATGTTCAATTCAATTTTTTTTATGATACAAAAGGTACTTAAAAAAAATCCTTACAAGATCTAGTAAATTCCAAACCTATTGTATGTGTGTGTATATATAAATCCTAAATAAAAAATAAAATAAAAAATCCCACAACCAAATGAGTACTAATAGTAAAATAAACACTCCAACACATGTAAAAACCCCATATCACTTGGATGCAAAAGTTGTAGTAGATGCTTTTGCTAATCCCTCCTATTTTAATTCCATTGTCTCCTTGTGGATGATTGTAGGCAATTGGCTTCCCATATTTCCTAAACTTATATTAACCACTACTTTTGAGAAGCTAACCAAAATAAGATCTCTTTAGGATTTGAATTTTGACAAGAGTACTGATATCCTAACCAAAATAAGATCTCTTTAGGATTTGAATTTTGTTTTTGTATAATAGTCTGCATGTGGACCTAGTTATTGTGACACAGTTATTGTTTTTGAGGTTGATGACCGTGGATTATATTCTAACATGCTTTGCCTTTAACCTTTTATTGTTGTTTAGTTTAATGCAATTTCCCATTTCGGCCGCCCCCCCCAACCAAAAAAAAATAAATAAATAAAAAACCATATCATAGGTGGGAGAAAATGCGCAAAATAATGCCTCTTCAAAATAAAGTCTTCCGCGTGGTGACAGCCCCTCCTCACCAAAGCGTCAGATGTTCAATCCAATTTGATAGAAATGCTGTAGTTTTAAGTAGTAATAATTAAACAAGAAATCACGCGGTTTTCAATCACTATTTTTGTTTGCTCCAAAATTCCAAAAACTTTCTCATTAGAATTAATTTAAAAAGAACCCACTTAGTTTACACTTAACAGTCACTAATTTTTTTATTACCAAAAATTCAATAACACTCGTTAATATTTTGTTATTTATTTAAATCATTTATAATGTGTAACCAATAAAAAAAAAACACCTACTTCGTCAAAACTACATCTTACCCGTGAAACAGTTTCTTATCCATTTCAAACCAAATAAAAAGAAAAAAAACCAAATAAAAAGAAAATGAGAAATGATATGTTCACTCTCCACTTTCCCAAAGAAAATCCTAATCTAGTTTCTTTCCACTTTCCCACTTCTTTTCTCTCCTCTTCATGTTCACTCTTCTTCATCTTCGTCTCCATTTCCCCTCTCTGTGGAAGGGTGACACCAAGTCGCCCACGAAGACATCTTAAAGGAGTAAAAACTTCAATTAACCACAATAAACTGCTATTAGGCACTTTAATCCTAGTTGATAATACAAATGGACAATTAAGAGTGCTTACTACCCCCACCCTCTCTTCTTTTCCCTCTTTCTTCTAGAAGGTTTAAGTTGTATCAAATCACATAATTCAATGAGTTCACACCTCCCCCTTCATAAGTTTTAGGAGGAGGAAAGGCTGTGGATTCAAGAAATCAAGACTCATTTGACGCATGTATAACTTATCAATTAAAAAAAAAAAAAAAAAAAACTCAAATATAAATCCACTGTTAACCAAGGACAATCATAGCAAAGCCAGAGGTGACCCAAGAAAAAGGAGTCAAGGCACTGAAACCCCAAAATTCTGAGGCTGGTGCACTAGTCACTAAAATCTATATACAAGAGCTCAGCAAATATAATAGACGATAAAAGGTACTAGTGGAACATCATCATCAAATAAATAGACAACGCACTGCAACCAAACATCCCATAGAGCTGCTTGCCTAACAGTGAAGCACAGCCCGACAATACGCTGGTGACACAGAATAACCCATAAGCTTGGGAACCAGCAACAGAATATTATGAAGAAACCAAGAGCACATGCTCAAAAAGTACATTTGCATTAGAGTTCGTATTTACATGTATTCACAAGCTTGCTACACATATATATAGGTAGAAGGGAGGAGAGTTATCAATGATATGTCGCCGATCTCATCCACTTTGAACAATGTTTTTATGTACAGTTTAAATTGTCCAAGAGCTGAAAAAGAAAATGAAAAACTTGTCACTTAACTATGTTAGTTGCATTAATATATTTTTTTTTTTGGGGGTGGGGGGGGAGGGAATTGCAAGTGATTAAACAAGGTTTTCCCTCTTTTTTTGGTTGTGGGGAGGTAGGATGTGTCACGGAGAGAGAGATGATCCTGCAATCATAGCAAAAAATTCTTCAATTGAATTGGGAGTAACAATGAGCTCCATACCTGTTATTTAAGTTCCTTTTAGCCCGGAGTTGACTGAGTTTGTCCCTCCACTGAGCTGTAAGTAGAGCATCAAAAAACATGAGAATTCCTACGCTCTAACATGGAGGAAAAATCTACCATTTTGTTCTCTTTTACTATTATTATTATTTTTGTGGAAGGGAGGGGATGCAAAGGTGCTAGCATTCCATTTTATTATAGATCATTAGGAGTACTCAATGGGATCCATAGTAGCATCAATGCATCATTTTTATAAAGCATTAACATCTTGTTATTATTTGATTTTCCATAATGCCCCAGTTAGAAAATGGATGGTGCCTTGAAATTATTAAGAGAAAATCACTATCTTCATTTAAAAAAAAAATCAGAGGATAAAATAACTGAATATTTTGATTAATTGAAGAATATCATACACAATATGACTAGTTCCCTTCCAAGTGATGACACCTAATGGTCAGAAAATCAAGTTCTTACAAACAAGACTCATAGCCTGATGGCCCTGAACCCGCTTACTAGCAGAGAGCACAATGTCATATCAATATCTAAGGCTATTGTTCAAAATTGCAGTAAATTGCCATTTGTGAATTCAATATCATCTACTTTGCATTTTTTATCAACCATTAAAAATAATGTTGAAATTCTAAGAAGAGGACAAAAGTATACCAGCATCCCTATAGCGTTCTTCAACAGCAGCAATCAGCATGTTGCACACAAGATTAAACTCCTTTGTTTCAATGCACGGTTGACCAGTTGGCCTGAAACCAAAACATCTTCATAAGCACCTCTTTCACCAAATACAGGGTCATAATATAAACAGATAGCCACTACTTCCAAATTTCTCATTTATCAACTTCCAGAATCTACAGCCAACAGAGTGGGTCAATGTGAACCTCTTAAGCCACAGCAAACAATCGTAATAGATAACAGATAACAGTCAAATTATCAGATTGTAGACAAGTCAGGTTCACTGGATGGAAAGATACACATAATTTTTATAATAGAAAAACTTATCTATTCAAACAAAACACCCAGAATACAACTTGTGGGGACATACAACACATTAATTTGCTCCTAGTGAAGGAAAATCAGTGGGAAAAAAAAAAAAAAAAAAGCCTCCTGAGATCACAAGAGTTACCGATCCATTTCAGTAAATAGTAAGCCATCCGAAGCAGGGGTCTGTGTAAACAGCTTCCCAGATTCAATAACTCTCATTCCGTCACTATATGCCAAGTACTTGTTCACTTGAATTGGCACCTGCCCATGAAACACAAATGGTCAGTTGATCAGTAATTTAATAATAAGCATTTAAAGCCTTCATATTTCAAAGCATGCAATATAGCAAATTTCTAAAGCTTACAAAAGTCAATCTTAGAGAATACCATAGCAACAATAACTTGTGTCAGCAGTAGGCCTAACACGACCATTCATACTTTACATTAAAAGGATGAACTACATAATTAGCATTTATCTATTGCAAATCATGGCAGCAAAAGGAGTTCCCATACTAAGGAAATCAATTAGGCGTACTGTGAAGACTATAATTTTATTACTTCTGAAAGAAAGAAACAAACTGCAATAATTTTTTTATATTTATTTATAATAAAATAAATTATAATTAAAAAAAATCAAAATCGAATAATCAGAACACCAAAGATATTAAATAGCATATTCAAATACATGTCTAACACAGCATTATGCATTATTGAATCTGATATAGCTAGAGTGAATAGACAATCAGGCATTACATATAACATATTAAGCACAAGGCACCAGATATATAGGTAAATATATAAATATCAAATATAAAGAACTACCTAAATCTTGGCTAGACAAGTATAAGGACTTCACCCTTCATGCATATTAATAAGATTCCAGATACAATGACCACCACAACCTTGTTCAGAAATGCAAAGCACACAATTGTAAGCTCCACATTCAGCCCTATTTGAAGTAGCCAAAATAATATCCATTCACTATCCTTTCCTCCTATCCTCAATCTCAAGCAGGTTCCAAGACAAGCAATGCAATTCATCATACCAACTAAATGAGTATCAATATCTCCAGCTTCATACATTTAATTCCATGTATCAAAAAATGGCTATCATAATAGCCAGGGCACAAGCAAAGATAATCATGGGCATGCTTGGTTGAAATGTGACATTCTTATCCTCTAGCACTAATTAAATTGATCAGGCTTATCATCCATCTTCCCTGTCATAGCAAACCTTAATCTATCCACATTCAAGTTTTTGTTGATATTACCTTTATAATGTTTCAAGAACCACTTTATGCCATTGTAAATCCCTTTTTAAGATAATGGTGAGTTCCATGACTGAAAAAACCATATCAAAAAGGTTCATGAACAACAACACACATAGAGTACCTTGCATCTTACTGCAATGTTGATGGCATCTGAGGGTCGAAGGTCAAAACTGACACACTCTGTCTCATTACCCACCTGTCACGACATTGAACAGTCCAACCCGTCACAACAATGTATGGTTGTACATTTTCACACATTCCACCCCCCCAAAACACCCAAAAAAAAAGGAAGATAAAGATAAAGGAGAACTAAAGTAGAAGGGTATAGTTTATATGCCTTGGTGAGGTATAACTGAGCAAAATATGCTTCATGCACTCTCTTAGTAACTCTAACAATTCTGACCTGCAGAAACAGAAAACAAAGTACCATATTCAAAATCGTGAAGAAGTGGCACAATCTGATTGTAAAAGAGGAATAAACAGACACAAACATACTTCATAGCCCATCTTATCAATCATCTCCTTAACCACTTGATAGAGAGTGGGTCTAGCCTGACAAAAATAACCACATGGTAATCTTCAGCAAAGCTATTGGACATAAAACCCAAGTTTTCTTAAGTCAGATTTTGATAGTGAAATATCCCAGGAATAAAAATTCTAATTCAATAAGGAAGGGAGAAGGAGCAGGGAGAATTGACGCGTACAATTGGAACATTGCGCACTGCTGCCATGAGCAAAACACTCGGCATTTCCACTGAAAATAAAGGCAAACACAAATTTCAAAATGACAGAAATTAATGCAGTATCTGATATATACTTTAGAAATGAAGATCTTCTAGAAAGAATCAGAAGCAAGAATTTTTTTTTTTTTTGGGACAAGTAATGGAGGAGAGAATTGGAAGCAAGATATACATACAAACAATTATGGGAAGAAGAAGCCCAGTCCCATCTTCCATTTTCAATACAATTGCAGGATGTGGAGCATAATCTGGCAGATGCCCACCCTGAGGGTTGTTGTGGACACATCTTAGATTCCTACCATCCCTCATTTTGATCACGAAACCATCTAATCCACTCTTCACCTCAACTATATCAAAAAACAAATGGAAATATCAATTAATGAAAAGCTGATCATCACAGCATATGAAAATCTGTGGTAATATTATTAAGAGGCAAGTGACCCATACTATCATTTTTCAATAGAATTTTTAGACCCAAAATCATCTCTGCTGAAATAAATTACTACCATATATATATATATATATATATATGAGCAATAAGAAACAAAATGGGGTTCAAACAATCCACAATTATATGAGAATTACACGCAAAGACATGAGCAAGCCACTGGCTTAACTTACCGGCTTCAATCACACTAGAGTTAACATAATCTTCATCATTTATGTTGAAGTTCTCTGCCATGCTTCCATTCCCATCGGACGGTGAACTGTAACTACAATGCACTGTCTTGCATTTTTGCAAGTGTAATTGGTGAGGCAAAATCCCAACTTTAGTCTTGCTACATTTGATCCTTTTCAATCCCAAGAATTCACTTCTAAGAAGCCTAGCCTCCATGAAAGGACCAATAGTTGGCAGAGTGTAAAATCCCACTTGTTTTACACGAACAGAGGGACAAATCACTGGTCCTTGCAGAGACACCATATTTCAATACCTACTAAAAATTTGAAGGGTTCAAAACAAATGTTATGACTGACAAAGCAATAGGAATATAAACATAAAGAACCAGCTCAATGAATTAAAGTTCACAGCTTTAACATATACAAGGGATTCTCTTACAAACATATATTAAATTTAAATTTTAGATTTTTCATGATTTGGAATTTTTATGGGACCCCCCAAAAGAAAATCAACGAAACCAGCCAAATATACACTAAACACCAACTGACTCATGTAGATCAGGTTGGCTTATTTAGGAATCTACTAAATAAACAACTTATAACATAAGGTTTCATATTATATTTTTCTTTTTTTCTTTTTTCTTTTCAACTTTCTGGGAAACCAAACAGAGACAAACGTTTTGGAGTGGCAGCGTGTTTCTTTCTCTCTCTCTGTCTGGAATTTGCTTAGTTGTGAATTTCTATCAGTGAGTTAGAATAAAAAGAAATAAATCAAAGCCCATAATTAATCACACCTGAGGGCCTAAGATCAACAACGATCAATACCTCTTAATCGCCGATCACAGCTACAAACAGAGACTTTTTTGCTTTGCTTTTCAGTTTCTCCCAAGATTTAAGGATTCCGGTAAATTGAAATTTCCTGGGAAATTAAAATCCAAAGAAAACGAAAACGTAAGACGACCGGTACGTGAGAGTATTAATATGTACAAATTGTTAAAAGATCCGAATCGAGGAAAACCAGATATCGGGAAAATTTAAGGTGGGAAGTGGTCGGATTTTAAGTGAGATGAGAAGAGAGCTTGTGGATGAAGCAAACTGTTTGTTGGGTTGGGATTAGAACTGACCAGACCGACAATATAAGGATTGGATAACAGAAATGAGAGACTTGCGATAAGATAAGAGAATCTTTTGTAGAGAGAGTCTCTCAGATTATTAAAGACTTTCAAGTTTGAAGAGGCACGACGTTAATCAATCATTTCTTGGTCCAATTACTGTTATGGCCCTACTGGTTCCCTAATGGTAAAAGTATAATCTCCTCTTTTTTTTTTTTTAATAAGCCCAATGTGGATTGAATTAAGGTTTGATTAGAGGGGGAAAAAATGAACAGCTGTTTGATAATGTTGTTTTAATAATGTTATATGAGTGTTATGAAAATATGTATAAAAAAATATTGTGAAAATATGTGTTATGTTATTTAAATAATGAAAACTTTTTTTCAAATAACGTTATTAAACAAGCTCGAAGTATTTGAAGTGATGATGACTATTCTAGAATGATCGTTCTTATTTGACCAAAATCTATTCAAATATCAATAGATTTTGGTGTAAGTAGTAATCAAATCTATATCTCTTATGAACTGAGCTGATTACAACTCATTTCATTCGATAATTTTTGGGAACCATTAATATTTACACCTAATTAAGTATTTATGGACTTTAAACTTCACTCCACCTTCCTTGTGTGTGTGTTTATTTCTTAAAAAAAAAAAAAGAGTATTTAGGGACTAAGTCACACTACTTTGTAGAATCATGCATTCCTGTTAGTGACATTCCACAACCTACGGGAAAAAAAAAAAATTGTAGAAATTAGCTAAGGTTTGTAACAATAAATGTTTCTAAGGGAATGAAAAAAAGGTAGATGGGTATTGAAATAAGATTTTCATTATATGATAAGAATGATAGGGGTAATTCTTATTGAAAAAAAAGGGAGAAAGAGAGTCATTTAAGATTGTTTGATTAGGTTTAACTATGAATAATTAATGTGCCAATGAATAAAAATCGTTTGATTTAAGTTTTTTTTTTTTTTTTTTGAGAAAGTCGTTTGATTTAAGTTAAGGGATAAAAAAAAAAAAAAAAGGTAGATGGATATTGAATAGTATAATTTTGGGTAATGACCAATAAAAATACATATGATTTTGGATATGAACAAATAAACAAACTGAGTGAAAAATTTTGTACTATATGATATGAATGATAGAAAATTAACTTATAATCTTATGCATACACATAGATGCATATAAAAATAAACATAATTAGATACATATTAAAATTATTACCTAAGTTGAATACTAATGATTATCATTTTTATGTTTTTGTTAACTCTTAAAAAAAGTCCTGTGAGGGTATTATTTGGTAGTGTGTGAATTGTTCATCCTTAATTATTTTATTTTGGGAGCAAAATATTCTCTTACTTCTTAACTTTATTTTTTTATATGGTAATGTTAGATTTATGTTCAACAAATCATACTGTAAACCAGGGACCAAATTTGATTACCACAAAAATCAGGGAACCACAAAACTGCACGGCAATTTAATGATACTTGAAAATTGACACCAAAACAAAATCTTATTTATATAACCATTTCACAGCACGTATTATTACTAGCAGTATTGTATACGGAAAGCATATATATCATGTAAAAGTGATGAAGGCTTCCCTTGTTTATTTTCTTTCATTTTTTTAGCTTAAAAACCAATGATCTAGGAATGGTCATTGTTTTCTTCAAATATATATATATATATATATATAATATGATCATTAAATTATAAATTTTAGTTAATTCAACTGATATTATTAAAAAACATATTCAGCAATGTAAAAAGTTGAAATTATTTCAAAAAGGAATATATCAACTTATAAAAAAATAAAAAATAAAAAATCATTGAACGCCCATAAATTCTGATCCACATGTCAAAAAATGGACAAAACCTTTTTATAATAATGGTTCTGGTTAGAATCGCCCATAAATTCTGATCCACATGTCAAAAAATGGACAAAACCTTTTTATAATAATGGTTCTGGTTAGAAGGGTAGATATGACTTTTCACTCTAAACGGATAATATAAGTCTGACCCCAAACCAAAATGGTTATGATGACCCTATCAAAAAAAAAATGGTTATGATGACATCATCACTGGCCATGTATCTGAGTCTGACAGAACAGTGTTCCGGCGGCCGGTGTTACCAAGATTCCTCGTATGAGCGACACGTGTGCAGTTATTTGCTTGGGAATTCTGGATAAGGCTGTCCAGTCCCATCTCAAAATATCATATTTCTGTTATTTTCCCTCGAAATATCAGTTTTAAGATTCTACTTTCGGAGCTTTAATTTGAATACTTACTAGTATTAAATTTTTGTACTTTTTTGGATTTTATTTCCGAGCTTGAATGCAAAATTGCAAGCAAATAAATGGGTGTACATTGTACAACCACTTTAAAAGCTAATGCCTAATGGGTGTACAGCCACTTTGAATATATTTTTTTATTCTCCTTATTTGCAAGTTTAATAGGAAAGTTAGTAATAAAACATGGTTTCACTCATTTCTTTTATAAGCCCAAATTTTCAATGTTCAATCTTCAAAATTGATAGAAATGAGAGATAATAGTATATAACCTTTATTTATTTTTGGGTAAACTAAAAAATTAGGAACTAAATTGACATAATTATAAAGTTAGAAATCAAATTAAAATATAATGTATAAGATAAGAACTAAATACGTAGTTTACTTTTTATTTTTTATTAAATGTCTATATCCTCTTTTTATTTTAAAATTTTGACCTAATAGTTATGTGTGGGGGTAAAAGCCCAACAGTATGTATTGGGCTTAGGACCCTATTTGAAGATTACGGTGTGTCCGAAGAGGGGAAAATGATTGAGAAGGATTCCATGTGGGGGAGATATACTTGGAAATGATCCAGGAATATAGTCCGAATAGATCATCAGTAGTCCGAAGAGTGTATTCTCCTCGGATATAAAGAGTCTCGGTCAAGCAAATACCTGAGAGGTTCGAGTGATGTTCCTAGCGATTCCAATGATAAGGATAAGTTTCGGGTATGTATGGATATGATAAGAACGGAGAAATATCTAAAAGAAAAGCTGCTACCACCATATTAAATGCACTGCAGCAACTTTTCTGGTCGCATTAATGTGGAGAAGACCTCTGAACAGTACAATCTCAACTACCGCCACTCATGGAGAACCGACGAAGATATCTGATGGGATGTATATTCAAGTGAATGTTTAGATGAAGACAAGTGGACGATCAAGATAGTCTAAAAGAAAACTATATAAATGAAGGGACCTCTTACAGAAGGGGGGGGGGGGGGGGAGAAAAAAGAAAAGAGAGAGAGAGAGAGTGAAGGTTTATTGTAACTTGAAGAGTGATATATACAAAAGTTTGTCTCTTCGGACATCAATTTATTTATGTTTCAAGTCGTTCTTACACTGATTAACCCGTTGAACCTTAATTGAACGTTGTTTAATTTACAACCAGCTCAACTCTTTCACCCACTCTCTACAAATTCATTGTTTTGAGTTCATTGGGCTCATAATCTAAGTCTTTTGGGCTTGGGCTACAAATCTTGACCCTACAATTGGCGCCATCTGTGGGAAGAGCTTGAGCGAAAGTGGAAGCAATAGTTGATAATGGCTGAACCAGGGTAACAACCAGCAGAATCTAGGGCATCCCAACACGTTGATCCTTTTCTTAACTTGGAGCAGAGACAGGATCGTGAAGGTAGTGTACACACTACGTATACTGATCGAAGCCAATCACATGGTGGAAGTTACGTGTCTCATGCAGAGAAGAACCAGAACATGAAATTAGAAATTGACAAGCTGAAAAGGGAGTTGCGTCATGCAAAGAGGAAACAGATTTCTTCGTATTCTGATGAAGATTCTGATGACGAACAAGACGTCACTTACAAGCAGAGATCTCGAACACCAGTCAGTGAATCCTTTTCCTATGAAAAAGAGCATTATCATAAGAGGCAACCTCGAAGCCCATCACGTAGAGGCGTAGGGAACGATGCTTTGGATCAAATCTCTAGGTCGCCTTTTACACGCAGGATTGAAGAAGCAAGAATCCCTCGTCGTTTTCATTAGCCGACGTTCACTATTTATAATGGTAAAACAGACCCTGTGGAACATATGTGTCACTTTAACCAAAGGATGGCTGTCTACTCCAAAGATGAAGCTCTAATGTGAAAAGTTTTCCCTTCCAGTCTTGAACCGGTTACAATGAGATGGTTTGACAGCCTGAAAGCAGATTCCATCAGTTCCTTTAAAGAACTCACTCAAGCATTTGGTTCCCGTTTTGTCACATGCCGAAGAGTGGTCAGGCCCTTAGTTTCACTGCTATCCTTGAGCATGCAAGAGGGTGAGACCTTGAAAATGTACTCAGATAGGTAATGGGAGATGTTCAATGAGATGAAGGGCGATTTTGATGGAGTGGCCCTTAATACGTTTAAGCTCGGCCTCCCTACTAATCATGGTTTAAGGAAGTCCTTAACTGGTAAGCCAGTTACTAACGTGCATCAGCTCATGGACTGTATTGACAAGTATAAAAAAGTTGAAGAAGATCAACAGTAAGGAAAGGGAAAGGACAAGGTTATACCCCAGGAGAGGAGGGATTTCAGGCCGGACTGTTACAATAACAGTAAACCGCAGAGGGATTTTGCTGGACAATCAGGATCAGCAAACCTTCAAGCAGTCAACGCTGTATTCAAAAAGCAAGTACACCATGTTTTGGGAAAGATTAAGAATGAACGATTCTTCAAGTCGCTGAATAAGATGGTGGGAAACCCTGAGAGGTGTAATCATTATCTCTATTGCCAGTACCATCAAGACTATGGGCATACCACAAAGGATTGCATGAGCCTGTGGGATCATTTAGACCAACTGGTTCGCGAGGGTAAATTGAGACAACTCTTGCACCACTCTAGTGGCCGAGGAAGTCAGGTAAGCTCGGAGCCCCGAAGGGATGATTCTTCAAAGCCTCCTTTGGAAACTATCAACGTCATCTTCGCCGCACCGGGGAGAACAAGATCCTGGTCATCCAAGGTTATGTCGGTAGCCCGATTACCCGCAGGGGACTTTAGCCGTGGTCCGAAGAGAGCTAAATCGGATACTCAACTGTTTTTAGGGTTCTCGGACAAAGACAAGATTGGAACCATCCAACCCCATGATGACGCTTTAGTAATCACCCTCAGAATTGGAGAGTATGATGTGAAGAGGGTAATGGTGGACCAAGGTAGCGCGGTAAAGATAATGTATCCTGCTCTCTACAAGAGGCTGAATTTAAAACCTGATGACTTAACACCATACAATTCTTCCCTGGTGAGTTTTGAAGGAAGAGTTGTTACCCCGAAGGGCTAAATACAATTACTTGTGCAGATTGGCTCAGAGGTAGTAGAGGTGGATTTCATCGTTATAGATGTATATTCGCCCTATACGGCAATTGTAGCCAGACCTTAGTTTCATACACTAGGGGCTGTTTCCTCTACTCTACATTAGAAAGTTAAGTATCCATCCGATGGTCAAGTTAATGAAATCCTGGGGGATCAATCTATGGCGAGACAATGCTTAGTGGCTGCCATCCAGCATAAACCCGAGATTGAGTCCTCGGCCAATGCTGGAAGGGATTTATAGCAATCAAAACATCCGGCATTGCACACCAATGATTCAGCCGAGGGTGTGAGATGTGAAGATTTGACAAAAGTTTCTATCGGAGATGATCCAGAGAAGTTCTTTCAGGTCGGATCTCAATTACCCCTTCAGGAGAAGGAAGCGCTTATAGAATTCCTTATAAGAAATATCGATGTATTTGCTTGGAATGCTTATGAAGCCCCGGGGGTGGATCCAGAATTCATATGTCATCATCTAAATGTCAACCCTTTAGTCACCCTTAAGAAACAGCCTCTTCGACGCCCATCTAGGGAACATGCTGATGCAGTACGAGATGAAGTAATGAAATTCAAGCAGGCTAGAGCTATTAAGGAGGTGTTTTATCCTGAGTGGCTAGCAAATACTGTAGTGGTGAAGAAGAAGAATGAGAAATGACGAGTATGTATAGACTTCACTAACTTAAATAAGGCTTGCCCCAATGATCCTTTTCCTATGCCTAAAATAGATCAGCTAGTAGATGCAACTGTTGGTCACCCTCGGATGAGTTTTCTTGATGCTTTCCAAGGTTACCATCAAATACCATTAGCCTTGGATGATCAGAAAAAGATTGCATTTGTCACCCCTATTGGAAACTACTATTATAAGGTGATGCCATTTAGTTTGAAAAATGCGGGATCTACCTATCAAAGAATGATGACGAGGATGTTTGAGCCACAACTGCGTAAAAGTATCGAGATTTACATAGATGACATGGTGGTGAAAAGCAAGATTGTTTCTGAACATGTGAAGGACCTTGAAAACATTTTTGAAATTCTAAGAAGGTACAAGCTGCGCCTAAACGCTTCCAAGTGCTCATTTGGTGTAGGTTCAGGCAAGTTCTTGGGTTACATGGTGACTCACAGGGGAATTGAAATTAACCCTGATCAGATAAAGGACATCAACAATTTACAAGCTCCTCGGAATCCCAAAGAGGTTCAAAAACTAACTGGAATGATTCTGCCCTGAACCGATTCATCTCCCGATCAGCAGATAGGTGTAGACCTTTCTTCTTGTTGATCAACAAATGGAAAGGATTTGAATGGACTGAAGAGTGTGCTTTGGCCTTCCAACAACTTAAAGACTATTTAGTTCGGCCACCAATCATGTCCAGTCCTGAACCAGATGAGGTCTTATTTGCTTACATTGCTGTGGCTCCTTGTGCTGTAAGTTTGGTATTGATACGAGTGGACCAAGGTATGCAAATGCCAGTTTATTATGTGAGTAAGTCATTGCATGAGGCCGAGATTCGTTATTTGCCGCTGGAGAAAGCCATCTTGGCAGTAGTGCTTGGTACACGGAAGTTGCCTCATTATTTCCAGGCACATACTGTTGTTGTTCTTACCCAACTCCCACTTAAAACCATACTTAGAAGCGCAGACTACACAGGAAGAATAGCTAAATGGGGTACCATCCTAGGGGCTTTCGACATCAAATATATGCCCCACACCTCTATAAAGGGATAGGTCCTTGCGGATCTAGTAGCCGAGTTCACTGAGCCCTCGGCGGAAGAATTAGAACCAGCACGAAATATGGATGAAAAATCAGTTGGCATGATATCTCAACAAGGCTCCCCAATCTGGGAGGTGTATGTAGACGGTGCAGCAAATCAGAAGGGTTCTGGAGTGGGGCTAGTGTTAATATCTCTAGAGAAGATTGTTATCGAAAAGTCACTAAGACTAAACTTCACTGCCACAAATAATGAGGTTGAGTATGAAGTTCTACTGATGGGAATGGCTATGGTTCAAAGAATGGGAGGAAAGTCAGTGGAGGTGTTCTCGGACTCGAGGTTAGTTGTTGGTCAAGTACAAGGTGAGTTTGAGGCGAAAGATGAAAAAATGCAGGGGTACTTGAGCCGAGTTAAATGTCCGCAATCGGAGTTTGAATATTTTAATTTGCTGCACATCCCCAGAAATGGTAATGCACATGCAGATTCTTTGGCCACGCTAGTTACCTCCTCGGCGCAAGATTTTTCGAGAGTTATCCTCGTCGAGGACTTGCATGGGCCTACGGAGGCAAGAAGAGAGGTAGTCCAGGTTCATCAAATTAGAGCCAAACTCAGCTGGATGGATCCTATAATTAAATTCTTGAAGGAGAATATCTTGTCTGAAGAAAGGTTGGAAGCTAATAAAGTTCGGAGGAAGGCAACCAGATTCTGGCTATCCGAGGACTAGAAACTATATAAACGCTCCTATTTAGGACCATACTTATTATGTATGCATCTTGAAGCGGCTGAGTTATTACTAGAAGAATTATATGAAAGAATCTGTGGGAGCCATACTGGAGGTAGATCCTTGGCTCACCGAGCCATTACTTAAGGCTATTGGTGGCCGAATATGCAAAAAGAAGCCCATGAATACGTCAAAAAATGCGACCAGTGTCAACGGTTTGCGCCAAACATACATCAACCAAGTGGTTATCCAGCCCATGGCCATTTGCTCAATGAAGCTTAGATATTGTGGGTCTATTCCCTAAGGCAGCAGGAAATAAAAAATACCTTCTGGTCGGCACAGATTATTTCACCAAGTGGGTTGAAGCTGAACCTCTAGCCAACATCAGAGACTTAGATGCAAAGAAATTTGTCTGGAAAAATATTGTCACTCGGTTTAGGATTCCTCATACCCTCATATCGGACAATAGCCTTCAGTTTGATAACAAAGTTTTTAGAATTTATTGCAGCAAATTGGGAATCATGAACAAATACTCCACCCCTACTTATCCCCAGGGTAATGGGCAAGCAGAAGCTGTTAACAAAGTCATAGTAAATGGATTAAAGAAGATACTAGACGACGCGAAGGGCAAATAGTTGGAAGAATTGCCACATGTACTTTGGGCATACAGAACTACGCCTCGTAGGTCTACTGAAGAGACCCCATTTTCAATGACTTATGGGGCTGAAGCTGTCATACCTTTGGAGACTGGGTTTCCAATATTGAGAACTAGTTCGTTCAGTCTGACCGACAACAATGAGCAGCTGGAGAAGAGTTTGGATTTGATTGAGGAAAGGAGGGAGAATGCAATGGTCCGATTGACACATTACCAACGAAAGCTCAGGCAGGGCTATGATGCCAACGTAAAGCTAAGGCCTCTAGAACCTGGTGATTTGGTGCTCAGAAAAGTTGTGGGCACTGCAAAGAACCCAGCTTGAGGAAAGTTAGGACCCAATTGGGAAGGGCCATATCATATTACTTCAGGGGCTGGCATTTGAGCATATTTCTTGGAAGATTTAGATAGTCATGTAATACCACGCTCCTGGAATGTAAACAACCTTAAAATGTACTATTATTAATCGAATTTTTTCTTTAATCAATATGCCAATTTATTATATAAAGTTTTTGGATAAGTATTTAAACTTAAATCTAATCATGCCTGAATTTCTCGGACCAGATGATTTGGGTTAGTTAACACTTCCTTACAATTATACTGTGTTTAAACTTAAATCCAATCATGCCTGAAGTCCTCGGACCAGATGATTTGGGTTAGTTAACACTTCCTTACAATTCTCCTGTATTTAAACTTAAATCCAATCATGCCTGAAGTCCTCGGATCAGATGATTTGGGTTAGTTCACACTCGTTTACAATTCTCCTATGTGTTTAAACTTAAATCCAATCATGCCTGAAGTTCTTGGACCAGATGATTCGGGTTAGTTTACACTTCCTTACAATTCTCCTATGTGTTTAAACTTAAATCCAATCATGCCTGAAGTCCTCGGACCAGATGATTCGGGATAGTTAACACTTCCTTACAATTCTCCTATGTGTTTAAATTTAAATCCAATCATACCTGAAGTACTCGGACCAGATTATTCGGATTAGTTAACACTTCCTTATAATTCTCCTATGTGTTTAAACTTAAATCCAATCATGCCTGAAGTCCTCAGACCAGATGATTTGGGTTAGTTAACACTCATTTACAATTCTCCTAAATGGTTGAACTTAAATCCAATCATGCCTGAGACCAGATGATTTGGGTTAGTTAACACTCGTTTACAATTCTCCTATGTGTTTAAACTTAAATCCAATTATGCATGAAATCCTCGGACCAGATGATTTGGGTTAGTTAACACTTCCTTACAATTCTCCCAAGTATTCAAACTTATATCTAATTATGCCTGAAATCCTCGAACCAGATGATATGGATTAGTCAACACCTCCATGCAGTTATTATTAATGTTTAAACTTAAAATGAATCATGCCTGAAATTCTCGGATGTATTTAAATAAACTCTAACTTATGATAGGCCTCTTTAGTCATATATTTAATTCAAAATCAATGCTCAGTAATATTCTCTGTAAATGTTTGAGAAGACCTGTGAGACTTCCATATCATTTATTGCTTTCATTTCTTATTAATAATTCTTATATAAACTACTTGTTTCAATATTGATTTAAGTTATTTGCATAATCAGCATGATATCGTGGTTAAGTCCGCCTATATTACCGTAGTTACAAGTCATAGTTAGTTGCAATAATAATGAGTCTTATAATATGTGCAACGAAGACACTAAAAATAAAAGAGAAACGATTTCATTGATTAAAAGAAAGTAGTTTGCAATCCCTTAGTTTAAAAAAAAAAAACTAATACAAGTATGAAATAAAAACTCCTAAACATCTAAGGCTTCATCTGATGGGCCAAAGGATCAGCAGCTTGACTGGACTGAGCAGCAACAGTGTCTGGGGCTTGGTTAGATTCTGAAAGGGTTTTCTTTTTTCCCAAGTCTTTAACCTTATCTTGAAAAGCCTCAGCTTGCTTGCCCTGATCACCAAGTTGACCAGACTCCTTGAGAGCCTCAGCTTGCTTGCCCTGATCACCAGGTTGACCAGACTTCTTGGGGGCCTTAGGGTTGATAGGAAGGCCTTGGCCGATCAAGGATTGCTCTGAAGCCTCTTGGAGTTGTTCGGGGGGAGAGGAGTCAGAACCTGGGAGTTTGCGAATACCAGGATCGTAGTATATACTCCCAGGTTGTCTCAAGTCAGCTATCGTAGAGATCCCAGCAGCATCAAGGGCTTTTCCCTAAGTTATATCACAGTAATCTCGGCAGACCGTGGCAAACTGCTCAGTAAGGTTGGCTTGGGTCTCTTCCACCCCCAGCTTATACGCTGCTTGCCTTTCAGTCTTGACTGCCTCCCTGGCCAACTGAGCATTCTTTTCGACCAATTTGGCAGTCTCCTTGGATTTCTGAAACTCAATCTGAAGACCTTTCACCAGTGCTCTCTCTGTTTCCAGATTAATCTCGGCCATGTTCAGCTGCTGGCGTTGGTCTTTGGCTTGCTTCTCGGCATTTTTAAGACCTGCATCAAAACTATTCCTCTGTCTGGTCATTTCTTTCAACTGCTCGGACATCTGAGAATAGTCCTCCTTCAGACTACCCAATGATTTTTCTGCCTCAGACCAAGAATGGACCTCCGCTTGGGCTTCAGTATAGGCCTTTTTGTTCCACTCCTCAGCCACATAAACTTGCTGGGTAATCTACATAGCAGAATGAAAAATTTCAATATAAAGCAAAGAAAAGAGAAGAATAAAAAAGATCAGCATCTTAATTGAAGAAGTGGATCAATTCACTTACCATGGCTAAATCCCTTTTAAGGGATAAGAAGAGTTCATATTGGTTGAAGCGCCTATAAGACTCCATGTCCTTTGGAAGGAGAAGTGGTTGCTCCAGGGCCTCAGCAATTAGACCTGTCTTCCCCTCTTGATAATTTCTGAGGGAGGTTTTCTAGGGTGTGGGAGCACCATCCAATTCCAGCTTGGGGGACTAGGTACGGTGTCCTCTGTGCACCTCAGCAGCGAGAGGGTCAGCTCGACTCTCAGTAGACGAAGCCCTTTTGCTCCGTTAATCCTTCACCACCTTCTGTTGCTTAGCTCCTTTTGGCGGCACCACCTCAGTTTCTTCGAAATCTGTGATAGGTCTATTTTTCTTCGGGTCGGGGACTGGCTTGATTCTGAGATTAGCAGGAAGCTGAGGAGGGGGTCGGGGAAGACTAACAACTGGTTGAGACGTGCCAGTCCCTTTGGCCCCAGGTGTTGTCTTCCTAGTCTTTATTAAGTCCCTTAAACTCGTCATGTCTTCTTCTTCCGAAGAGTCTTCTGGAAGAGGAGTTATCAAAACAGGAGGGCGAACACTAGACTGCCTGTCAATTTCCTCCTTGGCATCCGAAACTTGTATCACTTGAACCCCTCCCGAAGCCTCTCCTTCAAATTTAAACTTATCAATTTGCTCCTCAAGTGAAGAAGTCGAGGAAGCAATTCTTTCACCTACTGCTATTGGTTCGAGGGGAACCTGCTGAACTGGCTGGATGAGCAATGGTATACCCTGTAGATTTGGATGTGGCACGGGGGCAAGATTGAACGGCACTAGAAAATGGCGCCAAGAGACGTCTATTCGGTTGATTCGATAGTCTCCTCGCGTTATAGCGTTGCCGACCTGCTGAAAATTACTCGATTTTGGCATAAAGCCAAGAATAAGAGGACAGCCCGGAGTTGCCCGTATTCACTTACAAAAATTTCTGATTTTAGTAAGTAATTGAGCGCGGCGACGTTTGTGAGGCTAAGCCGAGGAGTAACGTGTTCTTTATCTGTTAACACCACAACAGAATTTAGTCAGAAACTTGAAAATACTGATACAAAGAGAAGAAAAATTGTTAAAAAGCGAAGGTCCTAAATCTATTGTTAGGAAACCTAAATCTAGGATGTCCCACCTGGCTCTCCTGGTTGGGTTGGGCAATGGAGACCATCATGCCATGCACCCGAGACGATCAGATAGTTGTCTTTCATTCCTTTGTTAGACTTGGGAAGGCAGGAGACGAGCCAAACAATGTCGGATCGGGATTTAAGATAATATCCCGCTCCCTTTTGGCTATGACATTCATACATGTGTACTACGTCAAGCCAGGTGAGCCCGAGTCCTAAATGACGATTCAAAGCGTCAATCGCTCCTAGGATCCTAAAGACATTAGGTGCGCACTGATCAGGAGAAAGCCTATGGTTACGAAGATAATTTTTGGCAACAGAACCCACAGGGAGAGTCATTCCTCCTTCTATGAATGCTATCATAGGGATTACGACTTCTCCCTCTCTTCGGTCGGTTAATATCCTTTCTGGGGGACAATACCTCAGGTTTACTCCTTGTGGTATGCCGTATGTTTCCTTAAATGTCTCTATTAAGGTAGGATTATTGACAAGATACTGAAATCTACCAATTTTTGGTTAACTAGAGGGAGGCACAGAGAATAATAACTGGGAAATGAGAGTTTGAGGGCTGAAAACGTTGGCCGAGAAGAGGATGAAGAGTTCAAGGATATTAAAACTTACACAAACTAGGTTGGGGAATGATCCTTAAATCCTTGGAAGGATTTGCGTGGATTCTTACAGAAATGAGATGGATGATTTGGAAAACTTGATGAGCTCGAACGATTGGGTTCACTGGAGAGTAAGAGATCGTAAAGTAAAAGAGAGAAAGTCTTCTTTGAGGCTTTATATAGGGGCTAGAAAGTGGGTGGGAGTTATCCCGCTCAAATCTTGAGGAAAGACATCATCCGTTGGATTGATGGTCCCCTGTTGGATGCAAAAGACAGAATGCCGCCTGGAGTAATTAATAGCGCTTCGTAAATACCAAAACGTCAGCAGCAATGATGAAGCGCCTAAATCTATGCCCACACACGTGTAAACTCAGGTATTTTTGTATTTTAAGCTTTTATTTCGGGACAAATCAAAATCCTATTTTTTCTCCTCGGATGCGAGGGAAAAATTAAAATTTTGAGGGGCTATTGTGGGGGTAAAAGCCTAACAGTATGTATTGGGCTTAGGGCCCTATTTGAAGATTACGGTGTGTCTGAAGAGGGGAAAATGATTGAGAAGGATTCCATGTGGGGGAGATATACTTGGAAATGATCGAGGAATATAGTCCGAAGAGATCATCAGTAGTCCGAAGAGTGTATTCTCCTCGGATATAAAGAGTCTCGATCAAGCAAATACCTTGGAGGTTCGAGTGATCTTCCTAACGATTTCAATGATAAGGATAAGTTTTGGGCATGTATGGAGATGATAAGAACGGAGAAATATCTAAAACAAAAGCTGCTACCACCACATTAAATGCACTGCAGCAACTTTTCTGGCCGCATTAATGTGGAGAAGACCTCTGAACAGTGCAATCTCAGCTACCGCCACTCATGGAGAACCGACGAAGATATCTGATGGGATGTATATTCAAGTGAATGTTTAGATGAAGACAAGTAGACGATCAAGATAGTCTAAAAGAAAACTATATAAATGAAGGTACCTCTTACAGGGGGGGGAAAGAACAAAGAGAGAGAGAGAGAGAGTGAAGGTTTATTGTAACTTGAAGAGTGATATATACAAAAGTTTGTCTCTTCGGACATCAATTTATTTATGTTTCAAGTCATTCTTGAACCTTAATTGAACGTTGTTTAATTCACAACCAGCTCAGCTCTTTCACCCATTCTCTACAAATTCATTATTTTGGGTTCATTGGGATCATAATCCAAATCTTTTGGGCTTGGGCTACAAATCTTGACCCTACATTATATTATTATAAAACCATTAATTTTCATTCAAACTCTTAAACAATGTTATTCTCCATTCCCATTCCATTACTTTTAAACATGCAAATAAGAAAAAGATAAATATTTTGTTTCTTTGCATTCTTTTAATTTTCTTTCAATCCCATTCATTTCTTCTATAAACTTCGAAACATAAAGTGTAAAAAATTACAATTCGCAATTAAATTTAACAACTAGGCAAAACTACTGCCGGTTTTTGTTAGGGCTTGTTTGACTTGTCTTGCTTAGCCTTGTAATTATTTGAGAACTTACAGTCGTCCACATAATGTTGAGAGATAATCTTGTTTGATTTTTTTTGTTTGTTGGTACTTGGTGTGACCAATAAAGACATTTCCTGCTTTAAAAAAAATAGGGTAAGAGCAACTTCAAGAATGGTAGCAACAGTCATTAGAATTATCTTAATTGTTTTGTTGTGGAAATTTAGTCACAGAAGCGTGCATTTTACGTCACACGTCCTTATTATAAGATGTTAATTCCGCGTTTCCAAAGTGAAATTCATTGGCAAACAGAAACAAACTAACAAACATGAGCCTTAAGCACTAAGTACAACAGTATAAAATTAATGCTATTCCAAGGCAACAAGGCATTAACTGTTAACCTATAGCTAACTTACTTCCAAAGGCAACAACTTAAATTAATAGTAGCAACATTAAATATATGAAAAAACAGATGCTTCCTTCTAACCTTATTATTAATTAACATGTATTATTGACGCATGGATTAAATAAAAAACTCAATGTTAAAAGTGTCCGTTTGTGTGAAGCATGTTTCACTAAACTTTCTAAGTGTAAATAGAGCAACCATATGTGAAGACCAAGCCCATCCTGACCAAAATCAGCATTATAACCCGATCAAATACGACTGAAGCAAGGCAAGAGTATGCTAGCTCGGAGGGGCATCTCCAAACATCACCCAAACAAGTTGACCAAACCCCATATCGAAGCAATGTTCTCACTTAAAAGGAGCATCGAATGATCAAAAAAGTCAATTACCTCAAGTATTCACATCAGTTTATACAAAAAATACTGTTTATTTTAGAATAATAACAATGAGCTTTAAATATCACTTTTCTCATAGGTATTGACCAATAACAAAGCAAAGTTGTACTTAAAAAAAACAAAATAAAATAAGTGGCATACATTCATCAATATGGTGGTTGAAGTCCGGCCCAATAAATATTCTAAATTGTTGTTTGATTCATGTATGATTTAACCTACCAAGATTAAAAAGTCAGCTGAATTGATAAAATATTGAAAAAAATATCAAAGAGAAACCATTTTAGAATCGGAGTTAAAAAATAAAATAAATAAAAAACTTTTTATACACGAAAACTCAATTCTTCTGATTTTTCATTTGAGGAGGATCGTGGGCTATGTACTCTGTTTAACACGGCCCAGCCTGTTCTACATGGGTTGCTACTTGGGAAATTTCATTTCAATTAAGTGATTAACCATTGAAATCTGTGGGCTGAACGACGAAGTACAAACAAAGCTTCAAACTTCCCCACATCTCTGAACAAAGGAACAAAAAAGGGTAAAAAATAAAAGCCCAGAACTGGCAAATCATCTCAACAAAATATTTCTTGCATTAGTTCTTGAAGTGACAAGTTGTGCACGTAACATTGATTACTATTTTTATTTTTGGGTAACATTAACCATTCGTTTTCACAAGAAACCAAACTTGTAGCATTGGAGGAACATGATTATGACCTTGAGTCTAGGGTATTGTATTGGATGCAATAGCTTTAAAGGTTTAGATTAAAAGTTAGAATGTTAATTTTAATCTCAACCATTGGATTAAATTATTGCATGCGATCTCAGTCCGAAGGAACCAATGATATCAAAAATCAAATATACTTTAAACTGTCAACGTGCATAGTTGCCGTTTATGCAAACTCTATTATGTTGCAATCGATACTGTAAATTAGGTTATCAGTTAGGCAGGTATGTTTCTCTCTAAAAGAAAAAAAGGTGATAAAAAAGGAGCTCTGGTTTAGTTTGCCTTGTAAGAAAGGTCATCTATTTTACCAACCAAAAAAAGGGAAAAAAAAAAAAAACTATAAATTATAGCAGCTTGGTCATGAGGCTCATTTCGTGAAGTACAGAAAAATAAAAATTAAGGTACATACACAATTTGAAAAGAAGTCTTCAATACATATATAAATGATAAGTGAACTGTTAATGGATCAAATTTGGTCCATCCTGGGATTCATGTTCTTTTACACAGGTTGACCAAATTTGCTCCACTAAAAGAAGCAGAGTGAAACTGAAACCTAATCCTATGTTTGGATGGATGGGAAATAGAGTGAAACCTAAACCTTATATCTTGGTCCTTCTCATCTCATCTTCATCCATTCTTGATATACCTAAAGCTCTCAACAAATACGGGTTTAATGCATGGAAACAAACTATTTGTCTCGCTCAGAGGATAAAAACTTGTCTTTAAGATACATATATTCTAAGTTCCTCCACCACCGTAATTAGGTTGGGGCCAAATGCCTCCACCACCGCTATCACCTGTGACATAAGACATGCATGATAATGGCACGAGAGACAGCCCTCGGCTTCTGAGGTCTCGCTTTTGTTCTTCGTTTCCATCATCCACTGAACCCTGAAATCAAAACAGTGTAATTTTATGAATGAGCTGAAATTCTGAAACAGGTGATGCATAGTATGCAATGATATAATCAGAAACAAATTAAGTCTTTCTTGCTCTTTCAACTACGTACCATCTCATGGTGTGGTAGAGTTTTGAGGGTTGGTTTGTAAAATTTATTTATTTATTTTTGTAGCTTGATACATCATTTTTTAAGTATAATGGTTGGTTTAACCCTAATTGCTTGTCCTGCTATACTTTGTTGAAATCCAATTCTTAATTCTTACCGCTTGCATTGTTCTACAAGCCTTGTTTCGTGATGACTTCATGTATGGAACGCTCAGTGTCTGCAGAAAAAAATCTCAAAACTTAGTACTCAGGTACAAATATTGTATGCAATAAAAATTAATTTCACTTCTATCTTCGATTTGTATAAAGAGTTCCTATTTTATTTTAATTATAGCTTGGGATTGGAAATTGCAACACCCATTGATTATATATTCTGTTTTTTTTTTTGGGGGGGGGGGGGGGGGGTTTGGGAGGTATAAGGAACTATATCAAGTTAATTGCATTTGTTTGTGACACATTACATACAACAAAGACTCCTTAAAAAATCAAATGGGAAGAAATTTGAAAATAACATCATTAATAAAACTAATTAGAGCTAAAAATGGAATCACGGGAAATTTAGCGACTTAGGGAATCATTATAAGGATCAAAACTCACCTCTGATGGTCGTGATCTACACTGCTTTTTGAGCAAAATTTTTATTCAATTTTGCTATATATGTTAGTTTTCTATTTTGTCATGATTTTCAAATTATAAGTTACAATAAGGATTGGTCAAGATTAAAATGTACAGCCAATAACATTTGATTATGTAATTTTCTCAATTTGTTTTTATGATTTTTCCTATTTTATAATCTAATTTTCTAAGGTGTTCTTTCTGCCTCATGATTTCTTTGCTATAAACTAGTGATTATAGTCTCTTAGACATCCAGGTGATCGATTAAAAAAAAAAAAAAAAAAAAATCAGAGACGTTTTCCATTCTTCTTTCTCTAATGGATTCCGAAATTCTCCTGGCAAATTCAAGAAACTCCTTCATATATTTAACGGTTTTATTCTTGAGATACACGTGTTCTATTTCTTGTGATGAGTTGCTGCATTAGTTTAATAGATGATGATTGTCTATATATAGATTAGCAGCAAAGAGAATTAAGCTTGACTCCTAGCCAGGCTGCTACTGCAAACCTGTTATATATATATATATATATATATAATTCCATTATCTTGGTGTTGTTTATTGTATTTTTAGTTTTATTTTTTATTTTTATTATGGCTACTTTTGGAGAAGACTGAGTTGCCAATAGATTAGGGTGGACCAAAATAAATGTATCTCCTTTTTTTTGGGGACATATTTTTAGTGAAAGTAGTACTACCGATCGAAATAAGTTGGAAATGATTAAAAATGCTGACATTTTTTCACTTCATAGTAAGCTGATAATACACAATTATATCACCATAATGCAATTTTTTAAAGAAAGAAATTGGTTTTCTTTGTTATTTTTCTCAATTCATTTTGAATTGAAATATTCATCTGCCTCATGAGTTTTGGGGAGTAGATGTAAATCTAAGTTGTAACATCTGTCTTCTGCTTAAATTGCACAGATATAATAATCTTTATGCTACAATATATCATGCAATGGAACCAGAAGTATTGGCCATGAAAAAGGGGAATATATCCTACTAAGTATACTCTAAGAAAGACTAGAAAGTATACTCTAAGAAGTTCCTCAAAACAAAGAAAAAGTATACTCTAAAAAAGACTAGAAAGTGTAGGAGAATATTCTATAGGTTTGATGTGAAACTCATGTGCTTCTAGACATAATGGACGGTTCAAGTTTTCAGATTATAAAAACATAAGATGTAGGAATTGAAGGAGCCAATGGTACAATAACCCTAGCACTCACTTAAATAACAATAAATGCTTTTTCCTAATAGAAGCCTGTTCGCTATCTATATATATATATTATATACCCTAATTTGACCGGCGGTCTCATCTTTAAAAAACTTGAAGTTTCTTAGACTTAAAGAATTATTAGTATTCCTTAAGGCTATGGGCCAGATTGTTAAGATAAGAAAACCGAGAATCAAGAAGAATGTTGGGAAGTTTAAAAATACCTCGATTTGGTTGTGAAGGAATTTGATGTACCCGATAGCCTCCATTAGTACCGATGCTGTGTCTGTCTGCCAGATTCTCCACCCACATGCAAAATTGACGTCATTTTGCATTAGCAAAATCACACATAATTACATAAATGAGTAAATCTTTACGACACTTTTTTTTTTATTAAACGAAAATAATAACCTCTATTCAACTTAAGTCATATTGTAATTTGTCAAATTCTCTCCAAAAATTAAAAAAAATAATAAAAAAATTGTAATTTTTCAAACTATCATGGTCAAGATGTTTTTTTTTTGATTCATAGAGAACTTGGGTTCTTAATATAAAATGGCCTAGACTTTAGTATGGTATTCTTGTACATTGAATGAGATATGAGACTAATGTGGCGTTTGATATACCAAAGTTCTTGACCTAAATCAAATCCATGAAAAATTCTCTTGCACTAACTCACAAAATCAGTATGTCCATTAAGATGGTGGTGTTGATGAGCCATTGAAACATTACCTTGCCAAAGGGAGCCACCAATTGCTGAAGAGCTGCAATTCTATCTCCTAATTTTTCCTTCCTAACCTGGTTCAATACCAAGCCACGAAATGTATGCAATTAATAATTAATTAGCCCAATTATATTGCGAAATATTTACATCTTATTTATCCTTTGGCACCTTAAATGGTGGACATGAAGCGCGTGGCTCCAATCGCGATTTCTTGGATGCAGCTTGAGCTGTCTTTGCCTCCATCAAACTGCTGGGTCTCTTTTCTTCTGTTATTCTATTCGTGAATGGTGATATCTTTAAGATGAAAAGAGTAAAGCTCAGTTGAGCAATAATCGAAAGTCAGTCTTTAAAACCCCCCAAGAAAAGAAAAAAGAAAAGAGAACATACTTGCACTTGCACATATTGTATAAAGCTGTAGGTACCCCTATCTTAGCAAAAAGAAAGGCTACTCTTTTGGTGCCACAAGTTGTTAAAAACATTTATAATAAAGGGTCTCAGCTTTTCCAATTTTCATTTTCCAAATAACATCATTCAAATTGGATTCAGTAAATGCAAAATACACATTTGCATAGCAATATATATGTTTAGATGTTGTTTATCAAAAAATATATGTTTAGATGTTAATTTTTTTTTAAAAATCTAGCAACAAATTTTGAAGTTATTATGTACCATGAAGATATAGTAGATTTGCTTATGTTGCGAATCATAATACCTCAAAACCTAAGCACATCAAGTCATCAACAGAAACAACTATTTGCTCATGAGAAACAACTATTTGCTATATATAGTAGGGACCTTTAAATTCTGGGACTAAAATTTTTTTTTTGTTATTATTATTGCTAATGGTTTTATTCAAGTCATGATGTCCCTATATAGTAACAGTAACTGTTGAAGAAGAAGAAGAAGAAGGAGAAGAAGGAGAAGAGAAGAGTACTTACATTATTAGGGCTAAATGATGGCCTGTGAGTTAATTGCTGCATATGCATATGATCAAGACCAAAAGAAGGGCTCGCTTTAAATAATCCAAGACTATCATGTGAAGGTTGGCTAAAACTTCCACTGTATCTTTCTGAGGTCAATAGATTCAAGGCCTGCAAGTTCATGTCCAAGGAGCTTGAAATTTCTGATGATGATGGCGATTGATTCAAGTTGGAAATATTTATACTAGGATAAATCTGGCTGAAGTTCCCTCTGCTTGGCATTGCCACACCTCCAAAACTAGGACAGTTCTGGGCATTAGAATAAAACCCTTTGGTAGAAATGGTCTTGCGCAATAGCTTCTCACTAAGATCGTTTCTCTCATTCTTTATGTGACTTGTTGGAGCAAAATGGTAATCTTCTGAGGAACTGTGTAACAGTTCGGTGTATTTGCGGAAAGATTCTGAACGCTCTTCCTTGATTTTTAGGTCATGGGCAGACTGACTGTTGGAACTCCCTGCATTACTAAACCAGTAAAAGCCTAAGTCTTGGACCATGGAATTGTTGAGACAAGGTGCTAGAATGTCATTGTCCTGCTTAGATTCCCTTGGGTTTGAGAAAACTCCATCGAAGTTTGAATTGAAGTTATTGTTCCTACAAATAGTTGACATAACTATTTAAAGATTAATCTGAAAGCTTTATCATGAAAAGGGTTAGTTCAAAGGAAAGTAACAAGTAGTCCTTGTGAGGTAGATGGAAATCAAAGTAACAAGAAAATTTTAGGACAAAGCATTAACTGTATATCAGTTTTGGTATCAGTATCACTGTCACATGATGTTTTCCTCCGGTGTAAGTGAATACTGTGGTATAAGAAGTCGGAGTCATTTATTCCAAATCCAATCAAAGAGAATAAATGGCTGAACCTTTTGTAAAATATGTGATAAATTGAAAAACAAACTAACAAGTAAATTTAAACTTCTGGGAACTTTCTGCTTGATGAACATCAAATCAGAAAAGAAAAAAGAGAAAAGGAAAAAGATACCAAACTCGAAAGTTCATTTATGATAGTACTTTGAATAGGCAAAAATTCATGATAGAAGCACAGAGAGAGAGAGAGAGAGAGAGAGAGAGAGAGAGAGAGGTTGAAGCAAAACTTACAAAGTGACATTTGGGGTCCAAGCAGCATGGTTGCTTCCAACTCCATGGTAGGTTGGGTTGATTAAAGAAGAAGACCCAACAAGCTGGTCTGGGAGCTGATGTTGGTGATGGAGATTTGCAGACTCCATGATGATAATCTTATTTTAAAAGGGCTTGAAAATCCCAAGATGATAGTAGTAATTAAAGTAAACTAAGTAGCTAGCTTTGCTAGGAATCTCTCACTCTATTCAAAGAAAGACAGTTCAGGTGACACCCACATACCTGCTTGCTTTTCGTGGCCACTTTTCTCAGTTTCTTCTTTACTCTTTCAAGTTTACAGCTTATTAAAGTAGCCTTGACAAGAAAGAAAGAGAGAGCGTGAGTTTTTAATCTCCACACCTCTCTCTCTGACTTTAATTATTTAGTTTCCTCTCTCTCTCTCTCTCTTACTTATATGCTTTTATATAAGCACTCTCTGCAATTACAGGGAGATGATTATACTTCTCCTACGCCATGATTAATACCCCTGCCTTCGATCCCAAGGCTTTCAACAAAGGTGTGAGAAGAGAAATGATAGCAACCATACTCTTACCTTCTCTCATCCCCACATGTCTAAAGCTCTTATATAGAGCAATTGGGGTCGGTATCGAAATGAATCAGCAATCAGCATTTCTCTGCAGTGTTTTGTCTCCAATTCTGCCTAGTGAATGTTCACAATTCATTACATTTGCAACCTTAAAATGATGGGCACTAACCTTGTGCACATGTCTTGTACAGTTACCACTTACCACTAATCGCTGTGAGATGGCACTTATGAAGCGTATTTAAATCATCAAATATCACACTTGGCTTCTAAAACTGTGATGGGTAGGAGATTGTCTAAGTCTAACTAGTCTATCCACTAAGTGCATGGGTCTTGGGATGGCCATGGGTGAGACTCGGTTCGAGTCCCGGGGGATATTTGTATAGTTTCTAACCAAGTTAAAAAATAAATAAAAAACCTTAGTCCATTCACTAAAATGGTTTGGTTAGATGAACTCACTTGCATGAGTGACCTCCCCAATTAGAAACACATAAATACTGTTTGATTGTAGCAACTTGAAAGGCATCAAAGAGATAATTTAACCATCAAACCAGTTTGTCAAATAAGTATTGTGGGGCCTGTGGGCCTGGTGACCTCGGCCCACTTTACATCCGGCCCAGGGCTCATGCCGAGGAAGAAGGATCGTCCGAGGGCGATGTATGAAGGCCTAAGCTTTAGAAATCCCCGCCGAGGATAACCTTGTCCTCGGTGGACCGAGACTAACTCCAGGTGGGGGAACAGGCCCAGGATAGGTTGTCACCTCCACACTAAATGCGCTCACCTAACCTTCTGGCCGCACTGATGGAGATGTGACTCTTGAACAGGGCAACCTTGGTTATTACAAATCACTTGAGTACTGATAATGTAGTTCATGGGACGAATGGTCAGAGGGAAAGCGCATGAATGATCAACAGATGGAAGAAAGAGATGGGAGGAGGAGGACTATGTAAGAGGAACCAACAGAACAGTTAAAAAAAAAAAGAAGGAGAAAAGAAAAGAAGAGGGACAAATATCAACCTCCTCGGATCAGTGCCGAGGAGCAGCTTTAAAGTGGAACTTGGATGCTCCGGCCTTCAACGGTGATGAATCCATCATTTAGGCTCCGTTCGTCTGCAAGGGCCAATTTCTTCAAGCCACTCTCTAAAAATGTATTGTTTGGAGCTTATTGGATCATTTTCCTTCTGATTTTAGAGGGCCTTTCCAAATTGAGTCCCTACAATTGGCGCTGTCTGTGGGAAGGAATTTGTGCACTAGCAAGCGCAACGGACAATCGTTCTTAAGTAGCTAGTTCACGGAGAGTTAACAACAACGGAGAGTTAACAACAACGCATTTGCAAAAAAAAAAAAAAAAAACCATTGCAAAAAAGTAGAAGATTCAAAGGAAAAGAGAAGAAACATCATAGCATTTTATTAAATGAAAAGGAAATACAAGATACAAACAGAGGCTCAAACAGGCTTATTTTAAAGCCAATTCTACAAATAGAGGCCCAGACGGGCCTGTTCTAAAACTAACTAAAGGGAAGGGGGCTGAGGCAGGCCTGTTTTAAGGCTACCAACAACTCCCTGGCCGATGCTGTGATGCTGGCACGAAGAGAGGAGCAGATGCAAGGGCGCCTGACGGCCCTTCCCCACGATGTTCCCTTGATTCTCTTCCAGCCCCATGATGGTTGGCCGTTAGAGACGGCAACACTAGGGCACCAGACATGACGTAATCTTGCATGCCTCCCCCGGTACGGGGGCACCCCGGAGAAGAGCATTATGTACTTCAGGGACCTCCCTTTTGGCCGCTATGCACGGCACCATCAGGATGACGCCCAAACTTTGCCGCGCCGGAGATCTGACGCGGGCTATAACCATAACGGCTCTCGGTCGAGGGAGGAGGACCTTTGGCCTATGTGCCTTCACTCCCATCCAAGGCCGTCCCATTCCTCCAAACTCTTATCACAATTTTGGCAGGGTTATTGAGGGGGCTCTGAAAGTTGAGGGGACATGTTTCCTGTTTTGTTAGAGGGTTCGTGGAGCGTAGAAGGACATTTCCCCCCACATAGCCTTAAATAGAGGATGGAGATTGATGGGAACTGATCTATGCAGAATTCGAAGTAAGGATTATCGGCGACATTAATCCTAACCAAATTCCAAGGCGGCTATCAACTGTTTGATCTGCATCAATCCACGAGGATATTAATGAGAGCGCGCCTCGCATGTCGAAACGTCAAGCGCGGAACGCAAACAGTCAGGAGGCATCTCGTAATTGAAGAGGGCAGAAACTTGAACTGAAGGCGGGGCTACTACCACGCATAAGGTTAGAGTCCTAAACCACCCTTGCCCAGGGCACTGCGGGGTCAAGGGTCCGGTCCACAGGATGGCCCATTTCCGGAGAAGCAGGGCCGAGGCCATCATCGCGCCAAAATTAATATTCCCAATGCCGAGGACAATCTCCTTTACCACATACAAAAGAACAGAAATGTTAGACAAAACTAAGGTCTTGCATGGTCCTCGGACTCAAACCTATAGGAAAACTAACCACTCAAATATACCTAGATACTAAACAGAACCAAGGTCTTGCATGGTCCTCGGACCCAAACCTATGGGGAAACTAGCTACTTACAGAAGATCAGAAGTGTTAGGCAGAACCAAGGTCTTGCATGGTCCTCGGACTCAAACCTATGGGAAAACTAACCACTCAAATATACCTGGGTACTAGACAGAACCAAGGTCTTGCATGGTCCTTGGACCCAAACCTATGGGAAAACTAGCTACTTACAGAAGAACAGAAGTGTTAGACAGAACCAAGGTCTTGTATGGTCCTCGGACCCAAACCTATGGGAAAACTAGCTATTTACAGAAGAACAGAAGTGTTAGACAGAACCAAGGTCTTGCATGGTCCTCGGACTCAAACTTATGGGAAAACTAACCACTCAAATATACCTGAGTACTAGACAGAACCAAGGTCTTGCATGGTCCTCGGACCCAAACCTATGGGGAAACTAGCTACTTACAGAAGAACAGAAGTGTTAGACAAAACCAAGGTCTTGCATTGTCCTCGGACTCAAACCTATGGGAAAACTAACCACTCAAATATACCTGGGTACTAGACAGAACCAAGGTCTTGCATGGTCCTCGGACCCAAACCTATGGAGAAACTAGCTACTTACAGAAGAACAGAAGTGTTAGACAGAACCAAGGTCTTGCATGGTTCTCGGACTCAAACCTATAGGAAAACTAACCACTCAAATATACCTGGGTACTAGACAGAACCAAGGTCTTGCATGGTCCTCGGATTCATACCAATGGGAAAACTAGTTACTTACAGAAGAACAGAAGTGTTAGACTGAACTAAGGTCTTGCATGGTCCTCGGACTCAGACCTATGGGAAAGTTAGCTATTTGCAGAAGAATAAAAGCGTTAGATGGAACCAAGTTGTGGTACGGTCCTCGGATACAATGTAGCCAAGGCAAAAAGCAAAATGAAATGAAAAAGAAAACAAATAAGAGTGTTCCATGCCATCAAAATGGGGTGGCCCAACGAGATGGCTTACTCCCCCAACTCGGTGGGCAGTTTGTCTTGAGAAGCCTGTTGAAAGGCTTCGACTAACTCCTACGAACCCTGACTCGGAGGGGCTACTTCAGAGGATCCTTCCACGGTAGAAGGGATCTGGGGCACAGTGAGTGCGGCTTGGGAGTCAGCAGGAAGCCTCACCACATATTGGGGCACTTCTTGACTGTCGGTTCCAGCCCTCTCCAACACTCCATGGGGCTCAGCCTCCTCAAAAGGTCTGTCAGCTGAAGATGTGTCCTCAGCAGTTTTGGTCTGACTTTCACCTGCCGCTGGTAATGCAGATTCTTCCTCGGAAATAATGGGGATAACCTCGCGAATTGCGGGGGGGGGTAATATACTCTCGCTGCCCTCCTAAGGTCAAACGAGGCATCAACTCCCGCTTGGTTGAAGGATTCATTCCAGGTCTGGGAACAAAAGTGCCTGCACACTTCAGGGACTTGAGCCTTAAAGGTAGCTTCAGTCTTGGCCACCCCCTCAGCAAAAGCCTCCTCCTTTGCCTGTTCTACGGAACGCTCAGCGTCTATCCTCACAAACACAGCCTGTTCTTTGGCCCTCACGGCCTCGTCCCTGGCATACTCGGCAATACCCTTCGCCCTGACCGCCTCAGCCAACTTTTTCTTCAGGTCGGCGATGTCCTCTTTGGCAACTCGCAGTTGGCCCTCGACATCCTGCAAGCGCTTTGTCTGATCCTCGGCATGCTTCGTAGCCGCCGCTAGGTCAGAGGCCGCATTATCTCTAGCCTTTGTCATCTCCTCTAGATTTTCAATCACCTTCTTGAGATCTGCCTCAGATCTCTTATGGGTACTTGCAGCCTTCAAGAACTTGTCGCGCTCTTGCGCCAGAGCGTTACGCTGGCCGTCGACCTCCTCATCCAGCCTGAAAACAGCCTGGATAGCCTGCCAACCAAAACAGATACGCTGTAAAGGGGAGGGGAGGTGCTAAGCAATAAAATTCAAACGAAATAAACAAGTACCAAAGGTCCTACCATGCCCAGGTACCTCTTGAAGGTGCCGGCAACTTCCGGACCCCTCATGCTCCCAAGCTCAGCCATGTCAACGGGAAGGAGAAGGGACCTCTCCAGGGCATCGGCTACGCGAGCCCCCTCGCCTCCTCGAAAATCCCGGATGGTAGCGTCATCCATCAAAGGTTTTCCATGGAGCATGGCAGCGGCAGCCAGGCCTGGGGCTCAGACTGTTGAACGATTTCTTTCCCTTTTCGCTGACCCAACCTCAGTTGTTTAGAAGGTCGTTGGGCTTTATCCTCCTCAGGAGAAGGGTGGGATCTGCCCCCATCCACTAGGTCTTTGCCCTTGGAAGGCCTCTTCCTTTTTGGATCGGAGGACTCAAGCCGAGAGTTCGAGATTGGGGGGATGTGTGAAGACCTGGTCTGCGCGGGCGAAGGCTTAGATCCAGGTAGAGGATGCTTAGGTTGTGACTCCCTCGGCACCCCTTTCCCAAACTTGCCCTCAAGCAAGTCAAGAGGGCTGATTGGGGGCTGTCTCTTAGGACCCATCTCAGCTTGGGTACCAGCCCTCGGGGGCTGAAGATCGGCTTCGGATAAGTGGGGGTCCCCTAGATCACCGGAGGGATCCTCCAGTTGATCAGCTCGGTCAAACACACTGAATTCGTCCTCAGACGAGCTTAGTTCGACCACTTCTTCTCCTTCCTCCGAGCTCCCTTCCTCGGTCTCTGCCGCTTTATGGGACGAGGAAGAGCCTGCCAATGGAGTGCCTTCCAGAATAGAGGATCCTTCGGAAAGCGTAAAACCGTCCTCTACCACAGTGATTTGCCTAAGCCGAGGATCATGAGCCCTGATAACATGCTTTGGGACCAGGAACGACTTCTGGGCTGGATTGCATCCGAGGATCTTGTGGGCGGCTCTAATCTGGTTATCGGCCTCGTTCAGAAAAATCCCTGCCCTAAGAACGGTTTCCAAATCCTCCTGGTTGACCAGATGAAAATGACGCGCGAAGGCGTGCGGATTTGCAGAAAGATAAACAAAACTCCTATGATCAATCAACCAAAGAAGATATACGACAAAGAAAAAATAAAGGAATTTGGACGGCCTCCTACTTCGGATACCCTACCTGGCTCTCCCTCTACTGTCGGGCAGTGGAGACCGTCATGCCATTCCCCCGACACAATGAGAAAATCTTGAGTCAACCCCTTACTAGAATCGGGGAGGCACTGGATAAGCCGGACCCTATCATCCCTCATGTTCATATAATACGACTTACCCTTCAGGTGCTGAAGATTGTAGCACTAGTTTACATCATGGTGGGTTAGCCTCAACCCCATCTTCTCATTCAAGGCGTCTACACACCCTAATATCCTAAATACATTAACGGTGCACTGGGTAGGAGCCAGCTGAAAATGCCTAAGGTAACCGCTCATCACTGGCCCTATAGGGATTCTCATGCCTCCCTCTACGAAGGCGACTATGGGAATCACAACTTCACCCTCGTTCCTCTTAATATACCACTCTCCCTCCTCACAATACCTCAAGCCCACATTACGGGGTATCCCATAATCAGCAATGAACTTCTCCATCATCTCTTCAGACTCAACTAACTTCTTAAACTTACCCATTCCTAGCAATGTCTAAAGGACCCGAGAGAGGGAAAGAGAGAGAGGAACCAAAGAAAATTTTGTGCTACAGGGAGAAAAAGACTTACATAAATGGGGAGATTCTCCTCGGGCAAGCTTTTTACGCTGGAAAGGGGCGTTTGTCAGTGTGGAAATTGGACCAAATTCAGAGTATATGTACCGAAATTCGTAAGTGCGCAAATGAGGAGGCCAAGCGGTCCAAACGAATATTTATATCCCCATTTAAAGTTAACCAAGCATACCTTCCCGCCCATAAAAGCAGGAAATCCCCGCCAAGTGATCACCATCACACCATTGGAAGTGGGAAACGTGGAGCCGCCAAAATTTAATGCGAACGCGCACTGAGCCTCGAAGCACCAGAAACGTACATTGGGCAGACGAAAAGACTCCAACGCTGACGTGGACCGAGGTTGGTGAATCATATAGAGGGCCCGGGGATATCAAAATCCTCCTCCCCGTCCAAGGATACGGACAGCAGGATTTTGAGGGGCTATTGTGGGGCCTGTGGGCCTGGTGACCTCGGCCCACTTTACATCCGGCCTAGGGCCTATGCCGAGGAAGAAGGATCGTCCAAGGACGATGTATGAAGGCCTAAACTTTAGAAATTCCCGCCGAGGATAACCCTGTCCTCGGTGGACCGAGACTAACTCCAGGTGGGGGAACAAGCCCAGGACAGGTTGTCACCTCCACACTAAATGCGCTCACCTAACCCTCTGGCCGCACTAATGGAGATGTGACTCTTGAACAGGGCAACCTTGGTTATTGCAAATCACTTGAGTACTGATAATGCAGTTGATGGGACAGACAGTCAGAGGGAAAGCGCATGAATGATCAACAGATGGAAGAAAGAGATGGGAGGAGGAGGACTATATAAGAGGAACCGACAGAACAATTAAAAAAAAAAAAAAAAAAAGGAGAAAAGAAAAGAAGAGGGACAAATATCAACCTCCTCGGATCAGTGCCGAGGAGCAGCTTTAAAGTGGAACTTGGATGCTCCGGCCTTCAACGGTGATGAATCCATCATTTGGGCTCCGTTCGTCTGCAAGGGCCAATTTCTTCAACCCACTCTCTAAAAATGTATTGTTTGGGGCTTATTGGATCATTTTCCTTCTGATTTTAGAGAGCCTTTCCAAATTGAGTCCCTACAAGTATGTTTCCTAAAAGGGAAGAGTGACATTTGAGACACATGAGCTATATTCATAGGGAAATGACTGTCAGAGACCGAGATTCTCTGATCAAGGTAATTCTCTAGTCTCGCCGATGATGGTAACATCAGTTCTCATTTTGGCCATAACTAAGGTAATCGCTCCATTTAATAAGCACCATGTGTCAACATCAAGCATATAAATTCACACTCTCTTCACCAAAATGAGGTATAAGATAACTACTATCATCTTACACCCTTTAGAATCCTTTCTAAAAAGATTATTAACTTAAGCATTGGAGTGCTTAGACCAGTGCCACATAATGCCACACAAGTCATCTTTCTTCTTTTTTTTAAAGATATTTAGAGGTATTCTTTTGAGCTCATCATTGCTATTTTAGATGTAACAAATAATTCATCATCAAATTTTAATATTGTTTACCCAATAATTACTCTTAACTAGGACCTAGTTAGTTGCTAGAAATTTCAATTATTTAGGATTTACTAATCTTGAAAGCTAAAATTCATAAAAATTAAAATTTCTGAAAATTAATATTATTATTGTATTGATATGCTCATTTCTTAACTATACAATTTATAGTTTGACCATTATGGAAATTTCTAAATGGCAAGAATGTTTCTGAATGTTGATAAAAAATAATTATGGGTGACATGTTAACATGTTTTTCTAAAATTTTTAATTATTAGTTATTTTTCTTTGAAAAAATTTAATTTTAATGTCAATTAGTAATTCATGAATACAAGATGTACAAGAATATAGTGAGATTTCTTAACTGGAAGGTGGGAGCTAGTTAAAATCCTTATGTTTTACAAGAACTTGTATGCTTAGGGGAATTTAAAATTCTCAGAAAATTTGGTAACAAAAGATTTTCACAAACTCTCAGCAATTGAAAAAGACTAATGTGAAATATTGCACAATGACTTTACCCTAAATTGTCACCAGACCTCACCCCAATAAAAATAAAATCATATATATAAATATAAATATATATATATATATATATATATATATCTCTCTCTCTCTCTCTCTCTCTCTCTCTAGGAGGGTTGGATGTGAATTGGCTTGTCTCCTCATAGTTAAACGCTTCTGTATCTCTGTGTCATGCTGTCCCAGCTTGAGCAGCATGAAAACTTTTACCGACATGCTCGAGAATTTTACTGTACCGAATTTCTATCCAAATTTAGAATACTCAAAGTCAAAACCACTCTGATATTAATAACTACATGCGAATTGGTGTAGGTAATTCATTCAATTAAAAAATGGTGTATAAATTAGTTGGAATCACTTTGCCAAAAGTTATGGCCCATTCTCCCCCTCAAAAAAAAAAAAAAAAAAGTTGTGGCCCATTCTAAATCATGCTGGGTGGTATTTTCAAATGAAAATGGGAATGTTGTAACTGCAGTAAATGTTCAAGTAGCATTTTCCCCCCCATTTTGAGGACATAACCCATAGTGCTGGTAACAGACAACTTTTTTTTCCTGGCCTCTTTTATACTTTGTTAAAGTGGTAAATTGTGATTGTAGGACATTATTTATGTATGAATTCATTACTAGTCCATTTTTATTATTAATTAATCATAGTAGAATACATTAGGTTCTCTTTCTCTCAACGAGAGTGTATATAACTTTTCAAACATCAATTTTACTATCTTTTTTGGTGTGTGTATGTGATCTTTCGACTTGCACATACCAAATAATTATATAAACGAATCCCATGATAATTGTGAAAAAAAAATGTATTTGTAAACATTGTAACCAATGAACCTTTTCAAAAGTATGCATCTATTACAAGCAATGGTTACAAGCCACAAAGCCCTGCCAAGCTTTACAAGCACCTTTTAGGCTTATTCTCGGCCATATTATAGATTGATCATGGCAATTTTTCCTATTAGCTAACCCAACATTACTTTGTAACGTGATTGTTACATCCTACTTAATTAATTTGTCATCCCATATTCTCATTATAACAAAGAGCCTTAAACATGCTACACATCAATATTTTTAGGGGTGAAAATACTACTTTGGCCTATATATACATTTTGGAGTTACTATTAATTTAGTTTAAATATTTTGATAACAGTCAATTTCGCTTTTATTATTTTTAAATGCAATCAATTTAATTATTACTGTTCCCATTAAAAAAAAAAACCTTAATTATTACTGTCAACTTTTTTTTTTAGAATAATTATTACTATCAATATAGTAACAGAAATTGACTGTAAATTTAAAATAACAAGAATCAAATTAATTATTATTAAAATATAAAATTCAAATTAATAGTGACTAAAATGGTTTCTCCACCTATATATTTTTGATTCAAAACACTCATTATGATTCTTGAAAGAAAAAAACAAACAAATAAATAAAATCTCCACGATATCATGTAGGCTCTGGCTGCAAACAAAAACGCCCTAATAAACCTAGAAGCAGTAGGCAGTAGGCAGTAGGCAGTAGCCATTATGTGCACCAAATTACATATTGTGACCTACACCCTTTACATCTTGTCACTGATGATATTTTCAAATCTTCTGTTTCAGTCTTGACTCACTCTCCCTTTCACTCTATTCAGTGTGCGTGCGTGTCCGTACCTGTCAGTATTGTAACATATACTTCTTTTCAAGGGTGTATATAGTAAAGAAGATAAAAATAGGGTTACAACAAGCACAAACATAAAATAAAAAGGAATAGGGACGCTTTTAACTTTGAAAACGTAACTTAAAATCACGTTAATAGTGTGTTTGGATGGTGTGTATTTGCACCAATAAGCAATACCCAAAATAAAAAATGTAATCTAAGGCGTATATAACTTTTTTGAAGAGTTTTGATAAAAATTAATTTCAATTTATACCGTTTATATTATACTCTTTATCATCATGTTAAGATATCAATTGATTTTTTTTTTTTTTTTTTTTGTATAGATGAGATTTGGAATTCCAAATCTATTATTGGGTGATAAAAAAACTTTATCAATTGAGTTAACTGAAATTACTATTCATAAATCAAATGTTTTCTCCCTTTGGTTTGTGAGAGTGGGTATTTGGAGCCGTATCTGTCAGTGTAAAGCACTACAATGTATATCCTTGCTAAATGATGTTTACAAATCAAGTGCTTGGGTATGTCATTGCTGGGAGGAAATTACACATTATTTACTTGTGATATAATTTGATTCGTGCATGAAAATCATACTCTACAGGCTTGGTAATATGTGTCAAATTTTGTCATCAAAACATGCATGTGGGAATTACACGTTTTAAGAAAATATGACCACATCGTGATAATGATTGAGAATTTGAGGATATTGGTATATAAAGAAAAAGTAAAATAGGAAAAAAGAAGGAATATCTCCCTAGCTAGTAGCTATTAGAGCATCCTATTATCTACAAAGTGATCTTTCCTAAAAATAAAAAAATAATAATAATAAAGGGAACAAATGAGCCAATGGCAATGAGGGACGGAATCAGAATTGATAATAATAATAATATAATTTGACCATTGAAAAAATTAAAAAAAGTACTAAAATTAAAAATTAAATTAATATACAAAATATAAAACTAGCATCTATTTAGTATTAACATAATATAAACACACAAAAAAAAAGATATAAATTGATTGTTTCTTAATACATTTTTAAATTTTATTTGATTTTTTTTAAGTTAAAAATAAACAAAAACAAAGCTTCCTAAATTTTACTTTTATGGTGATAATATCATTAATGAACAAAGCTACCTAAATAATAATCTATTTATTATTTTTTTTTTTTTGAGTGTTTTGTTATTTTTGACATTTAATGTTTTTTCTATTTATTTATTTATTGGGATAATTACAGTAACCCACTTGAGGTTGGGCCCATTTTCACTTTGCCTACCCGTGGTTCAAAACTTATCACTTTGCCCACCTGAACTTCAATCCGTTACTCCCCCGTTGCCCACCTCACCTTCAGACGTTAGACAAACACGTTTTTATTCCAAATCAGAACATAAAACGGATCAAACAACACAAACTCACTCTCTTTCCCTCGTGAGCCCTAGGAAAGCAAAAATCCATTTCTGCATCTGATATTGACATTGTGTTGGGACTAAAATCCTGGTAAGAAATCAGTCACTGTTTGAGTTTTTACTTTGGGCTCATGGTTGTTTATTGTTTTTTTAGTATTCAATCAATGGTCAATGTTATATTTAATGGAATGAGAATATTGGTTGTGTCTATTGATGCTTATGAAAAATGTGACCACCTGTTCTTTGGATTTGTGTTTGTTTGTGGGCATTTTGTCCGTCTGTCGTGGCCATTGTGTCTCACAGCGGACCCAAGTTTCTATTTGCTTTAAATTTTTAGTGTTTGCATGTGTTTAGTAAAACAGAATAAAAAACAAAGCAGAAAATGTGGTCCCTCTGTGTGTGTTGCATCCCAAAAGCAAAACAGAAACATGCAACTGTTTACTCTTTTGTTGTTTACAATTCTTTAATTGTTAATTGTATACGTGTCAAATGGTAATTTGTTATTGCAGATGGATGATATTGTGAAATTGGAGGTACATTATGGGGGTGCTTTTCTGTGGAACCCTAGTTTAGAATTCTTTGGAGGGAAAGTTGAAATAGTGTATAGGAATCCTGATTTGCTTAGTTATTTTGAACTAAAAAGTATATGTGAGGAATTGGGGATTGATGAACCGTGTAGGGTTCATTATTTAGGTCCTGGGGGCAACTTGGAGCAAGACTTGAGGCCCATACAAGATGATCAAGATGTGGTACCCCTGTGCAAGCCTAATAAGGGAGGGCCAAGAGACACCATCATACTGTATGTGGAGAGTGGTAATGCTCCACTTGCAGTTGAAGTTCCTGATGGTGCAGGGGCTGATGCAGTGGTTGGTGTAGAAGCTGGTGCAGGGACTGGTGCAGGGGGTGCATGAGCTGCTACAGGGGGTGATGGTCTGGAGGAGGAGTTTGATTGGTTGAATGAAGGTCTGGAAGGAGAAGACTTTGCTGATGACATTTTTGGTGAGTCTTCTCCACCTCATCATAACACTGATACACCTCATCCAAACAATGATACACCTCATCATCCAAATACTGATATACCTCATCATCCAAACACTGATACACCTCATCCAAACACTAATACACCTCAGCCAAACACAGATACACCTGTCCCAAGCAATGTTCCTCTTGCAAACATAGATTTAGATGAAGAGTGGGCTGAACTAGCTTTAGAGGATGATATTGCAAGTGTGGATAGTTCTGATGATGAGCAGGGTGGCAATTTGGAGTTCAATGAGAGGACTGATATGGAAAATGTTAGGTTGGCAAAAGGGATGAGGTTCCTAAACTCCCAGGTGTTTAGGAAGGCTTTAAGGGAGTATGTGATTCAACATCACATTGATGTCAAGTGGAAGTTGAATGAGAAGAAGATTATTTCTGTACATTGTAAGAACAGTTATGGATGGAGGTGTTATGCCTCAATGGTGAGTGGAGAATGCACATTTGAGATCAAAACATTTTATCCTGAGTGTACCTGCCCCCTAACATTTAAAAATGGGCAAGTTACATCAGCCTATCTGGCAAAAAGGTATTTGGAGGATTTTGGTAAGAATCCTAAGTGGGAGGTCTCAGGTGTTAAGCACCATGTGATGCAGAAGATTTCTGTTGATTTAAGTCTTAGTCAGGTATACAAAGCAAGGACGGCAGCTAGGGGGCTGATTGAAAAGTCTCAGTATGGCCTACTTAGAGATTATGCAGAAATGATATTAAGGACAGATGTAGGAAGTAGGGTGATTCTGCAAACAGAGATGGAAAATGAGAATGCAGAGCCCAATTTTAAAAGGATGTACATTAGGTACAATGCTCAAAAGGTTAGCTTTCTAGGTGGTTGTAGACCCTTTGTTGGGTTGGATGGATGCCACTTGAAGGGTAGGTTTGGTAGGCAATTATTGTCTGCCACTGCCAATGATGGAAATGACAATATATTCCCAGTGGCAATGGCTGTGGTTGAGCAAGAGACAAAGGATAGCTGGATGTGGTTTTTGGAGCAGTTTGCAGATGACATTGGCAGGCTAGAGGAGCTCAATCTGGTATTCATCAGTGACAGGCAGAAGGTATTGCTTACCTTAGTTGTTTACATTAACTTACTTGATTGCAGGGCCTTTTACATGCTTACAATGTGATGACATTAGCTTGCTTGCTTACATGCTTACTTGATTGCAGGGCCTTTTACCTGCAATGAAGACTCTATTCCCAACTGTGGAGCACAGGTATTGTGTGAAGCACATATACAACAACTTCAAGGTTAACCACAAGGGCATGGAGTTGAAGAGTGTTCTGTGGAGGTGTGCTGGCACAACATCAGCCAGGGAATTTGAGAGGGGGATGGACCATCTTAAGAGTTTGGATGAAGAAGCTTGGAAGTACCTGGCTGATATAGAGCCTGCACAGTGGACCAGGTCCCACTTTTCTTCAAGAGTTTTGACAGATTGTATGGTAAACAATTTGAGTGAGAGTTTTAACTTTATGATTGTGAAGGCTAGAGACAAGCCCATCTTATCAATGCTGGAGTGGATCAGAGTTAGGCTTATAAGCAGGTTGTATGTAAAGAAGACTAGCATAGAAAAGTATGGTAGCAAGTTGTGTCCAAGCATACAAAAAAAGTTGGAGCAGTTAAAATTAGAGTCTAAGGGTTTCTGTGTAATGCCTTCTGGGAGGTTTGTGTATGAGGTTGACAATGAGAGGGAAAGGCATGTGGTGGACTTGGTAAATAGGACATGCAGTTGTAGAGTATGGGACTTGACAGGAATCCCCTACAAGCATGGAGTTGCAGCCATTTTTGTGAATCGTGAGAAACCAGAAGACTACACCCATCCATGCTACTACAAGGATGCTTATGTGGAGACATATAAGACACCCATATCTCCCATGCCTAGCCAGTCTGAGTGGATGTCAAGTGGCCAACCCAAGCCTGTTGCACCTATTGTCTATAAGCCACCAGGCAGGCCACCCATGAAGAGGAAGAGAGATGCTGATGAGCCGAACCCTTATAAGGTGTCTAGAGCAAACAGGCCACTGAGGTATGGAAAGTGTCACTAGAAAGGGCATAATGCAAGGGGATGCAAGGCCAATGTCACTGGTGAGACAACATGGGAGAGGAGGCAGAGATTGCAGAAAGGGAAATCTGTAAGTTTTTACAAATTTTTTTTATTCAAATGCAAAATGCCAATAACTGACACTGTAAAAACATGCTTATATTTGGTTGCAGGGAAGTGGAAGGCCTTCCACACACAAACAAGGATCCCAGGCCCCATCTTCATCACAGACCCAATACTCAGCTCAGTCCCTACCAACACATCAGCCTTACACTATGGCCTCATCCTCATCCAACCAGGCAGCAGGGTCACAGCCACAAGATCCAACTCCACAGCCACAAGCTCCATGGTTAGGGCCACCAGCTCCATGGTCACAGAACCCAAGTCAATGGTACTCTTCGGACTTCAGGTACACAGTTAGAGGAGCTCCTTGGTTCTCTTCAAGCCAGCCAGCACCACACACCTCTGCAGAAACATGGGACAGTAGAGCACCATCATCAGAGGTACTGTACTTGTAGGCTTGATGTTTTATTCATTGCAACTGTGATACTGGTAGCTAACATGTGAATTCTTGTACTTTGTAGCCTACAAGACCACCTGCTACCAGAGGAGGAGCTGCTTTTAAAGGAAGGGGTGATGCAGCTAGGGCTCAGAAATGTAGAACAAGAGGTGGAAAAGCCAGCTGTGGTGGGAGAGGCAGGGGCAGGGGCAGGGGCAGTAAATGAAGACTAAGTCAAGCCACTTTTGTTGCTGTGTATAATGTATTAAGGTTACGTAGTGTTAGGGTTTTATGTAGTTTGTAGACAATGGCAGGGCAAACAATGGCAACACTTTTTTATATAGCTATTCAAATACTTTTTGTATTTTTGTAAATTTTGTAAACATTGGGCAACTGCAACTGTTTTGGTTGTTGTACCAAATGCCTTATATTACTGGTGGTTGATGAAAGACTAAGTTAATAACACCTTAAAATATGTATACAATTTCCAACTTAATGACAGGTGTTCATAATTATTATTCTGATTATTGCAGTTTGTTATTTGAGTTATTATTATATGAGTTTGTTTATGTGTGCAGGGTGTATGTGTTGAATAGCAGGTGTATGTGTGCATTTGTTGTCTTTTCTTGCAAGTTGACAGATTGTCATGCACTTTAAAACAACTTTCGACACAATTTTATTCATACAATGCACTTTATGCACAAACCAACACAACTGACAACATAAAACAAAACACCAACACCAACACCAGCAGCTCACAGCTCACAAGTAGCCAATTCACTTTAATTAAACAAAAATACCAACAACATCTAACAGAAATAACACTTTATCTTAAAAAGGCATATATTATTAAGCGGCTTCAAGCCAACAGCATCTACCACCTTACATAGTTTTCATTCTCAAAAAATTCTTTCATACTTCTATTACAATACAATTGAGGACCAGCTTATATTACAACCCATCAGGCAGACTCAATCTCATCATTCCAACATTCTCACTTGAGCCAAAACATGAAAACAACATAACCAAAATAAAAAAACACCATGACACAATTAGTGCAATTCTGCACTTTCTCTCTTGCTCTAAAACTCTAACTGCTATCTCCTTGGCTTGAACAGAGGAAGCTCGAAACTTTCTCTCCCTCTCAGTGGCTTTACTGCCCTATCTTGAGCAATTTCTGCCATTTGGGTAGCTTCTACTGCTGCCTGGATAGCTTCTGCTGCTGCCTGGGTAGCTTCTCTTTCCCTTTCATGTGCAAGTTGCAACTTTTGTTGCACCAAATGGGCAGCTTCATTCTCACGCATACAAGTGGGATCATCAATCTATCTAAAGAAAGGGCACTTGGGACCAACCTATTCATAAATTGAGTTGAACACATGACATTCCAATCTCACGTGAATCAACTAGATTAAGTAAAAAGTATACTTACCTTATATCGGCTACAAACCAGAAACCTTCTCCCAAAATTATCCACTGTCAGACTTGTTCTCAACACACAAGTCTCATATGTACACATATGCCCACTTAAACCTGAGTAATTTCCACTTGAAGAAGACATCGATTACCAACTTCCTATGAATCAAAGCTACCATCAAAAACTTGAAATCCCAGCTCAGAACCATAAAGCAGAAATGTCTTACCTGGTGATGATCTATCTTCGAATATTCAATGCCTCAAGACAACCTAAAGTCAGAACCTCACCCATGAAAGCACGATCAAGACCAGCTCAGTTACAGGGATTTTCGCTTTCTTAGGGCTTGCGAGGGAAAGAGAGTGAGTTTGTGTTGTTTGATCCGTTTTATGTTCTCATTTGGAATAAAAACGTGTTTGTCTAACGTCTGAGGGTAAGGTGGGCAACAGGAGAGTAACGGATTGAAGTTCAGGTGGGCAAAGTGATAAGTTTTGAACCACGGGTAGGCAAAGTGAAAACGGGCCCAACTTCAGGTGGGTTTACTGTAATTATCCCTTATTTATTTTTGTGTGTGAAAAATTACAAGTTGACCCATAACCTGATCAATTCAACCCATTCGCAAGCTATTTAGGATGACAAGTTCTTTACTTGAACCTGATTAACCCAACCTGACCCGTTTGGACAAACTTCTAACTTTGGTTATCAAATATTAAACAAGCAAACTTTGAAGCCATTATATGTGTGTGTGTGTGTGTGTGTGTGTGTGTGTGTGTGTGTGTGTGTGTGAGAGAGAGAGAGATGGCATTTGCTCCATAATGATTATTTTTTATCATTTACTAAGATACCAATTAATTTTTTATGTAAGCAGAGATCAAACCACAAATTTCTTATTTGACAATAAGATATTTTGCTAATTAAGTTAAATAAAACTTACCTAATTTTTTAGAGTTAAAGGAATTAGTAATAAAGTGAATATTACAACCAATAAACTTTAAAGTATCATTTTCAGTATCTTATACAGCAGATAAAAATAAAATATAACTTGCATGCCCTAAATCCCTAATTATTAATGCTATATATAGCAAAGTGACTCTTTTTAAATCTAGAAAATCCTCATTGACCATAATAGTGCTCAGTCACAGATGTATCATTCTTTAATGTTATTGTTTGTTTGTGTGTGAGAGAAAGGCCTAAGAGACAGATTAAGTCTGAATAAGCTGTCTTTCTCAATCAAAGAAGGTCTATAATATATAATTTGACCAGCCCCACAAAAAAAGTTGATGGGAGAATGTGAAATCAGAGTATGGGCAAGCTTCACTTTTCTTTTAGATCTTTCTCCTTTTACCCTTCCAGCATGCCCAACGTCTATTTTTTTTTTTTTTTTTTTTTTAAATTCTACTCAACTATTTTTTTCTCATCTTCAAAGTTAGTCTTCTTTATTGAAAGCTTTGTTTTTTTGTTTTTCCTTGCTTTGTCACCTTTTCAATATTTCCTAGACTCGCTTTCTTCCACAATTCATTTCAGTAAAGCTGCTTCTACATGAGATTTACAGTAGTTTTTTCAATTATTACTCTCACTTCCATGAATTATCAAAGAATTCTACCAACAAAAAAAGAAAGAAATGATAATAAATTAATAATGCACATTTAGGTGCTTATTTATTGCTAATAATTAATCCCATGCATTTACGGCACACATACAAATACTTGTAGCCATCAGATGCCACATTTTTTTTTGGAGAGTTTTAACTTATGGTGTCTGCTCTTAATAATAGTTCTTTATCATCAGATTAAGACACCAATTAGTTTTTTGGTGTAAGTGGGGATTGAAACCCAGATCTCTTATACAACTATCAAAGATTTTGTCAGTTGAGCTAACTAAAACCCACGATATCAGCCAATCACAGATTAAACCATAATATTTGTCAAGAGGCAAAGCAAGCCTGAGGGATGTTATGAGAGATGAAACATGTTGTTGCTCTCTAAGAATTTTACTCAAAATGCAAAGAGGGAGAACAAGTGAAAAAATATGTTATGAAGGTAACAAAAAGCATGATTTTGGATAAAATAGAATATATATATGCCTGACTCTAATTTCTCTATCAATAATCATAGCAAAACCAAAAATTTTGGAACTGAGATTTAGTTTGTTTATATATTTTTTGAAAAGAACTTTGTGACTCAACTAATACTTTTTAGTATTTTTAATAAAAAAGTATAGAGTTCAAATTTATCCTCCCTAATTATCAAATTATCAATAAATAATTTTTTTTTTAAAAAAGCTTATAAGTTATTTTTGTTTGTTGTGGAAAAGTAGCTAGGAACCCTCAGTTGGTTTTAAATGTTGATGTTTTTGTTAATGTAAGCATATTTATATACAATACCCAATTAAATTAAGTTACAATCCCCTCAAAATATATGTTTAGTGATGATAATACATACATATATATATATATATATATAGAGGAATAGAAAAACATAATATGTTAATTAGTATAAGTGATTTTCTGTAAAATGTAATAATACCTCTCAAACTTTGATTCATTTTTTATCATACCATAGTTTTCAATTGTTTTGATCACTTCTCTACAATTTGGATTAATTTGATAACAATCTTCTTTTAATATGCTGTTAACAAATTGTTAAAGAAAGTGTTTTATCTAATATTCACATGGTTTATAAATTATTATACACATGATATGTGATTTGCGAACACACACACAAGCTTACATCACATGCTTATTATTGGTTTATATAAGTATAGTGAATTTCAATAAAGATATTCCAAGGAGAGTAGATAAAAGTGGCATAATTAAGCAATCCTTGGTCACACAATTCTAGTTAAACTAATAATAAAATGAATGAGACGTGATTATAAAATAGACAAAGTTGAAGGGATACACATAAATTTTAATTATTTATTATAACCATTTAAATATGATACTAAATGTAAGGTCACAATTTAGTTACTAAGCCCAAAAGGTAAAAGGATATAGACGCAAAGAGCCCAATACAATGAATTTATAGAGAGTGAGTTGAAAAACTAAGCTTTAATGAGTTAGATAACAATTATAATGGATCCAAATGACAAGAAAATAAAGATAGATTGTTTTTATCTAAAGAAAATCGTATTCGGTACAATCTGATGAGATCAGTTCTTGTATATATTTCTTTTGAATTTGATTACAAGTCCAGTTCTTGTTCCTATAATGTTTTTCTCTTAATTCTCTGATCCCTTTCCCTTAGGGTCCTCTTTCTATTTTATACTATCTTCCTTCTTTCATCTCTACCCTCCACGTGTAGATTAGATTGCTGGTGTTGATTCTTGTCCCATCAGCACCTTCCTGAAGTCTTTGGAAGTAGCTATAAGGCTGAAAATTACTGTTTAGGTATCACTTCCTCATTAATGCAGCCAGAGAGTTAGCTATAGAGCATTCAATGCGGTGGTAGTAGTTTTCTCTTAGATATTTTATAACTTTCCTTTGTCTTGTACTTTCATGATGTATATTCTTATCAATAGAATCTCTTAGAACGTTGCTTCTGGATGGCAGACCGCACATTCTGACCTCTACTTCACTCAGTCGAAGAAGCATCCCTCCTCGGACCACCTTCTTAAACCATCATGACCAGACCCCTTTCTTTATTCATTAATGCCGACCTCCATAACAATGTTTACCCATCCTCGAACTACTAGGCATCCTCAGACTGGGCCCCTAGCCCAATATATACTATTGTGGCTAAAGAGGAGAATTTAGATGAGCTATTGTAGGGATGATAGGCCCAGTAGTATATATTGGGCCGGGGGCTCGGTCCGAAGACGCCTCCTCAGACCGAGTAAACGTTGTTATTGAGGTTGGCATTAATGAATGAAGAAAGGGGTCTGGTCATGATGGTCTAAGAAGGTGGTCCGATGAGGGATGCTTCCTCGATTGAGCGAAGCAGAGGTCAGAAGGTGTGGTCTGCCATCCAGAAACAACGTTCCAGGAGATTCTATTGATAAGGATATACATCATGAAAGCACAGGACAAAGGAAAGTTATGAAATATCTAAGAGAAAGCTGCTACCACAACATTGAATTCTCTGTAGCTAACTCTCTGGCTGCATTAATGAAAAAGTGATACCTGAACAATAATTTTCAACCTTACAGCTACTCCCAAAGATTTCAGGAAGATGCTGATGGGACAAGAATTAACACTAGCAATCTAATCTACAGTTGGAGGGTAAAAATGAAAGAAGGAAGAAAGTATAAAATAGAAAAAGGACCCTGAGGGAAAGGGATCGGAGAATTAAGAGAAAAATATATACAATAACTGACATTCTCGGATTGTATTGATGACGATTTTCCTTAGATAAAAGCAATCTATCTTTATTTTTTTGTCATCTGGATCCATTATAATTGTTATACAACTTATTAAAACCTAGTTTCCAACTCATTCTCTACAAATTCATTGTATTGGGCTCTTTGGATCTAGATCATTTTACCTTGTGAGCTTAGGAACTAAATTGTGACCTTACACTAAAATATTATTTTCTAAGAATATGAATATACCTCGTAAACATTTCAACAAAGAAATATATCATGTGATTAGATTTAAAATAAAATTTATTTTGTGAATAACTATATTATATTTTTTTCTTTAAAAAAAACTATATTATACTTTTGTTATATTTATCAATTAAGGTTAATCACAGGTTCTCAAAGAAACTTTTCTCATTCTCAAAAAAAAAAAAACTTTTTTCTGGCTTTTTGCTTGGAGTTGGAGCCCATAAAGTTATAAATTTTCCAGGCCATTGACATTCTACAAAGATTGCTAGAAGTGCCAAAGGCTTTTCTTTTTTCTTTTTTTCCCCAAACAAGTAATCTATATAAACTTATTTCTCATCGGTTTTGATGTAAATAGGCAAACATAATGAAATATACAGAAGTTTAAACATACTAGGTGGATAATATATTACTGATGAACAAATTGTTGTGTTTTTTTTATAGAGCTCTACGTGTAAATTAAAATAAATAACTTTAAGTAGCAGAAAAAATAAACTAATCCACCCAAGCAGGGATGGAGTCAGGATTTGAAGTTAGGGGGACAACTTTGCTATTGGTTGCGTGTAGCGGCTCTTGCTTCCGGCTTGGTTGCTTAACAGCTAATGTTTTTTTTTTTTTTTTTTTTTTTTTTTTTTGTGTGTGCATTCAAGTATGGACAAAATTATTTTGTTTAAAAAATTTTAAAAGGTCAGGTTGTTTGTTTTGGGTAAAATTAGTTGATTGAGTTTAATTATTTTTAGCTTTACAATTGGTAATTTTTGTTATTGAATAATTTTTTTGGGCTTGTTTATTTTGCTTTAGATTTTAGATTTGGCATTTAAAAGGAGGAAAATGATAGAATTACAAACTTGTTCACAAATTATTAATGTGGTGAGTGGTTATTAGTAAGTAAAAATGTGATGTAAGTGATAGACTCAGATACAAATCAATAAAATTTTACTATCACAATAGTTTGTAAAAATGTTATAGAAAAGTTTGTGGTTAGAGTAGTACTCTTAAAAGAATCAATGATAATGTTAAAGGGGGCAAAGTGTGATTTTATAAAAAAAATTGGTGCCTATGTATATATTAAATTTTTTTTTTTTTTTTTTTTAAATTGGGGGGGACCATTGCCCCCCCTAGTCCAAGTCTCACTCCGTCCCTGCACCCAAGTGCCAAGAAAAACAGCAATACAAAAACATGCACATCAAATTTAAGTAAAAAATCCTCTAGTGTAGAGAGGGAAAAAAAAAATACTAGCTCGGTATATTTGGTAAGAATTGGGTGTAAAACTCATGTTTTACACCATTCAGTAAGAAATTGTCACATCAGCATTTTATTTAAAATTCAATACATCCTACCATACCTAATAGTATTTCAATAAACTCCTAATTTGGTTAGATTTATATATAGGTATTAGAATTGATTGAGTGTAATTGTGTTTATTCTTAAATATGTGATAAGATGATGTACCATATTAGAATTGGAAGAGTAAAACATGAGTTTTACATCACATTTTTACAGAATTTAATCTCATAATAAAATAGATATTACAATTCTTAAATTTATACTCAAAACTTAAGTTCACAATAAATTGAAAAAGTAAAATAATAAATATCTAGCAGTAAATATAATTCCACCACAAAAAGTTGGAACCTACTGAAACCAATATAGCTATCTCCACTATGAATACTTAAAGTCTTTAACTCGATGTGGTTGTAGACTTGTAATACTCGATCCTCTGTCAGAGAAAACTCCAAATTTATCTCACTAGCTATAGCTTGTGAGTATCTTGGACATGTATAGAAGACCTCTACTGTGTTTTTTACCACACACCTTACAGTGCTTGTCCAACAAGCTTTTAAAGAAATTTTGTCACATTTGTGCTGGAGAAGAGAATGAACAAAGAGCTGCTGGTTTTATTCGCTGTTTTCATGTTCTCACATGTCAAACCAGGTTTTGCACTTGGCTAGATCAGATTATTTGGATGTGATTGATGAGTCGTTGAAAAGATATAATATGAGCCAAATATGTTTTCAACGGAAGAATTTGCTGCACGTGATTTCCTATATACATTCCTTTTTTTTTTTTTTAAAGAAAATATTCCTTTTTTTTAAAGCATATTATATATATATATATATATATATATAATGGACTGAAAATAATTGACTTGAATAAACCCAAATGTTTTTTTTTTTTAATTTTTTTTATCTTGACTAAAAACACCTATTTACTTAGAGCATTCACATCTGCTCGGCTAAAGTCTTCTAAAATAGAACTACAGTGCAAATTTTACACATTTTGAGCAAAAAAACACCCACATTAGTGGGTGTAAAACTGTGTAAAACCGTGTATATATTTCCATGAGCTACAGTACCCGTGTATATTTACACGGATACTATAGCTTGTGTAAACGATTTTTTTTAATTTATTTTCTCTCTCCTCTCTCAAACTACCTCTCTTCTCCAACCATTACAACAACCCAGCGCGCCAGATTAACTACCCAACCACCAAACACCGCAATCTAGCACAAAGTATTAACCAAAATCAACTGAAAATTAACTCAGAATCAACCCAAAAATCAACTGAAAATTAACCCAAACACATCTACACAGACAAATCAACACAGAGATACACTTGCTCAAAAGAAAAAAATAACAAAGATACACAAACAAACCCAAACGGACAAACAACAAAGAGAGATCGGTGCTTATCGGAACTGTGGATCGGAGCTGTGGGTCTCGCTTGATCGGAGCTCGTGGGTATGGGTCTTGCCTCATCGGAGCTGTGGATCGGAGCTAGTGGGAGTTGTGGATCGGAGCTGTGGATCGGAGCTCGTGGGAGCTGTGGATTGGAGTGTGTGGGAGCTTGGATTGGAGCCTGGATCGGAGTGGTGGTTCGGAGCTGTGGCGTTTGGTGGCCTAGATCGGTGCTTGTAGATCAGATAGATTGATGCTCAGAGATCGGTTTCAGCGTGGTGGATCGGAGCTCGGAGATCGGTTGAGATTTAGTGGTGGATCGGATGCGGATGGGTTTTGTGATTTGGAAGAGGAAGGCCAGAGAGATGGGTGTAGAGAGAGAGAGCAAGAAATCAGAAAAATGGGTAGAAAGAGAGAAAGAGCGCGTATTAAAGAGAGGTAGTTAGAGAGAAATAATAAAAAAAATTGAATATAATGAATATTTTATTGAAATATCTTGTAAAATAAATGAACTGATGTGGGTGTTTTGTAAAAGTAAATGTGTAAAATAGAAAAAGTAAGTTTTTAGTATAAAAATAGATGTGTAAAATACACATACTGATGTAAATGCTCTTAGTAGCTTAATTAGTATGTACTTTCTAGTATTTCTAATGGAAACATCAAGATTTAAATCCTTCTCTAACCACTATTGAGTTATAAAAAAGAAAGCACTTGTTTTGAAAATAATACTTTCACGGATCAACTATAAACAAACAGCCCTCAGTCTTTGAATCCTTAAATATAAATTGTACAAAAAAAATATTGTCCTAATTTTCTTATTGGAAACAAAGTGTCCAATAATACCCTAAAAGCAAAATTGTTATCATTGACGACTTTAAGGGTCTATCACCATCATCGCATAGAAAGCACCGCCTTTTCCAGGTCCTAGCCTTTCAACGTCGGGTCAAAAGTACACTACGTTTGTGACATTTACAATATTAATCAACTTTACCATTCTCATCTACCCACCCCAAACTTTACCTTTCTAAAAAATAATAGTATTAACTATCAAATTAATTTACTTTGATAAACCCCGTATATTTTTTAAGTTAATTTATTTTCCTTTTGTCTTGTTTATGGAGTGATGTAGAAGGTTCGATCTTAGCCCAGTAGTTTCACAATTTCACATTACCAATCAAATCCCAATTTACTAAACGTGACTCAGCTGTGTCCTACAAAAGAAACTATATTGCCAAGAACTTTTGCTTGTCTCTTTTTTATAATGTATTTCCTATGTAGCAGAGATTCTAAGGTCTGCCTTTAGCTCTAGGGTTTGAGTAACAGTACCAAAGACTATCATAACAGTACCAAAGACTATCTTTTTCTTTTCCTTTTTAATAGGCTGATCGAATATATTGTACCCAATAGGCCATTGCTATCTAACAAGTGATCTTTCTTTCCTCCTATTTTTTCTCCTTTTTTATTTTGGTGCTACTTAAGCAATTCCATTAACATACTAAGACGGTTTGAAAAAAAAAAAAAAAAAAAAGAAGAAGAAGAAGACTACCTTTTTCTAATTGCAATCAACCATACATTTCTTAAGACCAGGATAGTGATCATCATCAATCTTTATGACATACATAAGTTGCATTTTATATTTCTAATCAAGATAGTTGGTATGTATATCTTCTTCTTTTTCCTGAAAAGATTAGCTTGAAAACTCCAACATGATGATACTTTTAAAATTTACACTACTCTCTCTCTCTCTCTCTCTCTCTCTCTCTCTCCTTGCTTGGAGGGACAAAAGTGTTTCAAACAAAAATCTCTTGATAAAGTGCTTGCGTTGCTTTGACAATTTGTTTACTCACAATGCACAAGCTTTCCTTTCATCTTTCCAATAATTAATTTCATTATTTGGTAATGCCTTTTAACATGAATATATTATGTGCTTTACTTTTTAAGTCAAATATTTGGCAAAGCCCTCAAAAGGAGGTCTAAAGCAACAGGATTTAAAGTAGTTTTAAGAAGAAGACAAAACATCGAAACAGGAGAATATATGCTTTCTCAAGCTTACGAGCATGAAATCCAAAAACAGGGGGCCATGCTCTTCTTTGCTTTCCATTCCCACTAGTACTGAACCACAAATATATATTAACTTATTCTTTGCAACTCCATCATCTTCCTAGCTATAATCTGTTGGGCTTGCATAGATTGCTAGCTCTTTGATTATATAGTTTCATGCATCTACCCCTCTGTTCTTGAGGCTTTTGCATCCACTACCACTATCCCTAGTCATGTCCAACAAGGTCTTTAAGTTTTATGGATATGGTGGAGATTAATATGCTCTTTGGATTGATGCATTTCGATTGCCTTATTAGAACAGACCAGATGAATCAATCGTATAGACAACGTTCTCCCAAAAGAACAAAAGACATATATGTCATATTATGTATGGGAGATTTTATCTTTTATCTATTATCTTTTTATCTTCTTCTTCTTCTTCTTTTTGGGGGTTTAAAGAGAGCTTTTATCTTTCTTTTTGCTCTTAGCTCTACTTTTTTGAGAGGATGGGAAGGCAAGTCAATCCCATGAGGCCATGACATGACTAGGACTAGGATAGGTGCCAATCGGGCTACAAGCTTACTAACAGGGCTTTATCTTTTATTATTGAGGGAAACATGCCCACCCCTCTATGGAACTATAAGCGATTTAATTTTGCTAACGATGACTAATGCACTTGTAGCTAGTGAAATTCTATTTTGCTTTATTTTGTATTTAGTTAAAAATTAAGCTGCCTTTTATCATTAATTAGTATTTTAAAGAGTAGTGTGCTAAAATTAAATGGCTTTGCTTAATGGACGACTTGGGACTCCCGTTTGTTTCAGTGTAAAACATTTTTTGAAAAAAAATTCCCTCATTTTAGGAAGTTTGGAGTGGCTGAAAAGCTTGATTAAACTAAAATCACTTTCCGTAAAACAAGAAAAATGCCCTGATGAGGCCATACATATTTTACGCTCATTTTAGCCTCAAGAGAAAAGAAACATCCAAAATAATGGAACTAAGTCCTAACTCTCCAAAAATGACCAATACTCTCTAAATGCTAAAAAAAAAAAATTCCTAAAATCTTCGAAGTGACCAAAATACTCTCAAAATAATTGAAACACTCTCAAACCTACAAATTACCAAAAATAACCTTGAAGAATTTTAAATGACTAAAATACCTTCATAACTTACAATATGATTGAAATATCCACTAAATCTAAAAGCACCAAATGACAAAAATACTCCCTCAAATAATCAAAATGACGGAAAAAGTTCCTAAAGCTTCCAAAATGACCACAATATTTCTCAAAAGTTTAGAATCACCCCCTAAAATTTTAAAAGCACGAAAATAACTTTCAAGCATCCCTTTGGAGTTTTAAAGTGTTTGTAATTACCACCGCACACCTCTAGTGCGATGGTCACTCCACAAGTATAGGTACTTGTGGGGTGTAGGGAGCAAGAGCCAAGATTCAAGTTTCTAGGAAAGAGCTTTCACATACATATACAGTTAAATTAAGCTAAGTATTAATGAAAAAATAAAAGTGTTTGTAATTACACATATGAATGTGTAATTACTTAAATGAGTAGTTAGGTCGCACCTAGGATAAATGGGATGGGTGAGTAATGCTGTAATGGTTATTAACTATTTATTTAAATGTGTAATAAAAAAGTAACTATATACCCAACCATTTTATAATTCAATAAAAACCCTGCCTAATAAGAACAAACCAAAAAAAAAAAAAAAAAAAAAAAAAAACCCCTACCAAACATCCCTTGTTGTACCGGCATTGAGATTGAAACCGACCCTTATTGTCTCTCTAGCATTGAGATTGAAGCCATCAATGTCACTTGTGACATTGCACCAGCACGGGTGCCAATTCATTTTTCCCAGCCTTTTTGTAAGTTTAGTTGATAATTATTATTATTATTTTTTCTAATTTATTCTTATTGTGATTGTACTTATTAATGTAATTTTTTATTAATCATGTACTAACTTTTTAGGTTAGTTTTAGTTGTTCTGTATTCATTTTTGAAGTGGTGATTTTTTTTTTTGGGAGAAGATTTAAAGTGGTAAATTAATGTTACTATTTAAAGTACAACTAATTACCAAATAATAGACTTTGTTAAAAAAAAAATTCAATTTACCATGCATCGAAACAAACGATAAGTATAAATTATGTCAGAAATGTGAAACAGACATCCGAAATTAGAGATTTATGAAAATGCAATGTCTAATCAATTCAGAAGAATATTCCAAAAATATCTAATAGGAGGAAAACCTCGACAGAAAGTCAAATCATTCAGGTGACCGGGCCATTGAGATTAGGGACATTGTGTCCGAGTCAACCACTGAGTCACTGTGTTGAAGTTGGACCATAAAGATGAGAAGAATCATTACAGAACCATTATAATTGGAATGTCCATTAAACCAGTGTAAATTGAGTTTCAGTTGCTCTTCTGCATGGTCAAGTTCTTTAATGGTGCCAAGTTGCTTCCTTGTTCTGTGGTCTAGTTCTTTCTTTGCTGTGCTTGAAGTACAATTCAATTAAGTTCACTCCTTCTATATATTACCTTATGTACATATATATATGTAAGAAAAAAAATGGTGAATTCAAATTGTGTTTGTAAATCCAGTTATAATATTATATCGCATTCTTAAGTTATGTGTGGTTTGCATATTTTCATTGTTTATGACAATTTGGAAATGGATTATTGAATAATGGATTAAACGTAAAATTTTAAAAATTGCAACAAAAATTTTCTCAATTTTTAAAAAAGTATTATCTGTTTGAAATCTAATCAAAGTCACTTTCTGGCTTTACAATTTTATTTCCATGTGGTTACCAATCTTTAATAGTGTAATGAAACTGATTAAATCAATCTTGTTGTCAACTTGGTCAAAATAATTTAAACCATATGTGCACTATTATTCTTTTGTTATTATTTTGTATTTCACCAATTGAAATGAAGAGTAAGGACCAATAAAATCTTCGAATGTTCGTGTCGAGATGAATTAATATTCAAATGTTTCATATTGTATGTATATCTATCTAGATAATATCTAAAAGTTAAAGTGTAATGTTTATTGTTGCTACGCATCTTTTAAACCACATCAACACAGCATTTTGGTCTATTTTAGTTGATTTGATCCATTCAATCCCATTTGCTCCACTTCGGTCTATTCGGTTCATTTCAGTTTACTTCGATGCATTCGGTCCATTTTAGACTAATTAGGCCATAAATTAATGGGTAAAATATCATTTTCGTCCCTAAACAATCACAAAAGTTCGTTTTTCGTCCCTAAACTTTCAAAAGTTCTATTTTCGTCCCTAAACTATCACAAAAGTTCGTTTTTCGTCCTTAAACTTTCAAAAGTTCTATTTTCGTCCCTAAATTTTCAAAAGTTCTGACGGAGTGCTGACGTGGCTTGACAGAGTGCTGATGTGAGAGGGACGAAAATTAATACGTTTGGAAAAGTTTAGAGACGAAAATAGAACGTTTGAAAGTTTAGGGACGAAAAACAAACTTTTGTGATAGTTTAGGGACGAAAATAGAACTTTTGAAAGTTTAGGGACGAAAAACGAACTTTTGTGATAGTTTAGGGACGAAAATGATATTTTACCCTAAATTAATTCTTCTTGTAGGTTTCCTTTTTATTCATTTTTTCCTCTTAATTTTTGGGTTGAAAAGTATGAAATTTTATTCTATTTGGACTAAAAAATACAAACAAAATTGATGTTAAAAATTAGATATATATATATATATATATGGGCCCTAAAATAGCAATAAAAATTATAAATATTAAAAAAAATTACCTTAAAATTCAAGTTTCAATAATATAGATAATATAGTTATATTTAGAAAGAAAGAAAAATGCTATAATTCTAAACTTATATAATAATTTAAACTTAATGTAACATGTTTTATTTGTTCCATGGAATGAGGTGTACATTTTTTTAATTATGTAATTTAAATATTTTTATTTAATTACGTTTCATATATATATATATATATATCACTATGTCATGGTGCTAAATGTAAAATACATTATATGTTCCATTACATAAAACTTATAAAAATATAAAATACTTTTAAATAACACATATACTATTAAATTAAACTTACAAATTTTACATTATATTCTTATAAAATAATTATATTACATTTTCTCATACTTTGCAACTAATAATATCCTGTTATCTACTCAAGCAACAAGGATTGCCCAGTCCATTGCAACCAGTCATGGGTTGTGCGCACGTTAAGCATGAGGCCTGAATTAATGGTAAGTACATGATTTCTAGTTATCTCTCCTTAGCTCATCCAAAAAATTTAAATGGACTGTCAAAGCTAAACTGGAGACTGGTTACAGTTGAAAACTCTATGTGGGCTTGTGTGATCAAATCTAACTATTTGAGTAACCAGAATAAGAATATCAAGTGTGCTAGTGTAAACCAATTTTCAAAGACTTGGACAGTCAATAAAACTGGGGGTGCAATTTTCTATTAAAGGGTTAAGATGGATTGTCAATAGTGTGAATTCAGTGGACTTCTGAGGAGATAACTAGTTAATGCTTGGGGCTCTCGAATTCCTTGTGCATAATGCATAATTCTTTGAATAGAAATGAAACAAGCTTATGGTTAGACTAATTAGCCAAGTTCTCACTTCAGAAAGGAGTTGAAATTTTCGACTGTCTTTCAATGTTCCATGACTTCTCATGTCTATGAAACTCTAAAAGCTATCCATCTAATAAATCTATTCTCTTTGAATGAGGATATAATAGCTTGGGCCTAGATATCTAAAGGAGAGTTCCCTCTAAAAAAAACTTATATTTCTGCAAAAGGATTAAACCTTTGAACATGGAAACTAACCTATTCAAGTGGATTTGGAAGGCTCATGCCTTCCCTAATTAGTGCAAATTTTTCTGTGACCGCGTCTTAATGGAAGCAATTCTATGAAGTAAGTTATAGGTTCAAGTGGTTTCATCACTCCCTCTCTATGTTGTTCTATTTGCGGAAACTCCATAGAATCCATCTCTCAAATTGTTCGCAACGTAACTGTAGTTTTGTCAAAATTTTCGCATCTTAATTGAGCATTCCCAAAGCATTGATTTCTTCTCAATTGTCCGGCAAGATCGGTTAAAGAGAAATGGCACTTCAAATTGTGGTGTTTTTATTAGATATCTGGAAATTGTGGCTTCATAGCAATCAATTCCTATTCTAAACACAAGTAACATTGAATAATATTCATGATACTCGTTTCAAAAGAGCAATGGAGTACAGCACCGTAACACTCCCAAAGCCAATGAGGGGCAATACTACATATATCCAGATGAAGTGGTATAAATCAAGTGAAGATTGAAATAAGTTAAACACAAATAGTTCATCGCTAAGGTTTACTCTTGCTAGACACGGTTGTAGACGGTATTAAATGTTAAACCAAGAGCTACCAGCAGAGATGCTTTTTTTTTGGTTATCTTTATATGTTTCTAAAGTAATGTTTAATCAGATTATAAGGATTCCCTTCTCAAATAAATAATTTTTTTTTTTTAAAAAATAAACCCATCAAAAAAAAAAGAAAAAAGATTATAAGGATTCTTTTACACGTGCGTAACATTTTTTATTATACATTGGTACAGTATAAAAATGAGTAAAGAGATATTGATAACAATGGCGGCCTTGTAAATGACAAATGTTTACCCTTGACGGCATTGTATAAGTTTATAGCCTCAACTCAACTCTTATTAAACCCAGTGATAAGACTAAAAAAAAAATTTTAGGTGAAAGAATGGGCACTAACGTGCTGCTCACTATAGTGGGGATCAGGAGGACTCGAACCTAAAATCAAAGTCTTGTTGGCTTAAGGCCTAGCCACTAAAACATTTGCCGCGTTGGTGATACCTAAAATTTCAAGTTATTTCAAATAAACCAAAAACAAGAATAAAAAGTCATTTCCTTTTGTCAAATCATCAATCACTATAGTGAAAAGGACTACAATTTCAAGTTAGGGGGCCAAAACATGAAAATTCCAACTAACATCCACAAAAGAAAATATATAAAATAATTGCTTTTTTTTGCACACTATTATACAATTATATGCCAAAATGGAATACAACATTCTTTTGAATCCCAAAGATCATTTTTTTTCAATGCCTTTAAAGCTATGTTTATTTCTCCTCGCTATGAAGGGCTAATTCTTTTATCAATGATTTTGAGTAAAACTACACATATTGCACTACACATCTTTATCAATCTAGAAACCAATATATAATGGGAACTCCAATGAGCATTTCCATGTATTTGTAAAGGCCAATATGATTAAATCCCCCTATCAGTCTTGAGATCATCAATGTCAATAATATGTGCAATTTCAGCAGCTTTGATAACTTTCAATTGATCATTACGCTTGCATATCAATAATATGACAATTAAAGTCAGTCTAGTAAAAAAAATTGATAATGGGGATAATAATATTATGCTATTTTTCAAAATTTAAGTTTTTAATCCATTCCATTTATCTTGCATATTGCTTGTACCGTTGTATCCTTATACTTTTGAACATATAAACTATGAGACATAATGTTAGCAACAAAAAAAATCCCAAAAAAGCATCCTCACACAAAGCCATTGTCTACAAATCTTAAAACCATAGGCACCATTTGATCAAGTCATCACAAGTTTCATCAAAAACTGTGCAAAACTTTGCATCACCAATATCTTAACGATGAATCTTGTGATAAGTCAATGAAAGAGAAAATGGCTATAATTTTAAGAGAAAATGGCTATAATTTTAAGATTTATTAATAAAAATGGTTGCGTGAAAAGGATTTTTTTTTTTTTTTTTTTTTTTTTTTTTGGGCTTATTCATTTCATTGGCACAGTGGCATCAACCCTAAAAAATAGTGCGTGTATATATTCTTTAGTATATCTAAACTCTCTCATCATAGTTTAGATATTCAAAATATTTGAGAATAAAGGATATGATGGTGCAACTAATTTGCAAGGTAAAAGAATTGGATTACAAGCTTTTATTTCAAATGATTTTTCATATGCTTACTACATACATTATTTTGCACATCATTAGTAATTGAAAATAGTAGCGACGTGCCAACGGAGGCTTGGCTAAGTGGGTAAGGTTCGGACGCTTCATGCAACACACCTAAGTTCAAGTCCCGCTGCCCGCAGGAGTCCGTTGGTGGACATTCTTACCATAAAATCCCGGGAGTGTAATATAACCATAAATTCTCTCATTTTTGGTTCTCAAAAAAAAAATATATATATATATATATATAGTAGCGACGTCAAAATAAGTTATCTTCATTCATTATTTTGTTTTACTAAATTAATTTCAATTTATCAATATTGTTGCTTCATGTAAGCATAACTAGCAATTGAAAGTTTTCAAAACAATAGAAGTTGTACATATAATTTACTATGATGAGCTCAAGACTAGAAATGAGACTTAATTAAGTTGGCCCTTTACAACAAGCTAGAGATACTCATGAGTTCACATTTTAGATCGGTTTTTACCTTTTAGCCTAATAAAGATGTTTAGTGCAATATGTGTAATTTTATGCAAAATCATTGATGAAGAAACTACTCCTTGATAACAGCGAGAAGTATACTCAACTTATGAGTCCTTGACTTTGTTTGAATTTGTTTCGTCTTGCATTTCATGAAAGACAATATAGAGATAATTGATTTACTTTATCAATTTGTACAATTTTCAGTCTCAAGAAATTTTTAACGTCATGCATCTTGTTTCATCTACTAAAACACATAAACAAAAATTCTAAGATGATGGACAAGATGACTTACAATCATTTTGTGGGGCATGTAACATAAATATTTCAAATATGAATGCTCATTATGTGGGAGACGAACTCAAGATCATCATTAACAATATGACTTTACAATTGAGCATCATTATTGAGTAAATATTTTTTTTTAAGCTAAATAGTATAGATTCAAATTTAAAGGAATTAAATCATCAACTTAGGGAGCATGCAATAGAGTTATCTATTTAGCCCAACTCTAGATTTTTGAGAGGCACAATAATCTTTTAGAATCAAATTCAATTAGGACTATATGCATAGTTCGAAACGGGCAGATTAAGGGAAAATTTTTCAACCAATCCACCATTGGTAGGTTGGAAAAGTTTCAAATCGGTGTTGACTCACCAACCTCCAAAACCAACAAGTTGGTTGAAAATTTTCCTTTCTTGACTCGATGGATTGATGGGTTAGGTGAGTTAGTTTTTAGTTATATGTACGCAGTATACTAAACTTTAAATATTTACCATTTACGGATAAATTTTAGAAGTTGTATTTCCTCTCAATCCTATAAACTATTGAAGGAAACATAGGTGACCTATTTTCCCATAAATCAAAGTACACATGTCTTAAGCTATAATATTATATCCATGTTACTATGTATGTTTATGAATATGTTGGAAAAGAGTAAATAATTCTTTATTCATATTAACAGGAGTAAATTATGGAGTTAAAAAAGAAAAAAAAATAGATTTGATACAAAATAAAGACTAAAGAGAGATGAATATATAAAAGTGGGTTGCCCACACAAGGTTAGCTCGATTGGTAGGCCTTGGGTGTGCTCCCTCAAAGTCCCGAAATTAAGTCTTGAGAGATACCTTAGGAACAGTTTTTGCAGGTGGCATTGTGCATTCGTGGTTTACTCGACAAGGGTGAGTCCAAAGGGTTTGCCTTGAAGAGGTTCCCGTCATCAAAACATATATATATTAACATAAAGAGATAAAGAGATGCAATCTAAGAGAGAGGAGTCAAAGAAAATCAAGTCAGGTCTAAGAAAAGGAGAGATGCTTAGAGTCAAAGACATACCAGAACGACGTTGAAGCATGCTGTCATGGAGTGGAGTGGATTGGGCGGTGAGGCAATGTCAACATGGAATGAACCTTAGACCGTTGGTGATCACTAGTGCCTGACATTGGAAAACCAGGGCGGCTCATGGTTGTGTTGAGAGCTTGGACCGTTGGAACTCCAATGGTAGACAACTGGATGAAAAGGCGAAGCCGAGGAGATCATCAAGTAATAGGCTAGTGGATCAAATCCTCTAACCCTCTTCTATTAAAAAAAAAAATAACTATACTAGTTGATCAACTAGTATAGTTTTTTTTTTTTTTAATAAATCAATAGATATTTGATATAGGACCCAGTTTTCTTCCAAACTGATTTGAGAAAAACCATCAATGTATATTACTTAAACAAGTCGCATGACCCAATAAATATGTAATGTGCACTTACACATGAATGATTTTATCCAAGTGAATTGAAGGTAAACTTTTTCCTTTGATATAAGGGGATTTTGTTTGTTTGTTTGCTTTTTCTTTTTCTTCTTCTTCTTCTTCTTCTTCTTTTTTTTTTTTTTGGTTCGGGCTAATTTTATTTTATTATGGTGCCAAGAATTATGTGGAGAGCGGACAAGAAGGGTTTTGTTGGGTCCGATTCTAAAATGTCTCTCTCTCACACACACACACACACACAAACAATTGACGAGGTGTCGTAAATTATTCAACAATGGTACAAAATTAAACCTAAGAATGTAAGATGTTTATGGTAATATAGAAATTTTGGACTATATATAACGCAGCAATAGGATCATATAAAAAGTAACTCGAATAATATTAAGTCTATTTAGTACTCACAAAGTTTGTAGAATTGCTGAGCAACATGCCTGTAGTGCAGTAGTGGTGTAACTCCCGTTCCAGTTATAAAGCTAACAACACATTGGGTTTTGGAGGAGAATATTGAAGCTCTATTCCATTTCCGTCTCTATCTCTACCTTGGTTTCACTATCTAAGTCAGCATTTATGGCTTCCACAAACTCCTTATTGCAGCCTTATCACATCTCATTGCAATGCCTCTCGAATCTGGTTAGTTTCAATCTTGCTACAGTTGGTATGAATAGAAAAAATCTTATAGCTTGAGTTCCTATCAAATTCCCCTGTTTTTGGTTTGATGTCATTATCACCAATCTCAACAACATGGAAAAGCTTCTTTTCAGTAACAGCCTAATATCTGCTGGATGACCTCTGAAAGATTTCATAAATGAAGCTAGAATAGTTAGTAAGGAACACAAACAACCCAACTACCAACAAGACAACACAACAAAATGGTAGGTTCTAATTAACTAAACTGATAAAGTTAGTAAGGAATTGAAACAACCCAACTACCAAAACAAGACAATGAAATTGTAGGTTCCAATTAACTAAACTCATCAAATAAAGAATTTTGGGATATCACTCCTACACCAAAAGAGACCCATTGGTATCTTGATCTGATTGTAATGAGAAATCATTATGTGGCATATGGGAACAAGGAAGGGTGAACACAAACATTCACAAACACAAGGATCCAACTCAATCAAAGCAACATGTATACAAGATTAAAAAAACAAAAACGTACAAACCAATCTAAACTAAACCATATCAACCTTCCTTTTGATTTACAACAACAATAAAGTCTGAATCTCAAAACTTATGGGATTGAGTATAAATCCTCAACAAACCAATCGAGATCAGCCACATGAATTCTTTTGTATCATTCTACCCTATCCAAAATCATACTCTCTACTAGGGGAAAAACTTCCAAATAGCTTTTGAAGTGATACTCTTTAATACAAACAAAATTAGGTACAGTTCCTTAGGAGGTTTTACCTGTTTGCCACCTCCATAATCAACATGTCATTTTTTACTAACATGCAGCTAACTTAAATCCACAATTCATAATCACCACACACAAAAAAAAGTATGCATATATATATATATATATATATTTTTAATAAACTTTTAACTATTTCAGTGTAATATCAAACTCCAGCCACCAATCCTTTCCTTTCTCAACCAGGCACAACATATTGGGGTTTCAACTGCAAGCACAAGGTTGTACAAATCCCACAAGATCCATTAACAAGGAAAATTAATTATTCAAAAGAAGTTTAAAATGTCCAAGATTACATTAATAATATGCCATTTACCAGAAAATTGAGAACAACTAGTCTTACCAATCCCTAACAAAATCAATGCTACTTCAGCAGACATTGAAATCAAGATGCTTGTGGAGAAGTTGAATATCAAGATCAAAAGCACTTTTTAACAATAAAAGTGTCTCCCCAACCAAGATTTATTGTTAAACTCCTACAAGCATTGAGTGGCAGAAGCAATCATGACAAAGCCTGCATAATCTTTCTTATTATTCTCTGTGGATACTGGATCTAGAGGATTCCCATATGTACATCTTCTCACAAGCCACAACAACGTCATCCTTCAGCAAGCATGGTGTTAACTCTATTTTGCAAGCAACAATCATGTTCAAAATTGCAAATGTATGTGAAATAGCACCATTGCATTGAAATGCATATGCAAATATATATCATGAAGCCTTATAGTGAATAAATATTATATATGCTATAAATCATTGACAAGTAATTAACGTGAAGTGCAGTAAAGTAAGAGGGAAAGAGATATTTTGTACCCGATTGCAACAATCACAGTAAATAGCAGCAGATGCAACAATACTAAGATAGTAAGGCCATTCTAGAGATATATGGAGAAGAATGCTAAAGAAATCGCTCATTTTAAAGACCGAAAACTGATTCCCCGGAGCAAAAGACTATGATGAATATGACTTCAGAAGTAGTAGCTTAATAAAAGATACTATCTAATCAATTCAAAGGCTAAGGGACTCGATTGTGATGATGGAACAAAAGAAGATTTTGAACAAGTCAAAAAGGATAACAAAGGTGTAATTATAAGTCACATAATCATGCATAAACAAGCAGCAATAGCCAAACAATGTGAGTTTGTGACATACACAAGTAACACTACGTACGTGATCTAGAAAGATACAACATAGGCAGTAACATTCATTAATGTTTTATATCAAACATAGCGTATATACATGGTTACCACTATTACCAAGATGCTTATCAAAAAAAAAAAAAAAAAAAAACACTATTACCAAGATTCACAGGAATTTTATAATCACAGGAAATAAAAAGTATTATTATATATATGATAACGTGGTACGTACCTGGAGGTTAATGGAATCCATGAATGTAAAAGGTCGGTGATTCATGTGAAACCCTAAGGCCGTACTAGGGTTTGACGATGAGAACATCTTCAATTTGCGTTGACTCTCTTTTCTTGGTCAGCACACTTGTTTTGGTGGATCCAGATTTAACATGACGTAAACTGTGGAACAATGTGATTATAAACTAAATTAGATTGTTGATGTTTAATTGTGTATTATTTAATTAAATACTATTTTATGATTAAAAAATTAAGAAAATAAAAATACAAGCGTTTTTTTTTTTTTTTTGGTTTAATTAAAAATATTACTAGCTCAATCGAGAAAATAAAATGAGGATCAATTCAGAGTCCAATCGGTCAAACAGACTAATTGGTTTTTTTTTTTTTGGGCTTCAGTTCGATACAATATCTAAAGGTTTTAATCCAAAGGATTGGTGGGCCGAACCCAGAAGTGGGCTTCGCCTGGGCCTAATCGTAGCACACTAGATTAATTTGATATATTACCAAGAAAATGGGTTATATTCATTAATTTAATGTCTAAAGAATTTTTCTAAACCCGGAAGGACTATTAATGCATTCATTGGGACATTGCATTTCAACCATTAATATCAAAGTTGTTTAAATGGGCTAAAAAATTGGGCTTATGTCCATTTGCTTCCTTCTTTTTCACATGCCCGGTTCTTTCTTTGCAAAAATACTTGCTTGAAAAAATAAAAAATAATTTAAAGTCCCTCATCCTACTTGCTACTCCTTTATGCGCTTGTGGAGTAAACAAATGGTGCTTAATCTGAATTCAGTTCATGAAATCAAAACCTAATTGATGAAAAATCGACATTATTGCAATTGCCATTAGAAAATTCAAATGAAACTAGGGATCCATAAAATGTTAAAGATGCATCTTTTATATATATATATATATATATATATATATTGTATATCAAGTAGCAAGAAGGCCTGATTGGTCCATCGCAAGTGGTTTTAAGTTGTGTACATGTTTAGTCCTTTTTTGGGGCTTGAAGCGCATAGGTACAGTATCTTAGATGTTGTTCCTTAAGTTCCCCTCTTAAAATTCTGCCATGTAACTACTTAACTAAAAAATACACTTCTATCCTGTGAGAAAAAATCCACATGGCAAAATCTTAAGAAGATAACCTAAGAAATAACACCTAAGAACTGTACCTAAGTCTTGCCCTTATTTATTTATCTTGGGTCCAAATGAAAAATTAATACTGATTTGTGCTAATAGAGTCCAGGACAAGAAATAATTTTCGAACCAAGGCTGGCCCTAACCTAAGCCCTGAAATTGCAACATCTCATCGGCACAGTTTAGGGCCCAAGAGTATACTAACGTATAAGAACCCAAGTATTCAAAATCCTAAACCTTAAACTAGAAGAATCCTGCACTGAATTTTGATAGATGGTGTGATTTTCTAGTATTTAAAAGATTTAGCAATATCATAAACTACTGCGGCACACATTACCTCATGTATATAGAAGTTTGTAAAGAGATATCAGATTTGTCATTTTCCCCAACATCCTTGTATTATACAAGAAATATAGCCTTGACTCTCCTACTAAAAGAAGCAGCAATACCTGTGACATTCCAAGTTACATTGAGAATGAACCCCCCAAAAAAAAAAGCAGATGATAAAATCATTTACCCATGAAAAAATAAATCAATCGCTACAAATGTCTAACAGCCTTTAATTAAATCTTAACTTTTTTTAGTAAGGAAAAAAGCACTAGTGTACCAAAGAAGTATAGCCGCTACCCTTTATAAATGCCGATTTGTTAGTTATTTAGCAATTACACAAAAATATATACATATAGCCTATGTTAGTAATACTAATAAATATGCAAGTATTGGTGCGTTTAACTAAGAAGCACTATGATCATTTAAAAAATGAACTGAAATGATATAGTCAATTGAATATAACTTACAAATGTGTTGGAAACCCCTTTCTCTGTCAAAGGACACACACACGCAACACACAGAGCAAGATGTCTGTAGTGGCATGAAACTCCAATTTAAGTTCAAAAGCTCACGTCTTCCTTTGTTTTTTTATTGAAGAAGAATACTCTAGCTCTATTCCATGTTCCAGCTCTCTCTCTATCCAGGCTTCACTATCTATCTCAGCATTTACCTCTTCTACAAACTTCTTGTTTGCTGCTGTGTCACGTCTCCTTTTAATTGCCTCTCTGATCCTGTTAGTGTCAATCTTCGTATGGTTATTATGAACAGAAACAATCTTATAGCTCGAGTTGCAATCAGACTCCACTCTTTGTGGCTCGATCTGACCATCACCATCCTCAACAACACTACTAGCACTGCCACCATCACTCATCTGACATGGTAAAGCTTCTTTCACACTAAGACAGTTGTCAACTTTTTCCTGATTCAGGCTACTATTAGACTTTACACCTCCAGCCTCCACCAGGGTTCCATGGCTAGAATGGCAATCAGAAGTTGATCCACTTGAAATGCATGTTTGATTGCTACTAACCACTGACTTTTGAGCTAAAGCTTCAGATTGAGTGTTCCTCCCACATGCAGTTCGTGGTGCTTTTTTTTGGTCTTGCTTTAACAACTTGAGCATCATCTGCTGGATGACCTCTGATGAAAGGATTCATAAAGTTAAAAAGACTATCTGAAGAATTTAACAATCCAACCGCCAATAAAACCAGAGAGGAGAAAGTTGAAAACAATGACACAGCAATTCAACCAACCAGTATACTAGAAGAATAGACTACAATTAAACCACATCATCCATGCTTTAGAGGAAGGGAAAAACAAACAAACAAAGAAATAAAACAGGACAGGAAACTCAAATACATTGTCAGGCATCAACCATAACTCTTACAAACGGTCTTCTGGTTTTCATTAAATATATCTCCAAGGTCCAGATTACATAGTAGAAAAACTAACATGCAGCTGATTTCAATCCACGCAAGTCATAATTCATGATATTTAAGTACAAATTATTTTGAGATATATCATGACAAACCTTTTAACTGTTTCGGTGCTACTTCAAACTCCAGCCACCAAACCTTTCTCTTCTTTGTAAGCAGCTCCATATTTTGTAAAACAGTGGCAGCAAGGAAGATGGAACCAGCAGCAATATAATGAGGTTTATACTGCAAGCACAATGTCGTCCGAAGCCTACACATTACATTCACAGGAGACTAATTATCCAAAAGATCAATAAATACCCTGATTCACATCTATGCTATGCCGTACACCAAGAATATGATGAGAGAACTAATTCTTACGAATCATTCACAAAATTCCATGCTACTTTAGAAAGGTCAGACAGCTCCAATGTCTTTAGTGCTGCAACAAGAGGCTTGTATGGAAGTTGACTATCGAGATCAAATGCAATTGTTGACAACAGAAGTCTCTCCCCAAGTAAGATTAATTCCTTCTGCTTATCAAAAACCTCCTACAAGCACAAAGTGGGAAATAAGAAATCATAATCATGGCAAATATAGAAAGTCAAAATGAAGAATGGGCATTTCTACTTACACTTTGTTTCTTTATTCTTTGCTGGGCTAAATTGTCCCATTCATACATCAACTCATAACCCGCAATAACGACATCCTTCAGGAATCGTGGTGTCTCCTCCATTTTGGAAGCAAGAAACATGCTTGCAGTTGCAATTGTCTGTAACATGGCACTACCAAGTTTAAGCGATAAATATAACTAATAGATAAGCAAATCTTTTCAAACTTCCACATTTTGGCATGCCAAGAAAAGCTAGATTCACTAGGAAGAAAATTATCATAGAATTTTGGAACCATATCAATTTTCAAGAATATTTAAAATTATTCACTCTTTAAGAGTATATGTATATGACATAATTTAAAATATAACAAAACAGCACAGATACGCATATCCTGGTTTAAGAACTAATCAGATTTTGCTGATGTGCCTCATAAACTATGAAACCCATCTCACCATGCAAAACTTTACCATAGGGATAAAACAAGCAAGAATAAACTACAGCACAAACACACTAACTGTAGTAAGCGAAGGAAATAAAAAAAGATCCATAATCCTCCTCGTGTTTGTCTTCTAACTAATTTCTCCATCTATCCTTCCCTGTGTTGTTTACTGATCCAATTGCAGATAACTGAGCGTCTATAAGTTAAGGGAGTTTGGGTGATTTGGGCAGGAATGAAACAGGGGGAGTTATCTACAAAGCATTTGAATTGCTCCTTTCAGTTGAAATAGTTGAAAATCTTCTTATTGGATTCTTTTTTTTTTCTTTTTTCATTTATATACACACACACACACACGCACACACACACAAATATATATTCTAAGAATGTTCATCGCAAGAACAAAAATTACAACTTCCTGGTCTGACACATTTTAGTCATAAAGATAGTAAAGCAATATAAAATGGCTTATCAAAAAAGGAAAAGAAAAAGTAAAGCAATATAAAAATGTCTACCTGCCAATCATTCTTAGCATGAGATTGACGTATATAAAACTGATGGCACAACAGCATTCCGCCTGCTATTGTCACCTGAGGCCTGAAAGGCAGACAGCATCAATCACTATCGTGGGTGAATATCATGCCATAAATTGATGGCACACAATCATCTGCGACGCTACTACATACGAAGGGAATAATCAACTATATTGTATCCAGTGTAATTAATACATTATGAGGACAAGAAGTTCACAGTAAATAGCACTGCAACACATATAACAAGGCAATTCAGAAGGGTATATAATTGGAGACACTTTAAGGGGCCTTTTGGAGAAGTCACAGTAACAAGTCATTCATTTCAAAAGCTTACTGCTCCTATCTTGGAGAACAAAGCACATTGAAGCAAAAAATGACTAAATCTAGTCAAAGAGGTGTTCAATCTTTTCCAAAACCCTTATCTTGGAGAACACTAATGGATTTTTGAACGAGTAAAAGGAGCAAAAAGGTGTTATTCAGATAACCATTCATAAACAAGTAGACAGCTGTATCATGGGTCCAATCAACAACCAGATGCATGCTCCAAACATTACAAGTCTAAGAGTATGCAACATTGGCTGTATATATAGCGAACCTTAAACCAGGTATGTGGAACACCACAAATATAAATCAACATCTAATTCACATAGGCATTTTTAAACAAAGGCATGATTTGTATTAAAACTAGAGGGGGACGTAGATGACATGACCATCACTTATAAGAACAAAACACAATCACTAAGAACGGCATATAATAAATTCAATTGGAAGCCTCGTGACTCGGCAAAAGAACATGTTTAAAAATAACAGAAACCTAAATTTTTTGGCAATACTAGGTCTAAGATGCCAATTGCCATTAATAATATAAATCATAACATAAGCTTACACATTAATCTTCTTGCCAAGCTTCTGAAGAAATTGGCAATATGACTCCCGCAAGTGTGACTCATACTTGAAATCAATTCCATCCTTCCTGGAAGGGGATTGATCTTCAATTTCTTTTCTACTGAAATACCACTTTCGTGTATAGCTTGGAGCCTCTACTGTCATATTGCAAATTATTGAGATCCCCTGCTGATAAAAAACTTCTCAATGGAAGAAGATCCAAAGAATTCCAAAGTGACACCAAGAGCCTTGTAGCTCAATGGTGTTGCCTGGTGTTTCCAATGGAAATGTCCAAGGTCAACTCCCCCTCTCCCACTTAAAAATATATATAAAAAAAATGTGACAACTGACAACTGAACTACTGGTGCTTGTTAGAAACTTTCCCTCAGAAATTAATCACCTGCAGAGAAAAAAAAAACAAAGGTGAAAATGATATATCAATTAAATAAAGAAAAATCAACTAGGAAATAAGTTTTTGAGGAGCTCGAAAAAATGTGTAGTTGTACAAATAGAAAAGATCAAACATATTAACATACTCTGCCATCTACATGCACAACATCCAAAAGATAACCAACATATATTCCATAACTATTTACCCAACAAAGTTAAGTGACATCCCAAAAAATTTAACATTTACCATTGAATATTCAAAAGCCCGGATTGTTAATTTCAAATGCCAAATCACATGATTTTAAACAAGAAAAAATGTTCATACTAATCAATATGATCACGGCATACAAATTATGAATTCAATCTTGTAGGAATAATACAAACCCATAAATCACAAATATAATAAAACCCCACCAAAAAACAAACAAACAAAAAAATAGATTGTTGAAGAAAAACACTATCAAGTAGCTATAAAACCCTAGAATTTATTGGCATTGGCCTATACCAGATTCAAACATTTGAAAATTCACAAAAAAAAAAAAAAAAAGCAAAATCCAACATGAATTCTTTTCTAGTAACCAAATAAAGTAATCAATTTTGATTCATAAATGTCCACACACACATAGGGTTAATGGAATTCAAGAATTCTGACCCAGGAAAAATATGAAAAAAAAAAAAAAAAAAAAAATCAAAATCACAACGAACGAACCAAACAGCTCCTCATATTAAATTAAGAAAAAGCAAAACAAAACCTATAATACCGACGATTCCAAGGAATTTAAATTCAATAAGTGCGAAAAAGAGAAAATAATAATATATATATATATATATATATATATATATAGTCAAAAGCGCGTAATTCAGAAATTATACGAACGCCGAAATATATAATTGGAATAGAAAATTGTATCAATTTTAATTCAGCTTCACTCGGATTCAGTGTTCAGAACCAATAAATCACAGGAAATAATTTTAAAAAAAAAAAAAAAAACTTGCAATTACCCAAATTTCCTTCTATTAATTATCGAAAATTTTCTGAGAAACCAAACGCAAAGAAAGATTGAGAGAAGAAAATAGTACCTGTGAGGCGCTGAGGCTGAGAGAACCGAAATACGAAATATCGGATTTGGAGCACAAAACCCTAATTTTTTTTTATAACAAAAATTTAATTTTCTTTTTTGGGCTTTTGGGTGAAGTCCTTGGTTCCTAAGTTACCGTTTGAGAGAGAGATAGAGAGAGAGAGAGAGAGTCAACTAATAAGTCAAGTAACTGTAGGTCTTCTAAGATCTACAACCCTTTTTATCGAAGGAGGGTAGGTCGGTTAGTGACTTAAAGTGTAATTTTATCTTGATTAAAGGATTACAACTTAAGTTTAATTTAAGTAAGAGAAATGATATGCCTATAATATTTTTATAATAACTCTTAAGTGGCAGGTTGTTACTGATTATTATTATTGGGGTAAAAAAGTAATATTAGTGTTAGTTTCAAATTTAAACCAATAATAACTAACCACTTGTGATTTGTTGTAAAAATATTGTAAAATTGTTGTAGATGTAACATCTCTCAAAAACTAAGGATTTGTGATGATTTATGCAATTAAATTTTTAAATTATATTTAAGCATTATCCTTTTTTTTGTTAAAAAAATATATTTTTTATATTAAAAATCCCTTTTTAAGTGGGTCCTTATATGCTATTCAAAATAAAAAAATAAAAATTAGGCTTAGGCACCTTTTTTTTTTTTTTTTTTTATAAACAAAAAATAAAGTATATCATTTTTATGTTTATTCAAGTATTGAGTAACGTAACTTCAATTAATTCAACTAGTAAAATTTCTTGTCTTGAATTTCAAGTAATAAACTAGCCCAAGTAATAAATAAATAAAAACCTTATAGCCACAAAGAAAGAAGTTTTCTAAATGTTTTATAATCTATGTGAACAACCATTTTTTTTTTTTTTTTTTGAATCGAAGTGAACAACTTAACACATATTTATTGGGATTAATATGCAGGTTAGTATGACGATATATATAAATTTGATCTACACTTAAATAGCAGTGAACCACTGCGTACCTTTGACGCAATGGTCACTCTATAAGTATGAATGCTTGTGGGGAGTGAGTGGCAAGAGTCAGGGTTCAAGACTCCCGGAAGGAGATTCAAACACATATATACTTAGATTAAACTATAGTAAAATTTTTATCTTATATAAAAAATAAAAGGGTAAAATATCATTTTCGTCCCTAAACTATCACAAAAGTTTGTTTTTCGTCCCTAAACTTTCAAAAGTTCTATTTTCGTCCCTAAATTATCACAAAAGTTCGTTTTTCGTTCCTAAACTTGCAAACGTTCTATTTTCGTCCCTAAACTTTTCCAAACGTATTGATTTTCGTCCCTCCCACATCAGCACTCTGTCAAGCCACGTCAGCACTCCGTCAGAACTTTTGAAAGTTTAGGGACGAAAATAGAACTTTTGAAAGTTTAAGGACGAAAAACGAACTTTTGTAATAGTTTAGGGATGAAAATAGAACTTTTGAAAGTTTAGGCACGAAAAACGAACTTTTGTGATAGTTTAGGGATGAAAATGATATTTTACCCAAAATAAAAAAATAAAAAAAAGCTGTGAAGACCCTCTTCTAGTTTTTTTTTCTTTTTCTTTTTCTTTTAATTTGCTTTACTTCATCGTGTAATGCAATGGAAAACAATTGAACTAACATTGTTCATGTCCGATTTCCAAAGGATATGAAATAGTTCCGTAAACCGATTATTAAAAGTTTGCCATATATTTTGAGGAAATAAATAAAGATTTTAACTACATTGTTGCGTTGTGTAGCATTGTTAGGTAAATGAATCTATAGTCTCAAAAACCAACCAAAAAAACAAATAGTAGATCTATATTCTCTGTTGAGAAATATCCAAAACAAAACTGAGAGTTGGAACTTTACTTACCAGTTCATTGTGTAGCATTGCCTCCTAACATTACTTCATGAACTTTGCTACATGTTGTCAAGTTCAAAACTGGGCAAGTTACTTCAATTCACTAAAATGGTTTGATTTCTTAAGGCGTGTTTCATTTCCATTCATCTAAAGGCTATCGCATCTAGCTTTTCTAGCCAGGAAAAAAATTAACAGGAGCTAATTATTCAGTAGTCATACATTCTACACAAAAAGATCTAATTAGGAAGCAGATTTTTTCTCTCTACCCTCTTCTTTTTCATTAGTAATTCAGAGGCATATCTCAATACTATAATTGCTAGAGGAACAATTCTCGGAACAAGGGAAACAAAGAAGAATAGTCATCAGAACAAAAGTCATTATTTTCTCATTAAGACATTGTCTACAATCATAAACCACACCAGGGCATGTCTTTGTCTGCTATAAACTTAAGCTAGCCAGTAATTCAAAACCTAACATCTCAAAACTTCTAATGTTTTGGGGGCACTAAATAAAGATTGAACTATAGCCAGCAACATGAATACCGACAGAACCTCTTTTTTTTTTTTTTTGATAAGTTAATGCAGACAGAACCAATAACAGTGAGCCTGTTTGAATGTATCTGAAACATCATTCCTATATGTCTGCTACAAGGAAGTTCCCAGATAACGATACCTGCATAAAGACAGAAGTCGAATATTTACACTAGTTTCTCACTTAAACGTAATCCTAAAATTGAGACAATGGGGAGGGAGGGTTTATGATTTTAAATACCTTCTCGCCAAGCTTGAATGGTGGAAGACCCTTGTAAGGGCATGTACTGCACCGAAAAGCATCCCCCAGTCCACACTGCAGGTTGTATAAGAATTTTTAGCGCATTGATAGTAACATTTATGAAAAAGGGTGATTTAGATATTTCCAGCACAGTCAAGCAACAAGCAACTGCATGCATGACATAATGAAGGACAGCTTTGACGTTTTCATTGAGCCCTTGAGGTCTACCGTTACAAATTTTGTCCTTTGATCATCCTGTACTTCTAAAGGTTTTGATAAATAAAAAACCCCTATAACCCAGTATCATTAATTTACTTCTGCACAACCCCATTAAAGCATACAAGCTACATGTACAGGCATGCCACTTCAATCAGTCTTAAAGATAAATGCTAATCAACATATGCAGCCAAAAAATGTCACTCCATGCAGCAACTAAAATTCATATCAAGCAATATAAGACATACACTGCCACATGCTGATTGAGGATTATTGATCTGCTCTGCAGTGAATCCCAACTGTACTTTCTGCTCTTCTTCAGCCCTTCCACATGTGCAGTTTTTGCAAGCTTTCCTAGTGCTTCCAACTTCACAATCATCAACTGCACAAGCATAATGTTAAATACATGGAAAGGTAAAAAGGGGGTAGGGGGAAGGCATCAGAACTCCCAAGACTTAACCAAACGCCATTCAAGAAAGATAATGAGAACTGTTTTAGGCTCCTATAATATCTTACCCTGTGGTAGCTGTGGTTTCTTCAAGTCCTCTTCACTTAATAAGCTATCTTCATCAATCAGATCAAAATCATCATCAATCTGGACTTTGGGTATAGTTTTGGTGGCCTTTTTTATGGCAAATGAAGAGCCAATCTTCCACGAAGGTTTCTTAGCCTTAACCTATGAACAAAGAAGAAGACACTTATCAACTACAAATATAAACCTCCCAATCAAGTTTACTTCTCCACATCCAATACAAACTGAAAATAATAAACCTCTCTCTCAATCAAGGAAATGGTATGAGAAGTATTCATTCTTTCATATTCATCATCTAGAATGTAGCTGCAACCTGATGGAACCACCTAGATACCTTTAAAATAATCAAAACCATCCACCCCAAATTATAACTGAAACTAAACATGGTGTTGAGGTCCAGAAACTTCATAAATTAAACTCCCATTCAAGTCGCAAAAAGAAAAGGGGTTACACAAACTGCGCGCAAAAATAATAAATGGGCTTCTTCATCTTATTTGTCTTAATTACAAATAGCTGATAAAAATTAATAAATACGGCATTTATTCTTCACTCATTCTATCCATATCCACTTAAAGCTTCTTTGATCTTCTTCTGGTTTCGGATCTAATTTTAAGACCTTGTATAATCAACTCACGGAGATTTACAACATTTGGCTGGTCAGGCTCAGGATGGCTGGTTTACCTTCAAGCTCTTGGACCTTTTAACATTTTGTTTAATGATTACAGTTGTATAGTTGTCTACCTTTGTCAACAGGTGAGAAAGATAAGGAGTTTTTTGAAGATAAACTATCAGGAAGTTTATTCACTCTTAATGGTTTAAATCAATAAATGCAGTGTCTGTCCCTAAAGTTATATTGTTTTGTGATGCTTCTAAGGAACAGTTATTATACGTGCAGATGGTGCTGATCTTCTTTGAAGCTATTACAGGCCTGAAAGTTAATGTAGGCAAGAGTGAGATTGCTCCTGTTGGCAATGTTGGGGATTTGAATGGTTTGGCTCGTATCCTTTGCTGCAAGGTGGGCACTCTGCCCATGAGATATTTGGGCATGCCTCTTGGGGCACACTATAAGGATTCATTAATTTGGAATCCTATTATTGAAAAGATGGAGAAACGGCTGGCTGGATGGAAAAGACTGTATCTGTCCAAAGGAGGTAGGCTTATTTTGTTAAAAAGTACCCTATCGAGTCTTCCCACCTACTTTTTGTCGTTGTTTACTATCCCTTAGGCCGTGGCTGCAAGAATTGAAAGAATTCAGAGGAATTTCCTTTGGGGGGCCTCAGAGGATGTTTTTAAATATCCTTTAGTTGCTTGGGATAAGGTATGCTTGCCAGTTGAATGTGGTGGTTTGGGAATCCGGAGAGTGGGGCTGTTTAACATGGCTTTGCTTGGGAAGTGGTTGTGGCGGTTTGGGAAAGAAAATCATAGATTATGGCGTCAGGTTATAGCAGACAAATATGGGGAGGCAAGAGGAGGTTGGTGCACTAGAGGGGTAAGAGGTTCTCACGGGTGTGGGATGTGGAGGGGTATTAAAGAAGGATCAGAGAAGTTCTTTAGCCAGATTTTGTTTAATGTAGGGGAGGGTAGCCGTGTTAGTTTTTGGCATGACCCATGGTGTGGGCCTACTCCTTTGAAGGAACTCTTCCCTTCCATGTTAGTTTTTGGCATGACCCATGGTGTGGGCCTACTCCTTTGAAGGAACTCTTCCCTTCCATGTATGATTGCTCTGTTTCTAAAGAAGCATGGGTCTCTGACTTGGTTGTATCAAATTCAGAAGGAGGTAGAAGCTGGAATTTATTGTTTCGTCATGGTCCTCAGGAATGGCAGGCAACCACTGTCTACTCATTCTTTGAGTTTATTTATTCTTCTATGCCGAGGGGTGAGGGGGATGATCAGTTGGTCTGGAGATTGACTACATCTGGTGTTTTTGATGTGCGCTCTTTTTATAAGCTATTATCTAGTCCTACTACTGATGCCTTTCCTTGGGAGTGTATATGGCGTACTAAGGTGCCTAAACGGGTGTCTTTCTTCTTGTGGACAGCAGCTAATGATGGGATACTCACCATTGACAACCTTATTAAGAAAGGTCAATTTTTGGTTAATAGGTGTTGCTTATGTTGTTGTGATGGGGAATCAGTGGACCACCTTCTTCTTCATTGTAAGTTCTCTCACGCCTTATGGTGTGAAGTTTTTGCAATGTTTGGGATTCAATGGGTAATGCTAAGGTTAGTGAAATCTTTTTTCTTTATTTGGAGAAACTGGTTTGGAAAGCATCTTTCAATCATTTGGAACATGGTCCCAGCATGTTTAATGTGGTTAGTCAGGAACGTAATGCTCGCATTTTTGAAGACAAGGCGAGAACTTTGGAACATCTAAAATGTTTACTTTTTCGTACTCTGTTTCTTTGGGCTTGTATTTGGGGGTGTACGAATTGTACTGTAGTAGCTGATTTTTTAGTTTCTATTTCTTTTAGCTCTTGATCTTCTTGTATTTGTTTCATTGTTCAAAGTGTTCACCATCGTGAACATGATGTTCAATTTTTTTCAATAAAAGTCTTATTACCTATCAAAAAATAAAAAATAGTCTGCAGAAGAAACTATTAGAATTCGTGAATGTTCTCATCCAAAATATTTTCCTGTAAAATCTGTTCAGTTTCTAAATGAGGATCATTTGGGTTATATTACTAAGATATAACTTAATTATAGATTTATTTGCAGAATTGTGTGTTAGCACCATGTTAATCTGACATTCTCTACTGTGATTGAATCCTGCTTATAGATGGAAAGGAATTGGAGGAACTCAAAATTGGGAGCAAGGAAAAAGATAAACTTTATAGAGATGAAATGTGCAGGACTGCCAATCTCATAGAGGAAAAAAGGTAAACATTTTGCTTGGCAGATTTTTAGGTGGCATTTGTCATTTTTATTGCTAAAGGCTGACAGCTTGCGACTCCTATGGACTGCTGGTTCATATGGGAAAATGAGAAAATATAACCAAATAAATTTAAATCACAGCAATTATAGAAGAACTTCATTAGGCTTTGATTTCACTGTCTATTTATTACTTTGGAAGACATTTGAAGTTCACGCATCAAAGCACCATAAGATTTGCATATACTAGGTTCACCTTCACGGCTCAAAGAATAATAAAGTAGATGGCCTTCGGAGCTGTGCAGTTACAATCAGTTTTGGAAACAAAGCCAAATTCCTTACCATATGATATATACATCTTAAAATCTCCAATTTTTAGAAAGGATTGCATTGAGGGGGTAGAGAACAAAATAATACCACTTTAAAGAGGCTTAGACACAGAAACTTACCCCAAAAGACTGAACTTCTGATGGAACCGTTGATTTGAGAACTCCCACTTCTAAGAAACCCGCCAACAGTAACTTGCGCTCAAGAGCAGAGGCTATCTGTAAGAAAATCCTATTAAAATCTATCACTTCAAACTAATTTCATATAATCAAAAAACTTCAAACTAATTACCTTATCTGTTTCCCCCACAGTAGACTGAGGATTCTTATGAACTAGGATTGTCCCACCAGGCTTCAATACTCTTAAGATTTCCTCAAACAACCGGTCAGTGGGAAATTCAACTGATCTACAGATACAAATAACAGTCTCGAAAGAGGAAGACTCCACAGGCAGCTGATCTATTGTAAGTCAAGACCATAATCAGAAGAGAAATGAGAACAGAATATTTGAATTAGAACTACTATGGAAGCATTCTTAAAAAAAAAAAGGCTTGAATTTAAAAGACTCTGTAAGAAGGTCAGGTAAAAAAAAGGGCTAATCAAGTTATAAAATTATGTATCTTGTTAGTAGGGGCTTGTAAAACCAAGCTATTTATAATCTGAAAAGACTGAAATTATACAATAAATGGCATGGAGACTTCCCTATAAGAAGAAGCATAAAAAATGGCTATAAATAATCATCATGATCCAAAATTTTCTATAATTAAATTAAGAGGAAAAGAAATAAGGAATAAAATAATTGCTGGTTAAGTTTGTGAAAATAAAAGTGTTTATATATATAAGTTGCTCAATCCAAATATGGCCTTGAATTTCAAAATTATTGTAGGAAAAATAATATACTTTTTTTTTTTGATAAGTAAGAATAGAATATTATTAATAAAAGAAAAGCAAGAGAAACACAAAGAGTTCACGGTAGTGAACAAAGGAAAAAAAGAAACAACAAGACAAAAAAACAGCCCCTAATCTATTCTAATAGAGGAAATGAAATCCGTAAGGGTAGAACAATCTGAGAAACCCCAACATCGAGACCAATCAAAGAGGGTCTTTTGGCACAACTCTAATAACTGAACCAAAATTTTCCCCTCATCCTCAAAAGCCCGCCGATTCCGCTCAGACCAAATAGTCCACATTAAACAGCCTGGGACCAAATCCCAGATATCAGAACTATGCTTCCCAAGCCAATGAAACCAACAGAATAATAAGTCCTCAACTGAACCTGGCATGACCCAATCGATCCCAAACAACTGAAGCATATGCATCCACAAAGAATGAGCTATCGGACAAAAAAGTAACAGGTGATCCACAGATTCCGCATTACAACAGCACAAATAACAACGATTCACCAAAAGACGACCACAAAGCATAAGATTATCCAAAGTTAGAATCTGACCATGAGCTGTGGTCCACATAAAAAAAGCCACCCTATTAAGAACCTTAACTTTCCAAATACCCTTCCAAGGGAAGGTGGAGGGATCTGCATTACGAATCTTATGATAGAAAGATCGAGTATCAAACTTCCCACTGCCATTAAGATCCCAACAAAGCCTATCACAACCTCCACCCCTAGGGATTCGGGTTTGAATGAAGTGGAGGAGGGAGTAGGAAGCCGCTAACTCCCAATCATTGAATGCCCTCTGAAATCTTAAACTCCACACTCTGTCATTATCACCCGCTAAAGGGCTTAACACATCAGAAATACAAGCCTCTTTATTAGCTGAACACAAAAATAACTGAGGATAAAGACTTTTAAGAGTGACATCCCCAGTCCACTTGTCATGCCAAAAAAGAGTACGAGATCCATCCCCCACCACAAAAGAGAAATACTTAGTGAAAGTTTCCCACCCTTCACTAATACTCCGCCATAACCCACAACCATGGGCCCTACTACAAGCTCTAGTGCACCAACCCCCTTTTCCCTCCCCATATTTCATGGCTATGACCCTTCGAAATAGATGAGAGGTTTCATGGCCATACCTCCAAAGCCATTTCCCTAAGAGGGCCTGATTAAACGGCACCAACTTTCGAACTCCTAAACCACCCAACTCACGCGGTAAGCAAACCTTTTCCCAAGCCACCAAAGGATATTTGAAACACTCAACTGATGAACCCCACAAGAAGTTCCTTTGAATGCGTTCCAATCTAGTCGTCACAGCTTTGGGGATAGTAAAAAGGGAAAGGTAATATGTCGGAAGGCTTGAAAGTGTACTCTTCAGCAAGGTGAGTCTACCACCCTTCGACAAATAAAGCCGCTCCCAACCTGAAAGCTTCTTTTCCATCCTCTCAAGGATCGGATTCCAAATGGAGGGTGTTTTATACACAGTTCCCAAAGGCATACCCAAGTAAGTCATAGGCAAACTGCCCACTCTGCACTGAAGGATATTAGCCAAAGACTGAATGTTACGCACCTCCCCAACAGGGACAATTTCACTTTTCCCCACATTCACCTTCAAACCAGTAAAAGCTTGAAAACAAGTCAAAGCCAGCCTAATAGACAGAATCTGCTCTCTAGAGGCATCACAGAAAAGAATGGTATCATCAGCAAATAAAAGATGAGAAACACGAATACCAGTAGAATTAATAGGACCCACATGAAAGCCCTGAATGAAGCCACCTTCCTCAGTTTTCTTCATGATACGACTTAAGACCTCCATGATCAAAAGAAATAGGAGGGGAGACAAAGGATCGCCTTGTCTGAGACCTCTAGAGCTACCAAAGAAACCAGCAAGAGATCCATTAACCAGAACTGAGAAGCGAACGGTAGAGACACAAGTCTTTAACCATCTCCTCCATCTATCCCCAAATCCCATCCTCTCCAACAGATAAAACAAAATGTCCCAATTCACATGGTCATAAGCTTTCTCAATATCCAACTTACACACCACCCCCGGGGTACGACACTTCAGTCTACTGTCTAAACATTCGTTGGCAATAAGCACTGAATCCAAAATCTGTCTACCACCAACAAAAGAATTTTCAGACTCTGAAATAAGATTATCCAGCACCCGCCTCAATCTGTTAGCTAAAACCTTGGACAAAAGCTTATACACACTGCCTACTAAACTGATAGGCCTAAAATCTTTAATATTCAATGCATTATTTTTTTTGGAAATCAGAGATAGAAAAGAAGCATTTAGAGACCGTTCAAACTCTGAGCTCCTATGAAAATGATCAAAGAAAGCCATGACATCTATCTCCACAAAGCATTTTTGAAAAAAAGCCATAGTGAAACCATCAGGACCTGGGGCTTTATCACCCTCCATCTCATGAAGAACCTTTACCACTTCCTCCTTAGAAAATTCCCTCTCTAATTCAAGCCACTCATCCTCTTCAATTCTAGAAAACTCTAATCCATCCATAGAAGGGCGCCAAGAATCTGACTCAGTGTACAAACTTTGATAAAAATGGACCACCTTAGACCTCACCTCTTCCTCATCCTCATAGAGGACACCATCCACCTCTATACCCTGAAGATAATTAGTTCTTCTATGGGAATTTGCAACCTGATGAAAAAAGTGAGTATTATTGTCCCCCTCCTTCACAAATAAAAACCTGGACTTTTGCCTCCAAAAAATCTCCTCCAAAGAGGCAAGATGTGCAATCTCTCCTTTAATCTGAGTACGACGAGTTTGATCCTCATGAGAAAGACCTGACAGGTCCTCCCTAGCATCCAAACCCAACAATTCCGATAAAAGACAATTCTTCCTAAAGGCCAAATCCCCAAATTCCTCCTTATTCCACTTTTTCAAGTCCTCTTTAAGAGCTTTTAATTTACGACCCAGAATAAAGCTAGGAGAACCCGAAAAGCAATACCCATTCCACCATTGCCGAACCCTCTCTACAAAACCATCTTCTTTCAACCACATATTCTCGAACTTAAAAGCACTCCGGCCTTTATTAACACTACCCGCCGCCACCAACAAAGGACAATGATCAGAAACTACACGAGGGAGAACCCTTTGAGACACGTTTCCAAAGTGATCCATCCAATCCACCGATGCCAAGGTTCTATCAATTCTTGACATACAATCTGACCCCGAATCTCTAAACCAAGTAAAGGAAGCCCCTTCAAGGGGTAAGTCCACAAGGTAATTAGCCTCAATGAAGTCTGAAAAAGCAAACATAGCCGGACTAAAAGCCTCACAACCAAGTCTCTCACTCGGATATCGAATGATATTGAAATCCCCAAAAACACACCATGCCGTATTCCACCTAGAGTGCATCCTTGAGAGTTCTTCCCACAGAGCACCCCGCTGAGAATCTTCGTTAGGCCCATACACTCCTGAACAAGCCCATACAAAATCATCTACAACCCCCTTGAATAAAACATTAACAGAAAACCGCCCAATAGCACAATCAACTTTTTCAAAAACTCTCTTGTCCCAAACCAGTAACACCCCCCCTGCAGTATTGACTGCATCTAGAACAACCCAATCTAGGAATGGACTACCCCAAAGGCTTCGAACAACAAAAGAGTTTAAAGAAGATAGCTTAGTTTCTTGAAAGCAAACTATATCACACTTCCACTCCTTGAGAAGATTTTTACATACCTCTCGCTTCTGAGGATTATTTAATCCCCTAACATTCCAAGAAAGCAGCCGTAAACTCATTTAAAACTAGCAATCACCCCCCGTACCTACTGAGAGGTCTCTGTTCCTCCCCTTAGATGCAACCCCATCATAATTAATAGAGGAAAACAAACCTTTGAGTTCCCTAAGCCCTTTCTGCTTAGAGTTCACATTACCATTAGAAGACCCAACACTGACAACATCAACACAGTCTTGTTCAAGAAGACGAAACAGAGCCAAGCATTGATCTTCGTGCTTCACAATAGGAAAACCCACAATTCTACAAAAAATTTTCATCAAATTACAGACCCATTTTGAATTTTCCTCCGCTGACCCCCGAAACTCTCCCTCATCACCTTCTTGGATCACCTCCAACTCCTATGTCCATTGGGATCCCATTTAGAAAGAGGTGAGCATTCCAAAAAACCATTCTCATCCTCACCATGAAAAAGACCACTAGGACTAACCACACTGTGCTTCCACTGACTCAGTAGATGCTCATGCCCATCCACCGCGCCGGAAAACGCAAGAAAGGACCCCGCCGTCGCACTCGCCGGCGCATCCGCTGTCACCGGCGACCTGGTAACCACCATCGTGCTCGCCGGAACTGCTGCTGGCACCGGCGACCCAAGAACCTTCCTCGGGCTTGCTCTGGAGCTCTCCCCTACAGCCCACGAAACGTGATCCTCAGTAGAATCCTTTAAGGCTATAGGTTTGACCAAAATGCCCTTAAGTGGAAAATCAGAGTCCACAAGCTGGGCTTCGGCAAGCCCACCAGAATGTTTAATAATTTCTGGCCCGCCACTTACATCCTTGGGCCAGCTGAAATCCTTTGCATCCAGGTAAGTCACATAACGTTTCCTGCCCTCCATTTTGCACACTCTCAAAGCCAAAGAAGCATGGTTCAACTTAAAAGTACAAGTCCGCGTGGGTCTGCCATTTATGACTGAGACTTTGCCTTTTAAAACTAAAACATTCTCTGCATGGCCTCCAGGACTCCTGTTCTGTTCCAAAATAGCTCCAAATTTTTCAAAATTCCTAAACTTACGCTAATGACCAACAGCGGACAAAATTTTCCCACTCCGGTCACCACCAGTAGACTGACCACCTCCTCCACCACCATTTTTGGAGGATGCTTCAGCCATAGAAACTGGTTTAGCACCAGTGAAAAATTCCCTCATCTCTCTCTGAAACAAAGACCAACCTGCACGATTGGAACTTGCTGGTATCATAACACACCCTCGGCGAGCCCCGCCATAGTATTCAGCTATGACCACAAAAACACCAGCCTTATTCAACCTCCCACAAAATTCCAACAACTTATTATTATCTCGGAACCGTCTGCACAAGGAAACTTTCCCCGGAACCCAATCACGAATATCAGCAAAGCAAGAAAGGATCCACTCCAATCCTTTTCGTCCTACCCAGATAGTATGCTTGACATGCCGGCTGCTCTCATGAATAGCATAAGAATCATGTCGCCCACCATTGAAAGAAAAAGAGAAGAGCTTTGCATCAATACGGAAAGGATACTTTCTACCCCCTTGAACCGATACAGTGGGAGAGGTAAAAAGGTTTGAAGCTGGTTTGGTATCGGTTTTTAGTAGGGAGATAATGGTATCAGTTTTAGGTAGGGAGATAGCGGGTAACTGTGGAGGTGTAGGTACAGAAGGTTTAATAGGCAAAGAGGATGATTGTAAGGGGTGTGACATGGGCAAAAACTAGAAGGGATAGAGGGATGACAAAAGGTGTATGGAGGCAAACCAAAAGGTAGGAGTTGAGGTGGGAATAGAAACGGATAGGGAGGGAGGGAAGGAATATGTGGTACAGCCGATGGTAGGAAGGGGGGGAGGGAGGGAGAAGGGGGGGGGTTGATGGTGGGGGCCCAATTCTATATCACTGAGATATCAGGCTGAAGCCACAGAGCTTCTGCATACACGAAGAATTCACATAACTAGACTACAAGCTACACAAACTACCTTCATACAATCTATTACTAACTTCAGCAAGAATTATGTATGTTAAATTCAGAATTGAAAAGGACACATTTTTTTATTGGATAAATAGAAGGGGGAAGAAAGTAACAAATCATAATACACTCCTGATATCATAGAGATAAATGAAAAAGAATCATGCCAATTCCCCATGAGAGAGAGAGTGAGAGAGAGAGAGTGAAAGGAAGGCGATAGAAGGTATAATGGACATTGTAGGTATGCAGAAACAGTCAAAAAGAGAAGCAAAAGCTAAGTTAAATAACATAAATAGAGAGAGAGGAGTGTGTGTATTTTTTCAAGGATATTACTTCTATAATATTTTGATCTAGTGAACGGCTAGTACCCAGTAATAATAAGATATAAGATACACAGTCCCAGCAGCAACCTCAATTTGGATGAATAGGCACACAATTAATGCAGTCTAACTCAACTCTCAAAGGATTACCCTATGTTTACATCTATAGAAATATGAATTGCACATAGATCACTGTTACAAAACCCAAAAGAGACAAGAAAGACATACTCAAAGAAGATGCTTGAGTGATAATTTTAGAATCACATTGTTCAACCCCTTGAATACCGAGCTCACTCACTGCAGTAGAAACAGCGTTAATTGAGAGAACTGAATCATCTGTAAATGCCAGCAGACTACCCTTCATTGTGGTGGTATCCTACAAAAGACCATATATCAAAATGTAAAATGTCCAGCTGCCCAATCAAATATCAATCTTTCTTTTAACAGTTAAATAATGCTGGGTAACTTCGCAAATAAGAATTTGAGAGACACTTTTGACACCCAATAATAATGATTAAAACACAAGAAAGAAGGATAATAAACAAAGAAGAAGAAAGAAAGCTAAATACATATAGAACTCATGATCAACACGAGAACAAAAACCTAAAATAGTCTCATCATTCATATTACAGATATGATTTCATCTCCCTCTTCAATATATAAATAATATTTTTTTTCTTAGTTTACAATAGAATATAGAAAAAGTAAATGGAGAAAATAAATTTAAAAAATGAAAGTCATATGTTGCATCCTGGGACTCATACATAAGTGGTGGGTATTGCCCCACTCAGTTCACACCACCTCAATCTCTTCTTTAGGAAAAACAATGTTGCAAATTACAGTTATAGTACCTTAAAAAGCAGAGCGAGCCTTCAAGGTGGCCGCCAAGTTTCAATTGGAGAAAATGAGGGGGGAGGGATGGTTGCGTTAGGGTTTGGAAAATCTCTTATTATGTTGGTAAAACTCATCGTTTTGAATAACCCTCTCTCTCTCTCTCTCTCTCAACTTTTTTTTCTTTTATTCCTTTCCTTTCTAATTTTAGCTTCCCACTCTTAGTATCATTATAGTTGGGGAGGTGGGTTTTGAACTAGAGACATGGGCCACCACCAAAAATGCCATTACCATTGGACTATCACTTGAAACCCAATCTCGGGTTTTAGATATCCAACCAATTACAGATACCAAAGAGAAAAAGTTCAATGACCAGAGTTCAAGGTTCCTCAAATTTATTAGGCTTTACTTCAAAAATTACACAAAGAGACAGATTACAGGCACACCCAAGTTAAGGAATTAATATGTAATCATCTATTCTTCAACCAAAAAAAAAAGTAAGTCATCTATGATTGCTTCAAATTTTGCAATTTCATATATCCCACAATAATAGACATATACAATAAAAACAAATGAATGAACAAAATAAGCAAAGCTAACAACAACAAAAACTCTGCCAATCATCTGAGCTTAGATGTACAAAAATTAACAGAAACCAAGTCTAATATAACAATTTGAATTATATGAGAAATTATTCTTAACGCAAAAAGAAAGCGTAAGATACTCTTAAAAAAAAAAAAAAAAAAGCATTCCAGTAAATAGAGACATAGATCAATAGAAAAATAATAGTAAAATTATAAACAATCAAAAAGAAAAACAACAAAGGCGATCAGAGAAAATGCGGTTCGATCTGCGAAAATTAAATTAAATAAAAAAAAAAAAAGACTCACCATATGGATCAGATCTTGGAACAGAAGACAAAGAAGAAGAAGAATCGAGAAAGCCTTGATTTTGGGGAAAGAAAATTAAAGAACAGTTTGCTGTTTGCCGACTCTTTTTTTTTTTTTTTTCTCTCTCTCTCTCTAGAAAAGTTGCGAATGCTATTTGATTTTGAGGCAGTTGTGTTTGCAAAGAGAGACGGCGTAATGTTTGTAACGAGTATTTATTTATTTAAAATTGGGACACGAGGGATTTACATGGATGTTCGGGTGTGACGCACGCCACCACAATGAGACAATTCTATTCGCGTTCTCAACGCGTGGAGGCTCCGTGGGAGCGCAAAGTTCGGGCGTGCTGCCAACTCAGCTGCACTTTTTTATTTTAAAAATATTATTATATTTTGGTGGTGAGATACTCACGAAAAGGACCTGAATAGATACAACACCATCTCTGGGCCGTAGTTGGGCTTGATCTACTATTGAGTTTCCAGCCCAATAATGAAGTGGGTTTGCTTGGGTTTTTTTTTTTTGGAAAGTGTTATACTTTTACATGCCTATGATATGATGCACATTACCTTAATGTCACATTAATATGTTTGCCATAAGTAATGTAAGATCATCTCCATTTAAGAAAGTGATTTGATATATTTTGTAATCTTAGATTACGGTTGATAGGATAGCAAAAATTACCATCTCTGGTTCGTCTAGAGGAATCGTCCATGAGCATCAGTCAGCCAAATGACCACAGACCGTCTGGACAACCACACTGCATTAGTCTATGAACAAAGAGTCGTCCATAGGCAAAGCACATGGACGACCACATAACATTTGGGAAATCCTCAAGTATAAATTACCTTACGTGTGTAGAGGATTCGAACCACAAAGTCTTGGAGTGGTTAATCAACCGGTGTCCATCGCCACCAATTTCTCCTAAGTACTTAACTTCCACTAGCGGTTGCAACTTTTATAGCCGTTGATGAAGTTATGTCCGGAATCTCTGACTTCCACGAATCTGGGGGAAGTTACTAAACCAATAACTGCTCCAAGGTTCTCTATATAAGGACCGGTCTGAATCAAACGAAGGTAAGTGCATTCTGATATTTTTACTCCTAAAAAGTTGAAACTCCATTCTTGTGAGAAACTAACTTAGCCATCAGAGGGTGTTTGGCTGGTCCACCCCGGTTTCCTTTGATAGCGTGTTCATCCTTGCAGGCCTTCGCTACAACTATTAGCCCATCGAAGCCGGAGTGTTCAGCCTACTGATTCCGTGAAGCATCAGTTGGCGCCGTCTGTGGGGAAGGGAAACTCCGAGTTTTGTAGTTTATCTTTCTCCGACAAAAGGCTGAATGGTTCAGACTAAATCAAGGGCTACTAGCCCAGGCCATCAAGAGAGTAGGGATGCTTCTAGCCATCCCCACTGAGATCACCAATCAGCACCTATCACGCAGTCGCCTTCCATCCAACACATACAATCCACGGCAGCCTCTATGGCAGAGTTAACTTGTCAGAACCAAGAGTTGACTAGGGAGATTAATCTGAGGCAGCGTCGTGAAGGATATGCTGAAGGACAAGCCAGAGTCAAGAAGATAGAGGGGGAAACGTTGAGCCCGGAAGTCAATCAAGAGGCACCACTTCGCGAAGGGTGCCACACTTAGAGAAGGAGATGGATCAGATGAGGAAGGTTATGGACGAGATGAGGAAGAACATGAGAAGGGCAAATCCTGTAGAAGATTTGGTTCATCGAATAGATTCTCCTTTCACGGCTTCCATCAATGGTCATCCCTTGCCCCCAAAGTTCAAGATGCCTTCCTTGGATTCATATGATGGAGCGCACAATCCTTTCGATCACATAGCTACTTTCAAGACAACAATGCATCTTCAAGGAGTCCCAGACGAGATTATGTGTAAGGCCTTTCCTACCACCCTTAAAGGACCAGCGCGAGTGTGGTTTAGCAAGATACCTCCGAGCACAGCCAATTTTTTTGAAGAGTTGAGTAAGTTGTTTGTCAATAACTTCATCGGAGGACAAAGGCACAAACAATCCTCGTCCAGCCTTTTAACTATAGAACAAGGGGAGAATGAAAGTCTGCAGTCTTTCATCACTCGTTTCAACAGGGAAGCCCTGACAGTGGACGAGGTGGACGACAAGCTATTGTTGGCAGCCTTCCACAATGGGGTTAACTCGGACTTATTCATTCACAAGCTTTATGAGAAAGAGCCTCAGTCAATGGCTGAACTCGTCCATTTAGCCCAAAACTTTATGAATGCAAAAGACACAATCATAGCTAAGAAGAGGAAGAGAGCTGAGTGAATGGAAGCAAACCCCACACGTCATTCTGAACAAGGGCCTCGTCCAAAGAAAGGACGAACGGAAGATAAGAAAGATCGAGACAACAGGAAGGTAGGTCCTTCAGTAAGGAATCAGAATTATACACCCTTAAATGCCCCACTCGATCAGGTACTCATACAAATCAAGGATGATCCTTTCTTGAAATGGCCAGAGAAGATGAAAGGAGATCCTAACAAGTGCAACAAGAATAAATATTGTCGCTTCCATAGAGACCATGGACATGACACGGACGAGTGTTTTGACTTGAAGCAGCAGATCGAGAACCTCATTAGACAAGAAAAATTGAGGCATTTCGTTGGAAAAGATCATAAAGATGAGAAGTTGAAGGGGAAGATAGAAGAATCATCGCGACCCCCACTTGGAGAGATCAGGGTTATCATAGGAGGGACTTCTACAGGACAATCTTCTAGATCAAAGAAGGCGTATCTCAAAGTGGTGCAAAACGTCCAACTCTCTGGACGATCCCCAAGGACGAATGAGACAGACGAGCCAACCATTTCTTTCACGGACGAGAAAGCTGAGAGAATCCATCATCCATATGACGATGCAATTGTCATTACCCTACTCATTGCAGATTACACAACTAGGAAGGTGTTGGTGGATAATGGAAGCTCAGCGGATATATTGTATTATCCCGCCTTCCAGCAGATGAGGCTTGGACGAGATCAACTTTGTCCAGCATATTCACCACTGATAGGATTCGAAGGAATGAAAGTGCAGGCCATGGGCACCATTACATTGCCTGTAGTGGTAGGATCATACCCACAACAAATAACTAAGGAAGTGAATTTCCTTGTGATGGATTGTTTATCCTCATACAATGCCATCATTAGAAGACCAATCTTAACCAGTTGGAAGGCAATAACATCTACCTACCATCTATCAGTTAAATTTCCTACAGAGTACGGGATTAGACAAGCACAAGGAGATCAGTTGGCAGCCAGAGAATTTTATCTAGCCATGTTGGCTATGGACGAGCAGATGCAGACTATGAGTATAGAAGAGAGAAGAGTTGTCGCAGAACCTACTAAAGTATTGGAAGATGTTTTATTACAAGAAAATGATCCTGAGAAGTTCACTAGGATTGGAACAAGTATGAAGGAGAAGGCAAAAAAAGACCTCGTCCAGTTTCTAAGGAAGAGTATCGACGTTTTTGCATGGAGCCATGACGACATGCCAGGTATTGATCAAAGCGTAATTACTCATCGATTGAATGTGTTCCCCTCTTCTAAGCCAGTTCGTCAAAAGAAGATGGTGTTCGCTCTTGAACGAGATAAGGCTATCAAGGAAGAGGTTCAGAAACTGACCACAACACAGTTTATCCGGGAAGTCTATTACCCGGATTGGTTAGCAAATGTAGTGATGGTGAAAAAGGCAAATGGCAAGTGGAGGATGTGCGTAGACTTCACTAACTTGAACAAGGCTTACCCTAAGGATAGTTATCATTTGCCACGCATTAATCAATTGGTTGATTCTACAGCTGGCCATCAGGTGTTGAGCTTCATGGACGTCTTCTCAGGATATAATCAGATAATAATGGATGAGACTGACCAAGAAAAGACCTCCTTTATTACCAGTCAAGATTTGTTTTGTAACAAGGTAATGTCCTTCGGTCTAAAGAACACAGGGGCAACTTATCAAAGGTTGGTGAATCACATGTTCCGTCCACAGATAGGACGGAATGTGGAGGTGTATGTTGACGACATGCTTGTAAAGAGCTTGGACGAGGGAAGCCATTTGGACGATCTTCAGGAAACATTCAAAACACTTAGGCGATATAAGATGAAACTGAACCCAAGTAAATGTGCATTCGGAGTATCGTTAGGAAAGTTTCTGGGATTCATGGTTTCACAAAGAGGAATTGAAGCAAATCCAGACAAAATCTAAGCCATATTGAACATGGAACCACCGAAGAACATCAAGGAAGTCCAATCCCTCACTGGACGAGTTGCAGCTCTGAACATTTTTGTTTCAAAAGTCACAGATAAGTGTTTACCCTTCTTCAAAGTTCTCAAAAAGACATTCGAATGTACGGACGAGTGTCAAAGGGCCTTCCATGATCTAAAGAACTATCTTACCATGGCTCCATTGTTAAGTCCATCTGTGCTAGGAGAAGAACTATATCTATACTTAGCAGTGTCCCCACATGCCGTGAGTTCAACATTGATCAGAGAGGAAGGGAAGGTGCAAAAGCATGTATATTACACTAGCCGAGCACTCAGAAGAGCAGAAGGAAGGTACCCACTGATAGAGAGTTAGCTTTTGCACTAATAACAGCTTCTAGGAAATTAAGACACTACTTCCAAATTCATGTCATCAATGTCATAACGGGCCATCCACTCAAGAAGGCAATGAACAAACTAGAAGCTGCAAGATGACTAATCCAATGAGCAATTGAGCTTAGTGAATTTGATGTTCGGTACCAACCGAGAAATGCAATAAAGGCTCAAGCCCTGGCAGATTTCATTGCAGAGTTCACTCCAAGTTATGAGGACTTAGATGAGAGAGAAGACAATAAAAAATGGGTTGTCCATGTAGATAGATCGTCTACGATGCATGCAGGAGGTATAAGAGTTGTTTTGCAGTCACTAGAAGGAGATAAATTGCAGCACAAGGTTCGCTTGCAATACCAAACAACTAACAATGAAGTGGAGTATGAAGTCCTTCTTAAAAGGTTGAAGTTGGCTAAATCAGTGGAAGCATATTCAATACTCGTCTTGGGAGACTCTCAGTTGGTCATAGGCCAAGTGAATGGGACATGCGAAGCTAAGGAAGACAGAATGAAGAGATACATAAAGAAGGTGGTACGCCTTGTGAAGAAATTCAAAGAAGTCAATTTCATTCAAATCCCAAGGGAAGAGAACATAGAAGTAGATATTCTGGCAAAGGAAGCCTCCTTGAATGAAGCAATAGATGGGTTTGATGAAATACAATACATGCCATGCATAGACCTTCCAGAAATGTTGCAGATAGAAGGTGAGGAAAATTGGATGACCCCGATAGTATCATACCTGAAGGACGGAAGGCTTCTAGAGGGGAAAGACGAGGCCAGAAAACTCAGGGTTAAATTAACCAAGTACATCCTTATGGACGAAGTCTTATACAAAAGAGGTTTTTTCCAGCCTTACCTAAGATGTCTAGCTCCAGACGAACCAAATTATATATTGAGAGAAGTTCATGAACGAGCATATGGTAACCACTCAGGAGCTAGATCGCTCGTCCACAAGGTCGTCCGTGCAGGATACTACTAGCCAACCATCCAAGCTGATGCTAAGGCATATGTTAAGATATGGGATCCATGTCAATGCTTCAGTAATATTCCTAAACAGCCGTCGGATTATCTTACCTCAATGATGGCCCTTTGGCCTTTTGCACAATGGGGTTTGGATATATTAGGCCCCTTCCCAACTAGAACTAAACAGATGAAGTTTTTGGTGGTGGGAATAGATTATTTCACTATGTGGGTGGAAGTTGAACCCTTAGCGAAAATTACACAGTAAAATGTCAAAAACTTTGTTTGGAAGAACATTGTGTGCAGATTTGGAGTACCAAGAGTACTAGTATCTGACAATGGACGACAATTCGACAACACACCCTTCAGAAAATTTTGTGAACAACTGGGAATCAAGAATCATTATTCCTCACCCTCCCACCCACAGGCCAACGGACAAGCAGAAGTAACAAACCGATTCTTGTTGAAAATCATCAAGACTCGGCTTGAAGGGGCAAAGGGAGTATGGCCGAATGAATTACCAGGTATTTTGTGGGCTTACAGAACGACAATAAGGACCCCCAACAGGGAAACTCCTTTTAAACTAGCTTATGGGAGTGAAGCAGTCATACCTGCAGAAGTGCACATGGCCAGCCATAGGGTGATGAAGTATCAAGATGAAGAAAATAAGAAACATATTCGTCTTAACCTCGATCTTATAGACGAGGTAAGGATGGACGCGGAGTAGAGAACAGCAAGGTACAAAAATCTCATGGCAAAGCAGCATGATGCCATGGTGAAACCAAGGTGCTTCAACATTGGGGATCTCATCCTAAAAAGAGTTTCTTTGGCCACCAAAAACCTGGCCCACGGGAAGCTAGGACCAAATTGGGAAGGACCTTATAGGGTTATCAACTGCAAGAGGCAAGGATCCTATTACTTGGAAGCCCTGGATGGACGGAAGCTGGAACACCCTTGGAATATTGAACACCTAAGAAGGTACTATCAATAAAAGGTGACCATGGACGAACCAGGCCACAGGACGAACGCCATGGATGTTTGAATTAATTTATTGCTTGAAGTGTTATTTTCTTGTGTTTGCTTATTATTATTACTGTGGTTTTAGATGTATGAGTATTTTATGTTACTTATGGACGAATCTGTGTTGTATAAGTATTTTTAATTCCCTAAAGGCACTAGCTTTTAAGCATGTGTCATGCCTGTGGACGAATGTTTACATAGTGTGGATTTCCAAATATATATATAATGTATCTTCAAGTATATGTATGATTGTATGGGAACCCTACATTTTTTGTGATTCCATTCAAAATAATCCATAAAAGGCAAACAGCTAAGGACGAATAAAATCCTTGGACGCAAGGATGTACCGTCTATAAGCTTTTCTCAAAGTGATAAAGCGAGAAAAATAAACCTAAGGTATATCCTTCTAAGCTTAAAGACGAGATAAAAACCAAAGGCCTAATCGTCCAAACCATGGACGAGACGAGATAAAAATCATGGACGAACAATGTGTGTGAAAACACCACAAGCCCATAGACGAATCTAACAAGCCAAAAGGTCCAACACATGGACAAACATTTGCTGGGAACAATTTTTCTAAGGACAAGTAAATAATCATCCTAAGTTTGAAAAACAAATAAAGTTAGCAAAAAGGCACGTCATTCATGGACGAGCTGTACTTGATGGCGAAAATGAAGGATTCGTTAATTTCGTTTTACTCTATTTTGGCAATATAGGAAGAAATTCGTTCATGTGCTCAAGACAAGATAAAGTGTCTTCCTAAATGGATGAACCACAACCATGGAAATGACATGGACGATATTTATAAAGTACGTCCATAGATCCTTAAATGTGTTTAAACACGATGAAATGAGAAAATGGAAAACATTCATTCATTCATTCAAAGAATTCAGAGGGTGGACGACCAACGTCCAAAAACCCTTAAGAGTTATGTAAATAATATAACATATTGTATATAAAGCTCGTCCATAAACTTAGACGAGATAATTGTACTTAGATAAATTTGAAAAAAAAAAGAGAGAGAAAAAGAGCAAAGCCCAAAACAACGGGCACCTTTAATAAAAGTTAAAGTAATAAATTCATAAGGATAAGCCAGTGGGGGCATTGCCCCCAGACTTGGGATCGTCATGGGTAACTTCATTATTAGCATCGTCCATGATGTTGACATCTTCAGAACTCGTCTGCAGCAAGGAGCTTTCTGTAGCAAGAGGAAGCTTGAAGGAGTTAAAGTTCAAGTCAGGAAAGACTTCCTTGGCATCAGCACAAAAGTCCTCATAGCCAGCAGCATATTGACTGTCTAGACGATTCTTGTCCTCGTCAGACTTCTTGAAGGCTAGTATGGCTTCTTGACGTGCTTTCTCCAAGGACGAGGCAAACCCATAAACTTGTCCCTCCAAGTGAGTAATCCTAGTGTCCTTCTCGACGACATCTGATTTGAGCTCCTCCACCCCATTCTTTAGCTTTGTCTCACTTGCTTGCAGACGATTGAAATCATCAGTCAACCTAATCACCTCCGCCTTCTTTAATAGAATTTCATTGTTCAGCTCCTTAGCCTTCTCTTTCGCCATCTTTGCCTCCTCACAGAGTTCCTTGGCCTGACATGTCGCTGTATAAAACTTTGACATAGCCTATGTGTAGACGAAGAAAAGTTAGACATTTCATTTTTGAAAAACTTATTGAAAACACACAAGGACAAATGAAACTCATACCTTAAAGAGGTCATAGATGCCAGAACGTTCAAATTCCTTCACTGACATATTATAACATTCATTAACTTCGTTATCAGTGACGATTCCTTTGAACGTCCTCCATGCATAGCCTTCGTCTAGCACCAGGTTAGAAGGACGCTCAGATGGCTCTGATGGATAAGGCTTGCGAGAAGTCTTGGCTGGAGGGAGAGTAGGATCAGTCTGGACGGGATGAACTATTTGGACAGGCTCCACATCTACTGGAGGGTTGTCCAGATTCACTGTCGGAGATGTAAACTTAGGAACCTTAGGAAGAGAAGTCTTGCCAGGCTTTTGCTTCTTAGGACCTCGACGACTAGGAAGGTCATCCAGATCCACAGCACTAGATATAGACTTAGATTTTCTCTTCCTAGTCTGGACGAAAGTTTTCTGGACGACTGGTGGTGCGGAGGCATTCTCGTCCCCACTAGTTACAGTTTTCTCCTTATTCTCCCTCATTGTAGTTATTCCTACGACGAGGAAAACCAGGTTAAAAAAAAAAAAAAAAAAAAAAAAAGATGGACGATACTTACTTCGACGAGTGGTTTCTTCGTGACCTAGATTCTCAGCAGTAGGTTCCAGACCAAGCCCCCACGTAGCTAGACGATTAAGAGTCACTAGATCGTGGAAAGTTCTCCCAGGGAAGGCACGTACTTGGTCAATTCGATCCAAGTAAAACCTATCCAAATGTGGACGAGCAACAGCTACATCAATAAAAAGAAATGAGGGTTAGACGATTGAAAGTTAGAAAATATGTAAGGAATAAATGAAATAAAATGGAAAAAAAACATACCCTCAGGACGAAGGCGACCTATAAGGTTGGTAAAAGGAGGGAAGGGGGCATTACCCACATCTACTGGGTCCCCAGCCCAATTTTCAGAAATGATAAAAAATTCTTTTTTCCAGAGCCTGTCAGATGAGCTACGACCCTTTATTAAGCTCTAGTAAGAGCCTCTGGACGAGAACTGGTAAAAACCAGCATACTTTTTTTTATCTCTGAGGGCTTATAACAGTAAAGGAACTCGTCCACTGTTATAGGACAGTCCCCTTCCAATGCCTCATGCCATAGCACTTGCATGACAACTACCGTCCTCCATCCATTGGGGTTGAGCTGGTATGACCAATGTCCAACCTATGGAGAAGACTTCTACAAAAAGAATTTAGGGGAAACCTAAGGCCAGCTAAAATGTAGGATGTGTATACTCCCAAACCAGAAAAAGGAGAACAACACCATTCTCCTTCCTTGGGTAGACGAGGTTTGAACTCCCTAGGGATTTGGTATCTATCTACTAAAGTTTTCAACTCAGGGGCGTCTAAGGTGGACGCTACTTCAGGGGCACAGCTGTAGATTACATTTTCCTTTTCCTCCTCCTCGTCTTGAGAAGGGCTAGGTGGCGCTCTGGACGAGCTAGTCCCAGCTCCAGAGGTTGTCCTACGTTGCATCTCTTGGAATTCCTCTATGGAAATACCAGGAACCCCAGACGAATAATGCTGGTCCGAGGAACTACTGCTATAGCTAGTGCTACCCTCACCACTCTCATAACTCCCAGACAAGACGTCCTGATACTCGTCTATCTCTCTCTGTGTACCACTAGACGAAGACATAGCTAAAACAAAGATCAAGATGAAAACCTAAAAAGGAAGAAGAAATACCTGACAGAACTTAGGACGAAGGCTAGACGAGGATCTTAGACGAGATGGTAGAAGGGAGATTATGAGAAAGGTAAAGGGCAAGAAAGAGAATGTGCCTATTTATAGGGCCCAAAAGTAGGGTCAACAAAGCGACACCATCCATTAAGAAGACGACACGTGGCAATCGCTTGGGAAAATGCAATTGACGCAACATGTTAACCAATTAAATCATGACACGTGGCTACATAAAGGTGTGAATTAAATCCCCACAATATTCTTGGACGACCCTTGGACAAGGGGGCAACTGATGGGATAGCAAAAATTACAATCTCTGGTTCGTCCAAAGGAATCGTCCATAAGCATCAGTCAGCCAAATGACCATAGACCGTCTAGAAGATTAAGTCGTCCATGTGCAAAGCACATGGATGACCACACTGCATTAGTTTATGAACAAAGAGTCATCCATGGGCAAAGCACATGGACAACCACATAACACTTGGGAAATCCTCAAGTATAAATTACCTCACACGTGTAGAGGATTCGAACCACAAAGTCTTGGAGCAGTTAATCAACCCGTGTCCATCGCCACCAATTTCTCCTGAGTACTTAACTTCCACTAGCGGTTGCAACTTCTATAGCCGTTGATGAAGTTATGTCCGGAATTCCCGACTTCCACGAATTTGGGGGAAGTTACTAAACCAATAACCGCTCCAAGGTTCTCTATATAAGGACCGGTCTAAATCAAACGAAGGTAAGTGCATTCTGATATTTTTACTCCTAAAAAGTTGGAACTCCATTCTTTTGAGAAACTAACTTAGCCATCGAAGGGTGTTTGGCCGGTCCACCCCGGTCTCCTTTGATAGCGTGTTCATCTTTGCAGGCCTTCGCTACAACTATTAGCCCATTGAAGTCGGAGTGTTCAGCCTACTTATTCCGTGAAGCATCAACGGTCATACTAGAAAAAATTAAATGAACCAAATACATTAATGTGACATTAAGATAATGTAAATTAACCACCGCTCCTCCTTGGTGCGGTGGTCACTCCACAAGTATAAATGCTTGTAGAGTGTGAGATGAAAAGGCCAGGGTTCAAGTCTCCATTAGGGAGTTTCATACACATATACACTTATATTATGATAAAGTGGAAATTCTATCTTTTATAAAAAAAAAATATATATATATATATATATATATATATATATATATATATACATTACATCAATGACACATACAAACCAAACGCCTCAAAGAAGAAGGTTTTCAATTTTACAAGCGAGGGAGAGCAAATTTGGACACTGGTCCTTTAAACTCATAGATACCTGAGAATGGGCAAAATGGGCTTTGTATGCCCGCTAGTTTTTTAAGTAAAATATACTGGCAATTGTTTTTGGTTTTGGGTCGGGGATGGCGGCCTTTTCTTGCTCAAATTTATCGGCTACTTTAGTTCAATGTTTAAGAATTGAATTTGGGCCTATTTAACCCAATTCTCATGCACCAATCGTTCCTTAAGATTGTGAATTAATTATATCCCACTGGCCTATTAGAAAAAATTTGATGACCCATCTTAACTCTTTTTGTTGGTTTAGGTATATGCTCATAATGAGTCCCCCAGAGAAGTAAAAGAAAAGAAAAGGCCCATTATAAGTTGTACTTTTACAAATACTACCCTTAAAAGAGTTTTTTTTTTTTTTGAGGAAATACTATCCTTGAAAGAGTTAATTTTGTAGATGGATTTTCAATTTGAATAATTACACTTAAACTTTAGGTTTGTGAAGCATCAAAACATCTGTTAATATTTTTCGCCAAAACCTAACAGGTTTAATGATGTAATATACATTGGGTAGTAATGACATTTCAAATTTATACGTGATGTGTTAGAACCATGTGCACTTCACATTATTAATTTCAGTAATATGCAATGGAAAACTCTAACAAAATGCCTAATTTGTCACAAATCAAAAGCGAAAAGTTGGTAAAGTTCATGTTTCATTTAGTACAAGAATTAAGAAAGATTTAATTTAGAATCTTAGATAGATAATTCGTGGGGGAAAATTTTCTCATGTCATTGTATCATAAACTTTGTCCTATATTCAAAAACATAGAGCATTTTTTTTAATGAATATTGAGTAACAACCCACAGGCCACAAGAGATAGAAATATTCAAATATATCAACACTTGTATGATTTTTAATACTTGACCATATAATTTGTATTTCCACTATGTAAATTTTTTTTTTTGGGCATAAGACCGAATTGATACACTCATTTGTTAATGGCTGAACTATTATTAATAGTTTCCAAATGCTTTGCTAATTTTTTTGTATGAAAATTTTTTTAAAGCTCTAAAAGTAATGTTCTATCATCTAAGATTCACATACGTAAGTCTCATCATAAATTTAAGTAATGAGACCCGTTGTGATGTGGAACAATGCCAAGTTACTGTACTTTTTTTTGTTGCAATGGCCATGGATGATCCACTAAGAGGTGCTTCAATAAACTATGACAAATGTTGACTATTTCATCTATTGTCACTTGCAGCACTAGTCCATGACCAAAAAAAAAAAAAAAAAAAAAAAGGAGGAATTATTATGTGAATTCAAAATAAAAATATTTTTTATATATTTATTTATTGTGCTTATTATTTCTTTATTTATCTGTTTTGTGGCTATGTTTATTGTCTTCATTTGGAAAAATGCACGCGCACACCGTGCTTGTTTGATTCAGTGTTTTGGGTCCAAAATACGCAATTTCAAAAAGCTGAACTAAACTCACACAAAGAAAAAGAGAGCTGTATCTTGTCAATTTGTTAGGGAGATAATAGCAGATGCATCAATAGTATGTGAGTTTCTAAAATGTTCACAGACATTGTTTCATGCTGCAGTTGCACGCATAATTCATACACAAATTGCGGGCGACAAATTAAAGCACACTGACGCAATGGATGAGCTAAATGAGAAGGAAGAAAATGACACTATCGCCATTGCGGGGACAAGTTGAAGTCACCGGGCAAGGCAAGATTTTCAGTTTTGTCTCTTAGATTGCCGAAAATCCCATGCCGATGATGCAATGAGCCAATGACTATTCATCCATGAAATCAGAAAGAGATTGATATTGTTGCTCAGCTTATGAAACAATATGACAAAGTCGTCGAAAAATGAAACCTTTAGTTTAATTTTTATTGCTAAACATTTGTTACTATCATTCTTTATGTTCTGTTGTCTTCTTCTTCTTTCTTCTCGTGTTTGGACTTTGGCCTCTTCCATATTATTAGCCCTTAAATTTTGGGATTCTATGCAAAGCATTAAACAATAAGGTATGCATGCCATTATTTCAGGCTTTCAGCCACAATTTCTGACCATTATTGGTGTAGACTAGGTTAAGCTTGTTTTGTGTGAGCTGCTCAAGTTTCTATAAATAATCATTGCACAATCCCAAGCGATTCGATTTAGAAATTTTCAAGGTCTCGAGAGATTCATAGGGTCCTATGAGGCTAGGTTAGAAAATTATACACATCCAATAAATAATTACATGCTCGAAGAAGTTTAGATACTCATGTTAACTAAAGAAAATAAAAAGTATGCGTAGGGCACTATACGTTCAAATTCAATTATGAAGAAAGAATCAAATATTGGACTAGGATTTTTTTTTTTTTGATAGGATTGGACTAGGATATTGATAACTTAGGGTATGTTTGAGACTAGATTAAAAGTTAGTCTTTTTTGAGTTTTTAGTTTTTATATACTGCTTTTTAAAACCATACTTTTTTTTTTTCACATTTCAAAATACAAATATACTTTAACACGATTTTAACCAAAAAAATCTAAATAAATTAATCGTACACTCAGCTTCAAAGATCACATCTGAATCTGATGGTTTTTTTGTTGGCTGTGAAAGTCACATGGGCCCGAGCCAACTAACATCTGGACCCTTCATGGAAGGTATTTATTTATTAAGTCCAATAAAAACTTACCACGTCAATCTCCAAATTCCTATTTGACTTCATTTCAGTTTTTTTTTTTTTTGGTCAAGAGTCAATAAAGATGTCCTAACGATTTAATTAGCTTAATTAATGCTAGATTTAGCGTAAATTCTTAATAATAATAAATTAATAAATCTTTAAGGGACAAAGGAGAGGACGTGGTATAAAATAAATGATAAATATTAGAAGATATGCTTTGAAGTGACCACCAACAAAGTGTCACGTTCGATCCTATATTTTTTGAGATGACACTATCTTCATGTGGATCTATAAAGTAGCCTAGTAGTGGCCATTAGTGCCCTTCTTCTTCTTCGCATTGGCTGGAGACCCTAGTGGGTTTATTTATATTTAATTCTACTCGAATAGATCCATTAATAGAAAATAGTACAAGACCATCGCTCTTGTTTCTTAAATATGGTAATGGCAAATTCGTATATAGACAGAAAAATTAAAGTTATATAGTACTCTTACATATTGTTGCATTATCCCACATATATATTTATATTAATTAATTCATTTTACTTTTTTAAGGGTCTAATGAATACAAATAATTATATATATACACACCCCTAGTCGGAGTTTTGAGTTTTTACTAATATTTATTATTGACATAAGACAAATTTACGTCACAAATAACTAATTTGTGTCTTTAACCTGATGATAAGAGCTATTATCATAGAATGAATGTCATTAATTTAATTTTGTGAGTTCCAATTAGTTCAACTGGTAAGTCTCTAATGATCAAATAAGAGATTTAAGGTTCAATTTATGCTAACACCAAAAACTGATTGGTGTCTTAGTTTGATGATAAAAAACTATCATCAAGAATGGACGCCATAAATTAATACTATCTCAAAAAATATGTCATTACTTTAAATTCTACTGTATTTATTAAAAAAAATGGTTTGGTTAACTACTTCGAGTCTATCCACTTCCTATTAAAATAAGTAATGGAAATTAATCACATAAAATATATCACTCATCTATACCGCTCTCTCCTTAATTATACTCTTTGTGATTTTCAATTACTTCAATGTGATTAATTTTTTTATTAATGATTTAAACATGAATTTGATGGAAGAAACTGATTAGAATCATTGAGATATTACAAGAGGTGTGATCAGAAAAATTGAAAACTTAAAGGGTACCTATAAAACTGCATTGAACTATTAACATGTATGTGTATTTTATTCTTTCTTTCTTTCTTTTTTACTACTAAATTATGTGTGGTGTTTGTATTTCTCTTATGAAACATACTAAAGTTATTATCAATTTTACTACCAAAAAAATTTATAATATGATAACAAATATAAATGCTAAATCAACAACATATAAAGTTTTTAATTACTTTTTTTATCATATTTAGAGCATTCACATCAGTGGGTGTAAAGTTGTGCAAAATAGAAAAAGATGCAAAATTTACACAATATCTCTTGAATTTGCTCCGCATCAGTCCTTCTATTATTGTGCAAATATACACATTTGCTACAGTAACCGTTCAAATATTCACGGTTACTGTAGCTATGTATATTCTTATTTTATTAATTTTTTCTCTCACCTCTACCCTCATCAGTCTCTCTCTCCCTTTCCCCAGTCTCTCACCTCTGCTCTCACCGAACCCAGAGCTTTCACCCAAGCCAAGCGACTCAACTCTTTGCTTGGAACGGGCGAGCAAGCACATCACCAGTTGAGTTGGGCCAATCACCAACAACCACCAGCACCACCTAACCACCACTACAATCCAGCACTACCAACCTCCACCACCACAAACCACTTCAACGGTTGAAAATCTAAACACAACCATCGGAAATCAATCTCAAACTCAACTCAAAATCAATCCAAACCAAAATCAATTCAAACCCGTTAGAAAACCCATCCCAAACCCAACTTAAAATCAACCCAAACCCACTAGAAAACCCATCCTAAACTCAACTCAAAATCAATCCAAACCAAAAATAAATCAAAACCAAACTGCTGGAAAACCCATTAGAAAAACCCAAACAAATCAAAACCAAACCGTTGGAGTTGCCGCCGATATACCTCAGAGTTGCCATCATTATTGTCGGATCCACTACCATAATCTTTGCCGCTATTTTCGTTGGATCTCCTCGCCTCCATGTGTGAGTGTGTGGGTTTGGGATATGAGAGAGGCAGAGAGAATGAAAGAAAGAGAGATGGGGTAATGTTAATAAAATAATAATATACAAAAAATACAAAATATTATTTAAATAAAATAGTGTGTATAATAGATAGTCTAATGTGGGTGTTTTGTAAAATGATAGTGCAAAATAGAAAAAGTATGCTCTTATGTGTAAAATAGACAGAAAATTTTAGATGAGCTGATGCTGATACTCTTAAAAGTTGACACTTTAATTTGTAAAACTTATGTAATAAAGTTTATAGTATCTCTAATATCACTCTCTTACAAATTAAATTTTCAGTTTTTGATTTGAAGTGGCAAATCTAAAATCCAAATTATAAGTTTTCATATAAAGATATCAAAATAGCAGGAACCATAACTCCTATTTCTGTCACGTTGAGTAGTAGCTTCATTGATGGAAGTGAAGTTCTTAAAAATAATCTTACTGAGCTCCACAATCTCAAAATACAGGGGATCCATAGATGTGTGAGTAAGATGGTCTCGTGGAACTGTTCCATAAGATACATTTTATCTTTGTTCGAGAGTAAGCACATCTAAGTACTTCTATATATTAAAAAAATAATTAAAATATATGTATCTCTATCTCATAAAACAATTCTATAAGGCCTTATAGAACTGTTTTTATGAGATACCTTTAATCTTCATTGGAGAGAGTATACACATCTAATTACTTCTCTTTGTTAAAATAAAAATCTCTCTGTCTCTTTCTCTAGAAAAAGTAAAACCCTAGAACAAATATGGAAAATCAAATGTTAATGTTATTAATTTGGGTGAGCAAGCAAAACCAATAGTAGGATTCGTTGTAAAGGCTGCAATCATCACTGACCTCCTGCAACTTCACCAATCTATTAATCCAACTTCAAGCATCAAATAATTTAAAAACGAAAGTGCTTCTTCTGCGAACGTGCAATTATTTAATTCGATACAGTATTTTTTTGGTTAAAAATGAAAATGCCCCCTAGCTAGCTACTCCCCTACCAGCAAGTCAGCTGTATGTATCATATTTTAAAGATAAACTTCAATCTGTACATAATTACACATGGGGTAGAGCTAGCAGCCTGGCACTCCCTCAATCCTCAAAAAAGAGAGATCACGATCACAACACAATCATTTTCCCGACCAACTATATAAAAATTAGGTAAAGGACTAGTCCTTCATTTCCTTTCCATATTTCATTGCCAGCACAACAACATTCTATCATGACTATGTTACATTTACAGATGGTTTTTCTTTTGAGGAAAGATATGCACTTCAATATTAAATCAAGTAACACAACTTCTTCTCTTACATTTATTTTTTATATATAAACTGTGGACTAAGTATCCATTTAATTAAGTGTTTTGGGAGCCTAAAAAAACGCGTTTTGAAACTCAAAACTCCGTTTCATAATAACAACTTTTTACAAACGCTCAATTTAAACTTAAAACATCGTTTTGCAACAGTCTAAAAAACGTATTCTAAGTTTAAGCCCCTCGTTAATAACTTTTTTTTTTTTTAAGCTTGTGCTTAATGTAGTTTATTTTTCAGTATATTTGGTTAAAATTTTATATAATTTCTCTCTTTTTTCCTAAGGTATATATGTCTTATTTTCATGCAACTTATTTTCTAAGTTAAATAAAAATTAATAAGTTTAAGCTATCCCCAAATAGAGATTTAAAAAATAATGATATATATGTGCGTATTAGTATCTAAATTATATTAGAGATTAAAAGAAACTTATTAAGGTGACTTGGACTTACACCTATAAATCTATCAAGTTCATCCACTTTTTCACTTACTTAACAAAAACAAAATAGATTAAAAGAGTATTTTAAAATTATTAATTTAAAAAGGCCCGACCTATTTTATGTTTAACTTGATGATGTGACAAATGCCAACATCACCTAGCGAGATTGAAAGCCCTTGTCCGTAGATGCTGAAGGGCATTTTGTAATGGACCATCCAAGATCCCCGCGGTAAATAGACAAATCTTCCCGATATATAGCATCGGCATTCGGCAGTCGGCACCACCCTTTGTAATTTTTTTTATGAGGAAAGCTTTATTTGTCTATGAATAAAGGATGATTCTGATACTCTTATTCAAGCCAATAAATTTGACGATGGCCCTAATTATCATCTTTCAAAAGATATGCTATTTGTTATATTTATATCTAGGTAGTACATGCATTTTAAATAGAATCGGCAAAATTGTTCTGATATATACGATATTTTAGCACTTTCCCACCAAAACAAAACCCTAGCGCTAGAAAATGGTTAGGCAGGCACTGGGGGGGGGGGGAGGAGGAGGATGATGATGATGATGATAATTGACCCTTTGAAACTTTGAAGAATTCTTTTTCACTATATCTTTCAATTTTGTACGTGATAGTGACAATATGGATCTCTTTTTCAGATATGTATATATTGTTCCTTTGTTTTACACTTTTACTACAATCGATCTCGTAGGTTTACCTCGAATCAAATGTTGTTTGTCTATTTGCATAAAACGACAACCATAAAGTTTCCCTAGAGGAGATGAGAGAAAATGACATTGGGTTTGTTTACCAAAAAAAAAAAATGACATTGGGTTTCAAAATGGGGTTGGTACTTAACATGCCACGCCACAAAAGGCATTTGAGATGAATCTGGCAGCCGAATGCCGTGAAACAATATTAAAGTCAGTTAAGGCAAAATTTGCGGAATAGTAGCTTTTTAGATAAAATTTTGGTGCATAGTATGCGTTTGAAACGATTTTATAAGTTAAATTGTTTTTAGAACTCGAGTTTGGTAAACTGGAGTTTGGGCTGAAACTTGAGTTTGATAAATTGGAGTTTGGGCTGGAACTCAAGTTTGACAAATTCAAGCTCCAAGCAGAGTGTGCAGTAAGAGCAAAACTTAGGTACAGTACCTTAGGTGCTGTTCCTTATATTCCCCTCTTAAGATTTAGTCATGTGACTACTTGACTAAAAATACACTTCCTTCCCATGAGAAAAAATCCACATGATAGAATCTTAAAAGGGAAACCTAAGAAATAATACCTAAGTACTGTACCTAAGTCTTGCTCGTGCAGTAATAACACCTAAGTACTGTACTTAAATCTTGCTCGTGCAGCAATATTGAATGGAACTCGAGTTTGGCAAACTCGAGTTCCAAAAATAGTCTAACTTACAAAATAGTTTCATCAGTGTGTTGCTTTCCTAAAATTTTTCTAAAATCATGATATCTGGCAAATATTTTCCTTAAAATTACCATTTTTGTAACCAGACATTCACCACTTAAATCCCATTGAGAATAGTACGTTAGGTGCTGTTTCTTAAGTTCCCCTCTTAAGATTCAACCAGGGTTGTACACGATGCAGTGCGGCCGGTTTTTTTGGCCATTTTTACACTGCACCGGAATTTTCGATTTCCTAAAAATCCAAGTAGCCTCTGCGCCTGAGGAACGGTTCTCCAGCAACCTCAGTGGCGGTTCCAGTCGACGCAGTTGTCAGTGTCCACCTTTCTATCACACACACACAGAGGAAGAGATATTTAAATTCTAAAACCAAATCAAACCTAGAAAACTCAAGGATTCAAACCACAAATCAAAACTTAGATCAAATCTAAATATCAAAAATTGAAAACCCATTACAAACCACCTGTCTGAGTCTGACTAAGCTGAGTGATGGAGTGAGTGGAGTTTGAGAGACTAAGAGCAAAAGTCTAAAAGAGAGAGAGAGACAAGTTAGAAAACTAGGTACGGTGTAGCTAGGAGTAAACACGAAAAAAAAAATCTTGTACAATGACTTAAAACACTAACCAAATACGGCATCGTTTTTCTTTTTTTTCTTTTTTTCTTTTTTGTTGTTTAAATGCAAGACAACTTAGACAAGACCTGAGTGAGACTATTCAGACTTTAGGACTAACACACGCTAACATTTTTTATTTATTGATAGGCACACTAACGTTATTTCTTTTGACTTCACACGCGGGTGAGAAAGAAACTAAGTCCTCAAACTCCTCATCAACAAAAAAATAAAAATAAAAAATAAAAAATAAAAACTAAGAGACTAAGGCTGGCGTGAGAAACTGAGAGCACATCTCAGTTATAAAAAATAAAAAAAAAAATTTATATATATATATATATATATATTAAACATACTCGGTGCAGTTCGGTTCTTAGCGGTGTGCACATCTTGGCGCCGACAGCCGCATCGGTCCGACATCGGCACTGAAAATCTACCACTGACCACCGTGCCGGAAACCTTCAGCGGAGCCCTGAGCTGGGCGGAGCAATGCGGACAGACCGGTTTTGTCGATGCCGGTATATCCTTAAACAAGCCTAGATTCAGCCATGTGGTTACTTAACTAAAAAATACACTTTCTTCCCATGAGAAAAAATCTACATGACAGAATCTTAAAATGAGAACCTAAGGAATAATACCTAAGTACTGTACCTAAGTCTTGCTCGTGCAGCAATATTAAATGGAACTCGAGTTTGGCAAACTCGAGTTCCAAAAACAGTCTAACTTACAAAATAGTTTCATCAGTGTGTTGCTTTCCTAAAATTTTTCTAAAATCATGATATCTGGCAAATTTTTTCCATAAAGTTACCATATTTGTAACCAGACATTCACCACTCAAATCCCATAGAGAACAGTACCTTAGGTGTTGTTCCTTAGACTCCTTTTTTAAGATTCAGCCATGTAGCTACTTAACTAAAAAATACACTTACTTCCCATGAGAAAAAATCCATATGATAGAATCTTAAAAGGGAAACTTAAGGAACAGCATGTACGTACTGTACCTAAGTCTTGCTCGTGCAGTAATATTGAATGGAACTCGAGTTTGCCAAACTTGAGTTCCAAAAATAGTCTAACTTACAAAATAGTTTCATCAGTGTGTTACTTTCCTAAAATTTTTCTAAAATCAAGATATTTGGCAAATTTTTTCCTTAGAGAATTTATGGGCAAACGTGAAAACGAATGCCTAATTTATTTAATGGTGGGAATATTGTGTTTGACATTTGCCATTACATGTAAATAATTGCATTGCATGTGCTATTATGCTATGTACGCCCTGATGTTTAATTATTTTTATAAAGAAAAAATTTAGGAGCACAACAAAATTTTACTGTATTTTTATAATACTTTTATTTTGAGTTATGGTGGGTCTCAATATATTTCTCTTTTCTTTTCTTTTATTATATTTTGATCTCCAACGAATTGACAACTTAGTTTCTTGTGAAAATATTGCGATATTTTATTGTACTTGTAAAAGAACTTTTTAGATAAATTAACATTAGTCTTTTTAAGAAATGAAAATTTTAACATTAGTCTAATTTTTTTATAATGATATTTGGTAGTCTAGTGATAATAGATCTGAATCCTAAATGTTTTTCTTATGAAGACCAAGATGTGCTAATTAGTTGATAAATTAACATTAGTTTTTTTAAGAAATGGCAAATTTAACAGTAGTCTAGAAATATTTTATTTTTTCAATGATAATTTGATAGTTGAGGGATAAGAAATTTGAATCCTAAATGTTTCTGTTATGAATAACAAGATTTGCTAAATAATTGAGCTATAATGATTGTGGGGCCAAGAAATAGTCAGGCAACACCGGCCCACTTCAAACCAAGCCCAAGGCCCAAGCTGAGGAGACCTTCTTGGTTCGAGGATGGAAGCAGTAAGCCCAGGGGCCCAATAAGGCACGCCGAGGATGTCTTCATCCTCGGAAATCCGACGCCATAATATAAACTGGCCACACGTCACCAAGGGAGCCCTCCTGATCATTCGAAGGGCAGGGAGCAGGTACCGCATATCAGCAATAGAAGCATGGTGGAGGAGCAAGTTCGGGACGAACTGTCACCTCCACATTAAATGCCCTCAACTATCGTCTTGGCCGCATTAATGAGGAGGGGACGCCTCAACAGTGTCACCTTGGTTGCCGCATCCCACAGAGAGAATGGGAAGGTGGCTGATGGGACAGGCACTCAAGTAATGGCCTCACTCCCCAACAAATGTAGGGCTAGGATCAACTGAGAAAGAGATATATAATGCAAGAAGTCCCTCTTGAAAGACGACGGAAAAAATGAGGGAAGGGAAATACTGTAGCAGTTTATATCCTCTGAAGCCTTGTAATCTTTCTAAAAAAAGAAATAAGAAATAAGAAGAACCTCAAGCTCTGTGAATTCTGTCTAAGGAACCTCATTGTGTACCCTAACCCACGTTTAAGCTACCAGTGCTTTCACACAATCATGCATGGTCGTTGCATTCCTCACTAGTGCCTAGTTCTTGAGCCCATTCTCTACAAATTCATTGCGGGGAAACTGGGTTTGGGTCCACTCCTTCAAACCTGGTCCCTACAATTGGCGCCGTCTGTGGGAAGAACTTGTGCGTTGGTAAGGACAACAGTCAAGCATGGTAGGATCGGGCCCTCACCAAACAACTCCCAATCGACCTGAACCGGCGAAGCCATGGCATCAGGGTGATTACGGTGACCCCGGAGGTGGCCAGAATGACAACGGACGATTTCGAGAAGGAAGCGTGCATACTTCAACGGCGAACGAAAACCAAGCCTAGAAGCGCAACGGTGGCCAGGCCACGCAATCGAAAGAGGCTCATAGCCACGCTTCCCAGGGAAATGACGATAAGGTGGCCATGCAGCGCGAGATAGATGATCTGAAGAAGAAGCTGCGCCGTGCGCAGCGAAGACAGCCTGAACCTAGCCCCGACTTGCCCTCTGATGACGAGAGTGACAACGAATACAGGCAAAGGTCAAGAACGCCCCCCAGCGAGACTTTCTCCCACGAGGAGGAGCGCTACCAGAGGCGTAGGCGCGCCGACCGAACCTCCAGGGGCGTAGGAAGTGACGCCATGAGCAAGGCGCTGGATCAGCTCTCCAAGTCGCCCTTCACGCGTCGTATAGAAGAGGCGGAGCTCCCTCGGCGGTTCCAGCAGCCAACTTTCATTGCTTACAACGGCAAAACGGACCCCGTGGAGCATGTGAGCCAGTTCAACCAGAGGATGGCTGTCCACTCCAAGAACGAGGCGCTGATGTGCAAAGTCTTCCCATCCAGCTTGGGACCTGTGGCGATGAGGTGGTTCAACGGTCTGAGGACGAATTCCATAGACTCGTACAGACAGCTGACCCAGGCTTTTGGTTCCCGCTTTGTCACAAACAGCAGGCCTCCTCGGCCCATAAGTGCACACCTGTCCCTATCCATGCGTGACGGGGAGACCCTCAAGGCCTACTCGGACAAGTACTGAGAGATCTACAATGAGCTGGACGGCAAGTATGACGCCGTCGCCATCAGTACATTCCAGAATGGGCTACCAATGGGGCACGGTCTGAGGAAGTCCTTGACCGGAAAGCCCGCCACCAGCGTGCGGCAACTGATGGATCGGATTGACAAATACAAGCGGGTGGAGGAAGATATGCTGCAAGGCAAAGGGAAGGATAAGGCCATCCCTCAAGAGAGGAGGGATTTCAGGTCGGACCGGTATAACAACGCCCGCCCGAGGAGGGATTTCGGGGGAGAATCTGGAGCGACCAATGCTCAAACCGTCAACGCCGTATTCCGAGAACTCGTGCATAGGGTGCTGGAGAGAATAAAGGACAAGCCGTATTTCAGGTGGCCGAACAAGATGGTTAGGGAACCTGAGAGGCGCAATCGGAACCGTTACTGCCAATACTACCAGGACCACGGGCATACCACGGAGGACTGCAGGAACCTCCGAAACTACCTGGACCAGCTAGTCCGGGAAGGAAAGCTGAAGCACCTGCTGCTCAACCCCGACAATCGTCAGGGCCAAATGTATCAGGAGCCCCGGAGGGACACCGCCATAGGGCAACCCGCTGGCACAATCAACGTAATCCTGGCAGCGCCGGGGAGAACGGGCACGCGCCCTTCGCGAGTGCTATTTGTGGCATAACCGCAAGCCGAGGAGTCCCAGGCAGGGCCGAAAAGGGCTAGAAGGAGTTCCTGCCCTCCTTTGAGCTTCTCAGAGGAGGACAAAATTGGGACCACCCAGCCCTATGACGATGCTCTGGTGGTCACCCTTAGAATTGGGGGCTACGACGTGAAGAGAGTGATGGTAGACGGTGGCAGCGCAGCAGAGGTCATGTACCTGGACCTCTACGAGGGGCTAGGGTTAAAACCGGAGGACTTGACACCATATGCCTCTCCCCTAATGAGTTTCGACGGGAAGCTCGTCACCCTGAGGGGCATGATCAGGCTGCCCATACAGACCGGCCCAGAAGTGGTAGAGGTGAACTTCATAGTGGTAGACACATATTCCCCCTACATGGCCATCGTAGGAAGACCCTGGCTCCACACTTTGGGGGGCGTAGCCTCCTCCTTGCACCAGAAGGTGAAATTCCCATCGAGGGACCAGGTCCTAGAAATCCGTGGTTGCCAGCCCACAGCGAGGCAATGCATGGTGGCTGCCATATCATGCCGACTTGACGCACAGCCCTCGGCCACTACCGAAGAGGATTTATAGCAGTCAAAGACCATGGTAGCGCACCCTAACGTAGCTGCCGAAGGGGCCAAGTGTGAAGACTTGGAGAAAGTGGTAATCGGTGATGATCCCGAGAAGTTCTTCCGGGTCGGGGCTCGGCTCCCTCCCGCCGAACAAGAGGAGTTGGTCGAGTTCCTTTGAAGCAATATCGATGTATTTGCACGGGACCCCTGCGACGCACCAGGGATTGACCCGTCCTTCATCTGTCACCATCTCAACGTTAGTCCATCCATAGTGCCCAAGAAGCAGCCGCCCCGACGCCCATCGAGGGAGCACGCTGACGCCATAAGGGAAGAGGTGAATAAGCTCAAGCGCGCTGGGGTTATCAAAGAGGTTTTCTATCCCCAATGGCTAGCCAATACTGTGGTGGTCAGGAAGAAGAGCGAAAAATGGAGGGTCTGTGTGGATTTCACCGACCTAAATAGGGCATGCCCAAAAGACCCGTTCCCCATGCCTCGGATCGACCAGCTGGTAGATGCGACCACAAGCCATCCTCGAATGAGCTTCCTAGACGCCTTTCAAGGCTATCATCAGATACCACTGGCCCTGGAAGACCAGGAGAAGACCGCCTTTGTGACACCCATCGGGAATTACCACTACAAAGTAATGTCTTTCGGTTTGAAGAACGCGGGATCCACCTATCAAAGGATGATGACGAGGATGTTCGAGCTGATACTGGGCAAGAGCATTGAGGTCTATGTTGACGATATGGTGGCGAAGAGTAAAGTGGTATCTGAACATCTGGCGGACCTCGGTCGCACGTTTGACGTCTTGAGGAAGCACTAGCTGCGCCTAAATGCCTCAAAGTGCTCGTTTGGGGTGGGCTCGGGCAAGTTCCTTGGGTACATGATCACCCATAGGGGAATCGAAGTCGACCCTGACCAAATCAAGGCTATTCATGATCTGAAGCCTTCGCAGAACCCCAAGGAGGTCCAGAAGCTTACGGGGATGATCGCGGCTTTGAACAGATTCATTTCCCGATCGGCTGACAGGTGCAGGCCCTTCTACCTCCTGATCAACAAGTGGAAAGGATTTGAGTGGTCCGAAGACTGTGTTGTAGCTTTCCAACAACTCAAGGAGTACCTATCCCGGCCGCCTATCATGTCCAATCCTAACGCCGATAAGGTCTTGTACGCATACCTCGCTGTGGCGCCCTACGCGATGAGCCTAGTACTGATACGGGATGACAGTGGCGTTCAGAAGCCAGTTTATTATGTCAGCAAATCGCTACATGAAGCGGAGGTCAAGTACCTGCCCCTAGAGAAGGCCATACTGGCTGTGGCCCACGCCACGAGAAAGCTACCTCACTACTTCCAAGCTTACACGGTGGTCGTCCTAACTAAACTGCCCCTGAAGTCTGTACTTCGGACCGCCGATTACACCGGGAGAATCGCAAAGTGGAACACAATCCTTGGGGCCTTTGATATCAAGTATATGCCCCGAACTTCCATAAAAGGACAGGTCCTGGCGGATTTGACTGCCGAATTCGCCGAACCCACTGTGGAAGCAGCCCCTGGGGAGGAGAGCTCGGATAAGAAGTCAGTTGGGGCAGTCTCCATCCCAGGGTCACCATACTGGAAAGTATATGTTGATGGCGCGGCGAACCAGAGGGGGTCCGGAGTGGGGCTAGTATTAGTATCCCCCGAGGATCACGTCATCGAGAAGTCCCTGAGGCTCGGATTCTCAGCCACAAACAACGAGGCCGAGTATGAGGCGTTGCTTCAAGGGATGGTCATGGTACGGAAGATGGGAGGAAGATCGATAGAGGCGTTCTCAGACTCGAGATTGGTGGTAGGACAGGTAAACGGAGAAATGGAAGCCAGAGATCCGAGAATGCAAGAATACCTGAGCCAGGTCCAGCGCTCGTAGTCGGAGTTCGGCCTCTTTAGCCTGTCTCATATTCCCCGGAGTGGGAACAGCCATGCCGACTCACTAGCCACACTCGCAACGTCCTCGGCGGAGGGCCTGCCCCGGATCATACTTGTGGAGCATCTAGAAAGAGCGAACGAAATGGCAAGGGGGCCGGTCACCGTCAATCAGATTGAAGTGGGTCCCAGCTGGATGGATCCCATAATGAAATTCCTCAAAGATGATATCCTGCCCGAAGATAAGACAGAAGCTGAGAAAGTATGGAGGAAAGCTTCTCGGTTCTGGCTATCCAAGGATCTCCAACTATACAAACGCTCCTACTCTGGGCCATACCTACTGTGCGTCCACCCCGAGGCAGCAGAGTCACTGCTCGAAGAGCTGCATGAAGGAATCTGTGGGAGTCATACAGGAGGGAGATCCCTGTCACACCGAGCCGTCACGCAAGGATATTGGTGGCTGGGAATGCAACAGGAGGCCCTGGAATATGTCAAGAGGTGTGACCAATGCCAGAGATTCGCCCCGAACATTCACCAGCCAGGAGGGGTTCTCAATCCCTTGTCCAGTCCCTGGCCGTTCGCCCAATGGGGCTTGGACATTGTAGGTCCCTTCCCGAAAGCGCCAGGGAATAAGAGGTATCTGCTGGTGGCCACGGACTACTTCACGAAATGGGTCGAGGCCGAGCCCCTGGCCAACATTAGGGACGCGGACGCCAAGAAATTCCTTTGGAGAAACATAGTTACGCAATTTGGGGTCCCTTACACCCTCATCTCGGATAATGGGCTCCAATTCGACAGCAAGGCCTTCAGGAGGTACTGCTGCGAACTTGGGATCACTAACAGATATTCGACGCCCGCCTACCCTCAGGGAAACGGACAGGCAGAAGCTGTCAACAAGGTTATCGTCAACGGGCTTAAGAAGAGGCTGGACGACGCCAAGGGAAGATGGGTTGAGGAGTTGCCCCACGTCCTAGGGACATACCGAACTACCCCTCGGCGGTCAACAGGGGAAACACCTTTTGCCGTGACTTATGGCGCCGAGGCGGTGATCCCCCTGGAAATGAATTTTCGGACGCTGCGAACGAGCTCTTTCACTCCCGGCAGTAATGATGAACTGCTGGGAAGAAGCCTGGACTTGGTGGACGAACGAAGGGAACGAGCAATGATCCAGCTGGCCTATTACCAGCAAAAGCTTAAGCAAGGGTATGACACCAACGTGAAACTCAGGTCTCTGGCACCGGGAGACCTGGTGCTGAGAAAAGTCGTCGGGGCTGCCAAGAACCCGTCCTGGGGAAAGCTGGGACCCAACTGGGAAGGCCCCTACCGGATTACCTCAGTAGCAGGAATAGGTGCATACTATTTAGAAGATCTAGACGAAAAACCTGTACCCCGCCCCTGGAATGTAAATAACCTGAAAAGGTATTATTATTAATGAAGTAGTTTCTTTTTGAATTCTGATTCTTAACCTGTTTCAACTTGGGATCACGCGTCCGGACGGCCAATCTAAGTGTTAGACAGAACCAAGGCACTGCATGGTCCTTGGACTCAGGCCTATGGGGAAACTAACTACTTTAAAATACTAAGTGTTAGACAAAACCAAGGCACTGCATGGTCCTCGAACTCAGGCCTATGGGGAAACTAACTACTTTAAAATACTAAGTGTTAGACAGAACCAAGGCACTGCATGGTCCTCGGACTCAGGCCTATGGGGAAACTAACTACTTCAAAATACTAAGTGTTAGACAAAACCAAGGCACTGCATGGTCCTCGGACTCAGGCCTATGGGGAAACTAACTACTTCAAAATACTAAGTGTTAGACAGAACCAAGGCACTGCATGGTCCTCGGACTCAGGCCTATGGGGAAACTAACTACTTCAAAGGCCTAAGTGTTGGGCAGAACTAAGGCTCTGCATGGTCCTCGGACTCAGACCTATGGGGAAACAAACTACTTCAAAGGGATCCTAAGTATCTACTCAAAAGCTTTTCTACCTGGCCCTTATGAAACGAAGGGTCCACTCAAGCGCACATGCCCTCGTTACAATAATTGATGCCGCGATTGGCCGAGACGCAATGGAAGTTAAAATCGTACAAGTAAAGAAAAAGCGGATAGCGTGCAAGTAAGCAAACAACCACAATAAATAGAAAAAGAAACAAAGCTCGCATTCCATTAAGTCCAAAAAGAATTACACGATACGAATTACATTACAAAAAAAAAAGGGGGTTGTGCACAAAAAGTAAAGTGAAGCAGGCAGAGGCGCTAAGGAGCCTACTCCTTCTACTCAATTGCTGGCTCCTGTGGGTGGCTGGACCAAGGCAGCTCCAGGGTCCTCTGAGCTCTGGCTGAGTGGGATGGCCTGCAGAGGTACGGCAGAAATAGCAACCCCCTCAGCAGAAGAAACCTGGACATCAGGGGATGGCCCTGCAACCTGCTGAAGTGCGTCCTCGTTAGAGCCATCGCTCACTTCAACCACCAGGGGAGGGTTACTCCCTTGGACTGGCTCACCAGTGGCCCTAGCATCCGAGGCCCCCCCGCCTGGAGTAGCAGCAGTTTCCACAGCAGCCTCCTCGGCCTCAGGGCCATCGGGGCCGTCCGGGGCAACCTCGCGGATGGCAGAAGGGTAGAACACGCTCTCATCCTTCCACAGGACAGAAGAGGCCTCCACACCAGCTTGCCTAAGGGCTTCCATCCAAGTTTCAGAACAGTAGCGCCTACATACCCCTAGGACTTGGGATTTATAGGCAGCTTCTGTCTCAGTAGCCCCGACAGCATAGGTAGCCTCCTCAGCTTCTTCCTTGGTGGTCCAGGCCTCCTCCCTACCCTGCTCTGCCTCAAGCTTGGCCCTCACAGCTTCGTCCCTAGCAAACTCAGCCACTTTTCTGGCCTCCTCGGCAGCAGCCTCCTTCCTCGTCAGATCTACAATCAGCTCCTTTGCGATCTTCAGCTGCTCCTCTGCCTCACTCAGACGCTTCGTCTGGGTCCTGGCCTGCCTTTGTGCACCCTCAAGGCCCGCCACTGCGCTGTCCCGAGCCTGGGTTACAGCCTTCAACTCCAGCCTAACCTTGGCAAGGTCCTCCTCGGAGTTCTTGAGAGTCCGAGTGGCCTCCAAGCGCTTCTCGCGCTCTTCTTCGATGGCCTTTCCGTGGTCGTGAGCTGCCTCCTCCAGCCTGAAAGTGGCTTGGACGGCCTGCCAAAGAAAACGGGTACACAATCATAAGCCGAGCTAAAAAAAAAAAAGGGGGAGAAAGTAAGGCAGAAAAGAGCTAAAACGAGAAAAGACACAAGTATTGTGAGCCTTACCATCCCCAAGTAGCGCTTGAGGCTGAGGAAGACCTCCCTGCTCTTCATGGTCCCCAGCTGCTCCATGTCCGCGGGAAGTAGCAGACATCTCTCCACCGCGTCGGCCACGTATGCACCTTCGCCCTCTCTAAAATCCCTGAGAGAGGAGTCATCCCTCAGAGGTGCCCCACGAAGCATTGGGGCAGGCAGCCATGCCTGGACCTCGGGCGGGGCATCTACCTGCTTATCCTGAGATCTGGAGCCTATCCTCAGTTGCTTTGAGGGCCGCTGAGAGTCGTCCCCCTCCCGAGTGGGTCCTGATTTGTCCTCGATGGGCCTCTTGCCTTTGTCCTTCTTCTGCTTAGGATCGGCAGGCTCGTGCCTGGAAGGCGGAGGAGGAGGAAGCTTAGATTGAGTCGAGGCCGACCTAGTCTGGGGAGGACGATTCTTTGGAGAAGGGGGTGGGAACTTCGGCTTAGACTTCCCTGGTTGCTCTTCGATCAACTCGAGTAGACTGGGCTGGTTCTTCTTCTTGTAGCCCATCGCAAGCCGAGAAGGTGTCTCTGACGCTAAGAGGTCTGCTTCGGTTAAACGAGGATCCCCAAGGTCTCCAGAAGGGTCCTCGGACTGATAAATCTGCTAAAAAATGTCAAAATCGTCCCCTCCAGGACCGAGATCTGCAGCCTCCCCTTCCCTCTCATGTTCTCTTCCGCGGCCTCTGAGAATGTACGGGAGGAAGAGGGGACTGCTACCGTGACGCCTTCTGAAGTAGAGAGACCCTTGGGAAACTCGAACCCGTCCTCGGTCACCGCTATTTTCTACAGCCGAGGATCCTTTACTTTGATCACTTGCTTTGGGGCCACAAATGACTTTTGGAGCGGCGTGTACCCCAAGATCTTGTGAGCGGCTCTGACTTGGTGATCTGCTTCGTTTTCAAAATCCGCCGACCTGAGCACTTTCTGCAAGTCTTCCCTGTTGATCAAATTGTAGCGGGGCGCGAAGGCGTGCCGATCTGCAAAAAGAAAACGCGTTCGTGATTAGCAACCAAAACAATACGAAAAGAAATGACGCATGAAACAAGTTAGAGTCTTTGAACCCCCTTTCTACTCCTACTACCCCACCTGGTGTCCCCTCCGTCGTCGGACAATGGATGCCATCGTGCCACGCTCCAAACACGATGAGAAAGTCCTCGTTCATCCCCTTGTTGGACTCAGGGAGGCACTGGATAAGCCGGACCCTGTCGTCCCTCGTCCTCATATAATAGGACTTGTTCTTCAGGTGTTGAAGATTGTAGCAGTAGTTCACGTCATGATGGGTCAACCTTAGCCCCATCTTCTCGTTCAGAGCATCCACGCTACCCAGGATTCTGAACATGTTGGAGGCGCACTGGGTGGGGGTTAACCGGAAATATGACAGGTAACCCCTCGTCACCGGCCCCATAGGGATCCTCATCCCTCCTTCAAGGAAGGCGATGATGGGAATCACCACCTCGCCTTCCTGCCTCCGGAATTCCCACTCCCCCTCCTCACAATACCTCAAGCCCACGTTGGCCGGTATCTTATAATCGGCGATGAATTTCTCCATCGCCTCCTCAGTGAAGACATACTTCTTAAGTCTACCCATCCCAAATGACGCCTAAGAGAGCTAAAGAAAGAGCAGATAAAAGAGAAGGAAGAGCAGAGAAATGAAAAGCTCGGAGGGAGATAGAGCGACTTACAGAAATGAGGAAAAGCTCATTGGACAGGCTTTTTATGCTGGAGATGGTGGAAATTTGGCTGAACTCTGAATGGAGACGCAAGAGCTCTTGATTGTGAATGGAAAAAGGTGAAAACGGTTCGAACGGGTATTTATACCCTGGATAGAAGAGCTGCGCGAGTTTTCCCTCCCATAAATGTTAGGCGCATCACGACCGTTGATTGCCATCTGCCCGTTGAACGTGGGGAGCACAAAGCCGCCCGAATTTAATGCAGGACACGTTGCGCACACCGAAGCGCCAGTAACGCACCTTGGGCAGACGAAAAGGCTTCAGCGCTGACAAAGGACAAGACTCGATTGGACACGGAGCAGGTCCGAGGATTTCAAAATCCTCCTTTCCGCCCGAGGATGTGGACAGCAAGATTTTGAGGGGCTATTGTGGGGCCAAGAAATAGTCAGGCAATACCGGCCCACTTCGAACCAGGCCCAAGGCCCAAGCCGAGGAGACCTTCTTGGTTCGAGGATGGAAGCAGTAAGTCCAAGGGCCCAATAAGGCACGCCGAGGATGTCTTCATCCTCGGAAATCCGACGCCATAATATAAACCGGCCACACGTCACCAAGGGAGCCCTCCTGATCATTCGAAGGGCAGGGAGCAGGTACCGCATATCAGCAATAGAAGCATGGTGGAGGAGCAAGTTCGGGACGAACTGTCACCTCCACATTAAATGCCCTCAACTAACGTCCTGGCCGCATTAATGAGGAGGGGACGCCTCAACAGTGTCACCTTGGTTGCCGCATCCCACAGAGAGAATGGGAAGGTGGCTGATGGGACAGGCACTCAAGTAATGGCCTCACTCCCTAACAAATGTAGGGCTAGGATCAACTGAGAAAGAGATATATAATGCAAGAAGTCCCTCTTGAAAGACGACGGAAAAAACGAGGGAAGGAAAATACTGTAGCAGTTTATATCCTCTGAAGCCTTGTAATCTTTCTAAAAAAAGAAATAAGAAATAAGAAGAACCTCAAGCTCTGTGAATTCTGTCTAAGGAACCTCATTGTGTACCCTAACCCACGTTTAAGCTACCAGCGCTCTCACACAATCATGCATGGCCGTTGCATTCCTCACTAGGGCCTAGTTCTTGAGCCCATTCTCTACAAATTCATTGCGGGGAAACTGGGTTTGGGTCCACTCCTTCAAACCTGGTCCCTACAATGATCTTGGTTATTTAGTAATTATTCTAATAATCCATTGAACATATGAGTTCATATTCTTCTTTAATAATTATAGCCCAACCGTTATGTTTTAAACTTTTTAAATGAGACGGAATGATATTAAGGTTTGAACTCAAAATCATCTGCTATGATACAACGATAAACCATGAGTAGTTTTATATTTTATGTCATATAACAAATCGATTCAACTTAACCACATTATGTTTTTAACTTTTTAAATAAGACTTTTTTATATGGGACACAATGAAATTAAGGTTTGAACTCAAAATTCACCTGCTATGATACAACAATAGATTGCCCATCAATTTCAAAAGCTTAGAAAATAATAAATTTAATCATTGTTCTAATAGTTTCTATCTCTTAATATCTTTTTATTAAAATTTTAAAAATAAATTTCATTAGTTGTGAGGATCGGCTCCTCCATATCGTATATATAAAATTATATATTGAGATCATAAGTAATCATCTCACATAGATGGAGCCTTTAAGAGAGATTTTATTCTTTTAATGAGTTAGGAGAAGAACCATCCCATTTCATAGCTCAATCGTTGGGAGAAAGAAGAAAAGGAAAGAGCCATGAGTCATGTTGTTTTTTTTTTTTCTGAATTTATATTTTAATATTTTAATGTCATATTACAAATCGATTCTTGATGGTACAAACTTTATACTATGAGATTGCAAATATGGAAGCAATAGCATTAACATTCTAAAACCAGGCAGTCAGATTATACTTTTTGATGCTCCAATTACAATGAGTCAATGAGTTGCTCCAATAATTATTTGGGAGGCGAAAAAGAGTAAAAAACACATAGGCTCCTTTAGATCAAATCAATTATATATTCTCTCCATGATACCCATTGCCATTGGCATCTGCATTATCTTCTTTATCCCAAAACTCTTTCATGAAATACTCAAATTTCTCCACAATGCCCTCTGGCATAGACACAAGCACTCTCACTGCATCAAAGTCACCAATAACCGGTAAAAATAAGCAGTAAATATCACTTGTCAGAGACCCCATATGTAGTGGCTTTCCTTCTCCAAAATCCAAATCCTCTAATCCTAACTTCGACCATTGTGATATAACCAAACTTGAGGTTAGGTCCGTTTTCACCGATTTATCCTCCAATAAATCAATCATGGACCTTATGTACTCATCATTGAGAGTAGATTTAGCTTGTTGCACTAGTTTCACACCATGGTACAAGTTAGAGGTGACCAAGTCCTTCACTTTGGTTTGGGCACATCCTAGCACAAACCCATTTCCATAGTACCCTAATGGCAATTCTGGGTTCATTTTTTTTCGAACACTAACTGAGAAAAGGAGCTTGGCATTGAGTGAGGGTGATATGTCCAGTGATTTAACCCAGCAACGCCACGTGTGGGATGCGAGTGCTTCGAAGGTTGTACACTTGAGCGAAGGTACACATTGCCTCTTGAGGTGAAGGATATGAGAGGTGGTGAAGATTAAGGATGTGGGAACGAGCGGCTGAGACTGAAGGAACCTGACCATGTCAACAGTATTGTTATCGTTGGGATTAGTTCTGGTGTATTCGGGATGAGTGAAACTTGATTTTGGGGGATTTCGAGGTTTTAACACGTGGCGGCTGTGCAACGGTGTGATTGGTAGATCAAGATTCGTCCTGGCCGTGATGTGGGCCCATGCTTGTAAAAACTGTGATGTGCCAATTCCGTCGCATAGACAGTGGTTGATCGCGGTGCACAGGATCATACCTCCACAGCGTAGACTCGTCACCTAAAAAAACCAAATTAAGATTGCGGTAAGGCGAGGAAAACATTGATGACTGATATAATTGGTTGGGCTGTTACTGTATACTCCAGGATTATACTTCATTTCTCATGTAAAGGTGGGATTCACTCTTCTTTGAGAGAGAATATAGTTCTAAAAGGAAAACTAGTAGGTTCTTTCAGAGTATAAAAAAAATGATATTTTTTTCTCTTACATTTATAGTGAACCTTATCATGAATTTAATGAGTAAATTATACCATGAATATGAAAGGAAAGAGCATCATTCTATGTTCTGAGAATACTTAAGAATTATTTTAGAATACTCAATAATTTTTCAATTCATTATGATTGATGTATAATAAAATAAATTAGTTAGGTGAAAGTCTTAATCACAGCAAATCATGTCCTTAGTAAGAAAAATATCATGTCATGTCAGCATCTTCTCTTTAGATACCATTAGTGTTAATTAGACAACATGCACAACCCAAAGTTCACCAACTGAGCTCGTGAAAGGCACAGAAGAACCAGGAGCAATTTCAGCGTTTTTAAGTAGGGTCACCTACTTTTGGGTCATTATCTTGATAGGAACATACATATAGGGAACATATGACTTGTGTCACTCAAACCGAAGCCATTTAGTAACTTGCCATTACTAGTATTTTTAACTATGGTACACTTTTTAGTTTTTACTCTTTTGTCTCTGAATTTTTTATTTTTTGGGTGCGTGTGTTTGTTTTCTTATGTTCGGTAGAAATTAAGGTAATTAGCTATAGTCAAATTGCTATCTTTATTCTTGAAAGAAAAAGAAGAAGAAAAAGGTATGGCTAGAGTGATTTCAAACAATTGATTATATGATAATATAGTGGTGTTTCTAATGATCTGTTTGAATTGAAAGAAAAGATGAGAGAGTATAGTAGAATTAGTCAAAATTTAATTTCACTCTCAATCCAAACCAGGTGAAAATAACAAGTACCCATGTGAAATTTTCTTAAAATTCAAAAAATGATTGGGCATGTCTGACAAACTGACAGTGTGAGTCAATGGAAAAGACAAAACTAGCCCTGTCCTGGCCAGCAGGCATGTTGCAAATTAAGCAAGGCACCATTCAAAGCGACGTGGTTTTATTTATGCACCTTAGTGTATTGTTAGGTCGGCACTTGACTTGGCAGCATCATTTGCTGCAGGGATATATGATTGAAAGAGATTGTTCAAAGTGGAAGAGCTAGAACTATAATTACAGCACTAAGCTTAACAACAGGTTATTTGCTAAGTTTCTTGGATAAAATGGATTAACAAAGGACCAAAACATGTGGAAAATAATAGTAAAGTCATAATTCAAAGACAGTAAGTTTTTTAATCAAGAAAGAAACAAGAGCTCTTGGTTAATATAAAGAAATTTAAAGTGAATCTTTTTTATATTAAAAGATTTATAAGGGGGGCTTCTTTTTGGGCTTGAATTTTTAAAACACCACAAACCCGGAAAAAATGAAGAGAGATGCTATAAGGAAAAGCAAAGAATACAAAAGAAACATTGGCATAACAAAAGAAAAGAAATAAGACCTGAACTACAAGAGGAGGAACATCCAAGAAAGTGAGAGCTTCCACCCTATACAAGAGCTTTCTCCAAGACCTGTTTGGTTTGTTGGAAAGTTGAAGAAAATCTTCAGCAGTGATGTCCATGAAAGCCTCAGCAAAAACAGCACCTTCTCCATTACAATCAACTTCAAACTTCTGTTCATCCTCAGCAGTGGCTCTCAACCTCCCAGCTAATGGGTAGTAATCCACAAGAACTCTGGAAAGAGAATATTTCAAGTTGTCTGAACTCACAGATTTCTTGAAAAGGTAGAGATATTTAATGGAGAACCTAAGGAACTTTTGGTCATCAAGATTAGAGAGATACAATGAATGCTTTGGAGTTGGGGTACTTGGGCAAATTAAGATGGGTTGGTTTGCATAGCAACAATCTGGGAGTTCTACAGGAGATTTTAACATATTTTCTGTTATGTTCTGCTGTTTTTTTTTTTTGGTGAGAAAGAGAGATAGAGAGTGAGTGAGCGATAAAAAGACAAGGTGAGAGAAATGGAGAGCTTTGTAGACAAGAGAACAATGGGGTCTGTCGAAGATCTACGGTTGGATATGGTGATAGACACGATCAGATACCTTTAAAGAGTAAGAATAAGGAGAGGGCCGGAGCATATTACGCTAAAAATGTGCCCTCCCTTTTGAGCACTTTTTTGTGTCATAAAAAAAAAATATATATATATATATATATATACATATACATATATTTTCCCTGTTTGCATGGGTATTATCAAAAATTAATACGTTAATAAAATTATATTGTCTAAGAAATTTAAACTATTGAAATATGGTAAATTTAATCATTTAACCACATATTTTTAACACTCCTCTTTACATGTGGGCCGAAATTATATTTTAATAAGTGAGACCTAATATGTGGGAATTTAAATGAGAGGTAGAGTGGAGGAGACAAGGATCTCATACTCTGATATCAAGTTAAATTTTATTCCAAAAGTTTAAGTTATTGAGATATGATAAATTTAATCATTTAACCACATATTTCTAACACATAATTTGCAAAGATCTAGTTTTAGTCTATCTATCTGCGCATTGGTTAGCCTTCCTATAAATATATATGTTCAACGATAACATTAAGGAACATCCTCGGTAGGATCTTGCAATCAATTAATAGATATTTTAGAATAAGGTTTTAAGAGAAGGGATTATTCATAAAAAATAAATAATAAATAAATAAATAAATAAAAACTATAACTTCAACATCCATTTGAATAGCAAGAAAGGAGAAATCCAATAAATTTTGTTTCTATGTAATTATCTTTGAAAATAATGATATTGTTTGATTGTGTTTTGTTAGCCCATGCAATTAGGTGTTTGAATTTTAATCGAAAAACTTAATATATTGCACCTAAGTTATGCACTTATCTAAATAAGGGGTGACAATTTTGCCCCGCCCCTTCCTGCTTCGCTTAGCACGGATTTTTCCTAACTCACAAAGGCAGTGGGGTGGGGATGAGACAAGATTTTAGCCCTGCACCATGGGGTGATGCGAGGATGGATAAGACTTTTAGACCCACCCTGCCCCATCTCGCCCCGCATTGATTAAATTGTAAATTTTTTATACCCTAAAACCCTACTATTTAAACAAACATATTATTAGTTTATTTTATTCTACGCAACATGGCTTCTTGCCTCTTTTTCTCTCTAGTAAGGTTGGAAATAAGGTATCAATTTTAATGTTTTCTTTTGTGTTTATTAGAAACAAATTTATATAATATTGAATTTTTGATTTTGTATTATGAGATTTTTTGTTATTGTGATATTGTCTTGTTAAGCACTTAGATAATATTATTCATTTTTTGATAAAAATTAGTTTGATTTGATGGGATAAATTTACTTATAATTTCAAATATATTTTTATTAATGAAAAAAGTTTTACTAAATTTTTTTTACTAGCTGTTGGTAAATTAATAAGAAATAGAGTTTTACGGGGTGGGGCAGGGTTTCGCAGGGCCCCAAAGGATGGGGATGGGGTAAGAAAATTTTCCCCATTATGCAGAATGGGGTGGGTATGGGGCAAGACAAAACTATGTGAATCAGGGACAACGACCCATCCTTTCGCCCCACCCCACCCCACCCCATTGCCATCCCTTATTTTTATCAAATTCATATCAATAGCAAGTAATGTAACTTCCAAGATCATAGGTATTTTAAAAAAATAATGTTACTCCCAAAATCATACATTGGAGAAAATGATATATGACCAAAAACAATAGGGGAAAAAGGAAGAAGGAAGAGGATATATTTGGACTTATTACTTTAATAATTATAGTGTCTTTGTTCCAACATGATCCTCTTTATTTCACTTCCTTCTCACGATCAATATTTTAATTCCTGAATCTGATAATATATAAAGTATCACATTAGGTAAAATTTTAAATGACGTGGCATTACTACACCTTTAGATTTGTAAATTGTAATAATTAATTTAAATTATAAAATGGATCAATTTCAAATGGAGATTATCATAACATGAGTTAGAGATTGAAAAGTGTTTTAACATAAGTTTTATATTTATAAAGATGTACAAGTAGCTTGGAAAGTTATCTGTCTATCTTGTATTAGGATCCTCTTTATTCAAAATTGATCAATTTCGTGGTTTATTACAAATTTAAAAGCGAATCCTCTATGTTTGAAATAGATCTATTTCAAAAGCCACTTGGTGTACTTTCAAATCTAATAAATAAAATCTCTAACAGTGAAATATATTTGGCATGGACCACTGAGAATATGGTATCACTATACACTTCATTCTTCACCCAAAGTCTATCATTTACTAGTAGCAAATTTTATAGATCCATGTTCAAGATTCAATTAGCTTTTCTATCTTTTCAACTTTTTCATTTCCATATTCGTATTTTTCTACTAAACATTTAAAATAAATACTTGCTTCAATATAGATTATAATATAACTAAAATAAAATAAAATTTAAAGCTTGGAACAATATAATCTAATTTATCAAATAACTTCACTTAACATTATAATTAACTATAATCTCAACCTTCACAAGTGAAGATAGATTACCAGTTGATTGGTGTCTAAGAGATCTGGGGTTCAATCCCCGCCTATACCAAAAACTGATTGGTGTCTTGGTCTGATAATAAAAATGTATCATCAAGAGCAAACCCTATAAGTTGAAACTCTCTCTCAAAAAAAAAAAAAAAAAACTTGAAATCAAACTTATACTACAATGTTCACATCAATTGTATATAAACACAAGATATAAATAATGAAATAAAATTGATTCTTTAAAAAAAAAAAATTATCTGCCTTAAATATGATTTTTGTTAATCAGTTCATTGGTAAGGGAAAAAGAGTGGTTTAATATTGACTGGTTATCTCGAGATACTTAAAAAGAAAAAGAGCCAAAAATAAAATAAAAATGTAGTATATAGTTAGACATTGACCACCTTTTAAGCCAAAATAATTAATAGACAAGAGACAAATTTTATCTTAAGTGTAAGTATATATATATATATAAGTATGCTATTATGATCAAAATTATGGGACCTTTTTTTCACTTGAGGGCCTAATGTGTTAACATAAATGGCCTAGTATCTAGGGCTATATCAAACCTTCGTAGATATTGGATTATTTGGCAAGGAAATACTATTTTTGTTTTAATTGTTGTGCATGTGCGTCATCCTTTAATTAAAAAAGGAAAATAGATTACATTTTTTTTTTTTACTATTGTTGTTGATGATGGTTTATTTAACGCTCGAGATGTGATCCATTTAACATGGATTAACTTTAAAATATCCATTCTCTCCTTTGTAGAGATCTAGAGAGAGTTGCAAGTACCACTTAACCAAAAAAAAAAAAAAAATCGAATCATTATTATCTCACTTTTCTTTTTATTTTTTTAAGAAAAAAGTTAGAAACAACAATATCTTACTTGCAAATTGCAATATTACTTATTAGTTAATTGGATAGAGGGCTGCAATCTTGTTTTAAAATGCAACAAGAATATAAGTCAGTAACCTGTCTCTTCAAATTTGGTGGAAAAGATTAAAGAGTGCTTTGAAGTCCTGTCAAGAAATAGAATAATGATAGTCATACACTCCTTATTATATTCTTAAACTAAAATACAATAATGAGTAAAATCGTGTATAAAGGAGTGTGTGTGTATATATATATATATATATATATATGAAGTATACAATAACGACTAAGTGATAAAATTTCCCGCAAAAAGTATATTTATAGTAGAACTGGACTATCCTCCCTTAAATGTACCTAAGAGTGTAATGACATAAATAAGCTTTTTGGTTGGCAATTGGCATTCTTTTTCTTCGTAGGGGAAGGGGTTCGTTGAATTGGGAGGCCATTTGACTCATTATATCCTATGGTTTGCGTAATTTGACCACAACTTATGAAAGATTTGATTCTTGCAATTTTCTTTTAATATTTTTTTCTCTCTTTTTTGTCTCTGTAGATAAACAATAATGTACTTTGTCCTCTTTCTTCAATGTCTCCTAGAATTCAAAAGGTACATCAATAATTCACTTTTTGATTGGTTAGTGAATGCTGATTTATCTTTTAACGAAAAGTATTTCCAGGGAGTGTACCCTGGAATTTAAAGGATACACTCGCCCTTGTGTTTTTGTGTTGTGACGAATCTAATCGAGTACTTTTTCAGATTCCATTGAGATTTGAAAATGTCTGAAAAAATTTGGGGCCCCTAGCAAACTATTCTTTTTAAAGTGATTCAATGAACTATGAAGATCAAAATCATCCTTCTGTAGATGTCTAGATATACAAGAAATCTAGTACAAGACAATTGATAGACTTCATATCTGAAATATTTTCTAGCTCATTTTCTATGGCCATTGTTCTTGCTTGCTCGTGGCATGCATGCAGAACAAAATTTCAAAAAAGAAGCATTTGGATATATGTTTTCTCCTGTAAACCGCACTTTCATATGTTGGATTGTGTGGCCAAATAGTGCACAATATTGATGTTGAACTGTGTGGTTAAATAACCCACAATATGTGCGTGTTTAATTCTCAAAAGAAATTACCTTACACGATATTGTATATAAGATGATTATTATTAATAAAATTGTTTGAATAATGGAATTGCATGTTTTGGCTATGATTGACTGTGTGAGGTTCGACATGGTCAAATATGCAGTTGAGATTTTTTAGGGATAATGAGTTGTGAATGGGGGCAGTGAGATGAATAAGAGATCTGATTTTAACGTTTAAATAAATGTTAGAGACTTTAACGTTCATGTCTTAATGTTCATATCTTAATTTGTAGGAACTGAAATGAACGTTGACAACTTTTTTGGGTTTTTAAATATCCCACTTGAGATCTCTAGATAAGATAACCACACAAAAATCTTGTAGAGTGAAAAAAAACCTATTGCAACCCAAACACTATTTCACTCTTATCTCTCTCATTTGAATATTTATTTCAGATATTTACTCTCTTAGTATTTTAGTTGAATAAGAGTTCTATTTCAATTTATGTTCTATTTCAATTTTGCTTCATCATATATTTTTAGAGATGATGAATCATATTTTTTGTTTCAAAAAGTAACAATGGACTTTAGTTAGGAGCCTCATGGAAGAAGCGAATTGGAGTCATGAAGCAGAACGAATCAATTTCATTATCTGATAATATTTATGTAATTAATAATGATACACTCATACAGATACACCAAAAAGCTTCGTAGCCCAACTAACACTTCATTTTATTTTCAATAGAGATATATAGGAATCAAATTCCCCTTCACCAACCATAAAATTATAAATAAATAAATAATTATGTATACAACAGTTTTTTCAACTTTTCTCACTTTTTTTGGGGTGGGGTGAATAATTTTTTTCACTTGTTGAAGTGGCAAATGGTAGTTAGCATAATATCACTTTTGATGTAAACAGATCATAACCTGCTACCTCATCAATTGTGAAAAATATTGTGAAATTTTAAGATGTAATTAATACTTATACTTATGTTTATGTGAGATCAATACACATGAAACTCACGTATATTTTGAGAATTTATTGGACAAAACAATACTTAGAGGTTGTTCACATATTTTACACATATTTCAAATTTTTAATTTTACCATCGCACACCTCTAGTACGATAGTCACTCCCCAAGTTTGTGGGGTGTGAGAGTAAAAGTTGGAGTTCAAGTTTTCAAGAGAGAGCTTTACACATATATACTCTTAGATTAAGTTAAAGTAGAATTTCTATCTTGTAAAAAAAAAAAAAAGATTTTTAATTTTGTACATATTTTTAGCATTATTAGCCAATCCCTTGATTGTGGCTTGAATTAAGGAATATCAATTGTCCTTGGTTTGAGTCTCATCAAGACCTCCTATCAAAAAAAAAGTCTCATCAAGGCCTGAATCAAGACTGTGGGTACCCGAGGTCTGAGAAGGAAGCCGTAGGGTCGAACTATTTGGCTGAGGCTCGAGGAGGAATAGGAAAAGCCAGGTATCGGGCCGAGCATAACACTAGCAGGGGCCCAAAGGACAGTAATGCCTGAGGAATGAGCCAGATCCATTGGAGCATCACACCAAGCGCTAAAGGAAAAGTTGTAGAGCTGAAGGAGGTTGAGGTCAGTGGTAGACAGGAAGCCGCCAGGGCAGCGGCCCCCTATCACGTCAATATTAAATGGCGCACACCAGTTCTGTCAACCGCATTAAATGGGGAAGTGACCTGAACAGTGTCGGCCACAATTACGCCAACTATTGCTACCACCTACACCAGAGAGAGAGGGTGACAGGTGTTGGAAAGGGGACGAAAGCCAGATAAAGATGGACGGAGAGGATGAAATGGCAACGGGCTATATAAAGGGAGGAGAGCTATGGGGGGGACAAAGGGTGAGAGAAAAAACTCGTGGGCAGACTCCAAGCTTGTTGTGCTATTCCATCTCTTATAAATTTTATTGGCTTGGGCCAAAGTTAAACAAGATTGTCCTATTACGTTCATTGGGCTTTGTAATACGAACATTTTGGTCCTTACAAAGACATTTCGTCAAGAAGTTTTTTGTTCTATTATTTATTTTTCTTTTTCTTTTAAAATATATATATATATATATATTTTTGTATATTATAACACTATGTTTAGGACTTTCATTCAAATATTTGCAACAATTGAAAATTGAAAGTTAGGGACTTTGGAGTAGAAAAATGAAAGATTAAAAATTGTACAAAATTTTAAAATAAGTCAAAGCTCATATAAATGTTCTTAAAAGTTTTATAGGTATATTGTTAAATTTTTAAAAGTATATTGGTTTATTTTTAAATTTACTCTTAAATAGTCAAATTATTTATTTAAATTTCTTATATATGAATTACACTTTAAGTTAATTTATACTTGCATCATATTTAGTTGGAAATAAAATTTCTGTTAAGATTTTTATTTGTTTTATTTTTTGTATTAATTAATAATTTTTATTCAATTTCATTTTCAAGTCTTATTTTGCTTTGCACACGCCTTATTTCACTAGGGGTGTTTACGACATTGGCACCATCGAGCTTTGGGTGAAATGACGTCCACGTAGGTCTTCAAAATGCCTTTAACAATAGGGTAGAGTTTTTCTTCTTTAAAAAAAGAAAAAAAAAAAAAAAAGAGGTAAAGTACTACATTCACAATATTTTCATAACAAATTATAAGTTGTAAATTATTATTAATTATAATTATAATTTATCATTGAAATTGCTTTTTAGCCTATTAATAACTGCCAAAAACAACCTACTACTTAAAACTTGTTTTAAAAGTGTTGTGAAAATTGTGTGGACATAATAACATTTCTAAAAAAAAAAATGATAGAGTTAACATGTTATCTCCATGACAAATTCAGCTTAGGTCCAACAGTGTCGTGTGCACTAGACATTGTAGGATGCTACCACGTGTCAACATCTTATCACGTTTAGTGCAAAGGTCACACTAGATCCAAGTCTCTCTCCTCTGAGAGGATGAACGTTGCCACGTGCCAACATCTTATTAGGTTAAGTGCAAAATACACACTAGATCAAAGCCTCTCTCCTGTGTGACAATGTTCATCAAAAAAAAAAGAAAAAAAAAAGGATATATGATTAGGATAGCCAATTTGGTACAAAACATACTAATTAGTAATTACTATGCGTTGTTGCTTGATAGGCGGTGGGGAAATTTTTATCATGGCACAGTGTCACTGTCAATCAAGATGCTCAAGAAGGGGCTTTTCTATTTTAGCCGAAAAGAAGAAAAACAAGAGGAAGCAAACACAGAGAAAGAGAAGAAAAAGGAGATCAAACCTGCCTTATTCTTTTTCCCCCTCCCTCAGCTTTTGGCTCTTTAAATGGCAAGAAAGCAAGGAGATTAAATGCCCAAAAGCAAAACTAATTGATCACACCGAAGTCTAAAGTCTAATTCTAAAGAAAGTGTTTTTCATTTCAATGTAGAATGATTTTAATTTGAACAAAATTTTCGGATGTTCCAAACAATTGAAAATAAAAAAAAGATAAATACGTTTCCCAATAAATATTTTACGCCAAAACCAAAAATAAAGACCTAAAATACCACAAAAGGAGAAAATTTATCATATTTTCACTATGTGTATCTATCCTCTCACATGGGATGGGTCTCACAAGTGTGGAGTCTATTCTCATGTGAGAGGTTAGATACATGTAAAGAAAACATGTTATATGCTTGTACTACATCATGAGAGAGAAAGACAGTGAAAGTATTTGTTTAAGAAACATAGTAGTGATTAAGGAACACAATAGGTAATAATTTTGCAATCACTTACTCCATATTTTTTCCCTGGCAATAAATTTGAACTACTTCGACACCAATTGATTCCTGACTTGAGTGAATGCTTTTGAGCTTTAGTCACTTCATAAGACGGAGATATCATGGTAGCTAGTTGGTTCTTTTATAAAGATTAGAGCACATGGAATGAAACGACTTGAGCAACTTTTAATTGTGCTTAAAGTTTCACCCAATGGCTCCATTAACTTTGTCCCTCATAGAGTCCTTCTGTGTCGAAATAAAGTTTTTTGTTTTTTATTTTTTATTTTTATATCTTTCTATGGAAGATTATGCCTTTGTAGGAGATATATCAAGTATCTAGATGGTTTATGCTGCTCAAAAGACTTGAAAATCTTTGGGGGATCTCTAATAGATCTAATGCCTTTTAAGCAAAGATTCCTGCTGCCACCATTACTTGGTCAATATAAACTTGTATGAATATATTCATCGTTCAGACTTCAGAGAATAGGCCAAAAAACATTGCCAGAAAAAGTAACTAGCACCATATTCTCAACACAATATTAGTTGCAAAATTTTCATGACAAGGAAAATCCAGAGTTTGAAAACCATGGAGCTTTTCCTGATTATCTTTTCACTTAAAAGAGTAGTGAATATTCCTATATCTAGTTAAATTCATAAGCCTTTTGGAATCAAATTTCTTAAGAGCATTTTCGTTTTCTCCTATTCCAAGGATAACCAAAATATTAGTCCACCACGATAAAATGGAATCCAGTTCCTGTCAAATATTTAGAGGGATATATGCCTAATCCACGGCAGATAAGCATATCAGAGATTTATTTGGGGATCAAAACCTCATCACCAATATGTTTCAAAATTGCATGCGTCTTCATCATTTATGCAGTAACAGCATGCCTGCTCAATTATGCAGAATTCTGATCCCATTTTACCCTAACTCAAATGGGTCATGACCTATCAATTTTGACATATAAGTTCCTAGCATATATTTACTAACCTCAAGGAGTGGGTCTTCTGATTCCTCAAACCCTTGTTTCTTCGTTATAGAGTGCCAGAGTGACTCCCCTAATAGAGTCCAGCCAAACTTCATTGTCCGAAGGGAGCTACTGTGTATTACCATTTGCCACTCAAAATAGCAACAAGCCACTTACCATACCCCATTTCCCTACTTCCCTCGACAATAGATGCCCTCGCTACTGTGACTACTGACTAGGACTAGGATCTGCTCATAATATTAATTGTTTACTATGAATAATGGAAATGAAAACATGAGATGTCTAGCTGTTGTACTCAACCCCGACTTCAGGTTTAGATGGTTTTTTTTTTTTTTTTGTCTCTCTTTTTTTTCTCCTCTGTTTTTTTGTTTGGCCTGAGTAAAGATGTGAAATAAAGCTGCTTCATCTAGATATCTTCGTTCTACTTTACCAAATTGCAGTAACAGAGATCCATATAAGTAAATACTTAATAAAAATAGCATAGAAAGGATCAAATTTCACTGATCATGAAAACAAAAAAATTTCTTTCAACTGCAGTTCTTATTGGAATGAACTAGTGAGAGGAAAATGGAGCAAGTAAACAGAGTAACAAGAAGAATTATGGGGAGAATAGACTATGATCATAACCGAGCAACATAGGAATTCGCCTGTGTGACATATCTCACCCATCTATATGGATTGTCTGTCTTGGACTTCTTAGCTATCTGCAAGTATTTTACCTGCATAAAAAAGAACAGAGAAACAAACACCTTAAACCATTAAAAAGGAGATAAAAATGAACACATGGGGAAAAAAGGTTTAAGTATTAAAGGGTAAACATCTTGTTATATGGCAGCATGCCAGTTCTATGATAACAAATGTTATTTTTTTTAATGTGTTTTTTTTAAAAAAAAAATGTTAGGAGATTCGATTAATTACCAAACTGAGGTCAACAAACATGATGTCTGAAATCTTTAGAATACAGTTTAGATTCTATTTCTAGCCTAAGAGGTAATGAAAAAGATAAGTTTGGTTTTCCACCTTAAGAGGTAACGAAAAAGATTCACAAACTCCCACCTAATCACTGCCATGAGAGAGCATCACTAGCACAGCAGTGAAAAAAGCATCAAAGCTAAGGGACCCATAACCTCTATAAGGGCAAGGTATAGACACCACTACATTTTTTTGATTGGTAAGTTACAAACACACAGTGGGTCTTGAAACCACAACCTTACCCTCCATCCCACTATTATGGGAGAAGGAAGTGCCGGTCGAGGCTCATTGGCAGTATTGACACCACTGCATTCTTGTACAATATTTACCATCACGTGGTATACTTCCCATCCATCATATCAACCACAAAATCTTCTACATAATTGCAACAAACTTAGAGGTATACTTAAAAATCTCACGATTTTGTTACTATAACAGTACACAGGACCTAACCAATTAAGCTAATTTTTTACCTGAAGTCTGGAACAATTGTACATTGGTATTGTAAAGGTCATGCTAACAGGTCCAGATTCCTTCACAATATTTCCTGCGTGACAAAATACACACACAATAATAAACCTTATGACATTGAAAGTAAATTTGCATAACAAAATACACAGATAAAACCTTTTTTTTTTTAATTATAAAAAAAAATAAAATAATTTTAAGATAATTTTAAAAAAATAAATAAATTAAAAAGAAGAAGAAGAAGAAGAAGAAGAAGAAGAAGAAGAAGATAAACTAGACATTCTTTACCATGTGATTCCTGTGAAAATGTCAGCTTCGCACGTAGAGTATGTTCAGATCCACCAACAATCTACAATTTAATGTATCAATAAATAATTTCTACTGGAAAGAAAATTCATAATAAATATGAAAATGCAACAGAGGACAGAAAAATTGCTACAAATTAGACGGATCAATAGAGTAGATATTTAAGGTAAGAGATGAGTGTGTGTGTGTGTGAGAGAGAGAGAGAGAGAGAGAGAAGCTTTCTTGCCTTCTTCAAACCCCATTCAAGTCTTTTATTTGCTTCCTTAAAATCAGTTGTGTTTCCCACTGCACCAGGCTCCAACTCAAAAGTAACTCTGCAAATTTTCCAACGAAAACACCATAATATGTAATTTTGACAGTAAGTGCAATTCTGGAGAAGAAAAAGGTTTTGTTTTATGTGTCTGTGTTTCTGTGTTTAAAGTCATTTCTCATTCAAGTCATCCAAGTCCCCTATAATGAAAATCATACGCTATCTTGAGAATTCCTGCTGAAATTTATAAGTATACTGCAATGCATTGTGCCTTGCCCATTAAGAAACATAGACAACTTCCTCTCAATCTTTAAAAGAAAATACACCTGAGCTTGACCTCCTAGATAAAACTTGTAATAGCTTTTTTGGAATACGAAGTAAACGACTTTACGATGCTTCATAATTTCAATAACCAAACATATGATTATGACTTGTTTTATAATAACAGAATACATGGGCATAGATAAACTGCTACCTATTCCTCAATTGTATATAATTAACAGTAAAGAGCACATTCAAACTAGATGAACCTAACTTGTAATATGGACATTTAACATGCCCCCAAATCTTGCCCATTTATAATTGGTGTAACAAAGTGAAAACTGAAGTACCTAGTTGTATATGTTGGCAGTGGCATCTGTACTAGAATTGTGTTTGCAGTGATGCTTGAGGCGAACTCAGCACGCACTTTCAGAATTACTTCAGCCTAAGAAAAAAATTGTAAGCTTTTAATATTGACTATATAACTTACTAAACCACTAAAGGAAATTCATACTACCTTAAGAGGGCCCGCTTCTTCTATCAATGCATTAATACGAAAAGGAGTCCTGAATTCCTGAGTCATGCGGTAGTTCATGACTGGAAATTCACCATCTGGTGGTACCTATTTTTATAATGGTGTAATACATTATTCTTAGCACAAACACAAAAATAAGTCTTTGCGAATACATCGCTATCTCAGTTACACTCACCAGGGCCAGAGTCCTGTCAATGTCGAAATTGTCAAGATGTACAGATTCATGGAAATTACAATCATCTAGAATCACAGACCCGGAGCCGGATGAATTACCATAATCTGTACCACACAAGGCAGCACAATGATATCATGCAAGGAAGATTTCAAAGATGGAAAAAATCACTAAAAAACATTCTTCTTGAAGAAATAGCCAGGATCAACCCCATAGATCACACTAAAAAATAATATTAGCACAGATTACCACAACAGATATCATTTATAAAAATTTCAAGAAAAAAGGGGAGAGAGAGCATTAAACAGCTTGTGTACTGAGTACTGACGGGTCAGCCCATATATAGATGAACTGGAAGTTCTAACTTAGCTTGGAATCTGCTTGAAGTAATCAATTTGAATTCCTTCTCGGGAAACAATATATAAACAAGTCTTAACAATACAGGTAAATACAGTTTACCATTATTCATCAATTAAAGTAACACCTCATGGAAAGCATCAGTGAAAGAGATAATTTTAACTCTTTAGGCAAACTAAAAGACCTAGTTCTTGCATTCACAACACACACACATGTTAACGTATCATAAACAGTTTACCATTATTCATCAATTAAAGTAACACCTCATGGAAAGGCATCAGTGAAAGAGATAATTTTAACTCTTTAGGCTAACTAAAAGACCTAGTTCTTGCATTCACAACACACACACATGTTAACATATCATAAACTCCAAACTAGATAAGAGGTTCAGTTAATGTAGCTTGCAACCCCTCTTGGACAGCCCTCCATCAGTGAAAGAGAGAAATCTAGCACTTTAGGCAAACTAAAAGATTTAGTTCTCGCATTCACAAGACACACACATGTAACATAGCATAAACTCCAAACTAGATAAGAGGTTCAGTTATTGTAGCTTAAAACTATCATACAGAATCCAACATACATTTAATCCACTTGTAAGACAAACAACCTGAAAGAATAACAAGAGCTAATGCCAAAGTGTATTTGAAAAAGATTTCTATGTTGTCCAGCAATACCATAGATTGAACTTCCACCTCTTCCTATACTCAGGTCATCATTAAGAGCCAGCCGAATTTCTGGATTTCCTGAAAGATAACTCTTCATTTGAATGGTGCCATCAATCTCAGAAGTTAGTATATATCCCTGTATAATCCACAGTAAGTAAACAAGTTTTGAACTTCCAATTCATACAAGTACAAAATGATAAAATATGGCAATACAACATAGAATCATAAAAAAATTGGAATAAATATAAGCAGAAAGTTCCATCTCTAGATTGAATAAGAAAACAATTTATCCCTGGATCACAATTACTTGCAGATAGTTTCCCAATGCAGTATTATAAGTTGTGCCACTCAATGCTAACAATGAAAATGTGACCACAACTTAACTAGTTCATTAATTTAAGAAGAAATTGTTGTCAAGCAAAAACTTGGAACCTACAAAATTAGTAGTGTCTCAACACCCCCCCTTCCCCCCCCCCCCCCCCCCCCCCCCCCCTTCCTTCTTTTTCTGTGGGTCTGCTTCCTTTTGATTCTAGGTAAAGCAGAAAATGCAGTTATATATCACGACGAGGAATTTAAACTACCAGTCCTTGCAGGCCCCAAAACCCCATCCAACCCCACCTAAGGAAAAATCTTTGTATCATCGTAACAAAAATGACAAGAGGCAAGATAATAAATAAATAACTACTTGCATGCAAGTTAAAGTACTGGTAGTGTATAAACTAGGATTGTTTATTATGATTCCTCATTTGGACACTATTATTCCTCATCTGGACACCACCAAACAATGAAACAATACTCTGGCTATGAATGAAAAATAAGCTTAATGCTGTTTGCAAGGGTTTTTGGTTAATCTTGATAACTTATAGTAACAGAAGTACAGAGCAAGGCAAAATACTCACACTAGAGCTGAATGTAACACTTATTTTCTCAATTATGTCCACAAAAATTTCTTCCCTCTTTCTACCCCCAGGCTCATTCGCTACAACAGATTTTGTAACAGCTGTCCCTGGCATTCTTCTTTTTGACCCTTGCTGCAAACATGTGAGTTTTACCAGTCCATAAAAGCATATATTTAAGTTGACAGTGAGGATCATGTATGCTACTAGTGAGTGATTGATACCATAAATATGCCCGCAGCTCCAAGGGATGGCAAACGTGCTGCATCAATCACAATTGGTTCATTGAAAATGTAAAACTTCAAAACCTCGGTTGATGTTGTTTTCACATAACCAAAATCCTGGCACAAAGAGAGAACAGTAAGACACATTAACAACAATGACGACAACAGCAATAACAAATAAATAAAAGAGAGAGAACAGTGAAGAAAGATACATGCAGGTCAAAATAATAGTTCTAAAATTCAGCAGGGATGATATCAATGCCTTATTTTAATAAATGATGATGTCTACCAACATTTGTAATATATTGTAAATGGAAAAGGAATTTGATAAAAATCTTTAACAAAAATAGGTAAGAAGGAGGGAGAGAGAGAGAGAGAGAGAGAGAGATTATCACCCAATGGACAGAATGTCTGCGTCAATACAATTTCTTTTCATAGGTCCAACATGCTTTTAATTAACAAACTAGCAAAAGTATTTTAAGACAACAAGGCCCAACAGAATCTAACTTTTAAAGAGTCATTCTAATGAAGGAATGGCAGGAAAAAGATATGAAAGCATACTTACAATGACTTCATCAAGCAACTCATACACAAGCACAAAGTTTTTCCGCAATGAATCTTCATTGAGTATTCCAAGGTAATCTTTGATGACACGTGCAATCCTTTGCAAAAGTTCCAAAACAAGAGAAGGTGACACATTAACTCTTGTTGTAGCAACAAACAACAATCCAGCAACCTTGACATGAAAATAGTTAACACCATCCACATTCTGTTGGCAAGACAGATGAATAGGAAAAATATCAGGACACATTAAAGGAAGACAGTGTGGAATATGACACAATCAAACAATTCAATTACATTTCTCTGCATTTATTACTACACATGCCCCAGAATAAATTAACAAAATAGATCTTATGAAAGAATATTATACTATTTAACTATTTAAGTTTGAAGGTCCCTCTCCTCACAAAACCTTCAACATATTTCTGGGCATACTGGGAAAAACTTTTGCCATGGATATGTATTGGTAGGGGAAGCAGACTATTTTCTATAAAAGCACTCAAATATGAATATAAGAGAAAAGAAACTAATCACAAAAAACTTGAAAGAACAAAGATAAAACCAAGTTGGGGGGGTTGACTCTGGTTTAAAGATGTAAAGGCATATATGTGCAGAAACTGCATTTATTGTTCATCTATATGCAGAAGGAAAATGAAAGAATACAGCATGTAAGGTACAACAACGACAACACAGCCTTAGTCCTAAAATTTTTTAGGTTGACTATGAATCTTCAACAGACTAATCAAGGTCGATCACATGTAATTTTATCCACCAATCCACCCTATGTAACATCATACTCTCTTATCTAAAAGTCTAAAACCATACTCTTTATTAGCTTTTTATTAGCTCGTATAAACATGTTCTTTTTTACTTCTTAACTATTTTTATTTTAGGTCTTCACTTACCTATTTTCATTCTTTTAACTTGAATCAAATCACTCTTCCTCATTGGTGCATTAATCGTTTGCCTTTGTACATGACTAAACCAACCATTTCAAGCAACTTTCCCCCATCTTTTCATGGTAGAAGCTAAATTATCTTTAAACAAACTTTTTCTTTTCATTTCTCATCTTTCCTTGTATTTTTCATCTTAACATTCATGTTTAAACAACACACATTTTATGAACATGTTGTTTCTTGATAGCCTAACATTTTTTGTATCTTTTGACCATCAAGTTTTACACCTCTTTCATCTACCAAACTTATCCTCCATGTCCTCAGTTTTAGACCTAGTTAACTTAAAGCCTTTAGATATGAAAGTATAACTCCACAGTAAGAAATTGCTTCCATGGGATCGCCTAGGATAAAACCAAATTGATAATTAAATATTGTTGTTTCATGTCTAACCTATGTTCAATAATTCTCTCTCAAAATTTCATAGTTTGTACAGATTTGAATGCCTCCTTTGTTCTTTTATATAGGTATCGAAGTACTTTTCCTCCACAAATGATTAGGATCTTATTGAAAAGGTTTGTCGACCACCCTACACCCATGTCACCCAAGCACCTAAAAAATTCAATGGGAATTTCATTAGGTCCCACAGCTTTTTCTGCCTTGATCCTCCTTAATGTGTCATTTACCTTGATCATCCTAATTCTTCAAACAAACCTACGATTTTATCCTCAACTGATACCCAATTCACTCCAATTCCTTGTATGGCTTAAAAACTTCATCAAAATAATAACTCTTCCATCTTTCTTTACTAACACTCTTTGACCCTGATCCTTAATGCACTTAATGCAATTCAAGTCTTTTGCTTTCATTTCCCTTGTCTTAGCAAGATTATAAACATTATTTTCTACATCATTCCCAAATTGCTATACACCTCATCATAAGCCTAAAACATAGTGCCTATCAAACAGCCATTCTTCTTACCTCTTCTCCACTTTATAATTTGCCTAAGCAGTATTGTCTCTACATCCAGTAGGCTTCTATATCACTCTCTTTTTAATATAACTATTGCTTGAACCTCTTCATTCCACAACCAAGTATCCTTAGTTGGTACCCTAATCCTTAATCTTTTAACACATCTAGCCATTTCATTCCACGTCTTATCAGCAACTTCATCTAGGCCCTACTTGCCTACTTTGATCAACCCATTTATAAACAACTTGTTTCTCTCCCTTCAAACACCACCATTTAATTCTCAGTTTCTGTCTAATACATCTTGTTTCCATTGTCTAAAACAAATATCTAGTACCACACAACCTACACTCTGTCATGGTATCACCTTGTAAACTTTGCAACATCTAATACAAATTTTCGAGTAAGGATGAAATTTATCTGACTTTTGTCCCACGTTTGAAGGTAATTAAGTGTGACTTCCTTACTCGGTTACTCCATACCCCAAGCCTTCATGAACTTTTTAAAATCCCCAATATCTTTTCCAACACAGCCATTAGGTCTAATCCAGTTACCCCATATAGTAACCCATGAATCAAGTCATCCATATCCTCCCAAAAAAATTTCTTAATGAATCCTTCCCAATGCAATTTGAGTAGAAAACATGCTAAATATGTCAATTGTATCTTCTCCTAGAACAAGTTTTATTAAGAGTTTTATCTATGAAATCCTATATCTCACATAGGTTTCATGAATTAATCCTATGTGAGATGTTATTATAGAAAATACCTACAAAGACAGGTGGTGCATCCCCTTCTCCATCCTCCTTCCAAAACTTCACTTTTCGGAAAAATATCTCGGCACTCCCCTTCGGTACTTCACCCCGATCTGCATTTTAATTAACAAAAGAAAATGTTATGCATGTATGCATCAAAAAACTCTGTGACCTATATATATCAGATTCCAAAATACCAATTGCCCATCATCCCTCATGTAATACTTAATAAAAAAAAAGCCAACATAGCACCAAGAAATTCGCGGCCTCATTTTCTAGGCTACAACATAATTCCCAGCCATGCTACTTAGAAGAAACTATGAAATGCAAAGATTAACAACCTTATTCAGGAAAATCATCATAACAACCTTAAATAAGATCACTACAGTTTTGCAATTAAACGAAATTAACTCTCAACAAACTTTCTTTAGTTCAGACATCATATTATTACCATGCGTAACATAACATTAAATAAGTGCCCTCTCGTTGTATAAACTCAAATTTTGGTTGCAATTTATTGGAGTGAATTAAAAGCAAACAACAGTCAAATTTAAACTAGAAGTTGGTTTTAAATTTGTGTGTTAACGCAGATCACAGAGTTGAAACATGAATCTAACTAGAATAATCAACTTAAACAATGAAATTGAAAATGGGGAAGTGAAATGAAGGAAATTGAGGAAAGAGAGTGAGAGAGGCTCACAGTCACGGAAGACGATGTTGTCGCCTCTCTGCGACAGAACGAAGAACTGAGAAATCATGGCTCCTGAGAGAGAGAGAGTTTTCAGTTTACGCTATGGGGCTTTGGCTTTTTCTATTTCTTTTGTTTTGGTTCTTTCGGTTCAATTTCAGGTTCTGAGTTCCCCTTGCAGTGGAAGACTTGGGAAGTTTTAGAAGCTCTTAGTTCTCTACCGAACCAACAAACAATCAAATAGCTCATCGCCACGTTAGGTAGTGGTCACGAGACAAGCACGTGGTTCTTGAGCAAGGGCAGCATGGCTTTTGTTCTGTTTTTTTTTTTTTTTTTTTTGGGGTAAATTGGTAAATTCCATTAACGTAATATGTCAACCAAGTGTAAAATTAATTTAGGTTGTGTTTAGTATTGACTTAAAAAATAACTTTTTTTATTATTTAGCTTATTTGAACTACTATTCAGCTTATTTTTACTATTATTTATGAGTCTCATTGTACTTTTTGGTATTAGTTATGGATCTCACTGTACTATTTCAGCTACATTTTAGTTTATTTACAATACTTTTAACAAAAAAAATTTCATTCAGTTAAATAAGTTGTTTTCAAATGGACTCTTAGTCCTTAAAGCCAACTTAGTCCCTAAGATTGTTGAGAAAAATAACTAACAAACCTAATAGTATTTAGGGACTAAGTTGGCTTATGGGACCAAGTTGACTAGTTTTGAAAATTCTTGGACCTAGTTGGCATTAATCCAAACCTCAGGCATATTAATGGAATTTTCCCTTTGTAAATTTATTTATTTTTATTAGTCTTTTAATAAATTAGTGAAATCACAAAGGGGAGCTCAAATGTCTTTCATGACATATTGGAAATCCCATTTAAGTTGCAAGGTTGGATTGTTGATAGAGTTGGTCACTGTGGGGGGTAAAAGCCCAGATCTAGTAAGTGGGCCTGGGGCCCTGTTCTTTGTGGCATCTTACATCCGAAGAGCGCAAGCGGGCTGGGACACTGTTCCTTTAGACGGGTCCGAAGATGGCCGAAAAATGCAGTCCGAGGAGGTTATTCGTCGTCCGAGGAGATTTTACTCCTCGGATACTTGTAGTACTAGCTAAACGCACATACAGGGGGCCCGAGTGCCCCTCCTAGCAACTGGAGCAACAAAAATAAGCTCTGGGCACTCCGAATGATGATAAGGAGGAAGAAATATCTAGAAAGGCTGCTACCACCGCATTTAATACTCTGCAAACAGCTTTTCTGGCTGCATTTATGTGGAGAAGACCTTTGAACAGTGAAAGCCCAGCTACCGCCACTCACAGAGTTAAAGTGGGTACATGATGTGACGCGCGCTCAAGAGGATACCTAGATGAAGAACAAGTGGACGATGGAGATAGAGGAAAAAGGGGCTATATAAGGAAGTCGCTCCCTGAGAAGAAAGGGGGGAAAAAAGCTGGAATATAGTTCTGCATGTTGTAACCACTGTTCATTCAATAAAATGCCTCTTCGGACTTTCGTAAAAGAAAACCTTTTGTCCTTGTATTATTTCTGCCTTACGTAACTTAGCCACCCTTTGTTTAATTCGGATCCGGCCCAGCTCTTTCACCCACTCTCTACAAATTCATTGTGCTGGGTTTGTTGGGCCTCTAACCCGTCTTTAGGGCTTGGGCTGCAGAAAACTGACCCCACAGTCACAATTTTAGAATCTCATTAAAAAATAGGCAAACTTGCAACCTGATTAATGACAATTTAGAATTTCATCTAAGCTACTTTATCTATTTTACCACTTCACCTTACAAAACATTTAACATCAATAGTTTTATTTTAGCATTTAACACAATAAAAATAATATAAACAAGACAATAATATAAACAACCTAATAAAATATTTTTTTTTTGTTTAACATCTAAACTACGGTGCACAACCAAAGATTTTGGCTTTTCCTCTGCTGATGCAGCCCACTTTTGTTATTTTTGGTTGATAAATTTAGCATTTTAGCAATTTGCCTCCACTAATTCTAATGCTCTTACAAGTCTCAATTGACACAGGAAAGGAAGGATCCCTTACTAGTAAATGAGGCATCAAAATTATATTTGTTCCAACCTGTGGGTTTGGAGAACAGGTCTAGGGAGGTGTGTGTTTAGGGATAATGGAGGCCCAAACATTTAAGTGGGATTGAAAATGTAGGTTTATTGCATTTTCTAGGTTGATGGGAGTTTGGAAATGTTGTAAAAATGAGCTTGTTTTAATGCCACCAAAGATGGTCACAAGACTAGGGAAGCTACAAGGGTAAAGTATTTTGGTTTTATTCTTTCTAGACCTAGAAATTTTGTTGGATCCAAAATACAGCGAACCTAATCAAGTGTGGATTTATTGGGTAGGGAGGTACGGTTAATTTGGTATGTCTCCATACAATTGCAATGAATAGGCATTTGAAGAGGATATGTACCAACAACTTAGGCTGTTGTTTGTAGAGAAAGTAGTTCGTGTCTTCGATTTGAATTCGATGTTTGGTATATTATTTCGTAAGAAGTGTGTCTTAATCAATTTTATAAAGGAATAATTTGAGTATTTCATTGACTTTTGGTCAACTCATTAAGCTGATTACGAAGAGAAATTCCCACTTTGTTGGAAAACATATGATGCTGTACTCTACAAATGATGAGGGTATATGAATTTGCTAAATGAAGTTCACATATTAGGGATGGAATATTTACTTCGAATTGATCCCCTTTCTTTCACAACAATTTTTTTTACTTTTTCTCTGCCACTCTTAACAATTGCATTAGATGCAATGCTCACCTGATCTCAATCCTATATACCATGTAGTAATTCATGATTTCATTAAATACTTCATAGGGAGATGAGTTCAGCATCTTATTAAACAATTGGCAAATGATTGACAATCTACTTTGAAAGGGGAGCAGGAAGGTTTGTAAATAAGTGACGTAAGTTGTGATTTGTTTAGAGTTACCATTAAGTGAAATTAATTCAAATTCTAGATTAGATCAAATACTATTTTATTTGAAATATTAAAAGTGTCGATTAACTAGACTCATAAATAATAAAGTATTTGAAGAACTTTGGATAATTTTAAAATTTTTTTTTTTGGTTTATTTTTACTTCTTAACAAAGTGACCGATCAAAAGTGGTGTAATTGGCTAGACTCGATTGGACAGGACCACCTAATTCCGCTGGATCAATGATCAATCTACCTTAGGAGTTATGTAATGCGATTGTGCGAAGAATATGCTTGATTCGTTATCCATCACAAAAAAAAAAAAAAAAAAAAAAAAAAAAAAAAAAAAAAAAAAAAAAAAACTACCCTTTGCTTCCAACAAACTCATCTTAAAACGCCGTCGTTTCTTCCCACTTGTATCACAGCCATAGATTACCGTGCCAAAAATGGACCCCATCGTAATATACAAATAAAAAAAATTAATTTAAAAAAAAAAAATAAATAAATCCACATGTTTATCACTAATTCTGGCCTGATCGAGACAAGATAACGAACCTCGTGGACGAGAAAGCTATTCTCAGACCTCAATTCCTCGTTGACGCGCACAAATTCAAACATCCAAGAAATTGAATTCCTAAGAAAAAATCCAATTCCATAAAGAAATCGAATTCCAGAAGTTCCTCCGAAGCAAACATGTCGCAATTCTGGCGCGAAATCAATCGAGTCGGTGAATTAGGGTTTGTGTAAACTATCCGATGAGGAATTTTCGGTGAACACTAAGTTTCATTAAAATTACACGGCATAGTATCACATCCAAACAAGTAAGTTTCCTTTTATAGATTTCAACATGTTTCCGAAATTGGAAATTTATTATATTCTCTTCAATAAAAATCTTAGTATTTTTGTTTGAACTAGGAAATGGCAACACCGGTTGAGCCTCCGAATGGGGTTAGATCTCAAGGAAAACACTACTATTCGATGTGGCAAACGTTGTTTGAGATTGATACGAAGTACGTGCCCATAAAGCCGATTGGTCGTGGGGCTTATGGGATTGTGTGTTCTTCGGTGAACAGAGAGACCAATGAGAAAGTAGCGATCAAGAAAATACACAATGTGTTTGAGAATCGCGTGGATGCACTGAGAACTCTGCGAGAGCTGAAGCTTCTTCGGCATCTTCGACACGAGAATGTCATTGCTTTGAAAGATGTCATGATGCCTGTGCATAGGAGAAGCTTCAAGGATGTGTATTTGGTGTCTGAGCTCATGGACACGGATCTGCATCAGATTATCAAGTCATCACAGTCACTCAGCAATGATCACTGCCAGTATTTCCTCTTTCAGGTGTGCATTTTTGAGAATGTTAGAATTGTTGTTGGGATTGAGAGAAAAAGAGAGAAATAGTGAGCATGACACTGCAGAAGTTATATTTTCTCTATATGAAATTGTTGTGTTACAATGAGCTTATTGAAGTAGAGCTATAGTTTTGGTAGTAGAAAGTTCTTTAGCGTTTTGGGTGTTTTAAGAATTACACTTAATAGTGCGTTAAAGTTTTGGATTTATAAAGCATGAACACTGAGCTGTGGGGGTCTTTTTTTCTTTTTTGGGTCTCCTAAAAGCTCCAAATTTCAGCTTTAGCTTTGAATATGTTCATTTTTAAGCACTTCTCTGGTAGTGTGTAGAGAAACTAACCCCAAGATAACTATAGACTAACCGTAGGATGTAGTAAAAGTTATGATGTGCTACAGCAGTACAAGTTGTATAGGTATAATTAAATCTAGACTGATACCTCTAAGATAGTTGTTTTGCAATTTTATCTAAAGAGGTTGGTTTTGTGACTTGAAACCATGTTGCTTTTCTAGTGTTCTTAATTCAATGATAAATGGTGTTTTTTATTATTGCAATTGGCTCCTGAGTTTGGTAACTTCATTCATGCTTTACTGTTATAGTGATAACCACTGCCTCAATATGAGGTTGTTATAGGTCATTTGTGATCTTAGCCAAAACCATGTGATAGTGGTAATGCAAAGCTGAGTATTAAATTACATTTATGCATGTCTCTGGCACACAATTTTTCTTGCTTATTTTACTTTTGCGGAGATATAATGAGGGTTGGGAATTGTGATCAGCATGCTAGTACTTGGTACTTAGATACAGCTTGCATATCCTCTTTGGTGGTTTTATAGTATCGAAAACATATTTTCATGTTTATCATAGATAAGTGTCAAGAAAATATGTGAATGATTTTGAAATTCTAATGAATTTCTGGATAATGTTAAGTTCCATACTGACTTATTGAAAAAGAATAGTTTCATACTGGATATAACACCCATGCTACATAATGGTTGTAGGCCTCTAAAGGAAGACATTTAAAAAGATTAACAAAAATGTTGGATAGATTTCTAGAGATAAGTAGTTTAATTATTCGATTAAACATGGTTTGAGGGTTTGAGGGAAATTAACAATACCTACTCTGTGAACAACATCAAGTTCTGAGCTACTGTCAATATCTATTTTATGCCACCTATAGTTAAATTTAGAGTCTTTTGAGTCTGTTTAGCAGTTATCTTATTTTTTATACTGATCACCTCCATTCATTCTAAAACTGTCACTACTTTGACAATTGGTCACTATACCGTTGATATTATGTACTGTTGTTTCTGCTGCTGTTAGCATATAATGTGACCATAGAATGCCAACTTACTATAATAACTTGCTCTGTTCCTTATTATCAATCTTGCTGTAATAGGCTCAGCAGTTGTTCATTGTCTGGGTATTAATATTTGAAATATGCTGGCACATTCTGTATTAGAAAAATCTTTAAAGTTGTAGTAATTGTTGAAGTTGCTTAATCCTTTATGGCTTGTATTAATCTAATCTTCCCGGTCCAGTTGCTACGTGGATTGAAATATCTCCACTCTGCAAACATTCTTCACCGTGACTTGAAGCCTGGGAATCTTCTCATCAATGCAAACTGTGACCTAAAAATATGTGATTTTGGGCTAGCACGTACTAGCAATGTGAAGGGCCAGTTCATGACCGAGTATGTTGTAACTCGCTGGTACCGAGCCCCAGAGCTGCTCCTCTGCTGTGACAACTATGGGACATCCATTGATGTGTGGTCTGTCGGCTGCATTTTTGCTGAGCTTCTTGGCCGAAAATCAATCTTTCCTGGCACAGAATGTCTCAATCAACTTAAACTGATCATCAACATCCTTGGCGGCCAGAGAGATGAGGATCTTGAATTTATAGACAATCCAAAAGCAAAGAGATACATTAAGTCACTTCCATACTCTCCTGGGACCCCCTTTTCCCGTCTTTATCCCAATGCCCATCCCCTGGCTATTGATCTTCTGCAAAAAATGCTTGTATTTGATCCATCAAAGAGGATAAGTGTTACAGAAGCTCTGCAACACCCTTACATGTCCCCACTATATGATCCCAGGTCCAATCCTCCCGCCCAGGTCCCCATTGATCTTGACATAGATGAAGATTTAGGGGAAAATATGATAAGGGAGATGATGTGGAAGGAAATACTCCATTACCATCCTGAAGCAGCTACATCTAATGCAGAGGTCAGTTCCTAGTCTTTTCTTGCTTGGTGTTGCTTGGAGGCCTGGGAAAGTTGTCTTGCTTTGGATGATGAAGCCTTTTTTGTTTTGGTACAAGTCAATTTTATTTATGTTTTGTTTTAGTTTTAGTCAAATAATAATCTTGGGAATCATGTGTAATGCCATGCTGTTAAGGCATTATATGACTAAATTTTGGTCTTGAGCTTGTCAATGAGCTTAAAGCTCTGTTGTCTGTATAATATGTGGCCTCTCTTTGTTGTATATAGGTGTGTTCTTGTAACATTATGGTCACAAAGCTGGTCTGCATAAACTTTTACCCTGTGTAATGTCAAAAACATTTCTATGCTATATGATTGTACAAATTCATGTAATCTAGTAATAGTTTATGTTGGGTAGGTGTGTTTTATTCATAAAAAAAAAGGGATGTGTGCTAAAAATCTGTTATGTTCTGCGCTTGTTACACTTCCCTTTCCCTTTCTCTTATTTACAGCCATTTAGAGCTGCCATTCCTTTGCTTGGAAGATGTTTTTAAAGGAGGGAATGGAATTCATATTCAATTATAACATCCTCTCCAAAGTGTGTTGATGATCGGTGTTATATAAAACAGTGGCTGATAAAGAATTAAACCTGCACACTTGTCCTTAAATAAGTTTAGAATTTAATTAAGATTCGCACAGTTCTCTTCTTAGAAAAAAAAGAGGTATAAAATGCTTTGTGGCCCCGCTGGTCCCTTCTCCTCCCTTTGTGTGTTTGTGTTATTCCAAGGAAGAAAGCCAGCATTTGAGCGCATGACACTAGTGACTGATCTCTCAAGGTTGCTGCTGGATGAACAAAAGCCCGAATCTAATTAACTGGGGTGGGCTATTGGGCTGGATTGTTAGATGCCAAAAAGTTGAGCCCAAATCGATGCTTTGTGCCCTTGGCCTGGATAGTTAGATGCCCAAATCCATGGATTATTAGATGTCATAAAGTTAAGCCTATTGGGCTGGATTTTGGTTGACATCAGAAACGTATTGAACTATTTCCTTCCTTTTTTTAGAAGACTAGTTTTGAAACCGCACCTTGCTCGAGAGACATTTTGATAATAAAGAAAGGTCGAGCCATGTAACTCCTATCCAAAAGAAAAATAGAGAGCCATGTAGTTCAATACAATTGATCGGATCTTTCACGTGGAAAACTTGGATTCAAACCCCCTCCCACTTGTTATAAGTGAACATAAATTAGAAAAGATATAAAAGATCTGGAAAATCGAAGAGACTTATATAAGCAAAGCAACATTACAATTCTATCATGATTGGCTTTAATATTAGGCATTATTATTTGAGGATATTGAGAAATGAAAATGAATATTAGACATTGTTTCAACAAAATTATTTTATTAATTACTAAAAGTTATTTTTTTTTTATAAGTAATAAACTCCAAAAATTTTCCGTCAAAGTAAAAAAGGTTATAAAATTCCACAAAGAAAAAATAATAAAAACAAACATAACAGATATATCAATTTCAATAAAATTAAAGTAAACGTTTTCAAGTTTCAATCTATACTTTCTGCTCCCATATCCATCCCCTCTCTACTTTAATTAGTGACAAGTGACAACAGAGCACGTAAAAGCAGTTCCCAAACTTCTACTAGATGCCAAAACTTGCTACGAGTGTTCACTGGAGCCGTTAACTAATACACTGGAGAACAAAAAGACTATAAGATCCTCACAAATTTTTAGCCCATCCATATCTCTAGGGGTAATACCGTAATAGAGTAATTTCAAAGGAAGTACCAAACAAAAAGACCCCCCCCCCCCCCAAAAAAAAAAAAACCTTAACTTTCTTTAACCTATAATTGCTTTTAGGGGTAAAAAAGTAATTTCATAGGCCATTGCACCGTAAACTTTTTCAATAGTATTGACCAAACAACAAAACCAAAAGACTCACAAAACTGCCATTTAAATGCAAAACAAATCCGCTCAAACTCTCGTTTTTTATATAGATAGAAGATATTAATTTCCTTCCATAACATGAGAAACTCTAAAATTGAGAAAATAGTCTGCATAGAATCTAATCTCCTCAATGAGATTACCATAAGAAGCTAGGATCTGCTCCTCTGCTTGAATTTCTTGGGTGATGATCTCCGAATCTCTCTCTAATATAATAGAGCTAAGATTAAGATCTTTGGCAAGCATGATGGCTTTTCTCATAGCTACTGCCTCCACGTTTGCCACTGTTTGAGGAAGAGGAATCTTCTTTGCTAAGGAGGCAAGCACTCCACCCTCATTGTCTCAGATCACAGCTCCTATGCCTGCACTGTCGGAATTCCAAAATACGGCCTCGTCATAATTAATCTTCAGGAAAGGAGCTTGTGGAGGAGACCAGATTGCTGCTATGTGGAGATTGACAGTTTCAGTCGTTGGCTTCACTAGTTGCACCCATTTGTAATCTTGCAGCTACTGTCGAGCTTGGGTAACAATCTGACCGAGTGAAGTGGCTAAAGTTCCAACTATGATCTGGTTTCTCCGCTGCCATAAAAACCAGACAATCATGGAGAACAATTCCAAATCAAGCCCTGCTACTTCAACATGTAATATGAGCTTTTGAAGATCAACCCAACGATTTGTGTTCCTGAAACTCCAACCTATACCAAATTCCCATACCTCGGTCAAACACGGACATAGCCATAAAGCATGCAACATGTCTTCTGAATGTGACTGGCAATGATCACAATTTGCTTCCTGAAGCACGTGTCGTTTGACTAAATTAGTTTTAACAAGAATGGCATTTTTGGTAGCCCTCCACATAAGGTTTCGGACTTTTGGTGGTACCGAGAGATTCCAAATGATCTTCCATAGCTTATGTGATGGGGCAGGAGTATTGGTATGAGGGTTTGATTATTCCTTCTCCTTTGACAAGAAATAATATCCTAATTTCATCATATAGGTACCTGATTGTGTGTGAGGCCAGACCATTCTATCATGGGCTGAAGGATCACCTAGTGAAATGCCAAGAATCAACTAAACCTCTTTAGGCTTGAACAAAGCTTGCAGCAAGTCCACATCCTAGTTTTGCGTGTGGGCATTGATCAAAGAATTAACCCACACTTCTGGAAATTCAATCCCCATCGGATTACTGACCTTAGGGGTAGATATAGAGGGCAGCCAAGCATCACTCTAAATGTTGATATCCTCCTTATTACCCACCCTCCAAATGCTCTCCTTTTTTCAATATGCTACGCCAAGCATATGACTCTTTGGCAGAATCTGGGGCCTCCAAAATAGAGCAATCCGGGAAGAACTTCGCTTTGAAAACCTGATAGAAGAGTGAATTTACATTGTGAAGAAGCTGCCAAGCCTATTTAGCTAGGAGAGCATCATTAAACATGACCAAGTCTTTGAATCCCATGCCTCCCTCCCTTTTTGGTTTACACATGGTGCTCCACTTTACCCAATGAATCTTTCATCTATCTCCTCTTTGTCCCCACCAAAATTTTCGAATAAGGCCCTCAATTTCATTACATAATCCCACTAGAAGTTTAAAGAAACTCATAGTGTAGGTAGGGATTGCTTGGACAATGGCTTTAATGAGGACTTCCATTCTGGCTTGAGAAAGCAATTTTTCCCCCTACTCTTGGAGCTTTCTCCATACTCTTTCCTTCATATATTCGAAACTAGCTTTTTTCCTTCTCCCAGTCAAAGAGGGTAGCCCCAAATACTTTTCATAGCTTTGAATTTCAGGAACTCCCAAGGCATTCTTGATGTATTGCTTTCTCTCCAGAGTGGTGGACTTACTAAAGAAAATGGTGGTTTTGTTTTTATTGATATGCTGCCTCGAATACTTACTATAGGTATCCAAAAGTTCCAAAACTTTGTCACATTCCTGAGGAGTAGATCTGCAAAATAACAAGCTATCATCTGCAAAGAAAAGATGGGTTAGTTTAGGGCCATTTTTGCAAAGTGAATAGCCATGTAGTTCTCCTTGTCTGGCTGCTTGTGAGATGAGACCATGCAAACCTTCAATGCACAACAAAAATAGGAAAGGAGAGAGAGGATCTCCTTGCCTAATTCCTCGGGTTTGCTTGATCATGCCCTTGGGCTCACCATTCACCAATATGGAATATGATATTGTTTTTACACCCATCATCATCAACTGGATCCACCTTTCTGTAAAACCCATCCATCTCATAACTGCTTCCAAGAAAGACCATTCCACTCTATCATACGCCTTACTCATGTCTAACTTCACTGCCATATAGCCCTCTTTCTTAGATTTGTGATTCTGCATGCTATGTAGACTCTCAAAAGCAACCAAAATATTATCAGAGATAAGACGCATCTTTGTAAAGGCACTTTGATGTTCCGTAATGAGAGTAGGTAAGACTTTCTTCAACCTATTAGCCAATACTTTAGAAAAAATCTTATACAGGACGTTACAAAGGCTTATAGGTCTAAATTCAGAAACTAACTCCGGATTTTTTACTTTGGGAATTAGGGAGATGAAAGTATGGTTCAAATGACAAAGTGGCTGTATTAAGGAATTGTAAGACAGAAGCTGTTACCTCATCACCAACCAGCAACCAAAAGTGTTGGAAAAAGATTGGAGGCATTCCATCTACACCTAGTGCCTTGAGAGGGGTCATTTGTTCCACTGCTTCATGTACTTCCCAAGCCTTAAAATTTGCTAATAGCTTATTATTCATTTGTGCACTAACTTGAGTATTAATGGTCAACAAAACTTCTTCAGGAAACGTGGGATTAACTGAGGTGAAAAGTTCTTCATAATATTGGATAAGGATGTCTGCTACTTCCTCGTTATTTGCACTCCATTGCCCATTCGGATTTCTAAGCTTATCGATGAAATTTTTTCAGTACCTGTTGGTTACTTTGCTGTGAAAAAACCATGTGTTACGGTCTCCTTGTACTACCCAGAGAGTTTTAGAACGTTGCAGCCACATTCGGTTCTCTCTATCCAAAAGAATTTCAATTTCATTCTTCAATTCCCTTACCCAAGTGTTCAGCCCAGAATTCATTGCAACCCTTTCGGCCTCAGCTAGTTGTCTTATCTTTTTTTCCAACTCAATCCGCAAATTACCGAACTTCTCACGACTCCACTTAGTAAGTTCAACACCACACTTCTCAAGTTTTCTAAGGATCTAATTGTTAAAGTAATCAGAATCACTAGACAACCACACAGCTTCTACTGTATCAGAGCAACCTTTGTCGGTTAGCCACATCTTTTCAAATCTGAAAATCTTCTTCTTACAAGCCACCTCCAAACCTGTGAGAATGATCAGCAGTGGGGGATGGTCAGAGGAAACCGAGTGGAGGTGATGAACTCGTGCCCTTGCAAATCTTGTGAGCCACTCATAATTGGCTAACCCTCGATCAAGTCTTTCCCACACCAAATGTCCCGCTGCATAATGCTTGGTCCATGTAAATTGAGGTCCTACAAAGCCAAGATCAAGAAACCCACATTCCTCAATAATATCTCGAAAAAGTTGCATTTGGGATTGTGATCTCATGCTTCCCCTACGCTTCTCATTGCTCCTCAAAATCTCATTAAAAACTCCTGCACAAAGCCAAGGGCTGTTAAAACGAGAATTTAATTGTCTTAACTTCAACCAGGATTCATGCCTCAAATGTGTTACCGGTTCCCCATAAAAACCTGTAAATCTCCAAGCATCCTCCTTTCTTTTGTTTATAATTGAGTCAATGTGATTTTTAGAGAAAGTCTCCACAGTGACATCAATACAATTTTTCCAAAACAACGCTAAACCTCCCCCCCTATTTTCTCGGGGTACAACAAACACATGATCGAATTCCAATTTTCGTTTAATATCTTTTAGCCTTGCTTCATCTGACCATGTCTCGGCTAAAAACATGACAGAGGAATTTTTTACCCAGACTAAAACACCAAGCTCCTTCTCTATACGTAGGTTCCCAAGCCCACGATAGTTGCACACTAAGCAACTCATTGCTCCTGGCGGGGCTAAGCATCACCCTCTACCATTTGAAAAGAAAATTTAGCTTCATCCGTCAAAACCTGTTTCTTGCTATAAGGTAAATCGGAATGATCATCAATTGTTGAAAAGCTCCGTTTGCATGGACCTGTGAAATTTGCCTGAGGTGTTTACTTTGTGATCTTGCCTCTATCCAACCTAGTCCACGTGCCTTTTTTTTTTTTTTTTTTGTTACCCTAGCAACTTCATGCCCCTCACGTGACATAGGGTTAGGAGTGAAATCATTAGCATTAGGGTTTGATTGAACCGCCTCCCTAACTTGATTGCTATTGGTGGATTTACTCAGGTCATTAATTGGATTAATTCCAATTGGTGCCATTGGGAATAATGGCCTATTATCACTAGAATTTTTGAGAACATTAATCCCTATAATTTCTGCATTTAATTGGTCTGGATTTTGTGGAGATTTAATGGGGTCTTGAGATTTAATCCGCATGAAACTGTTTCCTGAATAATGAGGAGCATTAGTTCTAACAGTTTTTTCCCTTAAATGAGCAAATTCACTTCCAGCTGAGTCCACGTTGTGCACCACCTGAGCTCCTCCCTAACTCGTGAATCAGCGTTGATCTCTCTGCCATCCTCCGGTCTAGCTTCAGTAGGCTATGATTTTGGGGCTGTGCGTTTCTGACTGTATAACCCCGAGACTGCCACCACACTTCACTTTGACGGGAAAAATGGTGGAGCACGTAATGATGGCCCAAATTGTTTTTGTGTTTCTACTAAACTTCCTTCGCTATCCAGCCATATTTCACAATCACGGTCCGAGTGATTCATTTTGCCACACCAATAGCAAATATTGGGAAGGCGTTCGTACTTGAAAGTTACCCAAGATTTTTTGCCATTCTCCATAGACACCACTCGACCACAATAAAAGGGTAAGGATATGTCCATCTCCACTCAAATCCTCATAAAATTGCCCCCCTCCATTTCAGCTGGATCGTTAGAGTTAACCACTTATCCAACAACTTCACAGATTTTCACGGCCTCCTTAACATTCATGAACTTGTAGGGAAGTCTATGAACTTGAACCCAGAATCGGGTCTTCTCAAATTTCAATTCTTCCATGACCATGCTCTTATCATATTTTTGCATGATCACCAAGTGCTTATCAAAGCACCATGGTTCGGCATTGAGGACCTTCTCTACTTCAGTTTCATTTTCAAAAATGAATAGTATCACATGATCACCTAGATTTTTAATCTCGAATTCACTTCTTGAACGCCACAATGGAGAAAACGTTTTTGCAATGGCCTCAATGTTAAGAGCCCTTTTCGCGAGAAACTTTTCTGCTATGATATGTTCTTTAGAGCTGAATTCCTCTTCCAAATAGCATCCTGGTCCTTCTCTCTCCGACAGTGATAGTTTCGTCCAACTCTGTGATAATTCCTCCATTATCTAAAATTGATCTAGGCAGTAGGAAAAAATTAAAGAAAGAAAAATGTGTTTCCCTATTCCCTTGAAGAAAACCCAACTAGCCACTGAACTAACAAATGTTAGAACGTGGAGAACAAAAGAACCTTCGTAGAAGGTACAGCTATTCTACTGCCTAAGTAAGTGTGGAGAACTTTCTTAGTTACAGAGAAACCTAAGTAGGAGTTTTTGCTATATGTAAAAAAAAAAAAAAAAAAAAAAAAGGTTGTAAGTTAACACCAAGTATAAGGAGCGAATTAGTGTGCAAATGTTTTTGGTTAAGATATTGAATAATCACTTAAAAAAATTATTCATTATTTTGGGAGCAATACTCCCCATTCTTAAATTGAGGGTCTCATCACTCATCACTATTTTAATTAACATAATCTAGTGTTATATAGAAAGAGATGGCATTATTCCCAAAATATAGAAAAATTATTACCTTTATTTTATAATTTGATAGTTAGGATGAGAGGATTTAAACCCTAATTAAATGTCTTTATTGAAAACAATATAAGATGCCATTAGTTGAGCTAAAGGCTCTTGACAAAAATTACTACTCTTACTAGTAACTAGTATTGCTTAAAAACTGTTCGTTAATATATCTTTACTAACCAAAAACCAAAAGGAAAGGAACAAAGAAAGAACAGTTAGAGAAAAATCTCATGCATATATGAAGGAGGCGGCTTCGTTTTGACTATTTAAGTTTTACTTACCACACTAAACATATGCGGAATTGCTCTGAGGCTGGTTCAGCCATCAAACTTGGCACATTTTCTACCAACCACCATAGTGTCTTTTTACATGGAACCACACTCCCACTTAGACTATTTAAGCGCTGAAAAGGTAAAAATGCATTTAAATTTTGTTTTAAGCATGCTTCTCTAAGAAATTGGTGCCTGCTCTTAAGTCTTAATTCTTAAATAATACCACTTTGAAATTCCATAAGCAGCTAAAAAAACGTATGATCTTGATAACAAGACGTTTAGGCCAAGAGAAGAAAATGTAAACAGTGATATCAGGACGTTTAGTCTGAATTTTTTTTTAATCCCAAATTGATTTTTTTGCATTAGATCATCTCCAATGGCTTCTTTAAAGTCAAATTTAGAGCATCAACACCCCCAAAACTCACTCCAACAGCTTCTCTATCTCTATTTTTTAGAGTAGAGTTGCTACAGTGCTTCTCTATAAGTAGAGAACACTGTAGCTTTTACTATTCATCCTTCAAATATTTTTTTCTATTAAAATAATTAGGTATTGAATAAAAAAATGTTGGAAGATGTATAGTTGTTAAAAAAAGAATAAATAATGAATAAAGAAATAATATTTAAATGAGATAGATAATGGGATAGAGAATCTGTTGGAAAATATATTTGAAAAAGTGGGTAGTTAAAGGTAAAAGTTACTGTTCATTCTTCAAACAGTACAAAAATTTGGAGAATCTGCTGGAGATGCTCTTAGCATTGCATATAAAGAGAACGCAGTATTTGTTGCGTATAATGTATTTTATACACTTAAATCTTCTTCTTCATCAATAAGTCCCATATTTGAATAAATTTGTGGTGTGTTTGGATGACATGTTGTGGGTTTGGATTCACGTTAGGCGTTTGCATTTTTACTTTTCAGCTTTTCCACATTTTTCTTTTTTTTACACTTTTCAGGGAGACAAGCAGCACTGCTCACACATGTAGCAGCACTGTTCACGCACTGTAATAGTACTGTTCACGCACTATTGATGGGACCCACAGCCACTTTATTCAGAAAAAATATTAAAAATAGGTCCCACGGCACTATACATACATTTAAAAATTATTTTGCTACAGTGTTTTCAATTTTTAATTTCAGCAAAAATAAGTTGTATCCAAACGGACTGATGATTTAAGTATTTGGATTTGAATTTAGATAATTAAAATCTAAATATCTTGTTTGAGAAGTTTAAAGAGGTGAATGATTTGAATTTGACAAATTCACCAAAGATTTTAAACTTTTAAAATACTTGAATTTGAAATAATTTCTAAAATCAATGAATTTAAAATAAAAATATTTCAAATTTATTAATTTGAAATTCAAATCCAACTTCCCAAATACAATTTAGAGGATAAACTCCCTAAAAAAAAAAAAAAAAGAAGAAGAAGAAGAAGGATAAGGATATGGTTGTTTTAAGGTGGCACGGTCGACAAGTCCTAAAGGAAACATGAAAGAAAGTGTCATGGTCAGTTTTTTGAAAGGAGTGTCATGGTCAGTTGAAGGAAGACTCATCTGCCATGTGAATCCCGTGAGTGACACTAACACCTGGTGTGTGAGTGTGTTTCTTTTTTTGTTTTTTAAGACTAGCGCCTAGTGTTAGTATCAATAGCTTATTAATTGGGTCCGGTTTAAACTTTCTATTTCTGAGAACATTTTTTTTTTTTGAGCCCAAGAGAACATTTTTTTGAAAATTAAAAAAACCGTCATTATTTTTTTTAAATTTAAAAAAAAAGTTTGAAAAAAAAATTAATGTATGTCCTAAAGACACATATTAGCAAAATTCTTATTAACTTAATATAACTTCTTTATCGTAACTTTTCTCATTTTCCAACAAATTTCATCTTGTCTATCAATCATGATGGGAATGCTGGAATTTTAGAATTAGATACCTACCAAAAAAAAAAAAAAGGATGGCAGGAACAAAAATATTCTGATTTTTTTTGTTTTTGTTGTAAACGCTAAGGTCTCATGGTATATTATTGGCACATTGGAAAGCGCCTTGTGCATGAATTAGATGCATATGTACTCGTGCATGAATTATACCTTGTGTTTTATAGCTCAATAACATAATATGTTTTCATTTATTAAGAAAACTATTCAGCAAAAAAATTTTATTAAGAAAATTAGGGATAAAACTGCCCTTTTCTATTATTGTAATTATTGAATTGTTTTTAAAAAAATGCATATATGCATCATTAATGGTGGAGCTAGAAAAAAATTAGTGGTGGCTCTACATGCAAGCCAGGGTGGTCCACCACCCTGACTTGCAAAAATGTGTATATATACGCATACCAAAAAAATATTATATGCTAAAATAATTTATTGTGACTACCCTAATAAAAATTTTGAACACTTTGATTTGAGAATTACAAAAATTTGGGTTTAACAAAAATAAGAGTAGTGCTACTACATTCATAACATTTTTATAATAATTTTACAATAATTCTAATGTAGTAAGCTGTTACTGATTCTAATTTGAGGACAAATACTAATATTATTATTTTACCCACCAATAACAGTTTTTTGCATAAAATTTATTGTAAAAATATTGTGCACGTAGTATTACTCCAAAATTAATTCTGCCTCCATACATATTCTTAATTCCTGTTTTTTTTTTTAGTTTAAATAACAACAATAAATATTAGCTCAAATAACAATAAACATAAACCAAAGAAAAATAAGACAAGACCAAACAAGTGAAAAAATTATTCAACAAAAAGCCTGTTATAAAACAAAAAGATAAAATTTGTAACTTGTTCAACCTATTCAATAAAAATAATTTCTAATTTTATTTTTCTTTAAAAAATGGTACCAATAAAAATATTGTGGTAATTTAAATTTTGTAGTGACCACTCTAAAAAAAATTCTTAGAGCTGCCACTGGAAAAAATCTTTCTTTAAAGGCTGTGATTGAGCTTAATTTAAATATATATATATATATATATATATATTAAAATGGAATCGAATTACTCAACATGTAAAAAGAATAAATAGCAAAGAATTAGATGATAACTATTCTCAAAATAAAGTATATTTTAAAACTAAGTTATAAACTTTTTTTTTCTTAAAGCTTACATGCATCTTATACTTTTCTTTATAAATACAGTGAATTGCAATTATAACATTTAAAGAGCAATAGATGAAAGGGGTGTGATTAAAGTAATCCTAAATCAAATCATGATTAGGATTAAAACAATATTAAAACGTGTGGGGTGCGGAAAAATAGTCAAAGTATTTATAAGACATGTTGTGGGGACTAGAAGAATCCCCGTCCAGGCCTTAGGCCCAATAATGGATTGGGCCACGGGAGCGAGCTGGGCCAAGCCTGTTTGCTTAGGGGAAGTCCTAGAAGGCAACGGGTCATGAGAAGGAGGGAGATGACCATCCCTCATACTTAGCAAAGGAAAACATCACTGGGAAACAGTTCCCGTGGACAAGGTAAGGGGTCAACCTTATTTGAAGCAAGGTGCACGGATGATTCACACGAAGCTCCTAGACGTTGCCTAGGACCGCGGGAAACTTCTAAAACACGCATGAAAGTTGAAGATTTTTACCTCTGCATCAATTTAGGAGCCCTTACCTAACCTCTGCCGCATTAAATATGTCTGAGACAGCTTGAATAGAGAAAATATCCCTCTAGAAGACATAGTTCAAGGATAAGGGAGGGGAAGAAACCAATAAAATAAGGAAAAATATTTCTAAGTGTTTAGCTGGTAATAAGACAGCTGTAGAGATAAGAATGAGAGGTATGCCTATAAATATGGAGGAAGAAGAGAATCAAGGAGGTTGATGATTTTTTTTTTTGGGGGGAGGGGGGGTGTCTTAACAAAATAGAAGTTAGACGACTTGGGAGAAAGTGTGAGAGTGTATAGTACCACGGGGATAAGTGAGGGACCAGGATGTAAGACTTGTAATACTATGTTAACATGTTTTTAGTCAATGAAATCAATTGTTTGAGCTTTATATTGTAGAGTATTCTCAGTCATTCAATTATAAATAAATTGTGTGAGACTTGCTAGTTGTGATTCGTAGAGGTCCACAGAATTCAGTTTTTGTCCGCCGACACATGTGAATAATATATATACAACACAATTTGGATACTCATTATTACATTTTACCCAAAAGCACTTTATTAAATTTATAATATTATATGTTTTCAATATATTTTTTATACATATCATCATTTGAGTATTTGACATATATTTTGAGAGGGTTATTACTTAGGTTTTTTGGGAATTGATTATAGAAATGATTATTCTAACAAGAATACAAACATTAAAGAAAAACAATTAAGGAACCAAGTGCTGTTTTTCTTAATTAGCCTAAAGAAAAGAGAATTTTTCAAAATGCTTGGGGCCATGGCTCCCTGGCCTCCAAGTGGCTCCGCTGTACCTGTACATCATACATGATAAGAATTTAGTCGTAATTAAGGTAGACTTAAGTGTAGGATTCTTTGTTAGCTTCTGAAGCCGCCTCTCTCTCTCTCTCATTCTCTCTCTCTCATTTTCGCATGCCTATAACTTACATGATTTGAAATACGTACTGCGGCATTAATTAATGAGTATTTTAAAAGGAAAAAGGAAAGAGAAAAAGAAACTCAGCAGCAGCCAGCAGCCAAGTTTGGACTACTTTTTCTTTTGAGCAAGCCAAGTTTGGACCAAGCTTGGAAAAAACTGTTATGCTTGGTGCTTGGTGACTCTAGTAAACGTGGATGTGTTCCGCAGGTTAACGTAACCGAAGAGTATTTAGTGGCTATGATTACAGACATTAATATAGTGTAATATGTTGAAGGGTGGTGGGCAGATTCTAGTGCTAATAGGCATATCTGCTACGACAAAAATTGGTTCAAGTTGTACACTCCTTTTGAAAAAGAAAAAACTGTTATGCTTTGTGACTCTAGTAAAACCAAGGTTCTTGGGAGTGGTGAGGTTGAATTGAAATTCACTTCTGGACGCATGCTAACATTGAAAGATGTTCTTTACACTCCGTCCATGAGGAAGAATTTGATGTCAAGATTTTTGCTTAACAAGGCTGTCTTCAAGTAAATTATGGAATCTGATAATTATGTAATCATTAAAAAGGGATTATTTGTGGGCAAGAGTTATGCTTGTGATGGAATGTTTAAATTGAATGTTGAGAATAATAAAGTATCTACCAGTTCTGTTTATATGCTTTCTTCTATTAATTTTTGGCATGCTCGTTTGTGTTATATAAATAGTAGATATGTGGGAATCATTAGTTGTTTAGGATTAATTCCAAGACTGTCAAAAGATTTTGAAAAATGTGAAACTTGTAGTCAAGCTAAGATTACAAAAAGGCCTCATAAAAATGTTGTAAGAAATACCGAATTGCTTGAGTTAATTCACTCTGATTTATGTGAATTTGAGGGAATTTTAACTCGTGGAGGAAATAGATATATTATCACTTTTATTGAGGATTTCTCAAAATATACAACTATTTATTTGTTGAAAAATAAAAGTGATGCTTTTGAAAAATTTTAAGATTTTTTAAAAGAAGTTGAAAATCAATTCGATAGAAAAATAAAAAGAACAAGAAGTGATAGAGGCCGTGAGTATGAATCTAGTGCATTCAACTCATTTGTTCAGTCTTTGGGAATTATCCATGAAACTACTGCACCATATTCACCCACTTCTAATGGTGTGGCAGAAAGAAAAAATAGAACTTTAATTGAGTTAACAAATGCCAAGTTAGTTGAATCTGGTGCTCCTTTACATTTTTGGGGTGAAGCTATTTTAACTGCATGTCATGTTTTGAATAGGGTGCCACATAAAAAGTCACACACCACACTTTTTGAGATGTGGAAATGATATAAGCCAAATTTGAGATATTTGAGAGTATGGGGTTGTCTTGTTTATGTAAGGTTTACTGACCCTAAAATGCCTAAATTGGGAATTAGAGCTACTACCTGTGCTTTTCTTGGTTATGCAATTAATAGTACAGTCTATAGATTTTTTGATCTTGAAAACAAAATAATTTTTGAATCTGGTGATGCAATTTTTCATGAAAAAAAATTTCCTTTTAAATTGAAAAATAGTGGGGGTGAAGAAAATATTTTGTCACAACCTAGTTCTTCTACTTCACATTTACAAAATCAAGAAAATTTTGAAATGAAACCTAGAAGGAGTAGAAGAGCTAGAGTTGAAAAGGATTTTGGTCCTGATTATTATGTTTTTAACATTGAGGAAAATCCCCAAAATTTAAAAAAGGCTTTAACATCACCTGATGCTATATTTTTGAAAGAGACTGTAAATGATGAGATGGAATCTCTAATTTCTAATAGAACTTGGAAATTAGTAGATCTTCCATTGGGTTGTAAGACCATAAGTTGTAAATGGGTCCTTAGAAAAAAGTTGAAACCGAATGGGTCAATAGATAAGTTTAAAGCTAGATTTGTTGCAAAAAACTTTAAACAAAAAGCTGATCTTGATTTCTTTGATACTTTTTCTCCGGTAACAAGAATCACATCTATTAGATTGCTAATTGCCATTGCTGCAATTTTTTATTTAAAAATTCATCAAATGGATGTAAAAACCACTTTTTTAAATGGAGACCTAGAGGAAGAGATTTATATGGATCAACCCGAAGGCTTTGTAGAGCCTGGACAAGAAAGTAAGGAATGTAAGCTAACTAAATCCCTATATGGCTTAAAACAAGCACCTAAGCAATGGCATGAGAAGTTTGATTCCTGCATGATTGAGAATGGTTATAAATCAAATGAATGTGATAAATGTATTTATTCTAAATTATGGAATAATTTATATGTTATTATTAGCCTCTATGTGGATGATATGTTGATTTTTGGCTCAAATATGCATGTTATAAATGAGACAAAAAGTATGCTTAAAAGCCATTTTGATATGAAAGATCTTGGTGAGGCTAATTTTATTTTGGGCATGAAAATTACAAAAGCATGTGACGGAATATATCTTGATCAATCACATTATGTTGAGAAAATATTGAGAAAATATAATTTTCATGATCACAAAAGTGTAGCGACTTCTTTTGATTCTAGTGTTCATTTATTTCCTGTGAATAATGATAATGAGGATTTTAATCAAAAGGATTATGCTATTATTATTGGTAGTTTGCGTTATGCTACTGATTGTACTAGACCTAACATTGCATATGCAGTAGGAGTGCTTAGCAAATTTACTAGATCATTGGCTAGCTATAGAGCGAATCATGAAATATTTAATTGGTACCAAAAACTATGGATTATTTTATAAAAAGTACCCTGCTGTGATTGAAAGTTTTAGTGATGCCAATTGAAATACTTTGTCAGATGATTCTCTCTCTACCACTGGTTATATTTTTACCTTAGGTAGTGGTGCTATTTGTTGGAAATCCAAAAAGCAAACAATAATTGCTAATTCAACAATGGAAGCTGAATTAATAGCATTAGCTTCAGCTAGTGAAGAGGCAAATTGGCTTAGAGATTTGCTATATGAAATTCCACTTTGGGAAAAGCCAATTCAACCTATATTAATTCATTGTGATAGCACTGCTGCAATTGGTAGAGTTAAAAACCGTTATTACAATGGTAAATCCAGATCTATAAGAAGAAAGCACAGTACCGTGCGATCTTATTTGAGTAGTGGCATCATAACTGTGGATTATATTAAATCTAATGATAATCTTGCAGATCCATTTATCAAGGCCTTGGCAAAAGATAGAGTCTAGAATACATCGAGGGGGATGAGACTAAAGTCCATAAAATCATGAGCCATGTATGAGGATACCCAACCCAAGAACCAGAGATCTTGAGAATTGGGTTCAATGGGAAAAACGAATCATACGATGGTCGTAAGAAATGCACAATTTATTTTTTTAATTAATTATTTATTTTGTAAATATTTTTTTTTTGTTCATCCCTATGATGTAAGTGCATTTATCCTGTAATGTGGAGAGGTTGAGTAAAAAAAACTCTTGATGAAATTTGTAGCTCGTATGAGTGGGGTGTCAGAATTACAGGAGCACCATTAACAAAATTTCGCCTATGTGAGTGTGGGGGTGGGGCCGCTTCTTATGAGATTTGGACTTAATCTCAAATACACTCATGAAACCGGAATCAGCACACGGCCGTAAAGTGCTAGCTATAAAAGCTCATGTCAACACCTAGGTTGTTATGTGTAAGCAGTGACGCTTAATTTCCCTAAAGCAGTCCTAGTTCAAGTCGGAGACCACTACGACTCTGGAGTTGAGATCGCTGTTTTACTAAGTGAAGGTTCAATGCAGAGCACACCTTTATGATGCATAGTAACCTGTCTTTGCCTGGTAATCTCTCTTTAACTAAAAATTTAATATTAAAATGAGTGGGGGATTATTGGAGCATTTTAATATTAAATAAATAAAATGAATAAATGTAATAACATAAATGTAAATATGTGGGAATGAATATGGAAAATGAGGAGTTAGTGAAAATGTTTAATCCCACATTGAAAATGAGAAAGACTATTTTATTCTTTTTAATTGTGGTGATTAATGGGCTAAAATGTATTGACTCAGATATTGGGCTAGAAACTCCTTATCAAACTATTAATTGTGTAACTCCAGCCCATCAGATTAATATCCAACAATTAATCTTGTAACACCCACTACATCAGAATAATGGACCTAATTAATCAGAATAAATTGGGTAGTAATTTCGTAAGATCCATTGAGCCTATAAATAGACTCATTCAGACTCAATCCAAGTTACTGCAAATACAATATACACAAAAAAAATAGAGAGAGTCTTGTCAAAGAAGGGTGTTCTTTCTGGTGGAGTTTTGGGCTTGAACACTTTGTGCAGAAGTTGTTCTAGCCATACGACACTTGTTGGGCTGTTGTATCCTGGGAGAGACAAGTCAGAGAAGGTCTGCACCGGTTACAAAGTTTAGCCAACCAAGGGCTTGAATATCCTTAAAGAGAGCGAGTGTCGTGCCTCAGTCGAAATAGTATTGTGTAATTTCTCTCTTTAAAGTAATAAAATTCAAAAGTATTATTCAGTTTCTCTTTGTATTATTTCTATTATCATTGTATTTGCACCAACATTAGTTAAGCCATTTCTGGGTCAGGTTTGATTAATAGGTTAGATTAACTAGGACATTACATTTTACACTGATATTTTATTGTAAATTTTCTAGCTTTATCAGGTTGTTTAAAATAACCCAAGTGAAACTTTGCTAGTGTAAGCTCATCCGTGTATATATTAATTGACTTAATGCTTAGGCGCTCTTCAATTTTATTTTCCATTGTCAGGGCGAGAGGCTTAGGTCAATCTTTTGTGTGCAATTAGTTGTTCTCTCATAATTCTTTCATGACTTATTCTTTCTACTCTCGTAGATCATGAAAGGTTCTATGAAATTAAGAAAAACAAACACAAATACACACACACATATATATATTTATTTATTTATTTAAAATAATGTACATTTTCACATACATAACTAAAGGGATATGTGAATATATATTTGCACGTGAGCAATATTATAGATATGGTTACTTTATATGACATTGATGGTTGCCTTCAGAATTAAGGCAATCTTACAATAGCCAATAAAGAACCCTGGACATAAGTTAGAGCATTAGCATTGGAAAATTTCAATGCTACTCTATTTTACAATTCTAAAAAACCACTTTATCATTATACCATACCATTTTACAATACCTCCACATCCCAAACTTCTATTTTCCTCTTTTGCTCATTAAAATAATATATATACATAATAAAATAATATATCTCAAAATTATATCTTCTCTCCTATCTCTCTCCTCTCTCTCATTTTCAGCTTTCTTCCAAATAAAATATTATTATTTTTTTACAATACTTGCTACAGTGCAATTCTATGTTTAGAATTGCACTGTAGCAGTATTGCAAAAAAATTTGCAATACTGCTGTTTAGCATTCCCCAATGCAGATGGTTTTGGGGCTTAAAATTCCAAATTTCCTTTAGATTTGGCATTAGCATTCCCCAATGCTAATGCTCTTAGGCATGTAACATAGAGCCAGAAAGATGAAACAAAGGCACTGTATACATTCATCAACTAGGGGGTGTCTTTAATCCTCTGTCCAGCTATTGGCCTTTTGCTCAGTGGGGCTTAGATATTGTAGGGCATTTCCCTAAGGTAGCAGGAAATAAAAGATGGCTGCTAGTTGGCACAGATTACTTCACCAAGTGGGTTGAAGCTGAACCATTGGCAAATATCAGGGATGTGGACGCCAAAAGATTTGTTTGGAAAAATATTGTCACTCAGTTTGGGATCCCCCATACCCTCATCTTGAACAATGGTATTCAGTTTGATAGTAAAGCCTTTATGAGGTACTGTTGTGACCTGGGAATTACGAATAGGTATTCCACCCCGGCTTATCCACAGGGGAATGGACAAGCCAAGGCTATTAACAAGGTCATAATGAATGGATTCAAGAAGAAACTGGATGATACAAAAGGAAAATGGGTAAAAGAGCTATTACACGTCCTTTGGACATAGCGGACTACTCTTTGCAGGTCAACAGGGGAGACACCATTTTCAATGACTTATGGAGCCGAAGCAGTGATTCCTCTAGAGATCGAATTTCCAACACTAAGGACAAGTTCTTTCACTCCGGGCAATAATAATGGGCTGCTAGAGAAGAGTTTAGATTTGATAGAAGAGTGAAGAGAAAATGTCATGGTTCAATTGGCGTATTATCAACATAAGTTCAAGCAAGGATATGTTGTAAACGTGAGGTTAAAGCCATTAGCGTCTAGAGACTTGGTATTAAGAAAGGTCTTGGGTACTACAAAAAACCCAGCATAGGGAAAGTTATTACCCAACTGGGAAGGGCCATATTGCATCACCTCAGTCGCTAGGATAGGTGGATATTATCTTGAAGATCTAGATGAAAATGTTGTACCATGCCCCTGGAACGTAAATAACCTGCAAATGTATTATTATTAATGAAAGTCTTTTCTGCCATATTTTTGTTTATTGTACTATGCATTATACATCCTATTTGCTTAAATATCAAATAGAACCTTGGTCATGTCTGGCTCATTGGACCACATATCTTGGGTAAATTGATATTTTCAAGCATTTTTCTAAGTATCAAATAAAACTTCGGTCATGTCTGGCCCATCGGGCCACATACATTGGATAAATTAATATTTTCAAGCATTTTTGTAAGTGTTAAATAGAACTTTAGTTATGCCTGACTCCTCGGACCACATACTTTGGGTAAATTAATATTTCATGACATTTTTCTAAGTGTTAAACAGAACCTTAGTTATGTCTAGCTCCTCGGACCATATACTTTTGGTAAATTAATACTTCATGACATTTTTCTAAATGTTAAACAGAACCTTAGTTATGTCTGACTCCTCGGACCACATACTTTGGGTAAATTAATACTTCATGACATTTTTCTAAGTGTTAAACAGAATCTTAGTTATGTCTGGCTCCTCAGACCACATACTTTGGGTAAATTAATACTTCATGACATTTTTCTAAGTGTTAAACAGAACCTTAATTATGCTTGACTCCTCGGACCACATACTTTGGGTAAATTAATACTTTCTGTTATTTTTCTAAGTGTTAATCAGAGCGTTGGTTATGTCTGATTCCTCGGACCACATACCTTGGGTAAATTAATACTTCTTATTATCTATTTAAGTATCAAACAAAACTTTGGTCATGCCTAGCTCCTTGGACCGCATACCTTGGGTAAATTGATATCTTCAATCACTCTTCCTAAGTGTTAAGCAGAACCTTAGCCATGTATGACTCTTCGGACCACATGTTTTAGGTAAATTAATACTTTCTATTGTTCGTTTAAGTATTAAATAGAACCAGCTGTGCATAATGACAGAGATCTTCATGGTAGTAGCTTGAGCAAATGGACATTTATAAGCATCACTTAAAGCATTTGTAAGTATATCAAGTATATCTATTACCTGTTTAAGAATTGATTGTCCCTCTAGTCTTTTAGACTTACTGATAAGTGGGGGATTAAGTGGAGTCAAACTTGTATGGATACTTCACCATTGTATATTTCTGAGGTTAAAATTATACTTTGTTGAGATTGTGGACTTAGTAGGTTTAACCTATCATGTTAGAGCTGTCTGTCACCTCGGAAAAGGTATCAATCTTAGAGTTGGCAGGGCCAGATGCACGAATGACAAGAGGGTGGTATACACTCTCTGCTCTCCTGAGTGTAGAAGAGGCCTCAACCCCAGCTTGGTTGAGGGTCTCGTTCCACACCTGGAGGTAGTAGTTCCTACATACCTCCGAGACCTCAGCCCTGAAGGCTTCCTTAGTCTCCGCCACTCCCACATCATACCCGTCCTACTCGGCTTGATCCCTGGCCTTCTCTACCTGATCCCTGGCCTTCTCGGCCTCCTCCAATTTCTTCTTCAAGGCTGCAATCTGCTCATTGGATGTGGATAGCTGGTCCTCGGTCTGGCGAAGTTGCCTTCGCTAACCTTCAGCTTGCCTTTCAACCCCTTCTAAGGCGGCTTCAGCACTTTTTTTGTCCCGGTACGCCTCGGTTAGCTTCTTCTTTAGCTCCTGCACCCTTTTCTCGGCCACATTGAAGGTGTCTATGGCCGCAATGCACCTTCCCTCTTCCTCCTTCATCATCCAGTGAAAGTTGTTCACCATCTCCTCGGCCCTTAACATAGCTTGGATGGCCTGGGAAGGGAAGAAAATATAGTTTAAAAGGAAAAAAAAAAAAAAAAAACTAAGACTAAGGTATTTACCATGGTGAGGTCCCTCTTTAAGCCGAGGAACACCTCATGCTTCCTCATGGACCTTAGGCCGGCCATATCATTGGGCAGTAGCAGAGATTATTCCACTGTGTTAGCCATGTACCCATCCTTGCCCTGCTGGAAGTCTTGAATGGAGGCATCATTGGGAGAGGAACTCCATCCAGCACTAGAGGTGGGGCCCAGGCTAGGACTATAGCTTGTTGGTCACCCCTCCTCTTACCCTCACTAGAGGACCTCGTCTGCGTGACTCTAGCCTGTTTGGCTCCTCTCTAGGGCTTAACCTCCTGAGAGGGGTGGCTTTTTCCTACTTCCACCACTTCTTTGTTCTTCTGCTCCCTCTTCCTTCTATGGTCGGCGGGATCAGATCGGAGAGGTTGGGTGGGTGGAAGGGTTGGAAGCCTGGTCTAGGCTGCCTTCCCCGGCGTGTTTCCCCCAAATTGGGACTCTAACAACTCTTGGAGAGTTGACCTTGGCTTACGCTGTATCCCCATGGCATCTAGTATATTAATGGCTTTTTGGTTATGATTGACTTGGGCTGGGAGGAGATGGCCGAGGTCACCGGTTGGGACTTCTGGGGACCGAGGCTGGTTGAAGACCTCGTAGTCTTCCTCTGAGTCCGAAACGTCTACTATCTCTTCTTCTTCTTCTTTGATAGTAGGATGGGAAGGGGTGGCCACTCTGGTTGTATGCTGAGGTGGCAGGGTTACTTTAAGTACACCTTCTGGAATAGGGCCGGTGGTGAGGAAACGAGGAGCAGCAACACTTATCTGGTGCAAGCGCAGATCCCTCGCTTTTATCTGGCACATCAGCACCTGAAAACTGGCGACAAAGGCTTGTAGCCAAGGATGAGGTGGGCCGCTCTTAGTTGACCGTCACTGTGAACGAACACCTCAGCTTTAAGAATCTTGTCTAGGCTCAGCTCGTTGACAAGATTGAAGTTTGAAACGGTGGTGTGCTTACTTGTAAAAACATAAAGAAAACAAACAAAAAATACCTTCAGAAAAGGAAATGACACAAATCAAAGGAAAAATCAATTACCAACATAAACGGAGAAAAATAGGTACAAAGTGTATAAAAGGGAAAAGGGAGTAACTTTATAAAAATCAACCTAGACCTAAAACCCCACCTGGTGTCCCCTCTCTCATCGGGCAGGGGAGGCCATCGTGCCACTTCCCTGAAATGATTAGGAAGTCTTTGTTCATACCTTTGTTGGAGTCAAGGAGGCACGAAATAATCCTAACCTCAGGGTACCTAGTTTTGAGGTAGTATCCTTGCCCTTTTAGGTGGTGAAGGTTATAAACCCAATTGATATCATGATGGGTAAGGTTTAGGCCCATTTTATCATTAAGGGCGTCTACACTATCTAAAATCCTAAACATGTTTGGGGCACATTGGATAGGAGCTAACCTATGGGCTCTTAGGTAATCCCTAGTGACTATACCCATGGGGATTTTCATTCCTCCTTCTATGAAGGCAATCATCAGGATTACCACTTCTCCCTCCTGCCTATCGGTGTGCCAATCCCCCTCCTTACAGTACCTAATGGAGACTCCCGACGGGATTCTGTATTGAGCTTTAAAGTTCTCAATACTTTCCACGGAGTCTACCAAGTAAGTAAATCTACCCATTTGGTCAAAGATAGGTGAAAGTAAGAAGAAGGGGAAACGAAATTAAGAGGGCCAAGGAGAAGAGAACTCTGTGAAAATAAAAATAAAAGGAAAAGTAAACAGAAAGGGTTAAAAAGACTTACGTAAAGCAGGAAACTCTCTTCAGACTAGCTCTTGGTATTTATGAGTACAAAGGTTCAGTTTATGAGTGCAAAGGTTCAGTGTATGAGTGCTAAAGTGAGGTGAATGAAGTGTTTGGGCAATACTTGTATCAGAAAGAGAGTGACGAGCGAGAAAATTCTCGTCCGAGTTCCAATAAAATCCACAACCGTTGGATCAGCATTGCACCGTAGAACGTGGGAAACACGGAGCCGCAGAAATTTAATGAAGGCGCCTCTCGGATGCCGAAGCGTCAAGAGCGTCAAGAGTGCTAAAGTGAGGTGAATGAAGTGTTTGGGCAATACTTGTATCAGAAAGAGAGTGACGAGCGGGAAAATTCTCGTCCGAGTTCCAATAAAATCCACAACCGTTGGATCAGCATTGCACCGTAGAACGTGGGGAACACAGAGCCGCAGAAATTTAATGAAGGCGCCTCTCGGATGCCGAAGCGTCAAGAGCGTGTGTTGGGCAGTTAAAAAGGCACTTGCATAGACAAAGGTGATGTATGATAAGTGCAGGGTGGTTGTGGTGATATCGAAATCCTCCTTTTTTTTCCGAGGAGCAAAAGAGGAGAATTTCGAGGGGCTATTCTAGGGATGATAGGCCCAGTAGTATATATTGGGCCAGGGGCCCGGACCAAGGACACCTAGTAGTCCGAGGACGGGCAAATGTTGTTATAGAGGTCAGCATTAATGAATAAAGGAAGAGATCTAGACATGATGGTCTAGGAAGGTGGTTTGAGGAGGGATGCTTCCTCGGCTAAGCAAAGCAGAGGTCAGAAGGTACGGTCTGCCATCCAGAGCAATGTTTTGGGAGTTTCTATTGATAAGGATGCATGTCATGGAAGCATGGGAGCTATGAAATATCTAAGAGAAAACTGCTATCACCACATTAAATGCTTTGTAGCTAACTCTTTGGCCGCATTAATGAGGAAGTGATACCTGAACAGTAATTTTCAGCCTTACAGCTACTCCCAAAGACTTCAGGAAGGTGCTGATGGGACAAAGATCTACACCAACAATCTAATCTACACGTGGAGGGTAGAGATGGAAGAAGAAAGATAGTATAAAGTAGAAAGAGGACTCTGAGGGAAAGGGATCAGAGAATTAAGAGAAAAATATTGTAGCAACAAGAATTGCGCTTGTAATCAAAGTCCAAAGATATATACAAGAACTGATCTCCTCGGATTGTGCCGATGGCCATTTTTTTTTTGATAAAAACGGTCTATCTTTATTTTATTGTTATCTGGATCCATTATAATTATTACTCAATTCATTAGAGCCTAGTTTTCTAACCCACTCTCTACAAATTCATTGTATTGGGCTCTTTGAGCCTAGATCCTTTTTACCTTTTGCGCTTAGGAACCAAATTGTGTTCTTACATAAACAATTTATTGATGACATAACTATTGATCTTTAACTTTCTATAAATTTTGCAAGTATGGAGGTTATAAGAAAAAGATGTAATCCAATAGTGGATTTGTAAAAACTCACCTCCAATAAAAAGATATTAAGTAAAGTTGTAGCTTAAACCAATTTTGTAATTAAACTTTATCATATTTTTTATACATATCATCATTTGAGTATTTGACATATATTTTGAGAGGATTATTACTTAGTTTTTTTGGGAATTGATTATAGAAATGATTATTCTAACAAGAATACAAACATTAAAGAAAAAAAAATTAAGGAACCAAGTGCTATTTTTCTTTTGAAAAAACTACTGCAGAAGAATCTTAATTAGCCTAAAGCAAAGAGAAATTTTCAAAATGCTTGGGGGCGGCCATGCCTCCTTGGCCTCCAAGTGGCTCCGCTGTACATCGTACATGATAAGAATTTAATTAGTCGTAATTAAGGTAGACTTAGTGAAGTGTAGGATTCTTTGTTAGCTTCTGAAGCCGCCTCTCTCTCTCTCTCTCTCTCTCTCTCATATTGAGTATTTTAACAGGAAAAAGGAAGGAGAAAGAGAAACTCAGCAGCAGCCAAATTTGGACTACTTTTTCTTTTGAGCAAGCCAAGTTTGGACCAAGCTTTCAGGGTCTTCCACTATTAATTGTTTCGATTGACAATTTGCATAAATTGCATGCAATAATAGCAACGTACGAATCTTTAATAACTGTGTGTGTGTGTGTTTTTTTTAAGAGAATACTTATATTTTTATTTTACCGAAAAGAAAGGAACCATAATAAAAAGAGAGGAACTAGAAGAGCCCTCCCCTTGGTAGAACAAGAGAGCATTATTCTATAGCATAGAATATGTTCTCAATTATCTACAAGTCCTTAAGCAAATCTTGGTGCTCTCTAAACAGACAACTTGAAAAATGTTGGTATCTTCTCTCCAAAAAAAGAGGGTTCCTTTCACACCAACCTATGTTTTGAAAACGGCCTTGGTAGAACAGTTTCGTTGGTTAAGCCATTTCTGGGTCAGGTTTGATTAATAGGTTAGATTAACTAGGACATTACATTTTACACTGATAATTTATTGTAAATTTTCTAGCTTTGTCAGGTTGTTTAAAATAACCTAAGTGAAACTTTGATAGTGTAAGCTCATCCGTGTATTTATTGACTTAATGCTTAGGAGCTCTTCAATTTTATTTCCCATTGTCAGGGCGGGAGGCTTAGGTCAATCTTTTGTGTGCAATTACACTTTCCAATTTAATTACACTTAATTATAGTTGTTCTCTCATAATTCTTTCATGACTTATTCTTTCTACTCTCGTAGATCATGAAAGGTTGTATGAAATTAAGAAAAACAAAAACAAATACACACACACATTTATATATATTTATTTAAAATAATGTACATTTTTACATACATAACTAAAGGGATATGTGAATATATATTTGCACGTGAGCAATATTATAGATATGGTTACTTTATATGACATTGATGGTTGCCTTCAGAATTAAGGCAATCTTACAAGAGCCAATAAAGAACCCTGGACATAAGTTAGGCATGTAACATAGAGCCAGAAAGATGAAACAAAGGCACTGTATACTTTTTTACCCTTAAGGTGAAAATCCACTTAATTTGAAGACCTCTTCTCCCAAAAACAATCGCATTCAAAGAAGAAAACCCAAGCTAGTTGCTTTTGAGAAGTGAGTTGGGAGGTAATAAAGGGTGAGACTTGATTGGATGCTGCTTTTGCGCTATGCAGACCAAAGCAGTACAACATGTATGTACGTAGGAATATATTGGTAAATTGCAGACTCATTCGTTAAAGCAACCAAGTATACGTACTTGACCGGCCAGTTTTATTCAGCAAAAAAAAGTAATGGATCCGGTTAATGTAAGGGTATACATTAGTCATCTATTTTGAAAAATTGAAAAATCTATCAAAACTGTTAATTATTTTTTTTTATAAAAAATTTCTTAAAATATTTTATTAATATATATTTTAAAGGTATACGGTAGTAGATCTCAAAAGTAATTGACCAAATTTTTGTTAGACTAGTAAAGAGAAGAAGTATTGAAATAGAATTGTGAGAGATGGTAGTTGAAAAAAAAAAAAAAAAAAAAAAAAAACTCATCTTCATTGAGATTGGGAGTTTAATTGAAGATTATTTAACCCAGTAGTCTTGGTTCAAAATTAAATAAGAAACAAGTATTTTGGTTTTTTTTTTAATTTATTATAATTATTATTATTATAATTATCGTAGTGGCAATTAGAAATTGTAGTTTACATAATATGCATGAGTCTCTTGGGATTAAATTTTGTACTTTATTGCGTCGTTAGGCCAATCACCAATGCCTTCTAGATGGGAGAGTTTGTCAAATTAACGAATGCTGAAGAAATTTTCTAACCAAACCACGAAAAGAAAAACCCAAACCCAACCAATAAAGATAAAGCAAGAGAAAAACGTGTGAAAGTCTTTGCTTTGGAAAACGAAATCAATAAGTCTTGTATGGGACCCCCTTTTGCAAAAAGCTAACATAGACCCTTGTCTGACCCTACAAACCGACCAACACGTTCCTCTCTTTCTCTCTCTCTCTCTCTCTCACGTTTGATCCAGAAGATACTGGCTAGTAGTAAAGGAAGAGAGATTAAAGAACAATGGCAGATTGGTTGTACTCGACAATGGATTTGTTTTGATACTATTTGTTGTACATCTTTTTTCTTTGCCCCCCCTCTTTTGCACTTCAGAACAACGCATAGATCACTGAAAAATAATATAAAAGAGAAAATTCATACCACTTACAACAATGTTATAATCTTTCGGACATTGGTATATAGGGCCTAATGGTTCTAGCTCGGGCCAAAGAAGATAATAGAATAGGTAAAAGTAACTTATAGGCACTCAAGCCCCCAAACTTCATAACTCATTCTTCACAATGATATATATCCTCATATATAAAATATGTGGTATTTCTTGTTTGACCACTCTGAAACATCGATTCCTTAAAGGACATAAACCGTTCAAGAAGTTATAGGCTCACTTAGGTGTATAGTGTGTGCAAAACAAGCTCCCTCCCAAATAAAATTGTGGTTTTTTTTTTTAATTATTAAAATAAAATAAAAAAACTCAAAGGTCCCCCCTCCCTCATAAACGACCTGCAACTAATTAACAAAGAAACAAATTGTTTAATTATAGTCTTTGACTCTTGGTCTTTAAAAACTATAAATAATTTTATACTTTTACATTATTAATTATTAAGTTATACTACAACTCGTCAAGTCATCCATTCTCAAATTCAAATCCTCATTATTGTGTAGTTAATTAGAGTCCATATATACAATATCACATCACTTAAAGTTTGAGTCATATGTTATATATAAAATTACTTCAAATATTACCTTTTCAATTTATTTATTTAAAATATAAGTAAAGGTTTAAGTTGAATTAGAAAATGGATTATTTAACCTTCTAATTTATTAAGTGAGAAAAAAATATGACGATCTTGTAAAGAATGGAATAACACAAAATTGAGTTTTTAACTAATGTGTTAAATGAAAATTAAAAAAAATTAATTCAATAGTTGAGTGATGGGTGATTTGAATTATGGAAGTCTCTGTTAAAAACATCAAGAAATATTAGTTGAATTATAAGCCTTTTAGCATGTAAAATACATAAAGTGAGTGTGACATACCAACCAAAGAAAAAATTTAACTCAAAAATATATTATATATTATTTCATAGAAGACAAAATGGAAAAAAAAAAAATTAAGGAGTTGTGATATATTTATGATATTATATTAATAGTTTATTATTTTACTTCATATTCAACTATTGAATAATTGATCTATGCAATATTTTATCGCTTTTACTTGTTTGTTGTGATCAAAGTATTAGTTTAAGAACACGAAAAGCTTTAACGATAATTGAATAACTGTAAATTGATCCAACCATTTAAGTATTTAAATATTTTTTCTATTTTTCTATTTTTCTCTATAAACAAATGTATTATAAAATAAGATTGCGCTTTGTTATTTTAATATTGCCCCCAAACAAAAATACTAAAACAGGTTTTGGAAATAACCTTTCCCTTTCGATCGTACTCCATCAAAATTATTGTATTCTAAAAATTGGAAAATAAATTAGTAATAAAAATAAAAAAACGATGCAGGTGAAACAAGAAAATGAAACAAAAAGAACAAAGACTAGAACCATCACAGAATATTAGTGGGGCAGAGTAAATCGCCACTGATTTATGATGATTTAGAAGTTAGGATGTAACGTAATGACATCTTAACATCATTGAATCTTGAAGATAGAGAATATTCTTTCGCCACCACAAGATCCTTGCCACAGGTTTTCAGGTCTTTCTCGTTGTTGTTGTCGAGGGGGCCAGTGCTCATAGAAAACACTTTTCTTTTTTTTTTGCTTTCAAGAGGCGTGGAACCCATTAGGAGTAACGTGCAGTACGTACGTAGCATGAACATGAAAATTATTTGTGCTTTGCTCGTTTCATCAATTCCCATCAAAGAGGAAAAGTTTAACTCCAGTTCATTTGTGACCTATTAAAAAAAAAAACATTTTCTTTTGGGTGGGTATACCAATATACCATAAAGTCAAATTATTAACATCATTTCTACAACATGAAAATAAGTTAGTACAACTTTATCTAAGAGTTTTTAAATATTGTTTAACAGTACCTTAATATTATAATTATGGTAATAAATTATTGATTGTTCTAAAAGTATAAATGGTTAAGAAATAATGAATTTAACTATTTAATTATTATTCTAACTATTTAAAGTTTCGTAATTCAGTAATATTGCTCTTCAAAATATGGTTTTAAAAGATTTGAACTTTAAATTCTTACCCCTAGTTGAGGCTGGAAAGCCAGCTCCAGTAGTTAACGCTCAAAATTAAATTCTAGAGCACACACCATATGAATGCAAGGAACAAGTGGACAAAAAGTTTACCGACTTGCTATCATACAAGAAAAGGATCTATTACTTTTTCGTTTAATTATTACAATTAGAGGGAAAAAAGAGGGAGGGATCGATGGAGGCCCATTTCCTTTGAAGTATCATAGTGGACAAGGACAAGGTTGTTCCTAAAAAATGCAAAATCAACTATCCCTACACGAAAAAGTACTATTAAAATGGTACTATATCCTCGCACATGGTGATTTGTGAGAGTGTCCAATTAAGCATTCAAGCTCAACCCCATGCGCAGCCTGCCTCTTTAGCATTAAACCTGCTTTTCTCAAGTTTTCTTACGGGGGGGGTGGGGGGGGCCGCCGGGGCACTCAACTTTGAGGCATTTTTGCATGCATGTACTTCTTTTCTAAATGTCGCTATCTTTGAGTGACCCCATTTGTCAATTTTCATTTCATATCGCCAATGACCAAAACCTAGCGAACACTAACAAAACTTATTTCCAGTCCACAAACAATAATTGAGGTGAATTTTACAGTTCTGGTAATTAACCTAGCTACGGTGCTATGTAAGACGAAGTGTTTGAATTGAGAAATATATATAAATAGAAACAAAATTAGGAATTTTTCAACCCAAAAAAAAATGTTTCTTTTTTAAGGTTCCCATATAATAATTATTATTATTATTATTAATTTTTTTTTTTTTGTGGGGGTGGTGGTGGTGTTAATTGACACAATCCAATTGATGGGTCTACTCAAGGAATCATAAAAATCTAGGGAATTTTATTGATGCTTATATAGGCCTATAGAAATAGAAAGCTCAAGGGAACAATTGGAGATGAGCACCATGCAAGTTGTGTACGTACTACGTAGGGGCTAGCTAGGGTTAAAGTAACCATTCTCTCAATACGAAGATTTGGAAGAGATTGCCTATATAGAGCATAGTATACGTCTTTTCTCTCCCTTCGCTTTTACTTTATGATGGTGGAGGATCTATTGCATTTGCCTCACACTTTACTTAAGTTGAAAGTGAAGAATGATATATCCAATAACATAAGTTAAAATGTTAGGTCCTGAGGTCCTCCCTCCATATCAAAAACCACAAAAGATGTTATTGTAAACCAGCAAGATGATTTAATTTCGACCTCTCTTTACTTCCAAAAGCCATAATATATTAATATATATAAACTTTTTTTTTTCCTAAAATCCATGAGGTTGCAATTCATTTTTCCCCCCAAACAATTATTTTTTTCCCTCACTTTCATGTTTTGATCTCTCTCTCTCTCTCTCTCTCTCTCTCTCTCATACACAAAATTATTTTGTGTGTCATTCAGTGCTTCCTTAAATAGTCCTAGCTTCATCGTTTTGCAATATTTGGCCTCACAATTATTGACTCTAGCTAGTATGTCTTTTCCCATCTTAAACTTTCGGTTTTGTCAAAATGTTAAGATGAAAGCACTTTTTACACCCTTTAGTATTTAATTGATGTTAATGTGTTCCTGTGATTTACACCATTTAGCTAGTATTAAAATGATGTTAATGTGTTCCTTTCGTCCAATCCATAAATGATGAGCCATTAACCTCCACTCAAAATCGAGACTGTTTTGTGCCAAAAATAATATAGAAAGTTTAAAAAAATAAAAACATAATTAAACAACTAAAATCCAAAATTAATTAAAATAAAAATTACGGATGCCACCATCTACCATAACCATCCCTCATGATAGCACACCCAAAGCCTCTCAAAATAAACTGCAAAGCCACATGTGATCATCACCCCCAAACCGTGACCTAATGGTCAACACTCAAACCACAACTAATTCAAGAAGCTTATTATACTTTAGATTATGTGAATTTGATTGGATTATATTGGATTGAATGACTATGTGTTGTGTGAATTTGTCCCAAGTCCCACATTAGATGTGTATAAAAAAACTATTAAGAGCTTATAAGTGTGCGTTTGGATACTGCTTATTTTGCTAAAAACTGAAAACAATAAAAAAAAAATAATAAAAAAGTTACTGTTTGAGATTTGGTTATTGTTCATATGCCAACAGGCGCTAGACTTAAATAAAAAAATAAAATAAAAAAACTGCAGACGCCAAATCCAAACAAACACTAATTATAACTTACTAGTCCTTTTATGGAATAACACATATGTGATTAATGTTTTTCTTGAGTTATGACAAATAGTATCAAAGCTAACTCATATAATTAGATTTGACATTTTAGATAATTACTTGTTTCACAAACAATGCTTAGATAATAAGAATGATAGGAATTTAAGTGAAAGATATTATTGAGATGTATAAGTATGTTTGATGGACTGCCATTCCAACAAATCTCATAAGAAAAATGTGTAATTTATTACCATTTTTATTTTTTGAGGTTGTGTAATTTATCATTGTTTATAATTTATACTATTTTAGGATTTTGTTAACCAATACCCTTAAACAATTGTTAATAAACTATTTCAAGACAAATTTGACACTAATTTTATGAGAAATATAAAAAATCATAAAAAAATTAATTTTTTTTTCTTTTGTATATTCAAAAGATATTTCTTAGACGAATATTTTTAGAACATCTATTAACTTTTCTCATTATTTTATATCTAAAAGAATAGCGGGAAAAAAAGTTATGTTATCCAGTTATTACTTTTTTTCTTTTTCTTTTTTTCCTGCTGAATGAGTAATTGGTTGCGTGGTACTTCTATTAATTTACACTATCTACTTCTTCTTCTTTTAACACTAATGCAATTGGGATCAATTTTTTATTATTATATATTGTGTATATTTTTATTTCTCTTCGACTCCGCTAACAGGCTCGGCTGACTTGTTTGTATGACTGGGCACAGAGCCCAGGATAGTGACCTTTCTTAAGTCAAGCTCTTTTTCAGTTGCCATGGGCCACGGGTCCACGGTAAAGAATTAAAGGAGGCTATAAGCCTATAATTACGAAGTGCCTGTTTTTAATTGGGTGGCTCTATTTTTAATTTTTTTTAGATATTACCACGTGAATAGTGAAGTATGGCTGTGGCTGATTCCTTATGAATTTAACATATGAATACGGTTAAGTTCAAAACAAATAAATTGGATGCGAAAACGTTATCTTATTTTTAGCTTCCAATACTAACTTGATCTAATTAGACAGATATCTATCTGTAAAGAATTGAAAGATTTCAAAGAGAGATTAACCTCTCTCACAATTTTTATCGAACAAATATAATTAGATTTAACATTTTAGATAATTACTTGTCTCACAAACAAAACAATGATTATCTGAAATAGATTTTTATTTTCACACATTGAGGGTTAAAATTGAAACTTATGATCATGTTTAAACATAAACCTAATTAACTATAGAAACTGCACTATTCTGTTTGGTTAGGGGATGAAAAGTGAGTGATAGAAAATATTTTATTTTTCCTCTTCTGTGTTTAGTTGGAATGATAGAAAAGTGAAGAAATAAAAAACTATTTTGTTTGGTTTAGAAGAAAAGTGAGAAAATGAAAAATATAATTTATAGAAATTTAGTCATATGCCGTGTATAAAAAATTCATGCCTAGTTAAAAAGACAAACAAACAACCCAAATATTCAGTAATCATGCCCAATTAAAAAGACAAAGGCAAAAATCCAAAGGGTGAGAATAATGGTAATTAAGTTATTTTGATTGTAACTATGCTTCTCCTCCCCATTTTCTCCTCAAATTGGAGAGATTTATTTTGGATGGGCTCAAAAAGAAAACACCAAGGCCTAGGACTGAGCAAGGACCCGGCCCACCCGAAAACCCGACCCGGACCGGCCCGACCCGACAGGATTTGGGTGGGTCTAAGAAAACACCAAATCTCTCGTCCTTTTCCTCCCAATAAAATAACCCAAAAACCCATTTTCCTTCAAATCACCCAACCAAATGGGTGAAAGATGATAGATTTGAACTCAAGTTCTCTCTGTAAAGAGAATGGGAGTATTATTGAATTACAAAACTATTGACTAGCTAACTCAAGAAAATGTTCAAATCCTAATTTAGGTTATCATTTTATTTTTTGTTGGAAGATTACAAATATTTGATTTCAGCCTAAGGAACCTACATTTGTTTATTATTTTATTATCAAAGTTTTAAAATTAAATATCCAAGTTACTACGGAATGAAATATTTTATAAGTATTGAATACTAATTAGAAAGTGAGCAAGATAAGTACTAACATATTTTCAGTCACCCCTTTTTTTTTTTTTTTTTCAATTAACATAACGCGGTGATCTAGAGTCTTAACTTAATTGACACTTCATGGCGTTTCCAACGATAAAATTTAAGATTCAAACCCCCTATCCATAACTATCAATTATGTTATGGATAGGGGGTTTGAACAACATAACGCGGTGGAATCTATCTTGTTCTACTTTTTCCGTCTTTACATGGAATTTACCTATTCTACAGGATAGGTTGTGTAACAAACTTCAAAACTATGGAAAAAACCCCTTATATAAGAAAAAACGAGGAAACCACTTATCCAATAATAGAGTGTTTAAGAGTTGCTTTTATCTCATTTAGCGTGAGTTTGGATAACGTCAAATCCAGCGTTTCTAGCGTTTGTGTTTTTGGCACGGTCCCATGACATTGTTCACGACCCAACCAAAAACACAAAAACACGCACATCAATGCATTTTTGGGTCCCACGACACTATTCATACATTTAAAAATTATTTTGTTACAGCGTTTTTAGTAATAAGTTTGTAATTTTCAGCAAATAAACGATATCCAAATACATTCTTAAATTCTAAGTTGAATTTTTGAGTTGTGTCACCAAAATCTATTGGATTAAACTTAAATGTAAACAATATTCGGCAAAGTCAAACACTAAAAACTCAATAGCAAATGTTACGTATACAATAAATTTCACAATTTTATTTTACAACAGTAAAGTTAGCAAACATTTATTCGTTTTCATATAGACACTTATGTCAATTTTTTATAGGTGTGAAATTTGTCGTGTACTTTGACTTATTAATAACCCAAATGCCATAAATTAAGGTTGTTTTTTCATATTTTTGGAAAAAAAAAAAGAAAAAAAAGAATTATCACAAAATGACCAAACCGCCCTTTATGAAGTACCTTATACCACCTCCACCCCTAGAGATTCGTTTGTTTTACTCAGGTGCCATATGTCAGAATAATATCCGTTGGTTGTCTGTCCAAACGGAGTAGTTCAATAACCACCAACTATGAAATGATATGTTCATAATATTTTTACAACAAATTATAAATGACATGTTGTTACTGGTTGTTATTGTTCGGACAAAAAATTAATCTTAGTGTTAATTTTAAATTTAAATTAATAATAACTAACCACCTATGATTTATTGTGAAAATATTATAGATATAGCATTTCTCACAAATTATCTCACAATTTTTTTACTATAATTTTGACACAGTAAACTATGACCAGTTAACCATTACACACATATATATATACACACACACACACACATATATATATATATATATATATATTGACCAGTTAACCACTCATTCTTTGCTGCATTACAATTGTAGCAAAAAATTGTTGTGTCATCCAATTTTTCGTACAAGTTTCAATGATCCATTGGTTAAAATGCGGTAGTGGGTTTCTCAAAAAAAAAAAAAAATGCAGTAGTGGCGGTGAAAGAGAGGTTAAAAAAATAGGACATAATTGGTAACCACCTCGTTTTTGTTTTGTTTTATTTCACAGTACTTCTAAACCGTGCTGTCCCGCTCACCAGCTGTAATTGGACGGTTCTGAAAAAATTTTCTCCACCCCACGTGCATAATCACCTCCCAAAATAAATTCTCGGAGGAGATTCCAATGCAACTGTGTAACAAATTGACTAATTCTAGTGAGTTTTGTTTAATCAGTAGAGGTTTATAATCTGTGTGCTCTATATTTAAGAATTAGACCATTTTAAATATATATTACTATAAATTTTCTTCTTTTTGTGTGTATTAAAAATATTAGTATTTAAAAAAAATTTATTTATTTATTAATTGCTTTTCAAAAAAATATTTTTATTTACAAAAAATTTAGTAACTTAAAATAAAAATTGAGCTTTAAAATAGTAATAAATTAAATTTTATAATTTTAAAAATATAAAATTAAATTATTAGGCTTAAAAAAATAACAACATAAACCCTAATGGATATATTTGATATGGTAAAATGAAGTGTGTTTTTTGAGGTTTTTTTACAATTCTTTTTTTTTATGTAACAATTTAAATGCCAAAATTATATTAAAATATGTTGGGTTTCGCAAAAAAATTAGATTTTTTGAGCATTTTAAATTTATTTTGACAGGCTTTACAAAAAAATTCTCTCTTATTTTACAATACTTTAAGTAATTAAATAATTAGTATAGCGCATTTAAAGTTTCAAATACATTTCCAATATAGTGTAATACCACTTAAATGGGCTAATTTTTAATTTGTTATTTTGGAAATCTCAAAATTTAATATATTACTTAAAGGTTGTAGGGTTTGATTGGTTAGATTTTAGTCTTAATCTTTTTTTTACTAAATATTTTTAGTCTTAATTTTAAAACCATAGAATCTAATTTGTTATACCTAAATTAGAAGAATTAGAAGCTGAAGGTTTTAAATTTAACTTTTCTTTTTCTTTTTCTTTTTCTCTTTCTTATTTTATTCATTTTATGATTTTTTTTTTTATTAATCTCTGCCCCCGCTTTCTTCTTTTTTTACTCTATATATTGCCTTCTCAATACCTTCAACAACCTCTTCCTCTTCTCTTTTCCTTCCCTTCTATAGGTTTCAAGCTTTTCTGTTCTTCTAGCTTCCTCTTGTAAGATCTGAGGTTCTGTTGGTTTGAATTAAAGGAAATTCTGCTTCTTTTGCTCTGTTTTTGCTCTGTTTTTGTTGGTACCTCTTCTTTGTGGGTTCCAACTCTTTTTAAGGTTTTGATTTCTGTGTTTGGCTGCTAAAACTTGGGTTTTGGCTTCAATACCAAAAACCCATATAGTCAATCTCTGGAAATCTCCATTCCTCACAGCAAAAAGGTTCTTCCTTTTGCTTAGATCTGCTAAAGAAAACTGTGTTATTGCTTTGAATCTTGATGCTGAATTTATTGTTGTTAATGTTTGAGATTGATGTCTCCAGTTCTTAGTGAAATTCTCCGCTCCGGGTTTATGATCAATTCCTCCCTCAGACGCAGGACCCATTTAGTTCAATCGTTCTCTGTTGTGTTCCTCTACTGGTTCTATGTGTTTTCATAAATCATCTTTCATTCCTGCCTGAGTTTTATATAATAATATAGCTATATATATATAGTATTATCTCAAATTAGCTAAGTATTATTATTATTATTATTATTATTACTAGTATTGTTCTGGGATTTTCAAGACCTTGACTTTTCTTGAATCTTAATCTCTCTTTGGTGTTAAAAATTGAAAAAAAAAAAAAAAATGGCTTCCTCTAGTGGAAATTCCTCAACCCCAACCCAAAACTCAGGGTCTGAGGGGGACTTGCAGGTTTTAATGGATCAAAGAAAAAGGAAAAGAATGCAATCCAATCGAGAATCAGCGAGGCGGTCCAGGATGAGAAAACAAAAGCACTTGGATGATCTGATGGGGCAAGTGACACAGCTAAGCAAGGACAATAACCAAATCCTCACAAGCATAAACATCACCACCCAGCACTTCATGAATGTTGAGGCTGAGAATTCAATTTTGAGGGCTCAAGTGGTGGAACTGAGTCAGAGATTAGAGTCTCTTAATGGGATCCTGAATTTCATCAGCACAACAAGCAGTGTTGGTGGGGTGTACGGCACTCATCAAAACACAACTGCTGCTGCTGCCTCAGCTGATAGCTTCATTAACCCCTTGAACTTGCTCTATCATAACCAACCCATCATGGCTTCTGCAGCAGATATGTTTCGTTATTAATCATCATCATCACTGTGGGCCTAAAAAGATAGAAAATTGGTCAATTTTATGGTTTCCTTTTTTTTTTTTTTTTTTTTTTTTTTTTTTTTCATTCATTTGGTGGTGTTTGGTCATGCTTCATGGTCATAATGAATGGTGAGGAAAATAGAGAGTTATTTTATTGTAATCCCAAAAAAAAAAAAAAAAAAAAAATCTGTCTTAGCTTTATAATTAGTAGCACCTAGCTAGGAGAACTGTGCGAGAATGGTATGGTCCTGAATGGTGACTGGGTTCTTGGGTGTGTAGAATTTGTAAATGGGTCACTATAGTTATGTGGTAAAGGGCTTATTATGATGTATGATGTCTCTCGCTGGACTTATTAATATTTCCATTAATCTTCATGATGCAGCAGTTTTCTTGTTCTTTTTTTTTTTTTTTTTTAGTTTAAAAAAAAAATAGGTAAGAGATATGATTTATATTATTGTTGTTTTTATGTGTTTGTCCATATCTCTGTTAGAGTACGGGAAATATTTCTCTGTTTTTGACATTTTGTGATTATAGAATCCCGGATATCATTTTTAGACTTTACAGAAGCCATTACTTTTTTTGATGAATACAGAAGCCATTATAAGGTAGAATGGTAGGCACAAAAAAATATTTTAACTTAGCCGGCCAAAGTTTAAACAATTTTTTTAAAAAAATACAAATTAGTATTACCTCTGTCCCATTTTTTTTGTCCTTTATTCCATTTTGAGATGTCCCAAAATATTGTTCTGTTTCTAAAAATAAAAGCCATTAATTTACTAATGTTCCTATTATACTCCTATTAATTTACTAATTCAATTTTTTGATAAATTTTTTTAAGGGTAGTTTTGGAAACTTATACATTTTTAAAAGATAGACAAAACAATAAATGATGTTCCCTTAAAAAGTTTGACTTTTCAAACAGGACAAAAAAAATAGGACGGAGGGAGTATTTATTTTGTGTAAATAAAAAAAATTTAAGTTACTACTAATTTTTACTAAAAACTTACAAATTGGAGTGATAATAAACAAGCTTACTACAACATCAATAACATAATAAATAGATACCAAAACTACAATAAATGTTACTACAAAATACAAGAAAATTCCTTAATTACAATGAATGTGATGCTTAACTTTTTTATTGGGGTTATTTATCAAGTTTTAATTTTTTTAGGGGGGCTAAGTATAATTATTTTGGATGTAATTTTAAAATTATATATATATATACATAAAATAAAAATAAAAATCTAGGGGGACCATGGTCCCCGGTCCCCATCCAGCTTTGGGTCCATCCTTGATAATAGTATTCAAGACCATGGGAAAACTGCATTGATTTTCCTTCAGTTCTATGAAATTAATTACACTGAATTTTCTCTTTGTTTTGTAGTGTATACAGACATTTTTTTCATATTCAAAACAAATCATACGCACGTAACGCACCTTCGTTCAGCTTTAACACTTCTAAATTTTTGTGTTGTCCTATATCAGTGGTTCACAACAGACCTCCCATTTCCCATTATTTAACTACCTATAAAAATAAAATATAAATATAAAAATGGACAAATTTATGTTTTTACCTCAATTTTTTAAGAAGATTTTTGGTATCAAATAATACAATGTCAACGGTATCAAAATTCAATAAATGTGAGACATATTAGAAAAAAATAACTAACTCATTAACAATTGAAAGACGTGTTAGTGGGTAGTTATTCTTGCATACTTGTCTCTCGTTTATTGGATTTTGATAAGGATAACGTAGTATCATTTAATACAAATACTTTTTCCAGTTTTTTAGAAGCTATTTCTTTCAATCTATTTTTTGTTTTGCACATTTATTGTGCTTGTGTATGATATATTAAAATGAGTTTAATATTTTCAACTCTAATGATCTGTTTGGATTAAGGGAGAGAGAGGAGTAAAATAAAATTGACCGGATATTAATTTTTTTTTTATAGCTAATTTTACTCTACTCTTCCTCCCTCCCTCTCAATCCAAATGGACCATAAAACCAAACACATCCCAAATTTCATAAGCCATATGCTTTTGTACCTATACATTTTTTTTTGTAAAGCATGGATGCATATCTCTCAAAATGGTTTGGGTAAGCAAATATGGAGGAGATTTGACATAATTTTTGTTAAAATATTCGAGCACTCACAATAAGGTTGCTAAAATGACTAAATAGTTATTCTAGTAGCCAAAACATCAAAAACACACACTATAGCAAAGAAGGTAAAGCTAAAAATTTTGAGTGATTGCTATAGTGGGCTGCAATCTCTAGCAGTTCACTGTAGTTGGACGATATAACAAAAAATATTTTTTTATTCCCCACACGCTCACTTCTCACTTCACATGCATATTTTTTTTTTCTTCTCTCTTTTATTTTCTTTCTCCTCTACTCTCTCCTCTTAGCTCCAGCCCCAACCCATGTGAAATCGAATTGTGGACATCGGTGTTGAGGTGAGATCGGATTCGTGGGCATCAACATTGAGGTGAGATCGGATTCGTGGGCATTGGCGTGGAGATAGGATTCATGGGTTTGGGGTTGTCGATTTTGTGATTTGTGAGGTGTCGTTGTGCTCAATGGTGTGGCCGTGGGTCTCTTCAATATCTTGTAGTTCAATTGGTTCGTGGGTTGTGGGTGACTGTGCTTTGATTGGTTCGTGGGTCAATTTGGCCGGTTGGGTTATGAGTCATGGGTCACAGTGACTGTGCTTCAATGGCTCGATTGTGGGTCGATTTGTTTGATTTCTATTAAGTCGTGCTGTGTTTGTGGTTGTATTTGAGAAATGGAATAGGAAGGTTGGATGAATTGTGGCTTTTTTTTGTCTATGGTTGGTGGTTGCGAGTTGAGAAATAGAAGAGGAAGGTTGTTGGTGGCTGGATATTATTTTTTTATTTTTTTTTATTTTTTTAATTGTGGTATGTGGTTGTGCTTGGTGGGCCGATGGTGAAGGTGATGGAGGTGGTTGTTGCTATTGTGTTGATTTTTGTGGTGGATATTTATTATTATTTAAATAAAGGGTGAGTTTGGTTAAGCTTTTTGTAAAAGTGCATAATGAAAAAGTGGAGTTTTCAAAAAGTCCATAATGAAAAAGTTGAGTTTCAAAAAGCTGAGTGTTTGGTAAAATTGTTAAAAAGTGCTTTTTGAAAAAGCTGAGTGTTTGGCTAGCACTTATAAAAGTGGCTGTTTAAAGGGTAAATTACCAAAAAGGACAATGTATTATAAGGGAGTTTATTTCATTTTTTTTTTTTTTTGAGATGTGAGTTTATTTCATACTTAATTAAAAATCAACTACGTCATATACTTACTAAATAATAATAATAATAAAAATAATAATAAATATATTATTGGTATTATTTTAATAATGTTTGGGCAATTTTTCTTTTTTAGTGTCATAATTATTTGTTATTACCATTAATGACTTCTTATTAATATTAATTAAATCTAGGGTCTCTGAGGTGTTAAGACCCTTGCCCTTTAGTCAAGGGCAATTTCGTAACTTCACTCTCCCAACGGATATAAATGAAAACTCCCAGACTCGGCTTTTTATTTATGGAGCTCAACTGACCCATAACCAAAACGCTCATATCCTTCAAACATATAAAAGCCAACTTTTTCTAAAAAGTTGGCTTTTATTCTCACCAAACGCACATTTGAGCCAGCGTTTTTGAAAAGCCAACTTTTGGGCTTTAAAAGCTGAACCAAACAGGTACTAAGTTGTATATATTATTTTAAATGAGTTACAAAAAAAAATTATTAATATTGAGTATATTGTAAAATAAGTTACTAAAATAAATAAATTATTTTTTAAGTTACTAAAAACTATATTTTTTTACATGCTTTGCTGTGAACATTATTCTAAAATATATATTGCTTTGATTATTGTTGTTAATGACTGGTTTTCACTGGTGGACACGAGAAAGAAACAGCATACTCGTAGCTATTGCTTAACAGGATTCGAACTAACATTGGTTGTCCATTCTTTACGCCTAAGAAGGCAAATTCATTTCTGGCTATCAGTTTCGAGGTAGCTCTTCTCAAAAAAAAAAAAAAACAGTTGTTGCATAAAATTGTCACGCTTAGTGTCAAGTCAGCTTTAGGAAATCCATAGGAAATTAAAATGGAAATACATCTCCACGTTATGCACGGAATTTGAAGTCCACATAAAGAGAGGAGAGAGAACCTGCAATGATATACGAGAACTTTAAAAAGCAGCGGAAGTTCCCATCGAACTTAAAAATATTCCAATTCATAAAATATATAAAAATTAATAAATACCTGGAAGGCTGGAAACTTTCTTGTTGTTATTATTATGCTCTAAAAAAAATTAAATATTATTTTTTATAAAATATTTTAAAAATAAATCATAAATCAATATTATTATGACGTTTATTCTCTTATTATAATAATAATTATTATTAGAATAAAACTGTGAATTTCAGATCAATTGGTATTATAAAGAGCAATTATCATGCTACATATGTCATATACTTAAATCCAACTATCTATAAAAAAAGAAAGAAAGTAAAAAGAGAAAAACTTAAAATTGCACATCAAATTCTATTCCCACTAACAACCCAACACATATGCCTACATGAAAAAAAAAAAAAAACTACATTCTCAAAATATATCAAAAATTGAACAAAAAGGGTGAAAAAAAAAAATCAAATTCTATTCCCACTAATCATGCCACACACACACATTTTTTAAAGCCAGATTTTCAAATTTTTATTAAAAAAAAAAGAGCAAAAAAAATTTAAGTAAAAATAAAAACTTCAAATTTCATATAAATAAGACATATGATTTATGCTTAAACTATATCTTATACTCGGTTAAGACTTGTAAATATTATCTTTTTTATTAGTGGAAAAAAAAGGGGCATATATAAAGAGGCTATATATATATATATTCAATATAATTATTTAGTATCTGCTTTTTTTATACTTCAAAAAAAAGCCTATCACCTAATTGAAAATGATATGAGAATGACATATTTAGGAAATATAGATAAATTGAGAAATTTAAAACTATTAATCAAATTCTAATCTCACTAACACCACCACAAACACTCCGACTTAATAAAGCCACTTTTCAACTTGAAAGATTGGATAAAATAGGTTAAAACATAAAGGGAAAAAGAAAATCAAATTATAAAAATTAGTACACACATTGTATGTAAACTATAAATACTTGAGATTATGAATTTAAAATATTATATATATTTTTTATTTAAAAAAAGAATAACGAATGGGAAAAGATTAGTTATTATTATAAGAGTTGGGGCGGTGAATTTCTACAAGGCGACAATGATGAATGGGTAGACCTTTTTTTTTTAGAGGTAGACATTTTTTTAGAGGTGGAGTGACCACCGCACACCCTTTGTGCGGTGGTCACTCCACAAGTATGGGGGGTAAAGGCTGGGACTTAAGTCTCTAGGATGGAATTTCACACACATACCCATTTAGATTAGGATAGAGTAGAAATTCTATCTTATATTAAAAAAAAAAAAAAAATATAACATTAGTACAATGGTTCACATTAGCTATTGTCATTTGGGTAATATCACTTTCATTCTTAATAAAACTTTTATAATGCATTAATCATGATATTAATCATGGTGTACTATAGAAATTAATTATAATAAGTAGAAATAAAAATTGGTGAATACAATCAATTTCCTTGCAACAAAAAGATTCTCCATAATGACAACTCTGTTTGTACAACTTTCCTACTCATAACACGCCACGTGGCAAGTTATTACAAAAATTGTATAAGTTTTTGTGGTTTAAAATATTTTTCATGGACAATTGATTTAAACTAAAATCCAAAGGGTACATGCCCACAACATCAACTTGGGCATTCCTATAAATTTAAGTTAGTTAAATTAGTAAAATTTCTTGTCATTTAATAAAAGATTTTGAATTTTATTCTTGTTTACACTAAAAACTAAAAGAAGTGCTACGTCCACAACATTTTTACAATATTTTCACAACAAATCATAGGTGATTAGTTGTTAGTTGTTCAAATTTGAACCTAACACTAAGATTAATTTTTTGTCCCAACAATAATAACCAGTAACAACTTGCTACTTATGATTTGTTGTAAAAATATTGTGAACATATCATTTCTCAAAAACTAATTGATATTTTAATACGATGATAAATAATAATCATTAGAAACGGATGTCATAAATTGAATATCAACCCCTTAAAAAGGGAAAAAAAAAAAAAAAAAAAAAAAGAGGACATTCTAAGATGGACGGTATTAACATATTGACACGATTTAATCTCACGGGCTCACAGCTAGCCACTCACCTCCCATCAATTTCAGTGCCGTTAAAGTGAAGATACTCAGTCATATGATGATGATAAGTTAAACAATAATTAAAATCGAAAAGAGACAAATTTTAAGATAGGAAATATAAATAATTATACGCCAATAATTTTTTCCTTGGTTCATTGTACATTGGTTGATTTGTGTTTCCGCATAAATCTCCAGTCACTCTTTGCTAGTTGCAATTACAATAGAACAATTACGATATCTCGTATTATTTATTAATATCCACCTAACCCAATATATGCTTGCACTAAAATAATAAAATATACTCCCTATAACATGATGTAGGTCAATTCTTGTTCTTATCTTTTTTGTGCTACACTCACGAGCTCACTAACTTTGCATTATTAATATGTCATATTTATATATTGTGTGCATGGTTTTTATAATCTCTGTGCATACATGAAAATTCTAAACCTAGCTATGATATTATAATTATCCAGTCTAGGAGTTTAGGTCTGCATCATGTTATAACATTGCCGTTGATTAGACAGAACACAATGAACAAATATTTCTTGTTCCTTTTCTTTTTCTTGTCTAGTTGAACGGAATTTAAATATGTTAGTGTTACTCACATTATAGTATTATTCAATGTTAATTAGATTTCAATTAGCTCAACTTATAAAATTTATTCTCATTAAATAATAGATTTAAGGTTCCATCTCCTCCTACGTAAAAAATCAATTGATGTCTTGATCTAATGATAATGAACAATTATCATGAGCTAATACCATAAGTTGAAACTCATTCTGGAAAAAAACTATTTTATTTTTTTTAGGAAAATGTTAACGGACACTCTAAGGGCATTAGTTTAATATATATTTTTAGAAACTTTTTATGGGAAAAAAATAAAAATTTTTGACAGTTTTTTATATTTTTCATGAAATTTGTGTAAAAACTTTTCTATAATAGTTTATTAATAATTGCCCTTAAGACATCTATTAACATGACCATTCTTTTTAATGCGACTTCTATTGTAATCGCAATACAAATATGCTTAATTAGTCTTTATCAAGTTCATTAACTCTTTATTAGAATTGAAGTCATCAACCAATCCGCCCTTTTTTCTTTCTTGCTTTGACTACTTTGTATATCATATCAACTAACTATTTTATTCATAATATTAAAAAACAAGTACTTGCCTGATGCTGACCTCTTACCAGCTCGAGTGGGCTTCACATCAATGTTGTAAATTCCTTTTCAATACCTATTTAAAATTTTTTTATTGAAATGAAATATTTTGATACCAATTAGTTTTAGTATACTGTTTCAAAATTTACATGTTAATTATGCATTTATTTTCATTTTATAATATAAATATATTACTTAACATGTCAAAATTAATACATCAACATGTGATACAATTTTTAAGAACAATCGATAATTTAAAGATGAAATTAAAATATTAGATATAACTATTGAAACAAGATTGTAATTTGACCTAAAATTATGAGTTGATGGATAACTTGCGTCGTAAGAACAATATTCAGATTATCTTGATACCCACCCACCATGGATGAGTGCCTTTATTAACCTTAGGTAACCTATGAAATCAAAATTAGTTGGGAGTGTGGGAGTTAAAAAAAAGCCACTAAACTCAAAGCACTAATTAAAAATGTGAGAGTGCATATTTTGGGAAAGTAGGGCTATAACCAGTAACCAATAATAACCAAGGAATTAATGGGTAAATTTAGGTATGACAATGTATATATTTTTTTTTCTAACATGATTAATTAACGAATATCTATAAAGAGGAGGCAAAGGATGATGAAACATTTGCCAATTGCCATAAACCTTTTCATGTATGGATTTTCGTTGCATGATAGAACAAAAGTTGCAGAGACATTAATAATAATAACAATGAAATTGGGATATGCATGACGAGAGCACGTGCCAAACCATTAATGAAAAGGCACGCACATGCATCATGGAATGCTAGCTGTCGTTTTAACTTAATATATGTTGTATATCTAAGTGACTCTGAGTTTAGTGGAAAGTCAGTACAGTTATAAATGGCTTAAATGTTGTACGTAAAGGTCGTGGGGATGATATATTGATATTTGAAAGAGTGAATTTGGTCAATGGCATCACTCACAAGAGTTAAATAAGTTTTTTTTTTTTTAATGAGATAATTACAACATGCTGCTAATTTCGCAGCTTGAATTATTTTTTTCCTAAACTTTCAAGCACTTTATGCATGAGCAGGTGTCAATTTAACTACAAGACCTTTGACAAGAGTTAAATAAGTGTTTTTTTTTTTTTTTTGAGAATGAAGAGTTAAATAAGTTAATACAACAATAAAGAAGCAAAGGTGAAAGTGTGACTAATAATATATATATTCTGTACGGTGTGGTGGTTCTCGTAACCTGCAAATTTTTTTTTTTAATTTATTATTGATTAAATTAAAGATATCAGTGATTTGTAATTTATTAAAAATATAAATAGTCTATACGAAAATTTTAATATAATTTTTAATGATTCAAGGTTAATTATTGATGAATTTAATCTTTATAGGTTTAAAAATAAAAATTATTTCATGTAATGAACTTAAATATAAATTTAATTATTAATTATTAGTATAAATTTGTGAAGGGGAAAAAAATTACCCATAGTGTTTGTTATATTATATATAAGAAATTTTTTTTTAATTAACTCATAAATAAGCTCATGCTTATTTGGCAAAAAAGGAAGAAGCAATCTTTAAACATGTAATATAGTTTAATGATAAACTCAAATTTGATTCATATTTGAAATAAAATTAAATGAATAATTTTGAATTTTCAATACTTAATTTAGCTTGACCCGGCAGAACTAAGCTTAGTTATAGCCTTAGTTAAAATGTACGTGCTTAAATGCATGGTCAACATTCATTTACATGATTACATGCGTGTTAACGTTCACTTTGTAGATTTTTTTACTTTGTGATTAGATCTTTTTAGGTAGTGTTTTTATTCCTATATAAAAGTATAATTATGCTTTAAAAAGTACATAATTTAGCTGAAGCAGACCTTGGCTTTATTTTTGTTTAATAGCATTAACAAGCCTATACAAAATTTTCATAATGCATAGATGATTCATGTTAAATAAAAAAATATATACTTTGGATTTTAATATATTTATAGGGTTTGACGTAAATCCTTGAGATGATCCTTTACTATTTACTATATGATTTTAAAAGATTTTCTGACATCCGCTCAAACTTCAAAGTTAAATCATGGCCTTGCCAAAGCCAATGGAACCCTCATGGCCTCAATCTCATAAATAAGATAACCAAAGCACTTCATTTTTATTCAATTCAAGACTTGAAAAATGTTAAAAGATATATATATATATATATATATATATATGCTTTTTGAAAATGCCCCACAAATCACAATGTAAACCGACAAAGACTGAATATCTATGATGTGAGACAAAATTGACATGCCCACCTAATCTATAAGGCAATCCAGATAAATTGAGTGCAAAGAAATACAAACATTAAACTCAAATCAAATATTTTAATATGAAGGCATCAGTGTAAGTTGGGCTCCCTTGTCCACAAACATTTCTTTTTGTTGGAAATATCACCTTAAATTATATTAGAGGCTTTTTCTTGGAGTTTGTGGGAAGGGGGTGGCAAGCATTATATATTGGAGGCTCTAACTTTATATTTTTCTGTGGCTTTGAATTATAAGAATACACCACCGGAGGCTTTTTTGGTAGTCAGAATGGGGCCGGTAATTTTCTTGTTTACTAAGTGGAGATTGGAGAGGATCTTCAAGTCCACTCCAATCATTTAATTGAGAGATAAAAGAGAAATGGTTTAATGTAATTGGAAATAAAAATTATACTTCCATAACAATTTCACCACAAATCAAAAGTGATAAATTTTACTGATGGGTAAAAAAATGTTATTAATAATAAATTTATATCAAAACCAGTGAAAATTATTACTTAAAATTCGTTGTGAAATTGTTGTAAATGTAACATTACTCAATTCAAAAATGATATAATTCGGAACTAGTATGAATGGAGTAATGAGTAATGTCTTCTAATGGATTGGTTTAAATTGCGCATGATACAAATTGTATATTTAAACCTTAACCTTTAACTTCTGTTTTAAATTATACTTTAAAATGTTTAATTTTAGACCCTTTACATTCAAAATTGTTCCAAAAATGTCATTGCATTCATCCGTTGGATGCAAAATGCTTATTGGAAAATAAAACTTATGCCACATCATAGGCTCTAAGTCTTCAAAATTTATCAATTTAGTAAATTTTATGTACTACATCAGCAATTTCCATTCATTATGAACAATTTTTTTAAAACCATTTTAAAATGTAATTCATTATGAACATTTTTTTTTAAAACCATTTTAAAGTGTAAGGATGATTTTGAAGTAAATGTAAAAAATTGAAGACCAAATATGTAATTTAATATATATTTTTTATTAATATTGTGGGGCCAAAAATAGTCAGGCAACCCCGGCCCACTTTGAACCAGGCCCAAGGCCCATGCCGAGGATGCGCCCAAGGTCCGAGGACTGAAGTGTAATGCCCAGCTACCCACGAAACAGTGCCGAGGATGATAACGTCCTCGGAATTCCGAGATCCAAAAACGGACAAGTAGCACGCCATCAAAGGAAACCTCCCCGAGCATCCAAGGAGCAAACAGCAAATACCAAATACCGGACATGGAAGCATGGTGGAGGAGCAAGTCCCAGATGAACTGTCACCTCCACATTAAATGCCCTCAACTAACGTCCTGGCCGCATTAATGAGGAGGGGACGCCTCAACAGTGCCACCTTGGTTGCTGCCACCCACAAAGAGAATGGGAAGGTGGCTGATGGGACAGGCACTCGAGTGATGGCCTAATCCCTCTACAAATGTAGGGCTAGGATCGATTGGGAGAGGGATATATAATGTAAGGAACCCTTCCTAAAAGAAGGGGGGAGATATGATCTAAGGAATACCGTAGCAATCTGTATTCTCTGAGAGAACTTTGTAGCCAGTCTTAAAACAGAAATTATAAGAACTCCAAGCCCTGGAGAGCACGTCCGAGGAGCATTATTACACATCTTAATTCACGTTCAGACTATCCAATCCACATGCAATCATGCATGGTCGTTGCACTTCTCACTAACGCCTAGTTCTTGAGTCCATTCTCTATAAATTCATTGCAGGAAAATTGGGCTTGGGTCGACTCCCTCGAACCTGGTCCCTACAATTGGCGCCGTCTGTGGGAAGAACTTGTGCGTTAGTAAGGATAACAGTCAAGCATGGTAGGATCGGGCCCTCACCAAAGAACTCCTAATCGACCTGAACCGGCAAAGCCGCGGCATCAGGGTGACTATGGCGACCCCGGGGGTGGTCAGAACGACAATGGACGATTTCGAGAAGGAAGTGTGCATACTTCAACAGCGAGCGAAAACCAAGCCCAGAAGCGCGACGAGGGCCAGGCCACGCAATCGGAAGAGGCCCATAGCCACGCTTCCCAGGGGAAGGATGATAAGGCGGCCATGCAGCGCGAGATAGATGGTCTGAAGAGGAAGCTGCGCCGTGCGCAGCGAAGACGGTCCGAGCCCAGCCCTGACCTGCCCTCTGACGACGAGAGTGATGACGAATACAGACAAAGGTCAAGAACGCCCCCCAGCGAGACTTTCTCCCACGAGGACGAGCGCTACCAGAGGCGTAGGCGCGCCAACCCAACCCCCAGGGGCGTAGGAGGTGACGCCATGAGCAAGGCGCTGGATCAGCTCTCCAGGTCACCCTTCACGCGTCGTATAGAGGAAGCAGAGCTTCCTCGGCGGTTCCAGCGGCCAACCTTCATTGCTTACAACGGCAAAACGGATCCCGTGGAGCATGTGAGCCAGTTCAACCAGAGGATGGCTGTCCATTCCAAGAACGAGGCGCTTATGTGCAAAGTCTTCCCATCCAGCTTGGGACCTGTGGCTATGAGGTGGTTCAACGGTCTGAGGACGAATTCCATAGACTCGTACAGACAGTTGACCCAGGCCTTTGGTTCCCGCTTTGTCACGAACAGCAGGCCTCCTCGGCCCATGAGTGCACTACTGTCCCTATCCATGCGTGACGGGGAGACCCTCAAGGCCTACTCGGACAAGTACTGGGAGATCTACAATGAGCTGGACGGCAGGTATGACGCCGTCGCCATCAGTACATTCCAGAATGGGCTACCAATGGGGCACGGCCTGAGGAAGTCCTTGACCGGAAAGCCCGCCACCAGCATGCGGCAACTGATGGATCGGATTGATAAATACAAGCGAGTGGAGGAAGATATGTTGCAAGGCAAGGGGAAGGATAAGGTCATCCCTCAGGAGAGGAGGGATTTCAGGTCGGACCGGTATAACAACGCCTGCCCAAGGAGGGATTTCGGAGGAGAACCTGGAGCGACCAATGCTCAAACCATCAACGCCGTGTTCCGAGAACCCGTGCATAGGGTGCTGGAGAGGATAAAGGATGAGCCGTACTTCAGGTGGCCGAATAAGATGGCTGGGGAATCTGAGATGCGCAATCAGAACCGTTACTGCCAATACCACCAGGACCACGGGCATACCACGGAGGACTGCAGGAACCTCCGGAACTATCTGGACCAGCTAGTCCGGGAAGGAAAGCTGAAGCACCTGCTGCTTAACCCCTACAATTGTCAAGGCCAAATGTATCAAGAGCCCCGGAGGGACACCGCCATGGGGCAACCCGCTGGCACAATCAACGTAATCCTGGCGACACCGGGGAGAACGGGCACACGCCCTTCGCGAGTGTTAACTGTGGCCCAACCGCCAGCCGAGGAGTCCTAGGCAGGGCCGAAAAGGGCTAGGAGGAGTTCCTGCCCTCCTTTGAGCTTCTCAGAGGAGGACAAGATGGGGACCACCCAGCCCCATGACGATGCTCTGGTAGTCACCCTTAGAATTGGGGGCTACGACGTGAAGAGAGTGATGGTAGATGGTGGCAGCGCGGCAGAGGTCATGTACCCAGACCTCTACAAGGGGCTGGGGTTAAGACCGGAGGACTTGACGCCATATGACTCTCCCCTAATGAGTTTCGACGGGAAGCTCGTCATCCCGAGGGGCATGATCAGGCTGCCCATACAGACCGGCCCAGAAGTGGTAGAGGTGAACTTCATAGTGGTGGACACATACTCCCCTTACACGGCCATCGTGGGGAGACCCTGGCTCCACACTTTAGAGGGCGTAGCCTCCTCCTTGCACCAGAAGGTGAAATTCCCATCAGGGGACCAGGTTCTAGAAATCCGTGGTTGCCAGCCCACAGCGAGGCAATGCACGGTGGCTGCCATATCATGTCGGCTTGACGCACAGCCCTCGGCCATTACCAAAGAGGGTTTATAGCAATCAAAGACCATGGTAGCGCACCCTAATGTAGCTGCCGAAGGGGCCAAGTGTGAGGGCTTGGAGAAAGTGGTAATCGGTGACGATCCAGAGAAGTTCTTTCGGGTCGGGGCTCGGCTGCCTCCCACCGAACAAGAGGAGCTGGTCGAGTTCCTTCGAAGCAATATCGACGTATTTGCATGGGACCCCTGCGACGCACCCGGGATTGACCCGTCCTTCATCTGTCACCATCTCAACGTTAGTCCATCCATAGTACCCAAGAAACAGCCGCCCCGACGCCCATCGAGGGAGCACGCTGACGCCATAAGGGAAGAGGTGAATAAACTCAAGCGCGCTGGGGCTATCAAAGAGGTTTTCTATCCCGAATGGCTAGCCAATACTGTGGTGGTCAGAAAGAAGAGCGAAAAGTGGAGGGTCTGTGTGGACTTCACCGACCTAAATAAGGCATGTCCAAAAGACCCATTCCCCATGCCTCAGATCGACCAGCTGGTAGATGCGACCACGGGCCATCCTCGGATGAGCTTCCTAGACGCCTTTCAAGGCTATCATCAGATACCACTGGCCCTGGAAGACCAGGAGAAGACCGCCTTCGTGACACCCATCGGGAATTACCACTACAAAGTAATGCCTTTTGGTCTGAAGAACGCGGGATCCACCTATCAAAGGACGATGACGAGGATGTTCGAGCCAATGCTGGGCAAGAGCATCGAAGTCTACGTTGACGATATGGTGGTGAAGAGTAAAGCGGTATCCAAACATCTGGGGGACCTCGGCCGCACATTTGACGTCTTGAGGAAGCACCAGCTGCGCCTAAATGCCTCAAAGTGCTCGTTTGGGGTGGGCTCAGGCAAGTTCCTTGGGTACATGATCACCCATAGGGGAATCGAAGTTGATCCTGACCAAATCAAGGCTATTCATGAGTTGAAGCCCCCACAAAACCCCAAAGAGGTCCAAAAGCTTACTGGGATGATCGCGGCTTTGAACCGATTCATTTCTCGGTCGGCTGACAGGTGCAGGCCCTTCTATCTCTTAATCAACAAATGGAAAGGATTTGAGTGGTCCGAGGACTGTGTTATAGCTTTCCAGCAACTCAAGTAGTACCTATCCCGGCCGCCTATCATGTCCAACCCTGATGCCGATGAGGTATTGTACGCATACCTTGCTGTGGCGCCCCACGCAGTGAGCCTAGTACTGATACGAGATGACAATGGCGTTCAAAAGCCAGTTTATTATGTCAGTAAGTCGCTACATGAAGCGGAGGTCAAGTACCTGCCCTTGGAGAAAGCCATACTGGCTGTGGTCCACGCCACGAGAAAGCTCCCCTACTACTTCCAAGCTCACACAGTAGTCGTCTTAACCAAACTGCCCCTAAAGTCTGTACTTCGGACTACCGATTACACCGGGAGAATCGCAAAGTGGAACACAATCCTTGGGGCCTTTGATATCAAGTATATGCCCTGGACTTCCATAAAAGGACAGGTCCTGGCGGATTTGACGGCCGAATTCGCCGAACCCACTGTGGAAGTAGCCCCCGGGGAGGAGAGCTCGGATGAGAAATCAGTTGGGGCAGTCTCCATCCCGGGGTCACCATACTGGAAAGTATATGTTGATGGCGCGGCAAACCAGAAGGGGTCCGGAGTGGGGCTAGTATTAGTATCCCCTGAGGATCATGTCATCGAGAAGTCCCTGAGGCTCGAATTCTCGGCCACAAACAACGAGGCCGAGTATGAGGCGTTGCTGCAAGGGATGGTCATGGTACGAAAGATGGGAGGAAGATCGATAGAGGCGTTCTCAGACTCGAGATTGGTGGTAGGACAGGTAAACGGAGAAATGGAAGCTAGAGATCCGAGAATGCAAGAATACCTGAGCCAGGTTTAGCGCTCGCAGTCGGAGTTCGACCTCTTTAGCCTGTCTCATATTCCCCGAAGTGGGAACAGCCATGTCGACTCATTAGCTACGCTTGCAACATCCTCGGCAGAGTGTCTGCCCTGGATCATACTTGTGGAGCACCTAGAAAGAGCGAACGAAATGGCAAGGGGGTCGATCACCGTCCATCAGATTGAAGTGGGTCCCAGCTGGATGGATCCCATAGTGAAATTCCTCAAAGACGATATCCTGCCCGAAGATAAGACAGAAGCTGAGAAAGTACGGAGAAAAGCTCCTCGATTCTGGCTATCCGAGGATCTCCGACTATACAGGCGCTCCTACTCTGGGCCATACCTGCTGTGCGTCCACCCCGAGGCAGCAGAGTTACTGCTCGAAGAGCTGCACGAAGGAATCTGTGGGAGTCATACAGGAGGGAGATCCCTGTCACATCGAGCCGTCACGCAAGGATATTGGTGGCCAGGAATGCAACAGGAGGCCCTGGAATATGTTAAGAGGTGTGACCAGTGCCAGAGATCCGCCCCGAACATTCACCAGCCAAGAGGGGTCCTCAATCCATTGTCCAGTCCCTGGCCGTTCGCCCAATGGGGCTTGGACATTGTAGGTCCCTTCCCAAAAGCGCCATGGAATAAGAGGTATCTGCTGGTGGCCACGGACTACTTCACGAAATGGGTCGAGGTCGAGCCCCTGGCCAACATTAGGGACGCGGACGCCAAGAGATTCCTTTGGAGAAACATAGTTACGCGATTCGGGGTCCCTCACACCCTCATCTCGGATAATGGGCTCCAATTCGACAGCAAGGCCTTCAGGAGGTACTGCTGTGAACTTGGGATCACTAATAAATATTCGACGCCCGCCTACCCTCAGGGAAACGGACAAGCAGAAGCCGTCAACAAGGTTATCGTCAACGGGCTTAAGAAGAGGCTGGACGACGCCAAGGGAATGAGGAGCTGCCCCACGTCCTATGGATGTACCGGACTACCCCTCGGCGGTCAACAGGGGAAACACCTTTTGCCATGACTTATGGTGCCGAGGTGGTGATCCCCTTGGAAACGAATTTTCGGACGCTACGAACGAGCTCTTTCACTCCCGGCAGCAATGATGAACTGCTGGGAAGGAGCCTGGACTTGGTGGACGAACGAAGGGAACGAGCAATGATCCAGCTGGCCTATTACCAGCAAAAGCTCAAGCAAGGGTATGACACCAATGTGAAACTCAGGCCACTGGCACCGGGGGACCTGGTGCTGAGAAAAGTCGTTGGGGCTGCCAAGAACCCATCCTGGGGAAAGCTGGGACCTAATTGGGAAGGCCCCTACCGAATTACCTCAGTAGCAGGAGTAGGTGCATACTATTTAGAAGATCTAGACGAAAAACCTGTACCTCGCCCCTGGAATGTAAATAACCTGAAAATGTATTATTATTAATGAAGCAGTCTTTTTGAATTCCGATTCTTAACCTGTTTCAACTTGGGATCACATGTCCGGACGGCAAGCCTAAGTGTTAGACAGAACCAAGGCACTGCATGGTCCTCGGACTCAGGCCTATGGGGAAACTAACTACTTCAAAAATTCTAAGTGTTAGACAGAACCAAGGCACTACATGGTCCCCGGACTCAGGCCTATGGGGAAACTAACTACTTCAAAAAGACCAAGTGTTAGACAGAACCAAGGCACTGCATGGTCCTCGGACTCAGGCCTATGGGGAAACTAACTACTTTAAAAAGACCAAGTGTTAGACAGAACCAAGGCACTGCATGGTCCTCGGACTTAGGCCTATGGGGAAACTAACTACTTCAAAAAATTCTAAGTATTAGACAGAACCAAGGCACTGCATGGTCCTCGGACTCAGGCCTATGGGGAAACTAACTACTTCAAAAATTCTAAGTGTTAGACAGAACCAAGGCACTGCATGGTCCTTGGACTCAGGCCTATGGGGAAACTAACTACTTCAAAAATACTAAGTGTTAGACAGAACTAAGGCACTGCATGGTCCTCGGACTCAGGCCTATGGGGAAACTAACTACTTCAAAAAATTCTAAGTATTAGACAAAACCAAGGCACTGCATGGTCCTCGGACTCAGGCCTATGGGGAAACTAACTACTTCAAAAAGACCAAGTGTTAGACAGAACCAAGGCACTGCATGGTCCTCGGACTCAGGCCTATGGGGAAACTAACTACTTCAAAAATTCTAAGTGTTAGACAGAACCAAGGCACTGCATGGTCCTCGGACTCAGGCCTATGGGGAAACTAACTACTTCAAAAAGACCAAGTGTTAGACAGAACCAAGGCACTGCATGGTCCTCGGACTCAGGCCTATGGGGAAACTAACTACTTCAAAAATTCTAAGTGTTAGACAGAACCAAGGCACTGCATGGTCCTCGGACTCAGGCCTATGGGGAAACTAACTACTTCAAAAATTCTAAGTGTTAGACAGAACCAAGGCACTGCATGGTCCTCGGACTCAGGCCTATGGGGAAACTAACTACTTCAAAAATTCTAAGTGTTAGACAGAACCAAGGCATTGCATGGTCCTCGGACTCAGGCCTATGGGGAAACTAACTACTTCAAAAAGACCAAGTGTTAGACAGAACCAAGGCACTGCATGGTCCTCGGACCCAGGCCTATGGGGAAACTAATTACTTCAAAAGCCTAAGTATTGGACAGAATCAGAGCTCTGCATGGTCCTCGGACTCAAGCCTATAGGGAAGCCAACTACTTCAAGGGGATCCTAAGTGTCTCCTCAAAAAAAATTCTACCTGGCCCCTAGGAAACGAAGGGTCCACCCAAGCATGCATCCCCTCGTTATAGTAATTGATGCCGCGATTGGCCGAGATGCAATTGAAGTTAAAATCATACAAGTAAAGAAAAAGTGGATAGCGTGCAAGTAAGCAAACAACCACAACAAGCAGAAAAAGAAATAAAGCTCGCATTTCATTAAGTCCAAAAAGAATTACACGATAGGGATTACATTACAAATAATAAAAAAAATACAAAAAGTAAAATGAAGCAGGCAGAGGCGCCAGGGAGCCTACTCCTTCTATTTAATTGCCTGCTCCTATAGGTGGCTGGACCAAGGCAGCTTCAGGGTCCTCTGAGCCCTGACTGAGTGGGATGGCCTGCAGAGGCGCGACAGGAGTAGCAACCCCCTCAGCAGAAGAAACCTGGGCATCAGGAGAAGGCCTCGCAGCCTGCTGAGGCGCGTCCTCGTTAGAGCCGTCACTCACTTCAACCACCAAGGGAAGATTACTCCCTTGGGTTGGCTCACCAGTGGCCCCAGCATCCGAAACCCCCCCACCTGGAGTAGCAGCAGTTTCCACAGCAGCGTCCTCGGCCTCAGGGCCATCTGGGGCAGCCTCGCGGATGGCAGAGGGGTAGTACACGCTCTCATCCTTCCACAGAACAAAAGAGGCCTCCACACCAGCTTGCCTAAGGGCTTCCATCCAAGTTTCAGAACAGTAGCGCCTACATACCCCAGGGACTTGGGATTTGTAGGCAGCTGCTGTCTCAGTTGCCCCGGCAGCATAAGCAGCCTCCTCAGCTTCTTCCTTGGTGGCCCAGGCCTCCTCTCTACCCTGCTCCGCCTCGAACTTGGCCCTCACAGCTTCGTCCCTAGCAAATTCAGCCACTTTTCTGGCCTCCTCGGCAGCAGCCTCCTTCTTTGTCAGATCCGCAATCAGCTGCTTTGCGATCTTCAGCTACTCCTCTACCTCACCCAGACACTTCGTCTAGGTCTTGGCCTGCCTCTGTGCACCCTCAAGGCCTGCTACTGCGCTGTCCCGAGCCTGGGTCACGACCTTCAACTCCTCCCTGGCCTTGGCAAGGTCCTCCTCGGAGTTCTTGAGAGTCCGAGTGGCCTCCAAGCGCTTCTCGCGCTCTTCTTCCATGGCCCTTCCGTGGTCATGGGCCGCCTCCTCCAGCCTGAAGGTGGCCTGGACAGCCTGCCAAACAAAACGGGTACATAATAATAAGCCGAGCTAAAAAAAAAAAGGGAAATGAAGGCAGAAAAAACTAAAACGAGAAAAGACACAAGTATTGAGGGCCTTACCATCCCCAAGTATCGCTTGAGGCTGAGGAAGACCTCCTTACTCCTCATGGTCCCCAGCTGCTCCATGTCCGCGGGAAGTAGCAGACATCTCTCCACCGCGTCGGCCACGTACGCGCCTTCGCCCTCTCTAAAATCCCTGAGGGAGGAGTCATCCCTCAGAGGTGCCCCACATAGCATTGGGGCAGGCAGCCATGCCTGGACCTCGGGCGGGGTATCTACCTGCTTATCCTGAGACCTGGAGCCTATCCTCAGCTGCTTTGAGGGCCGCCGAGAGTCGTCCCCCTCCCGAGTGGGCCCAGATTTGTTCTCGATGGGCCTCTTCCCCTTGTCCTTCTTCTGCTTAGGATTGGCAGGCTCGTGCCTGGAAGGCGGATTCGTCTGAGGCGGAGGAGGAGGAAGCCTAGATTGAGTTGAGGCCGATCTAGTCTGAGCAGGACGATTCTTTAGAGAAGTGGGTGGAAGCCTCGGCTTGGACTTCCCCGGTTGCTCTTCGATTAGCTCGAGTAGACTGGGCTGGTTCTTCTTCTTGTAGCCCATCACAAGCCGAGAAGGTGTCTCTGACGCTGAGAGGTCTGCTTCGGTCAGACGAGGATCACCCAAGTCTCCAGAAGGGTCCTCGGACTGATGAATTTGCTCAAAAACGTCAAAATCGTCCCCTCCAGGACCAAGATCTGCAGCTTCCCCTTCCCTCTCTAAGTTCTCTTCCGCGGCCTCTGAGAATGTGTGGGAGGAAGAGGGGACTGCTACCGTGACGCCTTCTGAAGCAGAGGGATCCTTGGGAAACTCGAACCCGTCCTCGGTCACTGTTATTTTCTGCAGCCGAGGATCCTTTACTTTGATCACGTGCTTTGGGGCCGCGAACGACTTTTGGAGCGGCGTGTACCCCAAGATCTTGTGAGCGGCTCTGACTTGGTGATCTGCTTCGTTTTCAAAAGCCGCCGACCTGAGCACCTTTTGCAAGTCTTCCCTGTTGATCAAGTTGTAGTGGCGCATGAAGGAGTGCGGATCTGCAAAAAGAAAACACAGTCGCGATCAGTAACCAAACAGTACAAAAAGAAATGACGCATAAAACAAGTTAGAATCTTTGAACCCCCTCCTACTCCTACTGCCCCACCTGGTGTCCCCTCTGTCGTCGGGCAATGGATGCCATCGTGCCACGCTCCGGACACGATGAGAAAATCCTCGTTCATCCCCTTGTTGGACTCAGGGAGGCACTGGATAAGCCGGACCCTGTCATCCCTCGTTCTCATATAGTAGGACTTGTTCTTCAGGTGTTGAAGATTGTAGCAGTAGTTCACATCATGATGGGTCAACCTCAGTCCCATCTTCTCGTTCAGAGCATCCACGCTACCCAAAATTCTGAACATGTTGGAGGCGCACTGGGTGGGGGTTAACCGGAAGTATGTAAGGTAACCCCTCGTCACCGGCCCCATGGGGATCCTCATCCCTCCTTCAAGGAAGGCGATGATGGGAATCACCACCTCGCCCTCCTGCCTCCAGAAGTGTCACTCCCCCTCCTCACAATACCTCAAGCCCACATTGGCCAGTATCTTATAATCGGCGATGAATTTCTCCATCGCCTCCTCAGTAAAGACGTACTTCTTAAGTCTACCCATCCCAAATGACGCCTAAGAGAGCTAAAGAAAGAGCAGATAAAAGAGAAGGAAGAGCAGAGAGAAGAAAAGCTCAGAGAGGGATAGAGTGACTTACAGAAATGAGGAGAAGCTCCTCAGACAGGCTTTTTATGCTGGAGATGTTGGTGGGAATTTGGCTGGACTCTGAATGAAGGCGCAAGAGCTCTTGATTGTGATGACAAAAAAGGTGAAAGCGGTTCGAACGGGTATTTATACCCTGGATGGAAGAGCCGCGCGAGTTTTCCCGCCCATAAATGCTAGGCGCATCCCGACCGTTAGATTGTCATCTGCCCGTTGAACGTGGGGAGCACAAAGCCGCCTGAATTTAATGCAGGACACTTTACGCGCACCGAAGCGCCAGTAACGCACCTTGGGCAGATGAAAAGGCTCTAGCGCCGACGAAGGACAAGACTTGATTGGACACGGAGCAGATCCGAGAATATCAAAATCCCCCTTTCCGCCCGAGGACGCGGACAGCAAGATTTTGAGGGGCTATTGTGGGGCAAAAAATAGTCAGGCAACCCCGGCCCACTTTGAACCAGGCCCAAGGCCCATGCCGAGGATGTGCCCAAGGTCCGAGGACTGAAATGTAATGCCCAGCTACCCACGAAACAGTGCCGAGGATGATAACGTCCTCGGAATTCCGAGATCCGAAAACAGACAAGTAGCACGCCATCAAAGGGAACCTCCCCGAGCATCCAAGGAGCAAATAGCAAATACCAAATACCGGACATAGAAGCATGGTGGAGGAGCAAGTCCCGGATGAACTGTCACCTTCACATTAAATGCCCTCAACTAACGTTCTGGCCGCATTAATGAGGAGGGGACGCCTCAACAGTGCCAACTTGGTTGCTGCCACCCACAGAGAGAATGATGGGACAGGCACTCGAGTGATGGCCTAATCCCTCTACAAATGTAGGGCTAGGATCGATTGGGAGAGGGATATATAATGTAAGGAACTCCTCCTAAAAGAAGGGGGGAGATATGATCTAAGGAATACCGTAGCAATCTGTATTCTCTGAGAGAACTTTGTAACCAGTCTTAAAACAGAAATTATAAGAACTCCAAACCCTGGAGAGCACGTCCGAAGAGCATTATTACACATCTTAATTCACGTTCAGGCTATCCAACCCACATGCAATCATGCATGGTCGTTGCACTTCTCACTAACGCCTAGTTCTTGAGTCCATTCTCTATAAATTCATTGCGGGGAAATTGGGCTTGGGTCGACTCCCTCGAACCTGGTCCCTACAAATATTATACCATTGAATATATTTTTATTGGCTTTTAATATATTAATATTCCATCACTTAAAAGTGTGTATGAGTGACCTTGTTTTGATTAACTTATTTTTACAAAAATAATCGTGTTAAAGTATATAGTAGTATCTTAAATATTAAAAAATTAGATTTTACAAAGTTGTACTCTATCAAAAGTTGCTATCCAACCACCTCAGTTCCTCAACTCAAGGGCCCAACTTCTTCTAATTTTGCATTGCAACACCGTAGCATATTCCTTTATGCACAAAAGTAGCGAGCATATGGACATTTCATATGATGCTTGTTTGTCTTTGTCTAGATTGGTAGGCCAGATACGCAGATACTAATTGATTGTACTGTGCAAGTGTAGAGGTAAAGGCTAGACCACGAATTGGTCAAGGGTTGGTCGGAACTCAGTAAATGGTCCAAATGTGCCCGCATGTATGCATACAAAAGACCTGGTGTCACACCCGGTGTGTGTAAGACGAAGACACTGCACGTACCTGCGTGACTTCTCAAGTGCTCTAGGAATCCTAAACCCCATATCAGCCAAGAAGAATTTTGGAGATACATTGTTATTAGTTGTTCCATTTTATTTTCCCATTGGGGCTGAATCTAAACCAGTTTCATTTTTCCATCGAGGCCAAAACTAAACCAGTATTGGAGAAATCGCTATCCATATACTAAGATGGGCTCTAGGGATCGAGAAGAAAGGAAATGTGGTGGTAGTCCCTAGTCCCTCTTGGACCATCTGAATCCCACAATTGAATAGAAAGTTGGACCTACCCAATCGTACACAAGAACACCCTATGAAGCTTTAGTGTTCCTTGGGATTGGCTATGGGCCTCTACAATCCATCTTGGGTTGAGGGTGAAGGCCTCCTTCCAAAGGCCTGAGTGGCCTGTAAGTGAGATAGCACTTTGAGAGAGAGAGAGAGAGAGAACTTAAGGGACATCATTTTCCAGCATCCACTATCCAGCTATTGTAACTCTTGCAATTCCTGCTTTGAGGACTTAAATATTCACCGGTTGAGTGTTCTACCACTATGCAACACAACATGAAATTAACATACCAAAGCTATACAATTAACAACTAGAAAGAGGATCCTAATTCAGTACAAACATAACTCATCCAATTAAGGAAATTTAAGCTAGGCAACTTTTAAAAACCAAAAGTAGTTCTGCTCACAAAGTCTGTATTCTGTCATACAACAAACACCAACAAAATGGAAAGGTAGATAGATCCCCTCTCATGCTTTCCCTCCTTAATCATATGGAATTTGAATATATGCAGCATCGCAGACAAAAGGGATGTCAGCATACATACCAGCAAGAGCACAACGTATGCTCTCCAAAACTGTGAAAAGATAAGCAAATGCCACGGCTGTCCAAAAGTGCATCCCCACTTTACCCCAGTAGAAAGCAAGTGGCATCCAGCGGCTCACAGTCCCTATCACCTGCAATGCAATCTCCAACAACATACCCATCACCACATGAAATCTGAAGAAGTGAGGCCATTCCTTTCTTCTCACAATTCCAAGATATGCTACAAAAAAGTATGCCATCAAGAACCAGCTTGGCAACCGCCCAATGGCTCCAAGAAATGGGTACGTTAAGAATTCAAAGTCTTCCAAGAAGGGGTGCAAGTGATATGCTGTCTCAGCATACATCCATGTCTCATGGAGAGGCATTAAATAGGGGAGGCATGCCAATGTCCTCCACCACCATCTTGGCTTCTTGGTCATTGGAGGGAAACGGAAACTGTATGGAACATCCTTGGATGCCTGAGGAGTCATACGAGATTTGTGTCGCCTTGGTAACAAGGGGATTGTGCGTAGAAGGCTACCCTGATCCCCGCTTAAAAGTTGGGTTGATGCAGCTGAGAGGTGCAAGAGTGGCTTACCTTCAATTAAGAATAAAAAATTTAGAAGCACAAAATTGAGAAGCTCTAGAGCATTAGATCATCATCTGGATGAGTAATGATATAGGCTACAAAGAATATAAAACAACGGTGTTCATGTGCATAGTCAACCAGGAATTACCCCTTTGATGAGATCCCCGTGAACTTATGCTTGAGAAGGTGGCTTTGGCAGGCAAACAAGGACTGCATGTAAAAAATGAGCCACTAGCTGTAGTGGTCTTAGACAACCTGGAACTCATAAAATCACTCCTGGAGGGCATTGTGCACCCGTTTAGTATCATGGTGAAGTACCTGTTCAATAACCAATATCATAAGATGAGAGTTTGAAAAATAGTCTAAATAGATTATAGGTGGAATAGAATAGAAGAAACCATTTGCAAGATGTAATCCCTGACCCTAGTAAGCATGCGGCCATTAATAAAATATGCACTTCAGTGCCAACTATACCGAATTTCTACAAATAAACCACAAAATGTTTAAAGAAGGAAGTACTCCCCTACAAGAAGAACATCACATAAAAATTAAGAAGACCAATGAGAAAGGCAATCTATCTGATCAAATTATACAGCAAGGTCAACAAGCACACCCACACCCACAGCTTCCCTGATTGCTTTCTGGCCGTTTTCTTCCCAGAGTAAGACTACTACCAAGCTCTGCACCAGGGCTCAAACCACGCCTCAAGGAAAAAATAGTCTCAAAAGCCTAAATGCTTTATGAGAGATCCGAGAAACATGGTTCAACTTTAGCAAAGTGCTTATAATCCAAATCATAAACAGACAATGTCAACATTTTAATAAAAACAATTTTGCACCAACTACCTACATCATCAGTTTCTAAGCTTTTTTAATACTGAAATTGGTTCACAACTACTAACTTCTGGGCCAATGGCCAACACTTCAATAACCAAGCGCTTCCAATGATCTATTTACCATCAATGACACCCAGCAATACTGATTTAAGTGATACTAAATTGCTGATCAAGAATACCAATCTGCAACAAGTTTTTCTTTTGTTAATAAAATTCTGTATTACCTATCCGAATAAAAAAGAAGGGGCAAGAATGAGACATTCATGCTATATATGATGAAGGGAATTGACCAGACCAGTATATAATGACACATCAAGCAAACCACACAGCCCTTTCTTTCCTCCCTTCTGTTTTCACTTGCACGGCATAGTAACTTCTTAAGCTCGATTATCAGCACATCTAGCTCAAATTTTAAATAATTAAACATCTTTTTATCTTTCCCTCCCTCATTAGTGAAGTGATTATGTGATAAACATTCTGGCAACAGAGCAATTTGTCATCAGGCAAGCCAACAGTAGCATCAAATAACCCCAAAAGATAAGGTTCCATAGCAATAACTCTTTCTTCCTTTGCCCCATTCCACCATTTCAACCTATGCTTAGATTGCATAATAAAAAATGTATTCAAAAATTTCATTTTATATTGTTCTTATCCAACTTATACAGAGCTAATTTTTTTTTAAAAAGGTCACAGTTGATATATATAAGGTTATAATGAAATGTCAAGAAAAAGATCCAAGATACAGGTTAACATTTCGAAACACTAAATATAGGCAAATGCCCCAATTTGTTACCGAGGAAGACAACATTAATACCACCAAACTAAACTAGAACAACAAAAACCAATACTGTACAGAAATTAAAACAAAAAAAATACAAAACCCAGTTTCGTTTTTAAAAATAAATGTAGCAATTACCTAGAATATGAGCTCCACGAACTCAATCTCCTTGCAGTTCTACTCTGAAGTCATTGTTGGTTTCATCGTCTTGGTTCCAGTGAGAGCCCTATCTCTGTCCTTCTATACTCTCACTACTTAAATCCGAAATTACGTTATCCATTTCCAATGGGCTCAGGCTCGTATCGTCCTAAGCCCAATGGGCCCAAATTGAGCTATCAAGGCCCAAATAGATTACTCAGCGTCGGCTTTTGAAAAGTAGTACAAAACCAAGTACAGAAAAAAAAAAAGAAAAAAAAAAGTAGTCGAACGCGTAGTGCGCACTCCACGTGGTGGAGAAGAAAGCAACGAACAATTGCACCATTTTTTTCATTTTTCATTTTTTTTTTTCGGATAAAAAAAAAAAAAAAGACAAAGAAAACTAAAAAAGTGAAATGAAAATTAGACAAAGCAAAACGTAATACGTGGCACAATTCCCCAAGTCTCTCTCTCTCTCTCTCTCTCTCTCACTCATTTGATTCACTTCACAAATTTCCCATTTTCACACACTCTCTCTCTCTCTTCTCTTTTCTTTCTCTCTTTCGCCCTTCCCTCTAAACTCCGTCATAACGATCGGCGCCACCACCCTTTCTGCCGCAAAACTCCTCGACGCCGTCGTATTCACACCGTCTATATATATTTATAACCTTTTTTTTTTCTCTGAAGCCCTAAGCCGAAACGGTGCGTTTCATTTCTCTCCGATAATTTGTGCTAATTTTGGAGCTCACAAATATCGCTATCGATAAACCGATTCTCCACCACTTCGAAGAAACCACCACGGTATTTCTTTCTATTTCTATTTTTATTTTTATTTTTTTACACCTGAGAGTTTTCGTTGCAATTTATTAGGGATTTTTTTTAATTATTTATTTATGGTATTAATTTCAATTAATTAAAAGCATATATTAAGAGAGAGATATATATCTGTTTGTATTTATGTTTTTGTTAATTTAATATTTTTTTTAATGATTTTTGAATTTGGAGGTATTTGAATAGATTGTCTTGTTTGGTTTATTTGGTTTCCATATACAGTTCTTGCTGTCATCAATTTAAGAGTACTTTGTGATTGCATCTAGGGTTAGTTTTTGGGTTATAATTTTAGAATTGGAAAGTAGAGAGTGTTTTTATGGAGTTTAATAAAAGTTTATAATTAAGGAACCAATCCTTGCTTTCCTTTTTTGGTGTTGGAGTAAATTTTACTTCAATCAAAGATAGCAATTAGCAAATGATTATTATTGGGGGGGGGGGGGGGGGGAACAATGTGTTTGTTTTGAGTGTTGTGGTATTTATATGCTACTATTACTTTTGCGAACAACGCTAGGACCTCAACTTTTTCCATGTGGCGAGTTGTGAGTGGTGGAGAAAAAGTGGTAGGGTCTATACCTCCACCGCTCACAACTCGTTACGTGGCAAGTTGTGCCTAAATTTGTGGTTCAAATGTACTTTTTGACTTGCTAGAGGGTGGTTATTTGTAATAGGACGTGCTATAAGCGAATCGGCTCTGCGTGCGTGTGCGTGTAAGCATTTACATTACATGTGGTGTGATGGTGGTGCAGAAATTTCTGCAGGAGAAGATCATGTCACATGTATCAGAACAAACGGTGATTGTGCTGAAATAATTATTAGTTAAAAATTTGCTATCATGTTCTAGGTTCAATTATGAGATTTTCTAGACAAGAATTTCTGTTTAATTATGACTGAAATATGGTGTGGAACTGACTCCTGTGATATTTTTGTTGCACATGAAAGTTCTGAGAAATCAGAGCACTTTATTTTCTTTTGTTTATTTATATATTTCTTGCTCCATATTTGAGAAAGATTATGTCCTTTGTGTCTTCGGAGTTTTTACTTGGACTTTCATTGCCATTCCTTCAAATTATGTGCTATTTTTAATCCATAAAGGATTGAACGATTACTTAAAAGATAAATAAATTAATAAATATATCAAGAGGTGAACAATCAGTTTATGTAAATGGAATGATTGGCTCCCCCACCCCCAGTAAATCTGTTGTTCTCAATTTGCTTCACATATCATAGATGCAATTAAATTGTATTTAAAAAATAATGGTGTAAGAACTAATACTTTAATACCGTGCTTAGAGCTTTGGGTTCTAGTCAGTTTTGATTATTTATACCTGTTTAGCAATTCAAGTTATTTTTTGGTTTTGCATGTTTTTCAGGCTGAACTGTTGAAGCAGTGTTTCAGCCTCTAGTGAGAGAATGGTTTAAGGCAGGTTTTAAAATTTCTTGTACTGTACCATTTATCTAATATATTAGATTGCTTTTTGGTTATGGAATGTTGGATTTAAGTCCTGTTTGATATTGACATTTTCCTGCAAAACAGGATAAACTTGTATTCCATTTGGTACTTAGTGCTTCCTCTCGCTGTTCGAAGCTTTTGCAATAAACTGTTGAGTGATCATGGGATCAGCTTGTTGTGTTGCTGCAAGGGATAAAACCATTCCCCTCAGAGCTGGAGGTGAATCCGTGCATAGGAATGCCATACATTCACCATCATGGAGCCGCCGGTGGGATAGTAGAGGGCGTGTGGCTGGTGAGAATCTGTCATATCAAGTGTCCAGTGGAATCAGCCAGAATGTTAGCATGGAATTAAAAGGGTCCTTAGGTTCTGAAAGGGGTAATTTGTCTGATGGGGGAAGCCCATTGGAGAATTCTGGAACACCCACCTCTTTAAAGTCCCCAGCTCATGAAGGAGTGGATGTGAATCTGATGACTCCACATTCAGGTAAATCATAGCAATATATTATATATATAGTTAGCCTGCAAAACATGTTTGAATGCATCAAAGTGAAGATTTCTAGAAGTAATTATTCTTTCTTCTTAGAAAATTACTCTCAACTTTTTCTCCCACTTTATTATTTGTTTGGGTTATTTAAGCCATTTTATCTTGGAAAACCAGCTCTGAATGCATTGAATTTCTCATGGCCTTTGACAAGCAAGTAATGCTTTTCAGCTGAAAATATTATTTTGTTTGCTCAAGTTGATGATGAAAAAGACACAACAATGCTATGTTGGTTGGGTCTTGGTAGGAAAATTTGGTAGTGCTGCAACCAACCCATCTGATAGGAGAACCATTTGTTTTAAAATTTACTTTAAGTTGATACTTTCTTCAACTAATAATTATCTAAGGTGCTTCTATTTAGACAGAAGAACTTGTCTAAAGTTAAATGTATTTATTATAGAAAATTATAGACACTAGAATACAGCCTGTCTATGTTAAAATTTGACATTTGTTTCTGCACACAAAGCATAATTTTTCCATGTTATACTTTCCTTTCTTGTCTGTATCAGTAAGCTATATGTCTAGCTCTTCCCTGCCTCCGACTTTTTGCTTTTTTTTTTTTTTTTTTTTTTTTTTTTTTTTAAATTTTTTTGGGGGTGGGGGGAGAGGGGTGGGGGGAGATCATTGGACATATGTAACACCTTTTGGATTTTCTGAGCTGGAATTCAACATATGATATGATTCTTTGTTATCATACCTGTTGCCCACGTATGTTATTCTGCTGTAAGAAAAGTAACAAAGGGATGATTGCTTACTCTTCAAATACATGTTTTGGTTATTTACATGCTATATATAAAATTTGAAACTATTCCATCGTACATGCAAATTCAATTCTCCATGTAGGAATCTCAAATTCCAAAATGCTTGCTCTAGATTCTATGTTCAAACTAATCAAAATAGGTCATCTAAGCAGTCAAGGTATACTGTTTTCTATTTATTTTCTTAGTGACATATTGGGGCAAAGTGCTGCAATGTTAAGACTATGGGAAGTGTTATGTGGGCAGAATTAATAAAAGAACTTCATGGGTAAAGTAAAAACTGTCTAAACTTTGGGAGTTTCAGCAATTATTCTCATAAATATTGAGATAAAAAATTGCTTTCACAGAATTATTTTTGATATCAACTCTCTCAGTGAATGGTAAAGATCATTTTTCTGGTCATGCTTTTGCTTTTCCTGGTAATAGTTATTTTGTGATTCTATCATTACTATTCTTGTAATATTAGACAATTAAATATAAAAAAAAAGGAAAAAATGTGCATTTCACCTACCATACTTTAATTTATTACTGATCAATTTTTTAAAAATGTTTGAAGTTCAAATTTTTCATATCAGTTGTTATTCTTCAATTTTTTGTATCATTCAAAATCTAATATGGTGCTGTAACTCTGCATAGGCTGGTGCATAGCGTTTAGTTTGCTTCCCCACTTCCATTTTATATTAGACTGCAAAAGTTATGTGGTTTGTGAAAATCAATTGGTTTTCAAATCATTCATTTGAAAAAGTTGAAACCTTTCTTATTGGATAATCATGATGTTTCCTAGAAGTCAAAAACCTTTATCTATAAAGGAACAATATCAACTTTTTTGTTCAATAAGATACCTAATTTTTTGGATAGAATTGATTGATATATGTATTGAAACAGACAAAAATGAAATGAAAGACAAAACATAAATCATGTATTAACATTGACTCTCCGTCCTAGAATAGTGCAAGAGTTCTTTTGGTAATGTGGGTTCCTATTTCTTAATGATATCTTCTGATCTAGACAATTGGCCGCATCTTGTGAAACCAATTCCTAGAAATTCATTGATATCTTCTCATATAGCAAATCACTTTGATTCTTTTGTAATCCACGTCACTTTTGTCTTACATTGATGTTGTTCTTGTGCTTGGTGCAGATCTATCCATGGCAAGCACTTTTTCTACAGAGGTAAGTTTGAAACAAACGTTACTAAGTTTAGTAGAAGCTTTGTAGTTTGCTTTCTATTGCTCAATCTTTTTCTTCCCTCATCCTTTAATCAATTGTTGTGCCTCTTCATTATCTTTTAGGTGAAGAACCATGCAGAATCACTAGAAATTGTAGATTCAGCTGCACCAAATCTTCCATTCGCCATACCTTCGGCTCTCTCAACACCATCTGTTGACACTCTGCCTTCCCATACATGTCCTCTTTTTCCTACCTCAACCCCATCCAGACGGGCCCGTCGTTCACCGGGGCACCAGCTGTTGAGACAGGTCTCTGATAGTCGAATCTTGCGACTGAAATCACCAAATAACAACTCAATATCTGAAGGTAGACCATCTTTTGTACTCTCCACCTGCAGCAACGACTTAGCAACTGGATCCCAGTGTGGATCATCCGACGGCTGGTCAATGCGCACCTTTTCTGAGCTTGTGGCTTCTTCTCAAAGAGAAAGGTGGTCTTTTGACAGTGAGCACTTTGGCTCTGGCCCTGGCAAGATAAGTGGATCTAGTAGCAGGTTCTCGTATTCTCCCTCTGTAGAGTTGCACACATGTGGGGCCTGCTCAAAGCTCCTAACAGAGAGATCTTCATGGAGCAGCCATAAATTAATCATCACCAATGATATCCCAGTGGCATCTGTGCTTGTTTGTGGTCATACTTACCATTCTGAGTGCTTGGACACTATGATAGCGGAGGAGGCTGACCGATATGACCCGCCTTGTCCAATTTGTACCATTGGAGAGAAGGAAGTCTCAAAGATGTCCAAAAAGGCTTTAAAAATAGAGGCAGAGTTAAAGGCAAAGAACTATAAGATATCGAAAAACCGGGTTGTGGATAGTTACTTTGATAGTGATTGTGATGTTTTTTATCACCAAAAGGATGCTGAACATAAAGGGAAAAACCCCAAGATGGAACCCAGTTCTAGCGCAAGGAACTCGTTTGCGAAGCCTTTCTTAAGGAGGCACTTCTCTCTTGGGTCCAAGTGGAGTCGATCCTTGTCAGAGAACGATTCTACCAGGAAGAAGGGGTTTTGGGCAAGATATCGCAAAGATTGAGCTCCCAATGTAGGGATTTTGGTTCTTTCAGATGTAGTCTAGCTTTGCTAATAAATCTTAGTTTAAATATTATTTAATTTGAGGATTGTACAAGGAATTTCAGACCCAGCCCGCATGGGGATATATGGAACAGTGAATTCAATCGCCCTTGTCCCCTGTCCGGTTAGGCTAATGGGTTAATGATTTTAAATAGGATAAAGAATTAGTACTATAGTTTTAGTTTACCCTCAGGTGAAGTACTCTTTTTTCTTTCATTTTTTCTCTATTTTTTTTTTTTTCCATACCATATAAAAAAAAGTACTTTTTTTTTTTTTTTTTGCTTCTTTGCATTCCACCCACTGACCCCAAAAGTAAATAATTACTAGTCATAGGTAGAGAGAGAAGTGAATATAAAACTTGGCTAATAAGATCACAGCTAAACATTCAACCCAATTTGTGGCTTGAAAGGTTAAAAAGGCACCGCCTTATCATGCAAAGGTTCTTTATGTCACTCGCTTTTCCGCTTCTTTCTTTCCAACTTTTCAAGTAGCACTTCAAGCAAAACTCCTATTCTTTTGTCTTGATAAAAGTAAGGCTTCTCTGAACAGAGTTACACTGTGTGGACAGTCCAGCTAATAGCAGCATCCAAGAAAGGGAATTTAAGCTTTTATCCTTGCATTGACAAGCAGTCTCTCTCTACCTTTTACTATTGCTTTTGCTTCCTTCCCGCAATTAACACAATTTGAAGGGAATGACAATCTGTGAGACTAAAGCTCTATATGCATAGTCTACACGTCCCCCAAACTTAGGGTAGAGACGAGAAATATATGGTAGAAGCCCATGTATCCAGCGGTCCAGCCCATTTTTTCCTTAAAAAAAAAAAAGAATCACGTTTCTCAGGCCCATAAATTTTTTTTTTTTAGTCATCTCAGGCCCATATAGATATGAACAGATAATGATACCATGGATTTAGTTCAGTCCTGGGCTGGTCCAATATCAGACTAATCAAAAAAGAGGGAAAGCAAAAGACGAAATGTCAGAAGTGGGATTTGAACCCACGCCCTCTCTCGAAGACCAGAACTTGAGTCTGGCGCCTTAGACCACTCGGCCATCCTGACTGTTTGTGGCAAATGGTTCAAAAATATACCGCAAGAATTGGAAAGATGAGTAAGGGTGGACCCCACTATAATAGAAAGACTTCAGATCCTTTTTTGCTGAATAAATTCTTTATTGCTCAAAAAACACAACGTGGACCCATCTCTAACAAAGGCCTGAGATACATGAGAAGGCAAATTGGAGATGGGAATCGGCCCAGATTAGTTTACAAGAGCTACTGATTGGGAGAGCAAATGTGCAGATACATTACCCTTTCTATGAACAAAAGAAAATTCAACATTTGAAAAAAATTAGCAAAGAACAAAATATCTTCTAAAATAGACTTGATACTCCAATGCGAGGTTACATCTGACTTTTTCAGCGGCTCAATGACATTCCAGATATCTCCCTCCAAGATTATATTCTGAAATCCTTCATTCATAGCACACCTCATGGCATACCAAGCTCCTCTCGCTTCCCCTAGCAGGGAATTTCCACTCTCAAATTGCTCTGACCATGCAAACAAAAGGTTGCCAGTTGTATCTCTGCCCACAACTGCAACTATGGTTTTCTCTACATGGATTGAAGTATCAAAATTTAGCTTGATCCAACTTTTTGGAGGGGGAGACCAGACCACATCTTTGGATGGTCTCTCATTTTGCTCATTCCAAGCTTCTTTATGCTCCATGAAGACTCTAAAAATTTGCTAAACCCACTAAATTTTGGATTTTACACCTAATATCATTATATTATTAGATTACCTCATTATTATTTTCACTTACACAAAAAATAGGGTACATATAAGACTATAGTGTACATAATTTTAGGGGTGACCTTAAGGACATCTTAGGGCCTGTTTGGTAGTGGTACACTAGTGCTTAAGTATTGTTGTTTAAAATGATATGAAAATTGTAAAATTTAAAAAGTGTTATGAAAATACGTATTTCAAGTACTCATAATGCAAAAAATGTGTTTGACACTATGTTTCAAATAACATATTTTAAAATATGAAAAAACGTAATTGTGTGTTTGGTATGTATATGTGTGTGTGTGTGTGTTTTTTTTTTTTTTTTTTTAAGTAATGAAAATAATGCTATTTTATTTAAGGAGAGAGAGAGAAAAAAAAAAAAAAAGAAGAGAGAGAGAAGGACAAAGTGGTGGCCCCACAGGAAAAAAAAGAAAAAAAAGAAAAAGAGTTTAGTCTTGTCAATGGGTCTTACGATTTTCAACTTATTTACAAAAAGTATTTTAAAATATGAAAAAACGTAATTGTATGTTTAATATGTGTATATGTTTTTTTTTTTAAGTAATGAAAATAATGCTATTTTATTTAAGGAGAGAGAAAAAAGAAAAAGAAAAAGAGAAGGACAAAGTGGTGGGCCCATACGAAAAAAAGAAAAAAAAGAAAAAGAGTTTAGTTTTGTCAATGGGTCTTATGATTTTCAACTTATTTACAAAAAGACCACTTAGTAATGTTACTTGAAAACTAAAAATTAGTATGGTAAGTTTTCAAAATACATGTATTAAACACCCTAAATTGAGAACTATAACTCAAACATTCTTGATAAAAAAAACTACTACCAAACATAGTTTTCTTTTTGGGGCCCACAGTTTTTAGTGTTTAAATACTGAAAACTATTATTTGAGTTTGCATACCAAACAGACCCTTGATGTTCTTAGAAGAGTAACCACATCCTGGTAGCACGGCTCCCCACAATCAACCCATTCTTCTTCTGCCAAGGATCTTACTATTTTCAAAGGACATCCATTTTCAATTTCTATTCAAGAGTTCTTACATGTTTCCATTCCCCTTCAAAACCATGAAAAATGAACAAATGTTCTAAGATGATTTTGGCAAATACATTTTTTGTGTGAAATATTTTTCTCTTAAAGTTTTAATTTTTTTTTTCTATATTGTTACATGTGGGAGAGTGGAGATTCAAACCTTGGTTATCCTCATTTAAGAGATCATACAATGTCATTGAGCTACAATATTCTTGACAAAATACTACTAAATTTAGTGTAACAATGTTAATTAATATTTAAATGTAGTTAAATAGTATTTTTAAGTGTTCAATTTCGACTAAGTTGACTCATTTGGCCTGATTCATGGTAAGATAAAACAATCATGTTTGGGATGGATTTGGAATTTAAAAATTAAAAAAAAAAAAAAACAAAAAAAAAAAACAAAAACAAAAACAAAAACAAAAACCGATAGTCACAACAAGAAAGAAGGGGGGATTTGAACCTTGATTCTCCCCTTAATGGAGAATCCAGGTTTTTGCCATTTTTTTTTTCAAATATGAATAAGATAGATTTGTGATGAAATTCTCAGTATTTAATACGGTCCACTATGTAAAATATTAAAAGTGCTTGACTGTTTGGGATTTGGAAAGGTTTTTTAGGGAAATATTTGACCAAAAAGTTTTATTTTATTTTATTTTTTATTTTAAATTATTCATGTGAAAAAAATCCCTAATAGATAAGTGGAACATAATAAATATTTAATTTTATTGTGAATTTTCTTACCTTCAAATATCATATAATGTTCACGTAAATAACTTGTTATTTTTCGAATTGATCCCAAACAAGTGTCGTATGGAAAGAAGTTTTGTGGACCCTTATATAAATAGTAAATGGATAGCTGTGCATGATGAACGGACTCTTGTAATCAACAAGTACTCGACAAGTATTTTAAATAGTAAAAAAAAAGTGAGTTCTAGTTAGCTTAACTGATAATGTCTCTAATGGTTGAATAAAAAATCTAGGGTTCAATTCCTGACTACACTAAAAACCGATTGATATCTTAGTCTGATAATGAAAAACTATTATCAAAACCGGACGCTATAAGTTAAAATTCTCTAAAAAAAATAGTCAAAAAAAGAATACTGTGAGGACGTGTGTCTATAGTTGTAACATTGGTAGATGACCATTTTGTAGGCAAGGACGGTATTGTCCATAGAAATTCCTTCTTATCTTTTTAGTTTTAGTTTTAGTTTTTTTTTTTTTTTTGGTAAGAATGGAAAAATGCATTAACAAAAATTAAATAGCTCCAGCGTACAGAGGTTGCTGCCCATCATAAATCATAATATAACCTAGCATTGCCATAAAATAACAAAAAAATATGTTCAGAGGCAAACTATCAAAAAGTAATAAATCATGACTAGAGCTCGATCTCTTTCTAGCCAAGAAGTTCCAGGGCCGGTCCTAGGCTTAGGCCAATTAGGCCATTGACTACGCCCTTACTAGAGAAGGCCCCAAATTTGGGGGAATTTATTTATTTATATATAAATATTTTTGGGAGATACTAAAACATTTATTTTACATTTTTTTTTCACTATTAAGAAGGTTTAAATAATTAAGTAATGCTAGAGATAGAGATAAGACAAATTTAGATAAATATGTCTTACAAATACACGTGTTACTAATCATAAGTGATTTAAATAGGAAAATGTTAAAAATACTATAAATTTTACTACATAACTTTTATTCATTTAATTATTTTTATTCAAGATAAAAATTATACTCTAATATAATCTAAGTGTATATGTATGTGAAACTCTCTTCTAAAGACTTAAATCTCGATCATTGCCTCCCACACCCCACAAGAACTTATACTTGTGAAGTGATCACTGCACCAAGGGTGCGTGGTGGTCTCTGTAACTTTTATAATTTGATGTGACAATGAATATGATAGGTAGATTTCAACAAACTATTGAAAGTATTTTTGAATGAATATTTGTGATTTGTGATATATATTTGTAATTATCATATTGTAAATTTTATAATATTTCTAGTATTTTTGTAAGCCTTATGTCATTGATCACATTCATTACAACATTAGTTTGTAGTAAAATTTGTTATAACTTTAGCATTTTCTCAACAAAAAAAAAAATCATATTAAAGAGTAAAAAGAATGGATTTTAAAAAAATTATTATATAAAATGTTAGCTAAATATTATCTTAGTAATAACATAAATGCCCCATTTGAAAATTTCGCCTTAGGCCTCGGAAATGCTTGGGCCGGCCCTAGAAGTCCACACACTTGTTATCTTCATGGAAGCAATGCTTCATCTTCACTTGAGAAATTAGGTTAATTAAGGATCTATAAACTATGATAAGAGAAGCATGATGTAAGTTAGAATTGAAACTCCCAGAAACCCAACCAAGCATGACATTTGCACCAAGTTCTAACTCAACTGCCAGCAAGTTCAAGTTAATATACAATATTAGACCATCCCTTGGGGCCCAAAGTTCTGCTTCAAAACTAAATACTGCAGCAATGAAGCGAGTGAAACCTCTAATCCAATTTCCACTATGGTCTCAGATTAAAACCCCCTCCACCAGGCGTACACTCCATCATCCCTCGCCAGCTTCAAATCCTAACTTCACTGCAATAAAAAAGAAAAAGAAAATCCTAACTACACAACTGAGTCCATATAAAATCAAAATTTGATCCACTTTTGATAGGTCCAATAATGAATGGTGTTTTTAATTATGGAGACACGTCCGAAACTTTTAGGGTAGAGAATATTATGATACAAGCCCATATTTCCAACCAATCCTCCTAAGAAAATGAGAATAATATGATATACAATTACAAGCCCATATTTCCAACTAGAAAAAATGAAAAAGTACCACAAGTTTGCCAGGCCTATACAAGAAAAAAGAAAAACAAATAAAAACATAAATTTTGTCAGAAGTGGGATTTGAACCCACGCCCTCGTTAGAGGACCAGAACTTGAGTCTGGCGCCTTAGACCACTCGGCCATCCTGACGGCGACGGTATTGTTTCGCAAAATTTATATTTAGAAGGTTTTATTTTTTATTTTCCTTTTACACCACACACTTAGTTTAACATTTATCGTGTGTGAAACCATTGAGCTTACATGTAAATATGTAATGGTGGCAATCTTCATAAAATTCATAGATTTACTTAGACATGGCAAAGCGGGTAAGAATTTTTTGACCCAATCCGAACTCGATTTTTTTTTTTACCCAAAGTAAAAATGGGTTGACCTGTGACCCAACCTGTGGTTTTTGCGGGTCAACCTGACCCAACCTGAACTATTTTTTAAAACTTTTTTTTTGGTAAAAAAAAGAAGAAGATAATATTGGTTTAATTGTTTATTGTGAGCTTTAAGGAAACAATTGAGACATTTTCATAACTGCATGCAAATTAATTAAAAGATGAATGGTTGAGCATTCTGTAATGAGTAAACATTTTTAGATATCAAATAGCAAAATACATACCAAGATAATCTGACTATAGCATAATTAAAAATATAGATTTAAAATTGTAGATATGTGTGAGAAATATTCACAAATGTAAAAATAGTGAAGCCAAAGTATCAAATTAGCATAAATTATAAATGCTTAGACCTATTTTTTTAACAATTTATGTCCAAAATAAATGTCTTTTCAAAATAAATTTTGATATTTCTTAGAGTGTGTGTTGCTTAACAATGATATAATATTCATAAAAGAGACTATGTATAAATAAGTAAACAATCAAATTTTGATGCATATCTCAAATTGAAATAGAGTGTCAACTACAATTGATAATAGATTATAAAATTAATTTTCAAGATTATAAATTTCTTATATGTTTTTATTCTTTGTCAAATGAGTTATCCAATAAGTCATTTGTAATTTTGTTTTATATTTTAAGATGTTGATATTATATAGAAATAATACTTGTGTATTTGTTTTACTTATCTTTGTGTTATTTTGTTTTAGATAGCAATGTTAAGATTTGTATAATTTTAAAATTATTGAATAAGTATTAATAAGTTTAACTGAGTTCATGCTTGATATAACTGGTGAATTCAAAGTAATGCATTTTATATCAAGTAATTTGTTGCATAACTTTTCAAATAGCAAATATCTGTTGTTTTCTTTATAAAAAATTAAAATTTAAAAAATTTAAAAAAATCATGTGAAAATAGGAGTCAACACGATCCATAACCTGATTGACCCGGCCCGACCGTTTTGCCATATCTGGGACTCTAATGAACAGTACTAACAACTGTAGCTTTTAATTTGCCCAAACCCTTAACAATAGTGTATTGATATTTCATATTAATTGGCCGCTGTTACCTGCCTACCTACCCACCCAAAAAAAAAAAAGGATTGATTATATTCATGCATCCAACACTTGTTCTGTTTATTCAAAAAATACTTCTTGGTCCGTTTATTTTTATATAAAAAAAAAAAAAATTTTAGGCCTAATTGTCGTACGAACCATATGGCTCACCAATCTCGTGAAACCTGAAATAGAACTGACCATCAACAAACAAAGAATTAAAAAAAGAAAGAATAGAATGAGCAATGCTAGAATTTTAAAATTTATTCGAGTCTTATTATAATTTGCCACCTAGTTAGTTTTAAGTGGTGAAAAATGAACCTATCACTTTTTTTTTCATGATATTGTGAGTTGTGAGTAGTGGCAAAAGTTGTGTAAATTTTTGGTGTCATAGCATTTTTTTTTTTTTTTTGGGTTGATTAAAATACACTTTTGTGCTTTGCCATGAATGTCTATTGTATCTCGTGTGGCGGAAATGATTCACCTACCTACATGCCTTTATTTAAAAATTTCCAGAATGAAATGAAAAACATTTAATAAGGTCAATGTCTTCCCAACAGTAATTCCCCTTTACCGATCGTCGCTATGCCCTACACCAATAAATTTTAGCTGTCAGATGGATTATTATTATTATTTTTTTGATAACACTGTCAGATGGATTTTACTTTTACGTTTTAGAAAGTAAATTGTTGGTCTAGACCATTGATAGCGTCATAAAACTACAACCTACTATCACCTAACTGTGGCCACGAATCAGTATAAGTTCAACAAGTAAATATTGCTAACTAATTTAAATTTGAAGTTTACAAGTTACTCTTACAACTAAACCCTTTATATACTTAGCAAAAAAAAAAAAAAAAAAACTAAACCCTTGATATTCGATATAGTATTACCAAGTACCAAATACTAATGCATGTACGTGCATTCGTTTGAAACCAATTGACTTCTTTCTTTTGTTTCTGAAATATTTTTAGTTGGCTACCTTCATTTGAAGCCAAATTCTGTTAAGAAAAGTACAGAATGGAAGACAATATTATGAATTTAGTCGTAGTTGGAGTCATTTCATGGTCAACAATATTTCTGTTGACAAGGAGGGTCTTCCCTAAGCTTTCATTTGAATTCAGCAACCGAGTTGTTTCAACAATTCATGCAACTTTAGCTGTAATATTAGCCTCTCTCTCTGTTCAAGATTGGAGGTGCCCAGTTTGTCCCTTGGCTTCAAAATCTTCTCCAAAGCAGGTATTTTATCTAACATGTTCGTTATTTTATTCTTCCAAAATTTATGGGGTTGCTTTCTTTGAAATCTCTTAGAATTTTTCACACTTTAGTCTCTCTTTTTGAGATCTTGAACAAATTCAAATGTGGGAATTCTGTTTGAGAGCCTAGTTTAAATTTAGTGATTGTTGTGTTTTAGTAACTCTCATTTTGATGGTGGGAACTTGATTGTTGAGCAGATGCAAACTCTAGCAGTGACCCTCTCTTATATGATCTATGATTTGGTATGTTCCCTCTTTAACAAAAAATTCAAACTTGACAATTCAATCCACCATCTGGTCAGCATTGTTGGAATGGGAGCCGGCCTAGCCTATAACAAGGTATTAATCTTTACATTTTGATTATCTTGGGCTGATAATGTATAACGTTAATGTTGTATTAGCATGTGCTTGGAATAAAATAAAGGCGGAAATCACATTTTCGTCCCTACATTTTCAGGCGATTCCCAATTTGGTCCATAGATTTTATTTTTACTGCTTTTAGTCCCTATTTAGAAAAACGCCATTCATTTTAGTCATTTCCGTCAGTACCCTAGCGGCAAAATCCTAGCTAGCAAACGGAAGTATTAAAATAATAATAAAAATTTTTATTTTGGCATTAAAAATGCCACGCCAACATTTAACTTAAAAAAATTAATTTATTAATTTTAACTAAATAAAAATAAATAAATAAAAACAGAATTAATAACAAAAACAAGAACACAAACAACAAAATTTAAACACACAATTTAAATTTAAAAACACAAAATTAAAAACCAAAATCACAAACCCAGAAAATAAGACCACAAGATTAAACTTCAGATCCACATCAGATTAAACACGAACACAAAATTTAAAACCCAAAAAATTTGAACAAGAAATTGAAACCCAGCCATCAAGAAGAAGAAATCATGGAAGGTTTAATTCCATCTCTTCTCCAAGCCATCAAGAAGTCGAAGCCTTACAACAAATATAATAGAAGCCACTCATAAAACTCAAACCGTAGCTACAATTTGTTAAACGCAGTAGAATCGTTCAATGGGTCATCTCATAGGCTAACCCGGTCTGAATTTCAGCCACCAGATATGCCATAAACCCAAAACCCCACAAACCCAGATCGGAATACAACATCGGAACATTGGAATACAACAGACACCACAAACCCACAAACCTAGATCAACATAGACCACAAACCCACAAACCCAGATACACCCCAAACCCAGAAATCAACATACACCCCAAACCCAGAAATCAACATACACCACTGAGCTGAGAGATAGAGAGAGGAAAGAGAGACTTACCGATCTGGGAGATAGAGATAACGATTTGTGAGTTACCGCCATCGAGACTTACCGATTTGGGAGACTTATCGATATGGGAGACTTATCGCCATGGACTTGGAATAAGTTTTGAGAGTTTTGGAAAAGAGAAAGGAAGGTTTAAGAGTATTTTAGAAGGCAGGGAACTGGTTTAATTTTAACTTCGTTCATCTCTCCGATTTGAACTTCTGGGCTGACCCTTTTGACTATAATAGACCTTCGATCGTAATTTGAATCTTGTTTGAATTAATTGGTTGTGACTATAATAGACCTCTGTTTTTTTATTTTTTTATTTTTGGGTTTGTGTTCTTAGATCTGGGATTGTGTTCTTGTTGTTCTTGTTCAAGACATACTTAGATCTTATTTCATGTAATTTTTAGTTTTTAATTCTGTTTTTAATTTTTTTTATTTAGTTAAAATTAATAAATTAATTTTTTTAAATTTAAATGCTAACGTGGCATTTTTTAATGCCAAAATAAAATTTTTATTATTGTTTTAATACTTTCATTTGCCAGCTAGGATTTTGCCGTTAGGGCACTGACGGAAAGGACTAAAATGAATGGCGTTTTTCTAAATAGGGACTAAAAGCGGTAAAAATAAAATCTAGGGACCAAACTAAGAATCGCCTGAAAATGTAGGGACAAAAATGTGATTTCCGCCTAAAATAAAAGTAGAGGATGCACAGTCAAGGACAGAACCATGATTTTGAGTTAAAGGGACCGACATATAAAATAAAAGTCATGAAAACCCAAATAAGCATCTATTTGGGTTGATTTGCGGTGTTTGTATTGATTTGTAGAGGGGAGGGCAAATTTTATTTTCCTTGAGCTCAATTTGAATTAGGCCCTAATATATATTAAAAAAAAAACATGAAATTCATTGACTAGGGGCCCCTTAGGCCCCTAGTGTGGCTCTGTCCTTGTTTGCAGAGTAGTACACAATTGAAATATATTAAGATTTAGTACATTCTGGCCACCTTCACTTTTCCTTCTTTCTTTTTCCATCATCTCTCTTCATTTAAAGATTGGGGGCAAAATGGGATATTAACCATAATTTTCAAACAATATAATTTGTAAGCAATATTTTCAAACTATATTTTTTCCTAGCATCTCAAGTTTAAGGGACTCGATTTAGGGCCTATAAATCGAGTTTTTGAGGGTCGGTTTTCATGTTTTGATCGGGTCTGAGTTGGCACTTTTTCCACGTGGCGTCTACATGGAAATCGAGTCTCTAAGACTCGATTTACAAAGCAAAAGCAAAAAAAAATTTCAAGTCTCAAGTCTCTCAGCCATTCCTAGAAATACCAAAAAAAAAAAGAAAAAGAAATCCAAGAAACGCAACAATCCAGCACAATCAGATCAGAGACACAACAATCTTAGCACAATCAGATCAGAGAGAGAAAGATCTAGAGACCCAGATTAGATAGGAGGCAGCGCGGCCTGGCCTGGGTTGTGCGGCCTAGCCAGGCTGCGTGGCCTAGGTTGGCGTGGGTCGGCCTTACATCTCCATTTCTTCTTCTTCTTCTTCTCTCTCTCTCTCTCTCTCTCTCTCTCTTTCTTTCTGTGTTTTTGCTGTTTCTGCGTTTGCTTAGAATAAAAAATGGGTTATAAATCGAGTCTTAAAGACTCGATTTCCATGTAGACGCCACGTGGAAAAAGTGCCAACTCAGACCCGATAAAAACATGAAAACCGACCCTCAAAAACTCGATTTATAAGCCCTAAATCGAGTCCCCTAAACTCGAGATGCTAGTAAAAAATATAGTTTGAAAATATTACTTACTAATTATATTGTTTGAAAATTATGATTAATTTCCCATTTTGGCCACATGGAAGTTCATTAAAGAGTTATGAGTTACGATCTGACTTGAACAAAAGATTTTATTATCAAAATTCTCAGTTAAACATGATCCAATTGTTAATCCAAAAGAAGTATAGTTTATAGGTTAAATTACTAATTTAGGTTTTTATGGGGCCAGCAAGTCAGACAGCCCGGCCCATTTCGTTCTAGGACCGAATGCCTGAACCGAGGAGGCGTTCAAGGTCCGAGGATAAAAGTAAGAAGCCCAGGAGCCCAATAAGCCACGCCGAGGACGACTCTATCCTCGGACATCCGACACCATAAAGTAAACAGGCAACACGCCATCAAGGGAGCCTTCCTGACTATTCGAAGAGCAGAGAGCAAGTACCACGCGCTAGCAATGAAAGCATGGTGGAGGAGCGAGTTCAGGACGAACTGTCACCTCCACATTAAATGCCCTCAACTACCGTCCTGGCCGCATTAATGAGGAGAGGACTCCACGACAGTGCCACCTTGGTTGCCGCAACCTACAAAGGGAATGAGAAGGCGGCTGATGGGACAGGCACTCAAGTAATGGCCTGATTGCTCAACAAATGTAGGGCTAGGATCGATTGGGGGAGGAGTATATAATGTAAGGAACCCCTCCTGAAATGGGGAGGGAAAAAAGGAATATGGGAGCAACCTGTATTCTCTGAGAAAATCTTGTAATCAATCTTTAAAGAAATCATAAGAGCTCCAAGCCCTTGAGAACACGTCCGAGGAGCATTATTACTCATTCCAATTCACGTTCAGGTCATCTAACCCACATGTAACCATGCATGGTCGTTGCACTTCTCACTAACGCCTAGTTCTTGAGCCCATTCTCTATAAATTCATTGCGGGAAAAACTGGACTTGGGTCCACTCCCTCAAACCCGGTCCCTACAGTTTTCAATTGTTGGGTAAAGTTTAATTTGGTCATTCAACTAAATTAGTTGTGTTATTTAATCCATCAACTATTATAATCAAGTCAATTTCCTCTTTGAGTCTTGTGTTCATTTAAATTACAACGAAATCAATAATTGAAATTGATCTATTTAAAAATTTTTACTTTCTGTAATAACCTTTTTTCTTATGTTTCATTTGACATATTTGATAATTTAATTAAAATTTCAAGGGGGAGATTAAAAATAAAATTGACCATAGATAAAATTGGCTTGGTTTTGAAAGTTTGGGGACTAAATGACACAATTAATAGTTCAGAACCCAAATTGAACATTATTCTATATTTTTGAAGAAGAAAATTAGTAATTTCATCTAGATTTGTTTGTTAGGAAAGTAATTTAATCTAGATATTAATCCCTGCACAACTGTAAAAGCTTTGGATTGGGATTGCAAACTCAAACTCTTTTTTTTTTAATAAAAAAAATCTTTTAATTCCTCTTTATAGGTCAATGCCATGCTCTTCCTTAAATTTCGATTTAATTGATGTTAATTTTCTTAGAAGAAAGACAATTGCTTTATCATTTCTATTCATTGCAAACAGTTTCTTGAGCTTTTGTTAGCAAATATTATCACACCTTTCTTTTCTTTGTAGTCTGGATCAGAGTTGGTGGCTGCATTATGGGTATCTGAAATCTCCAGTCCTTTCCTCCACCTGAGGGAGCTTCTCAAAGAGCTTGGTTACAAAGACACGGACCTTAATTTGGTGGCCGATGTGAGTTCATTCTTGGGAGCCCGTACCAACTTTTCTATAGTTTGTGCTAAGAGTAGAACTTGGTTTTGCAATATTAGGATCCGATATTCTTAATGTTGATTTTGGATTTCACATAAGGCATTCAAATCAAGGGGGGTGTAAAATTTAGTAAAGGGTTTTGTTAACGAGCATCTTTAAAGTACAAGTTAAAGAACAATAAAGCTATATACAAAAGATAATTTCACAGTACATAATTGCATCTAATTTAACTGCCTTTAAAAAAGATAACACGGTTTGTGTTTTATTAATCAATACATTCAAATGTTTGAATTCAATTGGAGAATCTAATGCATCACTTATGCACCTAAACAAAATATACCTTAGTTTTGCCCTAAAATTCTTAGTACCCTTTACATCACTCATATCTAAATGCAATCCATCTAAATACACTAAACAAAGACCGGCAAACATCACTTTTTAAATGGACTTACATATCCCTCATGGTCATTGCAAAGTTTGGTATTTGCGCAGATTCTGTTTGCAGTGATATTTACATTCGCCAGGATGGGTTGTGGGTCTTATATCACTTACTTGACTGTGGCTGCTAACAATCCATTTGTCATAAAGGTATGTTGCTATGTTCTATAAAGAGGTGAATATAAATTTAACTAGTCTGTGAACCCCCCAAAAAAAAAATTATTCCTCTTTTGTGAACTTGTTTTGTTTGGCTGTCAACTTCCTCTAATAATTCATGTGTGTTCACTACGTTGTCTAGGCAATGGCATTGGGCTTGCTTCTGGTTAGTGCCTTCTGGTTCTACAAAATCGCTGCAATGGTGAACTACAAATTGATGAAGAGGACTAGTAAAAATGTCGCCTAAAAGCTATTTGAACCCAAAAATTTAAAAGAGCTACAGCATAACATTGTGAACATCGTGAAGTTAAGAGTCCTCTCTATGGTTGTACTAGTCAGCCAACTGTATTGCACAAATCATTTATGTCGATAATCTTTTGTGTTTTGAATAGATAATAATAGAATTTCATCCCATGGCCTACTCTATAATGACTGTTCTTTATTATCAGACCAAGAAATCAATTGATTTTCGTAGAAAGTTTGAATCCTAGATGCTTTGTATATGGTTTTTGGTTTGTATGGACAAGAAGTCAACGTATGTGTGAGTTTGTACTTTGTATGGACAAGAAGTCAACATGTATGTGTGAGTTTGTACTTCGTGTCATTGAGACACAGGTCTCATGAGACCATCTCATACAATACCTACTCTCCGCACGAAAAATTCTTGTATGAGACAGTCTCATGAGACCTATGTCTTAATGACATGTGAGTCCCACATGTCATTGAGACAAGTCTCATAAGACCGTCTCATACAATACTTACTCTAAGCGCACAAGTTAGCAAGTCAACACGTCAACAACAAAAGTGATCTATATTGTTATTGGGTTTATGTTTATTAAATATAATGACCTAATATTGGGACCCACATGTCATTGAGACATAGGTCTCATGAGACCGTCTTATACAATACTTACTCTTAAGCGCACAAGTTAGCAAGTCAACACGTTTGCAACAAAAGTGATCTATATTGTTATTGGGTTTATGTTTATTAAATATAATGACCTAATATAGTGTAAAACTCATATACACCTAACCCTAGACCTTGTAGCATACCCTACTATGGTTCTTTGTATTACACATAGATAATAAAAAAGATATAGTTGTCTAAGGCTTGGATGTAGGCCGTCAGGATGTAACCTATATTTTTTTTCTTTTTTCTTTTTTTCCTCTTTGCTTTCGCCTTTTGCATCTCTTTACATTTTCTCTACAAAGTTTTTCTTTCTTTAGATTTTAGTAGTTAACTTCTAAGTTCAAAAGACATTTTGGCGGGGCAGTTTGGGCATCATAGATGTAGACTAAAAATAAGGAATTTGGAGTGACAAAGGTGTTGCCAGGGCACATATCTGTGTTTACTTGGTTGTGATTTTTGCGAGCTGAAAATAATCAGATATATCCCCACTGTTACATTAAGGAAGGGAAGATGGATAGGTTTCGTGGTGCTCCATATGGTTGATAATGCTCTGCAAACCTGATCCATAATTTGGATGGAGAAGCCTCACTCCTAGTTCCTTCTTCATACGAGCATTGGAAACTCGCTTCGCACCCCTTGGACTACCCTTCTTTATAAATGATTCTGATTCGTTGGTGGATTGCTTGATCTGGCCAGGCCACTTCTTCTCAACCAAGTCTCTTGCATATGCAAAAACTTCTTCCCGAGGGGCTGGGTCATCATCGACAATATTGTAAACTTTCCTAAAAACGCAAATCAAAGGCAGTAAATAAGAAAATTGTTTCCAAAGCAAGTAGATTTTAACAAACAAGGTTGAAAAGATTTAAACTTAGAAATTGGAAGAGAATGAGAAGATATTGTTATTAAAGGAGTTCAGAAATAAAAGGGAAACAAAAGTGAAAGCAGTCACTATTTAACAAATGGTTCATGCCACTCAAAAATATGAACACCAGAATTACTCAAAAACTCCCGTGCCCCCACGTAATTTTCGTGCAGGTGCATCAAAGCATGACTACGGAGCTCCAAACTAGACAACATGTTACATGTTCTAAATGTAGATTGGTTAAGTTAAAACAAACTTTAGACCTGAGCTGCTAAGAAACATGTCTATCAAAATACATGGCTAACTAAAAAACATGTGCATAAGAATATATGTTGCATGTGTGCCACATACACATCAATTTATTTTTTCCCAGATAACGTAGGAAACCTTTCTAACGAAAGCCCTTTGGACTCACTCTAGCCAGTAAAATCTATGTTCAACTGTCCCCACCCATCAGAACCAAATGCTGAGTACTCCAGGGGAATTCACCTCTGACAGAAGATTAAAAAGAGTGACATATTCACAAATATGCCTTGCGCGGTGTAAGCCTTGAAAGTGGGAGTTTAGTTTTATTATTACATAACATTTTCTTTTCCTGTTAAGAATGAAACTAGTCCAGAAGGAAATTCTTTAATACACTTGTATTTTTGTAGCAATCTCTCACAACCAGAATAATGTATGAGAAAGTAGAATTGAGTATAGGAAGGCTGAAGATTGTAACCTACCCATGGGAAGGTGCATGTATACTGGCCTTGAGTGCCTGAGAAATGTCCTCAACATGAATTCTGGATGTGTATTGCCTGGATACTCTCATTTTCTGACTTTCTGACAGAGCTCCTTGCTTAATTATTGTATCAACAGCACTGAAATGGAAAAGTAGTTCACCAAAACATCAACCTTTAGCGTGAAAATTTTAAACCAATTTTGAACTCTATCAGAGCATAGGTTCTAGGAAAAAATGATTATCAATAAGCCAACAGGAAATACATAGGACAATATGGATATGTATCAACCTTTTCTATGATGGTCATGCAAAATGATATTGGCAACATTTCAGTGTGGACTTTAATTAGGGAAAATTTTTTATAGCATGAGGACATCATGGCTAAATGAATATGTTGTAGTAAAATTCCAATGAGAAACTGACAATGAGATTGTACTAACTACATATATATTCAATATAAGAGGCAGCAAATTTTCGTCATACTTTAATTTACATTACAACCTTCTACCAGGGCCATAGATACCTCCAAGCCGAAATACTTGTGCTGAGAGCCCGAGATCATCACCCAGATTTAACCATCTCTTCTCAGCAACTAACCTTAAGTTAGCCAACTTGCTTGTAGGGCTAGTAGGATAACTGCCATAGGAATACACACATGTTTAGGGACAACTGATGTCAGTGCATGTGCACGAGTTTGCATGCTTAAGTGGTTAGTTTAGATTCACTTGCTTACTCCTCATCTACCCACGCACCACCACAATCTCCATAAACACCTGCCAAACAAGCAATTTCTCCAGCTTTAAAGATCTCATTCAGGAGCTTTAGAGAAAAATAAAATTGAGAGACAGTTGGATCCAAGGATGAAAGAGTAGGAGTTGAAAAAAACACGAGTTCTGAAGTGGATTACTGTTAAGCATTGATACTTCTCTCTCTCATACACAGTGTGTGTGTGTCTTATTCATGCCGAAGAAAGATGCATATATTCAATCATAAAAGTGCTAACAATATAGTTTTGTGGTGGGTCAACTTAATTTCTTTATTGTGGTAAGATGGTGTCTAGTAGAAACATGAAGTATAGCTATTGTCATTTCTTCTCATTTTTAACAAATGTTTTATCTCTTTTTCATTTTCCTCCACATAAGTGTAATTGTAAACACCCCCCCCCCCCCCCCCCCCAACTATTAGTAATAAGCATTTTAACCCCGTTGTTAAGATTTCCGTTAAATTTAACGGAAACATCAAAAAATTTCAAAAGACATGTCTAAGAAAAAAATTGAATCCTTCGTTTAACTAATGTAGTTGCAATCATAGTTAAGAGGGGAAAGCTAAGAAATATGAACATAGATAAGACATGGGACACAAAGTGCCATTTCCACCCAAACTAATGATTCTCATTCAATAATTTACACAGGCATCAAAAGACATGTCTAAGAAAAAAATTGAATCCTTCGTTTAAATTTCACAGAAATCCTAATGGCAGGTGACAAAGTGCCTATTAACAATAGTTAAGGGAGACTTGCTCAGTTTTGAAGTTTAGAGGAGACATTGCAACTAAATCATAGTTTTTTTTTTTTTTTTTTTTTTTTTTCTTATAAAAATAACTATGATATAGTTGCGATCATAGTTAAGAGGGGAAAGCTAAGAAATTTGAACATAGATAAGACATGGGACACAAAGTGCCATTTCCACCCAAACTAATGATTCTCATTCAATAATTTACACAGGCATCAAATTCCCATTAAATCTGCAAGTTGTGAAATTAACTATTTTCATATGGCATCTAGCATAAGCAACAGAATAAACTAAAATCAAGTTGATGAAAAGATATTGAGTTTAAATCACTAACAATGGATTTGCTACAAAAACAACAGACTTGAATGAATCAAAAGTGCTTATTAGGAATGTGGGGATTTTGCAGATTTCAAAACCCTATCTGCTATTATAAGACTATTTTAATTTTTAGGATAGGTCACTTATTCATATTGAGATCAATAGACACAACGCAGCAGCAACGAGGTGAGTATGATATTTCATTACCAAAAATACACAACAGTTTCATAATCATGTCAATATGTAAATGTAATTTGGATATAGACATGGACATACTAGTTGATGACAAATAACCAAGCCATTGAAGATTCCCATCCATTAGTGTACTCCTTAGAAGTTCTTCATGCTGAAGCATCTACAAGGTTGGTAACAAAAACAATGGGCCAAAATCAATCATATAAAAAAAGATCATGAAAAAGTAAATAATCAATTCAGCTCAGTCTTTAAAAAAAATAATTAAAAAAAAAAAAACCGACAATTACTTTAAGCGTACCGGGTCGCCAATACCCACAACAGGAGGGATTGAAACAACAAGGTGAGTATGATATTTCATTACATCAATGGTACTCTGTCTAAGGAAAAACAAAAGCAAAATAGGTGCCAATATAAGCCAAAACGCAAAATTTAAAAAGATATATAAAAATAGTAAAATACAATCTCACTCTGGTTGATTTGCATCGAAAAGGTAAATATCAAAACCCTTCTCTTCAAGCTGCTTCTTCTTCATAATACTTGTGCAAGTCCCAGAGACAGCCCTATTGTTCAAATGTGTTAAAACGCATCCAAAATAGTATATATAAAATGAAAATATGAACAAGTTATTCATGGAAAAGAAAGGTAAGGTAAAGTACCATCCTTGGTTCTTGAGAGCTTGAGAGAAGAACTGTCCGACGAAACCCATCCCTAGAATGAACATCCGGCTCCGAGATTTCGGTTCTGGCGAATCGGTCTCGGAGAGTAAATTGCAAGCAACCGGTATTCGTGTACAAAACGGTGTCGTTTGCGACCTTGGAAGACAGAAATTTCTCCGGACATGGCTCAATTCAAACGGAGTTACCGAAAATCGGAACGGTATGTAGCAAATATCCATAGCAAAAATGTCGGTTACATCAAAGTGACAACTGACAAAGCATTGGTTTCCTATGTTGTTTAGTTCTAGTTCTAGAATCAAACTCAAAAGCTTTTAACTGTCACACCGTGTTTGGTTACTTTGGTGGTACCTTTAAGCTTTAACTAGCATCGGCTAAGGTTATCTTTTGAATTTAGGTTGGCCCAATATGGGCCCATTTTTGGCTAAGTATAACCAATCCGATTTCCAATCCAAAACTCTATTGTGGTTCATGGGCTTGTATTAGCCTAGCGTCATGAATTCCATTGTTGTTGTAAAAACTCTTTAAACTTCTCATATATTTCTTTTTTAGATGTGAATTTTGAAAATTTAATCGTTGAATTTTATGTTTTATATGTCCTTAACATGCATATCAAATTTCGTTCAAATCGAATGTTATTTTTTATACGATTAATAAACTTATTTTTTATACACAATTTTAGATCACAAAAACTTGAAATTTTAATATTTGTTTGATGACATAGTAATTGATCTTTGATTTTCTTGAAATTTTGCAGACCTGTAACCTATTGGAATGAAGTCAAATTACAAAATTGTAGGTTTATTATATAGATAACCATTGTGTTTTGTGACCAAATCGTCTCATGAATAAAACCTGTGCGGCATCCAAATGCTTAAGCCCACTTAGTCCTTACTCTCTGCTTCAAGTACCCGGTGCTTGGGCCCAACTCCCACTCGCCCAAAAGCCCAATCCATACTAATGCGAGCCGGAGGCCCAAGCCTCACTACTAAGTATATGCTCGGCGGAACTTTACCGAGCATGTTGTTAAAGGTCACTGAACGGCACCTCATCCTTACTCTACCCGGGTAAATTCCTCTCAGCACCTCTGCCGAGCTATCAACGGAGGTGGACACCAAGTCCCAAAGCCATCCAAGCTTAAATTCCCACTTATCATCCCCCTAATTGGACCCTCCGTAGCACTAAATGCGCACCGACTCTGCCGAGCTATCAACGGAGGTGGAAACCAAGTCCCAAAGCCACCCATACTTGACCTCCCACTTATAGAAAACCTTACTGGACCCTCTGTCGCACTAACTATGAGAGCATTGATGACCTGCGCCTGAGCTTTGAACTATAAATAGGAAGGGAGGATAAGATGGAAGGGTTGGTTGAAAAAAGGGAGGAGAAAATAGAGAGTAGAAAATTCAAATAGAGAGAGAGTCTTAGGGGAGAAAGAGGAAGTAGTGTATTGCTGAAGAGGAGAAAAATGATCTCATTGAGCCTTTAGTTGGAGAACGACCCATAGTAAGAAATTCAGCCCAACAAACAAATAAGTTGTGAGCCTAAGTGGGGCTGGGTCCATCAGCCTCATTTGCGACCCGCACAATTGGCGCCGTCTGTGGGAATCTCCTACACTGCTGTGGTTCAGCTGAGGCTCGCACACGAGATAGATGTCCGGAAGACGTTCGGGGAGTGACGCTGAAAGTGGCTTGGTCGGATCCTCTCGGGGGTCGTCTTGGCGAGAACGAAGGCAGAAGGGGCGCGAAGACAGGCGTCATGAGAGGGCAGAAGAAAGTCCCGGACTTGAAAAGGGCTCGTACCAAACGCAACGGACGGTATCCGGTGCCTCGGGCATAAGCGATTCGATGAAAGAGACGAGGAGCTTGAACGGTTGCGAAGGTTGGTGAGAGATTTAGAGTTGGAGGCAGAAGACAGGCACCAGAGAATGGATCAGGACAACCGAGCAAGAAGACCAGGTGCTGGGGAGGAACGACAAGGAGCGGGGTCTGATCAACCTGGATACCATCGTTGCCGAGAGCGCTCACCTTCGCGAGAATCTCACCTACGCAGGGGTCAGCGTCGAGATTGCTCACGATCACGGGATTATCCCGATTGAGGCTCGGATTCTCCGGAAGAAAAACGGAACCACAACGCGGCTATGGATGCAATGAGCCGTGCGTTGCGCAAAGCTGCTCGGTCGCCATTCTCAACTGACATCGAGCACGCCCCAATGCCGGACAGATTCACACGCCCCCCGTTCAACTCTTATGACGGGAAGACTGACCCGATGGAACATGTCAGCCACTACATCCAAATGATGTCATTGCATACCCGGAATGACGCGCTGATGTGCAAGGTGTTTCCCTCAAGCCTGGGCCCTACCGCTCTCAGATGGTTCAATGGTTTGCAGAAGGGTTCCATCCGCAGTTTCGCCGAGTTAATACAGGAGTTCGGAGTCAGATTTGTTACTTGTAGCCGTGTACCACAACCGGTAGATGCACTACTGTCAATGAAGATGAGGGTGGGGGAAACCCTTCGTAATTGCGCCAGCTGGTATTGGGAGCTTTACAACGAGATCGGCGGGGGGAATGAAAAAATTGCTGCTAGCACTTTTAGGATGGGGTTGCTCGAGGATTCAGGCTTAAGGGAGTCATTGACCAAGAAACCTCCCGAGGACATGAGACAGCTAATGAGGCATATTGAAGAGTATAAACTACTAGAGGATGATCGGCTGCAAAGCAAGGGTAAAGCGCTAATGGTTAATCATCCCCGGCAAAACAGTTTCCTCACAAGGACACGAGGGAACATGAGGGTTCAGGAACTAGAGACGCCAGCGGGCGAGGTAAATGTGGCATTCAAAGAGCCGGTGCATAAGATTCTAGACAAGATCAAGCATCAACCCTACTTTAGATGGCTGAACAGGATGGGTGGTGACCCCACGAGAAGGAATCAGAACTTGTACTGCACTTACCATAAAGATAAAGGACATACCACCGAGCAATACCGAGTACTGAAAGATCATCTTCGGCAGTTGGCCGGAGCTGGGTACTTAAAGGAGTTTGTGACGGACGTAGGGGACCAAGGAGCAGGGCAAGGCACTCCGCATAGGGGCAACTTGCTCCCACCCCCTCTCGGGATAATTGAAGTCATCCATGCACCTACCAAGAAATGTTCCACGGCAAGAGGGAAAGGGGTGTGGACATTAGCAACGGCAGCAGAAAGTCAGGATGGACCGTTATACGGGAAGAAGATGAAGCTCTCTAAAGAACTAATCGCCTTCGATGATAGCGATTTGGAGGGAATGGTCCAACCACACGACGACGCGCTGGTAGTCAACGCCCGTATAGGCGGTTTCTTAGTAAAAAGGGTGATGATAGATCAGGGAAGCGGAGCAGACGTGATGTACCCAGACTTATTCCGAGGACTTGGACTGAGAAGTGCGGACCTCTCCGAGTATGGTACACCCTTGGTCGGTTTTGACGGTAAGGTCGTGATCCCTGAGGGGCAGATCTCTTTGCCCGTGAACATGGAAGGTAAAGAAGTGGTGGTAACCTTTATAGTGGTAGCTTCCTTCTCCCTGTACACTGCGATATTGGGAAGACCGTGGATCCACGAAATAGGGGCTGTCGCGTCCACTTTACACGTGAAGGTGAAGTTCCCCTCCGAGCAAGGTTTGACAGTGGTAAGGGGAAGCCAGCAGACGGCGAGACGATGTTTGGTTGCGCTAGTTGGCTGGAGGAAGGAATCAATCAAACGGGGAAAGAGTACCGAGGAAGAAGAAGCGCTGCAAAATATCCCGTTATAGCAATTACAGAGTCCCCGAGGTGAGATGGGGGAGAGACGTGCCGAAGAGATGATGAAAGTACGGATACTCCCGGATTCCGATAGGTGTTTTCATATAGGAGAAGGTATGGATGTTGAAGATAAGGTAAAAATGTTGTTACTGTTAATACAAAACGTGGACGTGTTTGCTTAAAGCCCTTATGAGGTGCCCGGGGTGGATCCCAAATTCATCGTTCATAGACTCAATGTTGACTCCTCGCATCCGCCTAAGAAACAGAGGCCGAGGAGATCGTCCAAGGAGCATGCCGAGTGTCACGCCCCAAACCCGATACCCGGATTTGTGACCATGACCGGCATGCTAATATCAAGCTTAAACCTAATATTAACAAGAACCCACTTAACTTTTACAAAATTTCAGAAAAGCTTTTACAAAAGCTTCCCTCTTTAATTTTCATTCTTGTTTCTTTACTTCTTGATATAGTTTTTCACTTGATATTCAGAGCATCTACACTGTACTCCAAATATAACGTAATCCTCCAGTTTTTCAAATTCCATACTTTCACATAATACATATCTTAATATTTTAAGGTACAACTTTCATTAGATCCTAAAATGCACAATACCACAAAACGAAACATCAAATACTAATTTAGGATCTATACATATAAAACTAAAACCAGCTCCTTCCAAAACTCGACTAAAGCTCCCTCTGCTCCAAAATAAAACCTGCTAACTGAAAGAGTGGAAGGGGTGAGCTACACAGCTCAGTAAAGGTAAGATATATGAGAATTCAATAAGGATGCATGTAAATTAAATCATTTCATTCTATGAATATTCGAATAGGAGAACAACCTTTCATGCATAGTATTTTATACTATTCCTATTAATAACTTATACGCTCTTCATAGGAAAATAATTGTTCTCCATTTTCTTATCAGAATAATTCTACAAAATATTTCAGGTTGTATCCCTTTCATTTCTTACAAAGTCACCATATATATTTTCATTACAAAATAATTATTTTAACTTAAATCATATAATCGGTAACTTTGCCTTAAACTGGAAACGTCTTAAAGAATAATAAAACTTCCTTCATAACTTGTTCTCGTAAAATATTATAACCTTCATAATCATAAAACTTAACGTTTCATAAAGAAAAACAGATATCTGATAACTTCATAACATCAACTTATACTTTCCTCAGTAGCTTTATCTTTAAAACACGACAGAACTTCAGAAACTTTTAGTTTTAATGAACAACTTTTCTTTTCATCATAAACTTCTTCTTACCATGAGAGCTTTTACTTTTCACAATGCATTTTAACAAATTAATTCTCTCATGATTAATAACATAACATAGCTGTTTATAACATATTGGTTAGTCCATATCTGATAAATTTGTACAGAGAAGGCCTCATCACATTTGGATGTCCTCGTGTGTATGATATTGTCCCCTTTGGGAGGCCTGATGGCACATCCTCTCCAGGTTTTGTTCCTCCCCGCCGTCTGTACACATTGGGGAGAAGGCCTTAGAGTTACGGACAATCCCATTTCCTCTACTTTAAATGGCCTAGAGTTACGGGCAACCCCATTTCCTCTACTTTAAATGGCCAAACAGATAACATTTTTCCATGGAAAGCCAGTAATTAACCCCTACTGACCGAGTTCAGATCACCAGAGGACATAACCCAAAAACATTTCATACTTATACATCATACTGAAATTTCTTATTTTTGCATAACATTTCATAATAAAAGCATTTCCATTGTTTTCTTCATCATGTTCGTGAAATTAGTAATAGCATCAATATGCTTAAATCATATACATAAAATTTCGAAAACTCACGAACATATCTTTGTCTGATAATGCTTACATGCCATATCTCTAATAAAAACATTTTAATGCATAATATACATTAAAATAACCCCATGACTTACCAAATGCCCATATAACTTATCCCTTACCTGATAGCAGAGGAACCGAGAGCTTAAAGTCGAAGGAGCTTAGACCTGGCGGCTGGTAACACCTAAACCGAAATCAAAGCTTATTACTATCAATTACTTCTTAACATAAACTTACACATTCATCTTAAAGCCTATCTCTTAATAATCAAAGAAATCCTAATCCCACCTCAAAGAGGTTCCCACAAACAAAAATACATTCATCAAACATCATTATGCACCAATCATAGAGAAACCAACATTTTCACATTAATAGCATATCTCTAGAAGAGCTAACTTCATTTTAAAAAGGGTACTTTGAGCTTAGGACAATAATGTATGCATAACATAGAATCCTTTAAGCATGGTCATGTAACTATATACATTCATATGGTAACATACAACATGTCGGACAAAACAGCTTCATAAATACAGCCGTCACATGGTTTAGAACCCTTTATTTGAGTACTAAACCTCAAAACAAGTTACACAAAATTAATCTATGATCGAAACATACCAAGAGATAAGCATATTAAATTATAGCTCAAAAAGTTCCCCCTAGCTATAGAATTAAATCCTCAAATTTAGGCATGTCCCTTACTGCTCACTGTTCTATTCCAGCCGCATATGCCCCATTTGTAAAATACAAATGGGCTATCCACACACACCCAATTGTCATGAAATTTTACATAACTACTCCCTTGTATGTCCAGTATAAACCATAAAAATTTTGGAGTCAAAGAATAAACCCATGATTTACTAAAAATCACACAAGACAGTATACTCAAATCTGTCCTGACAGAATTTCTTGCAAATTCAAAATTAAATCATTATTTTTCTACTCATCCAAATACCGTGAGACCAATTCCATAACAACCGTATATGTCTTAGCTTTCATAGAAAATAATCCTAGCATCCAAATTAACTATATACAATTTAATACAGAATTTATCATGCATGAACACAGAATCTGTCACAGAGGCAGTTTTGAAACATTTTCTTATAAATTCACAAAAAATTATCAAAGGATGTTATTTTCATATGGGGATTTTTATACACTCATTAGACATGTTAGAAAAGACTTATATATAGTCATTTAACCATTTTATAGCAAAATTAAATACAATAAAAATCCCAGCAGGAACATCAACAGTACTCATCCTAACTTTTCTTACTTCCTTAATCTTATACAATCCTTAATTAGTAAAACCCTAAGCTACCTTAAACAAATCACCAACATAATTTCAAAGCTTATTAAAACAACATATATATATATATATATATATATATATAGCCTTACAAGCTTCCCAATTTTACAAACCACAAAAACCAACTTCTAGCAATCATGCTAGAGAAACATAGAAGTGAAACTAAAGCATATCATACTACCATTAAAATACTCATGATAGGATGAGGTTTAATTTACTTACCCACACACTTTGAAGATGAAACCTTAGTATCTAGGCTCTTAATTTCTTCTTAGAGAAAGTAGAATTTTCGGTGAGAAAGTAAGGGAGAGACGTTGCCATGTAAGAAGGGAAGAAGAAAGAAGAGAGGAAAGAAGCAAATGAAAGCTGAATGAAGATGTTTCTTGTTCAGCCAAAACAAGATAAGAAGAGTGTATTTTGGGGTGTTGACCGTAGGTTTGAGAAAAATGACCCAAGGGAGCTTCCTAGCTCTTTCCTATGAGAAAAGTGAGTAAAGTGTGATGAATTTTCTGATTTTTGTGTGTGTACCCGTGGAAAATAGATGGGAAGATAGCTTCTTGGATGTTCTAGTGTCTTAAGAAAGTCAAGGAAGAAGTGAGGTGGCTATTGGTGATTGCATGGCCAAGTCTTGATCTTTTGAGTTTGTCATCATGCATGAAACTTTAGCATTATATGTGTTCAATTTTCATTGGTTTCATGGGTGAAAATTCCACTACAACATCTCATGCATCATGCTTCACTAAAACACCTACAACCATATACATACATATATATATATATATATATATATACATACATAATAAAATTAAGCATTCAATTATTTATAATCTCTACAATTCTTATTCAAAGATATTATAAAATGATATTTTTATTAAATACTCTTCTATTAATTATAAAAAGAAAAGGGGCTTAAAATATTAATTAACCACTTAAACATAGGTTAACTATAAAATTGGGTCGGGGTGTTACACCGAGGCTGTAAAGGAAGAAGTCCAAAGGCTGAAGGAGTCTGGGGCAATAAAGGAAACTTATTTCCTAGAGTGGTTGGCAAACACCGTCATGGTGAAAAAGAAGAACGGCAAGTGGAGGGTTTGCGTGGATTTTACAGATTTGAACCGAGCATGTCCAAAGGACCCATTCCCCGTGCCTAAGATTGATGAGTTAGTTGACGCCACGTACGGTCATCCTAGGATGAGTTTTCTAGATGCTTTTCAGGGGTACCACCAGATCGCCCTGGCACCCGAGGACCAGGAAAAAACGGCATTCATCTCCCCGGAGGCCAATTATCATTACATAGTGATGCCCTTTGGGCTAAAGAATGCCGGGCCAACATACCAGCGAATGATGACAAGGATGTTCCGCGACAAAATAGGATGCACGGTCGAAGTCTACATTGATGATATGGTGGTAAAGAGCAAGCAGGAGGAACAACACACGGGCGATCTCCGGGAAGTATTCGAAACACTAAGGCGACACAAGCTGCGCCTTAATGCCGAGAAGTGCGCGTTTGGAGTGGGGGCTGGAAAATTCTTAGGATATCTGATCCCTAGTCGGGGAATAGAGGTCAATCCCGATCAGATCGAAGCAATAAAGAGGCTGAATCCACCGAGCAATCCGAAAGAGGTACAGGTTCTAACCGGGATGTTAGCAGCACTTAACCGATTCATCTCCAAATTTGCGGATCGTTGCCGCCTATTTTATCAGCTTTTGAAGAAGTGGACAGGGTTTTTGTGGAACGAAGAGTGCGACAAGGCCTTTCGGGACATGAAGGATTACTTGGCGAGGGCACCCATGCTGGCCGCGTTGGAGCCGGGTGAAGATTTATTTATGTACCTGGCAGTATCTGACCATGCCGTGAGTGCCGTGCTGTTGAAGGATGGGGGGATCCAACAACCCGTGTACTATATCAGCAAGACCCTGGTCGATACCGAGAAGAGGTATTTGCCTCTGGAAAAGTTAGTGTTGGCCCTTATCCATGCCACGAGGAAGCTGCCGCATTATTTCCAGGCCCACACGGTCTATGTGTTAACCGAGTATCCTTTACAGTCACTTTTGAGAAGATCTGACTTCACAGGATGGATAGCGAAATGGGGAACTAGGCTGGGCTCCTTCGACATACGGTACTGACCACGACATTGGGTGAAGGGCCAAGTCCTTGCAGATTTTGTCGCTAAATTCTCGCCCAAAAACGGCGGAGAGATGATCTGCCGCGTAAAACCTTCCCGACGGAGCCTCAAGTTCCCAAGGGGCCGGTGCCGGGATCGTTCTCTTTTCTCCCGAAGGGATTCGGCTGGAGCACTCTTTTAGGTTGGGATTTAAGGCCTCCAACAATGAGGCCGAGTATGAGGCCTTGCTCGCTGGACTAAGATCAGCATTGAAGCTAGGTGCTCGGAACGTGGAAATACACTCAGATTCTCGGTTGGTTGTCAATCAAGTCCAGGGAAGTTTTGAAGCAAGAGATCCTCGGATGAAGGCATACTTGTGCGCGACAAAACTGATCATAAGCAAGTTTGTCTCGGTGAAAGTATCCCAAGTGGGACGGGCGAGGAACAGGCACGCCGACTCCTTAGCCACGCTAGCATCATCAAGCGTCGAGGATGTGCCTCGGCTGATCAGGGTAGAGCTTATAGCTGAACCAAGCATCCAGGTCCCCGACGACATTGCCTTCAGGGTGGATAGTGTCGCCACAGATTCATCACCTGCACCGTGTTGGATTGATCCCATTGTCGCTTTCCTGGCCGAGAATAAAGTCCCGGAGGATGAAAAGGAGGCCGGTAAGATACGTAGGACCGCAGCTCGCTATTGGTTGTCAGGAGACGGCAAGTTGTACCTAAGATCTTTCGGAGGACCGTACCTTTTGTGCTTACACCCCGAGAAAGTTCCTGAGATTTTGGCCGAGCTCCACGATGGGATATGCAGGAGTCACGTGGGGGGGCGTTCCCTGGCACATCGGGCGATGACCCAGGGGTTTTGGTGGCCAAAGATGCAAAGGGACGCCACCGAGTATGCTCTAAAATGTGAACAATGCCAAAAACATGCCCCCTTGATTCACCAGCCTGCCGGTCAACTCAATCCGATCAGCTGCCCATGGCCGTTTGCACAATGGGGGCTGGATATCCTTGGTCCATTTCCGCGGGCTACGGGGAATCGCCGGTTCGTGATTGTTGCCGTCGATTACTTCACCAAATGGGCGGAGGCCGAGGCCCTAGAGAAATATCCGGGACACAGATGTGAAGAAGTTCGTTTGGAAGAATATAGTGACTAGGTTTGAGGTGCCAGAGTCGTTAATATCCGATAATGGGTTACAGTTCGACAGTAGGGCCTTCCGCATTTTCTGCGAGGATCTCGGCATCAAAAACAAGTATTCTACCCCGGCGTACCCTCAGAGTAATGGTTTGGTAGAAGCTACGAACAAAGTAATATTGAACGGGTTGAAGAGAAGACTGGACGGCGTAAAGGGCGGTTGGGTCGAAGAGCTGCCAAACGTGCTTTGGGCTTACGAAACTACCCCCAGGAGATCCACGGGGGAGAGCCCGTTTTCCTTAACTTACGGATCAGAGGCCGTCATACCAACCGAGGTAAACTTATGTAGCGCACGGGTCGCGGGGTTCAACCCCGTCCAAAACGAGGAGATGATGGTCGGGCTCTTGGACAGATTGAAGGAATGCCGTGAGGCGGCCACCGTGCGACTCGCAGAGTACCAGCAAAAGCTCGCCAGGAGATACAACCAAGGTGTAAGAGTCAGGGAATTCAGCGCGGGAGACTTGGTCCTGAGAAAGGCTTTGGGGAGTATGCGAGATACCAACTCTGGGACGCTGGCCCAAACATGGGAAGGGCCCTACAAGGTAACCGCAATCGCCGGCGCGGGAGCATATTATCTGGAAGACCTAGACGAAAGACCTCTGCCGCGGCTGTGGAACGTTCATAACTTATAAAAGTTCTATCATTGATCGGCCGTGTAAAAAAAAAAAAAAAAAAAAAAAAAAGAAAGAGAGAAAGAAAGGGGGTGGATGTTTGAAGCACCGCTATTGTATGAAGACTAATGAAAATGATGGTTCATACTGATTACTGTTATCCCATTTTACGAGAATACGGCAGCCCTATTATATTTATCCTAAGGACAGAAGCCTGACTCTCGGCTCGATCTACATCGCCGAGCAGGTGTAAACCTTATAATTTCTATCCTAAGGACAGAAGCCTGACTCTCGGCTCGATCTACATCGCCGAGCAGGTGTAAACCTTATAATTTCTATCCTAAGGACAGAAGCCTGACTCTCGGCTCGATCTACATCGCCGAGCATGTGTAAACCTTATAATTTCTATCCTAAGGACAGAAGCCTGACTCTCGGCTCGATCTACATCGCCGAGCAGGTGTAAACCTTATAATTTCTATCTTAAGGACAGAAGCCTGACTCTCGGCTCGATCTACATCGCCGAGCAGGTGTAAACCTTATAATTTCTAATCTAAGGACAGAAGCCTAACTCTCGACTTGATTCACATCGCCGAGCAGGTGTAAACCTTATAATTTCTAACCTAAGGACAGAAGCCTGACTCTCGGCTCGATCTACATCGCCGAGCAGGTGTAAACCTTATAATTTCTATCCTAAGGACAAAAGTCTGACTCTCAGCTCGATTCACATCGCCGAGCAGGTGTAAACCTTATAATTTCTATCCTAAGGACTGAAGCCTGAGTCCCCGCCTTATGACGAAACGGGACTTGGCTTACCGGTAATTACCGCACAAACACAAAAAAAAAAAGAAAAAAAGAGAGAAACAGCAGGAATTAATTCGAAGTTAAACCATTATAAAAATTAGAAAATCACTGTCTCGGCCGCAAAACAAGGCGGCCATTAAAGTATCAAGGCCAACAGAAAATTAAGATTGTTTAATCACCACAACCCGGTGATATGGGCAAACCAAATGACAAATAAAAACAACAATAAAGAAAAGTTCTTAAGGCAAAGAGGGTAAAGTTCGGTGATCATGATGCTGAATCTACAGGTTGTTCTCGGACCTCGGACTCGGTCGGTTGCTGCTGGACGGGATTGTGAAAGGGGACCTGGCCGGGCTGATCTCCAAGGCAGGGATGGCTAACCATTTCTGGCTCTTCCATCTCCCCATGGGAATCGATCTGCTCTACCAATTCCCTTAGACTGGTCGTGTCTTCCTCGTCAGCATGTCCAGCGGTGGTCGGCGATTCAGGCGGTGGGACTGGAAATGGGATCTGGCCGGGGTTCCTCAAAGGAGAATCCTCAGGGACCCCCAAGGCTTGCAGAGCGGCCAACCAACCCTCCTCAAAACCAAGCCGCCGTGCGTCATGAATGACCGGTTCTGCCGAATTCTCCGCATCCGTGAATCCCTCCTGGTACCACTTATTCTCGCTCTCCTCCAAAGCCGCCCTCATATCAACCAGCTCCTCGGACCGCGCATTGAGTTTGCTCTCGGCCTCTCCCAATCTGAGCTCGGTCTCCCCCAGCTGGACTTGCAGTTCCTTGTACCTCTTTTCCATGGCCAATCTTGCCTTCTCCGTCGCAGCAGCTTTCTTCTCGGACGTCGCAGCAGCCACCGCTTTTTCCTTCGCATTCACCTCGGCGACGTTCTTTAGAACTCTCTCACGGCCAGCATCCTCCGCCAGATCTGTGACATGCCGGTCAAGGATATAGGCCAGCTGTGTCGCCTGGTAAAGCATATGGATGGCCATTAAAAAAAAAAAAAAAAAAAAACCTCAAACTTAGACTTACCGCGACGGTGTGCCATTGCAGCCGTCTCCCCATCGATTCATTTGTGCCCTCTTCGAAGGCACGCACGTCCTCAGGCAACAGAAGCCCACGAGCCAAGGTCTAGGCGACATGGCCATCGGCCCCTTTTCCCCAGACGTACACATGCATCAGAGGGAAGAGGTTTGCCGTCCAGCATAAAGGAGGGCTGTCACGCAGGCACGACACGAGATGAAGACGCCACATTCAGCCCGGTCTGGGTCGCGGGCTCACGAATTACGATTCCGCTGGATGGCCGCGGGGGCGTCTTTGACCGCACATCACTCGGGCCTACTTGAGTTTGTTCGGTCGTGCGCGGCTTCTTTCTTTGCCGAGCAGGAGCTGTCGGCAGAGGTGGAGTGGTTTGGATGCGGCCTTGAGGTTGTTCTGGCTGCTGCTGATGCCCGGCAGAACGGGCTCCGGGAACAAAACGACTGATTGACATCACTTTCCGAGTCACCATGGCTTCACCTAAAGACTCACCAACTACTTCGGTATCTAGGGGTGGGGGTTCTTGGTCAACTTGAGCTTCTTGTTGGACGGGGGCTTCTTGCTGGATCTGTTCGTGCGCACGTTCCCTTCGAGCCCGAGAGACACGCTTGGTTGATTCGTCCCTCACAGGTGGGAGCTCGTCAGAGCAAATATACCGGGGACCTTGGTCGCGTGCTTCACCTGCTGTAAACTTGGGGGGAAGAAAGTTCGCGTGCCGAACGTCTATGTAAGATAAAAGGGGGCTGTCGACTAGCAAAGCTTGATTAAAATTCTGCCAAGTGGAGTGCACGGGATCAACCTCGAGTATAAGGTGAGATGCTCGAAGCTGTCCATCCGTATGGACGAAAATCTCCGACCTGAGGACGAAATTAAGGTCCCTTACGTGCACGGTCCTGACGTCCGGTACGAACACTCTGCCGTCTGTAATAACCAATATAGATGAACATCAGAATAGGCAAAATGCTTGTGTATGTATGTCCGAGCATAAAACTAAACAAAATACATATGTAATAAAAATAAAAAAAGGATTAATGATCGGGATGAACCCACTTCTCGCCTAGTAAGCGGACACGGGAAATTGTCGACAAACCAATTGCCGCGCACCATGACGAACTCCCCGGCAGAATTTCTATTTGAATCGGGCAGGCAGGATATCAGCCGTACCCTCATGTCTCTAACTTTGAGGTAGTAGTTTGTTTTCTTATTTCCACATAAACTGTACATATGGTTTATATCATGCTGGTTTAGCTGTAAACCGAACGTCTGATTTAATCTACTCACACAACTCACTAACCGATAAAAATTGGGAGGAAGTTGGTCTGGGCACAGGCCGTAGTACCTAAGGGTGTCTATTATTAGAGGGTCTACGGGAAACCTCACCCCACCCTCCAAAATGGCCATTAGGGGGAAAAAGGCAGTATTGCCCCCCTATGAAGTGTCATCTCACTCTCGTGACAATACGCAACTTCCACATCGCTGGGGATGTTGAAGGCTTGCCTAAAGGTGGTTAAGGCCGCGGCCGTATCTAAGAGATATGAATACCCCATTCTAAGACCCTAAAATTTAAGTTGAAATGGAGATATGGAAAAGTGGAGTGTAGAGAACTTACTGTGGGTTCTAAGGAAGGAGAAATTTCTGGGCTGGAGTATGAAGACGCAGATGAATGCGCGGCAGAGAAGAAATCGCAGAATACAGAGTTTGTAAAGTAGAAGAATGGTCTGGAGCATACCTTTTATAGTGAACCCAAAACGAATGGGCAGCGGTTAATCAGCCATTATGAAAATTGATTAGCCAACTTTAATGACTCCAACACCCGATGAAAACCGCGCCTCCTCGGTTCACGAAGCGTCAGGCAATGATGGGAATTGAAACGAATGGCCAGATCCAGCGCGCCTTTTTAGGGCGCATTAATGGAGCCCTGCAATGCCCCAGACGTCGCTTCACTGAACTCGTAACGTGCGCCCTTTGAATTCCTTGATTCACGCCGGGCGCCGAGCATGAATCAAGGGGGGGCTAATGTGCGGCATCCAAATGCTTAGGCCCACTTAGTCCTTACTCTCCGCTTCAAGTACCCGGTGCTTGGGCCCAACTCCCACTCGCCCAAAAGCCTAATCCATACTAACGCGGGCCGGAGGCCCAAGCCTCACTACTAAGTATATGCTCGGCAGAACTTTACCGAGCATGTTGTTAAAGGTCACTGAACGACACCTCATCCTTGCTCTGCCCGGGTAAATTCCTCTCAGCACCTCTGCCGAGCTATCAACGAAGGTGGACACCAAGTCCCAAAGCCACCCATACCTGACCTCCCACTTATAGAAAACCTTACTGGACTCTCTGTCGCACTAACTATGAGAGCATTGATGACCTGCGCCTGAGCTTTGAACTATAAATAGGAGGGGAAGATAAGATGGAAGGGTTGGTTGAAAAAAGGGAGGAGAAAATAGAGAGTAGAAAATTCAAATAGAGAGAGAGGCTTAGGGGAGAAAGAGGAAGTAGTGTATTGCTGAAGAGGAGAAAAGTGATCTCATTGAGCCTTTAGTTGGAGAACGACCCATAGTAGGAAATTCAGCCCAACAAACAAATAAGTTGTGAGGCTAAGTGGGGCTGGGTCCATCAGCCTCATTTGCGACCCGCACAAAACCTTAGAACAATTCTTCAATCCTCCATATGTTCTCTTCTAGAAAGGCAAGCAACAAAATGTTTTATTTTATAACATTCTCGATAGAGTCGAATTTAGTTTAATAATTTTAAACAAGCAATTATAAAAGATAACTAAAATAGACCTATCATCGTATACTATTACTATATGAAAAATCATTTTCAGCTCTAGTTCAAAGGAAAAGATTAAGGACAAAACTTACTTCTTCATCTTGTATCCTGTTTGAAGAGAATACAATGCACATGTGTGCACTAAGACAAGTTGCACCTCCAAGCCTTACTCAACCAAATTAGCCCAATAAATGGACAACTACCTCTGAGGGTTTTATTTATTTATTTATAACTTTTTTTTAGGGGGACTACCTTTGAGGTTTATTGGATACTATGCCGTGAAATTATTCACTCATCAGAAGGGGTAAATAATTTCTTTTCCTACTATGTACGTCACTTCTAATAATGATAGTTTTTTATTATCATATTAACTAAACAATTAAGATATCAATTGATTTTTTGTATAATCTCAACAACCAAAAACTTTAATTAGACATTAAAATTACATGATTATAGCTTTTGCTAGCACACTGAATCAAGATTCCTTTGAAAAACTTGGATTTTTTCCTTTCTTCTTCGATAAAGTGGCCGATGCTTTTTTTTTTCTTTTCTTGATAAGTTTTTATTTGATGTGGCCAATGCTTGAACTCTACATTGGAAATTAGTCCACAATTTTTTGCGACAACTATTATGTGGCAAATTGTGAACAGTTGTCTATCACTTACACATGAATTTATTATTTTTTCTTCATCATTTGTACTCTACCATTGCTACATCACTGTTGTGGCATAAAGTTGTGTAATACTTTGTAGTACTAATTTTTTGGGATAGTTACACTTTACCCACCTGTGGTTTGCCTCTAATTTGACTTGTCTACCCGTGGTTTCAATTTTGAAACTTTACCCACCTGTAATTCCCTCCGTTACTAATCTGTAACCCACCTCTCCTTTTGCCGTTACTCTAACACATAATATGTCAAAAACAAAAGCCCAAACAGATCAAAACACTCCTCACTCCCATCCAACTTGCTCACCAGAGTAAGATCCTAGATGCTACAATGCAATGTGCTTGAGACTCTAGACCGAGAACCATCTAGGTTTTGACTGGAATGGGCCAAGAAGTGAGAGTAGCCATGGAGAACCCTGGTACTTAGATCCTGTGCAAGGAGACCTTCAACCAAATATTCATTTTGTGAACATTTTGTATGAAACCCAAAAAATCAACTAAACTAAAATCAACTTAGAATTTAGAAACTAAAAGCTAAACCCATAAAATCAACCAAAACTCAAAGCTAATGACAGCCATGTTCTGATGTCTTTCTTCTTACCGTATTCGGTGGTAGCGTGGGGGAAGCCTTGTGTTTTATCTTTTCCTATTTGTCTCTTGAGTTGGCTCACTAGAGCAAGCCCAAGTGTTTGTTCTTTTCTTTGTATTTGCATATTTGTATACGGTTACACTTTTACATTAATAAAGTTTCTATCTATTATCTCAAAAAAAAAAAAAAAAAAGAAGTGAACCCATAATTTTTGAACATAAACCCAAACCAAAAACTAAACCCAGAAATCTTGAAGATTTACTAAAAATTAAACCCATAAATTTTGAACATAAACCCACAACCAGTGAAACCAAAAATTAAAACCAAATCAAACACACCACAAATTTCTTTTTCAATTTGCATTGGGGTCTTCGCATTTAACAATAGCCTTAAAATTACGGAAGTCGGAGTCCTCATTTAAGAATGAGGTAACCTCCAATGCTTGTTTTAATTTCAAATTTGTCTCGCCATCAAGGTTCACGGTCTCAACATAGCAGATTGCATCATCATAACTGGATGAACCCAAAATCAAAACTCCTTCTTCCTCGGGTTACTTGCACAATCAAAGCCTAGATGGTTCTCAGTCTAGAGTCTCAAGCGCATTGCATTGTAGCATCTAGGATCTTAGTTTGGTAAGCAAGTTGGATGGGAGTGAGTTTTGGGAGTGAGGAGTGTTTTGATCTGTTTACGCTTTTGTTTTTGACATATTGTGTGTTAGAGTTAGGGGTGTCCATGGAAACCGACAACCCGCCTAACCCGTCCGACCCGTTGGCGTCTAACTCGCCGCTGCCCGATCCGACGACTCCGGCGGTCGGACGTGGGTTCCAACCTCACTAACCCGACCCCAACGGGTCGGTTGTCGGTTTTTAATTTCGAAACCCGTGAAAACTGACCCGAACTGATACCTTTAACGTTTTGGGCGAAATACTAAGCATCCCAGACCAAATCTCCGATACCTTTGACGTTTGTGGCGAAATATTAAGCATCCCAGACTAAATCCGGTGAGATCTTGCCATTATCGGACGAAATCTAGGCCCGATCTCGACGAATCCAGCCAGATTTCGGCCAGATCTCGATGGATTCGGCCCAGATTTCAGCCATATCTCGCCGGATCCGGCCAAAAATTGTTCTCGGCGATGAAACCCGATACCCGAACTAATGAAACCTGATACCTGACGAGACCCGAACCGAAAAACCTGACGAGACCCGAACCGAAAAACCTGACCAGATCACCGGGTTAGTTTCGGGCCATATATTCCTCCACCCGAATAATCCGGGTTGGGCACAAACCCAACCCGTGAACACCTCTAGTTAGAGTAATGGCTAAATGAGAGGTGAGTTACGGATTAGTAACGGAGGAAATCACAGGTATGTAAAGTGTCAAAATTGAAACTATGGGTAGGCAAGTCAAATTAGAGGCAAACCACATGTGAGTAAATTGTAATTATTCCTAATTTTTTTATTCTACATTGAGGTGTAGAGTATAAAATTATAATAGTATCAATCAAATTCGAATTCCTTTCAAATATTACTTTTTCTTTTTTATTTAAATATATTTTTAACTTATAGTGTCAATTCTTAATTATTGTTCTTTATTATCAAACTAAAACATTAATTAATATTTTGATGCAGGTGAAAATTGTTACTTCTTGGATTCTTTTTTTTAAGAAATAATTACAACATGTTGCTAACCCCGCAGCTAGAACCATTTTTTTCCTAAACTTCCAAACACTTTATACATAAAAATGTGTCAATTTAACTACAAGACCTTACTTCTTGAATTCTAAAGTCTCAAACTTGTTTTCCCTTTTACCCCAAAAAAAAAAAATTTGGTTTCCCATTGAACGGGAGAATACGAATAATAGCAATAGCTTTTAATTCGCCCAACTGCTCAACATAAATGTATTGATGTCAATTACTAGTGAACATCAATTATTTGCCGGTATTGACTGTCAGATCCTTTGCCTACCTGGACACGAAAAGGATCGATGATATCAATGTTCAGACTTCAGTGTTCAGCTAACACTTTTTATTTATTTAAGTTGTTGTACTAACCACAATAGCTCTCCGGTGTCCTTAGGTACCCGCACTGAAAGGACCATTTACGACTACGAACAAAGAATTAAAGAACGATAGGAAAAAATATATATATTTTTCACTTTTTGAAATTTTCTAAAATGGATACCCATTATTAAATTTTTTTTTTTAAAGAAAGAAACAAACAAACACAAGGAACAGAGAAATAGGGAAAAAAAAATGAGTTTTTTGGTTGAATATTACTGAATTTGGGGTATTTTTGCATTATGGGCATTGTTTGAACTTATTTAGAGAAATGAAGAGAAAGAGTGAATTTCGACAACACCGTTGCCGAAATTCCAACAAAAATATGAGAGAGAAAGTGAAAAAGTAGGAGAAAGAAAATTTGGAATTTTCGGCAATGGTATTACCGAAATTTCTATTGCCCAAATAGCTGACCGAGTTGGTGTGTGTGTGTGAGAAGTGCTTGAAGTGTGGGTGCCCAAAAAATTTTCCCTATTGTGGCAATGGCATTGCCAAAATAAGGAAAAAAAAAAATTTCCCTCTTGTGGCAATGCCTTTGCCAAAAATGGGTGGAAAGAAAAAGAAAAAAAAGAAGAAGAAGAAAGTGGTTGCCGAAATCTGGGGAAGAATTAAAAAAAAATATAATGTGTTATGTACACAATATTTTTACAACATTTTCACAATAAATCACATATGATTAATTGTTATTAGTTCAAATTTAAATTTAACACTGAGATTACTTTTTTAATTCAACAATAACAACTAATAAATCACATGTGGCAATGGCATGTTGTTATTAGTTGTTATTGTTGGGTTAAAAAAGTAATCTCAGTGTTAAATTTAAGAGAAATGATATGTCTACAACATTTTTACAACAAATCATAAGTGGTAGGTTGTTACTAGTTGTTATTGTTAGGGCAAAAAAGTAATCTTAGTGTTAGGTTCAAATTTGAACCAATAACAACTAATCACTTGTGATTTGTTGTAAAAATATTGTAAAAATATTGTAGACGTAGCATCTCTCTAAATTTAAATTTGAACTAATAACAATTAATCACATGTGATTTATTGTGAAAATGTTGTAAAAATATTGTGTATGTAACAAATTATATTTTTTTTTAATTCTTCCTCAGATTTCGGCAACCACCTTTTTTTTTTTTTTTCCCCCACCCATTTTCGACAATGGCATTGCCACAATAGAGAAATTTTTTCCCCCCTATTTCGGCAATGCCATTGCCACAATAGGGAAAATTTTTTTGGCACCCACACTTCGAGCATTTCTCACACACACACACCCACTCGGTCAGCTATTTGGGCAACAGGAATTTCGGTAATACCATTGCCGAAATTCCAAATTTTCTCTCTCTAACTTTTTCTCTTTCTCTCTCATACTTTTGTTGGAATTTCGGCAACGATGTTGCTGAAATTTACTTTCTCTCCTCATTTCCCTAAATAAGTTCAAACAGTGCCCATAACGCAAAAATACCCCAAATTCAGCAATATTCAACCAAAAGACTCAAAAAAAGATTCTAACACAAACTCACAAAGGCATATCACAAAGTACTTTAAATAATGTGTGATAACAATTCGGCATAAAAGACATTAATCGGTTAAATTATTAACAAACACTAATCGGCTAGATTATTAAAAAAAAAAACAGGAGAACCAATATGAAAATTAAATTAAATATAAATGGCCAAAATAAGACTTTTGATATATAAATTCTAAATGAAAACATCTAAACTTTTAGGGCCAATGTTTTTTTAATAATTCAATATTACAATAGAGAGGAATAATTTAAATCCTAAATATCTCTAAAAACTAAGAAATATTGACCAGTTAAAACTTAAACTACAAAATTCTTAATAAAAATAAGGAAAAGTTAACTGATACTTTGAGAACATTTGTTTAGAAAATGTTTTTAGAAACTTCTTTTGAGAAAAGAAAAAAGTAATTATTTTTTTAACGATTTTTTATATTTTTCATGGAAGTGGTGTCAAAACTTTCTTAAAATAGTTAGAAAATGTTAACAGACACTATAATGTGCTCATTAAGAATGAGTTGTTGTGGGGCCCAATTAATTAAAAATTGGTATGAATTGATGTAGGAACTGAAAATATTACTGAAGTGACAAGTAGAACTCAAAAAGTTAGTTCCTCTAGTTGCACACACACCTATAAAGCTAGTCAATATATTTTTTTTCTTTATAAGAAGCTAGTAAAAAATTTGACATAAAACAATTTCTTAATACGACCGTAAATACAATTTAAAATAGTTTATTAACAATTATCTTAAGCCTTCGTTTAGGAGGAGGGAATGGAATAAAAATGAATGAAAAGAATAATTTTAGAATATTCTTCCCTTCTCTTATTTGAGAGTTTTAATGGAGGGAATAAAACGGGTAGGAAGGAATACTCATTCTTCTCTATTCCCTTAAAACCTCAAATTTTCGTTTCCCTGAAATTGGGAGGAATGGGAGAGAATGAAATTAGATTTAATGAATTTTTTATTAAAACTCCCAAAATATTCCTATATATTCAACCATCTATTTTAAAATAAGGGTTTAATAGTAATATTGTCATAAAATGATTCTATTTCATTCCCTCTAACTCTATGTTACTTCCAAATAAAATTACTTACAATTCATTCATTTCCATTCATTTATTTTAAAATATCTAATCAAGGTTACTTAATTCCGTTCCATTTATTTCCTTTGTTTAAGGGTGTATTTATTTAGAGGTGAAATTGGATGGATGGAAAATTTTGGAGAGGAAATTGGAAGGAAAACTTTTTTAGAGTGTGTTTGGTTGGGTGTAGAGGAAGGAAAATAAATGGTGGGGCCCTGGTGTTTTCTCTGGGCCTACCAAAAAATTTTCTCTCCAAAATAAGGAGAAAACTGAAGGGAGAAAATGAGGCTGCTTAATGGACGAAAATGCCTATGTGCACTTGCACATGGGCTACGTCCACGTCAGTAGCCTTTTTTTTTTCTTCTTCTTTGTTTCGTCTAGTTGCTTTGTTTACTTTTTTTTTTTTTTCTCCTACTTCTTTTCGTTTGGTTGCTCTGTTTACTTTTTTTCCCCTTCGTTCATTTGCAATACACATTTTTTTTCTAAATAAATGTGTTACTTTTTTGTTTTATTTAATGAGGACATAATTGAGTGATTGCTTCTTCTTTTTTGGTTGTTTGTCACTTTTTGTTTTAATTAGGCATCATTTTTTAATAAGGGTATATAGGTAAATTTATGCAAACTCACTTTTTCCATTCCTTTACTTTTTCACTTCCAATCAAACAAAAATGAGCGAAATTAAAATATTTTCTTTTTTTTTCACTTTTTCATCCTCCTACAATTTTCTATTCTCCTACTTTTCTACCCCTCCAACCAAATGGGCCATAAATACATTCCATTTCATTCCCTTATAATTATTTTATTGTATTTCATTCTCTTATAAACTCTCAAATGAAGTTGAAGAGTATCTGCTAATAAGACTGTCAGGGGCGAAAAAGTTTTCCTTCTGACAAATGAGATTTATATTGGATTAAGGGTCTAAACTGAAACTCGATAATGGGCTCGATGCACGGCCCAAAGGCTATCGGTGAAGATCCAAAAAATTCACTATATTTTATGCCTTGGGCCTAAGTTGAGACTGAAAAGAAGGGCCTATAAACAATCCCTAAAGCAAACACGTCAGTATGATTAAAAAGCACACTGTAAGAAATACCCTAACAGTAAAGTGTTTCTGCAGAAAATAGCCAAGCGGTAAAGTATTTCTGCAGAAGATAACCCAGCGGTAAAATGTCCCAGCATCAAAACAAGATAAAACAGGATAAACCTCCAGCTATCAACTATTTCACAAATTAAGAGAAATATCTATATTTTCAAACTCATCATCCGTTAGCTTTGGAGAAGAGTCTTCTAATACAACAATATGAGGGAAAAATTCTATAGTGATAGTTATATCATAACCATTAATAGTAAATGAATAAATAAATATCATGGGTTTCATAATAATAAATAATGAAGAAAACTTAGTATGAGATGAAGGGAGAGAGAGAGATTCTAGCTAGCACAGTAAGATTATTATGGTGCCAAGGCATGCTCGTGAATATAGCATATGTAGTGAGTAGAGAGAGTTATTTGTGAGTAGTATAAGTAATGAGTGAGAGTGTATAGTAAGGCTGCTGAGGCTTTTTGCTGGGAGTAGATAAGTGTTTATGAGTAAAGTTATGAGGAGTGTTTGTGAGCTAGGAGCTGGGAAACTTAGTTTCTAAGCTGAAAACTAAGAACTTAGTGACTTTTCAGAGCTTGGAGAAAGCTTAAACAGAGAGGTTAAGGAAGAGGCTTGGTGTGTAGCTTAGTGTGTTCCCCTCCTTGAAGCATTAATAAAGAATTCCATTTATAGTTGGGTTTTAGGGGGTAATTAGCAAATAATCTCTGCTAAATCTCCCTAAATTTTCAGAAAATCCTTAGAGAATCGTTCCTAGGATTTTAGCCAAGAGTGGTAAGCTCAACTTTTAGAGGTTGTTGCTGTTTTAGGTAATAAAAGCTGGGACTCTGGCCTAGCATTGAATGTTGATTAGCCTTGGCTGATGGAATAGAGCATGCTTTAGGCTAATGGTTTTGGTTATGCTGCTGCTAGAATCAGAGCTCCTTAGGGCAGATTGGATCACCCCAAGCCAGGTGTCAACCTTGGAGCCCTTGCTAGGAAATCTGCTGGGATCCCCTTGGTGCCCTCCAAACTACATTTCCCTAAGTTTTTCCATTTTGGGGTTCATGTGTTTGGTCCATGAACCAGAGAATACATGTTTTTAGTATGAAAATGAACTAATTTCATGTTGCTTCAGGAGCTTTAAAGGCCTTGTCATGGTTGCTCTTGACTGGATGGGCTGGAGAAGAAAGAAAGGACAACTGGCTAAAGCTTCCCAACTTTCTGTCACATCAGTTTCAGCTTTATGTCACATGAGAAATGATGGGATTTTAGCTTGTGGAGGAAGGGTTTAACCCCTGATGGACATGTGTCCTCTTCTGATTTGATTGGACAAGTTGGGACTTGATGGGAATGGGCTCCAGCTGTTTGGTTGTGCTGAAATTTGGCTGGTCAGCTCACGTGACTTTCAATTGCTGGGATTTGTGTGTGAGCTGGCCTAACCCAGCTGGGCTTTGTAGGTGAGCTCCTTTGGGTTTGGTCATCCCTACAAAGATGAATGGTTTTGCTATAGGTAATATACATGGGCTTTTGTAGTTAGTTGATTATGGGAAAATAAGCATAGTTCCCATGAGTTTTGTAAAATAAATATTTTTTTGAGAGATGAGTAATTATATTTCCCATGAGTGAGGGATTCTAGCATATGTGTCAAAATAATATTTGATTTTGTAAATATGTGTTAAAATAGCATTTGAACTTTATGAAATAGTTGCCAAAATAACATTTTGGCTTTATAAAATAAGTGTCAAATTAATAATAGTGCCAAATATTAATGTTTGGGCTTTGTAAGATAGTGTCAAATTAATATTTGAGCTTTATAAAAATAGTACCAAATTAGTATTTGGGCTTTGTAAAATAGTGTCAAATTAATATTTGGGTTTTGTAAAATAGTGCCAAATTAATATTTGGGTTTTGTAAAATGACTTGAGGTTTTGTAAAAATATTGCCGTGTAGCAACGGACTTAGTAGAAGTGCCGCATCGTAGCGGGTTTTAAAGGTGCCGTGTAGCAGCGGGCTTTAAATGTGCCGTGTAGCAACGTGCTTTAGAGGTGCCGTGTAGCAACGTGCTTAGTAAATGGTGTCGTGTAGCAACGGGATTTAGAGATGCCACATCGTAGTGGACTTTAGAGGTGCCGTGTAGTAACGGGCTTTAGAGATGCTACGTAGCAACGGGCTTTAGAGATGCTGCATCGTAGCGGACTTTAGAGGTGCCATGTAGTAACGAGTTTTGTAAAGGTGCCGCGTAGCAACTAGCTTAGTAAAGGTGTCGTGTAGCAATGGACTTTGTAAAGGTGCCGTGTAGCAACGGGCTTAGTAAATGGTGCTATGTAGCAACGAGTTTTAGAGATACCGCATTGTAGCAAACTTTAGAGGTGTTGTGTAGCAACAGGTTTTGTAAAAGTGTTGTGTAGCAACAGGCTTTGTAAACGGTTTTGTTGGGCTTTTTGTGGAGGTAGTGTAATTTTGTAACCCAATTTTGGTAGTAATGTGACAAATATTATTTGTGGAAAATCTAAGTTGGATAATATGTGGGATATAATGGGTAATATTTGTGAGAGGACCCAAGATAATTTATGGGCTTGTGTATGGTGTATTTGTGAAGGCTCAATAACATAGGGAATATTTGGATACTATATATAGGAAATATTTATGTGGGTTTAAAATAATGTGTGAGCTCATGTGAATTTTTTTGTGAGTGAACTAATAAAATTAAGGTCTAAAAATTCATACCTCAACAAAGACTAAGTAAAATATACATTTAATCAAACAACCAAACAAACAATAAATATATATATATATATATATATTTATTTTAAATGAACAATACCACAGAACTGCCACCACAAATATAGAGCAATAAATATCCTTGTAAAAGACTCCTCGAAGTTACTTAAACTACCGTACTACAAGGACTTGGTAAGAACTAAAGCACTTTAACCTGATCCGGTGATCCCCCAAAAAGAAAATGTGCGGCGTTATTTATCATAAGTTTATTTTGCCAGAATATTTAGTTTATTACGTAAAAGTATAATTGTATTTTGAAAAATATCATACGAAAATAAATTCAACCAAACAGGTCTTGGAAACGTCGGGACTTTGACAGGTCATTGTTGAGAGGTCAGAATCAGATACTCTCCCACCTTGTTAGCTGAAAATAACGAAGACAAATGAAATGGAAAACTTTAGTTGGTGTTTGATTTATGTTTTCAAACAACAATTTTCAGTTTTTAAATAATATTATACATATTTTTATACACTTTTTTACCTACATGTATTTTCACACATGTTTTTAAATATCAATTTTTAGTTTTTAAACACATGTATCAAACGGGCCATTAATATTGTCTTCTCAATTGTCTTCTATTAAAAAAAAAAAAAAAAAAAAAAAAAAACTATTGTGAGGTGTGACTTGATGGTGGAAGTCTTTGAATTACTTCACTTGATGAGCCCGGTGCGGGGACGGAACCATCCTTAGACTAGTGGGGGCAATGCCTCTTTTTTTTTTAAATCTTATTATATATATATGTACTAATTTTATCAATTTTGTTCTATAAAATTACATTTTTTTTCCCTTTAATAATATCATTGATTCTTTTAAGAGTAATGCTATACTCACAAATTTTTTGTAATATTTTTACAAACTGTTTTGGTAGCAAATTTTTATTGTTTCACATATGGACACCTTACTCACATCATTTTTTTACTTATAAGTAACCACTTATTACATCAGTAATTTATAATAAAAAAAACTTGTAGCTTTAGCAATTTCATCATTTTAGTGACCATAAAAAATTTTTATAGATCTAAAAAAGTCCCAAAAAAAAAAAAGCTTAACAACAAAAATCATATACTATATAATAAAAGTTGGGCTTAAACGCTGTGGTTGTGTCAAGCGACTTCACCAAATTGCACAAATTTTAATAAATTTTTAGATTTTAAGAATAGATATATACATATTTTTTGGATAAATATGACAAATCAAGTAATAAAAAAAAGTAGTATTTGATTTATAACTATAACAGTTGTGTCTATCTAAAATGTTATCAACAAAGCTTAAAATCAATAGAATAGAATTACTTAAGGATAGAATTTAAATAAAAAAAGAGAGATAAAAAAATGTAAAAGAAAAAAAAAAGGGAATTTGCATTTTTTTTTTCTCTAGATTTCTTTAAAAAACGTAAAAGGAAAAAAAGATAGAACTTACATTTTTTTTCCCTACATTTTTTTTTTTGGTGGATAAATTTGCATCTTATATAATATTTTTCCTAATAATAAAGTAAAAAAAAAAAAAAAAAGTATTTGAGTTTCATGTAAACTACATCTTTTTGTTCATAACATCTTCTTCACAACTTAAAATTTCCACTAGATATACACACACAGTTTTTTGGTGTTTCATTATTTCTACTATGTACTTTACAATTATTTGCTATATTCTTACTTTCTCCTCTCTGCCCTACCTACAACCTTGTAGGTAATTTTTTTTTTCTTTCATCAAATTGAATAGATTTTGTGTATTTGTTGCCTTTTTATTATATATAATATGATTTTTATGAACAAGTTTTATAGATAGGTTGAAATTCTATGTTTGATCACACATTTTAATGATTTTTTTAGAAGTCAATATAGCAAGTAATATATTTGTATTTTTTAATTTCTTATTACATGATTATTTGTTATTGACATCAATATTTTATAATGGATTTAATTTGTTATGGCTTTTGTTTGGTGCTTTGCTCCATGTAGTCTATATTCTTTAATTAAAAGCAAAATTTGCTGTCAAACATGAAATTTGATACGAGAGAATCCATCCGTCCAAATTTCTATGTAAGTCTATCTTTATTTAACTCTGTTTTTTTTTTTTAATTTTTTTTATTACAATCCAAACTCTTCATATTACAATCCTCTAAGTTGATAAAATTTTTAATTTGATTACAATCCAAATTCTTCATATTACAATTCTCTAAGTTGATAAAAATTTTAATTTGATTGCAATCCAAATTCTTTATCTAATTATTTTATTATTATAATTTATAAGTGTAGGGTCAGGATTTGTAGCTCAAGCCCAAGAGATATGGATTATGAGCCCACTGAACTCAGAACAATAAATTTGTAGAGAGTAGGTGAAAGAGTTAGGCTAGTTGTGAATCACACAATGACTAACTAAGATAGTTAAAGATGAATTAACATGCAAGCAGGCTTGAACAATTGACCTAATGAATGTCCGAAGAGATTTATATTGAATAAAGATGATTACAATGCTTAGAGCTACAGTAAAATTGTATTTCTCTGCTTTGTCTCTCTTTTTTTCTCCCTCCCTCTATCAAGGGCTTCTTCCCATTATATAGCATCCTCACCCCTTATCTTCATTGTCTACTTGGTTTTTATCTAAGCATCCACTCAAGTATATGTCATGTCAAGTCTTCTTTTTAGTTTTCTGTGAGTGGTGGTAGTTGAGATTACACTGTTCAGGGGTCTTCTCCACATAAATGCGGCCAGAAAAGTAGCTGTAATGCATTAAACACGGTTGTAGCAGCTTTTTCCCTTAGATATTTCTTCATTTTTATCATCTCCAGACACGCTTAGAGTTTATCTTCGTTATTAGAACCATTAGGAAGATCATTCTGACCCTCCACACTTTTGATTGATCAAGAATATTCGTATCCGAGGAGGAAGACCTCTTCGGACAACTTACAAACTCTTCGGGATGCATCCTTCATTCATTTCCAGGTATGATTCTTCCACATGGACCTTTTCCCAGATATTTTCTTCTCTTCAGACATCTAGTAGTCTTTGAATAGGGCCCCAAGCCCAACACATTAGGCTGGACTTTCACCCCCCACAATAAGTCAATAAAAAATAAAGAAAAAATTTACATTACAAAGGTGTATATAGCAATCCAAACCTTTTCTCGGTTATTGAAATCAACAAAATTGTACAACCTTTTATCAAAGAAGTATATTTCAAATACTCACCTCAAGGATTTAGGTTACAGAATAGTTTTTTAATTAATAATCCTTTTATTATTAATGTATTTTGAATTTTGGTTTCACATTAATTTTTCATATCAATATTAATTATTTTTAAAAAACAATCATAGTATAGGTATACAACTACTAATAGTCTAATATCAACGTTTAATTTTATATTTTATTTTTTAAAAAAACCTCATAGATAAACACAAAATTATAATTATTCTTTTTATCGACTTTTTTTTTTTCTAGACATCTCTATCAATTTTTTAGATAAATACAAAAACTTAGTTTTGTTTATCTTTTGTTCTTTCCTTCACTCTTTTTGCTAACATTGCATGTATATTAGACTTCATTCTCTCAATTTCTTCTCCGTAAATTTCTTTTCTTTCAATGCTTTATTTAAGTTACTTTTTTTTTATTTTTTATTTTTACTTTATTTTCAATGCATCGTTTAAGTTACTTTTTATTTGGTCTTTATTATATCAGGTTGGTTTGATCTTCTTGGTAATTAAGCAAGTTTTATATAGCTTAAAAAGTCAAATACTCATTTATTTTCATTATCTATTTTATTATCTAATTTTAATTAAATTATTAAATAAAAACTATTTACATATGAATTTTGATTAAGCCACTTATAAATTATAATAATAAAATGATTAGATAAGAATTTGGATTGCAACCAAAATAAGATTTTTATCAACTTAGAGAATTGCAATATGAAGAATTTGGATTATAATTAAATTAAAATTTTTATGAACTTAGAAATTATAAGAGAATAAGATAAGGACAATATATATATATATATATATATATATATGTATATATTTAAATAATTTTTTTTTTTTGCAATTTGGTGAAGTCACTTGGCGCAACCTTGGAGTATAAGATTTTTGATTAAATTATTTACATATGAATTTTGATTAAGTCGTCCATGGCACGGGCATAATACTAGTTACCAATAAAATTAAAAACAAAATTAAGTTCAATTAATTAATTTTATCCAAGATAAATAACCCTACCATTTAAAAAATTCTAAACAAAAATAATTTTGTTCTTACCCACAAAAAAAAAAAAATCTTAGCAACTAAGTAGCAGAATCAGAAGTTGAAACTGCCACATACAATGAATAGTAAAACTACCCCCCTAATTTAAAGTTCTGGCTCCGTCCCTACCTCAGTGGTACACATAATATTACTCATTGCAGTCATGTGGTGTTGAGTCCATACTATAAACCTAAGCCCCTTCTTTTTTTCATTAGGAAAAAAAGGGGGAAAAAAAAGGAAAAGAAAGAAGAAAAGTCTTCCCAATAGCTTTAGGTTTTAAATTAGAAGTACATTTTTGGTCCAGAAGACCACAAATGCATCATAAATTATACAACCTAGAACAGCTAGCATAAATCAAATTGCGAGGAATCATTAATGTTGAACGAGAAGTATAGTACAGCTAGCATAAATCAAATTGCGAGGAATCATTAATGTTGAACGAGAAGTATTGTTATCCATTTTAAATTGAGAAATGTTAACTAATGCTCTAAGAGTATTGGTTTATGAATTATTTTTAGAAACATTTTATGGGAAAATGATGAAACAATAAATATTGTTGGCATTTTTTTATATTTTTTATGAAAGTGATGTCAAAACTTTCCTATTATAATTTATTTACATTTGCTCTAAACACATCTGTTAACATGAACCTTTTAAATTTTGTCCTTTACAATTTACAAACCCATTTATGTACTGGGCCAAAAAACAAAAAAACTATACGCATTATATTTTGTGCACTCACATTCGATTGAAACCAATTGACTTCTTTGTTTTTTTCTGACATATTTTGAGGATATCCTCATTTGAAGCCAAATTCTGTTAAGAGGAGTACAAAATGGAAGACAATATTATGAATTTAGTTGTGGTTGGAGTCATTTCATGGTCAACAATTTTTCTGTTGACAAGGAGGATCTTCCCCAAGCTTTCATTTGATTTCTCCAACCGAGTTGTTTCAACGATTCATGCAACTTTAGCTGTGATATTGGCCTCTCTCACTGTTCAAGATTGGAGGTGCCCAGTTTGTCCCTTGGCTTCAAAATCTTCCCCAAAGCAGGTATTTTATCTAACGTGTTTGTTATTCCATTGTTTATGGGGTTGTTTTCTTTGAAATCTTTTGGAACTTTTCACACTTTAGTGACTCTCTGTTTGAGGTCTTGAACAAATTCTAAAAAGGGAATTCTGTTGGAGAGCCTAGTTTAAATTTAGAAATTGTTGTGTTTTAGTTACTCTCATATTGATGGTGGGAACTTGATCTCTGAGCAGATGCAAACTCTAGCAATGAGCCTTTCTTATATGATCTACGATATGGTCTGTTGTCTCTTTGACAAGCAAGTCAAATTGGACAATTCGATCCATCATCTAGTTAGCATTGTTGGATTTGGAGCAGGCCTAGCCTATAAGAAGGTATTAATCTTTACATTTTTTTGTTATCTTGGGCCAATAATTTTGTCTTCCTATGGAGTTGACACTATATTAGCATGTTTGAAACAAAGGAGAGAAAAAAAAAAAAAAAAAGAGAGTAAAGAAGGTGGTTTGGAATCAATATACTAGTAAAATTTAGTATATTCTAATATTTTTCACTTGTTCTTCTTCTTTCTTCTTTTCTCATCTTTCTTCATCCAAATATAGGGTTAAGGTTCACTCGGAAGTTCTTTGGAGTGTTAGGGATCTAACTTTTTTTTTTTGTTTTGAGAATGTGTTAGGGATCTAATCTAACTTGGTATAAAAGTTTTGATTCTCAAGATTATCAGCTAATTAAGCCAGATCTAAAGGTTACATTTTTAATTTGATTTTTTTTTTTTTAGAGTTACTATTTCAGCCTTCAATTATTGGATATTAATATGGTTGATCAACTAAAAAATTGAATTGATTGTGTTAATTTAAACCCTTAAACTTTTAAAATCACGTCTGAGTTTCATTTCCATTTAAATTTCACACATAATCAATGGTTGAAATTAATTTATTTTAAATTTTTACACTTTCTCTAATAACCTTTAAACTTGTGTTCCATTTCACATATTAACTAGTTTTGTTAAAATTTAAATGGAGAGGAGATTTAAATATGAAATTGACCAACGTTGCAAAAAGTTTCTTAGGCTTTTGCATACTTAACCAAATTTACCAAGTAATGTCACACCTTTCTTTTTTATGTAGTGTGGATCAGAGATGGTCGCTGCATTATGGATAACCGAAATTTCCAGTCCTTTCCTCCACCTAAGGGAGCTGCTCAAAGAGCTTGGTTACAAAGACACCGACCTTAGTTTGGTTGCTGATGTGAGTTCAAATTCTTGGGGGCTCTTACCAACTTTTTTTATAGTTTGTGCTAAGGGTAGAACTTGGTTTTGCAATATTAGTATACATCTAGATTGTAGGTTGTGTTTACACATGGAAATATTCAATAGTAGTGAGTGACGATGATTTGGTTTTACCTTGGTGAGGAAGGTGGTTATCTTGGCATTTGTGTTAAGTTATTAAACACCAAAATTAAGAAAATTAAATTGGACATATGACACATAATTAGACAGCAATCAAAAAATAAATTGGATTTAATTTGGATTCTTATTGTATTTCAACTTTAATATAATATGATATAATGTTGTTAAAGTTTACTTTGAATTTTACATACGACTTCCTAATTATGAGCAAAGAAAAATTTAACAATAGATAATTAGATACTACTGTTCAATATAAGTTGTAATGTATATTTTTCTCAAAATGAAAAATACAATTAACTATAATTTATTTATGTGCACTAACAAATTCATTACGGTTGTTTGTGTTTTTCTTTAATATATATGCCCTATTTGACTTTTTTTTTGGGTTGAAAAATGTACAAAGATTTTATTTAATAAAGTATTAAATGGACCTTAACTTGTACCCATAAGGCACTAATAACATTTGTTAACAAAAGTTTTGATGGAAACATGAGAAAATTCTTAGATACTCTTGGAGTACAAAGAAATTATGTTCTCTTCTCTCACATTCATAGTGGACCCTATCATGAATTTAATGAGTGGACTCTACTATGAATGCGAGAGAATGAAATACCATTGTCTGTGCTTCGGGAATACCTAAGAATTACTCATTCATAAGGGTCTATCATTAACATAATCTTCGTTATGTACCAATCACAACAAATCTATTGATAATTGTGAAAAAATTGTGTCACTAAATTTATTGAAGCTTCATCCACAAATACAACCAATACGATTTCACCAAAATCCAAGTCCATGTAATATACAATGGATTTTTATTGATGGACTTCAACAACCTAATAAGAAAATGTTCAAATTACTTTTTTTTTTTAAATTGGTGCAGTACATTAAGTTTTCTTATTAAATTCAAACACATTTTTATATTAAATTTGATAATCCTTAGAAAAATAATTTAGTTTGTATTTTATTAATTACTACAATTATATTTAAATTTAATTGAAAAACTTAATACATTGTACTTAAATAACTTCATCTAAGTTTGGGTGGGGTTTCTGTCTAGTGGCCAGTGCCACTGGACACGTTAGATACGCAACACATGTCTAATCTTAAACACGTGTCACCTATCCAATGCGTCCACTGGCCACTGAACAGAAGTTGAATCCGCTAAGTTTTACCTTTTAAAATTTAAAGTATCATAGCATCATCCATGAATGAATGCAACCCATCTAAATGCACCAATCAAAGGCTGTCAAACATCACTTTCGTAATGGACTATATAAATCAGGGTAATTACTAACTTTGGAATTTGCACAGATTTTGTTTGCTGTAATATTTACATTCGCCAGGATGGGGGGTGGGCCCTATCTCTCTTATGTGACTTTGGTTGCTGACAATCCATTTCTCATAAAGGTATGCTACTATGCTCTATATAGCAATGAATAAAATTTAACTTGTCTGCGAACTTGTTTTGTTTTTTTTTTTTTTGAGAAAGAGAACTTGTTTTGTTTGGTTGTATCTTCTTCTAATAATCAATGTGTGCTCATCGCATTGTTTAGGCAATGGCTTTGGGCTTGCAACTGGTTAGTGCCTTCTGGTTTTACAAAATCGTCTTGATGGTGAGATACAAATTGACAAAGAGGACTAGTACGAAAGTTGCGTAAAACCTATTTGAACCCAGAAATTGAAATAGGCTATAACCTGATATTGTGATCATCAAGAATTCAGAGTCCTGCCTGTGGTTGAACTCGCTGGCCAACCTTATTGCTCAAATCATTTATGTAGATCATAATTGTGATGTTCTAATTTGATTGATTGTGTGTGTTGTGTAGCTGTGTGATGAGTTCAAAATCGAGCTTTTACTAGATAGATCTGGACTTTATTAATAATTACAAAGAGCCTCAACTGTGACTAGTCATTTTGAAGTATAATGCAAATATGGCTAGACTGGCGCTCTTCTTTGGGTTGTGCATTTTATTGTATTCCTAGACTTTTTAAATTAGTGCTATTTTTCTTTAGAGAAAAAAATAGTGCTATTGACATTATTATTATTATTATTATTTTTTATCTACCATTAATAATTTGTCATATAGATTTTATTGTGAAATTTTTATGAAAATGTTGTGCCCATAACAAGGAATTTTTTTTTTTTTTTTTTATAAGAGTTGTTACTATTAATAATTAATGAGTATAATAATTACAAAAAGAAAAAGATAAGTCTCAATAAAAATTTATTGCAAATATTTATACAATCGAAACTATTAGGTTTTAAGATAAGGGCAAGACTTAGATATAGTACTTAGGTGCTGTTCTTTAAGTTCTACTTTTAAGATTCTGCTATATGAATTTTTTCTCATGGGATAGAAGTGTATTTTTTAATTAAGTAGCTACATGGCGAAATTTTAAGAGAGGAATTAAAAGAACAACACCTAAGATACTGTACTTAAGTTTTGTCCTTAAGATAATGAGTGTGTATTCTATTCTAAGAAAAATTAAAAGAGTCTATTGAGAAGTTAATAATAATAATGATAATAATATATCTTGTTCTTTATGGTTATTTATTAGTCAAACCTCCAGTTTTATAAGTATTAGCCAAATATATATGGTTATGTTTTTATTATAGGGAATAGTCATTCCTTATGAATAGTTATTCTTTAAAATGAGAAATAACTATTCATCTTTAAAAGGGTTGTAATAGCTATTCCTTAGTAGATGTAATAATTTTTAACATTAATATATTTCCAAATAAATAAACTTTTCATATCCACCTAACAATTATGGAAATAAAAAATCATTTAAAAATAACTCATCTCTCTAAAATTTAAAATATATTATTTTCTAGGAAATATAATTGTATGAATGAGATATTTCCTAAAATAGATCATAAGTTTTATTCTAATGTTACAACTCACAACCAAACTAATAAATAGGTTTAGTTATTCCCGGTAATAAAGATTACCTTTCCTGTTGTAATCCACATTCAGTGTACCAAACATACCCTAAGTTTAATCCTTCAATCCTCCATATAATTTTTTCTTGAAATGCAGTCAGCAAAACATTTTATCTAATCACATTCTTATTTCTTAATAGAGTCATTTTTTTTAATTGCTCCAAAAAATTCAATTAAGAAAGATAACTAAAATAATCCTATCATTGTATGTCCACTAGATCATAAATCATATTCAGTTATAGTTCAAAGGATAAGATTAAGGACAAAGCTTATTTGTATCCTGTTTGCAGAGAATACGATGCACATGTGCATCAAAACAAAGTTGCACCACCGAGCCTAAACCATCAAAATTAGCCTTAATAAATGGACAACAACCTTTGAGGTTCATAGGCTAGTATTGCTATTGAACCTCTTATCATCCGCATTGATTATACTTTTTTTTTCTTTGAAGAGGAATCAAATCCTCCAATGAGGCAATGGGTCTTGTGACTCAATTGGTCATTTTTGGCATTTTTAACGAACACATTTAAGATTCAAACCGCTAATTTTTTTTTTTTTTATAGAAAGAACCGCTAACCTTATTGTCACTATTATATTCTCTCTCTCTCATATATATATATATATATATATATATATCATAAAAAGTAAATGAAACTAAACCTTGGGATCGCACTTGTTAATGGGAGTGGCACTGAGCCACTACTTGGGGCATAGGTTCATTGGTGATAACATATTTTTGAATAAAAAAATGCTAATCATTTTATTCAATTTCAGAATTTAATTACATTTTCATGCATAAGTCCAAATAGAAATTTGAGAATTTTGCTAACTAAAATAATATATTTTTGGGGGAAGGGTCTCTTTTTTAAATCCTCTAATTTTAACTTATATATAAGACACATGACATTTTAGAAATTTAATGGTCTTAAAAAAAACCATACAAAATTAAATAAATGTCAAATGACTCAAATATTCGATTCTCAGAAAAAAAAAAAAAAAAAATTGTCACATATCCCACATTGACTAAAAATAAAAGAGATTAAGAGATTTAAAATCATCTCCTTTGTGTTGTTCTTTCTTTTTATTTTTTATAAATTTTTTTAGAGATATAATAGAATTTCAACTCAGAACATATGATCAATAAATGATTATTTTTTATTATCAAGCTAAAACACTAATTTACTTTTGGTGCATGAAAAGTGAAAACTTTATTAATATTTTTTTTAGTAGAAAAAACTTTACTAATTAAGCTAATTACTATAATCACATTATGCTTTTTTAGTTAAGACATTAAAACTACTCAAACACATCAAAACTCACATCCAATTTCACAATATGTTTATGTGTCAACTTCTAATTAGATTATAACACTTACACATGAGACAATCACGGATGCTTGTAACAAAATGAATTAAAATGCACCAATCACAAAATAACACTAAAGCATTTTGTGAATTTGGATATGTGTTTGGGTGTGTTTCTAATTTTTTTTACATCATTTACTTGCAAACTAAAACAAGATTCCTTTGAAAAACTTGAATTTTGTCCTTACATCTTCGATGACTTGGCCAATGCTTGAACCCTACATTAAGGTGTAGTGCATAAATCTAAATGAATACCTTTAGAACATCCTAGCATCATCCAAGATTCCTTCTTGGATGATGAGTTTCTAAACTTGTTTTCCCCGATGAACGAATAATAGCCATAGCTTTTTGTTCGCCCAACGGTCTTAACATAAATGTATTGATATTAATTACTAGTGTACCTCAATTATTGGCTGGCATTGAGTATCCGTCGATTCCTCCAACTCCTTTACCTACCGGCTACCACCACAAATTAAAATTAAAAAAAAAAAAAAAAATCTATAATATTAATGTACCCGATTGTTGGTCTGTTCATGACCTAGTTCTTTTTTTTTTTTTTTCCCTGAAGTTCACGAGCTAGTTCTCTCTCTCTCTCTTTTCCCTTTTTTTTTTGAAGGCATAATTATCATTCTAACTAATAAACATAATAGCTTTTCTAAAAAAATAAAAAAATAATAATTGTTCTCTCCACTCTCCAGTGCCCTCTAGGACCTCCACAGAAAAGACCTTAAGATCTGTGATTGTTTTCTTTTTGATCTTGTACCTTTCAAAATCTTCAACATTAATTTATGTTTGATTCTATTTTTATATTAGCTATGTTGTCTATTTTAGTTTGTAGCATGTGCATTGTTATATGCCACTCAAGTTACATTTGGTGTTTTTAAGCAATGCTGCACTATTTAATTTAATTTTTTTATTTCATTCAATTTTAATAAATTCATTATTGGATTATATTATATTTTCATTTATTTTCTAAGCTTGTAAAATTTCAAGACATTCAAATATTAATAACTATTGTATCAATTAAATATTTAAAGTTCAAGTTTTTGTAATTTAAAATGATGCATCAAAGAGATTTATGGATCAAATCATATACTATATAATAAAAGTTGGGTTTAGAAGCCGTGGTTGCGCCAAGTGACTTCACCAAATTGCAGAAATTTTTTTATATTTTTAGATTTTTCAATAAATTCATTCACTTAAATTTTTATATAAAAAAGAAAAGTTTTTTTTTATCTTTATCAACTTCTTTGGATAAAGTAACAATAAGTGTTCTAATGAACTTTTTTTTTTCTTTTTTTAAATTTTATAAAGTAACAATTTTACTAGCTTACGTTAGTTTTTTTTTTTTTTTTTTTTTTTTTGGGATAAACATTTATCCTACATCATCTATTTCCTAATAATAAAGTAACAAATTTAAAAGTATAATTTTTTTCTTCTTAATTTTTTTTTCTTTTGGAATAAATAACAAAAAAATAGCTAATATTTATTAACTTTAACGTAAACTAAAAAAAAAAAAAATTCTAATAACAATCTAATAACATTGTTGAGGGTCATTTTTTGTGAAACCCGAATAGAAGGAAAGAAGCCCAACCCAGCAACACGGGCAGCAAAAGAAATGGCAAGCATATAATAAAACCATTAAGCTCAAGCGGCAGGAATAATGGATCATAGGCTCATAATATAAATAAATGAGTCTTGAGGAAGCAAATGGGCTCAAAAGAGCCTGGAAAGAGAGAAATAGCAAATAGCAAACCCATGGGCAGTGTATGATGTAGAAAAGTAAAAATGGGCCGCGGCAGGCCCAAAGCAATGCAAACAAAGAGAGTAGGGGATTGATGGCAGGCCCACAAACCCCAAAGATGAGTATGAGGTAATTGGGCCGGGGAAGCCCAATGAAGTTAGTAAAAACCCATGGGAACACAAAGTTATGAAAATGACCGAGGAAGCCCAAGGCAAGCAAATGGGCCGAGGATGCCCAAGGGAAAACAAAAGGGACACAGGAGCCCATAAGTAAGAAAACCCATGGCCATGCAAAGCCACTGGGAAAAGAATAAACGGCAGGTTTGAAGAGGCCCAGCAGGATCAAGTTATTACAGCAGGAATAACAGAGTAGTATGGCAGGACATGATGGCAATCAAGGAATTGGCTGAAAGAAATATAAAGCCCACTATCAAGTAAAGCCCAGCCCCTAAGGGGAGCGGGGAAATCGTAAAGCAGCCCATATAAAAGGTCGAAGAAGGACGGCAGACTGCGCAAGCAAGCCTCCAGACTGCGGTAAACGCATGAGCAGTAGACAGATTTTGGACATACATGAAAGGGAAGCACGCGCAACGCCCAGGTACCACCAGCCTGTACCCAGCCAATATGGGATGTAGTGGGGTCATGGGTCAAAGGTAAGGGGGTATGGTTTGGTGGTGGGGAGAGGGGAAAAGACCTATTCTACGGCTCCCGCCCAAGCTCTTTTGGGGGGTACGTCCTACTGGGATGACAGACCACCCAAAAGAAGTAAGGTTGAGGGGGGAACCGTTAGGTGCATGTCATGAGGGATAGAGAGAGAAAGTACCTACACTGTGGCAGGAAAGGGTGCCACGGCAGACTAATGAATAAAAAAACCTGCCTTTATCTGGCAAGGGGGAGTGACACATAGACGAACTCTTGGTGGTCGACAAGTACACCCAGACCAGACAAAGGTGGTTAAGGGGTAAAGTAGTAAAATCTGGCCACGACAGGCATTATAAGAAGACTCTTGCCGTGCCTAGAAAAAGGGATCGAAAAACAGGGGAAGATCATGAAATAAAAAAGAAAGAAAGTAAAAACAAAGGAAAGAAAAAAATAAGAGAGAAAGCAGAAAACGAAGAGAGTTAATATGGTGGGCATGCACCAGTAGGTCGATTTTCCTCTCTCTCTCTCTCAAAATCCTACTCTCTTCCAAAAAAGTAAAAAGGATTCCTTTGGGCACTAACCATTCAGGTCCGGTTCCCTCAAAACCATTAATCCCTACGGCAGGATCTTTCCTAGGAGATTAGCTGCATTGAGATGAAGCGTTCTTCCTCTTTGGTTTTTTGCTTTTGCGGACCAAACTTGACTTGATTCATATTTATTCTTGATTAGCTCATATTATTACTTACTCCGTTATCTTCTTTGTAAAAGTCATTATTATCATTGTGATTATGTTTCCTAAATAGGGATTATTTGGTTATTTTCTATTAAAAAAAGTCAGAGGACTCTGTTTTGTTGTTATATATTATATCTGCCTGCTATAACTCATCTGAAACAGCTCTGCCTACCATAAGTACACTCTTGGCAGACGAGGCATAGTTTGTGCACAAGCCGGCTCAAATTGAGTTGCAGTTGGACCGGTCTTAACTCTCTTACTCAGAATACTCGGGCCCACTACTGCGGGAGGCAGCCTAGCCCAACGCACAACACAAAAAAAGGCCCTACATTAAATTGGCGACTTCACTAGGGAGTTGAGAAACAGATTAGGGATAAGAGCCCTCGCAAACAAATGCCTCCAAAGTCCAAGACAACACGAAATATGAGTGTCGTGCCCTCACAAGCAGAATCTAGGTCAACGACGCCTCACCAACAGCAGCCTAACCAGGCGGAGGGTGCCAACGGAATGGGGGCTGGACCCTAACCTCGTCCAAGAATCCCCGCAGACAATGCCAACACCTTCGTTGAGGTGTTGTAGGCTCTGTAGCACTCGTAACAGCAAATGATGGAAGAAATCTGTCAGCTAAAAACAGACAGAACGAAGGAAAAAGGAAGCCAACATGATCCAGAACATGCGGCAAACAAAGAAGAGACACCAGCAGGAGGTGTCCCACAGAATGTGGATCAACGTTTTATTACTATGGCTGAAGTAGCGGCTCTCTTGGAGCAAGAGAGAGCCAGAGGACCCAAGGAGAGATTCTATGCACGAAAGCCTCTATACCCACTAAAGGTGCTTAGTAAACCATACCCCGAGAGGTACGAGTCGCGAGCTTTTGCGTAGTATGATGGTAGGAAGGGAAGTGCCGTTGAGCACGTGAGCAAGTTCATTAATATGCTTGGCCCTTACGCCACAGACGAAGACTTGTGTTTTCGAGAATTTTCTAAATCACTGTGTGACTGGGCTTACACCTGGTACATTGGCTTAAAGCTAGGATCCACCCCAACATGGGATGACATGGTGGATGTATTTTGTACTAAATACTTCCACGAAGAAGAAACGGTAACACTTGCGACTCTGCAAGCAACCAAGCAGAGGAATGGCAAAGACTTGATGGAGTACATCAAGAGATTCAGGGACATAGCACTTGATTGCTATGACCATTGCGAAGAAAGGATATTGGTAGAGATGTGTATGACGAATATGATCAGGGAGTACAGGGCAGTCCTGGAGAACTTAGAAATCTCCCAGTTTGCATAGGTGTTGCAAAAGGCAAGAAAAACTGTCCAGTCCGTAAAGCCAAGCACGAATAAGAGAAGTGCTCCGCAAGCCATGACAGTGTCTACTGGTGAGTGGAGAAGGAAGATCGATGGGAGAGAGTATGATACTCCCTTACCAATACCATGCACTTCAAAGGAGCTAGATGTGCTGCTAGACAAGTGGATAACAGATGGGATCTTCAAGCCTAACCAAGTTTCTAGGGAGCCCACAGAAGAGGAGCAGAGGGACCCACGCTTTTGTTGTTTACACAATTACGTACAACATCCTACCGCAGAATGTTGGGCGCTCCGCAGACTAGTGCACCGCAACTCAATTTGGACCGGTTTGTGCACAAACTATACCTCACCTGTCAGGAGTATGCTTACGATAGGCAGCGTTGTTTCAGAAAATCTGTGGCAGGCAAATATGACAATAATAACAAAAAATAAAGTACTTTGGATATTGAACAAGAAATGACCAAATGATCCCTATTTAAGCAACGTAATCGCAATAATGATAATTATTTTACAAAGAGAACAAAAGGGAGCAAAGTAATATATAAGTTAATCAGAAGAGAAAAAGAAATCAAATTTAATCCGGTTCGCAGGAGCAAACCAAAGAGGATAGAACGTCTCTTCTCAACACAATCAATCTCCCAGGTAAATCCTGCAGTGGAAATTGATTGTTTTGAGGGAAACAGACCTGAGTGGTTAATGTCCGAAGGAACTCCTTTTGCTTTTGGTAGAGGGCAGGGATTTTGAGAGGGAGAGAGGGAAAGAAACCTATCGGTGCATGCCGACCTAACTCTCTGTTTGAGAGAGGGAAAGAAACCAATCGGTGCATGTCGGCCTAACTCTCTGTTTTCTTTTTCTTCCTTTAACTTCTCTCTTTATCTTTTCTTTCTTCCTCTCCCTTGTTCTGTTTCGTTTTTAGTCTTTCTTTAGTGGTTTTTATCACCGTGATTTTGGGTGTTGTATTTCCTCCTCCTTCCTCTGTGTATGTATCCCCTGTACACGGCAAAGGCTTCTTTTTTATAGTGTCTGCCGTGACCAGATTTTACTATTATACCCTTTAACCACCTTTGTCTGGTCTGGGTTTACTTGCCGACTATCACTGTTCCGTCTGCGTGCCACTCCCCATTACCAGACAAAGACAACTATTTTGTTTGTTAGTCTGTCGTGACACCTCTTCTTGCCACGGTACTAATGCTCTCTCTCTCTCTATCCCTCATGGCATGCATCTAGTGGTTCCAACTCAGCCTTGCATCTTTTGGGAGGTATGTCACCCCAGCAGGACTTATCCCCCAAAAGAGTTTGAGCAGGAACCCTAAAACAGGTTTTCCCTTCTCCCCACTGCCAAACTATGCCCTCTTACCTCTGACCCATGACCTCACCATGTCCCATATTGGCTGGGTACAGGCTGGTGGTGTCTGGGCCTTGCGCGTGCCTTCTGTCCGTATGTGTCCGAAGTCTGCCTGCTGCTCATACGTCCGCTGCGGTCTGGAGGCTTTATCTGCATAGTCTACCGTCCATTCTTGGCCTTTTATGAGCTACTTTTTTGATTTCCCGCTCCCTTAGGGACTGGGCTTTGCATTTCTTTCAACCTATTTTTTAATTGCCCTGACTTCCTGCCATATCACTTGTCATTCCTACCGTAATGACTTACTCCTGCTGGGCCTCTTTTAGGCCTGCTATTTTATTCCTTCCCCCAGTGGCTTAGCATGGCCACTGGTGTTCCTACTTATGGGCTCCAGCGTCCCTTTTGTTTTCCCTTGGGCATCCCTGGCCCATTTGCTTTCTCTAGGTTTTCTCGGCCCATTTACTAACTCTGCATTCCCATGGGCTTTTACCAACTTCATTAGGTTTCCCCGGCCCAATTTCCTTATTCTCATCCTTGGGGTTTACGGGCTTGCCATGAACCCCTTACTTCCTTTGTTTACAATGCTTTGGGCCTGCCGTGGCCCATTCTCACTTTTCTACATCATATACTGCCCATGGGTGCTATTTCTCTCTTTTCGGGCCTCTTCAAGCCCGTTTGCCTCTTCAAGACCCATTTGTTTATATTATGGGTCTGTGATCTATTATTCCTACTGTTTGGGCTTAATGGTTTTACTCTATACTTGCCATTTCTTTGCTGCCCGTGTTGCTGGGTTGGGCTTCTTTCCTTTTATTCAGGTTTCACAAAAAATGACCCTTAACAGTATCTTTACTTTAACTCTAATTCTAGATTTTTTTAATGTTTAGAAATTAATATTGTTTGTAATTATTGAATTCAGAGTTTCGTTGTGTCTATATATTTATGTGTGTTATTGTGAATTTTGCTTTCAATTTTTTTTTTTTAATTTTAAAAATTTGGGTAGTTTTAATTTGTAAATTTGGGATGATTGCTTGGGGTTAAAGTAAAAATATTAGGTCAATTTTAATCATAATTCATGTAATTGTAGGGTGTTAGATGTTGATATTAATTTTATGCTTATTTACATTAATTAACATAAACATTTTAGCATGTTTAGTGTTGATATTAATTTGACACTTTGAGATACAAGTGCTTCATTATAATTAAAAATAAATGTTATTATGCCGGTATGTTATTATTATTTGTTGTTCCTCACCCTACTTCACAGTAATTGTTATTTGAATAAGTAAAAGTTATGTACTTCACCTTAATTGTTATTTGAATAAGTAAAAGTTATGTCTTAGTCCGACCGGTATAGCATTTCTCTTCAATCATTAATTAGTGTTTCTCAATAAAATTATTCATGTTATAAGTTTATGACCAAAACCATGCAAAGCCTGGCCCATTTACTACTAAAAGCTTTTAGAAATTTAAAACTTGCCATAATCTTTAAAATATTTTTACGATTTTATTTGTTATTAAATTTAATTATATTATCAAAAAATATATTTTTTAAAATTTATATATAATTCTTTTATTAAGCTGTACATCGCATGGACATAATACTAGTAGTAAATAAAGTCTGATTGGCATAAAATTTGGCATGCATGTTAAGAACATATATATAATTCATCAGTGAAATTTTCAAATTATTATTCCATAAAAAGTTATTAAATGTTGTAACATTCTTTAAAATTACATTATGTGTAACTTGAACTCATCTAATTTTTTAAAACTAAAACAATAAAATTCATGCATTTCACAACAATTTAGAGGGAGAATTTTATGAAATAGTTCAATATGAAGAGCATTTATCAGTCAGATTACTAACAAAAACAAACGAAAGAATTAATATAAAAATTAATTTAAACATAAATTGCCTTTTTTTTTTTTTTTTTTTTGAGAATGCTAAAATAGAAATTTTGAGACACAAAGAGTTAAAATGAAATCATCCCAAAGACTTTTAGGGCCAAAAATAAACCACAATAACTTGTTTTTTAATTTTATTTTTATAGGAGAAATACCAAAGAACTGCCACCACAAATATAGAGCAATACATATCCTTGAAAAAGACTCCAAGTCCCACAAACTACCGTACCTTAACCCTATATCCCTCAAATGTGCATTACCATAAGTTTATTTTATCAGTGTATTTAGTTTATTATGTAAAAGTATAAAAATGTTATCCGAAATAAGTTCAACCAAACAAGTTTTAGACATGTCGGGACTCGGGGAGCTCATTGTTGAGACTTGAGAGATCGGATCCTCTCCCAGCCTAGCTGGAAATGATTCACCTGCTATATCCCTCCATTTAAAAATTTCCAGAAGCACATGAAATGGAAAACATTAATAAGGTCAATGTCTTCCCAATTAATAGTACTCACCAAAAACAAAACAGAAATGTCATCTATGACTATGACTCTATAACCCTATAATAAATTTCCTTTTTTTGATAGTAGCATGTGGCTATGCGGCTATGCAACGCAACAATCTATATATTTCACAAGTTTATGGTCAGAAATTATTAGAAGCACATTTTTGGTCTAGACTACTGATACACCATACAACTAAACTAACCTACCATAGCTGCCACCTAATTCCTATTCTGATTGCGACGAACCAATAAAGTTCTAACTAGAAATTATTGCTATCTATTTTAAATTTGCACTTTACAAGTTACAAGGACTAAACCCTTTATATACTTGGCAAAAAAACAAACGAAACCCATTATATTTCATATAGAATTTCTTATTGAGAAACACTAATAATGCATTAGCAAAAAAGAGAAACATTAGTAATGCATGCACGTGCATTTGATTGAAACCAATTGACTTCTTTCTTTTGTTTCTGAAATATTTTTAGTTGGGTACCTTTGTTTAAAGCCAAATTCTGCTAAGAAAAGTACAAACATGGAAGACAATATTATGAATTTAGTTGTGTTTGGAGTCATTTCATGGTCAACAATATTTCTGTTGACAAGGAGGGTCTTCCCTAAGCTTTCATTTGATTTCTGCAACCGAGTTGTTTCAACGATTCATGCAATTTTAGCTGTAATATTAGCCTCTCTCACTGTTCAAGATTGGAGGTGCCCAGTTTGTCCCTTGGCTTCAAAATCTTCTCCAAAGCAGGTAATCTAATACTTTAGTTATTTCATTCTTTCATTGTTATGAGGTTGTTTTCTTTAAAATCTTTTAGAATTTTGCACACTTTAGCCACTCTCTTTTTGAGAACTTGAACAAGTTCTAATGAGGGAATTCCTTTTGGAGAGCCTAGTGTAAATTTAGTGATTGTTGTATTTTAGTAACTCTCATTTTGATGATGGGAACTTGATTGCTGAGCAGATGCAAACTCTAGCAGTAACCCTTTCTTATATGATCTATGATCTGTTATGTTGCCTCTTTGACAAGAGAGTCAAATTGGACAATTCGATCCATCATTTTGTCAGCATTGTTGGAATTGGAGCAGGCCTAATCTATAAGAAGGTATTAATCTTTACAAATTTTTTTGGTTATTTTGGGCCAATTATAATGTCTTCCTATGGAGTTTTGACACCATATTAGCATATGTTTGAAACAAAGGAGAAAAAAAAGAGAGCAAAAAAGGTGGTTGGAATTAATATACTAAAATTTACCAAGAACTTTACAACTCAACTAGATCGCACATTCTGATGATTTAAATATAAGCTTTGATTCTCAAGATTCTCATCTAAGCATGATCAAATTATTAATCTAAAAAAATTATATAGTTTAGGTTAAATAACTAATTTGGTGTTTTTTTTTTTTTTAAGTTACTATTTTGATATTCAATTATTGGTTAAGTTTAATATGACCAATCAACTAATTGATTGTTTTAATTTAATCCCTCAACTTTTAAGATCATGTCAATTTCCCCTTTGAGTCTCATGTCCATTTAAATTTAATGAAATCAGTCATTGAAATTGATTTATTTAGAAATTTTACACTCTATAATAATCTTTTAACCTGTGTTCCATTTTATATATTATCTAATTTCATTAAAATTTAAATGGAGATGAGATTTAAAGATGAAATTTACTTGGTTTTGAAAGTTTGGGGACTGAATTAAATGACACAATAAATAGTTAAGGAACCAAATTGAACTTTATCCTTTATTTGAAGGAACAAATTAGTAATTTAGACTAGGTTTTAAATTTTATACCTGTAAAATTGTAAAAGCTTTCCTCCTTAAATTACGATTTAAATTTTGTTAATTTTCTTAGAAGAAAGACAATGGCTTTATCATTTCTACTAATTCGCGGCAAAAATTTTCTTGGGCTTTTGCATGCTTAACCAACTTTGCCAAGTAATATCACACATTTCTTTTCTATGTAGTGTGGATCAGAGATGGTCATGGCATTATGGATAACTGAAATCTCCAGCCCTTTCCTCCACCTGAGGGAGCTTCTAAAAGACCTTGGTTACAAAGATAGTGACCTTAATTTTGCTTCTGATGTGAGTTCAAATTCTTGGGGGCTCTTACCATGTTTTATATAGTTTGTGCATGTTTTATATAGTTTGTGCTAAGGGTAGAACTTGGTTTTGCAATATTAGTATTTGTAACATATGTTTACACATGAAAATATTCAATAGTAGTGACAATGATATAGTCTTACCTAGGTGAGTAAGCTAGCATTTCACGTTGAGTATTATAAATAGCTCACTTTACATTAAAATTAAGAAAATTTATAGTAACCGTATTTAAGTTTTACCCTAATTCATATCTGAATGCAACCCATCTAAATACACTAATCAAATACTGCCAAACATCACTTTTTGAATGGACCATATAAATCATGGTCATTAGACTCATTACTAAGTTTGGAATTTGCACAGATTTTGTTTGCAGTGATATTTACATTCGCCAGGATGGGGTGTGGGCCTTATCTCATGTACGTGACTTTGGCTGCTAACAATCCATTTCTCATAAAGGTATGCTACTATGCTCTATGTAGCGATGAATATAAATATAACTTGTATGTAAACTTGTTTTGTTTGGTTGTAACTTCCTCAAATAATTCATGTGTTCATCATGTTGTTTAGGCAATGGCGTTGGGCTTGCAACTGGTTAGTGCCTTCTGGTTTTACAAGATCGCAGCGATGGTGAAATACAAATTGACAAAGAGGACTAGTAAAAAAGTCGCGTAAAACCTATTTGAACCCAAAAACTGAAAAGGGCTATGGCAGAATATTGTGATCATCAAGAAGTCAAAGTTCCTGCCAATGGTCGAACTCGTCAACCAACTATATTGCACAAATCAATTATGTAGATGATCAATAACAACTAAGAATTCATTTATCACACAAAGAAATAAGGTTAAAATCTTGAAATCCAATTTATGCCTGTTGAGTTTGAGTTAATATTTGTCTTTTTTGTCTGTAACTTTAACTTTTGGTAATTTCATCAAAAAGTTTACATTATTGTTAACGTCCTCTTTTCATATTTTGTGTCAACTGCCCTTTAGATGTAGTTTTGTTTTTGTTTTTCTAAATTTAAAAAATATATATCTTTGTTCTCTCTCTCTCCTTGTTGTGGACATCTGTTTTCCTTCATCACCTTTTTGTTCTCTTTTCCCCTTTTTTAGCCATTATGATCTCCTTCATCCTTGAGCGCCACCATGTAGTTCACAACAAAATCCCAATCCTTTTAATTACTTGCTCTTCACCCCAATCTTGATTTACAGGTGATAGAGAGTAGTAGGGTTAGGATTATAAGTTATAACGGTTGTGATTGCTCGTGGATAGAGTAATGGTGTATAAAATTTATTCAATGAACATTGGGGCATTGAGTAATAGGGTTTTAATGGATTTGGGATTGTATATGTTAGTGGAATTAGGTACCTTATGAAATCATTCTATGTGAAATCCACATATGCGTGGGTGCGGGTCTTACATGCTTTGAGAGGGAGGTCTCATAAATGTATTTTTCTAAGTTTTAATACTATTTTTGTTAAATGAAAAATATATTAATATATTCTATTACATAAAACTTTTTTTTAAAAAGGAAAATACTTTTAAATAACATATACAATATTTAACCTTCAAATTTTACTTTATATTCTTATAAAATAATTATATTATGTTTTCCTACGCATCTTTGTGACTATATTTTCCCACTCAAAGATGGATTTATATTCTTATAAAATAATTATATTACATTTTGGGTGAATTTGTAATTAGTATAATGTAAATGTTTCTAGTATAATGTAAACGTTTCTGTAGACAATAACAATCATGGCAGGTACAACTATTTAAATATTAGTTCAACCAAATTCAGATGCTATCTAATTTTCAGTGGCCTAAATAATCCAATCTCCACATTACATCCCAAGTGAAATAAAGCCACTATGAATAATCCATTTTAACTGCATAGTTGTAGCTGATATTCTGCACAACAATTGGTTGGAGATTCAAGATCATGACTAAGAAAATAAAGCACAATGTTCTTCCTTTGAAGCCCAAAATTAATAGTAAAATAAATAAAGAAAACAGTCATGAAATTCCTCATTTTGAGTAGGTTGATCGTTTCCTTGTTTAGATGGGTACAAGCTAAATCCCATATACCAGACTGGTAAAGGCACAAATGTCTGGAATGTCCAATTATGCAGTAGGTAGCACATTTCCAGACAGATGGAACAAGATGCACTGCCCAAACATCCATGGCTCTGAAAGTGAAATGACACAATGCTAGTCTTTTCCAAAATCAGCACTGTAGTGGGCACTAGATTCAAGCTTCTTTGCTTCATTCAGCTTCCGCACAGCCTGGGACAATATACACAGATGAAACAGAGGATGTATACATGCTTTTAAATTTCCTAAACTACATGAGCCACAATTACAATTAAAATTAGCATCATAGCAGAAAATGATAGAGATCCCAATGGGAATAAGTGGACAGAGTCAAGAGGCTGCGGCCTCATCCAGAACAGAAAACATCAGAATGAGTTGCTCCACAGAATTAGAATAAAATTTTGAACAAAGTAAAAGGCTTACCTTCATGAAATCTTCATGGATGACATAATCCCGTTCTGCACGGATTGCTGACATTCCAGCCTCAGTGCAAACATTTCGAAGATCAGCCCCATTAAAACCCTAAAACAATTCACAACAAATAACTAAATTAGGAAGCTGCAATAATTAAATGAAAAAAAGCACCAGCCAAAATCACTCACCTCTGCAAGCTTTACAACAGCTTCATAGTCAATTTCACCGTGTTTGGCAATTCCAGCAGCATGAATCTTGAGGATTTCCATCCTCGATTGCTCATTTGGCAATGGGATCTCAATTTTTCTGTCCAGCCGCCCCGGGCGAAGAAGTGCAGGATCAAGAACATCAGGACGGTTTGTTGCCATAATCATTTTGACCTATAAAAATATGTAAAATAATTCAATATTATTTCAGCTTAGCAAAAGAAAATGCTTTAAGGCTTGAAGAATCAGTTAAAAAGATGTACTGTCAACACATGGAGATTTACACTTAACAAACACATGTTATATGCAATATCAAGGTCTACAAATTTTCCACTACCCCTCAACATATAATGTGCAATATATATATATATATTTATTTATTTATTTATAAGTAATAAAATTCATTGATAGAAAAACTAATATAGAAGGTCAAAGCACATGAGGTGTGTAGTAAGGTAAGCATGAGAACAAACAGAACAAACATATAACATGCAATATCATGGATATGTGATAACTTTGCTCAACATAAATCTAGCGAATCAATGCTATTCAATTCCCTGCAATCTCCAAACCTTTAACAACAACTTATACGTGAAATCTATCTTTTCCTATACAAATCAGCTATGGAGGAAAATTTTTAAAATTAGGTTAAAAAGGCTGCCATGCAATGGCATGATTTCATAAGAACTACCCCCTCACCCACCTCTTTTTAACTTCCCCAACCCCCCAACCAAAATATAGCATGAATGTTTATGTGAGCAACTTTAATCCTCTCCAAAACTGGGTTATAACCATGACATACCTTTCCAAGCTGATCAAATCCATCAAGCTGATTAAGTAACTCCATCAGCGTTCTTTGAATTTCACGGTCAGCACTTGTCCCCTCACTGAAACGGCGCCCACCAATGGCATCAATCTCATCCATAAAAATGATGCAGGGCTTCACAAACCCAAAAACAAGGCAAAGGAGAAAAATTACTCCCTCATGAAGATGAAGTATATATGAAGAAAAAATTTCACAACACAAATGATCTTACCTGGTGATCGCGTGCATATCCAAACATTTCTCGTATCAACCGTGCACTTTCCCCAATGTATTTATCAATTATGGCACTTGAAACAACCTATATCCACATGAAAAGTGAACGCAAAAATTATAATATATCATTAACAAAAATCACAAAATAAAGCATACTCAAAAGTGTTGGTACATGTAACAAAAACTCACCTTTAAGAAGTTTGCATCTATGTTACTTGCAATAGCTCTAGCTAACAATGTCTTGCCAGTACCAGGAGGTCCATAAAGAAGAACACCCTGAAAAAGAAAAAAGGAACACAATTCATTCATCTAGGCCTCTTAATGATCATCATTCTGCAGCAATGTCAAATGAATATGCTGCCTATGAATATAGAAAAGGGTTGGGGGTGGAGGGGGGAAGAAAAAAGAGTAAATTTAGTAACCTTAGGAGGTTTGATTCCAACTCTAATGAAGAGCTCAGGATTCATGAGGGGTAGCTCAATAGATTCTCTCAATTCTCTGATCTGATCAGATAAACCACCTACAGCAGAGTAGCTAACATTACCAGGATCTTCATGCAGCATGTTATAAACAACTGGATCAACCTGTCAATTCAAACAAACAGCTTTGAACAAAGAATCTTACAAGACCACTGTTATTTTCATAACTATGATATAAGATACTCAGACTGCAGAAACATCAGTGCCATCAACTACTAATATTTTTAGTTAGCATTGCAATCCAATGATTTAACTTGCCATGATAACTTACTTCACGAGGAAGAGCCCGCATGATAGTGAGTGTTGTCATATCAAGAACCACTCTTGTCCCAGCAGTAAGTTTTTCCTTGTCCACTTTACTACGGCAGCCAACAACATACCTGGGCCCACTGCTTGCCTTAACGATCACTGAAACCACAAGCAATCAAGTTCTACAATTATTAACCAACTCTAAAGAACATCTCAACCCAAAAAGTATGTAATAAGAGAGACGAGGGAGGAAAAACAACTCCCAGACAAACAATTTATGCATTCTATTTTTTTTAATAATATTTTATTGAAAAAAGCAAAAACCCACTTCATATACATAATAATGAACACAATGAAGTCTAAAGAATTACAAAGAAGAGGTATTATGTACATAAGTGTAGCGACCCTATAAGTTAAGGGATGGAATTACTATTGGTAAAGCAAAGATCTATTAAACAATGTTAGCAATTGAATCCCTGAAACAAATTATGCATACCATACATCAAATAAATCATGTTTTCATATGTGAAAAGATATCTTATAATGCAAATACACAAGCCAAGGAAAAATATTTAATGTTCAAAACATATGGCAGGAAATTCTAATAGGTGCTCACCGGTGCAGTAGCTTATTCAAATTCATCACAAACAATCTCATAGCACAGCTTAAACTCATCAAATCATAATACACAATGCTGCTACACATGTCAAATCTTAATGCTGCTAAAATAAGGACCTAAACAGGGGAGTGAGGTGGGGGACAAACCCATTGTTTGGAGAGCAAACCCAAAAAATCAACTCCAACAGCTTCTCTAAAATCCAAACTTTTCCAAATTTCTTTTAGAGTTGCTACAATAGCTCTTTTGACTTGGAAAGCATTGCAGCAACTCCAAATCATTTTTTCTCTCTTAAAAAAAAAAAAACCCGGCGGAACAAAAAAATGATTCTTTCTCTGTCACCCCTTTCTCTTTTCTCTTTGTTTCTTCACTCTCTCTTTCTCGTTTCTCATCAGAGAACAAATGGAAGTAACTCTTCTCTCACAAGGAAAACTATTGTATACAATCTAAACAAAACACAAAACAAAAAGTGCAATGAAATTACAAAATACAATCTTTCTCATAAACTAATAAGATCAGAACAATAAAAAAATTCAGCCTTTATCTCAACAGCTACAAACTACAACCAAACGGCATCGTTCTATTAACATCAAAATGCCACCGTTTTCTTGTATCTTCATTAAATACCTTAGGCTTTAAATCACACGACACCATTTTGGTCTTAAGTCTAAGTTACTGTTGGCAGAACTAGCCATTACACTTCTTCTTCCTCTGATTTCAATTTTAAGCATTCTGTGCTTCCTTTATCAATATGCCCTCCAATTATATCTTCCAAATCGTCCACACTAACAATCCATCCCTCTCTTCCAAAAGGAGATCTTAGTAAATAACCAAATATGACGCTTAGGCTAATGGTCATGACCATTATCTGGACCAGCCGCATGGGTATAGTTCTGATATGTTAGTGAACCAACTGGACCTAGTGGTTCATAGGCGGAGGAGAAAGGAGAACTTACAGCGTTCATTGTCGAGGGGCCTGAGAACTTCTCCAATGATCTGCCCAACACTTTGAAGTGACTTCAAGTCATCTTCTGTTTTATTGAACTCCTTCTTCGAACCTCGCAAATTCTCCCTCACTGCAAATTCATTCATTATTCCACCTCAACGTTAAGACAAGCTTTAAAAAAATTGCATAATGGTTTACAAAACAAAAAACTTCAAAAACACAAACGAAAACACAAAAAAGGTTCAAATTTGTTTAGCTAAATACGCAAAATAAGTAAATTTTTCCATCTTGCCAACTATATCTGTACTCAATTGCTTGAAACCATAGATCCTTGAAGTCTAACATATTCTAAACCGTGAAATTACACACTAAGCATATGAAAAGCACAAATTTAATTCCAAAACCCCTAGGTTTTACAGTGAAAGTCACAAAATTGAATCAGATTTAAAGCTAATCGATGATGAATTAGCGATGAATAGCTGAAAACCCTAAGAATAAAGAACTTTCCCAAATCATTCGAAGCTAATAGAAAAACTGAAACCGTAGCTATAATCCGAATAAGAAAAAACAAAGCTTTTTTAGATTGAAAGGAATTAGGGTTTGGAGAGGGAGAGAGAGAGAGACGGACCAGATCGGACTCGGGATTCTAGTTCCTTGTGCTGGAGGAGTTTCTTGCGGTACTCGGCCACCGCATTACGGCGTCGTGTTGCCTCTTCCGCTTCGCTCATCTTCGCACTTTTGAAAATAGAGAATGCCCAACTCTGAAGAAATCGAACCAAGGTGGTCTTTAACTTGAGAAAGAAGTAGCCTCTTCAGTCTTTTTGTGCTTCTCTACTTTTATTTTTTGATGGCTGGTTCTCTACTTCATTTTATAGTTCGGTTTTGCTCGGTTACCAATTTACCCAGCGTTCTTCCAAACAAATCAACCAACACGTCGTCGTATCATATGGGTATAATAATTGTATAAAGAAAGTTTTCTATTGACCATTTAAATAAGAACAATGTTATAGATACAAATAATTTTATAACAAATTTTACAAACTATTGATGTGGTGAGTGTTTATTATTAAATAAAAAATTGATATTAATGGTCGGCCTAGATAAAAACTAATAAAAGGTTGGTCACATCAATATTTTGTAAAAAAGTTATAAAATAGTTTGTGAATATAACATTACTCTTTAAATAAACTCAACTTATTTTATTTTAACAAAATAAATTAGACTTAATTTCTAACCTTTTAATTTAAAAAAAACTAAATAAATACTTAAAACTAACTCTTTTATTTTTTATTTTTTATGTATTTCTATTTATTTTTTTATATAAATAAATAATGGAAGATTGGTAGAATTTGAACCACAAACACGAGACACTATCAATGATGCTATAATCATTGGACTATCACTTAAATCGAACTTGATCAACAAATTAGATTAGAATATAGGGCCGGTCTTTCATGTTTTAAGGTTTAATTAGAGTATGTGTTAGGGTACTTTTTTTTTTACACCTAACTTTATTTGAGTACCATCTATTTATTTTCAAATACTACTAATAAGTTATTTGGTTTTCCCATATATTTTTTGCTCTATTATTATGTTAATCACAAATGTTTCATATCTCATTATCTAAATTGGATTATAATATAAACTATCACAAAAAAGACAAAAAAACTCATATTCTATCCAATTTTATTATCATTATTTAGCTAAGCCCAAAACCGGGCATATGAACGCAATACACACTAGGTTCTATTTAAAGCCCAAGAATACTTATACTTGGAAATGTTTGAAAAGCCCATGATTCAAGTCCATGGCAAAACAATTTTATTAACGGAATTCAAATCCATAACCAAAACCCATGATTTAAACTCATGACAATTTATTTATCCAAAACCTAGTTCACATTAACAATATCAAAGCCCAATTTCCCTTGGCAACATCAAAACCCAATTTTCATCGGCAACATCAAAGCCCAATTCTCATTGGCAAATATCAAAACTCAATTCTGGCTGGCAATATTTAAAGCCCAATTTTCATTGGCAATATCAAAACCTAATTCTCATTGGCAATATCAAAAGCCCAACTTACGTTGGCATTATTAAAAGCTCAAGCTAATTACTTGGCACTATTCTATCAAAAGCCTAAGGTTATTAATACTTGGCAAAATACTATATCATAATCATTTCACTTAAAAGTCCAATAATGAACAATACTTCAGATTCTTAAACATATTATTGTAATATTACAAGCTCATAGAATTTATGAATTATCTATTCTCAAAACCCATGGCAATCATCTTATAAAAGCCCATGGAAAGTTATGATTATTTATCTTAGACCTATGACATTTATTTATTTCATACCATATTATAAACTCATGTTCACTATCTATCTTACATCACGACATTCATAATATTTATTTCCAAAACCCATGGTAAATATTATTCTCAAGAAAATATTGCAGGTCATTATTTAAAAACCCTCAAATAAAATATCATTTACAAAGTAATCCATAGCAAAAATTATGAGAAACTATACGAGTTATTATTTAAAACCCATTAAAACTAATACCCAAAATCTATCATAAATATTTATTAAAGCTCATGGATTCATTTTATTTCTACTAACAATAAAAGTTCATGAGGAATGAAAACCCATGGCAACATGTGTTGTTGATGTCCATTTGGTAGGATGCACACAACCTAGCCCAAAGGAACTAGCCCATGTGAGCAATCCCAATCCAAAAAAAACCTAGCAAGAGACTTGAAAGTAGGCAATCAGCCCTTGTTCATCCCTAACCAAAGTACAGCTAGAAGCCCCTACAAGAGAACCAAGTCTTTGAGGATGAACTAGGGGTTATCCCATTAGCTTTCTGTCACCCTCTACCTCACCTGAACAATGCCCGAGGGTTGTGATGTTAGCTGAAGTCTAAAGGGTGATAGAACTCCATCATCTTCCTCAAGACTGTACCTCCAGTGGAAGGGGAGCTGAAACCAAGTTATCCAAACTTCAACAAATTGATGTTATAAATGTCAAAAATGTTCAAGACGTGATTCATATGCCAAGCCCATAAATCCTAAAGGGGGAAACTTAGGAACATGTGGTTTGGAGAGCATAAAAGGACCTCCAGCGAAACCCCCTGAAGTGGACTTAGAGTTTGATACCTGGCTTGGGGTGTTGAATCTTACTTATTGGGGGTCCAAATCTCGGATTGTAGCATTAAGATTCGTTCTTGATACATGCCTTAATCTCATTGGTTAAGCTCAGCCCCAGAAATCCTCGCATTAAATGCAAAACACTCCAAAAATCCCATCATGTGCCATATATTACCCAAAGAAGGAAGGCAACCCCTAAAGTAAATCTCCTACTTCTAACCAAAAATCCTAGGAAGATTAACCTTGATTCACTACCTCTGATAAGCCTTACATTTTTTGGATTCTTGTTAATTAATGCTTCTCTAAAACTCCATTATAAAAAGATAGGCCCACAAGGGGGACAGCTACTCCCCCTGAAACTCTTGATTTGTTGGCCATTTTTGCTTGTGGTTTAGCTCTTCTTAAGCTCACCACTCATTCCCCTTAGACCACAGCTCACCTAAGCTCAGATATTCTTCTCCCCCTTCTACATAATCACAGCTCACAAATGTCTCCCAATTAGTTACAAATAGCCCACTACTCACTAAAGCCTTAACCTAAGTCTTAATCCTATTCCACTCACCCAAAATAGCCCACATTACCTCATTCATGCCTTATGAATGCACACTCACAAAAATCTTAGTTTAATACATGCTGCATTGAGCTGGGATCTCTCTCTCCCTTCACACCATGCCAAATAACTCATTTTTCATCACTGTGCAACCACTAATATTTACTCATTGTTTTACTATAGGAAGTTAAAATGCATTTGAGACTTTTTGGAATTTTTTTTCTACATATTAATGTAATGATGGCTGAGAGTACTGTGAACCCTATTGAACAAAATACACAAGAATTTTTTGAAGTTAATACTTTATTAAATTTATTTAATAATTGAATATAAATTACCCAACTGCTGGAGGACTGATTCGAACTATGATGTTGTAAAAGAACTAATAATATAACAAACTAACAACTGTAACGTATTTATTGGGCTTTATTGTTGTCTTCTTGTCAGGGTGCAGCCTCTATCTCTTGCTTGGGCGGGCTTACACGACACCGAAAGCCTTTGGGCTTTATTTCAAGGGCTCATCGTCGAGTTTCGACTTGGCTACCCATTATTCTATTGGAAACATCAAAATTTTCCCCTACAATATGTGCCTTATTAAAAGTTTTGTAACTTAACTAACGTTTTATATTATTTTTAATGAAAATATTTACGGTGCAAATATCCCGGGAAAAAAATTCTAGGTGTTGCTGAACCTGACCCAAAATGTCAAATCGAGCCAAACCAGGTCAGCCCTTCCCTGTAACGTTGTGTTGGGCCCAAGCCTGACTTCAGAAGGACCATAGACTAACGAGCCAAGCCCAGTCAACACAAAGCACTTTGATTCTTGTGATTTGTGATAATAAAAATCTCGGAATTACTGGACAGTCTGGACAAGTAATGAGTAATGACAGCAGAAAAGAAGGGATCTCACGGATAACAGTCATAACAGTAGGAACTAGGAAAGCAAAGCAAGCATGTTGATACTGCCATCCACAACAAATATTAGTAAGGAAAGGAATAACCCAGCAATACATTAATATTAATATGGCAAAATTTTTCTTTTCCAACTTTCAAGTCGAACATATGTCCATTGTGGGAAGATCTGCAGTTCATGGACTGCAAACTTTAGTGCACTGATGCTCACAAGAACAAAAATTTCCGGTCAAAATGGTTTTAACAAGCAAAATTTTCAACAAGAAACTGCCATAAGTTTTTCCAGTGCCCAGATCTACTTCAATGATCCTATAAACAATCGAGGAAACCGACTATTATATCACAACTCACTTTGACTTATCTATGGAACTTCCTACATAAAAATACAATGAATTTTCATGTGTATGAGATTTGTCATTACATAAGGATTACATCCCAGCTCCTCTGAACTGAAGTGGAGAAGAAATTTCTCATTCGATTTTAAGTGGCATGGCTCTTTGCCTTCTGAAGAACATCCTTCAAAACCAGAGCAATTCTATGTGACATGTGGGGTTCCAGAAACCTCTCCTTCACCCTCTCGTATCCTTTCTTTCCCATTGTTAGCCTCCTTTCTACATGTGTGGCCAATTTGACAATGTTATTTGCAAGAGGTGTCACACCTTCCTTTGCAGCAGGATGCAACAAACCTGTTGTCCCATTCACCACTATTTCCATGGTGCCTCCAGCTGCTGTGCCCTGATAATATTGTCAGTGACAAAACAATGATGTCAATAGGAATATGAGAAGGACAAATCAATACACACATATGGGCATGCACACGTGTGGAGAAGATGATTTAACCTAAAACAAGAACACAAAACTATCCATTCTTTTTTCTTCCTTTTTTTTTTGCTTGGTAAGTTACACACACCTAAGGAGTTTTGAAACCATGCCTCAACCTCCCCCTATAACTTAAAACAAGAGGAGGTGCTAGTTGAGCTAGAGCTCATTCGCAATCTATCCATTCTATCATATGAGAATAATTTTATAGAAAGGGGCAATTATCAGCAAAATTATATGAAAATAAAGCCATCATACTGTGCAAGTGCAGTAACAAGGATCTATGCAGTTAATAGTTTTTAAAAATGTATACTGTTTCCAAAATAAATTCCTAAAACAGGGCAAAAGAATGGTATAACTATAATATGACAAGAGAGGGGTAGAAGATGAAAAGATATGAATAAATAAAATAAAACAAATCAAAACAGACTCAATCCATAATTGATGATATATTTAATGCAAGCAAATGCCAAGCAGCTGATGAGAAAAACAACCAAAATAATTGATGATTGACAAACACAATATGAAAATAAACAAAAATGAAACTAAAAGTTCGAGGAAAACGGAAGTTTCCACTCAAACTGAACTAGTTAACCATATAACATTATATTCTTTTTTGGTGAGTTACACACACACCTAATGAGTTTTGAACCCACAATCTTACCCTCCCTTTTTCCCTTATTGGTAATTACATATGTACCAAGTGGGTTTTGAAAAATGACCTCACCTTTCACCTTGCTCTTACATTGGGAGGAGGTGCCATTTGAGCTAGAACTTATTGGCCAACCTCACCCTCCGTGTTGCTTTTGCAAGGGAGGATGTGTCATTTGAATTAGAACTCATTGGCCTAAGAAGATAGTATTTAATTTACAACATAGTCTAATTAAAATGCAGAAATGGTTGGAAACGAAGTCATATCATGTGGTGAAGACTTACCAACACAGGCAGCTGAAAGGCCATTGCTTCAATGGTTATCCTCCCAAAGCACTCTCCTCGGGCCTACACAGCAATTAGTTTAAACACTTGGAGTGGAGCACGAAACAAATAGAGTCCATGAAATGAAAATAAAACCAAAAGAAAACCAAATATAAAATAAAAAGAAAAACGGAACCTAAAAAGTGGTGATATTCAAAATGAAGCTTAATTAATATGACACGGGCAACCAAGATTTCTTATTCTTTTTTGTTAAAAAAATGGGGGTAGAAACATGCCAAATAAGATAACAAAGACATCAAAATAGATGGAACAGCCAGATTCTCACATATTCACCGTCATTAGCATTTTTTTTATTTTTTATTATCATATTGTCATGTTTCACATGAACAATAATTTTACACCACATATTGGTCCCCTTTTTTTGTTTTTTCCTTTTTTCTATTGCAAGGTTTGAGTAAACAAGAGATCCTAGTTATATAAACCCTCCATAGAACACATTTCTGCAAAGAAAGCGTAGCAATGACAAGAGGACTATGCACAATCTAATGAAAGACATCACGAAACACTTCATATGCCGAGTACACAACTGGTAATGCAAGATATTTGAAGGAAAACATTTTAACTTGCTAACTTAGTCTAAATTTTACCATAGCAAATTCTCCTGTTATCTCCTTTTCATTTTTTACACAACAAATAACCTGCCTCAGATTGAATTGAACCAAAGACTTTACTTATGGGAGATGGTATGGCAGTTAGTTCAAGGGCCATTCGCACTTTAGCAAATAGTCCTTCTTCGTGGAAGAGTGGGATGAGGACCAATGAGAAAGCAGTTACAATGATTAAGTACTTACAACAATCAAGTATCGAAGCAAGAGTCTGCGTTTCAATATCCATAATAAAGGTGATCAGCAGAAAGAGGAAATAATAAAATAGAACATAAGAACTGTCTCGTACATAAATTAACATGACATATTTGCAGAAAGTACCTGGGAGTTCTGAACAAGAACATCAATGGAAGCCAAATAAGGAGCTACTGTCAGGGTTTTGTTGACAAAGTGAACATGGTCCTGAATTTTTTTCTCTATTACAAAGTTCCGCAGTTCTGTCTCAAACTTCGTTTGAGCATTCATGTCACTTCCCACTATTACAGCATGAATTGGTGGCACCTGCAGTTTCTTCTCTTTAATAAGTTGCAGACTTTCATGAAAGGAACGAAGAAATAGATCCTGACCTTTCCCACGTGAAACACCTGTTATATTATGCATGTTGCTCAGAAAATATAAAATTTGAATAGTAGTCACAAATGGATCTAACCTAGGGTAGCGTATTGAAACAAAGAACCAATTTGGCAACATAATGCAAAAAGGTTAATGTAATATCCAAAAAGACAATACCAAGTAAACAAAAGATGCCATCCTGACATAGGAAGATGGGGAAATATGATTGCAATTTGGAAAGTGGGTTTGACTTCTTTGCAAAAGCAGAATGTTCAACAAATGAGGAAGATATCACAAATTACCACTTTTACCTCCAAACTGAAAAACCATGCACAATAAGGTTCATGTTCTGCTATTGAGAATCAAGAACGTCCTTAAAGAAATCTTTTTTTTGATAAGTAAAGAAAATTTTATTCAAAGACATAATAATGAGTCACCCAGGTATACAGGAAGTATATAGCAGGGGAGCAAAATAATCAAATACATAAATTACAAGCATCCATCAAATCATAGACTGAAAAAATAGAATGACTTCCTATGATAGACATCCAATCCGATAGAGTTTTAAAGAAGAAAAGTTTTAAATCAGCTATGGTCCTTTCGGAATCTTCAAAACACCAGTTGTTTCTCGCCCGCCAAATGCACCACATCAAACAATGAGGGACATGTCCTTAAAGAAATCTTAGCGCTTGGAAGAGACACGTCATTTATTAGAGCTTCATTTATTTGTCTCGCCATAAAACACCCCCCCCCCCCCCCCCCCACAAAAAAGAAAAGGAAATATAGGTGCATCTTAGAGCAATGATGTGAAAGTAGTGACAGATCTTAAGATCAAACCATGCATGCAACCGTAAATTTACTAGGATATGCAAAAGTAAGGGTCACAAAGAATACAGCTAAATATGCATTAAACATAAAAATTCACACAACTATCCAAAAACAGTGCTCCATTTAGTTGGCTTCACAATCACAGTTTCAACGCAAAATGTCAACTTAGTAAGAGATGGACTCAAATCCTACTTAATTACCAAGAAATCATCTACATAGTAAGATTTCTCCAAAGAAAAATTGTGGAATATTTTGCAACCAAGTGACTTAGTATACTACTATACTACTTTTCACCAATCATACTAATGAAGGAAAACATATTTATCTCATCAACAAGGAGAGCATACTGTTTATGATGGCAAAGATTAGATCTTCATTCTGCACTCCAAGAGACTCTCGAACATGCTCACGAAGAATTCTCTTGGCTACACTATCTTCAGCAACCTCCATTAGTTCCTTGCTATTTCCAAGGTGCACAACGTAAGTTTCAGGCATTTTAATCCTGTAAAGCATTGGAGGAGACATTTCTAAGAAAAGCTCACTTGCAGCAAGCATATGAGAGTGTATTCTATCTATGGAATCAAAATTACATAGAATAGGTAGCAAAAAGAGTTTACCAATTCTACAGGATTACATAGATATTGGGTTCTCTGACTACCAACTATATGCAGGATTATGGTATAAGTACGTGTTCAGTTCTATGTACTATGTCATTCTCTCTGAAAACCTGATTAATGGCAATGGTTAGTGAAGATTGACCAGAAGATGCTCTCCACTCAAAGTAGCATGCTGATGTACAGCAATTAGATGAAGTCTTAGTAGTCTTTATCCACAAGTTATTATGTTTTCATCAAATTCATTTGCTTGGTTTTATTTCCAATCAATTCTGCTATGAAATTATTTGATCAGAAGAAGATTAAGTATGTCTTACACCTGAATTGATGTACAACTTTTATTCTGATACTTAAGTTATTAGACATTAAGTGCCAACATTTAAGAAACTCGGTATGGGATATAGCACTCTGGAATGCATTTATGACATTTCAGAGAGCAAGAGTCCTGGATTCCCTTTCATATGGCCTTTCTAAAGGTAAAGGGCGCATTTCTGATGAAGCCAAATTATAGCCGGTTAGCTTTGTGATCTATTACACTTCCTTGCTAGATAATCTCACCCCTTGCAAGAAGTTAAGAGAAAAGGGGACCTAAAACAATGCAATGAGGTGTGAAAGAGGAAATATGGCCTAATTGTTGGGATTGCACAAAAACATCTTAATGAGACAAGTTGAGTGAAATAAGCATCAAAGAACTTGAGGATTGATTGGATAGATAAACATGAAACACTAAGTATATACTAATTGATTTTAGTAACATACCCTAAACGCTCTCGGGTTCTATTCTTCCAGTATTCTGCAGTTGTGTGTGAATCAATCATGGCACCTGCAACAAAAGGGAGGTGCTTAACATACTCCACTTTGAAATAATGCCCTCTCATTTCATGAATCCACCACAAAACCTTTGGAAGCACATGAGGAACTTTTTCCTTGAGAACAGCATCCAGCCATTTCCCAGCAACAGCAGTATTTAAAATAACCAAATCAGCTTTAAGAGCTGTATCTATAGCTTTTTGACCCTTCGCAGATAAGACCTAACAGTATTGGAGAATTCACAATTAGATGGCTGATATTTTAGTGGCACAACAGAATGCCAGTTTCTTGGTCACAAATTAGAAGAAATGAAGCAAGGCAACAAATATGAAAGCCGTGAAGAAAAAATAAGTCAGAGTAAAGTACAGAACATGAGGAGTGCTTTCTCTTGAAAGCCACCCAAAAGCTGAATACTGAAGTATGTAAAAACATAAGTCCTTCTGCAAGAGAAAAAAGAATGGGAACCAACAAAGGCCTGACTATTCTTCATTTCTGTCTGGCTCGAGCTATAAATCTACTGGCAGAAACATCATTTAGGAGCAACAATAAAGTTAAGACACAAAATCTATTATACACATGTTTACACTTATTGCATGATGTACTGAAAGACTCTGACAACTGTGCCTCCACTAACTGATTCAGCTCATAATTCATGGTAGGATTAATAACAAAAAAAATAGGCATTATGAGAAAGGAACCATGAATCTTGCTATAGATAGCAGTCCACTGTAAAACCAGTGATAACCCACTAAGCAAAATTCTTCTACAACAGCAGGAGGCATCCAAATATAAACTTTTCTTGTATAATAAAATTCTATAAAACCTTTTATAGATAGACCTGCTCCTCTATTACAAAGGGTTCATGGGACAATTATGTCAAAGCTATGACTAACTAACAAAAGCTTTACAAGTATCCAGATGGAACAAAGTAAAACCATAAAACAATGCATGACACCCAAAGTCCCACATAAGACAATTCTTAACAAGAACTTCCATCCTTCAAAAACTAATGGAGTACATTGGATTGCAATTGATATGACAACCCTTAACGCTATATAGCACATGATTCTGTACAAAACCACCTAATTTTCCACTCATATATTTTCTCCAAACTTCAATCTGACATTGGATATAGTCCTACGCGTTCTAACTCTCAATGTCATGACCCGAGAAAGTGCTAGCCACATTTGCGCTATACCCCAAATGGACTAATTCAAGTTACAATTAGAGTTCCTCATAATCGCTTACATAGCCCAAACCCACATAACACAAACTTACACAACTCAATATTCACACACACACACACACACAATTGTGCACCAAACCAAACAAAAGCCCCCTCTTCTTTGATAAACAAATCAATTTTGAATTTTTCTTATCAAAATGAAAGAGCAAAGCTAATGCTAGAAAATACAGCAGAGTATGAATTTGAAAATGTTACCTTCACCCCTCGGTCCAACATTTTATGCTCCAAACTGTAAACGACATCGTCTAGCTCCACCGGTTTCTGGTTAGTTATCCACACAACCTCCGCACCCACACCTCTCAGCAAAAACGCTAGCTCCATTAACAACAACGGCCCACCTGAAAATTTAAATTAAAATTTTTTTTAAAATTAATTAATTTTATTTTCCGAAGAACCAAACGGAAACTAACAATGTTACCAGATAGAGAGAGCTCGTGGGAAACCAAGAGCACGAGCTTCGACTTCATGAAATCTAGTGGATTCGGTGCAACTTTTGAGTGAATCTGAGCGTTTGTAAATTTGTCTTTCTCTTCTTCTCCAAAACGATTGTTGTTGATAACAATGCTGTTACTTGTAGTAGAGCAGGTACTGTTGGTGGCGCAGGAATCGAAGGAGGTTCTGGTGAAGAAAAGCATTGCGGTGAAGAGCGAAAGCAGAGCGAGAATCAGCAGCGGCCACCGCTTCTTCTGAATCGCCACCCACGCGCTCTGCTTCCCCATCTCTGACTCTGACTCTGATTCTGATTTCGCTACAATATACAATCTCGTCGCATTCTAGAAGTTTCGGTTCCGATCTGTTATCTTGAGAGAGCGTGTGATGGTTTAAGAAGAAAATGTAGAATGATCACTGGGCAGTACAGTAGGGAGCGTAAGTTCAGAGGAGAGGAAGATTAATTTAATGCTTCGGTATTTGAAAGAAAAGATGAGATATGAGTTTCTTTTCTTGGGCTTTGAAATCAGCCACATTTATCTTCGACTGGCCTACCTGATTTTTTCACGACTTTTTCTCTGCAAGGCTTGCTACTGAGGAGCGTATGGTAGAGTTGTTAAAAAGTTGTTTGGATTACTAGTTTTCATAACTCAATTCTCTATTTTCATAATTCAATCCTTAAAAATGGTGAGATTCATAGCAAACTACTCGTTTGCCTGTACAATTTCTTTATTTTCATAACTCTGTTTCCAATATTTAATTCTTTACTTTTTGAGTTATGAGTTATGAAAACTGAAAACAACTTTTGGCTGTTTTCAGTATCCAATTCTCTGTTTTTAATGGCAAACTCGTAAATAACATTACACACCCGGTCTCACTTGTCATAACTTAGCAGCACCTTTTTGACCAATCTACCTCTTTTTTTTTTTCCCCGTTTCTTCTGATCAGCTTGTCTTCTCCTTCAGTTCTTCATTTTTTTTTTTCTTTTTCTTTGTTTTCTTTCTTCTTTCTTAAGTGGGTTCGGTCCTGGGTTTTTTTTTTTTCTTTTTCTTTTAGTGGTTTGGTCTTCACCTAGGTTTTTTTTTTTCCCCCCCTTTCTTCTGATCAGCTCGTCTTCTTCTTCAGTTTTTCCTTTTTTTCTTTTTCTTTTTTTCCTTTCTTCTTTCTTTAGTGGGTTCGGTCTTCACCTGGTTTCTTTTTCTTTTCTTTTTTTTTTCCTTTCTTCTGATCAACTTGTCTTCTCCTTTAGTTCTTCATTTTTTTCTTTTTCTTTTTTCCCTTTCTTCTTTCTTCAGTGGGTTCGGTCCTGGGTTTTTTTTTTTTTTTTTTCCCTTTCTTTTGATCAGCTCGTCTTCTTCTTTAGTTCTTCCTTTTTTTTCTTTTTCTTTTTTTCCTTTCTTCTTTCTTCAGTGGTTCGGTCTTCTCCTGGGTTTTTTTTTTCACTGGGTAGTGGGTTCGGGTTTCTAGGTACTGAAGAAGAAAAAAAAAAAACAAAAAAAAAGTTGCACAAAGTGACAGAGCTGGGGCCCACAAATAGTGTGAAAAATTGTTGAGTTATGGCATTTCAGTGATAGGGCCAAACGGGTATTAATTTTAGAGTGATGGGTGATGAGTGATGAAAAATGAGTAATGAGTGATGAGTGATGGAAATTGAGTGACGAGAATTGAGTGATGAAAATGGTGGAGCCAAACAGTCTCTAAGAGGCTGTTTGGTTCACCTGTTTCCATAACTTAATTCTTTGTTTTCATAACTCATTACTAAAAAATGGTGGGATCCGTAGCAAAAAGGTTGTTTGGCTGCACAATAACTTTGTTTCCATAACTCTGTTTCCATTACTCAATTCTCTGATTTTTGAGTCATGAGTTATGGAAACTGAAAACACATTTTAGTTGTTTTTAGTTTCCATAACTCATAACTCAATGACATTTTTGTAATTAAACACACATGAGGGATCCACTGTCATAACTTCAGTCGCATCTTTTGACCACCTTTGGACTTTTTTTTTTTTCCTTTCTTCTACTAGGTTCGTCTTCTCCTCCTGGGTTTCTTTTTTTTTTTTTTTTTTTTTTTCACTGGGTTCGGTCTTCTTCTAACAACTCATTTTTAGTTTTTTTATTTTTATTTTTATTTTTTTTTTAAGAAACCATACTCTAAGGCTGGGTTATTATTGAATAGAATAAAAACAACAGTTCAATGAACATCAAACATAAGCAAGGACACTATGTCATCAGGTGGACAGTTCAACCAGACCTGAGCACTCCTAAAAGCTTTTACTTTTTTTGCAATAGCATCAGCCACACAATTACAAACTCGACTAGTATGGGCAAATATACATGACTCAAACACCAAAACTTGATTGCGGATGTCTTCTATGACGACACTGTAAGATGAAAGACTAGCATTGTTTTGGTTTAGAGCATTGATAACCATAGCTGAGTCCCCTTTAAAAATCACTCTCTGTACTCCAATTTCTGCAGCAAATTCGACAGCTTTCCTGCACGCTAGAGCTTCCATTTCAGCAACCGAGTGAGTCAGCGACATTGGGGAAGATAATGCACCAACAAACTCACCTCTCCAGTCTCGAACAACGACACCAATACCAGCCAAATGCGCCTCCCTGAACACTACAGCATCGAAGTTGACTTTATGATAGTGTAAGTCAGGTTTGGTCCAATGTTGCAATGTAGGGGGGGTGGGATGACCGGTTCAATCTGCTGGGCTGCCAGGAAATCTTGTAGCAAGTTTCTTGCTGTTGATAGAATCTAGCCCTTAGCTCTCACAGGTCTACTGAAGTGAATGGCGTTTTGCCGGTTCCACAGTAGCGACGCTGCAATAGAAAACACCTCCTTTCTATAGTCATCTGTGACCTGCAAAAAAAAGGGAGAGTAAGTCGCTAAAACTTTGGGGTCAGTGGAGATTGGCTTGGTTAAAGCAATGGGATGAGCTCCAAACGATCTCCACTTCTCTGCATGACTAGATAACATGCAATGGGTCCTCGGGGTAAGTTTGCAAAGCTCACACTAATCAGATGGTGTGATTTTTCTCTGGAATAGATTACTCATAGTAGGAAGAGCGTTATTACATGCCCGCCAGGTGAAATGCTTAAACTTGTTAGGAACCCGAAGCCCCCATACTGCCTTCCAAAACTGTTTTTAAGCAGACCGGTTTGAAGTTTCTGCTTGGCTGTCTTCCACCCTAGAGGCCAGGAGTTTATAAGCGCTACTTGTACTAAAAACACCTGTAGGAGAACAGCCCCACACAATTTTGTCTGGAGGACAATGGCGACTTGGAGGAATACCCAGTATGGCAGCTGCTTCTTGTGGCAAGAAGAGTTGATTAACACGGTCAGCTCTCCACACTCCCAACTTTGGATTAATCAGAGTTTGAACCTTTGTCTCAGCTGCAATAGTGGGCAAAGGGGAGATAATAGGACTCCTAGGGTTACCTGGCAACCACCTATATTCCTTAATTTGAACATTCTGCCCATTCCCTATACGCCACACCATCCCCTTCCGAATCACATCTCTTGCACTAAGGATACTCTTCCAAGCATATGACCCCGTGTTCGAATCCTTCGCCTCCAAGATTGAGCAAGTAGGGAAAAATCTTGCTTGAAATACCCGATGACAAAGGGAATTGGGATTATTTATCATCCTCCATACTTGCTTGGCCAACAACGCATCATTGAATTTTTCTATCTCCTTAAACCCCATACCACCCATATCCTTATCTTGACAAAGTTTCTTCCAATGGACCCAATGAACCTTCCTACTACCATCCCCATATCCCCACCAAAACTTACGAGTTAAAACCTCCAACTCTTTTATCAAGCCTTTAGGGAGCTTGAAACAACTCATGGTATAGGCAGGGATGGCCTGGATTACTGCCTTTATAAGAACTTCCCTTTCGGCTTGAGATAAGAGTTTTTCCTTCCAACCCTGTAATTTCTTCCAAACTCTTTCCTTGATGTAGACAAAGCTTTGTTTCTTTGCCCAACCAACAAGAGCTGACAACCCCAAGTATTTGTCATACTAATGAATAGCTGGAACCCCCAATAGAGCTTGGATCCAAATCTTCACTTGGGCTTGAGTATTTGAGCTGAAAAAAATATTGGTCTTCTCTCGATTAAATTTTTGCCCCGAACCCCTCTCATAAACAGCCAATACATCCAATATTCTTTGACACTCAGCTTCCGTAGCATAACAAAAAAGCACGTTGTCATCTGCAAAAAATAAATAGGAAACCCGAGGCCCATTTCTATAAATTGCCAATACTCATTTTTAGTTTTTAAACAACATTACACACTTTTTCACCCACACATATTTCAAAAAACTACAAACAACATTGCTCAAACTCCTTTACCAAATGGGCCCTGATTGTTTGGAGTAGGGGTGTGCAAAAAACTGGTAAACCGAAAAAACTGGCTGAAATTGGCTAAACCGAGTCCAATTTTTTGGTTTAGTTTTGGTACGGTTCAGTTTCGGTTTGAATTTCGTGAAATTGAAATATTTCAATTTCGATTTTGGTGCTGGATTTTTTCACCCGGAAACTGACCAAACCGACCGATATATAGATACTTATGTAAATTTAAAACATGATAAAGTGAGTAGCTTAGTGGAACGACGCGCGTGTTTTGGCTACTTGTTCACAAGTTCAAGCTTTCGCCTATCCATTGCTTGTATTGGGATTCCATGGGTTTTGTGTCATCCCGTGTTGGTCTTGCTTTTCTTGTTAGTTGTTGTACTCCTTTTGTCTTTCAACAATCTCCATTTGATTCAAAAAAATATTCTTTCTCTTTTTTCTTTTTTTTTGGTTTTGTTTCTCACATCCCAAACACCGAAACCCGACTGAACAGAATCGAAACCAAATGCAATCGGTCGGTTCGGCGTCCCTTCCTTACAAGTCGGTTTCGATGCTCAATATGTTAAAACCATAGGACTGGGTAAATTCACTGTTCGAGGAGACGATTCTGAGTATAAATCAATATAACTGTTTACAAATATAACTTTGATTGCTACAACATTTCTTCTCCCTTTTTCCTCTATCCTCTTCTCATGGGAGGTCTCTCACATTATATAGTTCATTTCAGACTATCTTGATCTTACACTTGTTCATCATCTAAGCCTTCACTTAAGTGCATGTCCCATCAGACATCCTTTTAGGATTTTTGTGAGTTGTGGTAGTTGAGATTGCACTGTTCTGGGGTCTTCTCCACATAAATGAGGCCAGAAAAGTAGCTGTAATGCATTTAATGCGGTGGTAGTAGCTTTTCCTTTAGATGATTCTAAGTTCTTATCACTCTTATACATGCATGTAGCTCATCCTTATCGTGGAAACCTCCTGGAAGGTCACCTAGATTGCTGGGATATAGATTTGAATGGTATTCATCACATCTGAGGAGCAATTCCCCTTCGGGCTGGCCTCCATCTGCTCCTTACTTCTGTGACTCTAAACTTGGGATCTCTCTCGATTATTTACCCCTCCTCGGACATGCCCACGTCCTCAGATAAGGCCCAAGGCCTAATATACAAATTTGGGCCTTTATCCTTACAATAGCTCCTCAAAATTCTGATTTTTCCCTCGCATCCGAGGAGAAAAAGTGGGGTTTTGATTTGTTTTAAAGGTTAGAAAGATCAAATCCTGAGTTTACACGCATGGTTTTATGCGCTTCATAATTGCTAATGATGTTTCGGAGCCTGCGAAGTGTCATTAATTGCCCTAGGTGGTGTTATATCCCTTGCATCTGACGGTGAGGAATTAATCTGACGGTTGATATTTTTCCTTGGGGTTTGGGCGGGATAATTTCCACTCATTTTTTCCTTCTATATAAAGCCTCGAGTGAAACCATTTGTTGCCCATTTTTCGAACTTTCTAGCTTTCCAGCAATCTCCAGCATTCAAACACACAAAGCCTGCTAAGTCATTAAGCTTACCATACCTATTTTCCCAGAAATATTTGAGAGTTTTCCTAAAGGTTTCAAGGATCATCACACACCTTAGTTCGCGTAAGTTTTAATTTCTTTAAACCTTTCTTTTTCTCCTCGGCCAATCTCCTTAGCCCTCCAATTCTTATTTCTCCAGTTATCATTTTCGGTGGTTCCCCTTTAATTTGTTTGAAATGGGTAGGTTTAAGCATTTGGTGGACTCCCTTGCCAAAATAGAGGCTTTTAAGGAAAAATGCCACATCCCACAGGAAGTCGCCCTGCAATACTGTCCCCCAGAATGAATAGTAACAAACCGAGAAAAGGGAGAAGTCATAATCTCCATGATAGCCTTCATAGAAGGGGGAATGACCCTCCCTATGGGTAGGGTAACAAGGGATTACCTCCTTAACCATAGGATATGCCCCCACTAGTGCGCACCTAACCTTTTTAGGGTCCTAGGAAGTGTTGATGCTTTGAACGAGCATTTGGGCTTGAGGTTCACCTGGCACGACGTGGTCCATATGTACAAGTGTCACAAATAAAAAGGGGCGGGATTTTACCTCAAATCCCGATCCAACGAGGTCAGGCTCATCTCGTGTCTCCCCTAATCTAACAAGGGGATGAAAGACGACTATCTGATTGCTTCGAGGGCGTGGCATGATGGTTTTCATTGCCCAGTCCGAGAGGGAGAGCCAGGTGGGATGCCTTAGAACTAGATTTCCTAACAATAGATCTAGACTTTTTATCCCTGACCCTGTTTTGCTTCTCATTATCTTGCTCTTTCTTAATGTTGGATTTCAACTTTTTAATTGTGTTTTGTTCTTCGTTTGTGTTAATAGATATGAGGCACGTAGCTCCCAAGCTCAGCTTAACTAACGTTGAAGCCCTTAATTACTTGCTGAGATATGAGATCTTTGTAAGTGAAGACAAGCAGCTACGGCCGTTCATCTGATTTTGGATTTTCAGCCCATTTCGGAGATATTCTAAGAAGTTGGCCATGCTATAAGAGCGAGTGACCCACGGATAACTCGAATCGACGTATCTAAGCCCAATTTTTTGGCCCCAAATGACCTTCCACCAGTAGCACACCCATACCAACAAAACGTTCCTTTGATCGTCTAACCAGTCCAACAAGTTCCTCTCGAAGCAGCAGCATTCGGAAAAGGGGTTGCCTTCTCCAACTCCTCCCTCGAAGAAGAAATTGATAAATTTCATACTAGAGAGGACGAGCCTTAGGGGGTGCAAGTAATATTAGTCTCGGACACTGAGGAAGAATCTGACAAACACTCTAGTGTTCGCGCCCCAGTTCCTGTTATTGCCCGTCTAGATGACACTTTAGAAGAAGAAGAAGAAGAAGACAAGATGGCTCTGAACAAAGGAAGAGAATCTTTAAAGGAACTTATGGCTGCAAGAAATCAAGTGTCAACCTCAAAAGAGGCCAATAAGTCCTAAGTCCCAGCTAATCTTCCCCTTCCCCCTCCTCAGATTTTCGCCGACCTCGGGCTAAAATCGATTCCTAAATTGAAAAAGAAAAGGCCAAACGAAACATTTGAGGAAGGCGAGGTGGGCTCGTGGAAGGGGACCAAGCAACAAAAAGTGACCAAAAACTCTTGAGACATAAGGTCAACTTCTGTTGGCAGTTGGAAGGATCCTCTCGGGGCCGATGTTCACTGACCACCATGCATTTGGTCCCCCAGGCTGGAGGTGGATGGTGCCCTTATCCCCTGGGACACTTCGGTCCGAAATTTTCAAGGGGGGCACTCGGGTCACATTGCTAAAGCCCTGAAGTAGCCACTTCTTCTGCCAAAAGATATGGATGCTTACAGGGGGTTTAAACAACCCGATCTTTTCTTATCCCTTAAGAGGGATCTTGCTATGGTAAGTGATTGAACACCTTCTTCTAATCAAATACTTAGTCATTTTCATTTATTCTTTCTCCCTTTTTTACATGGAACTCTTCTGTTTCTATCTTGCAGATTACCTAACAAGTTTTCGTGGCCGAGGAATGGGTCAAAGATGCTCGTAACGAAGTTAAGGCAGAGGCCCAATCTCGCGCTGAGGTCGAGAAGGTGTTGGGAGCACTTAAGCAAGATCAAGCTAAACTGTCCGAAAAGTCCAGGCTAAGGACAGTGCTGAGGCAGGCCTTAAGACCGTGGAGAGGCAAGCCAAGGATCAGCGCCAGAAGCTGTATGTGACTGAGATAAACTTGGCCACAGAAAAGCAACTGGTTAAAGATTTTAGGGCTGAACTCCAGAAGAACAAAGAAGCGACTCAGCTGGCTAAGAAGGCAATGCAGGCTGAGAAGTCAGCAGCTTATTCGCTCAGCATGGAAGAAATGCAAATAAGGCTTGCCGAGGAGCTTTCAGGGGTATGCCGGGATTACTGTAGTGTATTATGGGGTGAGGCCCTTGATGCTGCAAGAGTCCCTGTAGACTTTGACTTGAGGCAGCCTGGGAGTATATATTATCACCCAGAAATTCGTGAACTCCCAGGTCTGGACTCCTCTCTCCTTGAACAAGCTCTAGAGGCATCCGAACAGCCTCTGATCAGCCAAGCTATTCCTGCTCTTTCTGAGGCTTTGAAGGGATCTGGCCTAATTGGGGACTAAGGTCAGGGAGTTTAGGGGGCCTATGATAAGGGTAAGGGCTAGGAAAAGAAGAAACCCCCCTCCGACCCCAAGGACAAAGCCAAGAATGTTGCCATCTCCCAGCCGAGCCAGGTTGCTGACCCTCCTGCCCCCAAGGCCAAGACTTAGTCATTAGGAATGTAATGTTGTTATGGAATGTAATGTATTCTCTTTTTAATTAATGAATGTGCTTTTCTTGCTATCTTTTATGTCTTTACATCACATGCTTTCATGCTTACTATTATTGCAAATAATCTTGAACTATTGTCACTTTAGTTTCAATAAAAACCAACAACAATACCCTACTACGTACTACTGCAAGCAAATTTGATTAAGTACCAATAAAGGCCGAATCGAAAAAAGATAAGTAATGAACTTTGCAAAGAATAGATACTTAAATAAGTACCAATATCCTTCTCACTACTCAATACTTGAATAAATAATTAAAGACTCTACCTTACTCAAAGTTATCAATCCAAGGATTTAGTCATAGTCTTAAACCTGTTTTGATATTTAGCAGGAAACAAATAGATATTATAGGGTGCTAATTTCCACCAAGTATGCGGTCTGAAAAACCACACACTGCTAAGGCTTCGTTTAAACACTTCTAAAGCTGTTATTGAATGTCGATTTTATCCAAGTATGTGGTTCAAGAGACCTGTCACAACTTATGATCTACTTAAGACTTATAAAGATATCATTGAGTGTTAATTTTCCCGTAGCATCTGGTCCGAGGACTTCAGGCATGACTATGGTTCAATTTAATCACTTATAAAAGTTGTCATTGAGTGTTAACTTTCCCATATCATCTGGTCCGAGGACTTCAAGTATGATTGAGTTTTAGTTTAATCACTTATAAAAGTTGTCATTGAGTGTTAACCTTCCCACATTATTTGGTCCAAGGACTTCAGGCATGATTGAGTTTTAGTTTAAACACTTATAAAAGTTGTCATTGAGAGTTAACCTTCCCATATCATCTGGTCCGAGGACTTCAAGCATGATTGAGTTTTAGTTTAAACACTTATAAATAAAAGAAAAATAGAAAGTACCAAGCTTTTATATAACAAATGAACATATTAATCAAGGAAACATTTACTAATAATAATACATTTTTAGGTTGTTTACATTCCAAGGGCGTGGTATTACATGCTCATCTAAATCTTCTAGAAAGTATGCCCCGATGCCAGCCCCTGAGGTAATACAGTATGGTCCTTCCCAGTTGGGCCCTAGCTTTCCCCACGCTGGGTTCTTTGAAATGCCCAAAACCTTTCTCAACACTAAATCACGAGGTGCTAATGGTCTCAGCTTTACGTTGGCATCATAACCCTGCTTGAGCTTGTGTTGGCAATATGCCAATTGGACCATTGCATTCTCCCTTTTCTCTTCAATCAAGTCTAAAGTCTTTTCTAATAACCCAATATTACTGCTCGGACTGAATGAGCTGGTCTTTAACGTTGAGAAGTCGGTTTCTAAAGGGATAACAGCTTGAGTGCCTTAAGTCATTGAGAAGGGGATTTCTCTAGTGAATCTACGAGGTGTGGTTTGATATGTCCAGAGGACATGTGGCAGTTCTTCCACCCATTTTCCCTTCACATCATCTAGCCTCTTCTTGAGTCCATTTACTATGACCTTGTTAATAGCCTCTGCTTTTCCATTCCTTTGGGGATAAATGAGGGTAGAATATCTATTCGTAATTCCTAACTCACAGCAATATCTCCTGAAAGATTTGCGATCAAACTGAAGGCCGTTGTCCGAGATGAGGGTATGAAGGACCCTGAATAGGGTGACAATGTTTTTCTAGACAAACTTCTTAGCATCCACATCTCTGATATTTGCCAGGGGTTCAGCTTCGATCCACTTAGTGAAGTAGTTCGTGTCGACTAGCAGGTATCTCTTATTTCCTGCTGCCTTGGGGAAATGGCCCATAATGTCTAAGCCCCATTGAGTGAATGGCCAAGGGGTGGACAGAGGATTAAGGACTCCCCCCGGTTGGTGTATGTTTGGTGCGAACCGTTGGCACTGGTCGCATTTTTTCACATATTCTTGTGCTTCCCTTTGCATATTTGGCCACCAATAACCATAAGTGATAGCTCTGTGCGCTAGGGAACTATCTCCAGTGTGGCTTCCGCAAATTCCCTCATGTAACTCCTCGAGGAGTAATTCAGTTGCTTTAAGATGTGCACATAACAGGTATGGCCCTGAGAATGAGCGTTTATATAATTTCTGGTCCTTGGACAGCCAGAACCGAGGAGCCTTTCTCCGTACCTTATCAGCTTCTGACTTTTCTTCAGGCAGGGTATCTTCCTTCAAGAATAGTACCACAGGGTCCATCCAACTAGGCCCTGCTCTGACTTGGTGAACTTGGATTGTCTCTCTCCTCACCTCCGCGGGTTTATACAAATCCTTTACGAGGATAACCCGAGGCAGGTTCTGCGTTGAGGAGGTCGCAAGTGTGGCTAGGGAATCAGCATGTGTGTTTTCGCTTCTAGGGATGTGTAACAAGTTGAAAGATTCGAACCCTGATTGCAGGTGTCTAACCTTACTTAATTACCCCTGCATTCTTTCATCTTTTGCTTCGAATTTTCCTTTCACTTGGCCAATGACTAACCTTGAGTCCGAGAATATCTCTACTACATTTTCGCCCATTTTTTGAACTATAACCATTCCCATCAACAGAGTTTCATATTCAGCCTCATTATTTGTAACTGAGAAGTCCAGCCTTAATGACTTCTCAATAGTGATCTTCTCAGGGGATACCAGCACCAGCCCCACTCCGGAACCTTTCTGATTTGCTGCGCCATTAATGTACACTTCCCAGGATAAGGGGCCTCGTTGGGAGATCATGCCAACAAATTTTTCATCCATGTTCTGTGTTGACATTACTTCTTCTAATGGGGGTTCAGTGAACTCGACCACCAGATCTACGAGGACTTGGCCCTTGATAGAGGTACGAGGCATGTATTTGATGTCAAAAGCCCCTAGAACCGTGCCCTATTTAGCAATCCTTCCCATGTAATCAGCACTTCGTAGTATGGCTTTAAGTGGAAGCTGGGTGAGGACGACAATTGTATATGCTTGGAAATAATGGGGCAACTTTCGTGTACCATGCACTAACGCCAGGATGGCTTTCTCTAGTGGTAGATAACGAACCTTAGCCTCATGCAGCGACTTGCTCACATAATAAACTGGCCGCTGTACACCAAGATCAACTTGTATCAACATCAAACTTACAGCATAAGGGACCACAGCGATATAGGCAAACATGACCTCATCCACTTTAGGACTGGACATGATAAGTGCCCGGGTTAGATATTCTTTAAGTTGCTGGAAAGCTAAGGGCATACTCCTCGGTTCACTTAAACCCCTTCTACTTGTTAATCAATAGGAAGAAGGGCCTGCACCTATCTGTTGATCGAGAGAATTTCGGTCAGTTTCTGGACCTCTTTAGGATTCCGAGGTGGCTGTAAACTGATAATAGCCTTGATTTGATCGGGATTGACCTCAATCCCCCTGTGGGTTACCATATAGCCCAAGAATTTGCCTGATCCCACACTAAACGAGCACTTGGAAGCATTTAAGCGTAACTTGTGTTTTCTAAGAACTTCAAAAATGTTTTCGAGATCTCTTACATGCTCAGATACCACCTTGCTTTTCACTGCCATGTCGTCTATGTAGACTTCAATACTCTTACCCAACTGTGGCTTAAACATCCTCGTCATCATCCTTTGGTAGGTAGATCCCGCATTTTTCAAATCAAATGACATCACCTTGTAGTGGTAGTTCTCAATGGGGGTAACGAAAGCGGTCTTCTCCTGATCATCCAAGGCTAATGGTATTTGGTGGTACCCTTGAAAGGTGTCCAGGAAACTCATTCGAGGATGGCTTACAGTTGCATCCACTAGCTGATCTGTAAAGTCTACACACATTCACCATTTCCTGTTTTTCTTCTTTACCACCACGGTGTTAGTCAACCATTCAGGGTAGAAAACTTCCTTGATTGCCCCCACCCGTTTGAGCTTCATCACCTCGTCTCTGACAGCATCTACATGCTCTTTAGATGAGCACCGAGGCGGCTGCTTTTTAGGAATGATGGTTAGGTTAACATTTAAATGATGGCAAATGAACTCTGGATCCACCCCAAGGGCCTTAATAGTGTCTCATGTAAACACATCAATGTTTCTTCTAAGGAATTCTAGCAACTCTTCCTTTTCTTGAAGAGGTAGCTGAGATCTGACCTGAAAGAACTTTTCCGGATCGTCACCAATAACAACATTTACCAAATCTTCACATTTCGCCTCCTCGGCTGAATTATCGATAGGCATCGCCGAGGGTTTTAACTGCTATAAGTCCTCTTCAACATGGGCCGAGGACTCAGCCTCGGGTTTATGCCGGATGGCGGCCACCAAATATTGTCTAGCTACATACTGATCTCCCAGGATCTTCTTAACCTGGCATTCGGACGGATATTTAACCTTCTGGTGCATAGTAGAAGAAACAGCTCCTAGTGTATGAAGCTAGGGTCTGGCCATAATTGTTGTGTAAGGTGAACAAGCATCTACAACGATGAAATCCACCTTCACCATTTCTAAACTAGTCTGTATGGGTAATCTAATTTGGCCCTTTGAGGTGGCAATCTTCCCATCAAAACTCACCAGGGGTGAACTGTAGGGCGTTAGGTCCTCGGGTGTCAAGTTCAGCCTCTTATATAAGTCAGGGTACATTATCTCGGCACCACTACCTTGGTCCACCATTACCCTTTTCACATCATATCTCCCAATTCTGAGGGTAACCACCAAAGCATCATCGTGAGGCTGGATGGTTCCGATTTTATCCTCATCCGAGAAGCCTTATACTGGTTGAATTTCCATTCTAGCCCTCTTCAACTCTTGATTAGTGTCCTCAGTGGATAGCCGAGCCACAGATATTACTCTAGATAGGCAGGACCCAGTTTTTCCTATTGCAACAAAGATGACATTTATCGTTCCCAATGGGCGTCTTGAAGAATCATCCCTCCGAGATTCTGAGTTTGCCTGGCCCCCCTGACCACTGGAGTGATGCAAGAGTTGTTTTAATTTACCCTCACGGACGAGCTGGTCTAGGTGGTCCCACAGAGGTTGTGGTTGCGCCTTGCGGGGTTTCCCACCATTTTATTTGGCCGTTTAAAGAATGGCTCATTCTTAATCTTCTCCAGAGCTTGATGCACCAGCTCTCAGAACACGGCATTGACTGCCTGAAGATTCACTGATCCTAATTGTCCAACGAAATCTCTCCGTGGTCTGTTGTTACTATACCGATCCGACTTGAAATCCCTCATCTCTTGAGGAATAACCTTATCATTTCCTTTCTCCTGCTACTGATCTTTCTCAACTCTTTTATACTTATCAATCTTGTCCATCAGTTGGCGCACATTGGTGAGAGGTTTGTCAGTCAGAGATTTCCTCAAACCGTGCTCAGCTGGGAGGCCAAGCTTAAAAGTACTGATGGCCACCTTGTTAAAGTCACTATCTATCTCGTTGAACATCTCCCAGTACCTATTGGGAATACATTTTCAAGGTCTCAACCTCTCGCATGTTTAAGGATAGTAGGGAAGCTAAAGGCTGAGGAACCTTGCGACAGGTGACAAAACGGGAATCAAATGCCTGGGTGAACTCTTTGAAGGAACTTATAGAATCTGCTCTCAGGCTATCAAACCATCTCATTGCGACTAGTTTTAGACTGGAGGGGAAAACCTTACACATCAAGGCTTCGTCCTTGGAATGGACAGGCCATCCTCTGGTTGAAATGGCTCACATGCTCCACAGGGTTTGGTCGACAATTGTAGATGGTGAACGTTGGTTGATAAAAGTGCCGAGGATGTTTTGCCTCTTCAATCTTACGTGTGAAAGGCAACTTGGAAATTTGGTTCAGGGCCTTGCTCATAACATCATTTCCCACACCTCTACGTGATGGGCTTCGAAACCGCCACTCACGATAATGCTCCTCTTTATAGGAAAAGGACTCGCTGGGCAGGGTTTGAGACCTCCGCCTGTAATTAACGTCCATTTCATCATCAGAAGAAACATCAGAGTTCGGAGAAGCTTTCTTCCTTTTTGCATGGCGTAACTCTCTCTTTAGTTGGTCGATCTCCAATTGCATGCTCTTGTTGTTCTTTGCATGGGAGATATGGCTCCCCACTCAAGATTGACTTCTGTCAGTATGTGTGGCGTGGACACTTCCTTCACGGTCACCTCTCTGCTCAAGGTTGAGAAAAAGGTCACCGTGTTGGGATCCCCTCGACTCTGCTTGTTGTGGACCTGATTCTGCAATGGTTAACCGTTGCCTTCACTATCACACAAGCTCTTCCCACAGACGGTGCCAATTGTAGGGACATAATTTGTGGCCCAAACCCAAGATGAATAGGATGATGGCCCAGTGAGCCCAGTACAATAAATTTGTAGAGAATGGGTTAAAGAACTAGGCCCTAGTGAATTTAATAACGGCTAGTATGGGTTTAGAAGATGACCAAGCAAGAATAAGACACATAAGATTGGGTAAATTCACTGTCCGAGGAGACGATTCTGAGTATAAATCAATATAACTATTTACAAATATAACTTTGATTGCTATAGTATTTCTTCTCCCTTTTTCCTCTATCCTCCTCTCATGGGAGGTCTCTCACATTATATAGTTCCTATCAGACCATCTTGATCCTACACTTGTTCATCATCTAAGCCTTCACTTGAGTGCATATGCCATCAGATATTCTTTTTGGATTTCTGTGAGTTGTGGTAGCTGAGACTGCACTGTTCAGGGGTCTTCTCCACATAAATGCGGCCAGAAAAGTAGCTGCAATGCATTTAATGCGGTGGTAGCAGTTTTTCCTTTAGATATTTCTGAGTTCTTATCACTCCTATACATGCATGAAGCTCATCCTTATCGTGGAAACCTCCTGGAAGGTCACCTAGATTGCTGGGATACAAATTTGAATGGTATTCATCACATTCGAGGAGCAATTCCCCCTCGGGCTGGCCTCCATCCGCTCCTTACTTCTGTGACTTTAAACTTGGGATCTCTCTCGATTATTTACCCCTCCTTGGACATGCCCACGTCCTCAGATAAGACCTAAGGCCCAATATACATATTTGGACCTTTATTCCAACAGATACTATCAAAATTGTGGTACTAGAAGGTTTCACATTAATTTTCATGATTTCCATTTAAAAAACTCCCCACAGTGCCATATTGGGTTCTTTGACAACCAACTATATGCAAGATTATGGTTTTTTTTTTTGAAACATTTTGGCAATTTCATGTTTTGCTTGATTGGAACTTACTCATTTTGATGTTGTCATAAGGGATTCAAAATGGGTGCCTACATTGGTCTTTGATGTGAAGTATTCTTTTAACGAGGAACAATACTCTTTTAGGGAGAAACTAATATCTTAAAAATCCAATTCTTGTACCGATTTTTATGTGAGTTGTTATTGTTAGGCTAAATTATAAATTGCACTTTTATTATTTTGTAACATTTAATTTAGTCCACTAATTTTAATTTCATTCAATTCAATTTTCTAACTTTCAATTATGTTCAATTCAATATCAATATTCCCATTAGGCTCCATAAGGATTTGGTCATTAAAGACCCTCAAAACGACATAGTATTTAACAAAGTTGAAAATTAACTGCATGAGAGGTGTATTAATCTTATGGGGAGTGTTAGTTGCTAAGATAAGAACACTAACTCTATTAGGAAAATTAGTTCTATATTGAAAAGAAAAGAAGCACGCAAGTGTCAATCCCTATAAATAGAATGGTGGTGTAGCTTTGTTTAATATGTGAGAGCTCGAAGACCTTTGTCTAGTGAGAGAATTAAAGACTTCAATTTTCTCTAGTGTGTTAGTGTGTGGATATTTCTAGGAGTATTTGTGAGTATAATTGTAAATAGTAGATTTTGTTTAGCGTTGGTTGTCATAGAATTTGTCAAACCAGGTTAACTTTTATACGTTCTTGTGCTTGCCATTTTATGTTTGGCAGTTTGGCTATGCCTTTTCCATAGTTCATTTGGCTCATTTTGATATGTACAAACTTTTTAAAATGTCATTTTTTCTTTTCTAGCATAGTTGCATGTTTGCCCAATATATTTTTTAATCACTAGTTTAAGAAAAGAAGCTGACTCAAGAATTACATAAAAATAGAAAAGATTGACCAGAATAATAGCCAACTTGGTGCTACGAAAAAGCTCTCACTTGCATGACAAGCATCACATAGCTTCACGCCTTCACCAGAACTAGATGACAATCAACACAGCATAAAGCATTATATATCGTAGATAATTAGTTGCTCAATTAATTAGGCGACAGTTCTTCCTAACTTCACCATTAAAACCAGTGAGAGGGCTTATGTTTCCCATCTTAACCATAGATTTAGCAAACTGGATGAAGAATAGGCCCTCATCCTCAGCATAAATCTTAACCAATTGCATAGTAGTCCCAGCACTTCCTGTGAAAAGCACTTCATCTGAATTGAGCAACCCTTTTCCCCATAGGATGTGCTTGAAATACGCGTTGTTGAATTTTGCAGGGGAGGCAAAGTCCAAGGGAGAGGTGTTATTGTCACCGCCTGATCTAGGACAAACTGATTTCAAATTATAGTAGTAGCCCTTGTCAAGAGTTTGGTCAGGTTGGTTGTTTCCATTTTGGTTGTACAGTCTTTGCTTGAAGGACACACACCTTGCCAAACCAATTGTATGCCCCCCTGCAATGTGATATTGAGTAATCGTCAAATGATTAAGTTTTCAAAACAATTGGTAATTTATCATTGTCGACATTAGTGTGTTACATCTAAAAAGCGAAATTTACCTGAGAGTGCAACGAGATCAACTTCATCAAGTCCTTGACGGTCGAAAGATGTTACAAGGTTTTGGAGGGTAGAGTTTGGTGGGGGAATATTAGTGTTTGAGGCATTTAAGCTTGCTGTCTTTGAGTCCCTTCTTCCCAATGGGACCTCCCAATACGGTCCACCGCTCTGTTTTAACACACCCAACAAACTTAGCAAACTGGTTGGTAAGAAATCCTTAAAGAGTACCAATTCAGAAGGCCATTAGAAATTCTTCTAGTAAAGATAAACCTTTTTCTCCTATCAAGGTCCTTCTAAGGACATATTTAAACAATTATGCAATGTCACTATCATTTTCCATGAACTTCTAGTTTCCACTTTCAAGGAACTTATGTCGTAAAGTACAGTTTTAACCCAAAAAAAATTAGTTAAATAAGTTAAATAAACTAGAAAAGAAAATGTTGAAATACTATAGTTTTCCTAAAAAGCTTTATAAATTGACGAGTCTATGAATATGACTAGTGTCATGTTAACAAAATTAATAAAAAATAAAACAAAGAGGCAAACAAAGTAGGGACGAAGTTTGAGCTTGGCTTACTAATACGATGGAGCCACGAGCAACAAGGGTGAGAATGTCTGCACAAGAGACAGTTTGAGGACATGCTTCTTCCAACTTGGCCTTGATCTCATCAATCACTTCAAAACCTCTAAGAGAATTTTTATTTGGCCCAGAATTCTTTTCACTGACTATTGTGGCACTATCATCTAGTAATACTGAGGCGTCGCAACCCTGTAACATTAGAAAGTTAGACCATTTTATGAAAGTGACAAGAAGAAGCACAAATGATTCTAACTTTTAAATGATTTGTTATACTTTTAACAAAAAAGGAAGAGAGAGAGAGAGAGAGAGAAACTTTTATTCTTCTATATTTTATTAATAACTCTAATTACAGAAAATTATTCTTTTTTTTTCCTTAATATATTTTCATTGCACGGGATAAAATAATGTAGGTGGTATGACAATATGAAAACAATGTTGCACTAGTTATAATTTGACACCTCAAAAAAAAATGTAAAAGAAATTGTGAAAATGTTTCATATTTTGCTTGTGCTTTTGGAGCCAATGGAATAATTCTAAAACCTGGACAAAGCAGTCATGGAAGTGGACCCTAAGCAAAGAAGCAGCTATCCTTGGCTCATTGGCAATGGCTCTCTCCAACACAGACATGACAATATCATTGGCTTGGGGACAAGAGAACTGATAAAATTCAGGGAAAAGGCTAAAAGACTTTCCACCATGACCACCCCAGCCAATATTGAAGCCAGGGTTAGCTGAGGAGAGTGTGTCCGAGAGGGAAGCTATTACTATAAGACCAAGAGTAACTTTGAAGAGCTCCATTGATGATTCAAATTATTGCTGCACGTTTTACAAATTGCCTAGCCTTTGCTTGCATATATATAGAGCTCAAGACAATCAAATCAACCACTTTCCCTACCAAAATACTCTCACCTAATATGGATGCCGAGGGATTACTAGGTCTAGTTGTAAACCTGTTTTTGGGGCACAAGAGTTATGTCACTCATGTGTGCGTCTGTGAGAGAGGACGGATTTGGTTTTGACTTTGTTCTCACAAGGACAAATTTGGATGAATCTGACTTCTACATTATTGTTCCCCTCGTGGAAATTTTCATCAACCTTTTGTAGCTTTAAATGGATATTAAACACCATATTTAAGTTATTTACTTGAATTGATATTCCTCTCCTTTTTGGGATAACCGAACGAGTACTAGTTGACAAAAAAAAGAAGTAAATAATTAGACAGCTGAACAAATGAACTTAACACATTTAAACCCAGAATAATTCAAGACAATACTTAGCTCTAATTGAAATTCTTCCAATCAAGAGACAAGAATGGTTTAACCTTTTGTTTGGTTATCTGTATCTTGCCAACGCTGCTTTTTTGGGGAGAAAAATAATTCAAAAATATGCTACATTAATTTCACAATCATTTTACAAATGAACTCCATTAACAGGGAAAACTGGAACTATGCTAGTTTTGTTTCTTACACTTCCAAAAGAAAACAGAAGCTGGCTACTCGACATACACATATTTTGTTTCTTAATATTCAATAGCCCCTCATTCCAATTCAGCTTAGTAAAAATGGAAAAGAAAAAAGAAGCATAAAAATGAACATTGAGACCTGGCTCGTTAAGACTTCAAACTGTTTTGTTTTACATATGTAACATCACTGCAAATTGTGAATTCTCTTAGTTAATGATTAGCATTATTGTTTTGTTTCCTATATCCCTTCAGTGCTCTCTCTCTCTCTCTCTCTGATATGGTCTTCGTATTTCTTGATGGTATTGTATACGGGGTCAGTGGGTGGGGATGAGGAAGCTTATTAAGTTAAAAGGCATTTACAAAGTGACTAATATTAAGATTATATATATGCGGACATGCAAAAAGAATTATCCTGAACTTGTGTCCTTCACATTTTGATGTATACTTTAATATGATTGTATTTGGGATTCTTTCTTTCCGCACTTCAAATTTTTACGATATGGTTTATACCTATCCCATGCTAAATTGGACTTTTGCACAATCAAGTTGGCTAAATAAAATTAACCGAATATAAATATCCCGACGTCTTGAACTATCCTAATCCATCCAAACAAAAGTTTAAAGGTGAAAAAAGAATGTCGAGAGAGAGAGAAAGTAGGCATTATAAAAAGCTCTCACTTGCGTACATTACAAACATCACAAAGCTTTATTAGAATTAGATGTCAACACAACATAAAAGCATCATAAATCAAACAGTTTAGGTAGATAATTAGTTGCTCAATCAACTCGGCAACAGTTCTTCCTAACTTCACCCTTAAAACTAGTGAGAGGGCTTATGTTTCCCAGCTTAGCCATAGACTTGGCAAACTGGTCGAAGAATAGGCTCTCATCCTCAGCATATCTCTTAACCAATTGCATAGTAGTCCCAGCACTTCCTGTGAAAAGCACTTCATCTGAAGTGAGGAGCCCTTTTCCCCACAGGATGAGCTTGAAATATACGTTGTCAAATTTTGTTGGGGAGGCAAAGTCCAAGGGAGAGATGTTATTGTCACCACCTGATTTAGGACAAACTGATTTCAAATTATAGTAGTAGCCCTTGTCAAGAGTTTGATTAGGTTGATTGTTTCCATTTTGGTTGTACAACCTTTGCTTGAATGTCACACACCTTGCCATACCAATTGTATGCCCCCCTGCAATGCGTTCTTAGCAACAACAAAAAAATAAGTAATGTGAAAGCTAAAAAATAAGTAATGTGAAAGCTAAGTAATTATTAAATGATTAAGCTTTTGGGACAATTGATAATTTATCATGATAGATGTTAGTGTGTTACATTTAAAAGGCCAAATTTACCTGAGAGTGCAACGAGGTCAACTTCATCGAGTCCTCGACGCTTGAACAATGTCACAAGGTTTTGGAGAGTAGAGTTTGGTGGGGGAAAATTAGTGTTTGAGGTAGTTAAGCTTGCTGTCTTTGAGTCCCTTCTTCCCAATGGGAGTTCCCAATTTGGTCCACCGCTCTGTTTCATCACACCCAACAAACTTAGCAAACTGGTTGGTAAGAAATCCTTAAAGAGTACCAATTCAGAAGGCCATTAGGACTCATTCTAGTAAAGGTAAACCTTTTCTTCTATCAAGGTCCTTCTAAGGACATGTTTAAACATAATAATGCTAAAATGCTACCAATTTTACTATAAAAACTTACAAATTAACGAGACTATGAATATGATTAGCGTCACATTAACAACATTAATAAAAATTAAAAAATAAAACGAAAAGGCAAACAAAGTAGGGACGAAGTTGGGGCTTTGGCTTACTAATTACAAAAAATTATTCATAATTTTTTTTTACGTGAGTGGGAGGACCAAATGAAAACGATGTTGCACCAATTACAATTTAACAACTCAAAAAAATGCAAAATAAACATTTTTATGCCTAGCATCTCTCATATTTTATGTGTGTTGGAAATAAAGGAGAGGTAATACTTGAATTTTCCTTGAAAATTACACAATTTGATATTACCAAAAAAGAGGTGGCAGAGATGAGGAGTGGACCAAGTCACTGTCTTGAGACAAATCGTGCTGTTTACGGTATATCCGATGTAGTTAGACAAATAGTTTCTGCACGTTGCCCCCAGGATACAACAACCCAGCCACCTTTTGCTGATTATCCTTGCGAGCCTACACTGCTCGTAGGATATAAGCTCTCTTTAGTACTTTATTTTCCTAGAAAATTTTGTAAAAGATAGAATATTTTTGTAAGTAGTAAAAAGTAATAGATGGTAAGTGTTTAGGACAATAAAAATTGTTTTTGAAAAATTTTCAGCTTTGTAATTCAAAAATAATGTGTCTCTACTACTTTTATTTTTTTCCATATATATATATATATATATATATAGCCGGACCTTTAACTTGTCCATAGCCAAAAAATCAAAAAGATTTGATATCAATTAAATGGTCATAAAAATATTCAAATCAATGTCATGAATACATATATTATATATATATAAACCGGTCAACTTTTTGCTAAAGTGTACGTTGAGGACAAGAAAAGAAAGAAATCATGATGCAATGCATTTAATGTCCCATAAAGTAGCTAAAGACTAAAAGCCAAACCGTGTAATTCAATTTCAAATATGCATAAATATTGCCATTTGTTGATACATATATTATATATGTATATATATATATATATATATATATATATATATATAAACCGGTCAACTTTTTGCCAAAGTGTACGTTGAGGACAAGAAAAGAAAGAAATCATGATGCTATGCATTTATGTCCCATAAAGTGGCTGAAGACTAAAAGCCAAACCGTGTAATACAATTTCAGATATGCATAAATATTGCCATTTGTTTTTGACTTTCCTTGAACCAAATAGTAAATACTTGCGCATATATGGTAACATAAAATAATTCAGCAATAGCTGTATATTTAAGTGCTGAAAATCTTCTATATATGATGTTATTATGTCATATTCAAATAAGAACGTTTGAATACAAAACCTTTAGAATGGAAAGTATATATTTGTAATAAAACCAAATATGCTGGCAATTATGGCATTAATATCACGTTAATGTTCATAAATTTCCTGATTAAAACCATTGACAAAAGCTATTCAAATTTTGAATTATATTTGAATTTCAAAATTTAGCAATCAACGTATCTGACATTAAGGGATAATTGATACACATAAATGAGTATTAAAATAAATATAATATTTTTTATAAAAATATTCAACAATCCCCCACTTATTTTTATAAAAAATAAATAGGTAAATATATATATAAGAAAAATTTCTGGGTTAAGTAGAACATTATGCATAATGAGAGTGCCAATGGCTTGAACCCTCATTTAGTGTTTCAGCAACATTGTTCCAAAGTTAATAGTGATCTAAGTCTTGAACTATAACTTTTTCTATGGATACAAAACATTACATCACACACATAATATTCCAGTACTCTACCACGAGCTTTTAAGCTAGCACATTACGGCCTTGTGCTTTATCCCAGCATCCATGAGCTATTTAGAGAACTAGCCCCATTCTCAAAGGAAGCGGCCTTACTTCCATCCTCACTTAGGTGTGGTCATCAAGGATGTTCTTGTAACTCTAACATCCCACTCATAAGAGCTATAGTCCACATTAAGAGTTTTTATAAAAACTCATCCTATATAACGTTACAAGATACATGCACACACACCATAGGGAGGGACATGAGTATTATTACTCATACATATATTTAGTGCATGTTAATCAAACTACTCTATGATTAGTTTTTCCCTTTGAACATAGTTCTTGGGATCTCCAGTCCCTAGGTAGGGTATCCTCATAGGTAGTTTATTATTTTTTGGGCTTAAGTCCCATCCCCCTCGATGCTATCCAGATCTTTTCTCTAGCTAGAGCTTTAGTTAATGGATCCGCAATATTATCATTTATACTAATATAATCAACATTTATGGTACTATTGTTTATGTATGATCTTACAGTATTGTATTTTCTTCTAATAGATCTGGATTTACCATTATAGTATTTATTGCGCACTCTACCAATAGTGGCAGTACTATCACAATGAATTAAGACGGGTGAAATAGGTTTCTCCCACATGGGAATTTCAGATAATAAATCTCGTAACCAACCCGCTTCTTCACTAGCTGAAGGTAAGGCAATTAATTCTACCTCCATGGTGGATTTAGCAATAATCTGTTGTTTTTTAGATTTCCAACTTATTGCTCCACCACCTATTGTAAATACATAGCCAGTGGTAGACAAAGAATCACCTGATAAGGTGTTCCAACTAGCATCACTATATCCTTCAAGAACAGCAGGATATCTTTGATATAGCAAACCATAGTGCGCAATTCTTTTTAAATATCTCATTAATTGAGTCATGGCATTCCAATGCTCAAAGTTAGGTTTGCTAGTAAATCTTGCTAAAACTCCTACGGCATAAGCAATATCAAGTCTAGTACAATCAGTAGCATATCTAAGACTACCAATAATACTAGCATATTCCTTTTGATTGTAAATATCATTTTCATCTTTAGTAGAAAAAAGATGCACACTAGAGTCAAAAGGAATACTTGCAGGCTTACAATCAAAGTAATTATATTTTTTCAAATTTTTTTCTATATAATGAGATTGATCTACAAATATGCCATTTGAAGTTCTAGAAATTTTCATGCCAAGAATCACATTAGCTTCTCCTAAATCTTTCATATCAAAGTTATTTTTAAGAAGCATTTTGGCAGCATTTATAATATCCATATTAGGACCAAAAATTAGAAGATCATCAACATATAAACAAATTATAACATGAGCATCATCAAAAGTTTTATAATATATACACTTGTCACTTTCATTTGTTTTAAAACCATTAAAAAGCAAACATTGATCGAATTTCTCATGCCACTGTCTAGGTGCTTGTTTTAAACCATATAAAGATTTTAATAATTTACATACCTTGTGCTCATTACCTGGCATTATAAAACCTTCTGGTTGGTCCATGTAGATTTCTTCTTCTAAATCACCATTTAGAAATGCCGTCTTTACATCCATTTGATGTATCATCAAATTATGAATAGCTGCTATAGCAATTAATAATCTAATAGATGTAACTTTAGTAACAGGAGAAAAAGTATCGAAAAAATCAATATCTTCTTTTTGTTTAAAACCTTTAGCTACAAGCTTTGCTTTGAATTTTTCAATAGATCCATCAGGTTTTAATTTTCTCCTAAGTACCCATTTACATCCAATTGTTTTACAACCTGGAGGTAAATCTACAAGTTTCCAAGTATTATTGGATATAATAGAATCCATCTCATCATTGATGGCTTCTTTCCAAAAACCTGAATCAGGAGAAGATAAAGCTTCTTCTAAAGAAATAAGGTCACCTTGTAAATTATACACATAATATTCAAGACCAAAATCCTTTTCAACTCTAGGTCTTTTACTCCTCCTAAGTTCAATCTTATATTCATTAACATCTTTTGACTTAGATGTTGAACATTCAAATTTCTCTTGTTGTTCAAAACCCCCACTATTTTTTTATTTAAATGGAAATTTATTTTCATGAAAAATTGCATCTCTAGATTCAATTATTGTATTATTATCAATATCAAAAAATCCATAAGTTGTGCTATATAAAGAATAACCCAAAAATACACATGTAGAAGCCTTTACCCCAAGTTTAGGTCTTTTGGGATCAGGTAGCCTCACATATGCTAAGCAACCCCAAACTTTGAAAAAAATTCAGATTTGGTTTATATTTTTTCCATAATTCAAAAGGAGTTAAAAAAGTCTTTTTATGAGGTACTCTATTCAAAACAAAATTTGCAATTAAAATAGCTTCACCCCAAAAATATTTAGGAGCCTCAGAACTAACAAGCATAGCATTTGTTAAATTTATAAGAGTCCTATTTTTACGTTCAGCTACTCCATTAGAAGATGGAGAATAAGGGGCAGAAGTCTCATGAACAACCCCAAGAAATTGAATATAATTATTAAGACCAAGAGTATCATATTCTTTTCCTCTATTAGTTCTAAACCTTTTAACCTTTTTATCAAAAGTATTCTCAACTTCTTTTAAGAAAATTGATAATTTTTCAAAAGCATCACTTTTATTTTTCATAAGATAGACATATGAATATTTTGAAAAATCATCTATAAAGGTTATAAAATACCGGTTACCTCCACGTGTCAAATGTCCTTCAAATTCACAAATATCACTATGGATAAGTTCTAGTAATTCAGTATTTCTTTCAACTGATTTATGAGGCTTTTGAGTAATTTTAGTCATGCTACAAATTTCACATTTTTCAAGTTCATTTTCAAGTTTAGGAATTAAACCTAAACCACTCATATTTTTCATATATTTATTATTAATATGACATAATCTACCATGCCAAACATTCACACAAGAAACAATATGAGCGAAACTTGAATTTTCATTCATCTCAACATTAAGTTTAAACATGTTATCACAACCATAGCCTTTGCCAACAAACATGCACTTTTTAGAGAGTACATATTGATCAGCCTCTTTTCAAATGATTTCAGATCAAACATCTTGTGAAATGATTTGGAGTTCATAGGATTGTTCCACCACAGACTTGCCTTCAACCATCTGAAACCTGAAAAATCGGCTACATGCATATTTATTGGATCTAGCTTCCTCTGTATCATATTTTTGATTCAATGCCTTCCATATCTTTTTGGCTGATTTGTAAGCTTGATCATAATAATCATACAAATCATCAGAAAGACAATTAAGTAAATAATTTCTACAGTAAAGATGATCCTTATCCCATTTATTAACATCTTTTTCATGTTGAGAAAGTTCTTCTTCAATCAATTGTTCAGATTTCTTTTTCTTTGGTTTTTTCTCAGTTAACACATAAGCTACATTCAAGAGAGTAAGATAGAATAAAGTCTTTTGTCTCCACCTCTTAAAGTTAACACCACGAAAACGGAATGACTTATTAAGATCACCCGCTCTAGAGGAATTACACATAACATTACCATTTTCCAAGGATGATTTTGTGTTCTCCATATCGATTTGTCTCAAATTGTTGGAAATAAAGGAGAGATAATACCTGAATTTTCCTTGAAAATTACACAATTTGATATTACCAATAAAGAGGAGGCAGAGATGAGGCGCGGACCAAGTCACTGTCTTGAGACAAGTCATGCCGTCTACGGTATATCCGATGTAGTTAGACAAATAGTTTCTGCATGTTGCCCCCAGGATACAACAGCCCAGCCACCTTTTGCTGATTATCCTTGCGAGCCTACACTGCTCATAGGATATAAACTCTCTTTAGTACTTTCTTTTCCCAGAAAATTTTGTAAAAGATAGAATATTTTTGTGAGTAGTAAAAAGCAATAGATGGTAAGTGTTTAGGACAATAAAAATTGTTTTTGAAAAATTTTCAGCTTTGTAATTCAAAAATAATGTGTCTCTACTACTTTTATTTTTTTCCATGTATATATATATATATATATATATATATATATAGCCGGACCTTTAACTTGTCCTTAGCCAAAAAATCAAAAAGATTTGATATCAATTAAATGGTCATAAAGATATTCAAATCAATGTCATGAATACATATATTATATTATCTATATATATATATATATATATATATAAAACCGAAGCCTCTGAAGTTCTCACAATTTTCCACATCATCATTATTTTCTTTTTCTTTTTATTTTAGATTCTTTTTATTTTAGGTTTTATATCTTATATAGAATCCACCAGAAAAATAATAGACAAAAGTTTGAATTTTTATTAATATCAATAATATTGAAAAACGTATACAAACTTGGAGGCCTATTTAAGGGCTCCATAAAACTTGATGGACAAGAAAATATATTCTAAAATAAGCCCTAATTAATACCTAACCATGATAGGAACCAAATTTGACCTAAAAGACATTAAAAGAACGTAAAAACAAGGAAATAAATCACCTAGACCTAAAATAACGTTTTTTGCATAAAAATACCAAAATTAAATAATTACAAAAATTAAATTGTAAATTCTATCCTACATCAACTTATCACAAAAATCATCATCTATATTTATTATTATTATTATTATCTATCTATCTATATATATATATATATATATATATATAACTGAAGTCTTTAAAGCTCTTACAATTTCCCACGTCACCATTATTTTCTTTTTCTTTTTATTTTAGATTCTTTTTATTCTAGGTTTTATATCTTCTTATATTTATTAGTGTTACAATAGTTTAGTTTAAGTAAAACTCTATTAGATATATTTTGTTGGCCTCTCCAAAACTTATCACATCATTATTATTATCTATATATAATATAAAATTGAAGATTAAAAATTAATTATAATTTTTTAAGATACCCCACGTTAGAATTAAAAAAAAATGACTCACTTTAGGTTTCAAAAAAAAAAAAAACTCACATAACACGTTAGAATTTTTTTTTATTTTAAAAAAAGGACTCACAAAAAAAAAAAAAAAAAAAAACTTTAGGATTAAGAAAAAAAGAGAGAGACTCCTGGTAGGACTCTCTCTTCTCCTTAAAACTCTAGCAATTACCATCTCAAAACCCTAAACTCAACTTAAATTTAAGATTAAAAAAATAAGAAGGAGAGAGACTCATGTAAAAAAAAAAAAAAAAAAATGTAGGTTTTGTCTTTTTTATTTGCTTTCATATGTGCCTGAAATTTTCATTCTATCTTATTGTTTTATTATGTTTAGAATTGATTTTATTCTAAGTATTTGGGTTAATCTCTATATTTTGATAGTGTTTTTATGGGTTTGGTTTTTGGGTTGAAATTCTAATAATTATTTTATATTGTATATGGCAGATGAAGCATCTCTAATTTTTGGAGAAAAATCAAAACTACAATCTATATCTTCCAGCCCAAGGTATGGTAAATTTTTATATGTTCTTACTTTATTGAGAATTTTTATTTGGGTTCATGTGATTTTTTGTTTTTTTTTTTATTAAATCTTTGATTTTTGGTTGATTAATTATTTGTTTGGATTAATTTCAATTAATTATTTGTTTGGATTCAACGTAAAAGATAATGAAATTAGGTGTTATAAATTTGATAATGTTCCATGTTTTGAATTGTTTATATTGTTAAGACTCCTGGTAGGACTCTCTCTTCTCTCCTTAAAACCCTAGCAATTACCATCTCAAAACCCTAAACTTAACTTCGCTTTAAAATTAAAAAAATAAGAAGGAGAGAGACTCACATAAAAAAAAAAAAAAAAAAAAAAAAACGTAGGTTTTGTCTTTTTTATATGCTTTCATATGTGCCTGAAATTTTCATTCTATCTTATTGTTTTGTTATGTTTAGAATTTATTTTCTTCTAAGTATTTGGGTTAATCTCTATATTTTGATAGTGTTTTTGTGGGTTTGGTTTTTAGGTTGAAATTTCTAATAATTATTTTATTTTATATTGTATATGGTAGATGAAGCATCTCTATTTTTTTGGAGAAAAATCAAAGCTGCAACCCATGTCTTCCAACCCAAAGTGTGGTAAATTTTTATTTGGTATATTATATATGAATTTTTTGAATTTGAAGGGTTTTGTTTGGTTTTGAAGTAGAATTAGGGGATTCTATAAAATTTGGAAACTTTAAGTTTTGGGGTTTTTGGTATTTGCGTCTTAGTAGGTTGATCTTAATTCTTTACCTTATATGTTTTTGCTTTATTGAGAATTTTTATTTGGGTTCATGTGATTTTTTGTTTTCTTAATTAAAGCTTTGATTTTTGGTTGATTAATTATTTGTTTGGATTAATTTCAATTAATTATTTGTTTGGATTCAACGTAAAAGATAATGGAATTATGTGTTATAAATTTGACAATGTTCCATGTTTTGAATTGTTTATATTGTTATTACTATGACTAAATAAGATTTGTTTTTATCTTTGTAGTTTATATCAGTTTTGAGTGTGTGTATATATATAACTTTTGGGAATTTTGCTTTATTAATTTAAGAATTGTAAATTACTTTGTAGGTTTCAGTGCAGTGAGACATTGACAATATAAGCATATATATATGGTATTAACATTTTATAAAAATCTTTCTGACAACCCAATAACATTCTACGTTAGACAACACTTCTAAACTATAGAAAAGTATAGAAGTTAAATATTTATTCCCATTGTATTTTATTTAATTATGACAGATCTTTTTTTTTTTTTAAACGCTAACTAGCAAAATGTCTATAATATGCATATTATTAACCCAATTTTTTATTTCTAAATTTCTTAGATTTTATTATATCAATATTTTTTTCTTTTAAATTCTTGGTGGTCAAATCAGTCTCTCACTAATTCTTTTACCTTAACGTGATGTTGGTTAATTGTCCTTTTATTTAACTATTCCATGCATCGCACGGGTTAGCGATTAGTATATATATAAATCGGTCAACTTTTTGCCAAAGTGTACGTTGAGGACAAGAAAAGAAAGAAATCATGATGCTATGCATTTAATGTCCCATAAAGTGGCTAAAGACTAAAAGCCAAACCGTGTAATACAATTTCAAATATGCATAAATATTGCCATTTGTTTTTGACTTTCCTTGAACCAAATAGTAAATACTTGCACATATATGGTAACATAAAATAATTCAGCAATAGCTGTATATTTAAGTGCTGAAAATCTTCTATATATGATGTTATTATGTCATATTCAAATAAGAACGTTTGAATACAAAACTTTTAGAATGGAAAGTATATATTTGTAATAAAACCAAATATGCTGGCAATTATGGCATTAATATCACGTTAATGTTCATAAATTTCTTGATTAAAACCATTGACAAAAGCTATTCAAATTTTGAATTATATTTGAATTTCAAAATTTAGCAATCAACGCATCTGACATTAAGGGATAATTAATACACTTAAATGAGTATTAAAATAAATATAATATTTTTTATAAAAATATCCAACAATGTGTGTGCACTTTTGGAGCCAATGGAGTAGATTCTATAACCTGTACAAAGCACTCACGGAAGTGAAGGCTAAGCAAAGAAGCAGCCATCCTTGGCTCATTGGCAATGTCCCTCTCCAACACAGACATGACAATGCTATTGGCTTCAGGACGAGAACTGATAAAATTCAGGGAAAAGGCTAAAAGACCATCCACTACTTCCACCATAACCACCCCAGCCAAAATTGAAGCCTGAGTGAGCTGAGGAGAGTATGGCTGAGAGGGAAGCTATTACTATAAGACCAAGAGTAACTTTGAAGAGTTCCATTGATGACTCAAATTATAGCTGCACGTTTTAGAGATTGCCTAGCCTTTGCTTGCATATATATAGAGCTCAAGAGATCAAATCAACCACTTTCCCTACCAAATACCCTCACCTAATATGGATGCCGAGGGAGGACCAAGTCTAATTGCAAACCTTTTTTTGGCACAAGAGTTATGTCACTTGTGTGTGTCTGAGAGAGAGGGATTTGGTTTTTGTAAGGTTGAATTTTATCAACCATCTTGTTGGCTTTATTCCGTGCCAATTTGCTTGTAATTTAGCAATTAGTAACCTTGTATTTAGGTGGGATTCATGTAAGGGTAGTGTGTGAGAAAGTGTGAAGAAATGCTTAAGTTTGTGCAAAGAAGTAGGGACTCGCGGCTAGGACTCACGGCTGACTCGCGACTTGCAAGCCGCCAACTGCAGCACACGTGAGAAGCATGTGGGAAGGTGAAGGGTCATACCAGCTGTCGCATTACAAGACAAAAGTCCCAGGCTAGCCAGGCCGTTAACTCGCGGCTTGAACTTGCGACTTAGACCAGTCGCGAGGCCAAGCCGCCAACTTGCCATGTTTGAGAAAAACTGTCTCTTCGTATTCCAAACACACACCACTATATATAGACCCTTATACCCACAAAATGTAGAGAGCTTCTAGAGAAAATTTTGAGAGAGAAATCTCAGAGAAAAACAAGATTGCCTCATCCTCAATCTTCACTAAGAGACTCTTCAAATTCCTCTACTCTCTTCCTCTCCATTGATACATCCTTGAGAGGTTCTTGACCAAATCATTTTCTCACCACACCTACGTCTGTGAGAAGGTCTTTTGGTGCTAAGGGAAGTAGTTTGGAAGGAACCAATGGTTATTGGTTGATGCTATGGGTTATAGCGGAATCCGGTAAGCTAGAGAAGAAAAAGGTTCGGCGCAATCTCGTTGGAGCAGGAAGCTTGGAGAGCTTAGGTACCTGAGTAGATTAGGCTTGGAGGGTCTATTGCTGTTCATGTATCCCAACTACATTTTCTAGTGGATTATTGACCGCTTGGAGGGCGGTGGAGAGGTTTTACGTCGAGGGCTTCGGTTTCCTCTTCGATAACACATCGCGTGTTGTCCTTCTGTTTGCATCTCTCTTCCCTTTATCTTTGCCTTTTATTTTCTGTTGCGAATGTGATTATAATTGGCTTAGATTGTTTATCAATTCTGTGTTTGGCTTATTTTCTTGTTCCGCACTTTAATTGTTTGATAATAAGCTTGAATTGGTAATTTGTAATTTGGGGTCTAAACGTTCAAGAGTGTTTTTCACACATATTGAACTTTCAATTGGTATCAAAGTGGGTGCACTTGTTGTGGTTTAAATACCTTAGTGCAATCCTTGACCCCGTTTTGAGATGGACAGGTCTCAATCTCTAACTGTGCCACCATTTTTTTATGGTAATAATTATGTTTTTTGGAAAGTCCGAATGAAAGCATTTCTGTGTTCTATTGATGATGCTGTGTGGGATGCAGTTGAAGTTGGTTGGACTAGACCGGAGGTTGCCATATCCATTTGGGATAAGGCAGCTCTTACGGCGGCTAATGCTAACAATAAAACATTGAACGCTATTTTCTGTGGTGTCTCTCTAGAAGAATTTCATAGGATTTCGTATATTACTATTGCTAAGGAAGCATGGGAGATTCTAGAGACTACTTATGAAGGAACAAAGAAAGTGAAAGACACCAAGCTGCAAATGTTGACCACTCGCTTTGAGGAGCTCAAGATGAGCGAGGATGAGTCTTTTGACTCTTTCTATAGTAAGCTGAACGAGGTGGTTGTCGGCAAATTCAATTTGGGCGAAAAGACAGAGGATTCTAAAATAGTAAGGAAGATCCTTCGGTCACTGCCGGAAAGTTTTCGTGCCAAAGTAACAGCCATTGAAGAGAGCAAGGATCTTGACGACATCAAAGTTCAAGAGCTGGTTGGTTCATTGCAAATGTATGAATTGTCACTGCCCACACAGAAGAAGAGCAAATATCTTGCTCTTAAAACAATTGATGAGAGAGTGGTATCTCATGACTCTTCGGAAGAAGATGCAGTAGATAAAGATGTGGCGTACCTTGTAAAGAACTTCCGAAAATTCTTGAAACTCAAGAACGGTAGGAAATTTGGTGACAAAGGAAAATTTCAGAGCCTCGGGAAGGAGAAGAAAGAATTCCGAAGAAAAGATGGTAAAGATTCCCAATCTTCTCAAGGAATTACATGCTTCGAGTGTAATGGACATGGACACTTCAAAAAGGAATGTTCCAACTATTTGAAGTCAAAAGGAAAGGTTTATGCTACTACTTTAAGTGACACTGATTCATCAAACTTTGACTCTGAAGATAGCTGTGACGGAGAAGGAAATTACTCCGCATTCATGACCATTGCACATGTGGAATCCTCAGATGATTTGGGTTCACTTGTGAAGGAGCTTGGTGAGCATTTTGATTTGGAGTCTATTGGGGTTGTTGAAGAATCGGAGGCTGAAGAGGATGAAGATACATTTGGTCTTCAAGAGAATTACGCCTTACTCCTTGAGAAATTGGGTGAGTATGCAAGAGTGGCAAAGGCGGCTGTGAAGAAGATGAAGAAAGCTGAGGAAGATTACAAAAGTCTTCTGGCACGATACAAGGAGACGAAGTGTGAGATTGAAACACTAAATGGTGAGCTATCAAAAGCTTACACAAAAGTGAGATTTCTTGAGCAAGAGGTAGTGCAAGCTCATGCAAAGATAGAGAGGGTATCATCCAAGAAGTTAGAAGATGCTATTTCGTCTTAAAAACCTTTCTCAGACAAGTCCGGGTTGGGATATACCGGAGGGAGTAGCTCATCAGCCAATGTCACCAAAGAAGTGAAGTTTGTGAAGGCCAAAGAGACGACTGTGGATAAGTTTATTCCTGAGAAAATTAAGGCTGAGAAGAAGAAGAATGTGGCTGATCAACGGGTGTTAAATAAGTCCCGTAATCAATCAGAATCTATATTCGAAGCTAGAGGAAGATCACTTCCAAGATCACAACGGGGTCCTAGAACGAGTCATTTCTGTCACTTTTGTGGATTGCAATGGCATACTAAACCCAACTGTCATAAGCTGGGAGCGTTAAACAATGCAAGCACTCCTCGATCACGAGAAAGAAGAAATGACAAGAGGTCTTGGGGTGGTGAACAACCAAGAAATCAAATTCATGATCCCGAAATGATAGATGTGATGAAGATGATCGGTGTCTTCACCAATTGCTTGGAAAGCTTCACAAGAAGGTTTGAAAGTCCTTACTCTCGTACCCAATCCGTCAAGGATATCACCCCAAACACATGTGATGTGTGGGTGACGAAGGATACTCATGCATAAGCATTACAACATGTCCATGCATTAATACTTCCCATATTTGTGAATATGCTTGGTTGTGTGCTTCTTGTGAGTTTTTAAGTTGATATTTTGTTTGTGTGTTTGTCTTTGGCTCAAATGTTTTTACATTGTTATTTATGTTGCTTTTATTAAATCTTTTACTGATTTTGTGTCAAAAATCCAAAAACACATAAAAAGTAGAAAATCCTAAAAAGTTTGATCGGCATTGTTGAGTTTTGTCTTAAAGAATGTTTTGTCTTGTACCTTTGTACTAGTGGCTTTGTGCATCTACGAGCTGAACTTGTTTCTTATGCACTCATATCATTGTGGAAGAAATTCTGAAATCTATGTGACTGTTGTAAATAGATCTTCAACCTTGTCATGAATGATTAGTGAATGGTTTTGTTGATCTTGAGACATGCATAGACTTGTGCCTATATATCTTCCCACTTTTATTTTATTGCTTTACTCAAAGAGCTCACCAAATGTAAATCTCCAAATGAAAATAGATATTGAGCTGCAAAAGCCTATCGCACATACTAGTATTTGACTAGGAAAAAGAGAAAGCGACCAAAATAAAATGTATGATGCCTAAAAAGCCAAATGCTAACTCATCAAATTGAAATATTAAAAATTGCAGGCATCGATCTCACAATGAGATGTGTTGATTCATAAAGATCAAATGATATGTTGTATTTGGAGCCAAATGAAAAGCTTCAAAGAAATGTACTCAAGTTTATGTGGGAGGTCATATATGCATACTTCTATAATTGAGATAGGTCACATTATCTAGTGCTAGTTGTGTATGCCTTGATTGAATTGATCATTGAAGCTTCACATTAGACTAAGGACTATCTCATTTTTGATATTCACACACTTCACACAAGTTTATGTTCAATGAATGTCATATTTATTTGTGTGATTGTACTTATTTAAATGTGTTTTCACATGCTCAAACTCTGTTGATCTAACACAAAAAGATTTTTGAGTGTTTTAGTTGTTTTTGAAAAGTATTTTATTTTTACAAAAATGTCAAAAATTTCAAAAACAGTGTTGCCTTGTTTTGGCAACTTATTCATAGGTTGTCCTAGTCGCATGTTCTAGTCGCGAGCCCACTCTAAGATTTTTTGCGGCTTACTGGCGAGTCAAGGTCTCAGTCGCGAAAAATACTTAGAAAATTTTTCAAAATTTGTGTTTTAGTGACTTTCGCGGCTCAATGTGGTGACTTGTTCGCGGGTGGAGGGTCCAGTTGCGAGGGTACTCAGAAATTTTCGCGGCTCACCTCGCGACTCTCTCGCGGGTAGACCTTCCAGTTGTGAAAAACACTTAGAAGATTTTTGAAGAATCTTAGTTTCATAGTGTTTCGCGGCTTACACTGGCGATTTGATTCAGTCGCGAAAAACGCGTGTTTTGCGTTTTAAAGTCAGTTTTAAAACTTTTTTAGTTTTTTCCTCGTACTTTTGTGACTATTCAGTGTCTTCCCCATTTCACTCACTCAATCTCACCGTGTCACTCTTCGAAAATCCTTCATTTTGGCACCATTTCTTCTCAAATCTTCAAGAAAAAGGTATGGGTTTTCCTCTATCTCACTTCATACTTACTAATTTGATCTTTATTTTCTTGTTTTGTGAGATGTAACTATGTTCTGCGAAATAATGTTTTTGAACATGGTTTTGCCTAAAATGTTGGGTATGATTGTGTAGGGTTGATTTCTCTGGTTGCTGAGTTTATTTAATGTCCTGTTTTTGCATCAGTTTGCTAGTCTTTGTTTTGAGCATTGATATTTGATAGAGTTTTTACTCATTGGGCATATGGGTTTGGGGTTTTCTGTGTTTCACTCTGAATGTGGTTTTGGGTTTATCAGAATATATGAGTTTTTGGAGTGTGTGGCAAGCATTGATTTGATTTTAAATCACCATATCTTGTGTGTGTTGTTGCCTTGGGTTTTTTCTTACACATTTCATATTCATTATGTCATGTTTCATTGACATATGCTCTCATCTGTCTGAATGTGATTTACATTGTCCATTTCTAGTTATTTAATGCTTGCTCCTGTCTGGATCTATACAGAATAAACTTGTTTGATTTGATGAAGTTCTGATTTGATCTATCCATCTTTTGGTTATTGACTGTGCTTGGTCTGTGTGCTGACTTGACACTCTGTTACTCTCTTTGTAACTAAATTGTTACTAATAAGTATGCACTTCCACATATTGTGTTTTGCTCTTGTTGTGGCTTCTTCTGCTTGTTTACAAATGCATCTTACACCTTCAAAGAAGAAGACTCCTGCTAAGAAGGCTGACAAAAGACTGAAAATGGACCACAACCTGTTTAGGTCTGTTTAGCACTTTGAGATATACAGAGATTTCTTCATAAAGGGAACAATTATCTAGGAGAGGTTTGTGGATCTAAATGATTTGAAAGATACCTTCATTCCAGAATGTTTTGAAGGCAGAGGATGGGAGAAGCTACTGGGTGACCTACCGCTTGTATGTGAACCTTTAATAAGGGAATTTAATGCAATGCTAGCATAAGGGAGGATGAATTGAACTGCTGGGTCAGAGGTCGTGAGTTCACTTTAGATGCTCATGACATTGATAAGGTTCTAGGGCTTGAGGGTTTAGAGGATTATGAATTCACTAATTACTAGGACAAAATGCTCTCTCTAGACACTGTCTAGACCAGAATTGGTGGAGTTAAAGAAGAAAGATGCCTCAGCACTAATGCCTTCCCAGTTGACATGAGGTGTCTGACCACAATCATGATGTTCAATTTATATCCTATAAGAAAGATGACTACCCTTACTAATGCCAAAGCTATCTTCCTCATAGAGCTCAAGGAGAAAACCTTCATTGACATAAGTTCTTACATATATGACGGATGAGACTAGAACCATCTCAAGACCCAAGCTGATATTTCCTAGTCTTCTCATGAGGATTTTCAGAGCAAAGGGTATTGCAATCCCTCAAGATATCAATCCCATGACTCCTCTATCAGCCATAAACAAATTCACCCTCACAAGGATACAAGTTCGTCTTCTAGGAGATGAAGAGGAGGGTGACCAAGGAGAAGGTGATCCTATGGAAACTGAAGCAGAGGCTGCAGGACAGACTTCCACACCCAGAAGCAGAGCCAAGAGGAGCAGGGCTTCTACTTCATCAGCTGTACCTCCTGATACATTTCAGATCATCTTGGAGAGGCTTGATGGACTCAGAGAGGTTCAAAATCAGCATACTGAAAGGATGATAGCAATGCATGATCAGCTTGATATACTTTCAGCTAAGCTTGACAGCATCTACACAAACCAGGAGCAGTGATCCTTTGGCCATTCCAGTCAAAAAGGGAGAGAATTTTTGGGGCAGCACTTGAGGGGGAGTGCTTGTTTGAGGGAGGGCTTTCATTATCATATGCTGTTATGTTTATAGCTTTGATACTGTATTTTGGATAACTGCTGTTATTATAGGTTTGATACACTGTGGTTTTAGTTATTGTTTGGCTAAAACTCATAACTCTTGGATAGTTTTGAAACTTTGGTGGTATTTATTTATATATACATTGATGTTATTCACCATGTTCTTACATTATGTTCTGTGTTTTGTACCTGGTACCTTTGTAGGCTTTTAAGGTTCTTAGTTTATGTTTGTACCTGTTACTTTTGTAAGCTTTTAAAGTTTTAAGTACTTGCTGCTAAATGTTATGCATTTTTTTTAAGTACTCTCACTCTTGTGCCCTTGTAGGATTTTATTCCTAGATGCATATACTTCATGTACTGTGCATTGGTTGAGTGTTGGTCATTCAAGTGATTTGCTTTGTGTTTATCAGCTTGAATGTCCGGATGTTCATTCCAAGTGTGAATGAGTATTGTAATCACTAGTATGTAGTGATTGCCTGTTTAGGTCTTGTCATGGTCTATTGCTCCATATGCATTACAAGTTTTATGCATATAATGATTATTGTGTTGTGTTTCAGGAGATACTTGTTCTTATGGTTCAAGAGCTACACAGATTCTAGAGTAAGGTGTGAGTGAGTTTTCCAACTGTTCCCAACTCACGCGTTAAGTCTAGAGTTTGTTATAGCGTTTTGTCACGGAATAGCTAAAGGGGGAGATTGTAAGGTTGAATTTTATCAACCATCTTGTTGGCTTTATTCCATGCCAATTTGCTTGTAATTTAGCAATTAGTAACCCTGTATTTAGGTGGGATTCATGTAAGGGTAGTGTGTGAGAGAGTGTGAAGAAATGCTCAAGTTTGTGCAAAGAAGTAGGGACTCGCGGCTGACTCGCGAATTGCAAGCTGCCAACTGTAGCACATGTGAGAAGCATGTGGGGAGGTGAAGGGTCACGTCAGCTGTCGCATTATAAGACAAAAGTCCCAGGCTGGCCAAGCCGTTAACTCGCAGCTTGAACTCGCGACTTAGACCAGTCGCAAAGCCAAGCCGCTAACTTGCCCTGTTTGGGAAAAACTGTCTTTTCGTATTCCAAACACACACCACTATATATAAACCTTTATACCCACGAAATGTAGAGAGCTTTCAGAGAGAATTTTGAAAAGAGAAACCCTAAAGAAAAACAAGATTGCTTCATCCCCAATCTTCACTAAGAGACTCTTCAAATTCCTCTACTCTCTTCCTCTCCATTAATACATCCTTGAGATGTTCTTGACCAAATCCTTTTCTCACCACACCTACGTCTGTGAGAATGTCTTTTGGTGCTAAGGGAAGTAGTTTGGAAGAAATCAATGGTTATTGGTTGATGCTATGAGTTATAGCGGAATCCGGTAAGCTAGAAAAGAAAAAGGTTCGGCGTAACCTCGTTGGAGCAGGAAGCTTGGAGGGCTTAGGTACCTGGGTAGATTAGGCTTGGAGGGTTTATTACTATTCATGTATCCTAACTACATTTTCTAGTGGATTATTGACTGCTTGGAGGGCGGCGGAGAGGTTTTATGCTGAGGGCTTTGGTTTCCTCTTCGATAACACATCGCGTGTTGTCCTTGTGTTTCCATCTCTCTTCTCTTTATCTTTGCCTTTTATTTTCTATTGTGGATGTGATTATAATTGGCTTAGATTGTTTATCAATTCTATATCTGGCTTATTTTCATGTTCCGCACTTTAATTGTTTGATAATAAGCTTGAATTGGTAATTTGTAATTTGGGGTCTAAACGTTCAAGAATGTTTTTCACACATATTGGACTTTCAGTTTTGACAGTGTTTCTGGTATTACCTGCACCAAGGACAAATTTGGATGGATCTGCCTTCTACATTATTGTGCCCCTTGTGGAATCTTGCTTTCATCAACCTTTATAGCTTAAAATGGTTACTAAACACCATATTAGGTTATTTACTTGAATTGATATTCCTCTCTCTTTTTTTTGGATAAACAAGCAAGTACTAGTTGACAAAAAATAAGTAAATACTTATACAGCTGAACATTTGAACTTAACACAGTTATTAAACCCAGAATAATTCATGAGACAAGAATGGTTTAACCTTTTGCTAGATGGCCTTTTGTTTGGTTATCTGTATCTTGCCAACGCTACTTTTTTGGGGAGAAAAATAATTCAAAATTATGCTACATTTCACACTCATTTTCCAAATACACTCCATTAACAGGAAAAACTGGAACTACGCTTGTTTTGTTTTTTACACTTTCAAAAGAAAACCTCTACATACAGATCTTTTGACAGATAGGAATATTATACAAGAACCGCCATACAGACTAAATTCAAACTCTTCCTCACTCTCTCTCCCCTCTGCAACAACAAAAACATTATTGCTCCTCAGATGGAAGTATATGAGATATCTATGTTCAGGAAAAGCAAAGAAGTATATACATGCTGGAGACTATGATATATACAGTTGCCTCATCGGTGTGAGCAACCTTGCAAACTGCAAGGGAACATACGCCTTGACTAATGTTCCATTTTATTTATATTCCTACAAAATTTGAAGGGGAAAAATAAAAAAACTAACAGGTAAAAAGCCGATGTATGAACAAGTAATAATTTTACTTCCCCACCTAGCTACTCTAGGTTGGGGGTATAAACAATAAATGATATTGTGTTAATAAATATGAGGATAGCTGACCCATCCATAAAAGTTGGAACAGAAAACCAACAACTTCTTATTGCTCATTTTGCCTTAACTATACTGTTCATTCAGGTGCACATATAAGTATTTAACTAAATTTTCTTTCCTAAATCTACCAAGGTCCCTAATTGTCTCCCTTGTCCTCTATCTGAAGCTAACAGCTTGCACCGACATACCAATGAAATAACAACCATTATGTTCCGTAGTATTTTAACCCATCTAAATTGGTGCCCTTTCCCTTCCCCCCTGCCACTAGAGTATACAATGACAACCAGCAACATCCCCTCACCCTGGTCCCTGGCCCCCACAAAATGGCAGTCACTTCATTGCGTGTTGCCGTGTTGGATGAGGCAGTGACAATAAGTTGCTGATGCTAGTAGTGGTACCAAAAAAAAAGGAACTCTTTCTTCTTCAAGCAAGAGTCTCAAACCGAGAACGGGAGTGAGGCAGAGGACAAAGGAGAACTTACAGCGTTCATTGTCGAGGGGCCTGAGAACTTCTCCAATGATCTGCCCAACACTTTGAAGCGACTTCAAGTCATCTTCTGTTTTATTGAACTCCTTCTTCGAACCTCGCAAATTCTCCCTCACTGCAAATTCATTCATTATTCCACCTCAACGTTAAGACAAGCTTTAAAAAAAACTAAATAAAGACTTAAAACTAACATTTTTTTTTTAATGTATTTCTATTTATTTTTTTTATATAAATAAATAGTGGGGGATTGGTAGAGTTTGAACCACAAACATGAGTCACTGTCAATGATGCTATAATCGTTCGACTATTACTTTAAATCCAACTTAATCAACGAATTAGAATAGAATATAGGGCCAGTCTTTCACATTTTAAGATTTAACTAGAATGTATACTCTATTAAGAGTTTTATAACTTAACTAACATCTTTTTAGTATTTTTAATAGAGCCATATATATATATATATTGAAAATCTTAATAGAAATATTTACACATTGAAATATCTCTCTTCTGACTATTGAATTATTAAAAAAAAGAAAAAAAAATTCTAGGTGTTGCTGAACGTGACCCAAAATGTCAAATCGAGCCAAACCAGGTCAGCCCTTCCCTGTAACGTTGTGTTGGGCCCAAGCCTGACTTCAGTAGGACCATAGACTAATGAGCCAGGCCCAGTCAACACAAAGCACTTTGATTCTTGTGATTTGTGAAAATAAAAATCTCGGAAAGCGAAGCAAGCATGTTGATTCTGCCATCCACAACAGATGTTAATTAGGAAAGGAATAACCCAGCAATACATTAATATGGCAATTTTTTCTTTCCAACTTTCAAGTCGAACATATGTCCATTGTGGGAAGATCTGCCGTTCATGGACTGCAATTTTTAGTGCACTGATGCTCACAAGAACATAAATTTCCGGTCAAAACGGTTTTGACAAGCAAAATTTTCAACAAGAAACTGCCATTAGTTTTTCCAGTGTCCAGATATACTTAAATGATCCTATAAACAATCGAGGAAACCGACTATTATATCACAACTCACTTTGACTTATCTATGGAACTTCCTACATAAAATACAATGAACTTTCATGCGTATGAGATTTGTCATTATATAAGGATTACATCCCAGCTGCCCTGAACTGAAGTGGAGAAGAAAAATTCTCATTTGATTTAAGTGGAATGGCTCTTTGCCTTCTGAAGAACATCCTTAAGAACCAGAGCAATTCTATGTGAAATGTGGGGTTCCAGAAACCTCTCCTTCACCCTCTCATATCCTTTCTTTCCCATTGTTAGCCTCCTTTCTACATGTGTGGCCAATTTGACGATGTTATTTGCAAGAGGTGTCACACCTTTCTTTGCAGCAGGATACAACAAACCTGTCGACCCATGCACCACTATTTCCATGGTGCCTCCAGCTGCTGTGCCCTGATAATATTGTCAGTGAAAAATAATGATGTCAATTGGAACATGAGGAGGAGAAATCAAAACATACACACACAAACACACATATGGGCATTGGTGCACACGTGGAGAAGATGATCCAACCAAAAACAAGAACACAAAACAATCCGTTCTTTTTTCTTCTTTTTGTTTTTTTGCTTGGTAAGTTACACACACCTAAGGAGTTTTGAACCCATTCTATCATATGAGAATAATTTTCTAGAAGGGGCAATTATCAGCAAAATTATATGAAAAATCGAAAGACAATAAGCTTGATATTCAAGTTTTTTTTCAAAGAAAATAAAGCCATCATACTGTACGAGTGCAGTTACAAGGATCTATGCAGTTAATAGTTTTTAAAAATGTATACTGTTTCCAAAATAAATTCCAAAAACAGGGCAAAAAGAATGGTACAATTATAATATGACAAGAGAGGGGTAGACGATGAAAAGATATGAATAAATAAAATAAAACAAATCAAAACAGACTCAATCCACAATTGATAATATATTGAATGCAAGCAAATGCCAATCAGTTGATGAGCAAAACAGCCAAAATAATTGATGATTGACAAACACAATATAAAAATAAACAAAATTGAAACTAAAACTTTGAGGAAAACAGAAGTTTCCACACCAAATGATATAACAATATATTCTTTTTTAATAAGTTACACACGCACCTAATAAGTTTTGAACCCACAACCTTACCCTCCTTTTTTCCCTTATTGGTAATTACAAATGTACCAAGTGGGTTTTGAACAGTGACCTTACCCTTCACCTTGCTCTTACATTGGGAGGAATTACCATTTGAGCTAGAATTTATTAGCCAACCTCACCCTCCATGTTGCTCTTCCAAGGGAGGATGTGTCATTTGAGTTGGAACTCATCGGCCTAAGAAGATAGTATTTAACTTACCATAGTCTATTTAAAATGCAGAAATTGTTGGAAACGAAGTCATATCATGTGATGAAGACTTACCAACACAGGCAGCTGAAAGGCCATTGCTTCAATGGTTATCCTCCCAAAGCACTCTCCTCGGGCCTACACAGCAATTAGTTTAAACACTTGGAGTGGCGCACAAAACAAATAGAGTCAATGAAATGAAAATAAAACCAAAAGAACACTAAATATGAAATAAAAAGAACAACGGAACCTAAAAGGTGGTGATATTCAAAATGCAACTTAATTAATATGAAACAGGGCAACCAAGAATTCTTATTCTTCTTTGTTAAAAAAAAAGGGGGGTAGAAACATGCCAAATAAGATAACAAAGACATCAAAATAGCATGGAATAGTCAGATTTCACATATTCACCGTCATTAGCAATTTTTTATTTATAATATTGTCATGTTTCACATGAACAATAATTTTACACCACAAATAGAATTGAATAAATGCGCATGATCAGAAAGTAGAGATTTGGTCCCTTTTTTAGTTTTTGGTTTTTTTCTATTGCAAGGTTTGAGTAAACAAGAGATCCTAGTTATATAAGCCCTCCGTAGAACACATTTCTGCAAAGAAAACATAGAAATGACAAAAGGATTATGCACAATAATGAAAGACACCCCCCCCACAAAAAACCCCAGGTGCGGGGCCCAAAAAGAAAAAAAGGGAGATGATATGCAACACATCATATGCCAAGGACACCACTGGTAATGCAAGATATTTGAAGGAAAACATTTCAACTTGTCGCCTTAGTCTAAATTTTACCATAGCAAATTCTCCTGTTACTTCCTTTTCATTTTTTACACAACAAACTAACCTGCCTCAGATTGAATTGAACCAAAGACTTTACTTGTGGGAGATGGGATGGCAGTTAGTTCAAGGGCCATTGGCACTTATGCAAATAGTACTTGGTGGAAGATTGGGGGTGAGGACCAATGAAAAAGCAGTTACAATGATTAAGTACTTACAACAATCAAGTATCAAATCAAGAGTGTAGGTGTCAATATCAGTAATAAAGGTGATTAGCAGAAAGAGGAAATAATAAAATAGAACATAAGAACTGTCTCCTACATGAATTAACACAATATATATGCAGAAAGTACCTGGGAGTTCTGAACAAGAACATCAATGGAAGCCAAATAAGGAGCTACTGGTCAGGGTTTTGTTGACAAAGTGAACGCAGTCCTGAATTGTTTTCTCTAGTACAAAGTTTCGCAGTTCTGTCTCGAACTTTGTTTGAGCATTCATGTCACTTCCCACTATTACTGCATGAATTGGTGGCACCTGCAGTTTCTTCTCTTAATAAGTTGCAGACTTTTGTGAAAGGAACGAAGAAATAGATCCTGACCTTTCCCACATGAAACACCTTTTATATCATGCACGTTGCTCAGAAAATATAAATTTTAAGTGCTACAGTCACAAATGGATCTAACCTAGGGTAGTGTATTGAAACAAAGAACCAATTTGGAAACATAATGCAAAAAAGTTAATGTAAATCCAAGAAGACAATACCAAGTAAACAAAAGATGCCATCCTGACATAGGAAGATGGGGAAATATGATTACAATTTGGAAAGTAGGTTTGACTTCTTTGCAAAAGCAGAATGTTCAACAAATGAGGAAGCGATCACAAATTACCACTTTTAACTCCAAACTGAAAAACCATGCACAATAAGGTTCATGTTCTGCTATTGAGAATCAAGAACATCCTTAAAGAAACCTTAGTGCTCGGACGAGACACATTGTTAATTAGAGCTTCATTTATTTGCCTCACCATAACACCCCAACTTCCCCACAAAAAGGGAAAGAAAAGGAAATATAGGTGCATCTTAAAGCAACAATGCAAAAGTAGTAAAAGATCTCAAGAAGATCATAGGCACACAAGCAACAATAAATTTATGAGGATATGCAAAAGTAAGGGTCATAAAGAACACAGCTAAATATGCATTAAATACAAAAATTCACATGACTATCCAAAAACATTGCAGTTAGTTGGCTACCAATGACAGTCGCAATGCAAAATGTCAACTTAGTAAGAGATGGACTCAAATCCAACTTGATTACAAAAAATCATCCGTATAATAAGATTTCTCCAAAGAAAAAGTGTGGAATATTTTGCAACCAAGTGACTTACTACCATACTACCTTTCACCAATCAGACTAATGAAGGAAAAAATATTTATCTCATCCACAAGGAGAGCATACTGTTTATGATGGCAAAGATTAGATCTTCATTCCGCACTCCAAGAGACTCTCAAACATGCTCTCGAAGAATTCTCTTGGCTACACTATCTTCAGCAACCTCCATTAGTTCCTTGCTATTTCCAAGGTGCACAACGTAAGTTTCAGGCATTTTAATCTTGTAAAGGATTGGCAGGGACATTTATAAGAAAACTCACTTGCAGAAAGTGTATTCTATCTATGGAATCAGAATTACATAGAATAGGTAGCAAAAAGAGTTTACCAATTCAACATTACATGTTATATCAACAAAGCCTGTTATAAAATATAAGTACGTGTTCAGTTCTATGTGCCAAGAGAACTATGTCATTCTCCCTGAAAACCTGATTAATGGAAATGGTTAGTGAAGATTGACCTGAAGATGCTCTCCACTCAAAGTAGCATGCTGATGTACAGAAATTAGATGAAGTCTTAGTAATGTCTATCCACTGGTTATTATGTTTTCATCAAATTCATTTGCTTGGTTTTATTTTCCAATCAATTCTGCTATGAAATTATTTGATCAGAAGAAGATTAAGTATGTCTTACACCTGAATTGATGTACAACATTTATTCTGATACTTAAGTTATTAGACATTAACTGTCAACATTTAAGAAAATCGGTATGGGATATAGCACTCTGTAATGCATTTATGACATTTCAGAGAGCAAGAGTCCTGGATTCCCTTTCATATGGCCTCTCTAAAGGTAAAGGGTGCATTTCTAATGAAGCCAAATTATAGCCTGTTAGCTTTGTGATCTATTACTCTTCCTTGCTAGATAATCTCACCCCTTGCAAGAAGTTAAGAGAAATGGGACCTAAAACAATGCAATGAGGTGTGGAAGAGGAAATATGACCTAATTGTTGGGATTGCACAAAAACATCTTAATGAGACAAGTTGAGTGAAATAAGCATCAAAGAACTTGAGGATTGATTGGATAGATAAACATGAAACACTAAGTATATACTAATTGATTTTAGTAACATACCCTAAACACTCTCGGGTTCTGTTCTTCCAGTATTCTGCAGTTGTGAGTGAATCAATCATGACACCTGCAACAAAAGGGAGGTGCTTAACATACTCCACTTTGAAATAATGCCCTCTTATTTCATGAATCCACCACAAAACCTTTGGAAGCACATGAGGAACTTTTTCCTTGAGAACAGCAGTATTTAAAATAACAAAATCAGCTTTAAGAGCTGTATCTATAGCTTTTTGACCCTTCGCAGATAAGACCTAACAGTATTGGAGAATTCACAATTAGATGGCTGATATTTTTGTGGCACAACAGAATGCCAGTTTCTTGGTCACAAATTAGAAGAAATGAAGCAAGGCAACAAATATGAAAGCCATTAAGAAAAAATAAGTCAGAGTAAAGTACAGAACATGAGGAGTGCTTTCTCTTGAAAGCCACCCAAAAGCTGAATACTGAAGTATGTAAAAACATAAATCCTTCTGCAAGAGAAAAAAGAATGGGAACCAACAAAGGCCTGACTATTCTTCATTTCTGTCTAGCTCGAGCTATAAATCTACTGGCAGAAACATCATTTGGGAGCAACAATAAAGTCAAGACACAAAATCTATTATACACATGTTTACACTTATTGCATGATGTACTGAAAGACTCTGAGAACTGTGCCTCCACTAATTGATTCAGCTCATAATTCGTAGTAAAATTAATAACAAAAAAATAGGCATTATGAGAAAGGAACCATGAATCTTGTCATAGATAGCAGTCCACTGTAAAACCAGCGATAACCCACTAAGCAAAATTCTTCTACAACAGCCGGAGGCATCCAAATATAAACTTTTCTTGTATAATAAAATTCTATAAAACCTTTTATAGATAGACCTGCTCCACTATTACAAAGGGTTCATGGGACAATTATTTCAAAGCTATGACTAACTAACAAACGCTTTACAAGTATCCAGATGGAACAAAGTAAAACCATAAAACAATACATGACACCCTAAGTCCCACATAAGACAATTCTTAACAAGAACTTCCATCCTTCAAAAACTAATGGAGTACATTGGATTGCAATTGATATGACAACCCTTAACGCTATATAGCACATGATTCTGTACAAAACCACCTAATTTTCCACTCATATGAGCTTCTCCAAACTTCAATCTGACATTGGATATAGTCCTATGCGTTCTAACTCTCAATGTCATGACCCGAGAAAGTGCTAGCCACATTTGCGCTATACCCCAAATGGACTAATTCAAGTTACAATTAGAGTTCCTCATAATCGCATACATAGCCCAAACCCACATAACACAAACTTACACAACTCAATATTCAAACACACACACACACACACGTGCACCAAACCAAATAAAAGCCCCCTCTTCTATGATAAACAAATCGATTTTGAATTTTTCTTCTCAAAATGAAAGAGCAAAGCTAATACTAGAAAAGATAGTAGAGTATGAATTTGATAAATTTTACCTTCACCCCTCTGTCCAACATTTTATGCTCCAAACTGTAAACGACGTCGTCTAGCTCCACCGGTTTCTGGTTAGTTATCCACACAACCTCCGCACCCACACCTCTCAGCAAAAACGCTAGCTCCATTAACAACAACGGCCCACCTGAAAATTTAAATTAAATTTTTTTTTTAAAAATTAATTAATTTTATTTTCCGAAGAACCAAACGGAAACTAACAATGTTACCAGAAAGAGAGAGCTCGCGGGAAACCAAGAGCACGAGCTTCGACTTCATGAAATCTAGCAGATTCGGTGCAACTTTTGAGTGAATCTGAGCGTTTGTAAATTTGTCTTTCTCTTCTTCTCCAAAACGATTGTTGTTGATAACAATGCTGTTACTTGTAGTAGAGCTGGTACTGTTGGTGGCGCAGGAATCGAAGGAGGTTCTGGTGAAGAAAAGCATTGCGGTGAAGAGCGAAAGCAGAGCGAGAATCAGCAGCGGCCACCGCTTCTTCTGAATCGCCACCCACGCGCTCTGCTTCCCCATCTCTGACTCTGACTCTGATTCTAATTTCGCTACAATATACAATCTCGTCGCATTCTAGAAGTTTCGGTTCCGATTTGTTATCTTGAGAGAGTGTGTGATGCTTTAAGAAGAAAATGTAGAATGATCACTGGGCAGTACAGTAGGGAGCGTAAGTTCAGAGGAGAGGAAGATTAATTTAATGCTTCCGTATTTGAAAGAAAAGATGAGATATGAGTTTCTTTTCTTGGGCTCTGAAATCAGCCACATTTATCTTGGACCGGCCTACCCAATTTTTTCACAACTTTTTCTCTACAAGGCTTGCTATTGATTGTTTCGATTATTCATTTTTTAAATAAGAAACTATTTCTCTACTTTTCATGTTTATTTTTTAAAACATCACACGCCATGTTATTTATTTTAAATTACATTTTATTAAAATATAATTTTTAAATTTTTTTTATTATTTATCCTTTTTCACATACAAGTACAACAACCACCATCTTTTCTTTTTCTTCATCTTTATGATACATAAAAAAACTAATAAAAAACTAAATGTAAAATGAACAGTGTCAGTATAAATTTATATAATTATTGTAAAAAATTTGTAAATTTATACAATTATATATTCACTTATGTGGGTCATTTGTAGAGAAAAATATATAAATTTTACATATTCTTCTATCACACACTAAAAAAATATGAGTGCTCTAATTTTTCTTTTTTATATTTAGATACTATCAAAATTGTGGTAATAGAAGGTTTCACATTAATTTTCATGATTTTATTTTAAAAAACTTCCCACTCTTTTTTATATTGATACTATCAAAATTGTGGTACTAGAAGGTTTCACATTAATTTTCATGATTTTCGTTTAAAAAACTTCCCACAGTGCCATATTGGGTTCTCTGACTACCAGCTACATGCAAGATTATGGTTTTTTTTTTTTTTTTGAAACATTTTGGCAATTTCATGTTTTGCTTTATTTGAACTTACTCATTTTGATGTTGTCATAAGGGATTCAAAATGGGTGCATACAATGGTCTTTGATGTGAAGTATTCTTTTAGCGAGGAACAATACTCTTTTAGGGAGAAATTAATATCTTAAAAATCCAATTATTGTATTGATTTTTATGTGAGTTATTATTGTTAGGCTAAATTACAAATTACACTCTATTATTTTGGAAAATTTAATTTAGTCCTCTAATTTCAATTTCATTCAATTCAGTCCTCTAATTTTCAACTTTGTTTAATTCAGTATCAATATTCCTATTAGGCTCTGTAAGGATTGGTCATTAAAGACCCTCAAAACGACCTAGTATCAAACAAAGTTGAAAGTTAACTGCATGAGAGGTGTATTAATCTTACGAGGAGTGTTAGTTGGTAAGATAAGAATACTAACTCTATTAGGAAAATTAGTTCTATATTGTAAAAAGAAGCAGGCAAGTGTCAATCCCTATAAATAGAATGGTGGTGTCGCTTTGTTTAATATGTGAGAGCTCGAAGACCTTTGTCTAGTGAGAGAAATACAGACTTCAGTTTTCTCTAGCGTGTTAGTGTGTGGATATTTCTAGGTGTATTTGTGAGTATAATTGTAAATATTAGATTTTGTTTAGCGTTGGTTGTCATAAAATTTGTCAAACCAGATTAACTTTTATATGTTCTTGTGCTTGCCATTTTATGTTTGGCAGTTTCGCTATGCCTTTTCCATAGTTCATTTGGCTCATTTTAAGTACATACTTTTTAAAATATCAGATATATTTTTTCTTTCCTAGCATAGTTGCATGTTTGCCCGATATATTTTTTAAACACTAGTTTAAGAAAACAAGCTGACACAAGAATTACATAAAAATAGAAAGATTAACCAGAATAATAGCCAGCTTGGTGCTACTAAAAAGCTCTCACTTGCATTACAAGAGCTTCATGCCTTCACCAGATCTAGATGACAATCAACACAGCATAAAGCATTATAAATAGATAATTAGTTGCTCAATTAATTCGGCGACAGTTCTTCCTAACTTCACCATCAAAACCAGTGAGAGGGCTTATGTTGCCCATCTTAACCATAGATTTAGCAAACTGGGTAAAGAATAGGCCCTCATCTTCAGCATAATTTTTAACCAATTGCATAGTAGTCCCAGCACTTCCTGTGAAAAGCACTTCATCTGAATTGAGCAGCCCTTTTCCCCTCAGGATGTGCTTGAAATATGCGTTATCGAATTTTGCAGGGGAGTCAAAGTCCAAGGGAGAGGTGTTATTGTCACCATCTGATATAGGACAAACTGATTTCAAATTATAGTAGTAGCCCTTGTCAAGAGTCTGGTCAGGTTGGTTGTCTCCATTTTGGTTGTACAGTCTTTGCTTGAATGACACACACCTTGCCAAACCAATTGTATGCCCCCCTGCAATGTGATAATGAGTAATCGTTAAATGATTAAGTTTTTAAAACAATTGATAATTTATCATGGTCGACATTAGTGTGTTACATCTAAAAAGCCAAATTTACCTGAGAGTGCAACAAGATCAACTTCATCAAGTCCTTGACGGTTGAACGATGTTACAAGGTTTTGGAGGGTAGAGTTTGGTGGGGGAATATTAGTGTTTGAGGCATTTAAGCTTGCTGTCTTTGAGTCCCTTCTTCCCAATGGGACCTCCCAATACGGTCCACCGCTCTGTTTTAACACACCCAACAAACTTAGCAAACTGGTTGGTAAGAAATCCTTAAAGAGTACCAATTCAGAATGCCATTAGAAATTCTTCTAGTAAAGATAAACCTTTTTCTCCTATCAAGGTCCTTCTAAGGACATATTTAAACAATTATGCAATGTCACTATCATTTTCCATGAACTTCTAGTTTCCACTTTCAAGGAACTTATGACATAAAGTATAGTTGTAACCCCAAAAAAATAAGGGCCCATTTGATATATATGTTTAAACAACAGTTTTCAGTTTTTTTTTTAAAATATGTGTGGGTGAAAAAGTGTGTGAAAATACGTGTAATCTATATCTATATTATATATCTAAAAGCTGAAACGTAACATTTATTGTTGCTACGCTCCAGTTGAGTCACATCAACGTCCACGTTATTATCATTTTTCTTTTCAATTTTCCTATAATTTTTTTTAACATTTACTCATTTTTTTTTAAGTATTTACACTTTCTCCAACTTTTCTCTATCCCTTACCTTTTCATCTCCCCACTACCCACTACTTTCTACCTTAACATCACTTTTCATCTCCCCACTACCCTTTATCTTACATTTTCATTTCCTCACTACTTTTTACCTTAATATCATTCTTCATCTTCTTCTTCTTCTTCTTTTTTTCTTTTCTTTTTTCTTTTTGTCATTTCTTATTCACAACCTCTTACTATAAATTTGTCATTCTCTCTTCCATTCTTTACATACTTTTCCCTCACAAAAAAAGGTTCTCTCTCTCTCTCTCTCTCTCTCTCTCTCTCTCTCTCTCTCTCTCTCTCTCTCTCTGTGTTGTGCTCTTTAGAACTTTATATTGAGCTGATGCGATTTAGTTTTGTGATTTAAGTTTTTTTTCTCTTTAATTGTTAATTTTATTACATGTGTTTTTCTTTAAATTCTTAGTTTGGTTTGCTTTGAATTCACCTATTTAGTTGTTCTATGTATGTTATTTTTGTACAACATAACATTTGTTCTATGAAATTCCTTTTAGACTTGATATGTTATCTTTTCATTTGATTTTTTTTCTCTCCTTATGTGCAGTGATTAACTTCTAACAAAAATTATTCTATTTATATATTTAGAAATCTATTTCTTCTTAATTCCAATAGTTTAAATTTTGTACGGGCCATAAGGAACAAAGGGGTCCAAAATGCATTCATGTTCTCCTTGTATCGTGATAAATTTGAGTACTTGAATAGTGTTGTTTAATTTACCACTATTACGTATTTTTTCCTAAAAGCTACATGCCATCAATCATAACACAAAATGGATATTTCAAAATTCATTTGCATGATTACTTTGCTGTGTGGTGAGTTGAAATATTGTTGGGTAATGATGTACATTAGATTGTTTTTATAGCCTCTTGACTTGCAAAGGGTAAGTACTGATTTATGCTAAGTTTTTGTTTTTGGTATTCTTTAGAGTTATAATGGTTGATAGGTCTAATGAGGCTCCATTAATTTATGCAAGGCTTCAATGTCACCCAAATGACAAGCAATAAAATAAGACAATTCATGTTCAGCTTTCAGGTTTATTCTTTCAAAAAAAAAAAAAAAATGCTTAGCTCTCTGGTAACCACCAATTCGTTTTGTTAACTCAACATCATAGAGCAACTTTAATTTAGTTATATGGATAGGGTTTATCATTTTTCATGTTGCCAAAGAAAAAAAAAAAAATATATATATATATATATATATATATATTCAAGCTAAAATCAATAGCACTACAACAATTGACCATTTAAATTCAGCCTAATCCTCCATATCATTAAATTATTAATATTTTCTCTTTTTTTTTTTAATTTAAAAAAATTAAACATATAATGTTTTAATTAAATACAAATAAATAAAAATTTCCTTATAAAATCATACTTTTTTTTTTAACATTTACGCTTTCTCTAATATTTCTCATTTCTTTCACATTTTCATCACCCCACTACTCTCTATCTTAATATCACTTTTTATCTTTTCCTTTATCTTCATTTATTTTGTTTCTTCTTATTCTTATCCTCCTATTATAAAATTTTCATTATCTTTTCTATTCTATATTTCTATGCATGTTTTTCCCTCACAAAAAAGGTTATTTCTCTCTCTCAATTTTTTGGTGGATTTTTTTTATTTTTCTTGCATCTCTGCTCTAGGTTATTAATTTTTTGTATTTTTAATAACTCTACTTTGAGTGATGCAATTTAGTTTTGTGTTTTAAGTTTTTTTTTTTCTTTTTTGTTCTCTCTGATTGTTAAATGTTATCCTATTGCATTATAAAGAATATAATATTATTTTATTACATAGTATGATTTGGATAATTTTATCATATAAGAACTTTACATAAGTTACATAGACAATAGTAAAACAACAACAACAAAAACAAAAAAAATAATAATAATATATTTTTGAGATAACTCTAAAAAAATTATCACGCGCAAAGTGCGGGTCTACGACTAGTGTTGTTTAAAAACTGAAAACATGTGTATAAGTTGATGTACCAAACAGACCCTAAGACTTTAAAAAACTGTACATAAATAAGTTAAATAAACTAGAAAAGAAAATGTTGAAATACTATAGTTTTCCTACAAAGCTTTATAAACTGACGATTCTATGAATATGACTAGTGTCACGTTAACGAAATTAATAAAAAAATAAGACAAAAAGGCAAACAAAGTAGGGACGAAGTTTGAGCTTTGGCTTACGAATATGATGGAGCCACGAGCAACAAGGGCGAGAATGTCTGCACAAGAGATAGTTTGAGGACATACTTCTTCCAACTTGGCCTTGATCTCATCAATCACTTCAAAACCTCTAAGCGAATTTTTATTTGGCACAGAATTCTTTTCACTGACTATTGTGGCACTATCATCTAGTAATACTGAGGCGTCACAACCCTGTAACATTAGAAAGTTGTACCATTTTATGAAAGTGACAAGAAGAAGCACAAAGGATTCTAACTTTTTTTTTTTTTTTTTTGCTTTCTCAAAAAAAAAAAAAAGATTCTAACTTTTAAACAGTTTGTTATACTTTTAACAAAAAAAGGAAAAAGAGAGAGAGAGAGAGAGAGAGAGAGAGAAACTTTTATTCTTCTATATTTTATTAATAACTCTAATTACAGAAAATTATTCTTTTTTTTTCCTTCATATATTTTCATTGCACACAATAAAATAATGTGGGTGGTATGACAATATGAAAACAATGTTGCACTAGTTACAATTTGACACCTCAAAAAAAAAAAATGTAAAAAAAATTGTGAAAATGTTTCATATTTTATATGTTTGTGCTTTTGGAGCCAATGGAATAATTCTAAAACCTGGACAAAGCAGTCATGGAAGTGGACCCTAAGCAAAGAAGCAGCTATCCTTGGCTCATAGGCAATGGCTCTCTCCAACACAGACATGATAATGTCATTGGCTTGGGGACAAGAGACCTGATAAAATTCAGGGAAAAGGCTACAAGGGCATCCATCACTTCCACCATGACCATCCCGGCCAAAATTGAAGCCAGGGTTAGCTGAGGAGAGTGTGGCCGAGAGGGAAGCTATTACTATAAGACCAAGAGTAACTTTGAAGAGCTCCATGGATGATTCAAATTATTGCTGCACGTTTTACAAATTGCCTAGCCCATGCTTGCATGTATATAGAGCTCAAGACAATCAAATCAACCACTTTCCCTACCAAAATACTCTCACCTAATATGGATGCCGAGGGATTACTAGGTCTAGTTGTAAACCTGTTTTTGGGGCACAAGAGTTATGTCACTCACGTGTGCGTCTGTGAGAGAGGACGGATTTGGTTTAGACTCTGGTATTAGCTGCTCACAAGGACAAATTTAGATGGATCTGACTTCTACATTAATTATTGTTCCCCTCGTGGAAACTTTCATCAACCTTTTCTAGCTTTAAATGGATATTAAACAAGATATTTAAGTTATTTACTTGAACTGATATTCCTCTCTTTTTTGGGATAAACGAACAAGTACTAGTTGACAAAAAAAGAAGTAAATAATTAGACAGCTGAACAAATGAACTTAACACATTTAAACCCAGAATAATTCAAGACAATACTTAGCTCTAATTGGAATTCTTCCAATCAAGAGACAAGAATGGTTTAACCTTTTGTTTGGTTATCTGTATCTTGCCAACGCTGCTTTATTTTTCGGAGAAAAATAATTCAAAAATATGCTACATTTTAATTTCACACTCATTTTCCAAATGAACTCCATTAACAGGAAAATCTGGAACTATGCTAGTTTTGTTTCTTACACTTCCAAAAGAAAACAAAAGTTGGCTGGATTCTGCATAACAGATCTTTTGTTTCTTAATATTCAATAGCCCTTCATTCCAATTCAGATTAGTAAAAATGGAAAAGAAAAAAGAAGCATAAAAATGAACATAGAGACGTGGCTTGTTAAGACTTCAAATTGTTTTGTTTTACATATGTAATATCACTGCAAATGGTGAATTCTCTTAATTAATGATTAGCATGTTTGTTTTGTTTCCTATATCACTTCAGTGGTCTCTCTCTCTCTCTCTCTATGAGCCTTATTAAGTTAAAAGGCATTTACAAAGTGATTAATATCAAGATTATATATATGCGGACATGCAAAAAAAATCTCCTGAACTTGTTTCCTTAACATTTTGATGAATACTTTAATATGATTGTATCTGGGATTCTTTCTTTCCGCACTTTAAATTTTTGCGATATGGTTTATACCCATCCCATGCTAAATTGGACTTTTGCATAACTGAATTAATCAATGAGGATGGCTATTTCTTGTCCACTGTTGGTTTGCTTGTTGATGATATTCGCTTTGATGCAAGTTTTTTTAATGAATTAAGGTTGCTCATTCTTTAGCTCGATATGTTTTAGGAATTTTGGATTTTGTTGTGTGAATGGAAAATGTCCCACCACTTTTATTTTCTGTTGTCCAAATTAACATTGTTGGTTTTCATTAATGAAAAATTTATGTTTGTCCCAAAAAAAAAAAAAAAAAAAAGGCTAAATAAAGTTAACCGAGTCTAAATATCCCAACGTCTTGAACTATCCTAACCCATCCAAACAAAAGTTAGAAGCTTGGTCGGAAAAAAAAAAAGTGGTACTACTAAAAAGCTCTCGCTTACATTACAAACAATAAATAAACATCACATAGCTTCACCAGAATTAGATGTCAATCAACACAACATAAAAGCATTTAAATCAAACAGTTTAACTGTTTAAGTAGATGGATTTGGTTTTGACCGGTATTAGCTGCCCACAAGGACAAATTTGGATGGATCTGCCTTCTACATTATTGTTCCCCTCGTGGAAACTTTCATCAACCTTTTATAGCTTTAAATGGATACTAAACACCATATAAGGTAGGGGCAGGGGCGGCTCTTAAAAATATTATATATATTTATAATATTTTTTTTGTTAGTTTAATATTTTAATTTATTCTTAAATATATTTTTGCACACCCTAACTTAAATTTTATACACCCTTACTACAATTATTTCCAACTCTAAGAGTACAAGTAAGTGTTTGTGAACTGTAAGTATCACTTTTTATTATAAACTAGTAAGTTTTTCGTGTGATGTACAGATAATGTTGTAATGTTCTATGTAAATCTTTTGGAGAATGTTGTAGATATATTATAGTATATTTATTATAAAACTTTGTTAGTAATGAGTTTATCATAAGAAGTAACAATTATAAATTGCACATTTATATCTATTATATTTATTTTGTTCAAGTAATGAGCAATAAAAAATAAAAAATAAAAACAACTTTGAAGTAATATTGTATTATAAAAGTTGATAAAAGCATATTAATTCATTCCGTATTATTGATTTTTATTATATAATGTAATAAAGAGCTTCATTAGGAAACCTTTATGAAAGAAATAGAATTGGGAAAAACTGAAATCAATTGTATTAATTTAGTTTATGCCTTATATATACATCATTAGGTTCCACTAAGAACGAATAACAGAGGGTGTTAAGTCTAATAACAGAATAACAACCTCTCACACGTGTGACTTACTTTCCTATTCACGTGTCAACACTAATAACAGAAAATAAAACCAAAACTACAGGTCGTATTTCACTATCATACAAACACAGTTACTAAACTACAAGAACTTCAGATATTCCTTCTTGAACCTCTGCTATACATGTTGAATCTTGCTTCTTCTGCTCTCCATGCTTACATAAACTGCATTGATCTTGATACTCCCCCTCAAGATGGACTTTAGGTTGATAAATGTTGATAAGTCCCATCTTGGATAAGAGCTCTGAAAACTGTTTATGACCCAAAGCCTTAGTGAGCAAATCTGCTAATTGGGACTGAGTTCTAACATGAATAAGCTTGATAACCCTCTCCAACACTTTATTCCTTGATAGGCCACAATCTGAATGACCCCTTATGATTAAACCAATTAATTAATTAGCCAAGTTATTAATTAATCAATTTATCATGCAATTGCGTGGAAGCACAAACAAATCACTAAAAACTAAATATGCAGCGGAAATTAAATAACACGGTGATTTGTTTACGAATGGGGAAAACCCTAATGGCAAAAACCCCACCGGGTGATTTTCAGGTCACCACTCCCGAAACTCCACTATTATTAAATCAAGCGGTTATAAGTAAAGGAATCTCAAGTACCTTACCAACCTATAGTTGAACCCTTACCCCAATACCCAATTGGATTTGATCTGTAGTGACAATTTTCACCTTTGATGCACAGCTCCCAAGTATGTGACTAACCAATGCGCGGATCCCAGTACGCGACTTCGAACACCAACTAAGAAGGAGAGGTTGGCTGTAAAGTTCTTCAGTTCATCCTACACGATGAAGATCAGGAAGATGCTTGGTTACAAAACCCTATGGTGCAAATACACAGCGACTTCTTCATAGAAGATGAACTAGGTCAAGAACTTCGTCTTTTGATCACAATTTGCTTGAATAGAGATTGCTCAATACTTTTGCAACTTGTGTACAATTTGACGGCTCTTAAAACAATCCTTTTATATGTTTAGGGTTAGAAGAAAAGAAGGCCCAAAAGCATATTCACGGATCCCAAGAAAATCAAATCAGACAATCTGATTTTGTAATTCTCGACAGATAGTAGGTGTCGAGGTAGCTATCGAGAAGGTGTCGAGAATTAATGAACTTGCACTTCAGCTTGCTTTTTCTTGGACAAACTTGATGACTTCAACACTTGATCTTGAAACCTTGTTTCTTGAAGTATTAAAAACACCTAGAACTACCCAATTACAAGTAGAGTGTGTTTTGTTGAAATGATTAGCCAATTTACATAAATAAGTGACATATGTTCTTAACAAGTGAACACACATATGTCCTAACAATCTCCCCCTTTGGCAATCCGTGACAAAACCACAACAAACAAATGAACATATGAGAGAAGTCATAAATCACTCAACTCATATTCACTTGTTGAATACAATAAAATCTATCCTAACACAAACTCTTGAAAAACTTTGCAAGAAGAGAGTTTATGGCAAGTAGACTTTGACAACCTGTATTTCTGAAACACTTTAAACAAAACTCATCAAGGCATCTTGTGTGAAACAGAAATAAAAAGATTGCATACAAGTATAAAGAACATGTGTATAAAGATAGAGAAGAAACAACACATGAAGAGAGAGGTGAAAGAAACATACATCCACATATAGAGAAAATAAGTACAATGTATGTAAAACTAGTCAAAAGACCTCATATACAAAATCAATGTATCTATAAAGAATAGAAAAGAAAAGATACATCAAAACCTCACTACATCCCTCAAACATATCAACACTCCCCTTATTAAAATGTCCTATACTAACTTTCCCCCTAAGATGACTACTCTCATAACCCAAAACTACTCCCCTTTTTTGTCACGAGTGACAAAGGGTAGAGTGTCATGTAGACATCTCATCAGTAGAGCTAGCATCTCCATCATCATCATCTGAAGCATCATCATCATCATCATCATCATTATCCTCAGAGTCAGAAGCCGCTGGAGGAGGTGGTGAAGGAGTAGCCTCTGGAGCAAAACCACCCATGGTCGCCTATTGTCGTGCAATACGATCAACATGAACATTTACCTGATACAACTCAGCGAAGAGTGCATCAAGGCGAGTGTCCATGCGCTGCAGCTGCGCTATAATGTCTCCTAGAGATACATCACTCGTAGAGGAAGAGGGAGCAGATGTAGACAGAGCTGATCTGGATGGAGCCGAACGGGAGGGAGGAGTGGAATCCGTCTGTCGCGATCTAAACTGAGCCTCACTACGTTTTACGATAGAGGCATCTATGGCACAGATGTGAGTGAAGTGGTCGGACACTGGAAAAGGGATAGAAAAATGGCGTAAGATCCTCGTGATAGCGGAAGGAAAGATGAGCTTATTACGGGATGCCGAATCTAGATGGACATCTATGATAGAAAGGATGAAATGAGAAGGAAAATATATAGTAAGATGCTCTAGAAGTGATAACAAAAATCGAGCACGAGGCTCTGTGATATAGTTGTAGTGAGAGAGTGGATGGAGTACAAAGGTCATCACCATATTTAGAAATCTAGGACCTTTAGCAAAAGGCCTACATGATGTGTATTGATGCTTACCCCAATCAGCAGGATGCTGACAGAAGGCAGAGATGAGCTCATCTTTCCGCAGACTCTCACAGGAAGGATAGTCAGGAAAATCTATCCTAGGAACCCTAAGTACATCCGCAACTAGCTGCGGTGTAACAGGGATGCGCGTACCTCGAACGCGAGTGAAAAAGAGAGGTACTGAACGATCAATCCCGTGCATGTTGGAGTAAAACTCCTGAATGAGCACGAGAGGACAAGTGACCGGGACGTCACACAGTGACTCCCATCCCCTACTGTGAATGACAGAGGGAAGGTCAGTGTCGGCGAAGTCTGCCAAAATGACTTGGCATTCCGAATGAACACCTCGTCTAGAAAAGTTCTCAGAAAATGCCTTGTGGGCATCTCCATCACGGAACCGAAGGTTAAGAGGAGCAGAATTAGAAGAAGAGGAAGCTCCAGAACGCAGAAGGTTCCGAGCCGGAGTGGATTTACGTTTGGGTGCCATAGACATTACTAACGTAAAAGAATGAGAAAGAGATAGAGAGGGAGACAATCAGAAAAGTCCCAAAACAGTTCATATATATCAGATATATTGAACAACAAGTACGAATGCATGGGAATGCATGAACATGTGACATGCAAAGGAAAAAAAACATCATGGGCTCAACCCAATCCAATCCTAGCAGCACACAAACATAGATCACACATCTAAATGCATGTAAATACCATTCTAATGCACATGAAATGCAATGTATGACATTTTGAAAACATTTAATTGCAAACCCAACCCAAAATTTGAAGAAAAACTCATCAATTTTTAAAAACCCCAAAAATTTCCAAAAATCCCAAAACCTAGGTTTCAAAACATGAAATGCATGAAAAAGGAAGGGAAAGATGATCTTACCAAGTGATTGAAGCAAGGGAAGACCGAAAATGAAGAGGGTTTGAAGATTTGAGTGAGAGAAAAGTGGTTGGGAGATGAAAAGCCTTCGGACAGATCGAGAGAGATCGAGAGAATGAGAGAAAAATCGCGACAAGGCCTTATATAGACACCTCAGTAAATCTCGACAGCTGAGGTGTCGAGAGGTATCGAGGAAGCTGTCGAGGAAGGTGTCGAGGATTTGGCCTTCGATAGCTTCAGGTGTCGAGAGGTGTCGAGGTACAAGACCAATTTCAAAGATCAGAAGCTCGATCGATCGACAAGGTATCGAGAAGACAGAAGATTTCTCGATCGATCCACCAGGTGTCGAGACAGGTGTCGAGATTGCGATTAGAAAAGGCTTGAGAAGCTCGACAGATGACCAGGTATCGATGAGGTGTTGAGGAGGTGTCGAGCCATCAGTTAAAAGCAGTTTTTCGAGAGGAGAAAAACACAGACATGAATGCAATCCGTCATACACTTCAACCAAAGATCCAATCAACATTTTAAGCTCTCAAAATCATCTCTCAATCAAGAAATTTTAGCACATGGATCCTCAAAAACACACACACACATTAAACAAGTCTAACCAATTTTTTATTTCAAAAACAAGTCAAGACAGTTTAGTGAGCATACATTAGCACATGTAAACACTTGGGATGGCCAAATCACAATGTACCTGCACATGTATCAAAAGTAGCAAAGAATATTGCGTGTTGTGTGTGAAAAACATCGTAAGATTGCATATGTGTATACATGTTATGACGATTTGAGATATGAGAAAATAACTTTAACTCACACACAATCATAACTGTTTGATGGGAACTATCACCTTTGAGGTACATCCTATGACTCCCACATCTCCTAGAAAACACGCTTGCAATCATATTTAAAGCATTTTAATCTTTTAGCTTTATATTTTCTTTGCATATTTTCTTTTAAGCATATCATGCATGGGTACAAAAAGAGAGAAAAAAAATACCCAACATGTTAAGTATAGACATTGCACTTTTGCTATGCCGAAGCATACGGATGTCTTTGACACTGCACTTTTGCTATGCCGAAGCATACAGGTGTCTATAACACTGCACTTTTGCTATGCCGAAGCATACATGTGTCATACTATGATTGGCGGGCAACAGTGGTGAGATGGTCATTTATGCCTTTCTCTTAGGATTTTCTAGTCCTACTCGTCAAAAAGAGTGATATGAGTGTTAAGTTTAAGAGATAACTTAATCTTACTCATCACAAACAAGAGCCACAAAACTCACTTGCTTAGTTGTGCATAGAGATACTCATCTAAGCTACAAGAGATACAAAGTTTAGAAAACTTTGTTTCATTGGCCATCCAAGGTACACAAATACCAAAGTACACAAAACACACACTGTTTTTGTATTTTTCAATTTTTATTTATTTATTTATTTATTTATATCAAAAACAAAATAAACAAAACTGAAAATAAAAAAACAAAAACATGTTATCAAAGCAAAGCAAAAACTAGATGCAAATGCATGAAGAAGAGGGACAAAAGAAGGAGATCAATCCATGGAGATGACACCAATGTTCTGACGAAGGAATTCAAAACGTTTGCTGTCAAGAGGTTTGGTGAACAAGTCAGCCTTCTGATCATCAGTGTGGATAAACTCAAGAGTGAGAGTACCATCTTCGACAAGCTCCCTAATGAAGTGATGTCGAATCTCTATGTGTTTGGTTCTAGAATGTTGAACCGGGTTCTTAGAGATATTGATGGCACTGGTATTGTCACAGTAAATAGTGAGATGCTCTTGACAAATACCATAATCATGAAGGAGTTTTTGCATCTAGAGGAGTTGGGTGCAGCAGCTACTGGCAATGATGTACTCAGCTTCTGCAGTGGATAAAGAGATGGAGTCCTGCTTTTTGCTCATCCAAGAGACAAGATTGTTACCAACATAAAAACAACCCCCCGAGGTACTCTTTCTATCATCAGCATTTCCAGCCCAATCAGCATCAGAGTACCCAGCTAAGACACCATTAGTGTCCTTACTATACCACACACCGAACTCAGCAGTGGTTTTGACATACTTTATAATTCTTTTTAAAGCAGTCATGTGAGATTCTTTGGGATTAGCCTGATATCTAGCACACACACCAACACTATAACTAATGTCAGGTCTACTAGCAGTAAGGTAAAGAAGACTACCTATCATGCTTCTATAGAGAGAAGGATCAACACTCTTGCCTAACAAGTCTACAGTGAGTTTAACATTAAGGCTCATAGGGGTTCTAACAGAACTAGCAGAATCCAAACCAAACTTCTTCACAAGATTCTTAGTATATTTAGATTGAGAAAGGAATATACCTGAATCTTGTTGGCGAATCTGCAATCCTAGGAAGTGGGTCAGCTCTCCAATCATGCTCATCTCGAACTCGGCTTGCATGAGTTTTGAGAAGCCATGAGCCAGTTCATCCTTAGTCGACCCAAAGATGATATCATCAACATAGACTTGAGCAACTATCAACTCCCCATCTTCCTTTTTGATGAAGAGAGTTTGATCAGCCTTCCCTCTTGTGAACCTATGTGACACCAGATATTGTGTGAGTCTATCATACTAGGCTCTAGGAGCTTGCTTCAAGCCATAAAGTGCCTTTTTATGGTACAGCACATGATCTGGAAAGTGTGGATCAATGAATCCTTTTGGTTGAGCCATATAGACATCCTCTTTGAGTAACCCATTCAAGAAGGCAGTCTTTACATCCATCTGATAAAGTTTGAAATTCAGCTGACATGCTAGGGTAAGAAGAATTCTGATTGACTCCATTCGGGCAACTGGGGCAAATGTCTCATCATAGTCTACTCCTTCCATTTGCGAGTATCCTTGAGCCACAAGTCGAGCCTTGTTGCGAATCACATTTCCTTCTTCATCAATCTTGTTGTGGAATATCCACTTTGTACCGATGATGTGTTCACCTTCCGGTCTAGGTACTAGAGTCCAAACATCATTCCTCTGAAACTGAAGTAATTCATCATGCATTGCTTCGACCCAACTCTCATCTTGTAATGCTTCCTCAACTTTCTTGGGTTTAACCTGTGACAAGTAGCAGGAATAAGACACAAAGTTAGCAACACATTTATCAACTGTACGTTTCCTTAATGTGAGTTCATTCATGTCTCCCATAATAACTTTTGGAGGATGATTTAATTTGATTCTAGATGAAGGTCTCTTCTTTTTATGAGATTCAGACTCTGGTGAAATGGGTAAGTCTGCAGGGTCTTCCATAATACTTGGAGTACTGGGAGTACTTGGAGAAGCAGGTTCTTGTTCAGTAATGTCTTGAACTTCCCTAGGCTCAGATGGAAGAATTTCTTTGGAGAGTCCATCAATGCGTTTCTTAGAATTGGACTCTGAAGACTCATCAATGACGACATTTACTGTCTCCATTACCTTCATAGTTCTTTTGTTGTACACCCGATAAGCCTTGCTTGTAGAAGAGTAGCCCAGAAATATGCCTTCATCGCTCCTAGAGTCAAACTTTCCCACATTCTCTCTATCCTTGAGAATGAAGCAGGTACTTCCAATGATTCTGAAGTACTTCACATTAGGCTTCCTTCCTTTCCACAACTCATAGGGAGTCTTTTTGGTACCGGGTCTGAAGTATACCCTATTAACTGTATGACATGCAGTGTTTACAGCTTCTCCCCACAAGTTTTTAGCCACATCTTTGTTATGCAGCATGGCTCTAGCCATCTCTTGAATAACCCTATTCTTCCTTTCTACCACACCATTTTGCTGAGGCGTAATAGGAGCAGAGAATTCTTGAGATATACCTGATCTTATGCAGAAGGACTCCATGTATGAGTTCTCGAATTCCTTCCCATGGTCACTTCGAATTCGATCAATCTTCAAGCTCTTTTCATTCTGCAGTCTTGTGCATAAAGCCTCAATGTGCTCAGGAGCATTAGACTTGGATCGTAGTAGAATGACCTAAGTGTATCTAGTGAAGTCGTCTACCACAACCATGATGTATCTCTTACCCCCAAGAGACTCGGTTCTGGTTGAACCCATGAGATCCAAATGCAACAGCTCCAATGGTCTGGATGTAGCTGATGTCTGAGTGCCTGGATGCTTAGCTTTCGTTTGTTTTTCAAGTTGACATGGTCCACACACCACATTGCTTATTCTACTAAGCTTTGGTATCCCCAAGACGGATTCATGCTTAGATACAATAGATATATGCTTGTAACTAGCATGTCCCATTCGTTGATGCCATAAATCTTCATTGGGCAAACGAATGCTATTACACACAATATCAGCATCAGGAACCAATCTATAGCAGTTATCCAAAGTGCGAACCCCACTAATGAGCTTCTTTCCAGACTCATCCATAACAAGATACTTTCCTTTTGAGAATAGCACCATGAAGTCTTGATCACATATCTGACTTATGCTCAATAGGTTCACCCTTAGACCTTCTACATAAAGGACATTTGCAATGTCTGGCAGTCCTGGCAGAGATATGATCCCTTTCCCTTTAATTTGTGACTTGCTTCCATCACCAAAGGTAACATTGCCACCTTTCTTAGACTCGAAGACCTTGAAGAGAGATCTGTCTCCAGTCATGTGTCGTGAGCAACCACTGTCAAGATACCATAGACATGTGTCCATTACTTTGAATGCAGACTTCATCATGAAACACACTTCATGCTTAGATGATAAATCAGAGGGAATGGTTCTTTCTCTCAACTGCCTTTTATGAGCTAAGCCTATAACTTTCACTCTTCTTAGACAAACTCCTTTGCACATTTTCATTCTGAGACAGTCTAGTTTCTTCTTAGCAAAACTGAAATCTTTTCCAATAGTCATCATAAGAGAATTCAAATAACTTTTAGACTTGTATTTTCTGAGACACTCAAACAAATAGTGATTAGAACAATAAGATGTATTTGAAAACAAAGATCTCTTCAAGCCGGTTACAGCCATGACAACAGGGGTCAATGGATCAACACAGCAATGATTAAACCTAATCAAAGTGTGCCTGCTCTGATACCACTTGATAGGCCACAATCTAAATGACCCTTTATGATTAAACCAATTAATTAATTAGCCAAGTTATTAATTAATCAATTTATCATGCAATTGCGTGGAAGTACAAACAAATCACCAAAAACTAAATATGCAGCGGAAATTAAATAACACGGTGATTTGTTTACGAATGGGGAAAACCCTAATGGCAAAAACCCCACCGGGTGATTTTCAGGTCACCACTTCTGAAACTCCACTATTATCAAATCAAGCGGTTACAAGTAAAGGAATCTAAAGTACCTTACCAACCTACAGTTGAACCTTTACCCCAATACCCAATTGGACTTGATCTGTAGTGACAATTTCCACATTTGAAGCACGGCTCCCAAGTACGTGACTAACCAATGCGCGGATCTCAGTACGCGACTTCAAACACCAACTAAGAAGGAGAGGTTGGCTGCAAAGTTCTTCAGTTCATCCTACACGATGAAGATGAGGAAGATGCTTGGTTACAAAACCTTATGGTGCAAATACATAGCAACTTCTTCAGAGAAGATGAACTAGGTCAAGAACTTTGTCTTTTGATCACAATTTGCTTGAACAAAGATTGCTCAATGCTTTTGCAACTTGTGTACAATTTGACGGCTCTTAAAACAATCCTTATATATGTTTAGGGTTAGAAGAAAAGAAGGCTCAAAAGCATATTCACGGATCCCAAGGAAATCAGATCAGAAAATCTGATTTTGTAATTCTCGACAGATAGCAGGTGTCGAGGTAGCTATCGAGAAGGTGTTAAGAATTAATGAACTTGCACTTCAGCTTGCTTTTTCTTGGACAGACTTGATGACTTCAACACTTGATCTTGAAACCTTGTTTCTTGAAGTATTAAAAACACCTAGAACTACCCAATTGCAAGTAGAGTGCGTTTTGTCAAAAGGATTAGCCAATTTACATAAATAAGTGACATATGTTCTTAACAAGTGAACACACATATGTCCTAACATTCCTCACAACATGACAGTCAATTTCTATATGCTTCGTTCGTTCATGGAAAACAGGATTAGAACCTATGTGGAGAGCTGCTTGGCTGTCATAGAACAACAATGCTTCTCTACTGTGATTAACTTGAAGATCCTTTAACAAATAGAGAATCCAAACTATCTCACAAGTTGAAACAGCCATTGCCATATACTCTGCTTCTGCAGAGGATCTGGAAACAGTGGATTGTTTCTTTGATTTTCAGGAAACTAAGGAATCTCCAATGAATATACAATATCCAGTAACTGACCTTCTGGTATCTGGACATGAAGCCCAGTTCGAATCTGTAAAACCTTTCACATGCAACTCTGAATTGGCTGAGAAAAAAATACCTCTGCTAGGTTCATTCTTCAAGTACTGCCGAATCTTCAGTGCTGCTTCAAAGTGTGGTTTTCTTGGTTTAGCCATAAATTGGCTTAGCTTGTGAACTGCAAAAGTAATATCTGGTCTAGTGATGCTTAGGTATAATAGCCTTCCCACCAATCTTTGATATTACCCTAGATCATCAAGTAATAAACCTTCATGTTTGCTGAGTTTTAGATTCGGATCCATAGGAATTTTGACAGGTTTGCATCCAAAAAGCCCTGCATCTTCTAAAATCTCAAGAGCATACTTCCTTTGACACAAGGAGATGCCTTTTTCTGTCCTAGCTACTTCCAAACCAAGAAAATATCTCAATGCACCCAAATCCTTTAACTGAAATTTCTGATTCAACATCACCTTAAACTGATCAACTTGCTCCTTATCATTGCTTGCTATGAGAACATCATCAACATATACTAACAAAACAATGAATGAATCTCCTTGTTGCCTGGTAAAGAGTGAGTAGTCTGCCTTAGATTGAGTGAACCCAAGCTAAATCAATGTGCTTGAAAATTTTGAAAACCATTGTCTCGAGGCCTGTTTAAGGCCATAGAGAGACTTATTCAACCTGCATACAAGTTGCTCACCATGCTCCCCCTTGTTGTGAAAACCAGGTGGAAGAGCCATGTACACTTCTTCATGTAAGTCACCATGAAGAAATGCATTGTTGACATCAAGTTGGCTAAGAAACCAACCTTTCACAGCAGCCACAACAAGCACACACTTCACAGAAACCATTTTGGCAACAGGGTTGAAGGTTTCAAGGTAATCTAATCCTTCCTTTTGAGTAAATCCCTTTGCAACCAGCCTAGCTTTATACCTCTCAATAGACCCATCAGCCTTATTTTTAATCCTATAAACCCATTTGCACCCTATAGGATGTTTATCATGAGGCAAAGGAGTGACAATCCATGTGTTATTGGCTTTCAAGGCAGCAATTTCAGCATCCATGGCATCTTGCCACTCAGGGTCAGTCACTGCCTGTGAAAAATACTGAGGTTCTATGTTGGTACAAATTGAGCAACAAAAGGATTTGTAAGGAGGAGATAAGTTGGCATAAGAGAGATAAGAAGAAAGAGGGTGGGAAGTACCTGATTGGAACTGATTGGCAATGGATGCTGAGGAAACTTGGTTACAATGATAAGCCTTAAGATAGGATGGAGGTTTAGATACCCTACTAGACTTTCTAGGAGCATCAGAATGCACAAGTGGAGTAGCAGAAACATCATGATCAAGAACATCAGTAACAACATGATCAAAGGCATCAGGAAAAGCCTGATCATCTGTGTCAAGATCATGATGAATTTGTACAAAGGAATCAGCATCGACAGAAGAGACAGAATCAAGAAAAACATGAGGAATAGAAGGAATACTAGGCAAAGGAATTAAATCAGATGAAAGAAGAGGATTATTTGAATCAAAAGGAAAAACCTTTTCATGAAAGATGACATCTCTAGAGATGAAAATAGAGTGAGATTGAAGATCAAACAGCTTGTAACCTTTGATGTTAAAAGGATATCCTAAGAAAACTGCCTTCCTAGCTCTAAGAGTGAACTTATGCTTATGGGGAGTGACATCAGTAGCAAAACAAAGGCAGCCAAAAGTCCTAAGGTGAGAGTAAGAAGGAATTTTATTGAAGAGCACCTCATATGGAGACTTATTTTGTAGAAAAGGAGTAGGGAGTCTATTAATCAAATAGACAGCAGTGAGTACACAATCTCCCCAGAAAACAAGAGGAAGTTTGGATTGAATTTGTAAGGCCCTAGCTGTTGCTAAAATGTGCTGATGTTTTCTCTCCACAACTGAATTCTGTTGTGGAGTGTAAACACAGCTTTGTTGATGAATAATTCCTTTAGAATTGTAAAAATCAATCATGTTAAACTCTAAAGCATTATCAGTTCTGATGGTCTTGATTTTGGTTTGAAATTGAGTGTATATCATATTGTAAAATAAGACAATCAAAGGTCTAACTTCTGATTTAGCTTTCATGAGAAAAACCCAAGTAGCCCTTGATGCATCATCAACAATTGTAAGAAAATATCTATGCCCAGCAGTAGTGGAAATGGAAAATGGTCCCCAAACATCCATGTGAACAAGATCAAAAAAATGAATAGCTCTTTTATTATCAAAAGGAAAGGGTAATCTCTTTTGTTTGGCCAAAGGACATACAATGCAGTCTTTTGTACAACAATTTTGTAAGAAAGGATAAAGATGACTTAAAGAATGAATTTTCATGTCAGATGGATGTCCTAATCTAGAATGCCATAGAGAATACAAGTTGGCATGAGAAACAGTAGAAGAAAAGGCAGTGAAAGAACTAAGCTTATTCTTGAGAAGGAAATCATCAAGAGACTTGGAAGCTTTGGAAAGGCTAGATCCTTGTAACAGATAGAGTCCATCATGCATTTTGCCCATTCCAATCGTGTTCCAAGAGGTAAGGGCCTGTATAAAACGGTAATTGGAAAGGAATACAACACAAAGAGCCTGAGAGTGAGTCAAGGCACTAACATATATCAAGTTAAAAGAAAAGGAAGGGACACAAAGAACATTTGTCAGGGTAATATGTGAGGAAAGCTTAATTGTACCAACATGAATCACAAGAGCAGCCTCCCCATTGGGCAATTCAACCACAGTGTATGAAATTGCAGCAAAAGAAGTCAATAAATGCACTGAACAGACTATGTGATCTGTAGCACCAGTATCTATAACCCAAGTTTCCACACCAAAAGCCTTTCTATTCACAACTTTAGCAGAAAAGACTGAATGTGGTGAACAAGAAACATTACCTGCTACAGCATTGGATGGCAAAGAAACAGCATTGACCATGTGAGGTTCCTGAATTGTTGAAGTTTGATGAACTCCAATTAAGGACAGAAGCTGTTGATATTGATCAGGAGTGAATGCAGGTGCTTAAGCAGTGACAACATTTGGAGCATGAGTCTGATTAGCATTTGGAGTCAAGCAAAAACCTTGAAACTGATTTGCAGCATGGTTGGGATCAGTATTTGGAGCCAAACAATGACCTTGAAACTGATTTGCAAGAGTTGAAACTTGATGAGCCATCATATTTTTGTTCTTGAATTTGTAACCCGGGTGAAAACCATGGAGTTTGTAACATTTATCCACAGTATGACCTAACTTTCCACAGTGAGTACATAAAGGTCTTTCCTTTCCTCTTGGATTGTTTCCTGAGCTCTTGGTAGCCAAAACCGTAGACTCAACTCTAATAGAATTTGTGACAGATCTTTGCATTTCTTCTTGAATGAACAAGGAATGAGCCTTATTAACAGAAGGCAATGGATCCATGAGCAGAATTTGTGTTCTAACTTGAGAAAACACATCATTGACTCCCATGAGAAACTTCATTGTGGCTTCTTTGGCTTGAAGATCCTTCAATTTCTGATTAATGTTGCACACACACTTACCACAAGTGCATTGGGGAAATGGACTAAGATTCTGAAGCTGATCCCACAAGATATTAAGCTGAGTGAAATAATCAGTGAGTGATTGCTCTCCCTGATGAATCTCAGCAACTTGTTTCTGGATGTTGAAAATCTTGGTGCCATTTCCTTGACTGAATGTATCTCGAAGCTCAGTCCAAATTTCAATTGCAGTATCCCTGTATATAATACTACCTTGAAGCTTTGGTGATACTGAGTTGATGATCCACGTACCAACTATGTTATCAGCATGAATCCATGCTTGAATAGTCGTTGGTGAATTCAACAATGGAGAAGAGATGGTAATAGAACCATCTATAAAACCAAGCTTATTTTTGCCAATCAAAGACTTCCTCACTGATCTTGCCCAAGCAGAGTAGTTTTCTTCTCCAATTAAAGGCTGAGAAGTAAGAACAGCCCCTAGATTTTCTCCAGGATGTAAAAATAGAGGATCACTGAAATGATATGAATCTTGCGAAGAAGATGAAGATTCAGTGGTGGAAGTGTTGGCGGCTGTTGTGTTTGCCATTGAAGCAAGAAAAAGAAAAGGCTTGAAAGGATTTTGAAAAGCTTGAAGAGAAGCAACAACGGTGGATGATGATAAAAGAAATTCCCAAATCTGTCAAACCCTAGAATTTTACGCTTCTAGAGAGCTCTGATACCATATGAAAGAAATAGAATTGGGAAAAACTGAAATCAATTGTATTAATTTAGTTTATGCCTTATATATACATCATTAGGTTCCACTAAGAACAAATAACAGAGGGTGTTAAGTCTAATAACAGAATAACAACCTCTCACACGTGTGACTTACTTTCCTATTCACGTGTCAACAGTAATAACAGAAAATAAAGCCAAAACTACTGGTCGTATTTCACTATCATACAAACACAGTTACTAAACTACAAGAACTTTAGATATTCCTTCTTGAACCTCTGCTATACATGTTGAATCTTGCTTCTTCTGCTCTCCATGCTTACATAAACTGCCTTGATCTTGATAACCTTTTATTTATTTATTTATTCTTCAATGCTTTGTTATTGCGGTATGGCAATGCTTGTAGAGCTTGTTGAGGGGGGTATGTTATCATAATCTGTTTCTTCATAATTATACACCGTCAATTTTGGTTTAGCATGGCTTGTTCATAATTATAAGTTTGAAAACTATTATTGTATTTCAATTTTGGTAAATAATCTTTATATATATATATATATATATATATATAGTTATAGTATATTGTTAACCCTGCAGCTTGAAATTTGATCCCTAAGCACTTTGTGCATGAATATGTGTCAATTCAACTACAAGATCATTGGCAAGTTAACAATCCTAATAGTGAGCGATTTTGATAAAATTTCCGGAAAACATAATCACTAAACATAAAAATTAATCAATCTTATAATTGCTTAAAGAAAAAAAAAATTCAACAAAAGAAATATACCCCAAGTGTCAGTACTGTGGTTATCCATACTTTTCTAAAGTCTAAACAAGTAAACAACAGCGTATAGTGTGTGCGTGGCTTCTCCATATTATATATTTTTTTTTGCTGAACTCCATATTATATATCATATGTTGGAGAATCAAAAAAATCAGTAATAGCACTGGTAAGATGATTCACGAACATATGTATATGTGGCAGTCACTATCGAAAGGCTTTAATGTCTCAACGAAAGAAGGCCTAAACACGGGGCATATATTCTCACGGGTAGCTTATGAGTTCCAATGTGGGAAGTGGGGATTGTTTATGACATGTGAATTGTGATGTGATCACATTCTAATATTTCACGTGAACCTGATGTCATTACTCATTACTACTTACCTAACATTTAGGCCTTAAAATATGACACCAAACCATATGTAATTTTGTAACCTTTGAAATTGAGCTTCTTCAATATTGTATGGCTATAATTTATGTAAATTCTAATAATTTGAATTTCGAAATCTTTTCTATAGATATAATAGGATTTAAAATATACGTGACATTTTTTCTATTATAATAATAATTTTTTATCATTAAGTCAAGAAGCCCAAAATATCAGTTTTTATTTTTTATTTTGTTGTGTAGTTAGGAACTTTAGGATTTGAACCTAGTTCCTTATTTGATGACAAAGATTTTATGAATTGAATAGTTATCATATATGATTTGAACCTAGTTTCTTTTGGCTAGGAATTGTCGCTAAGATTTTTGTAGGTATTTGCATTCATATTAAATTTCAATGATACGACAGTTTTTCATAAATCTTTTTTTTATTTAATTTTTTTGTTAATTTTGGAATAGTGTAGCAAAAGAATTAATATAGCATATTGGATAGTCATAGTTAATTTGAGTACCTCTAGCCTTGGGACAGTCCACAAAGCACGCATGAAATGTAATACCAACCCATTGTTGTATCAATGTTGCTTATTGTTTCAATACTCTAGCAGTTCATCTCCTGCAATGAACTTTAAAGTTAATATGTATTAATTTTTTAATGTAAATAATATGATATATTATTATTTTTTCAAGTAAATGATGAGTATAATTTGAAATGATTAACAAACCTATTTTGAAAGATCTCATTCTATGCATTTTATCTTTGTTATTGTCTTCATATTTTTTAAAGATAAATCCTCCTATGAAAATTATTTTGCATGTATTTTTGGTATTTCTTGTATAGGATCATGCTTTTTACCATTCCTATGATTGAGTATTTTTTAAAGAAAATATTAAGTAAATGGCATTTTGTAAGATAGTATATGCTATTTATTAGACTTTTTTTTTTGTTATTATAAATTTTAGAAATATGCAATTATCAATTATTTCAACAACCTCAGGGATCTTAAGATTTATATATATTTTTGTTGCACTGGTTGATGGCAAAGAGAAGTTGCCTGCATAAATTGTTTAGAACATTATTAATAGACAAAAGCGTATTAAATTGAAATTGACAATAAAGGAAGACATGATTTCATGAGAATGAGATTTTCTAGAAGTATCATCTATACGTGGGGAGGAGGAAGAGAGTTTGTAAGTAGGTAAGAGTTTTGGCTTTAATTTACACGTGAGAATGGTCAGACTTGGGTCATAATATGTAAGGTAATAACTGGGTTTGGGCTTTTCTTAAGGTTTTGTCTATTTTTAAATGGTAGTTCATTTTGTAGAGAAAAACATTTTGTCTAATTGTTAAGAGCAACCCACATTTTATATAGGGTAAATTACAAAGTTGGTCCATATTCTTTACCCCATATCTCAATTTGGTCCTTAACCTTTCAATTGTGTTAATTTGGTCCCTAACCTTTTTAGTGTTGTGTTAATTCAGTCATTGCCGTTATCCTTTGGATGGAAAAGGCTGATGTATCAATGAAACAATTAAAAAATTATTTTCCATGCCACATCATCTATCAATTGTATTGCCACGTCAATTAAAAAAAACTGAGACATGTGACACCAAAATCCCTATAACTCATCTCCCCCCAAAATCCCTGAACCATCTAAATAGAACCTCATAGACCTCCCAGGTCCTGATGAACTAAATCCAGATAGGCTACTTACAAAGAATTCCGCAAAAATGTCCTCTGCATTCCTAGGGTAAAACCTATTCCCCCAACCATTTCCATATGAGAAACCACCACTGTCAGGTGGTGGCACATCTTTTAAGCCTTCCTCACCATTCTAATATAACTTCTTTTGAGGGTCACTCAATACCTAAATCACAAAACTTAAGATCAAAATTCCATCCAATCCAACACCAATGTAATATTAACTTGGTTAATCTCGAAGAGACATTCATAGACACTGTTATTACGGAGGGGCTTGATGCAAATTTACATCATGTAAAATTTATATCTAATGCTTCTCCAAGCTCTGTTTGATTGCTGAAAATTTGTAGAAAAAGAAACTTGACGAATATCTAAATCATTTGATTGGTTGACACATGAGAGGACAGAAAAATTCAAATCAACTAGGCGTAACACAAACTATATGGTCTTGTTGAGCTCTCCATTTCTGCATTGAAATGAACTCAATAAAGCCATATATCCTGATGACATTGAATAGCAAAAACTCAGTCAATCAATTCTCTCTAAAGCCATGTTTCTCTTCCCTTCCATCATCTGAGACACAATCTTGTATTTCTAACGAGAGAGGAAAGAGGGAGAAGAGATGGAGATAAGTTAGGGATTTTAGGGATTTTGGTGGTCACGCGTCTCAAATTTTTTTTTTTTTTCTTTTTCTAATTGACATGGCGGTACAGTTGGCAAATGATGTGACATGAAAAATTATTTTTTATTATTTCGTTTGACACATCAACTTTTTCCATCCAAGAGATAATGACAAAGACTAAATTGACACGACACTAAAAATGTTGGGGACCAAATTGACACAATTGAAAGGTTGGGGACCAAATTGAAATATGATGAAAATGATAGGGACTAACTTTATAATTTACCATTTTGTATAATAGTAAAAAGAAATTACTATGATCTATTGCGTAACAGTAAAAACAAACTTAATTAAAAGAGTTAAAAATTGTTAAATGCAAAATTAGAGCGCCATATGGCAAGACCTCATGCACTATCGCATGAGGTCTCTACTTTTATATATATATATATATATATATATTGATTTATATTATATGTGTATGAGTGTGTTTAACATTAATTGTGTGCATTACTTTTTGTTATAATGTTATTTGTGTGAATAATGATGTGTGTGGATATTTGTGTGTACAGTATAAATATAATATAACTGTAGGGACTTAATTTTGGAAAGGCCCTCCAAAATCAGAAGGAAAATGATCCGATAAGCCCCAAACAATACATTTTTAGAGAGTGGGTTGAAGAAATTGGCCCTTGCAGACGAACGGTGCCCAAATGATAGATTCACCACCGTTGAAGGCCGGAGCATCCAAGTTCCACTTTCATGCTGCTCCTCGGCACTGATCCGAGGAGGTTGATACTTGTCCCTCTTCTTTTCTTTTCTCCTTTCTTTTCTTTTTCTTTCTTCCTCTCCCCCTTCCTTAACTGTTCTGTTGGTTCCTCTTATATAGTCCTCCTCCTCCCATCTCTTTCTTCCATCTGTTGATCATTCATGCGCTTTCCCTCTGACCGTCCGTCCCATCAGCTGCATTTTCAGTACTCAAGTGATTTACAATAACCAAGGTTGCCCTGTTCAAGAGTCACATCTCCATTAGTGCGGCCAGAGGGTAAGGTGAGCGCATTTAGTGTGGAGGTGACAACTTGTCCTGGGCCTGTTTCCCCACCTGGAGTTAGTTTCGGTCCACCGAGGATAGGGTTATCCTCGGTGGGGATTTCTAAAGCTTAGGCCTTCATACATCATCCTCGAACGATCCTCCTTCCTCGGCATGGGCCCTGGGCCGGATGTAAAGTGGGCCGAGGTCACCAGGCCCACAGGCCCCACAATAGCCCCTCAAAATCCTGCTGTCCGTATCCTCGGACAGGGATGAGGATTTTGATATCCCTGGGCCCTCTACATGATTCACCAACTTTGGTCCACGTCAGCGTTGGAGTCTTTTCGCCTGCCCAAGGTACGTTTCTGGTGCTTCGAGGCCCAATGCGCGTTCACATTAAATTTTGGCGGCTCCACGTTTCCCACTTCCAACGGTGTGATGGTGATCACTTGGCGGGGATTTCCCGCTTTTATGAGCGGGAAGGTATGCTTGATTAACTTTAATTGGGGATATAAATATTCGTTTGAACCGCTTGGCCTCCTCATTTGCGCACTTACGAACTTCGGTACATATACTCTGAATTTGGTCCAATTTCCACACTGACAAGTGCCCCTTTCCAGTGTAAAAAGCTTGCCCAAGGAGAATCTCCCCATTTCTGTAAGTCTTCTTCTTTCTGTAGCACAAAATTTTCTTTGGTTTCTTTATCTCTTTCCCTCTCTCGGGTCCTTTAGACATTGCTAGGAATGGGTAAGTTTAAGAAGTTAGTTGAGTCTGAAAAGATGATGGAGAAGTTCATTGCTGATTATAGGATACCCCGTAATGTGGGTTTGAGGTATTGCGAGGAGGGAGAGTGGTATATTAAGAGGAACGATGGTGAAGTTGTGATTCCCATAGTCGCCTTCGTAGAGGGAGGCATGAGAATCCCTATGGGGCCAGTGACGAGTGGTTACCTTAGGCATTTTCGGCTGGCTCTTACCCAGTGCGCCGTTAATGTATTTAGAATATTAGGGTGTGTAGACGCCTTGAATGAGAAGATGGGGTTGAGGTTAACCCACCATGATGTAAATTGGTGCTACAATCTTCAGCACCTGAAGGGTAAGTCATATTATATGAAGACGAGGGATGATAGGGTTTGGCTTATCCAGTGCCTCCCCAATTCTAATAAGGGGTTGACTTAAGATTTTCTCATTGTGTCGGGGGAATGGCATGACGCTCTCCACTGCCCGACAGTAGAGGGAGAGCCAGGTAGGGTACCCGAAGTAGGAGGCCGTCCAGATTCCTTTATTTTTTCTTTGTCGTATATCTTCTTTGGTTGATTGATCATGGGAGTTTTGTTTATCTTTCTGCAAATCTGCACGCCTTCGCGCGTCATTTTCATCTGGTCAACCAGGAGGATTTGGAAACCGTTCTTAGGGCGGAGCTTTTTCTGAACGAGGCCGACAATTAGATTAGAGCCGCCTATAAGATCCTCGGATGCAATCCAGCCCAGAGGTCGTTCCTGGTCCTAAAGCATGTTATCAAGGCTCGTGATCCTCGGCTTAGGCAAATCACTGTGGTAGAGAACGGTTTTGCGCTTCCCGAAGGATCCTCTATTCCGGAAGGCACTCCGTTGGCAGGTTCTTCATCATCCCATAAAGCGGCAGAGACCGAGGAAGGGAGCTCGGAGGAAGGAGAAGAAGTGGTCGAACTAAGCTCGTCTGAGGACGAATTCAGTGTGCTTGACCGAGCTGATCAACCCGAGGATCCCTCCGGTGATCTAGGGGACCCCCACTTGTCTGAAGCCGTTCTTCAGCCCCCGAGGGTTGGTACCCAAGCTGAGATGGGTCCTAAGAGACAGCCCTCAATCAGCCTTCTTGACTTGCTTGAGGGTAAGTCTGGGAAAGGGGTGCCGAGGGAGTCACAACCCAATCATCCTCTACCCGGATCTAAACCTTCGCCCGCGCAGACCAGGTCTTCACATATCCCCCCAATCTCGGACTCTCGGCCTAAGTCCTCCGAGCCAAAAAGGAAAAGGCCTTCCAAGGGCAAAGACCCAGTGGATGGGGACAAATCCCACCCTTCCCCAAAGGAGGATGAAGCCCGACGACCTTCTAAACAACTGAGGCTAGGTGGTCAGTGAAAAGGGAAAGAAATCTTTCAACAGTTCGAGCCTCAAGCCTGGCTGCCGCTGCCATGCTCCATGGAAAACCTTTGATGGATGACGCTACTATCCGGGATTTTCGGGAAGGCGAGGGGGCTCGTGTAGCCGATGCCCTGGAGAGGTCCCTTCTCCTTCCCGTTGACATGGCCGAGCTTGGGAGCATGAGGGGGCTGGAAGTTGCCGGCAACCTCAAGAGATATCTGGGCATGGTAGGACCTCTGGTACTTGTTTATTTCGTTTGAATTTTATTGCCTAGCACCTCCCCTCCCCTTTACGGTGTATCTGTTTTTGGTTGGCAGGCTATCCAGGCTGTTTTCAGGCTGGATGAGGAAGTCAACGGCTAGAGTAATGCTCTGGCGAAGGAGCACGACAAGTTCTTGAAGGCTGCAAGTACCCTTAAGAGATCTGAGGCAGATCTCAAGAAGGCGATTGAAAATTTGGAGGAGATGACAAAGGCCAGAGATAGTGCGGCCTCTGACCTAGCCGCGGCTACAAAGCAAGTCGAGGATCAGACAAAGCGCTTGCAGGATGTCGAGGGCCAATTGCGGGCTGCCAAAAAGGACATCGTCGACCAGAAGAAAAAATTGGCCGAGGCGGTCAGGGCAAAGGGTATTGCCGAGTATGCCAGGGACGAGGCCATGAGGGCCAAAGAAATGGCTGAGTTTGCGAGAATAGACGTTGAGCATTCCATAGAATAGGCGGAGGAGGAGGCCTTTGCTGAGGGGGTGGCCAAGACTGAAGCTACCTTCAAGGCTCAAGTCCCTGAAGTGTGCAGGCGCTTTTGTTCCTAGACCTGGAATGAAGCCCTCAACCAAGCGGGAGTTGATGCCTCGTCTGACCTTAGGAGGGCAGCGAGAGTATATTACCCCCTCGCTATTCGCGAGGTTATCCCCATTACTTACAAGGAAGAGTCTGCATTACCAGCGGCAAGTGAAAGTCAGACTAAAACTACCGAGGACACATCTTCAACTGACAGACCTTTTGAGGGAGCTGAGCCCCGTAGAGCGTTGGAGGGGGCTGGAACTGACAGTCAAGAAGTGCCCCAATATGTGGTGAGGCTTCCTGCGAACTCCCAAGCCACAATCACTGTCCCTCAGATCCCTCCTACCGTGGAAGGGTCCTCTGAAGTAGCCCCTCCGAGTCAGGGCCCCTAGGAGTTAGTCGAAGCATTTCAACAAGCTCCTTAAGACAAGCTGCCAACCGAGTTGGGGGAGTAAGCCATCTCGTTGGGCCACCCTGTTTTGAGGGCACCGGACACTCTTATTTGTTCTCTTTTTCATTTCATTTTGCTTTTTTGCCTTGGCAACATTGTAACGAAACTACATACTTTCTATTTGAAATATATATTCAATAGTTTGCTTTTGGTTCTTTGATTGATACTTCCTTTTACTTGTTATACTTTAATGTTTTGCTCAATACCTTGGTTCTGTTCTGGACTTAGTCTCATGAGACAATCAGCTGTCCTTCAAGTTTGTATCCGAGGACCGTACCACAACTCGGTTCCATCTAACGCTTTTATTCTTCTGCAAAATAGCTAACTTTCCCATAGGTCTGAGTCCGAGGACCATGCAAGACTTTGGTTCTGTCTAGTACCCAGGTATATTTGAGTGGTTAGTTTTCCCATAGGTTTGAGTCCGAGGACTATGCAAGACCTTGGTTCTGTCTAACACTTCTGTTCTTTTGTAAGTAGCTAGTTTCCCCATAGGTTTGGGTCCTCGGACCATGCAAGACCTTGGTTCTGTCTAGTACCGAGGTATATTTGAGTGGTTAGTTTTCCCATAGGTTTGAGTCTGAGGACCATGCAAGACCTCGGTTTTGTCTAACACTTCTGTTCTTTTGTAAGTAGCTAGTTTCCCCATAGGTTTGGGTCCTCGGACCATGCAAGACCTTGGTTCTGTCTAGTACCCAGGTATATTTGAGTGGTTAGTTTTCCCATAGGTTTGAGTCCGAGGACTATGCAAGACCTCGGTTCTGTCTAACACTTCTGTTCTTCTGTAAGTAGCTAGTTTCCCCATAGGTTTGGGTCCGAGGACCATGCAAGACCTTGGTTCTGTCTAGTACCTAGGTATATTTGAGTGGTTAGTTTTCCCATAGGTTTGAGTCCGAGGACCATGCAAGACCTTGGTTCTGTCTAACACTTCTATTCTTCTGTAAGTAGTTAGTTTCCCTATAGGTTTGGGTTCGAGGACCATGCAAGACCTTGGTTCTGTCTAGTACCCAGGTATATTTGAGTGGTTAGTTTTCCCATAGGTTTGAGTCCGAGGACCATGTAAGACCTTGGTTCTGTCTAACACTTCTGTTCTTCTGTAAGTAGCTAGTTACCCCATAGGTTTGGGTCTGAGGACCATGTAAGACCTTGGTTCTATCTAGTACCCAGGTATATTTGAGTGGTTAGTTTTCCCATAGGTTTGAGTCCGAGGACCATGCAAGACCTTGGTTCTGTCTAACACTTCTGTTCTTCTGTAAGTAGCTAGTTTCCCTATAGGTTTGGGTCCGAAGACCATACAAGACCTTGGTTCTGTCTAGTACCCAGGTATATTTAAGTGGTTAGTTTTTCCATAGGTTTGAGTCCGAGGACCATGCAAGACCTTGGTTCTGTCTAACACTTCTGTTCTTCTGTAAGTAGCTAGTTTCCCCATAGGTTTGGGTCCGAGGACCATGCAAGACCTTGGTTCTGTCTAGTACCCAGGTATATTTGAGTGGTTAGTTTTCCCATAGGTTTGAGTCCGAGGACCATGCAAGACCTTGGTTCTGTCTAACACTTCTGTTTTTCTGTATGGGGTAACGGAGATTGTCCTCGGCATTGGGAATATTAGTTTTGGCGTGATGATGGCCTCGGCCTTGCTTCGTCGGAAGTGGGCCATCCTGTGGACCGGACCCTTGACCCCGCAGTGCCCTGGGCAAGGGTGGTTTGGGACTCTAACCTTACACGTGGCAGTAACCCCGCCTTCAGATCAAGTTTCTGCCCTCTTCATTTACGAGGCACCTCCTGACTGTTCGTGTTCCGCGCTTGACGTTTCAACACGCGAGGCGCGCTCTCATTAATATCCTCGTGGATTGATGCAGATCGAACGATTGATAGTCGCCTTGGAATTTGGTCAGGATTAATGTCGCCGATAATCCTTACTTTGAATTCCGCGTAGATCAGTTCCCATCAATTTCCATCCTCTATTTAAGGCTATGTGGGGGGAAATGTCCTTCTACGCTCCACGAACCCTCTAACAAAACAGGAAACATCTCCCCTCAACTTTCAGAGCCCCCTCAATAACCCTGCTAGATTTGTGATAAGAGTTTGGAGAAATGGGACGGCTTTGGATGGGAATGAGGGCACATAGGCCAAAGGTCCTCCTCCCTTGATCGAGAGCCGTTGTGGCTGTAGCCCGCGTTAGATCTCTGGCGCGGCAAAGTTTGGGCGTCATCCTGATGGTGCTATGCATAGCGGCCAAGAGGGAGGTCCCTGAAGTATATAATGCTCTTCTCCGGGGCGCACCCATACCAGGGGAGGCGTGCAAGATTACGTCATGTCTAGTGTCCGAGTGTTGCCGTCTCCAACGGCCAACCACCGTAGGGCTAGAAGAGAATCAAGGGAACATCGTGTGGAAGGGCCGTCAGGCGCCCTTACATCTGCTTCTCTCTTCTCGCCAGCACCACCACACCGGCCAAGGAGTTGTTGGTAGCCTTAAAACAGGCCTGCCTCCGCCCCCTTCCCTTTAGTTAGCTTTAGAACAGGCCCGTCTGGGCCTCTGTTTGTAGAATTGGCTTTAAAACAAGCCTGTCTGAGCCTCTGTTTGTATCTTGTATTTCCTTTTCATTTAATAAAATACTGTGATGTTTCTTCTCTTTTCCTTTGAATCTTCTACATTTTTGCAATGGTTTTTTTTTTTTTTTTTTTTTTTTTTTTGCAAACGCGTTGTTGTTAACCCTCTGTGAACTAGCTACTTAAGAACGATTATCCGTTGCGCCTGCTAGTGCACAAATTTCTTCCCACAAACGGCGCCAATTGTAGGGACTCAATTTTGGAAAGGCCCTCCAAAATCAGAAGGAAAATGATCCGATAAGTCCCAAACAATACATTTTTAAAGAGTGGGTTGAAGAAATTGGCCCTTGCAGACGAACGGGACCCAAATGATGGATTCACCACCGTTGAAGGCCGGAGCATCTAAGTTCCACTTTCATGCTGCTCCTCGGCACTGATCCGAGGAGGTTGATACTTGTCCCTCTTCTTTTCTTTTCTCCTTTCTTTTCTTTTTCTTTCTTCCTCCCCCCCTCCTTAACTGTTCTGTTGGTTCCTCTTATATAGTCCTCCTCCTCCCATCTCTTTCTTTCATCTGTTGATCATTCATGCGCTTTCCCTCTGACCGTCCGTCCCATCAGTTGCATTATCAATACTCAAGTGATTTGCAATAACCAAGGTTGCCCTGTTCAAGAGTCACATCTCCATTAGTGCGGTCAGATGGTTAGGTGAGCGCATTTAGTGTGGAGGTGACAACCTATCCTGGGCCTGTTCCCCCACCTGGAGTTAGTCTCGGTCCACCGAGGATAGGGTTATCCTCGGCAAGGATTTCTAAAGCTTAGGCCTTCATACATCGTCCTTGGACGATCCTCCTTCCTCGGCATGGGCCCTGGGCCGGATGTAAAGTGGGCCGAGGTCACCAGGCCCACAGGCCCCACAATAACTTTATATAATTTAATAATTAGGAAATAGAGAGGGTTTATTACATGTGTGTGTATTATTATCATGTTATAATAACTTTTTGTTATAAAGTCAGAAAAATTCAAGAAGAAAAATTGTAAAGTTAGTGATTGTTCAAGTATTTAATTGGTTAAGTAGACACGTAGTGTATTATTTTATGTATAAATGAGTGTGGTTGTGTGTGTCAATAATTAATACAAAGCTAATGAGTTAAGTTTATTCATTTAGTTTAAAATATTTTTATAAAAACAATGACAAATTAATAGATAATAACAATTGTATAAAAATAAAAATGTTAGACAAATTTAACAAAATAAAATGGTCATAGCTATCCACATTGGCAATAAATACTCATAATAAACTATCATGTAACAATTCAAAATTTGAAAACTTGTAGAAGGAAATTGTAAAACTTTATTTTTTTGTTGTTGATAACTTGATATATTCAAGTTCTCTTTTTATTAAAAATTTTTTAATTTAAGTTTCTTAATGACCCCTCAAAACAAAATTCCTGGAGCCGCCACTAGGTAGGAGTGGCAATTCGTGTTCGCATGTCGGATTCGTGTTATGTTGACTCATGAATATTCGACTATATGGGTTAACCCTAATCTGACGTATTTATTAAATAGGTTAGGATTCCTCAACCCTAACACAACCCATTTATTAAACGAGTCAGTCATGTCAACTAGTTTATCAGATTTCATAAATAAATAAACTAATTTTAGTATTAACCAAATTGATATGAATTATGAAAAACCAAACAAATAATATTTTAAACATAAAATTCTGAACTAACGAGTATCACAAATAATCATTCAAAATTAAAGCATATCTCATTATCACAAATAATTAATCATAATATGTCAAAGAAATTAAAAAATAAACCACAACAACTAATGATACTCTTATTACCTATCAAAAAAAAAGTTTATATACCTAGGTTTTGAAAGGTATATTGATAAAAGGCCATTTAATTAAACAGGTTAAACGAGTTCCATGTGATGGACACTAACCCAACCTGTTTATTAAAGGAGTCAATTGTGTCAACTCAAATATGACACAAACTCATTAAATCTCAACCCATAACCTACTAATTTTATGTCGCATTGTGTCTGATTTGCAGGTTGTTTCCAATTTTGCCACCCCTAGTATTAGGTTATTTACTTGAACTGATACTCTTCTCTTTTTTGGGGATAAACGAACGAGTACTAGTTGACAAAAAAGAAGTAAATACTTAGACAGCTGTACATTTGAACTTAATAGTTAAGAGCATTAGCATTGATAGAGCTAAAATTTTTAGCTTTTAGCATACCAAAAACTCACTTCATCTATTTTAACACACAATTTTATAACACACTCAATATCAATGGTTCTATTTTTTTTTTTTTACCATTTCAATTAAAATAATATAAAGAACTCATTAAAATAAAATCCACCGCAAAAACTTTAGGAACCAGCCACAACGACCACTCCACTGGCCACAGCCACAACCACCACTATGGCAACCACAACTCACGGCCAAAAAAAAAAAAAAAAAAAAAAAAACCATCACCACTAGCCACAACCTACCATCTCAATCACAACCCACTACCACAACGAAACCCATAGCCAAAATCAACAAAACCCACCACCATAGCCAAAATCTACCACCACCACCACAAACATAACCACACCACCATTGACCACTGATCCCAGCCACCACCATCCATAGCTAGCAACTTGATTTCAGCCACTACCCAACCCACCACCACAACCCCCCCCCCCCCCCCACTAACCCAAATGATGATCTCGACGAACCCAAAGCAAGATAGAGAGAAGAAAGGAGAGTGAGGCACTGGAGAGAGATAAAATAAATAAATAAAAAAGAGAAGGAAAAAAAAAACGGGAGAGAGAGTGTGTGAAAAAAAGAGAGGAAATGGTTTTTTTAATAAAAGGAGAGAGACAAAGAATAAAAAATGTTTTTTTTTTAATATCTTGCTACAGTAAATAGCCAAAGATGACATTTTACTGTAGCAAGTTTGTTAAAATTTTTCACAATAACACCATTTATGTAGCTTAGTTTTTTATGTTTATGGTGCTAAAAATAGCAATTTGGCAATATAACTCCATCAATGCTAATGCTCTTAACACATACGCTCAAAAAAAAAAAAAAAAAAAAGCTCTTAACACATTTAAACCCAGAATAATTCAAGACAATACTTAGCTCTAAATTGGAATTCATCCAATCAAGAATGGTTTAACCTTTTGCTAGATGACGTTTTGTTTGGTTATCTGTATCTTGCCAACGCTACTTTTTTGGGGGAGAAAAATAATTCTAAAATATGCTACATTTCACGCTCATTTTCCAAATAAATTCCATTAACAGGAAAAGCTGGAACTCTACTAGCTTTTTTTCTTACAATTTCAAAAGAAAACAAAAGCTGGCTACTCTACATACAGATCTTTTGACAGGTAGTAGGAATACAATACAAGAACCGCTATACAGACTAAATTCAAACTCTCCCTCACTCTCCCTTCCCTCTGCAACAACAAAACTATTCTCGCTCCTCAGATGGTAGTATATAAGATATGAATGTTCAGGAGATGTAAAGAAGTATATACATGGTGGAGGCTATGATATATACAGTTGCCTCATCGATGCGAGCAACCTTGCAAACTGCAGGTGAACATATGCCTGGACTAATGTCCCATTTTCTTTATATTCCTACAAAATTTGAAGGGGAGAAATAAAAAATTAACAAGTAATAACAACAAATGATATTGGGTTAATAAATATTGGGATAGCTGACCCATCCATAGAATTTGAAACAGAAAAGAAAACCGACAATTTACTTATTGCTCATTTTGCCTTAGATAAACTATATATAAAACTGAACTTTCTTTCCCAAATCTACCAAGGTCCCTAATTGTCTCTCTTGTCCTCTATTTGAAGCTAACAGCTTGCACTGACATACCAATGTAATAACAACCATTATGTTCCATAGTATTTTAATTTTTAACCCATCTAAATTGGTGCCCTTTCCCCTCCCCCCCGCCACTAGAGTATATAATGACAGCCAGCAACATACCCTCAATCTGGCCCCCACCAAATGGCAGTCACGTCATTATGTGTTGCCGTGTTGGATGAGGCAGTGACAATAAGTTGCTGAGTGGTAGTAGTGGTACAAGGATAAAGGAACTCTTTCTTCTTCAAGCAAGAATTTCAAACCCAAAAATGTCCAGCACACCCAGAAAACTGCCCTTTCCTATGAAAAAAACCATTTAAAATGTTGTAAGAAGATGTAGATGCCTCCCTGTCCACACACGTCAATTTCAAGCCTCCTAAAAGAAGTATGTCTGTAGCTTCCATCCTTTTATCTCATTTAGGACTTCATATTTACTCGTTAATATTCAGTAGCCCTTCATTCCAATTCAGCTTAGTACAAATGGAAAAGAAAAAAGAAGCATAAAAATGAACATAGAGACGTGGCTAGTTAAGACTCCAAATTGTTTTGTTTTACATATGTAGTGTCTTTTTTTCTTTGGTAAGCACCATATGAAATTGACACGTGCTATGTATTATTTTGGACTAGCAAATTGAATAAATAATATTTATAGGAGAACAACAGGCTGTATTGCCAATGCTCTATATCCTTTTTGGTGGCTTGCGTCCCACCATTTCTGTGTTTCGTAGCCTTTGACAGGTATAATGAGTCACCATGACTGCTTCTCCGGTTCTCACATGGTGTCCAAATCCTTCTCAACCATTGACATGTCAACATTATTTTGTTTACTAAATCTTAACCTCTATAGCCTCCTCTACAAGTTGGACAATGATAAATGGCCTCCACAATCATATACCCCCCATGTTTTCTTCCATCAACAAAGAATCGTAAACTGTAGCATTATGAAGGGGCATAATAATGAAAACTGACGGGGCCCTGCATTCAGTTAAACTCATTTTAAAAAACAAAAGCAGTGTGCAACAGATGCACATGAACTGGAGCAATCAATTATGAAGTTTGAATAAACAGGATCAGAGGCCAAATAACAGGAGGATAATAAACTGTCAATAAGGTAAAATACCGAATAGGACTAGAAGATTAAAATGGTTGCAGCAGCCAGAGGGCCTCCCTTATTAGTTTTTCAGTGAGAGCTTTGGGAAGTCCCATCACACTGTCGGTTGTCTCAACCTGCACAGAGTACCACCAATTATCATGCCTTTTTTTTTAACGTAAATAATGTCTACCGAAGCATGGAAGAAATATTTGGCAGTTATTAGTAACCTAACAGCGTATATATAGCAAAGCAATTTCAAGCTGTTCAGTGGCTTGTATAACTGGAGTTGACCCTGCAGCAAACCACACACCACTTCACAAACCCAGACCAAAGCTAAAGGCAAATCATTTGGACAACATTAAAGCAACTTATCCAAGCGACCTTGCAATTAATTACTTTCTAACAGCTAATATTCAGAGAAAAGAGAAAGTTTCTCAGAATCATTGATGGTGGATAAGTTTTGATCAAGACCATCACGCTGCCTAATAGAAAGACAAATTTACTTCCCCTGAAAAATTCTTCAAGAAACCTAAAGCATAATGAACTATAGACACATTGTATTTGCTTTGCCTCAAGTTGCCAACCCAAAACTAGCCCAACTTAGATTTTATGAAATGGTGAATTTAATTATTAGCTAATATTCTGACACTCCTCATATGTGGGCCCAAGCTCCCAGGGACCCAATACGAAGAATACTTTTTTATTATTATTATTTTTTATGGTAATACATAGAATACTAAAATGCAACCAACATGCATAATTAATTATAAAGTGGAGACATAATTTGAAATTAGGACCACTTGCTGTAAGACCAAATAAATTACCATTTAAATCCAAAAGCTTAAGTTGATAGAAAAAGAATGAACTTAATTATTTAATCGATATTCTAAGTAATAGATGCCCAATAAACAAAGAAATTATTAAGTCCACCAGAATGATTATTGACGTAGTCCTCGTTAAACTCTCAACTAATCAAATGCTGTTATTATGCAAATGTGACATCATCTAATTTTTTTTTTTTTTTATTCTTTGTGCTGATTAGGAAGCTCATACATACATTTATATAGATAACATCACCTCATTGGTCAGGGAAGACCACATCAGCAGTCCTCCTGGTGTAAATAATAATTTCTCCAATAAACGGACCAAATATAGTCATGTCCAAAACGTAACCAATTATATGCCAGAGATGCATAAATGGCACCTCCTTCGCTTGTAAAAGTAAAGGCTGACGTCATAGGGTTCGGGGCTCACTAGGTTAGTGTGGAACTTACCAAGTCATTAAAAAAAAAATATATATATATATATATATATATCATTTTATGCAGTTGTATTTGGAAGCTCAATATAGAGGGAACCACAATTTTTTACACGAGACTGAGTTTTTCCTGCCTCTATATATTATACCTTTTATGTATATTATTAACAATTTTGGATTTCTGTTAATGGGTACTAAAAGTTAGCAAACTAACCACTTGTTTTACAAGGGGCAGTATCAAAAGATACTCTATGATCAGTCCCCCAGCAACATAAAGCACAGTCCACTACTCAATCTGAAATGAAATAAAATAAAATAAAAAAGGGGGGGGGGGGGGGGGGGGGGGGACAGTGGAGTGCTGTAACTCCTTGTCTCCCCAAATGATGCAGAAGCAGCTGCCAATTTCAATGAATGAAAACAATTATGACCAGTTTTTCAATGACATCTAGTATTGTATGGAAAATAGATCTGCAATGCATCACCACATAAGTACAAGTTGGCAAATGTATCACTAAAGATGATAATTAAGGGCCTTGATACTCGAGAAGAATTGGAATATCTTTTCAATGTAACATTAAGTAGGAGACATAGTTAAACAAATACATTATTAACAGAGAACGGAGAATAAAATAGAATCAGAGAGGTTTTAACTTCAATAAAAGTCTGATGCCTTAACCATTTTAAAGGAATCCTAAATAGATTTTGCATACAGTATACTGAGTCCAAAATTTTCAAACGAGGAGATCACTTAGTCCCCAAACATGCAACCGAAAGAACTTTGAGGATAAAAACATACAGTTATTTTCCAAAGGTTCAAAACAATGATCATACCGAATCATGCACAAAGAAATCGTATAGATTTTGTTGTAGGATCATCTAGTGGCCATCCCACGCCCTTCCAGTGATCTTTAATGGACAAAATATATCAAAAGTGTTTATTTCTTCTGGTCTCCAAGTTAGGATGCTGGCAGCCAACCCAAAAACTTATTCTCCTTGCTCTAGCAATGAAATAAAAAGAGGTAAATCCAGAAGTTTGACCTATGGGAACTAGATAGCAGGCACACATTTCTTAAATGTATGGTGTACCTTGTAAGTTTTACCCTCACATTGGAAAACCCTTGCAAGGTCATCAGCACGTTGTGGAAGGAGGCCAAAATATAACAGCACTCTTTTTCATCTTTTTAATTTTTGTTACTTTTTGTCAAAGCACCGGCACCACATCATAAGTTAATGTCTTGAATAGAAACAACAAGAAACAAGCCTTAATGCCAAAATTTTTGGGGTCTGCTATGGATCTGTAACAGATCACTCAAGGTCAACCACATGTATTGCAACGTGTTTCTAGCAGGGGATACTCAATAATTACAAAGAGTTTCACAAAGCAATGGTACCTCCACTCGGTCCCATTCTCCTTTTCTGAATCCTGACTTAAGGTTTGTCACAAGCACTGATCCGACCATTGCTGCATACCCCCCAGAATAGTCTGCAATCCATGTTGATAAAATTTCCAGAGATATTAATGTTCGAGGATACAAAATGCAAATTTGCACATATGGGCATAAGAGATATCAGTGTCCAATAAATCTTTCCAGAAGTCCAAAGGGCATATGCAAGATCATAATGATACAGATACCAACAGGTCGTGAAGAAATCTCTAGCCCCTAATCTACACAGCTCATGCAAACTTGGAAATGTTCCCATGAGAGTAAAAATAACTTCTGTTCACCCAAAAGTATGCCACACACCATGACATACAGAGATATAGATTCTGTTAATTTGCCCTAGGCTAATAGACGCTATTTCTATCCTCAGATGATCCATAATAAGCAAACTAGGAATAGGTTAGGATCTATGACAGAGATGTTCCATAAAACTAAAGCAAAACATAAATGTCTAGGAATTTTTTTTTTTTTTTTTTTTTTTAAATCACTGTTTCCTTATACTTTTGTTTCTTTTAATTTCCCACCTGTAGAAAAAATAAGGGTTATAGCATGAGGGCAAGAGTGCAAGCAGAAATTTCATAGGAAATTATTGATTGCAAATTTATCCTTAATGTTAATCTTGCAATCAAGAGAATAATAGAATGAAAATATAGAGCAATTCTATTAGAGTGTGTGTGTTGAGTTGGGGGAGAGAGAGAGAGAGCCTGTTCATGTCACTTTAAAATGTTCCTATGTTGCTGTTGGCAGCCAAATTTTACATTGCTGGAAGTTTGCCCAGCCCTAAGCAGCCTAAATAAAGCCTAAAAGAAATAAAGAAAAAAGGTTGGGACCATTGGACCTGGTTCCAACTTCCAAGCCCACAGCTGGAGGTTTTCCAGCAATCAGATAAGTTCTTTTGGTTCCCTCAAAGTTCCAGTAAGTGCTGGATTTGAAACCCTATCTTTTTTTTTTGATAAGTAATAAGTTATATTGATATAAAAAAGGAACACCCTATCTGTTACTTAAGAATATTGATCTAAATGAATTAGATCATTGCTGGCAGCAGTTGGTTAATCAGAAGATGAAGTCTTAATAGATTAGACTCATCTAGATTGGCTGGGAAAGAAGGTTAGTTTCCAACTAACCTCCACCAGCCTATGCCCTATACATAAGAGCCTGCATGACTGAGAAAAAGTACTAAAACTCTGCTGAAAGAAAGTCTCAAGAAGTGAAGAAAATATGATTGGAAAGCAAGAGAAAAGTGCTGGACAAAATTTAACTTGAAGAAAGTTCAAGAAATTCAAAAATATTAAAGATTTTGTCTTCGATTTGTATACGCGCAAAAAAATCTTAGCGAACAGAGAGAACCGTTCTTTAATGTTATGTGCTTCAGATCATATATATATTTCTTGTATTCTCTTTCTTTAGAATCAAAGTTAGCCTTTAGGTGTAACTAACAATCAAGGTTCGTTGATTGAAAGTAGAACCCCACGTCATAAACAAATATTATAGATTTAATCTATCAGGTCCATTAGCTGAAAATTCATACCAACAGTTAACCTTCATAAAGTTAAACAAATAAATAAACAAGAAGTAGAAGAAGATTGAACTTTATGTGTGGAAAACCCTGCTAGCTTAAGGCAATGGTTAAAACTATATTAATGGGTAATATTGCACCATGATGTTTCTATGGACTGACAGAAGGACATACAAAGACATAAAACTAAGCATTAGAAATGTTCCCACAGACAAGGTGGCAGTTAAAAGAAAAATCTGATCATTTCTTCTTCTTCTTCTTTTTTTCTCTTTTCTGATAAGTAACTAGTTCACATAAGTGAGTGTGACTTCAAATCATTATTTAAGCTCTAGGTTCTTTTGTTCCTTTCTTCAGCAGGATGGGTGAGGGGGTCAGGTGTAAGGGTACCCAGGATACTGAATTCTACATGTCCAGATAAAAAAAACCCAGCATACTCTATGACATGTTGTGGACATTTACACCCTAGGTTGAAAAATGAAAATGCTAGACAAGTACAAGATATTAGGATTATAAATATATCAAAGGACTCGATTTATACTTGGTCACATGTAACTAACAATGTTGGCTCAGCATCATTTACATTGTCACCAGTGGGGAGCCTTTGTAAGATGGCTTCTGCCTGAGAAGAAGGTTCCATCAGCTATTGTCAGTATGGAGTCACAGTTCCCCAGTATACTGTATTGAGGCAATAACCATAGCAATAATGATTATACGGAACTACGCATATTACCAATCAAAAAATAGATATGGAAATACGCTTGTTTCTGGCCAAGAGAGCTGAAACAAACACGAAGAGCATTAACAATGCAATGGTTGAATATGGCAGCACCATAATCAGTATACTGGTTTTCCTCTGAGCTAATAATGAATGTGCAGTCAATATCCCAAATTAAGACCAATCTTTTTTTAAAAAAAAGAGTAACCAACAGCCATAATATTGATTTCAAGATAATGAAATCCAAATCAGAATGGTCTCATATCCCTCCCTTGATTAACAGCATGAACTACATGACATCTGTGCTTAACAAAGCAATGGAAGTGTAGCACTCATGTCTGACTATCAAAGATCTTGTGAAATGCAAGATCTGTGGTGCAGGAACTGGAGCAATAGTTCTTCTCTCTAAAGGCAATGTATCCTCGTCCATAAATGGCACTAAGTAATGCCAGACCTTATACACCCTGTTGTTGAAACAGGGAGTTGAGTCAATTGTAAAATAAAAAAGAAAGCAAGACATTCTGTGTCAGCTGCAATCAAAATTTTTTGTTCATCATCCTTCTCTCGATTACTGATAGTTTGTAGTTCTGATAAGACGGCATCAGCCTGATATGCAATTCACAGTCAATCAATGGAAGAAAATTAAAACAAACCCACCCCAATAAGACAATAAACACATACGAGTAAACAAAAGATGCCATCCTGGCATTAGAAGAAGGGGAAATATGATCACAATTTGGAAAGTAGGTCTGACTTCTTTACAAAGCAGAATGTTCAACAAATGAGGAAGAGATCACAAATTACCACTCTAACTCCAAACTGAAAAACCATGCACAATAAGGCTCATGTACTGCTATTGAGAATCAAGAATGCCCTTATGGTCTGTTTGGATGACCTGAATTTGGATTTGGATTTAAGGGGACCCAAATCCAAATCCTTTGTTTGGACAACTTAAAAGAATTGGATTTGAGGGGTCCAAATCCATGAATTTGAAATACCCTCAAAAACCCAGGAATTTAAAAATCTCTCACTTTCACGCACACTATTTCTCTCTAGGCTCTCCGTGTCTCTCTTCCTAGCCGTAACTCACAAACTCTTCTTCCCCCACTCTCTCGGCAAGGCAACTTCAAGTTTGTTCTCTCAACTCTTATCTTCCTCTTTAACCTCTCTAATTCTCTCTTTCTACTAAATCTAAATTCAAAAGGGATGTGGATTTTTCCGGTGAGTTTTATTTGATTTATTTGTGGTGGGTTTGTTTGGGTTTAATTTGATTGTTTGTGGGTTTTGTTTGATTTGTTTGTGCATCTTGTTTCATGGTATTTTAAATGATATGTTTTGGGTTTATTTTTATTTTCTATTTTTCTTTTCATTTGTGGGTTCGTAATGCAAATTATGTATTTGATAAAATGCTTCAATAAACTATTTATGAGTGAAATGAATGAATGAACAAGGCTTCTCTGTGCTCTGAGTTGTTTGACTTGTCCATGTATTGCTAAGTAAGTACAATTTCTATGTGTACACTTCAACTCAGCTTCAGTGATTCTTACATACGATTCTCTACCATTATACGCCTTTCTAGCTTGCTCGAACTTTCTTGCCAAATTCGACATGATGATGTAAAACTAAAACCATTGATGGGTACATTTTCTGATGCAATAGTTTTATTAATAATGGAGTTTAGTTAGTGTGTTTAACTGACATGAGGTTGTGTATGGTTTACTTTTGGCAAATGCCTTGCCCATGCCTAAAATCTTCTTTTTGTATTTATATATTTCTTTGTACATATGAGATATCTCTGAACGCAGATAGCAAATACTAAAGACAATCGTGTAGTCCTTGCCTCCGGGCTGATTTTACTGAACTCGTACTATTCTTGCACATGACATGGAACATTCTTGCTAATCTAACATTTTTTAGGATGTTGACAGATTTGATACCAAGGTCCAAATACCAAATACCAGATTTGAAAACACAATAGAAATGGGAAGAAAAGATAAGCAATCTCGATCCCTATCCAGATCACAATGACATTCAAGACAATATATTCAATGGAATGCAGAAATGGACAAAGCATTAGCAAGTATTTTATATGATCAATTAAACCAAGGAAATAGGGAGGATGGATACTGGAAAGAGGTGGCATACCAAGCTGCTGTGGAGTACATAAATGCTCAATTGATTCTCAATTTGACAAAAGGACAATGCTAAGAATAGACTAAAAGCGTGAATGCTACATTTTGCTATAATTACTGATATAAAAAACCAAAGTGGGCTCGTTTGGGATGAAGCAAAGAAAAAGGTTGTTATCAAAGCGGATAATCACCATGTGTGGGATGCTTACGTTAAGGTATGATCCCTTATGACTTTTTTCTCTTAAATATGTTCACCACACATTTTAACAAAGATTTAGTTTGTTCTCTTTTGTGTTTATACGTGAGTGTGTGTATGGTAATCTCTCTAAATCAATGTTACAATTACAAGCTATCCTTCTTGACTCTGCCATGTTCATTTGCATATAAATATCCTCACTTTTAAGAATTCAAGTACCAACTCTCTTAACCAGACATACCTCTCTTAACTCTCTCTCTCACTCGGTAATATTTATAAGATTGTCATAGACATGTATGAAAATTCAGTACAGAAGCTCTGGATTCCTTACCACTTCGTATGACCTGTAACCCAACTCACTGCAAGCACGTTGCAGTTTCATCCAACCAAAATAATATTAAAAGTGCATAAACAAATATTGTCAACTTTTACACATTTGAAAGAGGATCAGGACATGCAGTTAGTACTTGAACAGCCACTTTGCAGATTCTATTGAAAGTTGCACGATCCCTATGGTAGGCTCCTTATTCTTTTTGTCAGACCGAACAGCAAGAGGCTGTCTGTTGCTTTCAAGTTCAGCAATAGCACATATCATGTCCTGTAACAAGGAAAGGATGGTCAAACATGGAAAACTCAAATCGAATTGCAACTAACACTTAGTAATTTTGAAAAAAAAAAATTGCTTCATTTGTCAATTCATGCAAAAGTTACACTCTACTTCAAAGCCATAGATGGAATCAAAAGCACATTTTAAGTTTTTGAATTGCACTGCCTGCTTATGAATTACACACTGTCTAAGCTTTTCCACTTTTCACTAATGACATTTAAGAGTAAATCCAAAATAAGCCTTGATAATCATGTTTAGAAATATGGCATCAACTGAAAAGGAGCACAAACTTATGTACTCAGGATTCTTTCATTGTTCTCAACTATAGTACATATATCAGAAAATTAGAGTCATTACTAACATTACAATAGAAGTCAATGATTCAGTTTGAATTTATGATTCTGTAACAAAGGAAGTTAAAGAAAAGCTCCTTGGAAGACCAGATGGACATCATTGGGCCTAAGTGTGGTCAAGCTGATTGACGCTTTAACTGGAAGATACATTCTCACGTTTGTCACATAGTCAGCTCAAAAGTCATAAACTACCTGTGTTAGCCACATATGTTTCAACTGTTTTTGCATAATTGGAAACTTTCTTCTTGCGTGCATGATAACTGTTTGTAGAACATGATGCCATGAAAGCAGAGTCTAATCTGCTAATCTCTTTTTTTTTTACTTGTTTAGAAAAATTCAAAAGCGGGTCCATATAAAAACAAAGTTATTGACAATTGGAAGGACATTGAGATCTTGTGTGGGAGGGATAGAGCTACTGGCATTGGTGTAGAACATATGAACGAAGCAGTTGAAGTTATGGCTGAGGAAGGAGAAAATGAAGTGAATTCTCCCATTACACAACAACCACATCAGCATTCTGTATCAACAAGTTCTGCAGCTGAGACTCACCAAAGAAAAAGGAGTAGGAAAGATCCACCTGTTGAAGTTGTTGCAGAAATAGATTCCTCTCTTAAAGAGTATTGTTCATCTGTAAAAGAGTACATCACAGGGTCCCTAATTATCTTTCCTAGATCTAACTAACCTTTCTTTCCTAGATCTACCAGGGTCCCTAATTATCTCTCTTGTCCTCAAGGTCCCTAATTATCTCTCTTGGCCTCTATTTGAAGCTAACAGCTTGCACCAATATACCAATGTAATAACAACCATTATGTTCCATTGTATTTTAACCCATATAAATACGTGCCTAGGTGCACTTTATGCTTCTTCAAAAAGCTCCAAAAACGTGCTTTCAACAACACTGGTCATGGATTAGAAGAAATGAAGGCCTTAGTAGTCAAAGGCGAGCTGGGTGAGGCAAAGTGCCTTAAAGGCAGCCTAAGCGAGCAAGGCGACTGCCTTAAGCCATGAAAAAGGCAATAAGGCAAGAAAAATTTAATAGAAGGTTGTTGTAAAACCTATCATTAGATTATTAATTTCTATTAGAAGCTTGTTGTAAATAAAACCTATTGTTAAACTAAATTATGGAGCCTAAAACATGTTAATCCTATTTTGAAATCATCTGATAGGCCTAATTTTTCATGCAACACATCTAAAAATGCTTTATTATAATATTTCAATACACTAGATACATATGATTTAAGTAGCATATGTATAATAAATCACTTTATTCAGGCAATACAACTAAACACTGAAATATATAAAATCTGAAGATAAATACAAAAACTCACTCTTAATCACGGATTCATTTTGTTGTGCCGTGGATCATGCCATACCGGATCCAGTGGGCCCTTAGAGTTTGCAGCTTCAGAAATCTCTTTTGTCTCACCCCCCTTCATGCTTTCTGATCTTTCAACCAACTCTCTTGCGTTCTGAGGCTGAAGCGGTCGTGATTCAGCGCTGACAAAGATCTAAGTCACCAACAAAAGAATTACAAAATATTTAAAATTTTCCATTTCAGATCTTACCTCTCTAAAACCTAGGTTTTTTGTAGATGGCATGTTCTTGTATTCTTGTAGATCTTACACTCTACCCTAGAGAATGTGTAACATATATATATATATATATATATATATATAATTATAAAAAAATTGTAAATTACACCCCTAAAGTTTAGAGATATTTGAATTTTTACAAGAATCTGAATTTTACCTAACGAAGGTTGGGGTTCTTGGATTTAAAAAAATATATAAATTATTATTCATATATGATCCTGTTATGAATTTCAAATTATCAGCCTGTGCAATGGGTTGGGCTAATGGGCTGACCCACCCAGTGCTTATGAGCATAAAAACTAGCCCACGGTCTTATCCACTGGGCTACCATGGGCCTCAACAGCAACGAGCTGGGCTGCCCAATAACCCATTGGGCTGTCGGCTACTGGATCATGTAGTGGGCAATGAGCTATTTGGTGATCTTAGATGGAGAGGAGTAGAAGGGTAGAGTACATTATTTGGAAAACCAGACTGGACCGGCCGGATGAACCAGATTAACCTAAACCCAGACATCAGTCCAATTCTTAAATCCACAAAACTGGGGAACTGCTCGAACCGCCCCAAACCGTGGGGTTTGCTAAACGCAAGGACGGAGCTCATTGGCTAGGGGGGTCAATGGCTCCCCTAAATTTTGGAAAAAAATCAATAGTATATATAGTTACCTACTTTTTAGCAATTTGACTTAATAAAATTAAACTTGCCCCTTTAAACCAAAGAAAGGCTCATAAAAAAAGAAAAGAAAAGGTCCATAAAAAAAATATACTGATCTAAAATTCAAAAAACAAATTAGAAAGCCCAAAAATATTAACTCAACCACAAAATCAATAATTAAAAGTTAAAGAAAACTTAGCCCAATCAACAAATTTTACCAAAAAATTAGCCCAGCCCTTAAAAATACTTGAAACAAAATAAATGTGAATCTTACATACCAAATCATTCCATCAAATTCCTTAAAAAAAATAAAAAAAAAAAACTAAACGTGAGAGACAGAGAGAGTGAAAGATGCAGCAGCTGTGAGCTTGAGTGTTGAGCCTTGAGCTCTTGACAACGAATGTCAAACTTGTTGGGCTTATGAGTTCGAGCAGTGTATGGATGCATCAATGGTGAGCTTCTTAGATCCAACGGTTAAGGGAGCAAGAGATGCAACAACAGATGGTTTAATTGTGATTTTATTTGATTTCTAGACTTCAGGTAAAATAAATAAGAAAGAGATCACTCTCTTTGCTTTGAAGATTGGCATCAATGCAGCTGAGGCATTGGCAGCGCCACCTTGAAGGCAAGGTGAACACCTTTTTTTACACCTGAATTATAAACCAAAATATTTTAAACTGAAATGACTGCACCAATGACTTCATTAGTATGAAAAACTCAGATTTATCATCCACTAGGAAATATAAAAGATGTGAGTTTTTCTTCTTCTTCTTCTTCTTTGAATTTTCTTCTTTTCCTTTGCTCATCTTCTTCACACGCAGCCCAGCTCTCTCTCACTGTATTGTGCGAGAATGAATTTGACCGAGAGAGTATTTGAGTAGCATAGAAGGAGGGAACAAGACCAACTGAAAAGGCGAGTAGCATAGAAGGAGGGAACAAGACCAACTGAAAAGGCTGCAACCGCTTTTCAATGTGTGGTGAAAAAGCAAGCCACGATTTTAAACTATTTAAGTGTTTTCTTTTTAGTAGCTATGCCCATTTTAGTGTTCTTAATTACAACGTAACAAAATATCACAATAATTTTACAATATTCTTAAATTGTTATACCAAAAAAATTAAATTAGATATTGACATGCGTCTGTACATGAGTTGATATACTAATTTAGAAATATTGTGAAATTGTTGGGGGCATTTTATTGTATTTCTAGCATTACTCTAATACCATCTATCATCGTTTGGTTTTGAACATTATTATTATTATGAGTCTAATTGGTTACCTCAGAGGAGTTAAACCATGTACAGCTATTATACTAGCCTCTGAGCACGCGCTCACGCGTGTTCTCAGAGGCTCTTCTATTTTTTGGGTAAATTTTAATAATTTACATCTATCATAATTTAAAATTGCTACATTTTTCAAACACAAAAATTCTTAAGAGCGTGATGAGAGTTATGGGTGTGTGAAATAAGAATCCCATTCCAATAAGGAATGATCTTAAGCTGCTTGTGTTTGAACTTGCAACATTGTCCCGGAATGGTAAGGAAGAACCAAAAAAATAATGAACTTTAAGGAAAAAATTACTTACAAACTGAGTCTCTAAGTTCAACTTACAAAGTTGCTAGATATTTGAGAAGTTAAAAAAATGCAAGGATTTGGCAACTAATTCAGTTCAGAGGACTGAAAAATCTTGCTCAACAAAAGGACGGTAATAGAGCTATCAAAAAAGAACCGAACAAACACAAACCCCCAACAATTTTGCAACCATCTAATAAGCTTTCTAAAAATAAAAATAAAAACAAAACAAAACAAAAAAAATTTGCAACTATTAGATAAAATAAAAAATGCAGAAAAATTCAGCAGACGCAATGCCCAACAAAATCAACAACAATTTAAAAAAGAAAAGGCCATACCTCAACATGCCTTGAGTTCGAGGGCTCGGGTGGCAACTCAAAATCCAATATCTCTTCCTCTGGCACTACTGCTTTCTCAGCATTAGGATCCGGGGAAACCTATAGAATATCAAGCATGTAGGTATGTGAATATACCAATGCATTCAACTATCTCTAAGGGCCAAAATTATCACAAAAACTTAGACACATGCCATATCGGGAAAAAACAAACACAGCAACCTTGAAAACAATTTTTAGCAATCCACTAAGCAACCAAACCAGCCTGCAAACAAAACTAAGCCAAAGTCAATGTAAATATGTAGTTTCGATTAGTCTGCAAGTAGCAATTTTGTTACCTTTTAGTCTACCACGTACTGAGAGATAAAGGTGTCTGTGTTTGTATAGGACACTATTGCTAAAAAAACCGGTCTAATAAAATAACAACTTTTTTAAGAAACTACACTAGAATTTAGGATTTAAAATGGAGTAAACGGCTGGTTTAGTATTTGCTACTTTTTAGGAAAAAAATGTATAAAACGTGCGTGAGATATATTTAAAGGGTGTGCTAACTTCTAGGAAAAAAGTTTCTCCAGTAGTTTTTTGTTTTTGAATTTTGTTATTTGCTACTTTTTAGGGAAAAAATATATTAAACGTCCGTGAGATCTATTTAAAGGGTGTGCTAACTTTTAGGAAAAAAGTTTCTCCAGTAGTTTTTTGTTTTTGAATTTTGTTGAATTACAATTTTGACCTCATTTTTTATTTTTTAAGAATTTGGATTATCTAATTAGATTAAGGGTATTTTTGACCGTAAAAAAAGCAATAACTAACTTTCCGAATCCTCTTAATATGAGCGCATGCTCAGAGGCTCTTCTATTTTTTGGGTAAATTTTAATAATTTACATCTATCATAATTTGAAATTGCTACATTTTTCAATCACAAAAATTCTTAAGAGTGTGATGAGTGTCATGGGTGTGTGTGAAATAAGAATCCCATTCCAATAAAGAATGATCTTAAGCTGCTTGTGTTTGAACTTGCAACATTGTCCTGGAATGGTAAGGAAGAACCAAAAAAAATAATGAACTTTAAGGAGAAAATAACTTACAAGCTGAGTTTCTAAGTTCAACTTCCAAAGTTGCTAGATATTTGAGAAGTTAAAAAAAATGCAAGGATTTGGCTACTAATTCAGTTCAGAGGACTAAAAAATCTTGCTCAGCAAAAGGACGGTAATAGAGCTATCAAAAAAGAACCGAACAAACACAAACCCCCAACAATTTTGCACCCATCTAAAAAGCTTTCTATAAAAATAAAAAAATAAAACAAAACAAAAAAAATTTGCAACTATTAGATAAAATAAAAAATGCAGAAAAATTCAGCAGACGCAATGCCCAACAAAATCAACAACAATTTAAAAAAGAAAAGGCCATACCTCAACATGCCTTGAGATCGAGGGCTCAGGTGGCAACTCAAAATCCAAGATCTCTTCCTCTGGCACTACTGCTTTCTCAGCATTAGGGTCCGGGGTAACCTATAGAATATCAAGCATGTGAGTATGTGAATATACCAATGCATTCAACTATCTCTAAATACCAAAATTATCACAAAAACTTAGACACATGCCATGTCGAGAAAAAACAAACGCAGCAATCTTGAAAACAATTTTTAGCAATCCACTAAGCAACCAAACCAGCCTGCAAACAAAACTAAGCCAAAGTCAATGTAAATATATAGTTTCGATTAGTCTGCAAATAGCAATTTTGTTACCTTTTAGTCTATCACGTGCCGAGAGATAAAGAGGTGTCTGTGTTTGTATAGGACTCTATTGCTAAAAAAACCGGTCTAATAAAATAACAACTTTTTTAAGAAACTACCCTAAAATTTAGGATTTAAAATGGAGTAAACGGCTGGTTTAGTATTTGCTACTTTTTAGGGAAAAAATGTATCAAACGTGCGTGAGATATATTCAAAGGGTGTGCTAATTTTTAGAAAAAAAGTTTCTCTAGCAGTTTTTTGTTTTTGAATTTTGTTGAATTACAATTTTGACCTCATTTTTTATTTTTTAAGAATAAGGGTTATCTAATTAGATTAGGGGTATTTTTTACCCTAAAAAAAAGCAATAACTAACTTTCCTAATCCTCTTAATATGAGCGCGTGCTCAGAGGCTCTTCTATTTTTTGGGTAAATTTTAATAATTTACATCTATCATAATTTGAAATTGCTACATTTTTCAATCACAAAAATTCTTAAGAGTGTGATGAGTGTTATGAGTGTGTGTGAAATAAGAATCCCATTCCAATAAAGAATGATCTTAAGTTGCTTGTGTTTGAACTTGCAACATTGTCCTGGAATGGAAAGGAAGAACCAAAAAATTAATGAACTTTAAGGAGAAAATTACTTACAAACTGAGTCTCTAAGTTCAACTTACAAAGTTGCTAGATATTTGAGAAGTTAAAAAAATGCAAGGATTTGGCAACTAATTCAGTTCAGAGCCTGAAAAATCTTGCTCAACAAAAGGACGGTAATAGAGCTATCAAAAAAGAACCGAACAAACACAAACCCCCAACAATTTTGCAACCATCTAATAAGCTTTCTATAAAAATAAAAATAAAAAACAAAACAAAAAAAATTTGCAACTATTAGATAAAATAAAAAATGCAGAAAAATTCAGCAGACGCAATGCCCAACAAAATCAACAACAATTTAAAAAAGAAAAGGCCATACCTCAACATGCCTTGAGTTCGAGGGCTCAGGTGGCAACTCAAAATCCAAGATCTCTTCCTCTGGCACTACTGCTTTCTCAGCATTAGGATCCGGGGAAACCTATAGAATATCAAGCATGTAAGTATGTGAATATACCAATGCATTCAACTATCTCTAAGGACCAAAATTATCACAAAAACTTAGACACATGCCATATCGGGAAAAAACAAACACAGCAATCTTGAAAACAATTTTTAGCAATCCACTAAGCAACCAAACCAGCCGGTAAACAAAACTAAGCCAAAGTCAATGTAAATATGTAGTTTCGATTAGTCTGCAAGTAGCAATTTTGTTAACTTTTAGTCTATCACGTACTGAGAGATAAAGAGGTGTCTGTGTTTGTATAGGACTCTATTGCTAAAAAAACCGGTCTAATAAAATAACAACTTTTTTAAGAAACTACACTAAAATTTAGGATTTAAAATGGAGTAAACGGCTGGTTTAGTATTTGCTACTTTTTAGGGAAAAAAATGTATCAAACGTGCGTGAGATATATTTAAAGGGTGTGCTAACTTCTAGGAAAAAAGTTTCTCCAGTAGTTTTTTGTTTTTGAATTTTGTTATTTGCTACTTTTTAGGGAAAAAATGTATTAAACATGCGTGAGATATATTTAAAGGGTGTGCTAACTTTTAGGAAAAAAGTTTCTCCAGTAGTTTTTTGTTTTTGAATTTTGTTGAATTACAATTTTGACCTCATTTTTTATTTTTTAAGAATAAGGATTATCTAATTAGATTAGGGGTATTTTTTACCGTAAAAAAAGCAATAACTAACTTTCGGAATCCTCTTAATATGAGCACATGCTCAGAGGCTTTTCTATTTTTTGGGTAAATTTTAATAATTTACATCTATCATAATTTGAAATTGCTACATTTTTCAATCACAAAAATTCTTAAGAGTGTGATGAGTGTTAAGGATGTGTGTGAAATAAGAATCTCATTCCAATGAAGAATGATCTTAAGCTGCTTGTGTTTGAACTTGCAACATTGTCCTGGAATGGTAAGGAAGAACCAAAAAAATAATGAACTTTAAGGAGAAAATTACTTACAAACTGAGTTTCTAAATTCAACTTCCAAAGTTGCTAGATATTTGAGAAGTTAAAAAAATGCAAGGATTTGGTTACTAATTTAGTTCAGAGGACTGAAAAATCTTGCTCAGCAAAAGGACGGTAATAGAGCTATCAAGAAAGAACCGAACAAACACAAACCCCCAACAATTTTGCACCCATCTAAAAAGCTTTCTATAAAAAAAAACAAAAACAAAACAAAACAAAACAAATTTGCAACTATTAGATAAAATAAAAATGCAGAAAAATTCAGCAGACGCAATGCCCAACAAAATCAACAACAATTTAAAAAAGAAAAGGCCATACCTCAACATGCCTTGAGTTCGAGGGCTCAGGTGGCAACTCAAAATCCAAGATCTCTTCCTCTGGCACTACTGCTTTCTCAACATTAGGATCTGGGGAAACCTATAGAATATCAAGCATGTGAGTATGTGAATATACCAATGCATTCAACTGTCTCTAAGGACCAAAATTATCACAAAAACTTATACACATGCCATGTCGAGAAAAAACAAACACAGCAATCTTGAAAACAATTTTTAGCAATCCACTAAGCAACCAAACCAGCCTGCAAACAAAACTATGCCAAAGTCAATGTAAATATGTAGTTTCGATTAGTCTGCAAGTAGCAATTTTGTTACCTTTTAGTCTATCACGTGCCGATAGATAAAGAGGTGTCTGTGTTTGTATAGGACTCTATCGCTAAAAAAACCGGTCTAATAAAATAACAACTTTTTTAAGAAACTACCCTAAAATTTAGGATTTAAAATGGAGTAAACGGCTGGTTTAGTATTTGCTACTTTTTAGGGAAAAAATGTATCAAACGTGCGTGAGATATATTTAAAGGGTGTGCTAATTTTTAGGAAAAAAGTTTCTCTAGTAGTTTTTTGTTTTTGAATTTTGTTGAATTACAATTTTGACCTCATTTTTTATTTTTTAAGAATAAGGGTTATCTAATTAGATTAGGGGTATTTTTTACCGTAAAAAAAAGCAATAGCTAACTTTCCTAATCCTCTTAATATGAGCGCGTGCTCAGATGCTCTTCTATTTTTTGGGTAAATTTTAATAATTTACATCTATCATAATTTGAAATTGCTACATTTTTCAATCACAAAAATTCTTAAGAGTGTGATGAGTGTTATGGGTGAGTGTGAAATGAGAATCCCATTCCAATAAAGAATGATCTTAAGTTGCTTGTGTTTGAACTTGCAACATTGTCCTGGAATGGTAAGGAAGAACCAAAAAACTAAGGAACTTTTAAGGAGAAAATTACTTACAAACTGAGTCTCTAAGTTCAACTTCCAAAGTTGCTAGATATTTGAGAAGTTAAAAAAATAAAAGATTTGGCTACTAATTCAGTTCAGAGGACTGAAAAATCTTGCTCGACAAAAGGCCGGTAATAGAGCTATCAAAAAAAGAACCAAACAAACACAAACCCCAAACAATTTTGCACCCATCTAATAAGCTTTTGATAAAAAAAAAAAAAAAAAACAAATTTGCAACTATTAGATAAAATAAAAAATGCAGAAAAATTCAGCAGACGCAATGCCCAACAAAATCATCAACAATTTAAAAAAGAAAAGGCCATACCTCAACATGCCTTAAGTTCGAGGGCTCAGGTGGCAACTCAAAATTCAAGATCTCTTCCTCTGGCACTACTGCTTTCTCAGCATTAGGATCTGGGAAAACCTATAGAACATCAAGCATGTGATTATGTGAATATACAAATGCATTCAACCATCTTATGTGACACTAATTTTTGTTTGTTAACTTTTTTTTTTAAGAAATATTTTTTTACTTTAAACTTTATTTACATTTTTTGTTTTGGTTCGTGGGGCATATTTATTTGGTTTTTTTGGTTAGGGATTAGTTTCTAGTAAAGTATATTGGTAAGATATGAAAATAACGAGGCATCTTAAAAAAAAAAAATGCTTTTACTTCAATGAAATTGGTATTATAATAAATATAACAAAAATGGATTAGTTTAAACTAAGCCTGTCCCCAAGATTCAATTTCTGGCTCCGTCTCTGGCAAACGGGCATGCCCTTGTTTTGGTAGAGAGAGGAGGGTGGTAGAGAGAGGAGGGGAGCATCCTCCTCCATCTAAACTGGTCATAAGGGATTTGAACTTAGTCGGTTTCTAAAATCCTAGGATCCAAACAGATCTAAGTTGTTGGAAGTATTAACATAGTAAAAAAACCAGGGGGCCTGTAGCCCAGTCCCGCAGACATACACACAGCAAAAAGAGAACTCGAGAAACAGCAAAACAGTGAGAGAATGAAAAGAGAAAAAGAGGGAACTGGCCTGTGTTATGCGTTTATGAGGGCTGTAAATGGATTTCCGGGATGAAAATGCGTTTACAGTCTAAAATCCTAGGACCCAAACAGAGAGAGAAAGAAAGGTGAATCAGAGAGGGAACTGTCCTGCGATATGCGTTTACGAGGGCTGTAAATGGATTTCCGGGATGAAAATGCGCTAACAGTCTAAAATCCTAGGACCCAAACAGATCTAAGTTGTTGGGAGTATTAACATAGTAATTTGAGAAATATAAAATAAAATAAAAAACCAGGGGGAGCCCAGTCCCAAACAGACATACACACAGAGAAAAAAGAGAACTCAAGAGAAACATCAAAACAGAGAGAGAAAGAAACGAGAATCAGAGAGGGAATGGAAATCCGTTTACAGTCTAAAATCCTAGGACCCAAACAGATCTAAGTTGTTGGGAGTATTAACATAGTAATTTAAGAAGGAAAAAAAAAAAAAAAAACCAGGGGGCCTGTAGCCCAGTCCCAAACAGACATACACACAGGAAAAAGAGAACTCAAGAGAAACATCAAAACAGAGAGAGAAAGAAAAGAGAATCAGAGACTGGCCTGCGATATGCGTCTACGAAGGCTGTAAATGGATTTCCGGGTCGAACTGCAGCGGTTTCCATCTTCCCTTAAATCTCTTGTTATGTAAGATTCACATTTGTTCTGAGGCAAAAGCCGACGGGATTCAGCGATGAGAATAAAAGTCAGCAACAACAGAATGATTAAATACTTAAAAATTCCCATATCTAGGCTTCTTTGCTCGTGTTCGTGTATATGAGGGACTGTAATGTATGTGTATCTGTATGTATATATATTAAGAGGATTAAGAAAGTTATATATAATTAAGGATTTAGATTTTCTAGTAGATTTTCTACGTTTCTCTGGCAAATAGGTTATCTTAAATCTTAACTATCCTTTAATGATTTAAGGATCTAAATTTTGTCATTACTGCATTTTACTGTCAATAATCTTAATTGTTTTGTTTATAATATTATTTTATTATTTTAAGAGTTGGGAGTGAAATGCTGATATGGCAGAACTTAGACCATTAAAGGGTAAATGGTAAATTACGCTTTACACCCCCAGTATTTGGAATTTTACAGCCCGCAACAAACCGTGGGGTTTGCTAAACGCAGGAACGGAGCTCATTGGCTGGGGGGGAGCATAAATAAAGAAAAGAAAAAGGCCCATAAAAAAAATTACTGATCAAAAATTCAAAAAAAAAAAATTTAGAAAGCCCAAAAATATTACCTTGACAAAATCACAAAATCAATAATAAAAAGTTAAAGAAAACTTAGCCCAATCAACAAATTTTACCAAAAAATTAGCCCAGCCCTTAAAAATATTTGAAACAAAACAAATGTGAATCTTACATACCAAATCATTCCATCAAATCCCCAAAAAAAGAAAAAATAAATTAATTAATTAATTAATTAATTAAACTAAACGTGAGAGACAGAGTGAGTAAAAGATGCAGCAGCTGTGAGCTTGAGTGTTGAGCCTTGAGCTCTTGACAATGAGTGTCGAACTTGTTGGGCTTATGAGATCGAGCAGTGTAAGGATGCATCGCCGGTGAGCTCCTTAGATCCAACGGTTAAGGGAGCAAGAGACACATCAATAGATGGTTTAATTGTAATTTGATTTTATTTCTAGACTTCAGGTAGGTTAAAATACGAAAGAAGAATTTTTTTTTTAACTGTGATTTGATTTATAACTGTGATAGCATGGGATAAGTTTTGAAAAGATTGTATAAAAAAATAATCTATATATATATATATATAAAACCGAAGCTTTTGAAGCTTCTACAATTTTTCACTTCGGCATTACTTAAATAAAAAAAAACAAAAATTCTAATTTTACTATAAAACAGGAAAAAAAATTCTCTGCCACTTAAAACAAAACCCGATTATTTTTTATTTTATTTTTTATAGTAAAACCCGATTATTATTATTATTATTTTTTTGGTAATTCACGATCATAGCATTAAACTAACTATAAGAGGCCTCCTCCCGATTATACTTCTTTTATAATAACTAAAACTCGATTAAAAAAGAAAAAAAAAAACTCTCTCTTCTCACAACTTCTCTTCCTTCCTAACCCTTCGACAATTCCTCCTCTCTCTCTTCGTTCTCATCTAAACACAGACATTCCCCTCTAACCTCTCACTAATTCGTTTCTCTCATAAGTTTCTGATGGTGGATTTAACTCAACCAAACCCTTCACACAATCTGGGTTTCATCCTTAATACTCTGTTTTTTTTTTCCTGACCAGATTCTTTCCGCAAACATTACTGGTAAGTTTTTTGTTTTTTTTTTTTTTTTTTGTTCTATAATTTTGGTTGTTAAATATGATTTATGGTTTCATTTTTGGTTGTTAAATATGATTTAGGTCTCATAAGTTTCTGATGGTGGATTCAACTCAACCAAACCCTTCGCACAATCTGGGTTTCATCCTTAATACTCTGTTTTTTTTTTTTTTTCCTGACCAGATTCTCTCCGCAAACATTACTGGTAAGTTTTTTTTATTTTTTTTTTTGTTCTATAATTTCGGTTGTTAAATATGATTTAGGGTTTCGTTTTTGGTTGTTAAATATGATTTAGGGTTTCGTTTGGGAGTGTTTCTTTTGAATGATTAGTTTAGATTGATGGGTTTGGAGCGTAGTGGGTTTTATTAATTTCAATTATTGGTGGTGAGAAAATCCATCTAGGATTTTAGAGTTGTTATTCTGTTTCATTGTTAATAATTTTGTTATGTTTTGTGTAATGATATTTCCTGTCCTTTTATTAGACGAGCATCCTTGAGCATCCTTGGCATGCCCTTGATGTTTTTGTGAGTCATTTATTTGTGTTTGGATTTAATTTAAGTTTCTGGGTTTATATACAAATGCAAGTATATTAATTTAGTTATTGAATAATTAACTTTCTATTGTAGATTATTGAATTATTTTAGCCTCATATGGATTTGTGGTTAATTATATATACTTGGTGGCAGTATTCAGTTTTGATCTTAGCCTCCCAATCCTATAGGTTTTGCTTTCATGCTTTTCAGTTTCATGGTTTTTTTTTTTTTTCTTTTGCCTATCTGGGATTTATGGTTTCATGATCAGGCTATATTTTATACTATCTCATGTATTGTTTTCATAAACTGCTTATTCATGTTCAACTAGAATGTTTTTATTGTGAAGTGAATGTGACAGTGGTTTTGGGTTTTGAAGGTTTTCCTCTTTACTATGATATGGACATTAACAAAAGATTTTTAAGTTTATTTTGAGAGTGATGTTATGGTTAGCTCAAAAACCCTTTAATGTTTGTCCTGCCCTAAATTTATATGTGGGTTATGCATTGTTCCTATGATATGGACATTATCAATTCATCATAGCTTTCATGATGTTGAATAATAATTGGTATTTGGTTGATTTCATGCTTTGAATTTCTAATTTGTTAATGCCCTATTTTTAAAAAAAAAATGTTTAGTTTTGTCTTTTCTTTTCTATTTTTTTGTAAATCTTGATGGGTTTTGGTAACTGAAATCCTCATTGGAGAATGTTATTCATGCTGTTCATTTTGTTTTCTTTTTAAGGAAAAGAGATGCAAATAAGATGCTTAGTGAAGTGCAAAACAAGAATTCTAGGAAGACCTCCATGGACAGTGAGCATATGTGGAATAGGTGAGGCCCTATCACTGTTGTTGAGGCATCACACCATCACTCTAAATATATATAAAGGGCATTTTGTAAATTTAGTTATTGTTTAAATACTTTGAACCAGATTCTCATGTTGTAGTTGCTTTATGGTTAGAATTATTATTTATTACATACATATGTATGATCGTTAGATATTCCTTTTTTTTGGTAAACAATTTCCATACCATGATTTAATTAATCTATTTGTATGTTAGTGAGAAGAACATATATTTTCATGTTCTATGGTTCCATTAGATGCTTTGTACTTTGGAGATATGTTTGCATACGAAAGAAGGCGTTACTCTACAATTCTACCAAATTACTCTCAGTTCTTGGTCTGCACAACTTTTTGTCTTCCTCACTCATTTTTAAGGGTTTTAATCATTCAATATAATGCTGTGAAATAAATATCTTTGTTCTTTAAATTTAAATTCACTGTCCTCACATATGTGCGGTTCTATTTTTTGGTTCAATTTCAAAGAAATAAAAACTAATTGTTCACCCGTGCATGTTTTATGTTTAGTTTAATTATTATTTCATCTCAAGTTTACCATTGTTTTTATTACATCTTTATCAAATTTTTATGGGTATGTAGAATTTGTACTTTATCAAAGAATCATGCTATTTTTTTTTTAATAAATTTGATAAGAATCTTCTTTAAGAGCAGCATCTAGATTTTTTAGGGGTTTTGTTTGATTCTTTGTTTGGTTGCAGACTGCAGCTTCTTTTCCAATGTCCTCCTGCAACCTTGGCTTCGCTGTTTATCTACAACTTTTATTTGTTAGTTATGGTGAGGTTTGTATTTTAAATTTTGGTATAACCATGGAAGCTAAGATTTGTTCCTACTGCTGACTTTTATTTTCTGCTTTCTGCCATGCACAGTGAAGGACTGAACCTATAAAGTTTAGAAGCTGTCTACAAATTCCAGCAAAAGCAAATTGAAAAGGTAGAGCTGTGTTATTTTTTCTTCCATATCTATTTTTGAAGCATATTTTGAGAGACTTCACTGTGGTCCAAGCTGATATATTGATTATTGAATCTAATAGGCAAATAGTGGATTAAACTTCGTGTTTTTGATGAATTTGGGGATACACAAATTATTTTTTTTTTTTTTTTTTTTTTATGGATGAGAGAACAGGTACTTAATTTAGAGTCAAATCCCTCTCATAATAAAATTTTTTGACGATGCTCAAAACATAGAAGAGTGAGTTTATCTTCATTCTCATGAAGTTCTCTTTTCTCCTCCATTTGATGTTAATGGTTTTAGAATTAATCCCATTTAAATTTGATGATTTGTCTACACAAATCTGATGGACTATTCTGTGCATTGTTACAGATCTTGACTCAATATTGTTCAAAATCCTAAATTCCTTTTTTTTTTTTTTGATAAGTAACATAAAAATATATTGAAAAAACACAGCCCCGTACATAGGAAATGTACGAAAGAGGCAAGAACATCAAGAAAACAAAGTACAATGATCAAGCAACCCAGAAAGGGAAATACAAGAAAAAGAAGGTAAAACCAAACACCATTCGAGAAGAGTAGAAAACAAAAAAGACTTAAACTCAAGAGTGGACCGCTCACGATCCTCAAAGCTTCTCGAATTCCGTTCCCGCCAGATACACCACATCAAACAATGCGGCACAATCCTCCAAATAACTAAATTACGATGACGCCTGAAGTTGCAAGACCAGCAATCCAACAAGATGTTCAAATTCCTTGATGTGTGCTCTAGCAAATTTTCATAGGATTTATCAAGATGTTCAAATTTATTATCATTTTCATAGGATTTATCAAGATGTTCAAATTTATTATCTATGTTCCTTCCCATTTCGCATTTTTTTATTTTTCTTTTTTTTGGGTGAATGATCTTAATCTATGTAGCAGATTGCATTGCATTGTTATTGACTACAAGTATTTTTTACACGGGCTGCCAATGGACTCTGATTATCACAATTGGGTATTATCTGAGTTTCTTATAAACACTTTCTTTTTGTATCATTATGCGCATGTTTGTATTTTTTGTTTTAATAATAATTTTGGTTGATTAATAAGAAAGTGTAGGGATAAGTTTTGGATTTTTATTTAGTATGTTTGGGATTCAAGTATCTTTATATAGTTGTTTGGGATAGAGTTTAACAGGGATGGTGAAGGCTCAACGTGCTAGGATAATTCCTTTGAGAAGATGAGAAGCTGACAGTTTACAACTTTACATTAAGCGACATGGCATTTGGAATTGGAGTCAGAATCCAAAATTATATGGTAGGAAACATGTAAATGTTCAATTTCAATGAATAAAAACTCAAGTCATAAATTTTTTATGGTTGTTTGCAGTTGTTTCTCTTAATGATTATTTGATTTAAAGTTTTCTTTCATTCTTTTCTTCTAGGTTTTGTAAGGTATGGGAAGAGTCATTCACTTCTCCAAAAGAGGTTTGGGAAGAGTTGTAGACTTTGTTGGATGAATTATGTGGAAACTTTTGGAAATGAGAGGAAACTATACTCAAGCTTTATAAAGCTTTATTCATATGAAAACTATTTTATCAAATTTAGTTTGTTACATTCTGATTAAGATGAATGGATAATCCAAAACAATTACACTTATTTTTTATTTGTTTCTTTTAAATGTTGTTACACAATATATTTATATATTGATTGTTGTATCATTATTATGTGATAAAAGTCTTTACATGTATCATTTGGCTGCCACATCTATAAAACCCTAAAACTTAATACCACATGCAGAACATGTATAAACTTCAACATCAATGATGTGCCAGTGGTGATTAAAGCTTGCAAGGTGTTCCATAATTATTATGAAGTTAGTAAAAAACTTGGTAAAATTGTTGATGTCTGTTTAGGTTTTGTGCAAACGTGATTTTTACTTGACACCACTTGCTGAAAACTCACTTCAAATTGCTGATGTATAGGATTAAAATAAAGGAGGAGCATACTTGGGTCAAAACTATCCGATGGAATGCCCTTATGACAGCTCTTGCAATTGCTATTGGCTTGCAAGAATGAATGGGAGGACTGCCTTTGTTATTGTAGCGGTTCATCTTGAATTGGCTTGAGTTTTCACTTTTTATTTTATTTTTCAAATATTATTAAAACTATTATAGTTCATGTAAAATTAAAAAGTTTTAATATATAAACTATGCTTTCATAAGATTTTTCCGTGCATCGCACGAGTTAGCAACTAGTTTTGGTTAATGTAAATAACTTTTTTTTTTTTTTTTTTTACTTGACACTAATTTTTGTTTGTTAACTTTTTTTTTTAAGAAATATTATTTTTCTTTAAACTTTATTTACGTTTTTTGTTTTGGTTCGTGGGGCATATTTGTTTGGTTTTTTTGGTTAGCGGTTAGATTCTAGTAAAGTATATTGGTAAGATATGAAAATAACCTATTAAAATCTGAAGATCAACGAAATACAAACACTCAAACTCTTATTGCTGTTCCTCAAACTCTCAATCACGGATTCATTTTATTATGACATGATCGTTTTTAAACATTACACACCGTGTACACATTTTTACGCATTTTTTCACCCGTATTTCAGAAAATTACAAAGAACACCTCAAACTCATCTAAAACTCATCTAAGAAACGGGGGCCTTAGAGTCCGAATCTGCAGAAAATTCTTTTGAGTATCCTGCCTTCATGTCTTCCGATCCTTCACTTAAATCTCTTAAGTTCTGAGGCAAAAGCCGTCGCGATTCAGCGGTGAGAAAAACCGCAGTCGCCAACAAAAGAATGATAAAATACTTAAAAATTCCCATCTAGGTTTCTTTGTTCGTGTTCGTGTATTCTTTGTTCGTCTCGGGCAAACAGGCATGCCCTTGTTTTGGTAGAGAGAAGAAGGGAGTATCATCCTCCATCCAAACTGGTCATAAGGGATTTTTTGAACACAGTCGGTTTCTAAAATCCTAGGACCCAAACAGATCTAAGTTGTTGGACGTATTAACATAGTAATTAAAATAAAATAAAATAAAAACAACCAGGGGCCTGTAGCCCAGTCCCCGCAGACATACACACACAGAAAAAAGAGAACTCAAGAGAAACATCAAAACAGAGAGAGAAAGAAAAGAGAATCAGAGAGGGAACTGGCCTGCGATATGCGTTTATGAGGGCTGTAAATGGATTTCCGGGATGAACTGCAGTTTCCATCTCAATCATCTTGGATCTCCCACTTTCTTGTCAGATCCAACGCATGCTTCATAAATTTAAGAGCGCGGAGACCTTTGGAGACTTGACACAGAGAGAAGTTTTGGAGCTGTGCAGAAATTTCGTTGATGCTGGAGCAAGCAGGATGTTTGGAGCTGAAGCAAAAAGGAAGGTTTCTTGGAGGAATTGTATTTTTTGGTCATCAGGGTGAACCTCTGTTATGGCCATATTTTGGACCTGAGAACCTCTGTTATGGCCATGGCCATATTTTGGACAACCGGACATTTTTTGGTAGTTTTGGTCATCAGGGTGAACCTCTGAGAACCTCTGTTATGGCCATGGCCATATTTTGGACAACTGGACATTTTGGACATGAGAACCTCTGTTATGACCATGGCCATATTTTGGACAACCGGACATTTTTTTGGTAGTTTTGGACGTTTTTTGGTAGTTTTGGTCATCAGGGTGAACCTCTGAGAACCTCTGTTATGGCCATGGCCATATTTTGGACAACCGGACATTTTTTGGTAGTTTTGGTCATAGGGTGAACCTCTGAGAACCTCTGTTATGGCCATATTTTGGATATGAGTACCTCTGTGTTATGGCCATGGCCATATTTTGGACAACCGGACATTTTGGACATGAGAACCTCTGTTATGGCCATGGCCATATTTTGGATAACCGGACATTTTTTGGTAGTTTTGGTCATCAGGGTGAAACTCTGAGAACCTCTGTTATGGCCATATTTTGGACATGAGAACCTCTGTGTTAGAACTTCTGTTAGTCATTTTTTGGTTATCAAGTGCCACCCCCTCACTTGTGGGCCCACCCTCATTTGAGAATTGTAATTTTTGGTCAGCAAAAAGAAAGGTTCCACCCACTTGTGGGCCCACCCTCATTTGAGAATTGTAATTTTTGGTCAGCAAAAAGAAAGGTTCCACCCACTTGTGGGCCCACCCTCATTTGAGAATTGTAATTTTTGGCCAGCAAAAACATTTGAGAATTGTAATTTTTGGTCAGCAAAAACAAAGGTTTCACCACTCGTGGGCCGACCCTCATTTGAGAATTGTAATTTTTGGTCAGCAAAAACAAAGGTTCCACCCACTTGTGGGCCCACCCTCATTTGAGTGACACTCACAACCTTTATTAAACTTGTCCTACACGTTTGTTTCAAAAAAAAAAAAAAAACTTGTCCTACACGCGCATCTCGTATTCCACCTCTCCGAGAGAGAAATTTTAGGGACCACATAACCAAAGGTGATCCTCCGAGAATTGTATTTTTTCGTTGAGAAACTCGTGAAAGTTGACATATTGTAGCATCCCTAATCCCACCCTCACGTGGGCCCACTCTCATTTGAGCGGGACTCACAACCTTTATTAAATTTGTCCTACACGCGCATCTCGTATTCCCCCTCTCCGAAACATGTATCCTCTCTATGACAGGGAGGTGGGCCACACACAAACCTTTCCGTGAGAGAGAGGATACATGTTTTGAAAACATGATGAAATTTCTCCTCCGAAAGAGAAATTATTGGTTCTTCCCAGCTCTTCCCACCCAATAGAGAAGTGTCACTTAACTATTAAATTAACTTTATGACTCAGCTTTACATCACCACTTAGGCTGCGCTTGGTTTAATGTAAATTGAATTTCGAGTATAAAATAAATGTAGGAGAAAGTGAATTTCTGTAAAAAAAATAAAAAAAAATTTTGGGTGCTTAGTTATGCAATAGAAAATAGTCCGAAAAATGATTTTCGGTGTTTGGTAACATATTAAAAATGTTATTTTCCTACAAATTTTTCATATTTTCTTAGTCATTTTCTTAGCATCCAAACAAATTTTATTATAAAAAATTTCAAAATATACACTTAACACAACCAAAAATCAAAATAAAAACATTGAGTAAAAGGAAGAAATAGTGAGATCGGAGGGAGAAAGAGTGACAAATTGAAGGAAAGAAAGATAGATCGGTTGCGTCCAGAGAGAGATCAGAGTTCCATGGAGGACAACGGCGGCCAGATCAGGTGGGTTTGGGGGTGGAGTGGAGTGGAGTGGGCTTGTGGTCGATGGCAGCCAAATCGGAGACATTGAGCAAGAGGAAGAACAAGATCGGTGTGTCGAGAACAAGCTTGGTCTTGGGTGGGTTGAGGATGAGATCCGTTTTGGGTCGATCGGGCTTGGGTGGTGACGATCTAGATGGCAGCGCCGATGAGCTTCCAGCGGCGACTATGGGTGCGATCTTGACGGTGTTGGGCTGCGATCTCGACGGTGCTTCAGGCGGAGCGATCTTAGCGATGCTTCAGGCAGTGCGATCACGCCGATGCTGGGGTGCGATGAGACTAGTGTGATCTGGGGTTGGGGCCGGTGCTGGGCGCGACGAGACTAGTGCTTCTGGTGCGATCTCCTTGCTGTTTCTCTCTTTCTCTTCTATTTTCCTGGGGTGGAAATCATTTAAAGGTAAAATGAAACCTAAAATGGTTTTACGGGTAAGGCAGGGTATTTTACAGTCAACGCAGAAAATGAATTCTGTTTGACCCAATTTTCTGTAGTTACCAAACACAAAGGCTGGTGTAAAATGATTTTCTGAAATCATTTGAAGGCAAAACAAACACAGCCTTAACCATTAAATTAACTTTGGTTAAAAAATCAAACCATGGTTAAAAACTAATAGAAACACAGCAGCACCAACCGGATCATTTAACCCAAAATCATCGATTCAAAATTTCTCTCAAACCCTTAAAACACATCTGCCTCTTTCTTTCTCTCTCCCTCTAGCTCTATTTCCCCAATATCACTTTATAGAAGAAATTCCCCCTCTCTTTCTGTATGAAATTAAAATTTAAAGAAGTGTTAAGCCATGGAAGGCCGCCGTTTTCACAAGAATTCCAACAGTGACACAGTCAATGGAGGCCCAAAGGAAAAACCAACAATTTCCATGGCGACTAGTTTTGGTATTGGATTTGGTAGGAACATGAGAATTTTGGGTTGCAGCATCTTTGCTGAGAAGCAAAGATAGGACCCAAAGCCTACAAGCTCCGATCGGTTTTGGTGGTCATGGGAATTTTGGGTTTTAGTTTTAAGACTCTTGCCTATTCGATCTTAACAGGGATGTGGTTGATGAGATAAAGGCATACAGATGTTTTAAGTTTTTTGGAATTGGTAATGTGGGGAAGTTAATATCCCGAGTCCTAGTTTTTAACTCTAGATTATGATTGTGAGTCTTTTAGTTGTTGGGTTTCATGGTTTTGCATTTGAATGTTGTTGTTGATGCTGCGAAATTGATGTCCCAAAGTTTTGAAGAAGGATTGTATTAGTGGCTTTGAAGAATTGGTTCTGATGTGATACAAGGCCAAAATACTGAGGCATGTGCTAAGGCAATGGTGTGCATTAAGGTGTGTTGGGTGATGCACAGCTGTGTGCATTGAGGTGTGCACTAGGGTGCGTGGGTTGCTGCTGTGTTGTACCAAGGAGTTGAGCAATTGGTTAGTATGGTCAGGGGTAGTTAGTTAGTTAGGCAGTTAGAGCAGGGTTGTTAATCATTGGGTAGTTAATTAGTTACTTACTGTTAATGCATTGATTAGTGAGATGTAATCATTGGTTAGGGGATTAGTTAGTTAACATGGATTCTGTTACATAAATAAGCTAGATTGTATTGACGAGGGTCATAAGGAATAACACATTTGATTTCACTTGCTTCCTTTATTGCTCTGTTTTTGGTGTTTGGATCTCATTGTAAATTTTGTTCATTTTGGCAATAAAATTTCTCAATTGTTGGGTAGCTTGTTGTTGAGTTTGAGCTTGTTCCCAATTATATGAAATGTTTTTAAATAGTGCCTCTCTCATTGAGTAGCAGGGCAAATTATTGGTAATGTTGTTAAAAGGGCAATTTCTCATTGAGAAGAGTAAGTATTTTGTTTTGATGGATGAACTCTTCAAAAAAATACGGTGCTGATTCATCTTTAAAAAGGGACATGGAAGAAAGAATTCTAAAACATCATTTCCCTCCCAAAACCAGGCCACATACAATATCTAATAAGAGGATCATAAGTATATTAAAATAACCACATCTATGAGCAAAGATTTTTTTAAAAACAAATTGAACCGTGCCTTATCTCTTCCAGCAGTGAGCAAGATCCAACCGTCCCTAATATAATTAATGTACTATTTCTTTTCGTTAGTGCATTCACATAAATTGCATAGCTGCATAAACTTGGAAATAAAAAAAAGGGCGTATGGATCACATGCTACTTGCATGCAATTAAAACATTGGGTAATAGATACAAGTTACAAGTAATATAGAAGATACAAATATATCAAATTAAAATTGAAGTCTCTCTCTTACAGGCATGTAAGCAAAAACATAAGTACATGACAGTTTCACACCAACTTCATTACAGGCATCAAAGACTTGTAAAGTCCACTCCAATAAGAAATCATCCAATTTCTCAATATTACATTTTTAGAGTACATGAATAAATCTATGCAATAGGAACATTTTGGAACTAAAAATGTCATAATAACTGGATAGGAATTTCCATGGCGGCTGTTCAAGAAATCACTTTCCAAAACTTTTATTTCATGTTGCAGTGACTCTATCTTACAAATACCATCCGCCATGCACATAAGTCACCTGCTAAAACACCATTTCACTCCCATCAAATTCCTGACCATGAACAAACTAGCAAACCCTTTTTTTTTCTTTTCCTTGAGAAGGAACCAACTAGCAAACTAAGATAGATACAAAATCCTAGCATAAGATTGTTCGAAAGACTCATCCAATGATGCCAAAAGGGAGAGGGTAGAGGATTGAGCAGGTAAAATAAAATTTTGGATTTCAGAAATTGGGTGAGAAGTGACAACACAGTAGGGTTAGAAGTGCTAACTGAGTTTGGGTTAAATAAATGATCCGGCTATGAGTAAGTGGGTAAGGTGCAGCTGAGTTTTTTTTTTTTTTTTTTTTGTTTCGTGGGGTTTTAGGTTTAAGTGCAGCTGAGTTTTAATCATAGTTTGATTTTTTAACGAGAGTTAATTTAATGGTTAAAATGATGTGAAGTTGAGTCATAAATTTAAACTAGGTGACACTTTTCTCTTAGGCGGGCGGAGCTGGAGGACCATCAGTGGTCCCCCTAAAGTAATCAATAATTTCTCCCCCTCTCCCAGATCTCCCAGTCGGCTGTTGGTGGGACCATCCACGAGCTGTGAGGGGGAGGGGAGAAAAAAATAAAGACACCCGAAACGTACAGAGCGGTGACCGCACGAAAAATAACTGACGCGTGATACATCAATTGATGGGACGTCTGCTTTTGTGGTCCCACGCACTGACTTTTCAGAACTTACCCCAACTCAGCAGATTTTTTTAATTGGTGGAGGAGGAAAAAAAAAAAAAAAAAAAAGGATGGTGGAGCGTTTTCTCCTCGATCACATCAAAATATTTTTTTTTTTTCCTGAAATAAAGAGAAAACCGGAGAAAATGACAAAAATGCTCTTGTAAATTTATACATGGTTTCGTCCAATTGCTCTTTTTTTTCTTTCCTTCAATTTTTGTTTTGTCCAGTTGCTCTTTGTTGGTTTGTTTTGCCCCTTTTTTTTTTTTTTTTTCCCTCACTTTTTATTATACCCAACTTTTTTGCAGTCTTTGGAGCAGTTATTTGGGAACTAAAAAAGTGGTTTTATTTATTTTACTTTTTCATATTTTACAGTAATAAAATTATATTTTTAGTTATTTGATTAAAATAATACAAATAACTCATTAAAAAAATATATTGTTTTATCTTTGAGCTATTGTGCACATTTATCTTTAGACATGCACGGTAATTGAGAAGCTAAATTTTTTAGTTATAGCTCTACTGTTGTAGCTCCACATTTGTGATTGGTAGTGCTAAAAATAAAAATATAACTATTTAGTACTACTGTTCAGAGTGCTACACGTTTTATGTGTCTTTTTATTAGACGTGGGTCAGCTTTATAGGAAAAATGAACAAAAGAGACCAAAATACCCTTTTTCACGTCTCTCACCACTCAAGCCTTAGTCAAGCGTCTCACACACAAAAATTTGAAAACTCATGCGTCTTTCACAGAAAACAGCACCAAACATCTTAAAGAAATCACAATCCTTTCATAGGAAACAACCAACATAAAAAAAAAAAAAATTTAAAAAAAAAAACTAAAATCACAATCCTCAAGTAACAACCAACAACAATATATCAAAAAAAAAAAAACTCACCTCACAAGAAACAATTAACATCAATACATCCAAAAAAAAAAAAAAAAATCTCACAGAAAAACAACCAACACCAATACATCCAAAAAAAAAAACCCCACAAGAACATATGGGAGAATATAAAACATTTTTTGAGGAAGACGAACTGAGTTGATGGTGAGAAAATTAAGGAGGAGTCGAACTGAGTTAGAAAAGAAAGCCGTGAAAAAAAAAATAGAAGACAAGGAAGATGAGCCAAGAGTTTCATATGGGAGAACATAACAATTTTAAAAGATGAGAAAGGAGAAGCAGAAAAGAGAAAGCAGGTGGATGGGAGAAGATAAGCGCAAGGGTGTGTTTGGTTGGGGTGAAAATAAGGAGAATAAAAAATAGAGAGAGGAAAATAGGGTGAAAAATACTATTTTTCACTATTTGGTTGAAGAAAGAAAATAGGAGAGACAGAAAATAGGGGAGAAAGTTTTCTCTCTCGGGCTCACTTTTTTTATCTTCTCAAATTGGGAGGAAAATAGGAAGGAAAAAGTGCTGTGAAATGCATTTTATACAAATACTCTCTCACCTACCCCTCACTTAATTTATGACCTAATAACTTTTGCCTATTCTCATCCTTATTACTTTACCTTCTCACCGCACGACAAGTTCTCTCTTTTTTTTCTTTTTTTGACCATGTTTTTGTGGGTTGAATGTAGTGTAAATTTGCTGACCACGTTTTTGCTGATTACAAAATCTTTTGCCTAATTAAATTTATATGTAAACTATTATAATTTTTACATTATAATAATAAAAATTTATATGTATGATGTAATAAATTTTATATTTATTATTTAACGAGTACAAATAAATCTATTTCTTATATATATATTATATAATAATGGTATAATAATCAATTTATATACATTACATTTTCAATCATTCCCTTTTTTTTCCAATTAAACAAAAGAATTTTTCATCCTCTTACTTTTTCATCTTTCCAACCAAACACATAAGAAAAAAAACCAAACATTTTCTACTCTCTCACTTTTTTATCTTCTTACAATTTTCTATCTTTTCATTTTTCTACTTCTCCAACCAGACATATCCTTAGACTTGGCTACGGAGACCTGAGGCACTGAAGTTTTGCATCTTATGGCTGAGATTTGAGGGTTGAAAGCAACTTTAATCTCAAAATAAGAAGGCGGGGTGATGCCTTCCCAATGGGGCCCACGTTTGGTATCATTCGTCTAAAATATTTATAACGAGGTGGGGTGATACCTTCCCAAATGGGGCCCACGTTTGGTATCATTCGTCTAAAATATTTATAACGAGGTGGGGTGATACCTTCCCAAATGGGGCCCACGTTTGGTATCATTCGTCTAAAATGTTTATAACGAGGTGGGGTGATACCTTCCCAAATGGGCCCCACGTTTGTACCGGTGACGGAAATGTCATATAAAGTAAAATGAATATTACTGTTTTCATAGGGTCCACCACTTACAAGGTAGGATCATACTTTCTCAAAATGGGGCCCACGTTTGATACTGATGGCAGAAATGCCTTAAAGCATTAACATTGGAGAATGCTAATGTCATATCTAATGTCAATTTGGCATTTTATACCTTAAAATTCATTGCATCAGACAATGCTAAACTCAACTATTGCAAAACTTTTTGCAATAGTGCTACAGTACAATTCTAAAGTTAGAATTGTACTGTAGCAGTATTCTAAAAAAAAAAATTTTATTCCCTTTTAAGACCGAAATTTCTCTCTCCTCTCTCTCATTATTTCAGTTCTCTTCTCTCTCTTCCTTCTCTGTTTCTCATTTGCTCTCTCCTCTCTTCAGACTGAAATTTCTCTCTCTCTTCCTTCTGGTTTTGTGGTTGCTTTTTTTTTTTTTTTTTTTTTTTTTTTTTTGCGTGGGTGATGGCGTGGGTCACTGTGGTGGTTGTGGTTGTTGATGGGTTGTGGTTGTGGTTCAAATCGGCGCCGATGGGTTTCAAATCGGCTGGGTTTCAAATCGGCGCTGGTGTTGATGGGTTGATGAGTTGTGGTTGTAGTTGTTGATGGGTTGTGGTTCAAATCGGCGCCAGTGGGTTTCAAATCGGCTGGGTTTCAAATCGGCGCTGGTGTTGATGGATTGATGGGTTGTGGTTATGGTTCAAATCGGCGCCGGTGGGTTTCAAATCGACGCTGGTGGCTGTGGTTGTTGATGGGTTGATCGGTGCTGATGAGTTTTTGGTGCCGTGACTGTGGTGGTTGATAGGTTGATCGGCGACGTGGGTTTTTGGTGCCGTGGCTGTGGTTGTTGATGGCTTGTGTGTTGCTAGAAGTTGAGGGAGAAGCAGAGGAAAAAAAAAACTGTTGGAAAGCCCAGGAAATTGGTGTCTGAAAAAAAATGACAGTTATAAAGAAATAATAAAGAAATATTAAAAAATAATATTTTAATAAAAATAGAGTTTTGAGATGTAGAGATATTCTAAAATTGGATGGTATAATAGAATTGTGGGTTTTTAGAATTCTAAAATAGAATAGCATTATAAAGTTATAAAGTTAAATTAATAGTACTGTTTTCATAGGGTCCACCACTTACAAGGTGGGGTCATACCTTCCCAAATGGGGCCACGTTTGGCGCAAATGTCACATAAAGTTAAATGAATAGTACTGTTTTCTTAGGGTTCACCACTTTTTTTTTTTGAAACAGGGCCCACCACTTTGGTGCACTTCGAAAACCATTCAGGATACCTGTCCTGCTGTCCAACACAACTAAAGTTTGAATTCAAGAACTAAGAGAATTTTTAGAAGCTTATCTAAATTTTTGTTTTTATTTTTTAACTATTTATTTTTTCTAATATATTTTTTAATAGATTATTTATCTTATTTAAATATTATTTTTATTTTTATTTTTTTATTATAATTTATTCTTTCTATATTCATTTTTAACAATTATATTTTTAATAAAAAAATGTTATATTTATAATATTTTCCGCAATACTTTCACGAGAATCACGTCAAAATCTTATGGGAGAAAGTTGTTACTAATTCTAATTTGAACCCATCGCTAAAATTATTTTTTCACTCACCAATATTAGCTAATTATTTAAAATTTATTGTGAAAATATTATAAAAATATTGTGATAGTATTTCTAAATGGTCATTTCTTATTCTTTTCCTTGCTTTCATACGTTCGTTTCCTTTTTTTTTTTTTTTTTCACCACACACATATACCCATATATCTCCATCCTCTCCTTTTTTTATCTCTACTTTCCACTTGATTCCAGAACCTCCCTCTCTCTTTCTCCTCTTCTTCTGTGCTTACCTTTTTGTTTTTACATTCTTTCCTTTTCGGCTCACTTCACACACACAGCCGACCATGATCTTTTGACTTTTCATCTATGTTTGCATTTTTGTTTTTTATTTTCTTTCTTCTTCATCTCACTTCACTCACACACACAGCTGGCAGAGAGATTGGCCTTCGTCTATCTTTTTCTTTTTTTTTTCCTTCCTTCTTTTCTTGTTCTAATTCACTTTGTTGTTATAATGAAGCTTAGATAGGCTTTCATGTTCTTGATCTGTTGTTTTTGTTTTGATTTTAGATTTGTTGTTCTAATTAAAATAATGATTTGAAGTTGCTATAGTGTTGCTATAGCTGGGTGTTTTTCCTTTTTTTTTTTTTTTGTTATGATTTGATTAATTTTAAAATTGTGTTTTTGAGTTTGTATTTTGATAATCTAATTATGCTTGAGAGAAAAAAAGAAGCAACGGAGAGAATGAGAGAAAAAAATAAATCCGGAGGAGAGAGAATGAATTGATATAATAGTAGTTGGTATAATTTTTTAATAAAAAAATCCAATTGCTAATGTATAGCCTATCAGATTTGATGAGCTATTGTTCATGAGTCAAAAAAAATTCGGGGTTTAGAGAATCATTGGAGACCATTTTTTTGTCTCATTCTCTATTATAGAGAATATTTTGCTTTTAGCTACATCGTTGGAGATGCTGTAATATTGTCACTATCTCACACTCTTGGTACAATGGTCACTCCATAAGAATAAGTGCATGTGGAGTATGAGGGACAAGAGTCGGAGATCAAGTCTCTAGAAGGGAGTTTCACACACATATACACTTAGATTAAGATAGAGCAGAATTTCTATCATGTAAAAAAAAAAAAAAAAAAAAACCAACATCGTTAACTCAAACATTAGCTAGGGATGGCAATTTAGATCCGACCCGCGGATACCTGACCCGGCTCGACCCTAATGGGCCAGATTTTACGCGGCCTAATAAAGAATAGGGATGGGTATGGGTTTTAAACAAAAACCCGAAACGGGTTCGGGTCGGGTTCGGGTTTTATTAAAAAAACCTGAAACCCGACTCGGATATGACCCGGTTACCATGAAATTACTAAACCACCCCTTATATATATATAGTAGTTGTAAACCTAAGTCACTAACCTAGTACCCATTCACCTCTCCCTAACCTTCAATCTCTTTGTCACTCACGCCCTCACCTCAATCTCTCTGTCACTCACGCAGCCACGCATAAGAGCACGCAGCCACGCATAAGAGCACGCAGCCACGCCTCGGCCTCACTCTGAGTCATTCCTTGGCCTCACTCTGAGCCACTCCTTGGCCTTACATAATCACTCACTCACTCTCAAGCACTTTCCTCTTGAATTGGTTTTGGGTCATGATCTGCTTGTTACCTAAGCACTCTTCCCTCTATCTCTAGATCTAAAACCCAAGGTTGAAGACCTCCAGCTCTCTCTCTCTGATCTCCAACTCAGGGCCAAGACTCTCCTCTCTCCATTTCTATTTTTATCTTCTTCTTTATATTCATTTTTTGTTTGATCCGAAATCTCCTCCGTTGGTTTGGTTATTTTTGGGTTTGAGGATTAAAAAATGGGATTTTTTTAATTTATTTATTTGGGTGTGGCTGTGGAGATTTGAAAAGAAGGGATTTTGGGATTGGTTGTTTGGCTGTGGGTTTGATTTTTGGAGATTTGAGAAATAACCAAATCTCCTCCGTTGGTTTGGTTATTTCTGGGTTTGAGGATTGATTTTTGGGATTTTTGGGGCTTGTTTCAAAAAAGCTTCCTTTCTAGTTGGGCTTAACGGGGCCCGCAGGGCCTGGTAGGGGTGGGTCCAGGCTCCAGAAAAAAAAATCCGTTTCGTAAACGGACCGGGTCCAGGCCTTGGGTCTTAGCCCGCGGGTCGGGTCCGAGTATGCAAAAACCCAGCCCGAACCCGACCTGTTTCCATTCTTAACATCAGCCCACTTTTCCATATCCTTTTTTATTAAAAAAATAAAATTATTTCTCATCATCATCACCTAAACCTAAACGCTCAGTCTTTTCTCTCTCTCTCTCTCTCTCTCCTTCAACGTAAATCCCTCTCTGTCTCTCTCCTTTGTTTCAGACCTTTTCTTTCTTCAATCGTTTTTAGCCCCAACCAATGCTCCCTCCGCCGGTCCCCCTGATTTGTCTCTTGTTTTCAACGGTCCCACCCATCAACCACTTTCCACCGTTCCACCCATCAAATCCCTTCCCTCTCTATCGGCGCTACTCCCTCCAAACCTCTCTCATCCCGCCGTTCCCATCCCTCACCCACACTGTTGCCGTCGAGAACCACCCCTCCAAACCCTTCTTTTTGTGGCAATCCCTATGTGATGAAGATGATTATTTTCGCGGTTATATCTGTGACGAAGATAAAGACAATTCTTTTCGCAATTATCTCTATGATGAAGATGGATGATTTCGTTCACGGTAATCTCTATGATGAAGACAAAGACGACTGCTCAACCTTTTTTGTGGTTTGTTTTCCATTAATAGATTTGAGATTTTTATGCATGATTTTGTTATTTTCATTGTTGTTCATTGTTTGTGATTGATTTTCAAAGTTTGAATAGTAGAGCTTGCCTGATTTTAGTTGAGTTTTGTACCCTTGAGTGTTGGTGGAATTGTGTCTAAAACTGATGTTGTACTATCTATTTAATTTTCCTCAGTTATTGTTGGTAGTGATTACCAATGCTAGTAGATTTGTTGTAGCTAAACTTTGATTACCAGTGGTAGTTTGGTAGGGATACTAGAAGTTGTGAAGGAGGGTGGCAGGATTCTTGGAGGAAAATTTGATAGTGGAGTTTGGATTGTCAGCCAACTGATGTACAGGGGAGTTCCTTGCTTGTTGTGTGGGGTTTTGGGAGGGATTACAATGAGCATAATTAGAATAAATAAAAAAAAATTCACTGGAATGGTTTCAAAGTTCAAACTCATGCTTGAGTAGAATGTGGACTTCCATAGTTTGTGGGTAGGCATTAAAATTGTGATGTGTTAATTAGTAGTTTGATAATATATATATATATATATATATATATATTTGTATTATATGTAATTGCATTATGCGCTTTCTATGCAATGATTGAATGGGGAACCAAAATGCAATAGGCTGTTATGTTTGGATGGCTTAGTTGAAATCTGTAGTCCTTTATTCGTCAATTTGTGGAGCCTTGTACGTTGTATTATGAAAGGCGAAGTTGCTGCACTTGTTCTTAATAGTAGCTCTTAGGTTTGTAGCCTTTGTTATGGAAAGCAAATACCAAGTTGGGAGATAAAAGCTATTAAGAAAAACATTGTTTAACGTACCATGTTCATGATTGTCAAAGGCTTAAAGGTTCTACATCATGTTATTTTGTCTAATTTATTGTCGTGATTGAGATTTTGAATACTAGTGATGCTAGATGTCTATAAGGCTTAAAGGTGGTATAAAGTTCAAACTTTTTTTTTTGCTTTGTAAATGTTAAAATAATTTTCTTTGAATAGATTAAAGTCTAAATCAAACCAGAGAAAAACACTAATCAAGAACCACAATGTATAAAATGACATTACTAGATTTTCCTTTGTAAAATTTTGCACTAAACTTTGTAATGGACTTTGTAATGTTACAACTTGGAGTGCTGCTAGTTCATTTATATATAATCTCCATTAAAAAAAAAAAAAAAAAAAAACCATGGGCTATTTGACATCTACATGTGGTTTGAGTATTGTATTTTTGTAGAAATGGAATAGCTAATACAAGCAAAAATACTATGGTATAGAAGCTCTTATATTGCTTTCATCCCTCGATAAGTTATGTTTCAAAACTGTATTCACCATTGGCCTTATTATATTTAATCTTTTTTAGCATACATGTCATATCATGTAATGTTTGCATTTATAAGATGTTTAATTTTTTTATTTATTATGATTATTTCAACATATAGGGAATGGGAGGGACGGATGTAAGCAAGGGTAAGCAAAAGAAACGAAAAGAAAACCTGGAATTGAAAATGAAGGAGAAGACAAAAGTTGTTTCCGTTGGACTTTGTATATGGAATGTGCGTTGCTAATATTCTTAGAGATGAGCACAACTTAAGTCATAATGCAGATATCATTGCTGAGAAGTGGGAGATATTTGCCTCAATTTTGCACCTTTGCCAACGATGAATTATGCTAAAAGTGGTATATTGCCGCAATTTTGCACTAGAGATTGGTTGAAATGTTGTTGAATAGCCTTTTGGTTTCCTTTTAGTAGTTTGCTTTGGAAACTGTCTTGGCCTGTTGTCTTGTAATTGCTTGTATTCTTGTTAACCTTCATTTGCTTGTTTTGGTAATTGTACTTGGCTTTGGATAGCCTGTAAGTATTTTGTCTCTATCTATTTTTGCTTAGTTCAATAAAATATTCACTTATTTTGAAGAAGTTACAAACATGACTTGCAATCTGAAAAGTCATAAAACTTCTGTAATATACCACTTTGTTCTAGTTTATAGATTTTGTAGCATGAAACAAAGCCATCTTGAAAAATAAAAACCAAAAATGAACACCACCTAGCAATGAAACAAAAAAGGCATATGTAAAACTTTTCCATTACATAATATGCAGCTATACACATATAGATCTTAATATATGAAAATGTAAATTTCCATTGCATTTAAAAATATTTGTCATTTACATGTCGTTACTCGTTAGTGCCTAACTAAAAGCTACTCAAACATGCAAATATAGAACCTAACATGTTTGAGTAGCTTCATTAGTTACAAAAATTGTTAGATATTTTTTCCAACAAATTGTCCAATATGTTGTTGTCTACTAGCTGTCATTTGTATGTGCAATATATTGTCCAATAGCTGTGCAAAAAATTATCCAAAAATATTGACTAGCTTGCCAAGTAAGACATACTCTCCAAAAATATAATTCAAAAAGTCTCCAATATGGTGCTTTTCAAGGATTATCAATTATCATCAGGAACTGTTCCTGCAAAAATGCCACCAAATATAAATGTATGTATGAAAAAAAAAAAAAAAAAAAAAAAAAACTTAGGAAAAATATAGGTATTATTTGTAGCAAAAATCACAAGGAATATACATACTTGATTTGTCTCAACAAATTGTCCAACAACATGGTCTTATCCAATCAAATGACTTCAAAAGATAGATTCCTACATTTGACATTTTAACAAATTTACGTCAATGACATGTTTTTCTTATTATTTCAAGTAGTGAGATATTCAATCTCTCTTTTTTTTTTTTTTTTAATTTCAAAAATCACAATATGTAGAAAAATACTTTTTTATATAGAATTGTTGAAAAGTACTTGAAAACTCAAACCCAAAGAAATTTTAATGTTGCCTACACGTTTGAATATATTAACAAACCAAAGACCACTTCTAAAAACTACCTAATTAGGATATAGACACATGCATGAAAACTATTTAAATAAAATTAGAATCAGTTACAAACCTGTATTGCAGTTAATGTTCTGCATTACAACCATTTTTATACATTGATCATGCTGTTTATTCTAATAAGGAATCTATAAACTGAAGAAATTGGCATATTCCTACAAACGTGTATCACATGTACCTTAATTGACCATTCTTAACAGGAAAACTTAAAATAGAAGGAAAGAGGGTTGTTGTGCACTTCTTCTAATGGAAATTTTATGAATCTTTACGTAACATGGGGGACATTTCTTTTGCGTCTTCTCCTACCAAATTAAAACCTCTAGCAAAGTTGGTCCAAGTCCGCTAACTACCTTAAATAATTTTAGGTGCACTCACATGGTAGATGAAAATATTGTGTCCCTACTAGCTAGATTCACTCAAAAATTAAACAGACTTGTAGGTAGTAGCTGAACCTAGGACCTCCTTCTCCATTTCCCTCCAAATTAAGGTCATAATATGTTTCTGAAAATTATGAAAGCTACCAATTAAAGTAAGTAGTGCATAACAAATTTTCAAGCCATCAGGACCTCAATTTTTTTACAGTAGCTTATAAACCCAACTGGATTCCTCTATGCTGCCCAGCATCTTTCTGTTTCATCTCCAAGAAAAGTCTTTTGTCCCTTGCTATGTGATGAGTCGTGGCTGAAACCACCCCCCATGAATTTGTTGAAGGCACCACCACCATTGCTTCAGAATTCATCATTATTATCTCCCTCGATTTCCTTGGTCACTTTTCGTTGGGGCAATTTGCTTTTCGGCGTCCAAGATTTCAGCAATTGAAGCATGCATTTGGATGCTTTTGATTTGAATGACTTTGGTTCCTCCTTTGCTTGTTCGGCCACTGTCGTTTGAACTTCTTTTGTTTACGTTGGAAGGATGGCTTAGACGTCGAAGTTGAATGTTGGAATTGGAAGAACGGCTAGTTTACACCAAAAAAATAAATCATTCTTCGCCATCAAAGTTCTCTATCTCATATTTTTTGAGACAAACCGATTGTTGTCATCTTGGAAAACCCAATTATTATACAAATAACGATACAACCAAATAAATCTTGTGACTTTTGGAGCAATCAGAGCTAAGATCTTCGAATAAAGAAAATTGAGAAAGAGAGACGCTACCAAAACCCTGAAATATTATTGAAGTTGTAACTCGAGTTTACACCAAAATCAAACCACATCAATAGGTACCTTTACAACTATGTCACAAGTTCTTCGGACTTATTTTTTGATGCAAAACAAAATTAGATTCTGATTAGGTTTTGAAAGTTCGCACTCCTAATAATAGGTGTTGTTTTAGACCCCCAATTTTAGTTTCCGCTTGGTCAATTAAGGCTAACTAGCATGTAGTCCGTGCTTACGCACAGAAATATTAACAATTGTGATGATAAGATGTTTATTTTGGTAGATTCAGTTTTCACATTGAGCATTATGAATGGAGGTAACTTAACACCAACATTTAAAAATCAAATTGGACACATAGCACAAAATTAAACTACAATTAGAAATTAATTTGATTCGATTTGAATTCTAAAATTGAACTTCAACTTAATATAATATATATGATTATATTTTTGTCCACTTTTAACAAATTAACAAAATCTTAATCCAGACATACTAAAAACTATTAAAAAATAAGAACTAACCATTGAGTTTGGAATCTTCTTGGAGGTGTCAATGAAGTGCTAATGTATGAGAGTGTGAAGCAAGGAAGAGTGAGATTGAACATTGTGTTTGAACCTGTTCTTGCTCTGAGAAATCCATAAGGAGGAGGAGAGGACAGTGTGTGGATCTAGTTGGTAGAGGTTGAGAGACGAGGAGACATGTGATGACAATATGGAATTAGGAGAAGATGATGTTTTACTTTTATAGTCTTTCTCATTGTACTCCTTGATTCTGGTTGTGGGATTAGAAGAGTTCCGACTCTATTGAGATTACCCATAAAAGTGTGCAGGTGAGATGTTCTTGCTTAGGCCAATGAGTATTATCATTGTAGTTTTCTTGGCTTCCGTGTTAAATGTTAATGCATCATTTATTTAGGCACAAAAATTAGAAAATTAGATAAGATACATGACACAAAATTGGAGTCCAATTTCTAATCTCCATAAAAGTGTGCGGGTAAGATGTTCTTGCTTAGGCTAATGAGCATTATCATTGTGGTTTTCTTGGCTTCCGTGTTAAATGTTAATGCATCATTTATTTGGGCACAAAAATTAGAAAATTTAGATAAGATACATGACACAAAATTTGAATCAAATTTATAATCTAATTAGATTTTTTTTTTTTTGAGTTTTGGTTAGGACAAGTGGCGCAAAATTGAGAATCCAATTGAAATCTAATTGGATTTTCTCTCAATTTCACCTATTATTATATACTAGTATGTAACCCCGTGCTACCGCACGGGACTGGTTAATTGTAATGATACTATTGGCCAATTTTTTTGTTTTTTTTTTGTTTTTTTTTTTTGGGTTTATCACACGGATGATAGAATTAAATCAAACAATGAAAAATATATATTGCATTTTATTATTTAAGTAATGCTATAGGTACGTTTTTTTATTTATTTTTATTTTTATTTTTTATCATACATAGGATAGCATTAGATAAAACAATGAATAAAAAAAAATATATTGCATTTTATTATTTAAGTGATGCTACAGTGAAGAAAAAAGAGAATATTGCATTTTATTATTTAAAATATATAAAGGGACATTAAAAAATAAAAATTGATCATTGAGTTTGGAATCTTCTTGGAGGCGCCAATGAAGCGCTAATGTATGAGAGTGTGAAGCAAGGAAGAGTGGGATTGAACATTGTGTTTGAACCCGGCCTTACTCTGAGAAATCCATAAGGAGAAGGAGAGGGTAATGTGTGGATCTAGTTGGTAGAGGTTGAGAGAGGAGGAGACATGGGATGACGATATGGAATTAGGAGGAAATGATGTCTTACTTTTATAGTCTTTCTTGTTGGATTCCTTGGTTCTGGTTGTGGGATTAGAAGAGTTCCAGACTCTATTGAGATCACCCATAAAAGTGTGCAGATGAGATGTTTTTGCTTAGGCCAATGAGTATTATCATTATGATTTTTTTGGCTTCCGTGTTAAATATTAATGCGTCATTTATTTGGGCACAAAAATTAGAAAATTTAGATAAGATACATGACACAAAATTGAAGTCCAATTTATAATTTCCATAAAAGTGTGCAGGTAAGATGTTCTTACTTAGGCTAATGAGTATTATCATTGTGGTTTTCTTGGCTTCCGTGTTAAATGTTAATGCATCATTTATTTGGGTACAAAAATTAAAAAATTTAGATAAGATACATGACACAAAATTGGAGTCAAATTTATAATCTAATTAGATTTTTTTTTTAGTTTTGGTTAGGACAAGTGGCGCAAAATTGAGAATCCAATTGAAATATAATTGGATTTTCTCGATATGGAATTAGGAGGAAATGATGTCTTACTTTTATAGTCTTTCTTGTTGGATTCCTTGGTTCTGGTTGTGGGATTAGAAGAGCTCCAGACTCTATTGAGATCACCCATAAAAGTGTGCAGATGAGATGTTTTTGCTTAGGCCAATGAGTATTATCATTATGATTTTTTTGGCTTCCGTGTTAAATATTAATGCGTCATTTATTTGGGCACAAAAATTAGAAAATTTAGATAAGATACATGACACAAAATTGAAGTCCAATTTATAATTTCCATAAAAGTGTGCAGGTAAGATGTTCTTACTTAGGCTAATGAGTATTATCATTGTGGTTTTCTTGGCTTCCGTGTTAAATGTTAATGCATCATTTATTTGGGTACAAAAATTAAAAAATTTAGATAAGATACATGACACAAAATTGGAGTCAAATTTATAATCTAATTAGATTTTTTTTTTAGTTTTGGTTAGGACAAGTGGCGCAAAATTGAGAATCCAATTGAAATATAATTGGATTTTCTCTCTGCTTCACCTATTATTATATATATAGATATAGATATAGATTAATTATTAATATGGAATTTACGTAATTAACCGATTAATCAACAGAACTAGCAACAATTGCAAGGATGAACATAAATGTGCAATGCAATAATGTAAAGGACAATAGAGAAAAGAGAATGCAAACCAAAGATAACACCCAATGTGTTATTGAAAAGGAAAACCAAAGAACTCGTGTAAAAAAAACCGCTCAACGGCCCTCCAAGCTGGAAATGATCCACTATTAAATAAGTTGGATTACAAGAATACACAAAGACTCTCAAAGCCTAAACTACCCAATGTACTTGAGCCCTTCAAGCTCCAACTACTGAGGAACTTCACAAAGTCTTAGGTGCTGTTTGGATGACCAATTTTCATGACTCAATTCTCTGTTTCCATACCTCAAAAATGGTGGGACCTATAGCAAAAAGGTTGTTTGGCTGCATAATAACTTTGTTTCCATCACTCAATTCTCTGATTTTTAAGTTATGAGTTATGGAAACTGAAAACACATTTTGACTATTTTCAGTTTCCATAACTCATAACTCAATGGCATTTTTGTAATTAAACATACATAAGGACCCACTAATCATAACTCAACCGCAGCTTTTGTCTTTTTTTTTTTTTCTTCACTTGGGTTCACCGTCTTCCCTGTTCTTCCTTTTTTTTTTTTTTTTTTTTCCCTTTCTTCTTTCACTGGGTTTGGGTTTGTGGGTACTGAAAAAAAAAAGAAAAAAGAAGCTGCACTAGTAACAGGTATGGGGCCCACAAATAGTGTGAAAAATATTGAGTGATGGGAGTTGGGTGATGGTGTCCAAACAAATGTGTTATTTAAAGTGATGAGTGATGAGTGATGGAAATTGAGTGATGAAAAAAAAGCAATCAAACAGCCTCTTATCTTCACTAGCTTTTTGGATCCTGCAACATTGCCCGATTGCACCACCACGCCTTACCGGCTATATATGTGGTAAAACTCCACTGATTCCCAATGAATCAAGACTCTCTCAACAAACAATTTGTGTGTAAGTTATGTTTAGATAAATCTTCTCCCAAGGTATGTAAATTGGGAGAGGGAAGAGAAGAGACTATTAAGGAATTCTCTGTTAAGGAAGAGTAACTCTCTCTAGAGGTGGGTGTATATGTTTTTCCATAGAGGTAAAGTGTGGAAAAGAAGGGTATATATATATATATATATATATATATATATATATATATAGTAGGGTTAGGAAGGGCATGGCAGGAGATCCAAATTAAAAAAATTTCTCTATAGTACTGAGTCACTTGCGAGTCACTTGAGGGTTGGCCCTACTCAAGAGTCACTTGCGAGTTATTCAGCTATATGTGAAATTTGAACTCTCACGTGCATTCCACATGTCCACTTGTGGGTTTCTTGGTCTTGCGAGTCATCTCGCGAGTTGTAGTGTCCAATTGCTCTTCATGGATTTCTAATCCAGCCCAATTACAATTAAAGACCACATAATACATAGAATTTATGCATGAATTTATAAAAGAAATTTGGCATGGAATATAGCCAACATAAAACAAGAAAAATCACAATTTAACAGTTTTATAAATCCAAAATAAAGTAAAATCAAAGACAAACTCAAAACAAGGTAAGATTACAAATATATATATATATATATATATATAAAATTACTACATCAAACTCTGTTAAACAGTAAACCCAAGGTAAGCGTGTCAAAAACCTCTGACATGGGTGCTCTTTCAATAGAAAGCTCATGGGAAACCTCCTGCATGGTTGGCCTAGATTTTGGATCGGTTGCCAAGCATGCAAATGCAAGCTTTGCAATTGATGCCACTTTCAACGCAACTTGATTTTTAGGAGGTTTGAGGCGTTGGTCCAAAGTGTTCTTCAATAGTATATTGTGGGTAGTTGATGTTGCCGTTAATGATGATGAGAGAAACATGATGAGGTCTCCTGGATGCTTTCCCAAAATCACTTCCAATGCTAATACTCCAAAACTATAAACATCACATTTCTCATTCACTTCCATTCTATATGCAAGCTCTGCAAAATAGAAGAATCTAACTTATCCAACAGTTGGTATGATACCATAGGAGCCTTGAGTGTAGTTCATTATACTTACCCTTGTAAATTGTTTTTTTTTTTTTTTTACTTGCAACTAACCCTAAACTATTGTAATATTTGTAATGTGTACCCTAACCTTTAAAAAATATTTCAATCTACACACCATCCAAATTAGAGTCCAAGTTAGTAGTGTGCAATGCAGGTGCTCTATGGTTTAGGGTTGCACGAAGCCAATAGTCTCAATGTTTAGGGTACACATTTATAATGCTGTTAGAGTTTAGGGTGGATACTCTAAATAGGCCAAATAAAGTGTTATTTAAACTAATTTAGACAATGCGGTGGAAGTTGCATTTTAACGTTGAATTACGGTGTTGACTGTAAAACTTTGAAGTTTAAAACGCATAATGCATTCATCCTTATAATTTATTGTGGATGCTTATAATTAATCCTTTTTTATTTTTTATTTTTCCCTTTTTGGGCTAACACGCCTGTTTGCCTTCATATTTAAATACAAGCATTTTTTTTTTTTTTTGAGATCAAAATACAAGTATTTTTAGTGCACATTCTTCCCAAAAAGAAAAAAGAAAAAAGCATAATGCATTCATCCATATAATTTATGGGGTCATGACCCCAGGCTTTTCAAATTCCTCCCTTCCCACTCTATTTTATTAATAAGAAAATGCAAATATATGTCAATTTTATTTAAACATGCTTTTTATTTAATTTTTTTAAAAAACTCATTTAAAGTGCTAATGTCTCATTTTTTTTTTCCTATTAATATTCAATTTTTTGTCATACATAACTCATTAGTTGCATTTAAAGCACATATTTCCAAAATTATATAAGTAAATCTTTCCAGTAAAAAATCCTTTTTCTTTTAGAAAAATGAATTCTTTTGGCCAAATTACAATGTTAGTTTCTAAACTTTAGACTGTTTTAGTCCACTTAATTTAATCTGATTGCTTTTAGATCCTGACAAACTTTAAAATGATTGTTTTAGCTCCTAACAAGCTTAAAAGTGATCAGTTTTTTGTCTCTAACAAATTTAAAGTGATTGTTATTAGTTACTAATGTGTCTAGCCGAGTGATGACATGTTAGTTTTTAGTTTGCTACGTCATTTAAGCTACTAAAAGAGATTACTTTAAATTTCATGGACTAATTTTTGGATTAACAATGTGTTTGAGCCAAGTCTTTTATATTTGGAGAGTTAGGCATACGAATGCATAGATTCTTTTATCTCTTTTCATGAGAAGAATATATGATAATGCTATATGTTTAAGAGATTGGAACATGATTTACGTTGTCAACCATAAACAAAAGAAACGTTTTTTTTTTCTTTTTGAGAAGAAGAAACGTTTTCATTTAGTTGTTATTATTATATTTTTCAAATATTACGTTGTATAAGTTAAGGTATATAAAATTGACATTTATTATGTAATTTATCTAAAATTATTTGATTTCTATACATTTTGTGTTGTCAAAAAAACCGTAAGTTAAAATGTTTAAAGAATATTAATTGTGATTAATATAATTTAAAGAAAAATTATACATAACTAATGAGAAAAAAAAATTGTTTGTGATGAATTATATTGAACCGACTGGATGAAGCCTTTTTATATATGAGGGGAAAATATATATATATATATATATATGTTTAAAGAATATTAATTGTAATTAATATAATTTAAAGAAAAATTATACATAACTAATGAAAAAAATTGTTTGTCTTGAATTATATTGAACCAACTGGATGAAACCTTTTTATATATGAAAATAATTAATAATAATAACAATAAGTATTAATTACACACACATATATGCACATATATTGTGTGTGACAGTTTAACTTGTCCCTTCTGAAAATTTTTGAGACTTCATTATTGTTTCAGTGAATTATTAATTTCATAATCTAGTTCGATATATATGTATATATATATATATATATATATCATTTCATATCGAAAATGTTGTAAGGTATTCATAAATTGATCACTAAGCTTTAATCGAAACATTGAAATATTTAAAGTGAACCATGATCCTTATATTTTCCCTCACGTTGATCAACCAAAAAAAAAAAAAAAAAAAATAGAATAATGAAATGGCTACGACATAGATTATAGTGATATTAAAAAAAAAATTAAAAAAAAAAGCCAATATTACCACTATGCATTATGATTGGCACTACATTAAATGAACTAGAGACAAGTATTTCAAAGAGGGATAAGCATGCCAGTAGGAAAAAAAAAATTACCTGGAGCCGTGTAACCAAATGTTCCAGCAAATGAAGTCCAATTGGATGAGTTAGGCTTCAAAAACCTAGCTGTGCCAAAATCCGAGATGTGAGCAACATATTCTGAATCCAACAAGATGTTCTTGCTAGATATATCTCGATGAACTATAGGAGGTGAGCAATCGTGATGCATATACGATAAAGCATCAGCCACTCCTTTGACAATATTTGCCCTTTTGATCCATTCAAAATTAACGGCCTCTTCTTTATTGCTCAGTAACTCTTTTAGGCTTACCCCTTCTAAGAACTCGTAAACCAAGAATGAGTGTCGTGGATGCGAGCAAAAGCCATAAAGCTTTACCAGATTGCGATGCTTGATTTCTAGCAGAGTACGAATCTCATTTTCGAAAGCCTTTGCATTGGCAATCCCGTTATCTTGTATTGAATGAAGTTTTTTCACAGCAACAACTTGACTTGGCTGCAGCTCAGCTTTATAAACACTTCCACATCCTCCCACTCCGACACAATGTTTGGAGTCAAATTCCTCTGTTGCTTCAATGATTCTTTCATACACCATTTTCCCATCATAGCTCCAGATTGCAAACATATTACCATTTTGTGCTTCTCTTGGATTGTTGAGCTTGTTCCTCAACCTCAAGCACTTGAGAAAAGCATAGAAAATCCCAACTACAATCAATGAGAGAACCACTGCGCCTAAGATAGGAACAATAAAGAAAATCACAACTTTATTTCGCCTTTTCCCGCCAAGATTCTTGCTTCGGGTAATGGAAGACGGGCATGCCTTCAAGCTAGAGGCATTACCACACAAATCTTTATTATTTCTTAATGCTCCAAATGAGGCCTCATTGAAGGCTTTATTGTTGGGTAGAGGACCTTCCAAGCAATTATATGATATATCAACATTGGTCAAGCTTGACATTTCCCCAAAAGTGGCTGGAATGGAACCAGATAGCTCATTATGGGAGAGATTCAATGTTTCTAGGCTTCGCAATTCTCCAATTTGCGGTGGTATTTTTCCGATCAACGAATTCTCACTTAGATCAAGCATTTGAATAAATTGCATGTTGCCAATCTCAGTGGGAACACTCCCCCTAATTTTATTTTTGCTTAAGTTCAAGTTCAATAATTTTATGCACCCTTGTATTTGTTTGGGAATTGATCCTGTTAAATTGTTGGCCGAAAGAACCAAAAATTGCAGATCAGATAGCATTCCAATTTCCAATGGAATACTGCCTGAAAGTTGATTATCACCCAAATTAAGGAGAAACAATGACGTCAACTTTCCTAGTTCCTTTGGAATCTGCCCAACTAGATGATTGAAGGAGAAATCAAGTGACTGTAGCTTGGTGGATCTTCCAAGCTCAAGAGGTATTACACCAGAAATTTTGTTATTGGAGATTTTTAATTTTTGCAGACTTTGGCACTGCCCCCACTTTTGAGAAAGCTCTCCATAGAAATTGTTATAACTCAAATCGATATAAATCAAATTTGGGTAAATGCCAAGGTCTTCTGATAAATTTCCTGTTAATTGGTTTCCCTCAAGCCTCACTCGTACTAAGCTGGTGCAATTTCTCAAACTTTTTGGAATGGAACCTATGAAATGATTGTCAAATGCTGTGAATAATTGAAGGGATCCACCATTACAAACATTTCGTGGAAGGTAGCCTGACAACATGTTTTTCTCCAATCCCAAATGATTCAAATATGTAAGATTATTAAATTCAAAAGGGATGGAGCCATTAAGTTCATTTGTGAACAACATTAGACGGGTAAGAAGTTTGAGCTTTCCTATTTCTAATGGGATATTGCCCGATAATTGATTCATAGAAAGTTCCAAAGTTGTGAGATCCTTCATGTTCCCCATAGAGGATGTGATAGATCCCCAAAGATTGTTTTCGGTAAGGGATAATATAGATAGGTTGGTCAGGTTTCCTATAGAAGTAGGGATTGGGCCAGAAAGTTTGTTACTAAACAGAACCAAGTAAAGAAGAGATCCCAACTTTCCAATTTCTTGAGGTATGGGTCCAGAAAGTTTGTTTTTGGCGAGGCAAAAAAAACTCAGGTTGCCTAAGTTTCCTATAGAAGTAGGAATTAAACCGGAGAGATTGTTTTCAAAAAGATTAAGATAAGCAAGAGATCCCAACATCCCAATTTCATGACAAATGGATCCAGAAAGTTGGTTTGCACGGAGCTCTAAATGGGTTAAGCTGCCCAAGTTTCCAATAGATGCAGGTGTCGAGCCCGAGAGGATGTTACTGTACAAAGAGAGCATCCTAAGAGATGTTAGATTTCCGAGTTGATGAGGAATGGACCCGGAAAGTTTGTTATCATAAATAAATAGATTGATTAAGTTGCTCAAGTTTCCAATTGATACAGGGATTGAACCTGTGAGACCATTACTAGACAAATTTAGATAATTAAGCAAGTGTAGCTTACCAAATTGATAAGGAATGGATCCCGTGATGTTATTTTCATGGAGATTTAATATGTGAAGGCTTGTTAGTTGGAATAATTCAAGTGAAATTCTTCCTGAGAGATGATTGCCAGATAAATCAAGGTAGATTATCTTAGAAAGGTTGCCCAAGTGTGAAGGAATGGTACCGTAGAGTAAGTTGTCACTGAGATTGAGACTTATGAGACTGTGTAAGGATGAGAAGCTCAAAGTGTGGAGGGTACCTCTTAAAGCAGAATCTGGGAGGTTGATATGAGAGATGCTGCTAAAGTTGTTGCAAGCTATTCCAACCCAATGGCAAGTGATGTTTCCAACCCATGAAGACAAACGAAACTGGCTTTGGTTGTCAAGGCTCGCTTTCCATTCCAGAAGAGCCTCTGCTTCTCTCCCCATCCTTGTCGCCATATTGGGAGGTGAAGTTGCAAAGGAAGAAGAAATAGCAAATTGGGAAGAAGAAGCCAACACAAGAGTGATAATGATAGTGGTGAGCAAGACTCGAATTAGAACACTAATGCAATTGGGAAGCGGTTTCTCTACTAAGGACATCATGACTTTTATAAGTTGGGAGGATGTAAAATGTTGCTATAGACCAGAAACGAGTTGGGTGATAAGAGAACGAATGGCTTTATAGTTATGTAGTTGATGAAGCCTTTATTAAAGCTTGACCTAAGTTGGTAAGGCCTAAATTTGTGGAGTATATATAGCGAGGTCTACCAAGTTATCTTAATAATATCTCGAGTCTTTCTTAAGTCAATTAAGCTTGCATGGAAAAAGTAGCCAAAAAGAGACAATTATATGGTAGTTGTTAACAACCATGTGAGAGTCTAAATCGTAGTCCACCAATCAGTATTTCAAATGATACAATTCATCACCTCATCAAAAGGAGCCAAAACCTGCACAACACTCAGAGTATGCAGTATGTGAGGTCATGTCCTACGTTACAACCAACTTTTTCAAAAAAACAAAAAAAAAACTCCGATGCTACAGCCAAACCCACCAGCACAACTTAAGTGTATCATTATAAGTGTATGTGGTTATTGTTAAATGACATTATATTATATTAGCAACGTGATGTGTTATACCATGTTGTGTATGCTAGAGTGAATGCGGAAGGGGAAGCATAGAATAGGAACACTGATAACACGAAGGTTACGTGGTTCAGCCTTGACGGCTTACATCCACGGAGGAGTCCCTTAAGGGCTACATCTTTATTGTATAAGAGTGTAGTACAATAACCTTGTATTACAATGAACCCTAACATGAATATATATAGGCGACTAAACCCTAGAGTACTAGTACAAGCATGAATGAGCTTGGGCCTATTACATTGGGCTAATATATGTCTAATATATATCTCTAACACCCTCCCTCAAACTCAAGGCGAAAGCTCGATGAAGGTTTGAGGTTGGATAAGCATGAGAAGATCACTTAGAGATGCCTTGAAGAATGCCTTTGAAGAAACCAAAATGAAGAATGTGTCAATTGACCAATTTCGGAGTTTCAAATGAAGAAACGGAGTCCAAAATCGGAATCTACGCGAAAAACTGAGCAATATAGGCCATTTCGGAAATTTTAACTTTTGGTCAAAAGTCAACGCAAAAGTCAAAGTCAACGAATGTCAACGGATTTGGTCAAAGTCAACGGTCAGGGCTCACGGGTCAGATCCGGGTGGTCCGGGTTGGGTCGGTCCGGGTCAATGGTCAGCTAGGTGACGTGGTGCTGACGAGGCGACACGGCTGACGTGGCTAGCTGACATGTCTAGGGCTGACGTGGCTCTTTGCTTGCGTGGCTGCTGACGTGTCTGATGACATGTCTAGGGCTGACGTGGCCATTTGCTGACGTCATCAAATGACGTCATGGATGACATCAGCAGCAGTTTTCGGCGAGTGTGGCGCGTGCGAATAGTTCTCCGGCGCGTGGACGACATGCCAGAAACGCTGGAGGCGCGTGTGGGCGCGTGTCTTTGTTTCAGCTGCCGGGCTTCCTGGGTTTTGTAGATCGGTGGGTTACGAGGCCGACAGAGCGGCGCGTGTACCATAATCCAGTCTGAATCCCAGAATTTCGGTGGCACGTGGGAGAAGCAAACGGAGGCTTTGTCAGCGCGTGGAGGCTCGTGCAGTGGCCGTTAGATTCCAGGTTCCTGGGTTTTGGTCGCGATATGTTGTGGAGCGCTTCTGTCTTGTTGGTTTGATCAGGCGAAGAATTGATTTGCACAGATCTGAGATTGAAGCCACGGGTTTGCTTGAGTTTGTGATCTTTGGGCACAGCAGTTACACAACAACGATGATTTCGTGGGAGCTGTGTGATGCAGTGGGTCCTGATCTGAAAGCAAGCATAGGTGACTTTAGATGATGGTGTGCACGTGATGGTCTTTTTTGCTGTGTAGAGATGTTTGTTTGATGCCAAGAACGAAATTTGGCTCTGATACCATGTTAAATGACATTATATTATATTAGCAACGTGATGTGTTATACCATGTTGTGTATGCTAGAGTGAATGTGGAAGAGGAAGCATAGAATAGGAATACTGAGAACACGAAGGTTACGTGGTTCAGCCTTGACGGCCTACATCCACGGATGAATCCCTTAAGGGCTACATCTTTATTGTATAAGAGTGTAGTACAATAACCTTGTGTTACAATGAACCCTAACATGAATATATATAGGCGACTAAACCCTAGACTACTAGTACAAGCAGGAATGGGCTTGGGCCTATTACATTGGGCTAATATATGTCTAATATATATCTCTAACAGTTATAATCATCCACATTTTTCTTTTCCTTTTCCTTTTCCTTTATAAATCTTGTAATGCTAATCATTATTTAAATGAACCTAATGAATAATTATAACAATCTGAATTATGATAATGTATAGCCATCAGAGATTCAAAGAATGAATTTTCACTCATGAAGTACGCACCGGCACAATTTAGGTTTATATAGATGGGTAGTTTTCTTACTTTAACAAACTACGTTGTCAAGTTGACACATGGAAAAAATCATCCTTACTCTGAGTTATATAAATTATTATTTAAAAAAAAAAAACCATTCTTCTTTGAGTTTTTTTTATTTTATTTATAAATTATAAGAATAGCATAAACTTTTATTATAACAAAATAATCATTTACAATGTCCTATGCTTTCACTTAAAAAGTAAATTAAGAATGATGAATATAATTATTTAACAATAATTCTAACATTAAAAAAAAAAAAAAAAAAACCTTATTTTGTAATTGTGGATGTTTCTTCATCATGTAGGAGTGGCATTAGGGGACAGTTGGGTCTCCCCTGAAGAATTTGTGGTACATAGTTGTGATTTTCTTAATGTCCAGCTCATATGCTTTCACCTAATGTTGATTCTCTGTCGGTTCTAGTTCCAATTGGTGCAAGTCAGATTTTCTAGAACCGTGACTTCAAGCACGGCAACTTTCTAGTTTTGAATTTTTTTCATGATTTTTTTAAGGAGTCCAAATATTCTATCTTATTTTTTCTGTTCCACTCTATACTCTACTAATAAATACTAGTCATATGTTCACATAATTAATTAAATACTATCATTATTGACTTATTAATAAGTCAATAATTAATAAGTCAATCATTATTAATAAGTCAATAATGATAGTATTTAATTAATTAGGTGAACACATGACAATTATTTATTAGTGGAGTATAGAGTGAAGTAGGAAAAGTGGGACAGAAGATTTGAACTCTTTTTTAAGTTCAAAATTAATCCAGAAGTGGTTGTTGAAAATCCGGGCAAAAATAAAGAAGTTAAGAGTTTTAGGAAATGTTTGGTACATGCACTTAAACAACAGTTTTTAGTTTTTAAACAACATTACACGTATTTTTACATACTTTTTCACCAGCATGTATTTCTAAAAAATACAAACAACGTTACTAGAACAACGTTGCCAAACAAGTCCTACTCTCTCTCTCTCTCTTTTTTTTTTTTTTTTTTGAAGTTAGGGTTTCAACACAATTGTGGAAGAATGAATTTCAGAGCCACAAATTTGTACTTCCTCATTCTCTCGTGGCAGCCTAAGCCCTTAGGTGGGAGAAATTATTTGCTCCTCCCGGGTGGAGGAGTGACGTGGTCCTCTTGCTGAGGTGGGCCAATAAACAGCAGCCATATATTAAAAGGAAAGTTGACTCAGCAACACACCTTTAACCTTTTAAAATAACAAAAAGGAAAGCTGAATATCTGATTTTTTCCAACTCCCGCCCAACTCTCTTCTCTCCAGCTCCCTGCAACACACCTGCCCAAATTATTTGCTCACCGCCCAGCTCTCTTCTCTCCAGCTCCTTGCATCATTGAAGAACAAGCTCTATGAGATTTTGAACTATCTTTGTTCTTGGGTCTAACTTTTTCTAGCTTGTTTCCTTCTTTTCCCCTTTGACTGAAGTGGTTGCTGCAATCCAATGCTCACCATCGCAACTAACCATGGCTGATCAAGGTATATTACAAAGTCTCATTTCACTCTTCAAAGTCTTATTTTCTTGCTCTGTTCTGTCTCTATGTAGTTTATAATACAATGCCTTTTACATGTTTGATAAAAAGCCCAAGATAAAAAAGTTTTAAAAGAATGAAATTTTTATTTTTATTTTCTTTCTATTTAGTTTTCCTAACTATGAGCCCTTGTTTTTAACTCTAAATTGCAGGTCTTTTATTTTAGAATGAGTTTTTAATTGAGACCTTAAGTTCGGTACTATAATGTTGCTGGGTTCCTCTGTTTTTTTTTTTTTTTTTTTTTTTTTTTTGCATTTGATTGTTGCTGTTGCTGACGCATTTGAATGTTGTGGTGTTTTTAATCATAGATATTAGAGTCAATGAGGAAGGTGTTGAAGATATTGAAACTTTGCTTGGAATGGTGTTGTTGGATACGTGATAGGAGTGCTCTGGTGAATTGGGTGCTGTTGGTGCGTGGGGTGCTGAAGGCTGGTGCGTGGCGTGCTGATGACTGGAGCGTGGCGTGCTGATGACTGGTGCGTGGAGTGCTGATGGGCCAAGGGCTGCTGCGTTTGGATCAGAGGGTGCTGCTACCGTGTATATGGGTCTAAGTCATTGTGTTGTTAGTTAAGGGATAGTTGTAATTGGTATTATAAACTCTAAGGTTGTCATATTGCTGTAACAAGTCCTAGAAGACTGGTTGTTTATCATGTCATAATATTTTGATTCTCAAATCTATTTGGTTTCCATCAACCATGAGGACAATGCCTTTTCTTTTATTGATAAGAAAATTCAACAATAAGGACAATGCTTCACTTATTTTAAAATGTCATAGAAGTGAAATGTACTCATAAATACTTGATATGAAGAAAAGATTAATAGCACAAAATATTAGATCATACCATCATCAAAGCATTTGCTACACCAATAAATATTGACATTATGTACATGAAAGCACTCATGTTTCTAGGTAAGAAAATGATTGTTGCGCCAGAAAACATCCAAATAATGCCACCAGCAGTGTAGTAGGCCTTCAGGCGTTGGCCAGTCTATTCTTTTCTCTGTAATCTCTCACTGTTCCATTCTTCCTTCAATCCCCTGTTTCTTCTTATTTGGATAGGGATAAGGTGATTCTTATCAATACATGACTGGTGCATTGATTGCTTTGCGCTATAACTCCCCCCTCAAATTGACAAAGGGAGGAGGGTATCACTCCCAACTTGTGTCAAAGGGATGAAAAGGAGTCTTAGTGTTGGAGTATTATTGTGCTTCTACATTTTGTTCTTTAGTGTTTCATTTTTGTTTTTTGCTTGAAACTTTAATGTGTTTCTAAAAGAGACTTTATTGTTTTTGATTACTAACATTTGAAATTGTATTTAGGAGCATACAAATTGGACCAATGAGGATACACTAAATGACAATCTTGGAGATGAGACATTTTTTGCTGGTGTTATCGTTGGTAGAGATGCAGAGTGTCTTGGTTTGCTGCTTTGTTTAAGAGAGTATGTTATTCGGGTTCAAGCTTGTACGTTTTTGGGCTACTGTTTACTATGTGATGAAGTAGAGATGTTTGTATCAGATGTGTGAACTGTCAAGATGCTGAATCAGTGAATGCATTGACAAATGGAAAAAGCTACTTTGCTGAAGTAGGATTAATTTTGGTTGATATTAGGCGACTCATGTTAAACTTTGAATCAATTTCCTTTCATGTAGTGTAAAAAACCTTGTAACTATGCAGCTAGTGAGTTGTAAAATTTTCTCAGGAAAAGAAAGAGCCTTTGGTGGGAATTAGAGGAATGTTCTTTCTTTTTGTTAGCCATTATACTGAAAGATATTTCTCAATAAATCAAGTCTTTTGTTTTACAGTGGTTATATTCTAATTGTCCACACCACAAGTTCACAAAAATTGCTTATAATCAGCATTTGAATTGAAAATACTTTTCATTGCTATTGGTTATGTTCAATTGGATAAAAAACAAGTTGAACTATACAATTTTTTACTAGAGGATGAGAAGGCATGACAAAAGAAAATATACAAAAAGGAATGTAATCTAACATTTCCTATATATAGGCCTATTTTCACTGTCTTCGAAATACAAAAATAATTACTGCAGCTTTCACTCCTCTAATCATTAGTTACTTGATTAATCTTCCAACTTGAGAACTTGTCAAAAATCTTCTAAGTTGAATACTCATATGATAACTTCTGAGTCAAATCACTTTTGTCTAGGATTTAGTTGTGTAAAACCATTTGAGAAAGAATTCTGCACAAATAGAGATGGACATTTTTTAGTTATTAGTAACAAGGTGATAACTATTGATACAAATAAATAAACATAACTAATGAAGAATAAAAAATAGAAACAACAAGTATTTTACCTGACTTAGATGATTCAAAAATCATTACTTTGAAGCATACTCGTGAAGCTGAAATTTGGAGAAGCACTGCTCCAATAGGAAAAGGGGTTCTACATTCAAATTAACTCAAGCTTAATTGTTAGATATTTTTTTAAATGAACATTCAATTACACAAATCAATTATTTTTTAAATGAACATTCAATAGCTAATACCAATTACAACTATCCCTTAACTAACATCACAATGACTTAGACCCATATACACGGTAGCAGCACCCTCTGATCCAAATGCAGCAGCCCTTGGCCCATCAGCACTCCACGCACCAGTCATCAGCACGCCACGCTCCAGTCATTAGCACCCCACGCACCAACAGCATCCAATTCACCAGAGCACTCCTATCACGTATCCAACAACACCATTCCAAGCAGAGTTTCAATATCTTCAACACCTTCCTCATTGACTCTAATATCTATAATTAAAAACACCACAACATTCAAATGCGTCAGCAACAGCAACAATCAAATGCAATAAAAAAAAAAAAATAGAGGAACCCAGCAACATTATAGTACTGAACTTAAGGTCTCAATTAAAAACTCATTCTAAAATAAAAGACCTGCAATCTAGAGTTAAAAACAAGGGCTTATAGTCAGGAAAACTAAATAGAAAGAAAATAAAAATAAAAATTTCATTCTTCTAAAACTTTTTTATCTTGGGCTTTTTATCAAACATGTAGAAGGCATTGTATTATAAACTACATAAAGACAGAACAGAGCAAGAAAATAAGACTTTGAAGAGTGAAATGAGACTTTGTAACATACCTTGATCAGCCATGGTTAGTTGCGATGGTGAGCATTGGATTGCAGCAACCACTTCAGTCATAGGGGAAAAGAGGGAAACAAGCTAGAAAAAGTTAGACCCAAGAACAAAGATAGTTCAAAATCTCATAGAGCTTGTTCTTCAATGATGCAGGGAGCTGGAGAGAAGAGAGCTGGGCGGTGAGCAAATAATTTGGGCAGGTGTGTTGCAGGGAGCTGGAGAGGAGAGAGCTGGGCGGGAGCTGGAAAAAAATCAGATATTCAACTTTCCTTTTTGTTATTTTAAAAGGCTGAAGGTGTGTTGCTGAGTCAGCTTTCCTTTTAATATATGGCTGCTGTTTATTGGCCCACCTCAGCAGGAGGACCACGTCACTCCTCCACCCGGGAGGAGCAAATAATTTCTCCTTAGGTGGGGCTAGAAGGCGTCAGGCATGGGTTGTCTCTCTCTTCCATAGTTTGACTCAGTATTCATACACTCTCTCTATGTTTTTTTTTCTTCTTTGAATTTCAGGAATTCAGATTATTTGATTAAATCATTAAATCGGGTTTCTTTTTTGTGAAACTGACTAAATGGTTTTCAATTTGTACTTTGTTTTTTTGTTAAATCTGTTAGGTTGATTTGTTATCTGGGAGCAATTTTTTTGCTCAAATGGATAGTATGTTCAAAATATGATATATTGCCTAGAGCACTAACATCTTGCTTGTATAATAGAAAAATGACCATATTTTAGCCAACTAAACGCAAAATTTTAACCATGTAAATTTACATTGGTACTATTTATTTTATATTTAATTTATTATTATTATTTTTTTTACATATCCTTTTGACTTAAAAATCTAGTTGGGTGAAGAATAGAACCACTTCAGGTGAAGTAGCCAAGCTAAAGAATGAATGAAGAGAGCAAATGATGGTTTTGTGTGTAAAGAAAGAGAAACAAATAAAAAAAAATCAAGAAAATTGATATTTTAATGAAATATAGTGCAAAGCAGAAAATCCAATGTGAGGTGTTTTGAAAAGTGAACATATAAAATAAAAAAAAAGTATGTTCTTATATTAAGTTAGACAGAAACTTTTGCATAAGCTGATATGAATGTGCATGCGCTATATGTAGATGAACTTCGACATGATTTCTAACCATAGAAATAATTGAGTGGCTTTGTTATGAACCTAGTGGTTCCTAATGGGGATAGGTAGGAATTGTAGGGGAATATATGGGAATTGCAGAGAAATTGATTAAATTCGAGGTAGTTACCCTCCATAGAGAAATAGTAAGAGAGAGAGAGAGAATGTACTAAGCAATGAATTTATTTATTTTTCAATATCTAATGTGAATTATAATCATGTATTTATAGGAGGTTAGCTCTAATCTCATTGGCCAACATGGCTTAAGATAATTAACTAGTTAATTCAACATGTGCTCTAAGAATTAATCTGTGTTAAATGAATTACATGAGATCAAATCCTAAGTAAAGTAACTCATCATAATCTCAACTAACTAAAGGGATTACAACAATTATTATCATATTCCTAATAGGCTTAGAGGTTGTTTGGTTTGAGAAAAAAATTGGTGTACTTTGTATTCATTTTTAGTTTTTTGTGAGACTCACCACAGAAAAGTTGATTTGATTTTGTGATTTGTACTTAGTTTTCATTTTTAATATCCACAAAAGTGGATTTGAATACTTAAAATGAATACAAAATTTGGCTTTCAATGAAAACGGATACGATGACATTTTTGTTATATTGTTGAAAACGGCTGAAATTCACTAACTGATATGTTCTACTCCACTGAAAAATGTGTTTTTTCCTAAAACAGGGAACAAGAACCCAACCATAAAAGCGTATATTTTGTACTCAAATTTTGTATTCAGAACAAGTTCCCAAACAAATACAAATGTGAAAATGAATATTTTTTTCTATATTTAAATTCTAAAAATAAATACAAAAAAGTGAAAATAAAAGTGAACATACCATACTTTTAGAACCAAATACCACCACCTAAGCTATCCACTTTTTAGCAAAAAACTAGTCACTAATATTGCAATGCACGAAATAGTTTATTAAAAAATTATATATATATATATATATATATATATATGTAGGGATTGGGTTTGAGCACTTCTACTGTTGAGAGAGTGGACTCAAGCCCAGCTAGCCCAGTACAATGAATTTGTAGAGAGCGGGTTCAAGAACTAGGCCCTAGCAAGCAGACAACACCCTATATAGCATTCGCCACCGTCGAATGGGGGCGGACCAAGATTATCCTCCAAAGTTTGTTCTCGACACCGGTCCGAGGAGCTTGATAGTGGTCTCTCTCCCCCTGGAAATCCCCTCCATTCTGATATGTTTCTTCCTCTTATATAGTCCTTTCTTTATAACCTCTTTCTTCCACTTGTTGATCATTCATGCCCCTTTCTTCTGACTGCCCGTCCCATCAGCCACTTTACCAGCACTCCTGTGAGTTGCAGCAACCAAGGTAGCCTTGTCCAGAGGTCACATCTCCATTAATGCGGCTGGGGGGTTAGGTGAGCGCACTTAATGTGGAGGTGACAGTTTATCCTGAACTTGTTCCTCCACCATGCTGCCATGGCTGACGTCTTGGTCTCGGTTGGCCGAGGACAGGGTCGTCCTCGGCAGGGTTCCTAACAATTTAGACTTTCACACTTCATCCTTGAACATTTCTTCCTCCTCGGCATGGGTCTTGGGCCGGATATAAAGTGGACCGGGGTTGCTAAGTTCTCAGGCCCCATAATAGCCCCTCAAAATCCTGCTGTCCGTATCCTCGGACGGGGAGGAGGATTTTGATATCCTCGGGCCTTCGTCATGACTCGCCCAACCTTAGCCTACATCAGCGTTGGAGTCTTTTCGCCTGCCCAATGCATGTTTTTGGCGCCTCGATACACGGCGCGCACCCGCATTAAATTCTGGCAGCTCCATACTCCCCATGTTCAACGGTGTGATGGTAATCAGTTGGTGGGGATTTCCTGCCTTTACGGGTGGGAAACTCCGCCTGGTTATCTTTAATTGAGGATATAAATACTCATTTGAACCGATTTGCCTCCTTATTTTTGCATTCAAGAACTCTGGCGCACATACTCTGAATCTAGTCAAACCTCCAACCCAACCAGCGTCCCTTTCCAGCATAAAAAGCTTATCCGAGGAGCTTTTCCTCATTTCTGTAAGTCTTCTTCTCTCTGTAGCACAAATTTCTTCTCTGATTCCTTTCTTTCCTTCGCTCTTTCTTCAGTCTTTTAGTCGTTGTTAGGGATGGGTAGATTTAAGAAGTTAGTTAAGTCTGAAGAGGCGATGGAGAAGTTCATCGCCGATTATAGGATACCCAGCAACGTGGGCCTGAGGTATTGCGAGGAAGGGGATTGGTATATTAGGAGAGAAGAGGGCGAAGTTGTGATTCCCATAATCGCCTTCTTAGAGGGGGGTATGAGAATCCCTATGGGGCCGGTGACGAGTGGCTACCTCAAGCATTTTCGGTTAACTCTCACCCAGTGCGCCGTCAATGTGTTTAGGATACTAGGGTGCGTAGACGCCTTGAATGAGAAGATGGGGTTAAGGTTAACCCACCATGATGTAAACTGGTGCTATAACCTCCAACACCTGAGGGGTAAATCGTACTACATGAAGACGAGGGACGATAGGGTTTGGCTTATCCAGTGCCTCCCCGAGTCTAGTAAGGGGTTAAATCAGGATTTTCTCATTGTGTCAGGGGAATAGCACGACGGTTTCCATTGCCCCGACAGTAGAGGGAGAGCCAGGTAGGGTACTCGAAGTAGAGGAAGGTTGATAAGCTATGTCTTCATTATTTGCACCGTTTGGTTGCTGATTAGCACATACTTTTTCTTTTGCAGATCCACATGCCTTTGAACGGCGTTTCCATTTGGTCAACAAGGAAGACTTGCAATCCGTTTTCAGGGCGGAGATTTTTGTGAACGAGGTCAACGATCAAGTTAGGGCTGCTCACAAGATCCTCGAGTACGATTCGATCCAAAAGTCGTTCCCGGCCCCGAAGTACATGTTCAGGGCTCGTGATCTTCGGCTTCGACAAATAATTGTGGTGGAGCACGGGTTCTCGTTTTCTGAAGGATCTTCCATTTCAGAGGGCATCCCATTGGCAGGTTCTTCCTCGTCCCATCTAGCTGCGGAGGTCGAGGGAGAGAGTTTGGAAAAGAAGGGAGAAGTAGTCGATCTGGGTTCGTCCGAGGACGAATTTGGTGCATTCGACCAAGCCTATTTGTCTGAGGATCCCTCTGGTGACTTGGGGGATCCTTATTTGTCTGAAGCTGATCTTCTGTCTCCAAGGATTGGTATTCAGGCCAAAATGGGTTTAAAGAGACAACCCCAAACCAGCCTGTTTGACTTGCTTGAGGGCAAGCCAGGGAAGGACACGCCGAGGGAGTCACAACCCAAGCCTCCTCCACCCACACCTAAGCTTCCTCCTCCCCCACCTAAGCCTTTGCCTGCAGAGACCAGGTCGTCCTCCATTCCGTCAATCTCGAACCCTCGACTCGAGTCCACCGGTTTGAAGAGGAACAGGCCTTCCAAAGGCAAAGACCCAATGGACGGGGGGAGATCCTATTCCTCCCAAGAGTAAGATGAAGCCCGCCGAGCTTCCAAGCATCTGAGGATTGGTGGTCAGGGTAAGGGGAAAGAGGTCATCCAGCAGTCCGAGCCCCAGGCTTAGCTGCCCGCTGCCATGCTTCACGGGAAGCCTTTAATGGACGACGCCACTCTCAGGGACTTCTGAGGGGGCGAGGGGGCTCGCGTAGCCGATGCCCTGGAGAGGTCCCTCCTTCTCCCCATCGACATAGCTGAGCTGGGGGGCATGAGGAGGCAAGAAGTTACCTGTAACCTTAAGAGGTACCTGGGCATGGTAAGACTTTTGATACTTGTTCCTTCGTTTGAATTTTATTGCTTAGTACCCAACTTACGGTGTATTTGTTTTGGTTGGCAAGCTATTCAAGCCACTTTTAGGTTGGACGAAGAGGCCGACAACCAGGGTAAAGCTCTAGGTCAGGAGCACAACATGTACTTGAATACTGTGAATACCCTCAAGAAATCTGAGGCAGATCTCAAGAAGGCAATGGAGAATTTGGAGGAGATGACGAGGGCCAGAGACAGCGCGGCATCTGACCTAGCCGGCGTTATGAAACATGCCGAGGACTAAATAGGGCGCTTGCGGGATGTCGAGGGTTAGCTGCAGGTTGCCAAAGAGCATATTACCAACCTAAAGTAGAAGTTGGCCGAGGCAGTGGGGGCGAGAGGCGTTGCCGAGTACGCCAGGGATGAGGCCTTGAGGGCTAAAGAAGAAGCCATGTTTACGAGAACATATGCTGAGTGCTTCATAGAGCAAGCAGAGGAAGAGGCCTTTGCTGAGGGGGTAGCTAAGACCGAGGCTGCCCTTAAGGCTCAAGTCCCTGAAGTATGCAGGCGCTACTGCTCCTAGACTTGGAGTGAGGCCCTCAACCAAGCGGGGGTCGAGGCCTTGTCTGAGCTTAGGAGGGCCGAGAAAGTGTATTATCCCCCCGCAATTCACAAGGTTGTCTCTGTTGCTCCTAAGGCGGGCTCTGCCTTACAAGCGACAGATGAAGGCCAGGCCAGTGTTGTTGAGGACCCAACTTCAGCTGATAAGCCTATTGAGGAGACTGAGCGCCATGGAGCATTGGAGGGGGCAGGAACTGGTAGCCAAGAAGCGCCCCAGGATGTGGTGAAGCCTCCTGCTAACTCCCAAGCCACACTTGTTGTCCCTTCTGCTGAGAAAGGGTCCTCCGAAGTAGCCCCATCGAGCCAGGGTCCCGAGGCACCAGTCGAAACCTTCCAGCAGACTCTTCAGGACAAGCTGTCTATCGAGTTGGGGAAGTAGGCCATCTCGTCGTGCTATCCTATTTTGACAGCTTGGGCCACTTTGATCTTGCTTTCTTTTTCATTTTATTTTGCTTTTTGTCTTGGTGACATTGTAACGAAACTTTTTTTTGTGTAATATATTCAATCGTTTGTTTTTAGTTCTTCGAATGATGCTTCCTTTCACTTGTCGTACTTTAATGCTTTGCTCAATACCTTGGTTCTGTCTAGGACTTAGTCTTGTGAAGCAATTGGTTTCCCCATAGGTTTGAGTCCGAGTACCATACAACACCTTGGTTCTGTCTAACACTTTTGTTCTTTTGTAAGTAACTAGTTTTTCCATAGGTTTGAGTCCGAGGACCATGCAATTCCTTGGTTCAGCCTAGCACCAAGGTTCTCCTCGAAGTGGTTAGCTTCCCCATAGGTTTGAGTCCATGGACCATGCAATACCTTGGTTCAGTTTAACGCTTATGTTCTTTTGTAAGTAACTAGTTTTCCTATAGGTTTGAGTCCGAGGACCATGCAATATCTTGGTTCAGTCTAGTACCCAGGTATTTTTTGGAGCGGTTAGTTTTCCCATAGGCTTGGATCTGAGGACCATGCAAGACCTTGGTTCAGTCTAACGCTTATGTTCTTCTGTAAGTAACTAGTTTTCCTATAGGTTTGAGTCCGAGGACCATGCAAGACCTTGGTTCAGTCTAGTACCCAAGTATATTTGAGTGGTTAGTTTTCCCATAGGCTTGAGTCCGAGGACCATGCAAGACCTTGGTTCAGTCTAACGCTTATGCTCTTCTGTAAGTAGCTAGTTTCCCCATAGGTTTGAGTTCTTAGACCATGCAAGACTTTGGTTCAGCCTAGCACCCAGGTTCTCCTCGAAGTGGTTAGCTTCCCCATAGGTTTGAGTCTGTGGACCATGCAATACCTTGGTTCAGTCTAACGCTTATGTTCTTCTGTAAGTAACTAGTTTCCACATAGGTTTGAGTCCGAGGACCATGCAATACCTTGGTTCAGTCCAGTACCCAAGTATTTTTTGGAGCGGTTAGTTTTCCCATAGGCTTGAGTCCGAGGACCATGCAATACCTTAGTTCAGTCTAACGCTTATGTTCTTCTGTAAGTAACTAGTTTTCCCATAGGTTTGAGTCTGAGGACCATGCAAGAACTTGGTTCAGTCTAGTACCTAGGTATATTTGAGTGGTTAGTTTTCTCATAGGCTTGAGTCCGAGGACCATGCAAGACCTTGGTTTAGTCTAACGCTTATGTTCTTCTGTAAGTAGCTAGTTTCCCTATAGGTTTGAGTTCGTGGACCATGCAAGACCTTGGTTTAGTCTAGCACTCAGGGGTTCTTCTGTAAGTAACTAGTTTCACCGAAGGTTTGAGTCCGAGGACCATGCAAGACCTTGGTTCAGTCTAGCACTCAAGGGTTCTTCTGTAAGTAGCTAGTTTCACTGAAGGTTTGAGTCTGTGGACCATGCAAGACCTTGGTTCAGTCTAGCACTCAGGGGTTCTTCTGTAAGTAGCTAGTTTCACCAAAGGTTTGAGTCCGAGGACCATGCAAAACCTTGGTTCAGTCTAGCACTCAGGGGTTCTTCTGTAAGTACCTAGTTTCACTGAAGGTTTGAGTCCGTTGGACCATGCAAGACCTTGGTTCAGTCTAGCACTCAGGGATTCTTCTGTAAGTAACTAGTTTCACCGAAGGTTTGAGTCCGAGGACCATGCAAGACCTTGGTTCAGTCTAGCACTCAGGGGTTCTTCTGTAAGTAACTAGTTTCACTGAAGGTTTGAATCCGTGGACCATGCAAGACCTTGGTTCAGTCTAGCACTCAGGGGTTCTTCTGTAAGTAACTAGTTTCACTGAAAGTTTGAGTCAGAAGACCATGCAAGACCTTGGTTCAGTCTAGCACTCAGGGGTTCTTTTGTAAGTAACTAGTTTCACCGAAGGTTTGAGTCCGTGGACCATGCAAGACCTTAGTTCAGTCTAGCACTCAGAGGTTCTTCTATAAGTAACTAGTTTCACCGAAGGTTTGAGTCTGTGGACCATGCAAGACCTTAGTTCAGTCTAGCACTCAGGGGTTCTTCTGTAAGTAATTAGTTTCACCGAAGGTTTGAGTCTGAGGACCATGCAAGACCTTGGTTCAGTCTAGCACTCAGGGGTTCTTCTGTAAGTAACTAGTTTCATCGAAGGTTTGAGTCCGTGGACCATGCAAGACCTTGGTTCAGTCTAGCACTTCATCGTCATTGCTCGGGGTGAAAAGAGTTTGCCATTGACGCTGGAATGTCCGCTTCTAGAGCGATAACGGTCTCGGCCTTGTCTTGTAGAGGGGGGACTCCTCCTTAGTCTGGGCAATTGGCCCAATATTGACCTGGACGGGGGCGACCTGCCCTTCTTTCGCTCCACTTTTTCACCACTTTCGATTACGAGATGTTTTTTGGCTGTTCGAGTTGTGCGCTTGACGCTTCGGTGTGCGAAGCGCGCCCTCATTAATATTCTTGTGGATTAATGCAGATCTAGCGATTGGTGGCTTCTTTGGAATTTGGTCGGGATTAATGTCGCTGGTAAATCTCCCTTCGAATTCTGTGCGAACCAATTCCCATCGGTCCTCGCCCTCTATATAAGGCTTTTTGGGGGAATCGTCCTTCCATATCTCACGAATCCTTTAGTTAAACAGGAACTCTGAGCCCCCAACCCTCTAAGCACGTTTGATAACCTCACCAGGATTGTGATCAGGGCTTAGGGGAATGGGGCAGCCCTGGATGAGGATGAGGGCAAGGGCAAGGAAGCCAAAGGTGTTCCTACTTTTCGACTGAGCAAAAAGGGTGGCCCTCCTTCCTCAAATGAGAGCCACAACGGTTGTAGTTCGCATCAGACTTTCAGCTCAGCGAGGCTTGGGCGTCATCCTGATGGTAGCGTGTCTGGTAGTAAGGAGGGAGGTCCATGAAGAACATAATGCTTTTCTTCGGTACGCGCCCATGCCTGCCCTTCAAGCTGGTAGTGACTCGCGCCCAGCTTACTCGCCGATAGAGGTTCGCAAGATTACGTCACGTTCGGTGCCTAGGTGTTGCCGCCTCCAATGTTTAATTATCATGAGGCTGAGGGAGCATCAAGGGAACATCGTGGGATGGGGCCATCAGGCGCTTTTGAATCTGCTCCTCTCTCATCGCCGATACCATCCATACGGGTTTGGGGAGTTGTTGGTAGCCTTAAAACAAGCCTACCTCAGCCTCCCTTTCCTGCGGCTAGCTTTAGAATAAGCCCCTTTGAGTCATTGTTTGTATTTTAGCTTTAGAACAAGTCTGTCTAAGCCTTCGGGCGCATCGTGTATCTTTCCTTCATTTAATAAAAGGCTGTATTTTTTACTTGCTTCACTCTCTGCATTTTTCATTTTTATGCTACAACTGTCTCTTGAGTGGGTGCGTTGTTTGCTCTTGCTCCTTTCTTTTTTTTTTTTAACGAGACTTGGGACTGGTGTCAGCAATGGCGACGAAAAATTTACCTAACCTTGCGCAAACCTTCAACGTTGGAATCATTGACCGTTGCGCTTGCTAGTGCACTAGTTCTCCCCACAGACGGCGCCAATTGTAGGGACTGGTTTTGAGCACTTCTACTGTTGAGAGAGTGGACTCAAGCCCAACTAGCCCAGTACAATAAATTTGTAGAGAGCAGGTTCAAGAACTAGGCCGTAGCAAGCGGACAACGCCCAATATAGCATTCGCCACCGTCGAATGGGGGCAGACCAAGATTATCCTCCAAAGTCTGTCCTCGACATCGGTCTAAGGAGCTTGATAGTGGTCTCTCTCCCCCCGGGAATCCCCCCCCATTCTGATCTGTTTCTTCCCCTTATATAGTCCTTTCTTCACAACCTCTTTCTTCCACTTGTTGATCATCCACGCCCCTTTCTTCTGACTGCCCATCCCATCAGCCACTTTACCAGCACTCCTGTGAGTTGCAGCAACCAAGGCAGCCTTGTCCAGAGGTCACATCTCCATTAATACGGCCGGGGGGTTAGGTGAGCGCACTTAATGGGGAGGTGACAGTTTATCCTGAACTTGTTCCTCCACCATGCTGCCATGGCTGACGTGTTGGTCTCGGTTGGTCGAGGACAGGGTCATCCTCGGCAGGGTTCCTGGCAATTTAGACTTTCACACTTCATCCTCGAACATTTCTTCCTCCTCGGTATGGGCCTTGGGCCGGATATAAAGTGGACAGGGTTGCCAAGTTCTCAGGCCCCACAATATTTATATATATACACTCACTTTTAGGAAAGATAAAAGCCTTTAAAAACAAGTAAAGTTTCACATCTTTACAATATGTCTCAAGGCATATCATACATGTACAAGTTCTCAGTTAAATAAATTTTACTACATTTTGTATTTGATTTCAAGGCATCATAAATATGTCATATGTTATTCTTCAATCCATGTGTCTAAAATATGTTTAATAGAGGGAGACTACAGACTTAAGAAAAGATCATTTCTATTATGTAAAAATCAACAACTCAAAATCATTTGAGCATATCATTGGTATAGGCATTTTTTAAGAGTTTCCAACCAATTAAAATAGTAAAAAAATCAAAATATCTCAGGCTGAAATAAATAAACATAGACACCAAAATATATTTGTACTGGTTAAAATTCAAATTTTGGTGAAACATGTTTTACAAAATTTGAAATTTTTAAGGATTTCGTAAGTGTTAATGTCCATTTATAAAGGTTCCAGGTCTGTAATGAATTGTATATTTAAAAGGGGTCCGGCTTATTTCTCATTTAAAACCCTCCCATTCTCTCTGATTTTGTTTCCCATTTTCTTTGTTAGTTTTTCGGATGTTAACGTGTTTATATCACTTCAGTGTTCTCTCTCTCTCTCTCTCTCTCTCCCTCCCTTTGAGATGGTCTTCGTTTTTCTTGCGGGTATTGGATACAGGGTGGGTGGGGATAAGGAGCCTTATTAAATAAGTTGGAAGGCATTTACAAAGTGATTAATATCAAGGTTACATATATGCGGACATGCAAAAAAAATCTCCTGAACATGTGTTGTTAACATTTTGATGTATACTTCAAAATGATTTTATTTGGGATTCTCTCTTTTCGCACTTTAAATTTTTGCGATATGGTTTGTACCCATCACTTGCTAAATTAGACTTTCGCATAACTGAATTAATCAAATCAAGTTGGTTAAATAAATTAAATTAACCGAGTCTAAATATCCCAACATCTTGAACTATCCTAACCCAACCAAACAAAAGTTAGAAGCTTGGTCGGAAAAACAATGTCGAGAGAGAGAGAGCAAAGTGGACCTACACAAAGCTCCCCAGCGTGGTACTATTAAAAAGCTCTCGCTTACATTACAAACAATAATCAAACATCACATAGCTTCACCAGAATTAGATGTCAATCAACACAACATAAAAGCATTATAAATCAGACAGTTTAACTGTTTAAGTAGATAATTAGTTGCTCAATCAACTCGGCGACAGTTCTTCCTAACTTCACCCCTAAAACCAGTGAGAGGGCTTCTGTTTCCCATCTTAACCGTAGACTTAGCAAACTGGTCGAAGAATAGGCTCTCATCCTCAGCATATCTCTTAACCAATTGCATAGTAGTCCCAGCACTTCCTGTGAAAAGCACTTCATCTGAATTGAGCAGCCCTTTTCCCCACAGGATGAGCTTGAAATATGTGTTGTCGAATTTTGCTGGGGAGGCAAAGTCCAAGGGAGAGATGTTATTGTCACCACCTGATTGAGGACAAACTGATTTCAAATTATAGTAGTAGCCCTTGTCAAGAGTTTGATCAGGTTGATTGTTTCCATTTTGGTTGTACAGCCTTTGCTTGAATGTCACACACCTTGCCATACCAATTGTATACCCCCCTACAATGTGATAATAGGCAATGTGTACTCAGCAACAAAAAAGAAGAAGAAAAAAAGTGAAAGCTGAGCAATCGTTCAATGATTAAGCTTTTCAAACAATTGATAATTTATCATGATAGATGTTAGGTGGTGTTTGGTTCGGGAGAATCCACGTTATTCTTGGCATCCAGATTCCTGAGAATGTGATTCCTTGCAATCTAGATGCTTAGGAATGTAACTATTCCTATGTTTGGTTTAATTGGGAATCTAATAAGATTCTTAAGAATGTGAGATTATAATGTTTGGTTTATTCCCAGGAATTTTAACTGAATTATTTATTTTTTCCATTCTATCATTAGATTTGTAAATCCAATATAATTATTTTTTTTAAAAAAATAATAGTCTTCCTCTAAATAAATAATGAAAAACAAAATATAAACTATAAATTATGACAAATTCATTAAAACTATAGTTTAAAAGAAGAAAAAATCAATATATCAACAAAGTTGTCTATCTTGTTTATGTTGTTTTGGCAGAAAGAGATAAAGATAAAGGAAAAGATAATGATTTTACGGTATCCGACCATAGGCCCACCCTTTGGGCCCAAGTTCAAACGGCCCATGGACAGTACCTAGCCCCAGGCCCACTTCCCTTGGGCCAAGGTTCAAACGGCCCATGGTCAGTATCCGGCCTTGGACCCATTACCCTTATGCCCGGGTTCGAACGTCTTGTGGACGCCAACTCATTGCTCAAGAGTCCAGTGCATGACATGACGGCCTAGGACTTTCATGGCCTTGATGCTGCCATTGTTCGGTCGTATCTCGAGACACTGGTAATGCCTTAGGGAATGCCGCTACCGAGAACTTTTTGGCGTCTAGCACTAGTTCCAACATCCAAGCTCCTGTTCCCAAAGCATGGTATATTTGTGTCATGAATAATCAAATCGGGCCCCACACACCCGAGCGGCGTTAGAAAGTAATCATCAGCGACCCACTGTAGCAAGGCTATAAATAAGCAAAGAGAAGGAGAAATAACGGGTTAGACACGAAGGAAAAAAAATCTGAGAGTAGGAGTAGTGAGGAAAGTGGGGGGTAAAAGTGCTTAGCAGGGAAAATGAATAACCTCTAGGGATTTAAACCTGTCCTGAGGGGCTACTCATTGTAGGAAATCCATAAACCCACAATAACAACCAAATTGTGAGCCCCATCGAGTTGCTAGTAGTTTGGACGAGAGTTGGGTGTACACATTGATGATTTGTTTTATATTTTATCTCAATTGCTTAAATAATAAGGAAAAATAGTTAAAATTGTCAAGTTATAAAAAAATATAATTTCCTTTAAGTTTGAAAATCTGGATACCCACATGTTTTAAAGGGAATCCACATTCTTACTGAAAGGGAGTTAAAGAGGGAATCCAGATTCCTAAGCATCTAATTCCCTAGTGTGATTTGCAACCAAACATGAGAATTTTTAAACATTTCTGAGAATCCTAAAATATTACCCCATACCTAACACTATATTAGTGTGTTACATTTAAAAGGCCAAATTTACCTGAGAGTGCAAGGAGATCAACTTCACTGAGTCCTTGACGCTTGAACAATGTTACAAGGTTTTGGAGAGTAGAGTTTGGTGGGGGAATGTTAGTGTTTGAGGTAGTTAAGATTGCTATCTTTGAGTCCCTTCTTCCCAATGGTAGCTCCCAATTCGGTCCACCATGGTATTGGGCTTCGTGTTAGGCCTACTTGGTATTTATCTTATTATATTTTTTTTTTATGAACGGTATTTATCTTATTATATATGCCCACATCTGGGTTGTGCATCATTTTTTAGATGAGATTTTGGTAAGGTTAGCATATCTGCATATGGGTTTGATTTGGTTTATTTTTTATGATGTCTGTTTTAGGTTTTACGTATAAAGGTTAAAGATTTAAAGAAAAAAAAATTCTCCTTGATTTGTAAAGCAGCTGTAGTTAAAATCTAAGTTTTAGAGAGGAAAAGCAATTGGTTCATATGAAATAGATAAGGGGTTTAGTTTGATAGTTGGATTTATTGCAAGACTTTTTACATGTTCATTGCAGATCTAGCGTGTTGTTAACATCTGTCTAATGAATAGTTTGTGGCTTACCAGGGAGTCCTTGGGTTGCCTCTACTCTCTGTCTAACTGGGAGAATGAAGACAAAAACAAGGTTTAATGAAATATATACTTTAAGGTGAGTCCTTGGTTGGTGGTGACTAACGAGAGAGAGAGAGAGAGAGAGAGAGAGAGAGAGAGAGAGAGAGAGAGAGAGAGAGAGAGAGAGAGAGAGAGAGAGAGAGAGAGAGAGAGAGAGAGAGAGAGAGAGAGAGAGAGATCCCGTGTCTCAGTTTTAATTTGGTTTTTTTTTTTTCTTTTCTTTTAAAAAAAAAAATTTGACATGGCAATATAGTTCGCAGCTGATGTGGCATGAAAAATAATTTTTTATTGTTCCGTTTGACACATCAGCTTTTTTCATCCAAGGAATAACGATAGATATTAAATTAACACGACATTAAAAATGTTAGAAATCAAATTGACACAATTGAAAGATTAGAGATCAAATTGAAATATGATGTAAAAGATAAAAACCAAATTTATAATTTACCCAAATAATAATAGTAAGTATTAATTACACACACATACATGCACATATATTGTGTGTGACAATTTAACTTGTCCCCTCTGAAAAATTTTGAGACTTCCCTATTGTTTCAGGGAATTATTAATTTTTCAATCTTTTTTCTTTCACTAGATTAATTTTTCAATCTAATTTGATATATCATTTCATATCGAAAATGTTGTAAGGTATTCATAAATTGATCACTAAGCTATAATCGAAACATTGAAATATTTAAGGCGAACCATAATCCTTATATTTTCCCTCACGTTAGTCAACCCAAAAAAAAAGGATAATGAAATGGCTACGACATAGATTATAGTGAAATTAAAATAATAAAAAATCCAATGTTATCACTATGCATTATGATTGGCACTACATCAAATGAACTAGAAAAAGTATTTCAAAGAAGGATAAGCATGCCGATAAAGGAAAAAAAAAATACCTGGAGCCGTGCAACTAAATGTTCCAGCAAATGAAGTCCAATTGGACGGGTCAAGCTTCAAAAGCCTAGCTGTGCCAAAATCTGAGACGTGAGCAACATATTCTGAATCCAACAAAATGTTCTTGCTAGATATGTCTCGATGAACTATGGGAGGTGAGCAATTGTGATGCATATAGGATAAAGCATCAGCCACTCCTTTGACAATATTTGCCCTTTTGATCCATTCAAAATTAACAACCTCTTCTTTATTGCACAACAACTCTTTTAGGCTTCCCCCTTCTAAGAACTCATAAACCAAGAATGAGTGTCATGGATGTGAGCAAAAGCCATAAAGCTTTACCAGACTGCGATGCTTAGTTTCTAGCAGAGCACGAATCTCATTTTCGAAAGCCTTTGCATTGGCAATCCTGTTATCCTGTATTGGATGAAGTTTTTCCATAGCAACAACTTGACCTGGTTGCAACACAGCTTTATAAACACTTCCACACCCTCCCACTCCAACGCAATATTTGGAGTCAAATTCCTCTGTTGCTTCAATGATTCTTTCATACACCATTTTCCCATCATAACTCCAGATTGAAAATATATTACCATTTTGTGCTTCTCTTGGATTGTTGAGCTTGTTCCTCAACCTCAAGTGCTTGAGAAAAGCATAGAGAATCCCAACTACAATCAATCAGAGAACCACTGTGCCCAAGATGGGAACAATAAAGAAAATCACGACTTTATTTTGCCTTTTCTCACCAAGATTCTTGCTTCGAGTAGTGAAAGATGAGCATGCCTTCAAACTAGAGGCATTACCACACAAATCTTTATTATTTCTTAATGCCCCAAATGGGGCCTCATTGAAGGCTTTATTATTGGGTAGAGGACCTTCCAAGCAATTGTATGATATATCAATATTGGTCAAGCTTGACATTTCCCCAAAAGTGGCTGGAATGGAACTAGATAGCTCATTATGGGAGAGATTCAACGTTTCTAAGCTTCGCAATTCTCCAAGTTGTGGTGGTATTTTTCCGATCAACAAATTCTCACTTAAATCAAGCATTTGAATAAACTGCATGTTGCCAATCTCAGTGGGAACACTCCCCTTAATTTTATTTTACTCAAGTTCAAGTTCAATAATTTTATGCACCCTTGTATTTGTTTAGGAATTGATCCTGTTAAATTGTTGGTTGAGAGAATAAGAAATTGCAAATTAGATAGCATTCCAATTTCCAATGGAATACTACCTGAAAGTTGATTATCACCCAGATTAAGGAGAAACAATGACGTCAACTTTCCTAATTCCTTTGGAATCTGCCCAACTAGATGATTGAAGGAGAAATCAAGTAAGTGTAGCTTGGTGGATCTTCCAAGCTCAGGAGGTATCACACCAGAAATTTTGTTATTGGAGATTTTTAAGTTTTCTAGACTTTGGTACTACCCCCACTTTTGAGAAAGTTCTCCATAGAAATTGTTATAACTCAAATCGATATACATCAAATTTGGGTAAATGCCAAGGTCTTCTGATAAATTTCCTGTTAACTGGTTTCCTTCGAGCCCCACTCGTATTAAGCTGGTGCAATTTCTCAAACTTATTGGAATGGAACCTATGAAATAATTGTCATATGCTGTGAAGTTTTGAAGGGCTCCACCATTACAAATATTTCGTGGAAGATAGCCTGACAACATGTTTTCCTCCAATCCCAAATGCTCCAGATATGTAAGATTATTAAATTCGAAAGGGATGGAGCCATTAAGCTCATTTGTGAACAACATTAGACTAGTAAGAAGTTTGAGCTTTCCAATTTCTAATGGGATATTGCCCAATAATTGATTCGTAAAAAGTTCCAAGAGTGTGAGATCCTTCATGTTCCCTATAGAGGATGTGATAGGTCCCCAAAAATTGTTTTCAGCAAGGGATAATATATGTAGGTTGGTCAGGTTTCCTATAGAAGTAGGGATTGTGCCAAAAAGATTGTTACTAAACAGACCCAAGTCAAGAAGAGATTCCAACTTTCCAATTTCTTGAGGTATTGGTCCAGAAAGTTTGTTGTTGCTGAGGTAGAAAAAACTCAGGTTGCCTAAGTTTCCTATAGAAGTAGGAATTAAACCTGAGAGATTTTTTTCAGCAAGATTAAGCCAAACAAGAGATCCCAACATCCTAATTTCATGACAAATTGATCCAGAAAGTTTGTTTGCATTGAGCTCTAAAAGGGTTAAGTTTGCCCAAATTTCCAATAGATTTAGGTGTCGAGCCCGTGAGGATGTTATTGTACAAAAAGAGCATCCTAAGAGATGTTAGATTTCCGAGTTGATGAGGAATGGACCTGGAAAGATTGTTATCATAAATAAATAGAATGATTAAATTGCTTAAGTTTCCGATTGGCATAGGGATTGAACCTGTGAGACCGTTACTAGACAAAATTAGCTCATTGAGCAAATGTAGCTTTCCAAGTTGATAAGGAATGGATCCAGTGATGTTATTATCATGGAGATTTAATATCTGAAGGCTTGTTAGTTGGCATAATTCAGATGAAATTCTTCCTGAGAGATGATTGCCAGATAAATCAAGGTAGATTAGCTTAGAAAGGTTGCCCAAGTGTGAAGGAATGGTACTGTAGAGTAAGTTGTCGCTGAGATTAAGACTCATGAGACTGTGTAAAGATGAGAAGCTCAAAGTGTGGAGGGTACCTTTTATCAAAAGAAGAAGTCCAAGAAGTCCTCTAATCAAGTAGCATCTGTTGCTAAAGTATCAGTTGTAGCAGATAAGTTCATACACACAGAAAGCAAGGGAAGTCAAGACTTAGAAGAACAGAGCAACACGACTTGTAGTTAGTTGATGTATACGACCTGTAGTTTTGTTTAGTTAATAGTGTATGTATGTATTACTCACGTGCAAGCTGATGTTAGTAATACCCGTGCCACATGTGCCAAGTGCTGTTAGTGATTAGATTTCTGTTAGTTATCTCTTAGCTTGTATACATATAGATTAGTGCTTGTAATTCTAATAATTCAATGAAATCATTTTTCCCAAATTAGTTTTCACATGGTATCAGAGCGCAAAACCTAGGGTTATTCTTTTAACAGATTTGGGAACCTTCTTCTTCGTTTTTCTTCAAGAACTTTCTTCTTCTTCTTCACAAGCTTTGAAGCTCCTTCCATGGCTGCCACTGCTACAGCTACTGCTTCAGCCTCTGAAACTCAATCTTCCACACAGGATTCATCAAATGTGAATGATCCTTTGTTCTTACACCATGGAGAAAATCCTGGAGCTGTTCTTGTTTCTCAACCTCTAATCAGTGGAGAAAACTACCCTGCTTGGGCTCGGTCTATTAGGAAATCTCTCATTGCTAAGAATAAGCTTGGCTTCATAGATGGCTCTCTCACTTTGTCATCTCCAATTGTAGATTCTCCATATGCAATCCAAGTCTGGATTCGTGCAGATAGTATGGTAAGGACTTGGATAATCAATTCAGTCTCTCCAAGACTTCAGGCTAGCATTGTCTATAGGGAAACTGCTTTGGAAATTTGGAATGATTTGAGGGACACTTTTTGTCACAAGAATGGACCAAAGATCTTCAATTTGCAGAAGCAAATCTCAGAGCTTCATCAAGGTGAAGTTTCAATCACTGATTTCTTCAAAGCAAATCTCAGAGCTTCATCAAGGTGAAGTTTCAATCACTGATTTCTTCACACAGTTGAAGGTTCTGTGGGATCAGCTGCAAAGTCTCAGCCCTTTTCCCTTATGCACTTGTGGCAAATGTCCGTGTAATGTGAATGAAAGGCTCACAGCTCTCCAAGCCAAAGAATCAGTGATGAAGTTCCTCATGGGACTCAATGATTCTTTTTCTCAAGTCAGAACTCAGATTCTACTCATGGATCCTTTGCCTTCTGTTAACAAGGTGCATTCTTTGTTGATTCAAGAAGAGATGCAAAGGAGTGTTAGCATGGGTACAAGGGTTGAATCTACTGCTTTGGCCACCAAGACTCAGAATTTCACTAATGGGGGTTCAAATGGCAAAGGCAAAGACAGACCAATGTGTACTCATTGTGGCAAGCTAGGCCATACCATTGACAAATTTTACAAGCTTCATGGATTTCCACCAGGTTACAAAACCAAGAACAAGTCTATGGCTCATTTGGTCTCTTTTCCTACCCTAGATCAACCTCATAATCATATGGCAATGACTCCTCAAGAAGGTGTACCTGGTCATGTAGCTGCTAATACTCCTGCTTCTTCCTTCACCACAGATCAGTACCAATAGCTGCTGGCCCTGATTGGTGCATTACTACAGCCATCTCAGCAACATACTATAGGGCAAGAGTGCCACATGGCCAATACTGTGGATTTCCCTAACAACACAGTGGCAGGTATGTCCTTGAACTTCAAGCATTCTGTCTTCTCTGCTCAGATTGTTAATAGAAAGGCTTACAATATGGAGACTTGGGTTATTGATACTAAGGCTACTAACCACATAGTCTGTTCTGTGAGTTTATTAACTTCAATTACTGCTATTTCACATTCTATGGTACAATTGCCTAATGGAGAATCAGCTGTTATCACACATGTTGGCACTATCCAACTTTCTTCACATATAACCCTCACTAATGTCCTATGTGTACCATCCTTTTCTTTTAACCTTTTATTTGTCAGTTCCATGACTAAAACACAACCTCTTTGTCTGGTTTTCCTTTCTGCTCATTGCTTTATACAGGACCTTACCAACTGGAGCACGATTGGAGTGGGCCAAATGTCTGATGGTTTGTACTTGCTGCAACAAGCAAGCTTATTTTCAGCTTCCAGTTCTCTTGTTGATTTCTTGTCCAAGCACAATATTAGTTCTTTTACTGCTTTTTCTTCTAATAATGCTCACAATAATCTGTATTCTTTGTGGCATTCTAGACTAGGCCATCCCTCTGATGTTAAGCTTCAATCTTTGAGAAACATTTTTCCTTTCTTGCAAAACTGTTGTACTAAACAGTGTACTGTTTGTCCATTGGCAAAACAGAAACGATTGCCCTTTCCTTTTAATAATACAATGTGTGATTCTTGTTTTGATTTAGTACATATGGATGTATGGGGCCCATTTTCTGTTTCCACCTCAGCTGGTCATAGATATTTTCTTACTTTGGTTGATGATGCTACCAGGGCAACTTGGCTTTTTCTCGTGAAAGTAAAATCTGAGGTCAAAGCCTTGATTGTTTCCTTTTATAACATGGTTCTCACTCAATTCAATGTCAAGATCAAATGTTTTAGGTCTGATAATGCTCTTGAGTTTAAGCTTTCTGATTTTTATTCAGCTAAGGGCATAATTAATCAAACTAGTTGTGTTTATACTCCACAACAAAATTCTATTGTGGAGAGAAAACATCAACACATTTTATCTATTGCTAGAGCCTTACAAATTCATTCTAATCTGCCTCTTTCTTTTTGGGGTGATTGTGTGCTCACTGCTGTGTACTTGATAAATAGACAGCCTTCTCCTCTTTTAAAACACAAAACTCCTTATGAATTGCTATTTGGACAGATTCCTTCTTATTCCCATCTTATGGCTTTTGGTTGTCTATGTTTTGCTTCCATCACTGGTCTTAAGTCTTCTAAGTTCTCTCCTAGAGCTAGGAAGTGTGTTTTTATTGGATATCCCTATAATATCAAGGGTTATAAGCTCTTTGATCTCTTATCTCACACTGTTCTTATTTGTAGAGATGTAGTCTTTCATGAGACAGTTTTTCCTTTCTCTATTCATGAAGCTGTGTCTTCCTTTCCTTCTCTTATTCCACTTCCTGCTATATCCCCCATTCCATCTTCCTTTTATGATACTTCTCCAAATTGTACCTCTTTTCCATCTGCTGCTTCTCATCCCATTTTCGATGACACTATCATTGATGTTCATCATGATGTTGATGAGGATCTTCCTCAAGATCTGCCTGAGGCTCCAAATGAGCTTATGGTTCCTGATCAAGCTCTTAGGAGGTCTTCTATTGTTTCTAAGCCTCCATCATATCTTCAAGCTTACCATTGCAATCAGGTGACCACAATTCCTACTCTTAATCTGCCTCAGTCAGGTACTTCTCATCCCCTTTCTTCTTTTCTCTCTTATTATCACTTATCTCCTTCCTATAAGTCATTTTGTTGTTCCATCTCTTCTATTGTTGAACCTCAATTTTATTCCCGAGCTGTTTCTAATCCCAAGTGGCAAGCTGCTATGGATGCTAAAATTGCAACTTTGGAGGCTAATAATACTTAGACTCTTACTCCTCTTCCCCCAAACAAAAAGGCCATTGGGTGTAAGTGGGTTTATAGGGTCAAGTATAAGTCTGATGGCTCTGTGGAAAGATACAAAGCTCGGTTGGTTGCCAAGGGTTTTACCCAGAAAGAGGGCTTGAATTATATTGAGACCTTCAGCCCTGTTGCCAAGATGGTGTCTGTGAAGTGCTTGTTGGCAGTGGCTGCTGTGAAAGGCTGGTTTTTGAGCCAACTTGATGTAAACAATGCATTCCTTCATGGGGATTTGCTTGAGGATGTTTATATGGCTCTTCCACTTGGCTTCCACAGCAAGGGGGAGGTTGTTTGCAAATTGAACAAATCTCTCTATGGCTTGAAGCAAGCATCTCGGCAATGGTTCTCCAAATTTTCTGAAGCTTTGATTCAATTAGGCTTTGTGCAGTCCAAAGCAGACTATTCATTATTTACTAGATAGCAGGGGGAGTCTTTCATGGCTTTATTAGTCTATGTGGATGATGTGCTAATTGCTAGCAATGACAAGGACAAGGTTGATCAATTCAAGGTTTTATTGGATCAAAAGTTCAAGCTCAAGGACTTAGGAGATTTAAAATTTTTCCTTGGTCTAGAAGTTGCAAGGACTGATAAGGGTATAGCCCTTTGTCAAAGAAAATATGCATTGGAAGTTCTAAGTGATGCTGGTATGCTTGGTTGCAAGCCTTCCAAAGTCCTAATGGAGCAAAACCTTAAGTTGAGCAAGTATGATGGAGAGTTGCTAAATGATCCTAGCAAGTACAGAAGATTAGTTGGGAGGCTGTTGTATCTAACAATCACCAGACCTGACATCACTTATGTTGTTCATAAGTTGAGTCAGTTTACGTCCAAGCCAAGAAAACCCACTTGGAAGCAGCTTATAGGGTCTTACAGTATTTGAAGAATGAACCAGGGAAGGGAATGTTCTTTTCAGCTGCCTCAGAATTGCATGTGAAAGGTTTCACTGATTCGGATTGGGCTTCATGTCCAGACACAAGAAGATCAATTACTGGATATTGCATCTTCATTGGAGATTCTTTGGTTTCTTGGAAATCCAAGAAACAGTCCACTGTCTCACGATCCTCAGTAGAATCTGAATATAGAGCAATGGCAGTAGCTACATGTGAAGTGGTATGGATTCTTTATCTCCTAAAGGATATTCAAGTAAGGCATGAGAGGGAAGCTTTGCTCTTTTGTGATAGTCAATCTGCTCTCCATATTGGTTCTAATCCAGTGTTTCATGAAAGAACCAAACACATAGAGATTAACTGTCATGTGGTCAGGGATAAAGTGTTGGCTAAGGTAATTAAGTTGATACATGTCAGGACTCAATGTCAATTGGCTGATGTGTTAACTAAAGCCTTGAGTTTTAATCAATTCTCAGAGCTTATTTCCAAGATGGGACTGATTAATATTCATCTGCCCTCAGTCCATCTTAAGGGGGAGTATCAAAAGAAGAAGTCCAAGAAGTCCTCTAATCAAGCAGCATCTGTTGCTAAAGTATCAGTTGTAGCAAATAAGTTCATACACACAGATAGCAAGGGAAGTCAAGACTTAGAAGAACAGAGCAACACGACTTGTAGTTAGGTGATGTATACGACCTGTAGTTTTGTTTAGTTAATAGTGTATGTATGTATTACTCACGTGCAAGCTGATGTTAGTAATACCCGTGCCACATGTGCCAAGTGCTGTTAGTGATTAGATTTCTGTTAGTTATCTCTTAGCTTGTATATATATAGATTAGTGCTTGTAATTCTAATAATTCAATGAAATCATTTTTCCCAAATTAGTTTTCACACCTTTTAAAGCAGAATCTGGGAGGTTGATATGAGAGATGCTGCTAAAGTTGTTGCAAGCTATTCCAACCCAATGGCAAGTGATGTTTCCAACCCATGAAGACAAATGAAATTGGCTTTGGTTGTCAAGGCTCGCTTTCCATTCCAGAAGAGCCTCTGCTTCTCTCTCCATCATTGCCGCCATATTGGGAGGTGAAGTTGCAAAGGTAGAAGAAATAGCAAATTGGGAAGAAGGAGCCAACACAAGAATGATAATGATAGTGGCGAGCAACACTTGAATTAGAACACTACTGCAATTGGGAACCGGTTTCTCTACTAAGGACACCAAGGCTTTTATAAGTTGGGAGGATGTAAAATGTTGCTAGAGACCGCAGAAACGAATTGGGTGATCAGAGAACGAATGGCATTATGGTTATGTAGTCAATAAAGCCTAAGTTTTTGTTGCATTTATAGTCGGTGTCTGCCAAGTGATCTAATAATTTCTCATATTAGTGTTTCTTAATTTATGTCAATAAAACATTAAAACCGCAAGCACTAAACAAGTAGTCAATATATATATATATATATATATATATATAGACTACCTTTTTTTGTTTTTTTGAGGGAGTATATAGTTGTTAGAAACTTAGAGTAAGTATGATACTACAACTTGTTTTTTCAATTTTGCCACAATCTTTTCATGTGTCGACTTGTGGGTGGTGAAATTGTGGACTTATATAAATCCACCAAATTTTCCATCACTTTTAACTTGCCACATATACAAGTTGCGGCGAAAGTCATGAATACTGATGCGGTAGTAAACTAATTGTTAACGACCTTGTACTCTCAAGCCAATAATGTCAGGAAAAGTCTAAGATGACATAAATTTTCACAACATTTTGTCACAATTGTAACGTAGCAAAGTGTGATTAGTAAAAAAAAAAAATAGTAAATTTATGTGTAAATGACAGCTAACTACTCACAATTTGCTATATCACAAATATAGCAAAAAAGTTATGGAATAATTTATGTATCATAGTGGTATCTTTAAAGACCCCCCCCCCCCCACCCCCCAAAAAAAAGTCAATAAAACGCAAGCATTAAAAAAAATATAAAAAATTATCAGGCAGTTCGCGGTTGTTAAGAACCTTACCAGGCAATTGTTAAGAACTTGCAGCTCTAACTACAGTCCAAATCTTTTCTCTTAATTTTTCTGTTGTATTTTATGCTCCGTCGCAGGGGCGGAGCCATGTAGTGGCTTGGGGGGACCATGGCCCCTGCAAAAAAAAAAAAAAAAAAAAAATTCCATTAGACTCAATAGAAAAAATAATTGGGCCCCTCCAATATTGGATAGCTGGCCCGCCTTACCCATTTCTCAACTATTCTCCCCGCCCAACCCCAGCTTTAGTTTTAGGTACTCCAAATAAAACAAAAAGCTACTGGCCCACTTCATTTAAATACTCAAGTCCAAATAACAACAAAATTTCACTTTCTCTCAAACTCAAAAAACCCACCCACTGACCCACGAAATCCCTTATTCCCTTTTTACTTCTTATTCTTTTATTTTGTCTTCTTTGATACACTTTCAGCACTGGCACTGCTGCCTACCAGCCCCCAAAACTCCAGTCCTCTGTCCTCACAGTCCAAAAAAAAAAAAAAAATTCTGACCAATTTTTTCTTTCTTCATCAGCTGATTCAGCTTTAGTTTTGAAACTTGGTGACTGCCTGGTGAGTTTTCTTCTCTTTCTTAAGCATTAGACATTCATGATTCATCTCTTTTTAGTATCTTTTTTTTTTTTTCTCAACTATCTACACCTAAATATTCACACGCTCTTTATATTTTCATAGATTTTTAGAGAAATACGTGATTGAAGGCATAGGGAGATTGTTTGTGATGAGTCTTGAAGGGAAGATCTAAAGTCGGAGGCAGAGGCAGTTGGCATTGCCACACGAGTGATCCATCTTTGGACTTTGTGAAGACAAAGTTTCTAAGGTAAAATTGTTTTGATTTATTACCTGTGGGGCCAGAAATAGTCAGGCGACTCCGGCCCACCTCGAACCAGGCCCAAGGCCCATTCCAAAGACGCGTCCAAGGTCCGAGGACTGAAGTGTAATGCCCAGTTGCCCACGAAACAGTGCCGAGGATGATAACGTCCTCGAAATTCCGAGATCCGAAGATGGACAAGCTGCACTCCCTCAAAGGGAACCTCCCCGGGCATCTAAGGAGCAAACCGCAAGTACCAAATACTGGACATGGAAGCATGGTGGAGGAGCAAGTCCCAGATGAACTGTCACCTCCACATTAAATGCCCTCAACTAACATCCTGGCCGCATTAATGAGGAAGGGACTCCTCAACAGTGCCACCTTGGTTGTTGCCATCCACAGAGAGAATGGGAAGGTGGCTGATGGGACAGGCACTCGAGTGATGCCCTAATCCCTCTACAAATGTAAGGTTAGGATCAACTGAGAAAGGGATATATAATGTAAGAAGTCCCTCTTGAAAGGGGGACGGAAAAACCACAGAAAGAAAAGGCTGTAGCAGTTTATATTCTCTCAATCCTTGTAACCTTTCCCCAGGAAAATAAGAAGAACTTCAAGCCCTGTGAAACTCGCCCGAGGAACCTTATTGTGCACCCTAACTCACGTTTAAGTTACCTGCATTCTCGAACAACCATGCATGGTCGTTACATTCCTCGCTAGGGCCTAGCTCTTGAACCTATACTCTACAAATTCATTGCAGGGTTAACTGGGCTTGGGTCCACTCTCTTCACGTAGGAGTGCTCGAATCTGGTTCCTACAATTGGCGCCGTCTGTGGGGAGAACTTGTGCGTTAGTAAGGACAATAGTCAAGCATGGTAGGATCGGGCCATCATCAAGCAACTCCCAATCGACCTGAACCGGCGAAGCCACGGCATCAGGGCGACTATGGCGACCCCGGGGGTGGTCAGAATGACAACGGACGATTTCGAGAAGGAAGTGTGCATACTTCAACAGCGAGCGAAGACCACGTCCAGAAGCGCGACGATGGCCAGGCCACACAATCGGGAGAGGCCCATAGCCGCGCTCCCCAGGGAAAGGATGATAAGGTGGCCATGCGGCGCGAGATAGATGATCTGAAGAAGAAGCTGCGTCGTGCACAGCGAAGACGGTCTGAACCCAGCCCCGACTTGCCCTCTGACGACGAGAGTGACGACGAATACAGACAAAGGTCAAGAACGCCCCCCAGCTAGACTTTCTCCCACGAGGAGGAGCGCTACCAGAGGCGTAGGCGCGCCGACCGAACCTCCAGGGACGTAGGAAGTGACGCCATGAGCAAGGCGCTGGATCAGCTCTCCAAGTCACCCTTCACGCGTCGTATAGAAGAGGCGGAGCTTCCTCAGCGGTTCCAGCAGCCCACCTTCATTTCTTACAACGGCAAAACGGATCCCGTGGAGCATGTGAGCCAGTTCAACCAGAGGATGGCTGTCCACTCCAAGAACGAGGCGCTGATGTGCAAAGTTTTCCCATCCAGCCTGGGACCTGTGGCGATGAGGTGGTTCAACGGCCTGAGGACGAATTCCATAGATTCGTACAGACAGCTGACCCAGGCTTTTGGTTCCCGCTTTGTCACGAACAGCAGGCCTCCTCGGCCCATGAGTGCACTGCTGTCCCTATCCATGCGTGACGGGGAGACCCTCAAGGCCTACTCGGACAAGTACTGGGAGATCTACAATGAGCTGGACGGCAAGTATGACGCCGTCGCCATCAGTACATTCCAGAATGGGCTACCAATGGGGCACAGCCTGAGGAAATCCTTGACCGGAAAGCCCGCCACTAGCGTGCGGCAACTGATGGATCGGATCGACAAGTACAAGCGGGTGGAGGAAGATATGCTGCAAGGCAAGGGGAAGGATAAGGTCATCCCTCAAGAGAGGAGGGATTTCAGGTCGGACTGGTATAACAACGCCCGCCCGAGGAGAGATTTCGGAGGAGAATCTGGAGCGACCAATGCTCAAACCGTCAACGCCGTGTTCTGAGAACCCGTGCATAGGGTACTGGAAAGGATAAAGGACGAGCTGTATTTTAGGTGGCCGAATAAGATGGCTGGAGAACCTGAGAGGCGCAATCGGAACCGTTACTGCCAATACCACCAGGATCACGAGCATACCATGGAGGACTGTAGGAACCTCCGGAACTACCTGGACCAGCTAGTCCGGGAAGGAAAGCTGAAGCACCTGCTACTCAACCCCGACAATTGTCAGGGCCAAATGTATTAGGAGCCTCGGAGGGACACTGCTATGGGGCAACCCGCTGGCACAATCAACGTAATCCTGGCGGCACCGGGGAGAACGGGCACGCGCCCTTCGCGAGTGTTATCTGTGGCCCGACCGCAAGCTAAGGAGTCCCAGGCAGGGCCGAAAAGGGCTAGGAGGAGTTCTTGCCCTCCTTTGAGCTTCTCCGAGGAGGACAAGATCGGGACCACCCAGCCCCACGATGATGCTCTGGTGGTCACCCTTAGAATTGGGGGCTACGACGTGAAGAGAGTGATGGTAGACGGTGGCAGCGCAGCCGAAGTCATGTACCCGGACCTCTACAAGGGGCTAGGGTTAAGACCGGAGGACTTGACGCCATATGACTCTCCCCTAATGAGTTTCGACGGGAAGCTTGTCATCCCGAGGGGCATGATCAGGCTGCCCATACAGACCGGCCCAGAAGTGGTAGAGGTGAACTTCATAGTGGTAGACACATACTCCCCCTACATGGCCATTGTAGGAAGACCCTGGCTCCACACTTTAGGGGGCGTAGCCTCCTCCTTGCACCAGAAGGTGAAATTCCCATCAGGGGACCAGGTTCTAGAAATCCGTGGTTGCCAGCCCACAGCTAGGCAATGCATGGTGGCCGCCATATCATGTCGGCTTGACGCGCAGCCCTTGGCCATTACCAAAGAGGGTTTATAGCAATTAAAGGCCACGGTAGCGCACCCTAGTGTAGCTGCCGAAGGGGCCAAGTGTGAGGACTTGGAGAAAGTGATAATCGGTGACGATCCAGAGAAGTTCTTTCGGGTCGGGGCTCGGCTGCCTCCCACCGAACAAGAGGAGCTGGTCGAGTTCCTTCGAAACAATATCGACGTATTTGCATGGGACCCCTGCGACGCACCGGGGATTGACCCGTCCTTCATCTGTCACCATCTCAACGTTAGTCCATCCGTGGTACCCAAGAAATAGCCGCCCCGACGCCCATCGAGGGAGCACGCTGACGCCATAAGGGAAGAGGTGAATAAACTCAAGCACGCTGGGGCTATCAAAGAGGTTTTCTATCCCGAATGGCTAGCCAATACTGTGGTGGTCAAGAAGAAGAGCGGAAAGTGGAGGGTCTGTGTGGACTTCACCGACCTAAATAGGGCATGCCCAAAAGACCTGTTCCCCATGCCTCGAATCGACCAGCTGGTAGATGCGACCACGGGCCATCCTCGGATGAGCTTCCTGGACGCCTTTCAAGACTATCATCAGATACCACTGGCCCTAGAAGACCAGGAGAAGATCGCCTTTGTGACAATTGTCGGGAATTACCACTACAAAGTAATGCCTTTCGGTCTGAAGAACGCAGGATCCACCTACCAAAGGATGATGACGAGGATGTTTGAACCGATGCTGGGCAAGAGCATTGAGGTCTATGTTGACGATATGGTGGTGAAGAGTAAGGTGGTATCCGAGCATCTGGGAGACCTCGGCCGCACGTTTAACATCCTGAGAAAACACCAACTGCGCCTAAATGCCTCAAAATGCTCGTTTGGGGTGGGCTCAGGCAAGTTCCTTGGGTACATGATCACCCATAGAGGAATCGAAGTTGACCCTGACCAAATCAAGGCTATTCATGATCTGAAGTCTCTGCAAAACCCCAAGGAGGTCCAGAAGCTTACTGGGATGATCGCGGCTTTGAACCGATTCATTTCCCAATCGGCTGACAGGTGCAGGCCCTTCTATCTCCTGATCAACAAGTGGAAGGGATTTGAGTGGTCCGAAGACTGTGTTGTAGCTTTCCAACAACTCAAGGAGTACCTATCCCAACCGCCTATCATGTCCAATCCTAACGCCGATGAGGTCTTGTACGCATACCTTGCTGCGGCGCCCCACGCGGTAAGCCTAGTACTAATACGGGATGACAATGGCGTTCAAAAGCCAGTTTATTATGTCAGTAAGTCGCTACATGAAGCGGAGGTCAAGTACCTGCCCCTGGAGAAGGCCATACTTGCTGTGGTCCACGCCATGAGAAAGCTCCCCCACTACTTCCAAGCTCACACAGTGGTCGTCCTGACCAAACTGCCCCTGAAGTCTGTACTTCGGGTTGTCGATTACACCGGGAGAATCGCAAAGTGGAACACAATCCTTGGGGCCTTTGATATCAAGTATATGCCCCGGACTTCCATAAAAGGACAGGTCCTGGCGGATTTGACGGCCGAATTCGCCGAACCCACTGTGGAAATAGCCCCCGGGGAGGAGAGCTCGGATGAGAAATCAGTTGGGGCAGTCTCCATTCCGGGGTCGCCATACTGGAAAGTATATGTTGATGGCGCGGCAAACCAGAGGGGGTCCGGAGTGGGGCTAGTACTAGTATCCCCTGAGGATCATGTCATCGAGAAGTCCCTGAGGCTCGGATTCTCGGCCACAAACAACGAGGCCGAGTATAAGGCGTTGCTGCAAGGGATGGTCATGGTACGGAAGATGGGAGGAAGATCGATAAAGGTGTTCTCAGACTCGAGATTGGTGGTAAGACAGGTGAACGGAGAAATGGAAGCCAGAGATCCGAGAATGCAAGAATACCTGAGCCAGGTTCAGCTCTCGCAGTCGGAGTTCGATCTCTTTAGCCTGTCTCATATTCCCCGGAGTGGGAACAGCCATGCCGACTCATTAGCCACGCTCGCAACATCCTTGGCAGAGGGTCTGCCCCGGATCATACTTGTGGAGCACCTAGAAAGAGCGAATGAAATGGCAAGAGGGTCGATCGCCGTCCATCAGATTGAAGTAGGTCCCAACTGGATGGACCCCATAGTGAAATTCCTCAAAGACGATATCCTACCCGAAGATAAGGCAGAAGCTGAGAAAGTACGGAGAAAAGCTCCTCGATTCTGGCTATCCGAGGATCTCCGACTATACAGGCGCTCCTACTCTGAGCCATACCTGCTGTGCGTCCACCCCGAGGCAGCAGAGTTACTGCTCGAAGAGCTACACGAAGGAATCTGTGGGAGTCATATAGGAGGGAGATCCCTGTCACACCGAGCTGTCACACAAGGATATTGGTGGTCGAGAATGCAACAGGAGGCCCTGGAATATGTCAAGAGGTGTGACCAGTGCCAGAAATTCGCCCCGAATATTCACCAGCCAGGAGGGGTCCTCAATCCTTTGTCCAGTCCCTGGCCATTCGCCCAATGAGGCTTGGACATTGTAGGTCCCTTCCCGAAAGCGCCAGGGAATAAGAGGTATCTGCTGGTGGCCACGGACTACTTCATGAAATGGGTCGAGGCCGAGCCCCTGGCCAACATTAGGGATGCGGACGCCAAGAAATTCCTTTGGAGAAACATAGTTACGCGATTTGGGATCCCTCACACCCTCATCTCGGATAATGGGCTCCAATTCGACAGCAAGGCGTTCAGGAGGTACTGCTGCGAACTTGGGATCACTAACAGATATTCGACGCCCGCCTACCCTCAAGGAAACGGACAGGCAGAAGCCGTCAACAAGGTTATCGTTAACGGGCTTAAGAAGAGGCTGGACGACGCCAATGGCAGATGGGTTGAGGAGTTGCCCCACGTCCTATGGACATACCGGACTACCCCTCGGCGGTCAACAGGGGAAACACCTTTTGCCATGACTTATGGCGCCGAGGCGGTGATCCCCCTAGAGACGAATTTTCGGACGCTACGAACGAGCTCTTTCACTCCTAGCAGCAATGATGAAATGCTGGGAAGGAGCCTGGACTTGGTGGACGAACGAAGGGAACGAGCAATGCTCCAGCTGGCCTATTACCAGCAAAAGCTCAAGTAAGGGTATGACACCAATGTGAAACTCAGGCCGCTGGCACCGGGGGACCTGGTGCTAAGAAAAGTCGTCGGGACTGCCAAGAATCCATCCTGGGGAAAGTTGGGACCCAATTGAGAAGGCCCCTACCGAATTACCTCAATAGCAGGAGTAGGTGCATACTATTTAGAAGATCTAGACGAAAAACCTATACCCCGCCCCTGGAATGTAAATAACCTGAAAAGGTATTACTATTAATGAAGCAGTCTTTTTTGAATTCCGATTCTTAACCTGTTTCAACTTGGGATCACATGTCCGGACGGCCAACCTAACTGTTAGACAGAATCAAGGCACTGCATGGTCCTCGGACTCAGGCCTATGGGGAAACTAACTACTTCAAAATCCTAAGTGTTAGACAGAACCAAGGCACTGCATGGTCCTCGGACTCAGGCCTATGGGGAAACTAACTACTTCAAAAGCCTAAGTGTTAGACAGAACCAAGGCACTGCATGGTCCTCGGACTCAGGCCTATGGGGAAACTAACTACTTCAAAAGCCTAAGTGTTAGACAGAACCAAGGCACTGCATGGTCCTCGGACTCAAGCCTATGGGGAAACTAACTACTTCAAAATCCTAAGTGTTAGACAGAACCAAGGCACTGCATAGTCCTCGGACTCAGGCCTATGGGGAAACTAACTACTTCAAAAGCCTAAGTGTTAGACAGAACCAAGGCACTGCATGGTCCTCGGACTCAGGCCTATGGGGAAACTAACTAGTTCAAAATACTAAGTGTTAGACAGAACCAAGGCACTGCATGGTCCTCGGACTTAGGCCTATGGGGAAACTAACTACTTCAAAATACTAAGTGTTAGACAGAACCAAGGCACTGCATGGTCCTCGGACTCAGGCCTATGGGGAAACTAACTACTTCAAAATACTAAGTGTTAGACAGAACCAAGACACTGCATGGTCCTCGGACTCAGGCCTATGGGGAAACTAACTACTTCAAAATACTAAGTGTTAGACAGAACCAAGGCACTGCATGGTCCTCGGACTCAGGCCTCTGGGGAAACTACTCACTTAAAAAAAAAAGAGCCTAAGTATCGGACTGAACCAGGGCTCTGCATGGTCCTCGGACTCAAGCCTATGGGGAAGCCAACTACTTCAAGGGGACCCACGTTATAATAATTGATGCCGCGATTGGCCAAGATGCAATTGAAGTTAAAATCGTACAAGTAGAGAAAAAGCGGATAGCGTGCAAGTAAGCAAACAACCACAACAAACAGAAAAAGAAACAAAGCTCGCATTTCATTAAGTCCAAAAGGAATTACACGATGGGAATTACATTACAAAAAAAAAAAAAAGAGGTGCAAAAAGTAAAGTGAAGCAGGCAGAGGCGCCAAGGAGCCTACTCTTTCTACTTAATTGCTTGCTCTTGTGGGTGGCTGGACCAAGGCAGCTCCAGGGTCCTCTGAGCTCTGACTGAGAGGGATGGCCTGCAGAGGCGTGGCAGGAATAGCAACCCCCATAGCAGGTGAAACCTGGGCATCAGGGGATGGCCCTGCAACCTGCTGAGGCGCGTCCTCGTTAGAGCCATCGCTCACTTCAACCACCAAGGGAGGATTACTCCCTTGAACTGGCTCACCAGTGGCCCCAGCATCCGAAACCACCCCGCCTGGAGCAGCAGCAGTTGCCACAGCGGCCTCCTCGGCCCCAGGGCCATCTGGGTTAGCCTCGCGGATGGCAGGGGGGAAGTACACGCTCTCATCCTTCCACAGGGCAGAAGAGGCCTCCACACCAGCTTGCCTAAGGGCTTCCATCCAAGTTTTCGAACAGTAGCGCCTACATACCCCAGGGACTTGGGATTTGTAGGCAGTTGCTGTCTCAGCTGCCCCGGCCGCATAGGCAGCCCCCTCAGCTTCTTCCTTGATGGTCCAGGCCTCCTCCCTACCTTGCTCTGCTTGAAGCTTGGCCTTCACAGCTTCGTCCCTAGCAAATTCAGCCACTTTTCTGGCCTCCTCGGCAGCAGCCTCCTTCTTTGTCAGATCCGCAATCAACTCCTTTGCGATCTTCAGCTGCTCCTCTACCTCACCCAGACGCTTCGTCTGGGTCTTGGCCTGCCTCTGTGCACCCTCAAGGCCTGCTAATGCGCTGTCCCGAGCCTGGGTTACAGCCTTCAACTCCTGCTTGGCCTTGGCAAGGTCCTCATCGGAGTTCTTGAGAGTCTGAGTGGCCTCCAAGCGCTTCTCGCGCTCTTCTTCCACGGCCTTTCCGTGGTCGTGAGCCACCTCCTCCAGCTTGAAGGTGGCCTGGACAGCCTGCCAAGCAAAACGGGTACATAATGATAAACCGAGCTAAAAAAAAAAAAGGGAGGGAAAGGAAGTCAGAAAAAACTAAAACAAGAAAAGACACAAGTAGTAAGGGCCTTACCATCCCCAAGTAGTGCTTGAGGCTGAGGAAGACCTCCCTGCTCTTCATGGTCCCCAGCTGCTCCATGTCCGCGGGAAGTAGCAGACATCTCTCCACCGCGTCGGCCACGTATGCGCCTTCGCCCTCTCTAAAATCCTTGAGAGAGGAGTCATCCCTCAGAGGTACCCCACGAAGCATTGGGGCAGGCAGCCATGCCTAGACCTCGGGCGGGGCATCCACCTGCTTATCCTGAGATCTGGAGCCTATCCTGAGCTGCTTTGACGGCCGCCGAGAGTCGTCCCCCTCCCGAGTAGGTCCAGATCTGTCCTCGATGGGCCTCTTGCCCTTGTCCTTCTTCTGCTTAGGATCTGCAGGCTCGTGCCTGGAAGGCGGATCTGCCCGAGGCAGAGGAGGAGGAAGCTTAGATTGAGTCGAGGCCGACCTAGTCTGGGGAGGACGATTCTTTGGAGAAGGGGGTGGAAGCCTCGGCTTGGACTTCCCCGGTTGCTCTTCGATTAGCTCCAGTAGACTGGGCCGGTTCTTCTTCTTGTAGCCCATCGCAAGCCGAGAAGGTGTCTCTGACACTGAGAGGTCTGCTTCGGTCAGATGAGGATCACCCAAGTCTCCAGAAGGGTCCTCGGACTGATGAATCTGCTCAAAAACGTTGAAATCGTCCCCTTCAGGACCAAGATCTGCAGCTTCCCCTTCCCTCTCTAAGTCCTCTTCCGTGGCCTCTGAGAATGTGTGGGAGGAGGAGAGGACTGCTACCGTGACGCCTTCTGAGGTAGAGGGACCCTTGGGAAACTCGAACCGGTCCTCGGTCACTACTATTTTCTGCAGCCGAGGATCCTTTGCTTTGATCACGTGCTTTGGGGCCGCGAACGACCTTTGGAGCGGCTTGTACCCCAAGATCTTGTGAGCGGCTCTGACTTGGTGATCTGCCTCGTTTTCAAAAGCCGCCGACCTGAGCACCTTCTGCAAGTCTTCCCTATTGATCAAGTTGTAATGGCGCGTGAAGGAGTGCGGATCTGCAAAAAGAAAACACATTCATGATTAGTAACCAAACAGTACAAAAGGAAATGACGCATAAAGCAAGTTAGAGTCTTTGAACCCCCTCCTACTCCTACGGCCCCACCTGGTGTCCCCTCTGTCGTCGGGCAATGGATGCCATCGTGCCACGCTCCGGACACGATGAGAAAGTCCTCGTTCATCCCCTTGTTGGACTCAGGGAGGCACTGGATAAGCCGGACCCTGTCGTCCCTCGTCCTCATATAGTAGGACTTGTTCTTTAGGTGTTGAAGATTATAGCAGTAGTTCACATCATGATGGGTCAGCCTTAGCCCCATCTTCTCGTTCAGAGCATCCACGCTACCCAGAATTCTGAACATGTTGGAGGCGCACTGGGTGGGGGGTTAACCGGAAGTATGTAAGGTAACCCTTCGTCACCGGCCCCATGGGGATCCTCATCCCTCCTTCAAGGAAGGCGATGATGGGAATCACCACCTCGCCCTCCTGCCTCCGGAGTTCCCACTCCCCCTCCTTACAATACCTCAAGCCCACATTGGCTGGTATCTTATAATCAGCGATGAATTTCTCCATCGCCTCCTCAGTGAAGACATACTTCTTAAATCTACCCATCCCAAATAACGCCTAAGAGAGCTAAAGAAAGAGTAGATAAAAGAGAAGGAAGAGCAGAGGGAAGGAAAGCTCAGAGAGGGATAGAGCGACTTACAGAAATGAGGAAAAGCTCCTCGGACGGGCTTTTTATGTTGGAGATGTTGGTGGAAATTTGGCTGGACTCTGAATGAAGGCGCAAGAGCTCTTGATTGTAAATGGAAAAAGGAGAAAGCGGTTCAAGTGGGTATTTATACCCTAGATGGAAGAGCCGCGCGAGTTTTCCCGCCCATAAACGCTAGGCGCATCACGACCATTGATTGCCATCTGCCCGTTGAACGTGGGGAGCACAAAGTCGCCCGAATTTAATGCAGGACACGTTACGCGCACCGAAGCGCCAATAACGTGCCTTGGGCAGACGAAAAGGCTCCAGCGCCGACGAAGGACGAGACTTGATTGGACACGGAGCAGATCCGAGGATATCAAAATCCCCCTTTCCGCCCGAGGATGCGGACAGCAAGATTTTGAGGGGCTATTGTGGGGCCAAAAATAGTCAGGCGATTCCGGCCCACCTCGAACCAGGCCCAAGGCCCATTCCGAGGACGCGTCCAAGGTCCGAGGACTGAAGTGTAATGCCCAGCTACCCACGAAACAGTGCCGAGGATGATAACGTCCTCGGAATTCCGAGATCCGAAGATGGACAAGCTGCACTCCCTCAAAGGGAACCTCCCCGGGCATCCAAGGAGCGAACCGCAAGTACCAAATACCGAACATGGAAGCATAGTGGAGGAGTAAGTCCCAGATGAACTGTCACCTCCACATTAAATGCCCTCAACTAATGTCCTGGCCCATTAATGAGGAGGGGACGCCTCAACAGTACCACCTTGGTTGCTGCCATCCACAGAGAGAATGGGAAGGTGGCTGATGGGACAGGCACTTGAGTGATGCCCTAATCCCTCTACAAATGTAAGGCTAGGATCAACTGAGAAAGGGATATATAATGTAAGAAGTCCCTCTTGAAAGGGGGACGGAAAAACCACGGAAAGAAAAGGCTGTAGCAGTTTATATTCTCTCAATCCTTGTAACCTTTCCCCAGGAAAATAAGAAGAACTTCAAGCCCTGTGAAACTCGCCCGAGGAACCTTATTGTGCACCCTAACTCACATTTAAGTTACCTACATTCTCGAACAACCATGCATAGCCGTTACATTCCTCGCTAGGGCCTAGCTCTTGAACCCATACTCTACAATTCATTGCAGGGTTAACTGGGCTTGGGTCCACTCTCTTCACGTAGGAGTGCTCGAATCTGGTCCCTACATTACCTATTTTTGATTAGTTAGATATCATGTTGTTGTGGATGTGGCTGTCGGTGTTGTTAAATTGTTTGGTTTATGTTGTGTACCAATACTTGTGTGTTTAATTTTTGTTTTTGTTTAAGGGGTTATTATTAATTAAAGTCGTATTAAAAATGGGTTGATTGTTTAAATTATAATGGAAATTTTGTTTTTTCTTGAGTATGAATAACATTCATATAACTAAGTAAAAATTTCTAATTAAAATTTTATTTTTTAAAGTTCTTTTCAGGTTAATTTTTGAGTCATATTCTTAAAGTTAAAAGAATTATGAGCAAACGAAAAACAATTGATGCATTCTTTAAGAAAAAAGATGTTAGCAATTCAGAAATTAGGACACCTGTGGTTGTAGAAACAAATGTTGATACTTCAATGCCCGATGAACACCCCTCTAAATGTTCAAGAATTCAATCTGAAGAGATAGATCGTGATCCAGGATCACGTAAACAAATATGTGAATTTCCTATCAATAAACAAGATGAAATCCGACGAGCTTATCTCAAAGAAAGTTCATATCAACCTAAAAATATAGATTATCCATACAATTATGATACTCATCGTCGTCGATTTCAACCTTCATGGTTTGAATTACATAAGGATTGGTTGGAATACTCACCTTCAATGGATGCGATATATTGTCTACCTTGCTACCTTTTTAGTAAGAAACCAATAGGTCGTCCTGGATCAAATGCATTCATTTCAATAGGTTTTAATAATTGTAAAAATGTGAAAGATGGAATGAATTGTCCTTTAATTCGTCATGTAGGGAAAGATCCAAACTCCCCACATAAAATTGCTGTGAAATGTTGCGAGAATTTAAAGAATTATTCACGACATATTGACAAGCTAATTGAGAAACAAATGTCAAAAGAATTAGAGAATAATCGGTTGCGGCTCAAAACCTCAATAGAGTGTGCTCAATGGCTAGCATTCCAAGCTTGTGCTTTTAGAGGTCATGATGAAATCCTTGATTCAAAAAATAAAGGTAATTTTATTGAATTGATAAAATTCACATCAACTTTCAATGACAAAGTAGCTAGTGTTGTCTTGGAAAATGCTCCAAGAAATGTCAAATATACATCACCCACAATTCAAAAGGAGATTTTGCATATTCTTACTAGTAATGTGCAAAATGCTATTCGTGAAGAAATTGAGGATGCAAAATTTTGCATTCTTGTTGATAAAGCCCGGGATGAGTCAAAAGGAGAGCAAATGACCATTATTTTAAGGTTTGTTGATAAAAATGGTTTCATTAAAGAGCATTTCTTTCATGTTGTGCATGTTAGAGATACTACTGTGTTGACCCTAAAGAAGGAGATATGTGCTGTCCTTTCTCGTTACAATCTTCACATTGAGAATATTCGAGGTCAAAGATATGATGGAGCTAGTAATATGTGTGGTGAATGGAATGGATTACAAGCTCTATTTCTTAAAGAATGTCCATATGCTTATTATGTACATTGCATGGCTCATAGGTTGCAATTGGCTTTAGTTACAGCATCTAGAGAAGTAAAAGTTGTTCATCAATTCTTTGATCATTTGACTAATATTATCAATATTGTCATTGGTTCTAGTAAGCGTAATGATAAATTGCAATATGCTCAAGGGGAACAAATTGAGAATATGATTGCTTCTAATGAAATTGAGACTGGAAGAGGAGCAAACCAAATTGGTACTTTGCAACGGGCTAGAGATACACGTTGGGGATCTCATTTTCAATCTATTTGTAGTTTGATAAAAATGTTTGATGCAACTTGCAAAGTTATCAATACTATCTCTAAGGAAGGGGCTAATTATAAACAACGTGGTGATGCCAAGGGAGCTTATCAGGTATTAACATCATTTGAATTTGTTTTAATTTTGCATATGATAAAAGAGATTATGGGAATTACTAACATTCTTTGCCAAGCTTGGCAACAACATTCTCAGGATCTTTTAAATGCCATGCATTTAGTTTCAACTACAAAATCATTTATTCAAAAGTTGGGAAATGATGGGTGGGAGCCTTTACTTAATAGTGTTACATCATTTTGTGGGCAACATGAAATTGATATTCTTGATTTAAATGCTCATTGCACCAAAGCTCGAGGTAGATACCGTCATCAAGATGAAACTTTGACAACAATAGAACATCATTTAAGAATTGACATATTTACAGTTGCAATAGATTTTCAATTGCAAGAATTGAATAGTAGATTTTGTGAGCTAACAGCAGATCTTCTCACTCTTAGTTTAGCATTAAATCCTAAGGATGCTTTTAGATCATTCAAAATTGGTGATATTTGCAATTTGGCTGAAAATTATTATCTTCAAGATTTCACTGAGCAAGAAATTTGTCTTTTGAAACATCAATTGCAACATTATGAGCTTGATGTGACAAAGCATCCAAGTTTTCAGAATATGGATACAATATCTGAGCTATGTAGGGGATTAGAAATTTCAAGGAAGTCTAAATTCTATCATTTAATTGATAGACTGATTCGTCTTGTGTTGACTCTTCTAGTTTCTATAGCAACTACAGAACGAGCTTTTCAGCTATGAAACTATTAAAAACAAGACTTCGCAATAGAATGGAGGATAAACTTTTGGCAGATAATATGATAGTTTATATAGAAAAGAAAATTGCTGGGAATTTCACCATGGAAATGATTATGGATGAATTCTATTCCATGAAAAATCATCGTTAGACATGATTTTGATGTGAAATGTTTTTTTTTTTTTTTTGTGTGAATATTTTTGCATATGTCTATAGTGAACTAGACAGTTTTTGTATGTTCATTAATGTTTAAGATATATCAAAATTGAAATTTCTTATTCAATAGATTTATGATTTATGTTTTTTATATCAATACTTCGAATCAGCCCCCCCATGTACAAATTCTTGGCTACGCCCCTGCTCCGTCAAATAAAAACACGACCATCTCTTTAATTATATCTACTTCAACTACCCAAAAGAAAATAAAATAAAATCCAATACCTCCCCACCATCAACCTTCCCCGGCACTGGCCACTAATGCGATCAATATTGCTGGTCATGGCCAGCCACCGACGCCATTATTTTCAGGCCTTAACCTCCACGACTCTATTCCTCCAGCCATAAGTACTGGAATGGAGCATAGCTGCTGCAAAGAACGAAGAAGGGAGCCTGTGTCTTTCTTGGCAAAACTATCTTTTAAGTATTGATAATGATTAATGAAAGAACCTTGGCATGGGTAACCCCACCAATTCTAAGAGCTATTCTGTAACTGCTTAATTACACATTATATCAATCAATTTTTACCATCTTTGCCTCGAGAAACCAGTAATTAAAACAATAGTCAAACGAGAGAAAAAGTAATGATATTTCACTAGAAAAAATTAGATTATGGAGGTCGAGTATAGACAGAGAACTTATTTGAGCAATTACCCAGCCTTGCCAAAACCCATGTTTCAAAGTTTCAAACTCAAGCCAAAATCTCAAATCATAACAACAAAGAGAAACCAAATCATCAAATCAACCAAAGACAATTCAAAAAAGAAACTAACCCAAAATGGGTTTTGGTCATAGTATTAAAATAGGGAAATAGAAGAGCGAATATAGACAAGTAATCCATGCAACGGGTGGTTGGCCATGACCAGGGGCAGAGCTACAGCAAGGCTTGGGGGGGCCATGGCCCCCTCAAAATTTAAAAAAATTATTTTTTATTATGTGTAAGTATTAAAAATCTAAATATTTAGCAACAAAAATAGAAGTTTGCCCCTCCAAATGTTTGAGTTAGTCCAATGATGCTCTTAAAAACCAATAGAATTTATCAATTAGTCTAGTAGTTATAAAGATAAGGTAGTTTTTGTTTTTTTAATTCGTTTTTTATACATGTTTAATATCAAACTAGACTGTTTTTGTACAAGTTGGCCCCCCCAAAATGTTTGAGTTAGTCCAATGATACTCTTAAAAACTAATAGAATTTGTCAATTAGTCTAGAAGTTATAGAGACAAGATAGTTTTTGTTTTTTCTAATTCGTTTTTTGTACATGTTTAATATCTTTGTATAGTATTGGAGTTTAAAAGATAATAAATTTCCCTAAAAAATTATCTTGCGAATATACATATGTGAAAGTTATTAATTTTATTCACAATATATTTATAAATTATGACCTACTCTAGTATCAAAATATTAATGTTTATATTTGTGTATGTGCGTTTACGCATGTGTGTGATTGTTTATCTTGACTCAAGACTAATATATTAGTAAAAATATTTGGCCCCCCCAAACAAAAAATCCTGGCTCCGCCCCTGGCCGTGACTGGCAATATTCATGTTGTCACTTGCCAGTGCCGGCAAACGTTGGCGGTGGGGTGGGGGTGGCAAGGAGTTGTTGGGTTTTTTATTTTATTTTATTTTAGGTAGTTGAGATAGGAAAGTTGGTAGAACTTAATTAAATAGATAAACAGACATGTGACATGTTTTTATTGGTGAAAGTATAGAATGGAACAGAAAAAATGAAACAAAATATTTGGACTTAAGCACCTCAAATACTTCATGATATTGTGGGCCCTTTTTGTGGTTTAGCCAAGCCTATATCTAGGATTGTAAATGAACCGAACCATTCATAAACAACTCGAGCTTGACTTAATAAAAAACTCGTCCAAGTTTATTTGTTTACAAATGAGTTAAGTTTGAGCCTTAATTCTAAAATTGTTTAATAAATGAGCCGAGTCAAAGCAAAAAATATTGTTCATGAATAAACTCGTGAACAATATGACCCGATAAAATATAAGTTGTGCTTAAGCTAGTTTATGGGCTTGAAAGCTTGAAAAATAAACTCATATCTTACTACATCTTTAATTAATTGGGGTTAGAAACATATGTCTAACTAAATAGGCTTGATAATATACTTGAATTGGATCTCAAGCTCAAAAGCTGAATATTGAGTTTAAGTTTGACCTTAATATTGAGTTTGAGCTTGGCTTGAATAATGAATTAAGCCAAGCCAAACCGAACTCAAGCTCTTGAACTATCTAACAAGCTCAAGCTCAAGCCTGGTTTGAACATTTTATATGCATTGTCAAGCTAAACTTGAACATTCGATACTCGACAAAACTCGGCTCATTTACAGCCCTACTCAAATCTAGTTATGAATCTACTAAAACTTGGGCTTGTTAGAGCCGAGATAGAGATATGGGCTTGAAAAATAAACCTATATCTTACTACATCTTTAATTAGTTGGGGTTAGAAACATATGTCTAACTAAATAGGCTTGATAATATATTTGAATTGGATCTTAAGCTCAAAAGCTTAATACTGAGTTTACATTCAAGCTTAATATTGAGTTTGAGCTTGGCTTGAATAATGAATTAAGTCAAGCCAAGCCGAGCTCAAGTTCTTGAATTATCTAACAAGCTCAAGCCTAGTTTGAACATTTTATATGCATTGTCAAGTTGAACTTGAACATTCGATAATCGACAAAACTTGGCTCATTTACATTCCTACTCAAATCTAGTTATGAATCTACTAAAACTTGGCTTGTTAGAGCCGAGATAGAGATATGGAGAGTATAGAGAATTGGGTTTAGTCCCACAGCGACCAAGTGAGGCCATTTTACTGGACCAACTTGTGCGCAAGCAAACAATCCAACAACCAGCAAAAATATGCAAAAACAATATAGTGTGTTAGGCTATAAAGCAATATTACTCAGCAAATATCAATTATTTCAAGCCACAGAACTTTACAGACTTTCTACGAAGGGATCGAGTCATAAAGCCCTAGGCCCTATCTCCCAGAGCCTTGTATGTTGGGGTCAGAGTTCCACAAAACTTGCGAGGTTTCAGACTTCGGAACAATGTGACTTGTCTCAAATATCTAATTGTACACAAAAAGTATTTTCTTCTCCTTACACTAAAGGATTGATGTCTCAACTGATGGTTCTAGGCTAAGATTTCTATTTGAGTGAGCTGAGTTGCTTTTTTGTTTATGAGTTGATGATCCTCTTCCTTGCACAGTCACCTCCTTTTATATCCATGCTTGGAGGGTGGAAATTACTATTTCATCATCTTCTTGGTTCTGCCGTTCCTCCTTAGGGTGGTTGCCTTTATACGCAGTGGCGACTCTAGAAATTTTTTTCAGAGTATTCCTCAACAAGCATAAATTACACAATCTAATAAAAAAAAAAAATTATATATTGACAACAACAACAATTAAAAAACACGAGATGAATCTTGCACATGAGATGAATCTTGGGTATGTGGTTTTTTTATCAAATATTTGTTCATAATTCTAGCAACAGAATAAACAATAAACTATAAGTTAATTTGAAATATTAATAAAATTATTAATTATTGTTGTAACGTTGTTTAGTTGTTTCATTAATTTTTTGTCTTTTATAAACTATAATTTGTTATATTGTTGTTTCATTAATTATAAAAATATTAATTGTTGTTTAGCCTAACATAATTTAATTTGTTTGTCTTTTATAATGTATTGGTTTATTAATTATTATATTGCTGTAATTATTGTTGTTTAGCCTAATAATAAACTATATTGCTTTAATTTATTTGTCATTAATTATACTGCTTTAATTTGTTATATATATATATATATATATTGTTTAGCCTCATGTGTTCATGTGCACATTACACTAAAAGCACTAAAAAAGCCACTGATGTGCACATTATTTACACATCACATGCGTAGCACAATAATTAAAGCACTAAAATTGTGTAATGTGCACTTGTGTAGCCTGGCCCCATCCCATGTGCCCATCCACCTCCACCCCACTCAACACACAAGCACGCCTCATGATGCCCCCTGCCAATCAGGAAACTTCACAATCACGCATTACACTAAAAGACAATTAATATTTCACTAACACCAACACACTACACACGCCAACACCAACACCAACAGATAAATAAACTGCTAAAGCCAAATTCAATTTTCAAAAAGTCAAAAACAGACCAAATTTAATAAAGCTAAAGACTAAAGTTCGGCCAATTAAAAGAGAGAGAGAGAGTTACTGAGTTGGTCTTATTAAAGAATAAAGAGAGAGAGAGAGTGAGAGTCATTTCATAATTTTCATTTCAGACTTTTCAATTCAGATAGAGAGAGAGTGAGAGTCAAAGAGAGAGTGAGAGACTGAGAGAGAGTCAGAGAGAAAAAGAGAAAGACTAAGAGAAGTTAGCTTAGAAAAAAAATGAAATACCTTGAGGGAGGGTCGGACTGTCGGAGGGAGCAGCAGAGCAGCGGCAACAGTCGAGCAGCGAGCAAGGAGGCGGGAGGCCTAAACTGGACTAGGCACGAGTGGACGAGCCGGCGGGCGAGCGATCTGCCGATCTGGCACTGGCGATCTCCGTCCTCCGATCCAATGATCAACGACGAGCGACGTTGGCTACTTGGCTTGGATGAGCCTCAACAAGTGGCATTACTCAATGCTCTGTGACCTCTGTTTGTCTTTAGTTTAGGCTTAGCTCAGTGATTTCCTTTTTTTGATAAAGCCTTTAGTGAGAATCTGTGTCTTTTTTTTTATGAGGCGCTGCGCTGCTCTTTTTTTTTTTTTTTGCTTGAAAGTAGAAGTGTAGAACAATTTTTTTTTTTTTTTAATTTGAGGGTGTTCCTAATTTTGTGATTAAGGGTGTTCCTAATACAGAGCAAATATAATTTTTTTTTTTTCAGGTCAGGGTGTTTCCAGGAACACCCTGAGCTGTAAGTGGCGTCGCCACTGTTTACACGGTCTCTTGCCTCGTTCATTCTTGTTTTGCTCTCCTAGCAAACCAACCCCTTTAAAGTATCCTGGCCCTTTCCTTGCCTGAGGAGTGCTACATCATGGATGATGTCTTCCCTATTTTGGGAATCTGTGGATCGTTCTTGAGGGGTCTCATTCTTGCTCTGATGAAATCGTGTTGTTTCGTCCCTTTCTCTGTAAGGTTCTTTCATAGGGAGGTTTGGCCTTCTATGGACCTTTGCATCCACTTCTTATGCTTCAAAGCAATCTCGTTCAAATCCTTCTCTCTTGCACCTTATTCGAGGCCCTCTATTTATTCCCCTTTTTTAGGCTACAACTCCCACTGTGGTTCGAGTTCTTTCATGGGTTTATTACTGACCCATGGGTCCCACCATGCTCACTTTAGGCCCATGCTTACTTGGTTTGGGCTAGGGTTTGCTTTCAAATTTTAGGTGTCAACGATGTTTATAAAAGAATGATCCAAACTCAAATCATTCATCCTCAACTATAAAATTTTACGCATAAAAGAAATAGAATTATAAGAAAAAAAATTCTTAATGGGTGGGACAACCATGGGCTTGACCTTTTTTTTTTTAATTATTAAAAGTTAGAAAAAAAATGGGTTGACTTAAGTCAATAAAGCCTGGGCCCTGTATAACCCATTTGTTATGATATATAGACCTGTATGGTATGGCGGCAGTTTGGATGAAAGGGAAGGGAGGAGTAGAGACAGACTCACTGGCGCTAGTAGTATACAATAGAGACTACGCCCACTTTGGCTAACTAACGTTGGTCTCAAAAACACAAATCCTTACCTGATAGATTTATAGGCCAAAACGGTGATGAATGCTTATCTCTCACTATCTCCATCAACTCCAACTTTGTGTGAGGCGCCATACCCCACTTACTGCCAAAAACCTTCATGCCCAAATTATCAAAGCTGGCCTAGAGCACTGTGGTCCTTTGCCGAACACCCTCGTAGACAGGTACGGCAAATGTGGTCTCATTCAAGATGCCCTTCACTTGTTCGACGAAATGCCCCTCAGAGACCATGTCTCATGGGCCTCCATTCTCACTGCCCACAACCAGGCCAACCTCCCCCACCTAACTCTTTCCATGTTCCCCTCCATGCTCAAGGATGATGAGTTAGGACCTGACCATTTTGTGCTTGCTAGCCTCGTTAAGGCATGTACTACCTTGGGTGATATTAGGAAAGGCAAGCAAGTGCATGCCCACTTTGTGTTGTCCCCATTTCGTGACGACAATGTTGTCAAGTCATCCTTAGTTGGTATGTATGCCAAGTGTGGATTACTGGATAACGCACGTGGGGTTTTCGATTCAATTTCTTTGAAAAATTCAGTTTCTTGGACTGCTATGATATCCGGGTATGCTCGACATGGGAGGAAATCGGAGGCTAGTGACCTGTTTCAGAGGGTACCAGTCAGGAATTTATTTTCATGGACAGCCTTTATTTCAGGGTTGGTACAGAGTGGGAATGGGGTTGATGCGTTTTATTTATTTATTGAAATGCGAAGAGAAGGAGTCAACATAGTTGATCCACTAGTTCTTTCAAGCATTGTTGGTGCAAGTGCTAATCTAGCAGTGCTGGAACTTGGGAAGCAGATTCATGGCCTAGTTATCACTCTTGGTTATGAGTCTTGCATATTTATAAGTAATGCCCTTGTAGATATGTATGCCAAATGTAGTGATATTCTGGCTGCAAAGGAAATTTTTGGTAGGATGCAACGAAGAGATGTAGTTTCTTGGACTTCTATAATCGTTGGGAGAGCTCAGCATGGGCAAGCAAAGGAGGCATTGGCTATTTATGATGAGATGATTTATGCTGGAGTAAAGCCAAATGAAGTGACCTTTGTTGGATTGATTTATGCTTGTAGCCACGTTGGCTTAGTAAGTAAAGGCCGTTATCTATTCAAATCTATGAAGGATGATTATGGGATTAATCCTTCTCTGCAGCACTACACATGCTTCTTGGATCTTCTTAGTCGGTCAGGACAGCTAGATGAGGCTGAGAATCTCATTAATGCAATGCCATTTAAGCCTGATGAACCTACTTGGGCAGCTTTACTAAGTGCCTGCAAGCACCATAATAATATTGAAATGGGAATTAGGGTTGCTGATCATCTATTAAGTTTAGAACCAGAAGATCCATCTACATATATACTGTTGTCTAATATATATGCTAGAGCTGAATTGTGGGAAAAGGTTTCAAAGGTGAGAAAGTTGATGGCATTCATGGAAGTTAAAAAGCAACCAGGCTATAGTTGTATTGAATTGGGAAAGGAAAGCGAAGTGTTTTATGCTGGGGAGACCACTCATTCTATGAAGGATGTGATTTTTGGTTTGCTGAAGAAGTTGGATGAAGAGATGAGGAGAAGGGGTTATGTTCCAGATATAAGTTCTGTTTTACATGACATGGAGTGGCAAGAGAAGGAAAGACAACTATTTTGGCATAGTGAGAGGTTGGCTGTGGCCTACGGGTTGCTTAAGGCTGTCCCGGGGACAGTTATTCGGGTAGTGAAGAATCTTCGTGTTTGTGGAGACTGTCACACAGTTTTAAAATTCATAAGCACCATTATGAAGAGGGAAATTGTTGTCAGAGATGCCAATAGATATCACCATTTCAAGGACGGGGAGTGTTCATGCAATGATTTTTGGTGATTTTGTGGCTCTGCGTCGGAAATTTTCCTTTGGTTTTTCATATGTCTGCCATCTATTGATCATAGGTTCAAGTCTGAATCTGCTTATTCAAGCGTCTTGTAGTTAGCCTTTTCCTTTCATTTTGGTTTTTTTAATTTCTGAGGCTTGCTAATTTTATAGGAACACATATCGCCTAACCTGTGTTGTCAGCACCAATGGTTTAAATGACATTGATCTCATATTTTCAACCTCCAAGCCAAGGAAAACATAGGCTTTACGGTGAAAGTGGTTGACGTTTACCTATAATTGTGGGTATTGCATTACCACTTCAGGGGATATGTATTCCTTGACGAATTGTTTTCTTTTATTTTTGCTTTTGGGAGATTTCTCTTTTAAATTTTGCTCTTTCGATAATGGAATTGAGTATCACTGGCTTGATGAAGCAGAATTTATATGAAGCATTGTGAGAAATTTCATATGCTTTGTTGTTTATTAATTGATCTTGAACTCTACGTCACTAGAGGTCCTAGAGGATAGTCGATCCTTCAAAGTAAAGGAGCATATTTGTTAATGGAATTTAGGCATTTACAATGTAAAGCTAAAGGCTCAGCAGAGGCTGCTCTTTTGGATCTGACTAAGACATTAATTATCTTGTTCAAAACAGAATCAGTCTATAACGAAGCAATGAGCTGTAATACTGATCAAATCTCGATATTTAAGGACCTCAAGAATTAAGAAAAAAGCAATTTGTTCGTTATTGTATTATCACTCTTATACAACCCAGTATAAATTGCTTCCCATTAATGTTTACCCAAAAAAAAAAAAAAAGTACTTGGAAACTCAGAAATATTTAATTTCATAAATTATACCAAATTACTTGAGGTTTTACGAAGTGTCAGTTTGGCATTTTTTAGCTAGGTCTTTTTTCTCCCCATTTTTTTTCTTGGCTTTCAACAAATAAACAGATATATTAGCCTTTTAAAAATTATTTAATTTATTTCCCTTTTTAATAAATAAGTTATAAAAAAAAACGCAAGGTAAAATTGTTCAAAATAATTCGTCCTCCACACTAAAATAGTGAGAGGGTAGAAAAGTGGGAAATAAAAAAGATTTTAATTTCTTTTATTTTTGTTTGGTTGGGAGTGAAAAAGTAGAGGGATGGAAAAAGTGAATTTGTATAAATTTACTCATATCCTCTTGTTAAAAAATGATGCTCAATTAAAACAAAAAAATGACAAACAACCAACAAAAAAAAGAAGAAGTAATTACCCAATTTATTAAAAATAAAAATCATGTCCCAAAAAAAAAATCATGTCTAGTTAAACCAAAAAAAAAAAGAGAGAAACAAAACAACTATCACACCCACAATCTAGGAAATCAAAGAGAGAGAGAGAGAGAGAGAGAGAGAGAGAGAGAGAGAGAGAGAGGAGCTTGACGAATTGCCCATGTGCAAGTACAAATGGGGATTTTCGTCCATTAAGTAGCCTCATTTTCTCCTTTCATTTTTCTCTCCATTTTGGTAGGCCCAAGGAGAAATCACCCAGACCCCACTATTTATTTTCCTTCCTCCCTACCTCACCAAACACACTCCAAAAAAGTTTTCCTTCCCATTTTTTCTCCAAAGTTTTCCATCCACCCTATTTTACCTCCAAACAAATATACCTTTAGTCTTCAGTTTTCTGACTGTTGTAGGAGTATTTAAAGTAGATAGATGGGTTCCAGTTAGCTCAACTGGTAAAGTCTTTGATGGTTGAATAAGAGATTTGAGATTAAATCCTTGCCTACACCAAAAACTTATTAGTGTCTTGGTCTAATAATAAAGCGGACCACATAAGTTGAAACTTTAAAAAAAAAAAAGAAAAAAAAAAATAGATAGGGATAAACCCCACTATTAGGATGAGTGGTCATTCAAACACTCAACCATTCATCTTAACACTTCACTACTTATTTTGACAACTCATATAATATCAATTTAAATTTGAGCTCAAAGTTAAATACACTTAATAACCCATGTGGACAATTCTTAGGCCATGAGTTACAGGTCAGGTTGAATCTGACCCAATAACTAATATCTTCCACCCGTCCATACTGGGAACTATAGTCAGAACTGGATCCTCTCAATCTCTAATTCAATCCTTTCTTCATACAGAAAATGGAGTGTGTAGGGTATGAGTACTATATTAAGGTGTGGTTTGGATAGTTGAAAAGTCAGCGCGTTTTGCGTTTGCGTTTACTTTTTTTTTTTTTTTTAAGCCGTGATTGTTGACTTTTTCCTTGAACAGTGCACACCAGTAGGTCCCGTGCACTGTTCACGGGACCCACAAACTTCACTTTTCAATAACTTTTTCATTAAAAATAGGTCTCACGGTACTATTCACACATTTAAAAATTATTTTGCTACAATGTTTTCAATTTTCAGTTTTCAACTGTATCCAAACGGACCCTAAGTCTTCATCTAATAGTACATCACTCATAATATCTCATCTATGTCCCAAATTATTTTATCACACTAGTTCAAGTTTCTTTAATACCCCATGAGTTCGAAACTCAAAGCAACATTTGATCCCATAACATATAATATGCTCATGATTATGTTGAAAAACAAAGATTCATCATAATCATTAGGACTATATGCCATAGAATGAATAGTGTTCTAAATAATCTTTGAGAGACACTCATGCTAATTCATTCACATGTGACTACTTTCCTAGACATGCTCTGTGAGATCGTATCTTATCATGGCCTTAAGATGACATACCAAGTAGCGACATCAAGCCTTCATGACATAGTTCTAGGTCAAAAAGAGAATAAAATAGATCATGTAATGGTAAACAAAGCCTCATGTAGTGACAATGTAGGGATTTATACAACCACTCCCTTAATTTGTTGACTGCAGCATTTATAATATAATTTGTATGATACGGCAGAGCTCCCACTCGCTACTCGAGATGATCACTTGCTCGCTTACCAAAATGCCAAAGTGATTTCTATGTTTCATCCCGCTCACTACTCAAGCACTATGGTGATCATTCATGTGAGTAGATTAATCTAAGCATGGTGACATATTCTCAAATAATGTGCTCATTATGCAATATCAATCACATCACAATATGAATTAAAATTAATAACCTTATTATTGCATATGATATGAATAATCACAATGTCTATAAGGTATCAAAAAAAACATATCAAATCCAACAAAATTCCAAACTCCTACGATGAGTCTAAAACACATATTTAGCAGTGACCTTAGTAAGTGGATCAACTACCATCCTACCAGTGGAGATATGTTGGATGATCAACTTTTCTTGTGTAATAACATTGCAAGTGTAGTAAAATAGAATGTCTATTTATTTGGTTCTACAATAGTGTTTTGGATCCTTGGCATAAGTCATCATTGTTATTGTGATATCTTGTTAATTTTAAATCCATTTTGGTTCATGAGCTATCATTTTGAAGGGAATTCAATTTTCTACAACACGAGGTTAAATTAATCCTTATCGAATGGTTAGAGTTTTGGTCAAATCAAGGCCAAACCCGAGTTGATCATGGACAAACTAAGTTAAACTTTTGACAAATGTTTAGAAATATTATTTTTGATGTGAAATAATGAAATTTAGTCATTGGGTGAATTTTTAAAGTCATTGATTGTGGGTCAACAATGGGCATTTTGGTCATTTTAACACTGCACTCATGAAATTGGTTAATTTGATGTTTGATTAGATACAATTAAATTATTTTTAACATTCTCTTGATCGCAAGGTCAAAATTGTAATTTGAAAACTTTTTAAAGGATAGTTTATCTCTAAACTAGTTTAGAGAGAAACTCTTCAAACTCCCCATGTATCTTTTTATTGGATACGAATTTTGAAAATCTAACCATTCAATTTAATGTAGTTTATGTTCTTAACATGCATATCAAATTTCATTCAAATCAGATGTTATTTACTATTTGATCTATAAAATTATAATTTATGCTTAATTTTAGATTACAAAAACTTGAAATTTAAACATTTGATTGATGATATAGTTATCTTCTTAAAATTTTTTAAGCATAGAGGATATAATAAGAACATGCAATTTAATTGTTAGATTTTCAAAATGCACGTCCAATAAAATGATATCGGCAGAGTTTCAATGGTTTGCAGAGAAAACTTTTCCTTTTTTAAAAGCCAAACCACCCCAAAACGAGGGTAAACAAAATACGATATTAAGATTGTCAACCATCACTCAAAGAGAGAGAGAGAAATGAGAAAATAAAATTATGGGAAAATTACAGTAACCTACCCTGAGATATGGGATAATACCAACACATCCAAAGGTTTTTAAAAATGACCAATTTGGTCCTTAAACACTAACACCATTTGTGCACTGTTTATTAAATCATTTATTTCATTTTTAAGTTTTCCTTGTCCTTTGCTCTGTCTCTTTACTCTCCTTCACGCCAAAAAAACTCTCTCTCTCTTCTCAAGCTCAAGCTCAAGCCAAGCCAAGCCAAGCCATAAGGTTTCAAACTCAACAAAGGACCAACAAACTCTGCCACTTGAATGGTTTCAGAACCAATATACCCACAAATCTCACGCCTTACGCTATCATTTACAGATAGGTGGTTCAGTCACTATCAAGAAGGATGGTGGACTACGGCCCTGTGTTGCAATGGGTGGTGACCGGCGGTTGCAAGATCATAATCTGGTGGAGCTCACCGTCATGGGTATAGGTTTTTTTTTTTTTTTTTTTTTTAAAAAAAAAAATTGTTAATTTGGGTTTGGGCTGTGAATCATATGATGTTGGATAGTTGGAACTATTTGGATTTGAGGAGGGATGAGTGGGTAGTGATAGATGGTGTTATGGTGAACGGTGGTTGCTGGGTCGGTCTCTATTATGGGTCTAGTTTTTGTTTTGAAATATTTTTTATTTGGGTATGTTTGAGGTTTGATGGTGGATGGTTGTTTGTTTTAGTTGATCTATGTTTGATTGTCTTGTGTGATACTGGATCTAAATGGGTTGATTTTGATTTGATTATTGATATAGTGAGATTTTTTTTTTTTTAATGTTTTATATTAAAAAAAAAAAATTCCCAAATGAGAATGTGTATGGTTTTGGAAAGTGGATATTAATTTAATGAGAATTTTTTTTTTGAATGTTTCTTAACTATATGGTTGTGTATATCCTTTGGATACCGGTTTAAGCTTGAGAGTGAGTGAGAGACATGTGTTTATGTTATGGGCAAAGAAGAGGTAAAATGAAGAATACAAATGAACTAAAAAAATGTATGGGAGATAATGAATAAATGGCATTACATGCCGATTGTATTTAAGGATCAAATTTGTCATATTTTAAAAATTTTGGATGTGTTTGGTATTATCCCAAACTTCAAGGTAGGTTATTGGCCTCCTGGTTATTGGCCTCCTCTTCCAGCCTAAAAGTAGCCTGGACAGCCTACCAATCAAAACAAGTACACCGTAAGTTGGGAACTAAGGAATAAAATTCAACAAAGGCACAAGTATCAGAAGTCATACCATACCCAGGTACCTCTTGAGGTTAAGGGCAACTTCCTGCCTCCTCAAGCCCCCCAGCTTAGCCATGTCAATGGGGAGAAGCAGGGACCTCTCCAGGGCATCGGCCACGTGAGCGCCCTCGCCCCCCGGAAGTCCCTGAGGGTGGCGTCATCCATCAAAGGCTTCTCATGAAGCATGGCGGCAGGCAACCAGGCCTGGGGCTCGGACTGCTGAGTGACCTCTTTTCCCTTGCCCTGACCACCGATCCTCAGCTGCTTGGAAGGTCGACGGGCTTCATCTTCCTCTGGGGAGGAACGAGATCTCCCCCCATCTATTGGGTCTTTGCCCTTTGAGGGCCTCTTCCTTTTCAAATCAGTGGACACGAGCCGAGGGTCCGAGGTCGGCAGAGTGGAAGACGACTTAGTCTGCGCAAGCAAAGACTTAAGTGGGGAAGGAGGAAGCTTGGATTGTGACTTCCCCGGCGTGTCCTTCCCCGGCTGGCCCTCAAGCTGGTCGAACAGGCTGGTTTGAGGTTGTCTCTTGAAACCCATCTCAGCTTGAGTACCAATCCTTGATGACAGAAGGTCTGCTTTAGATAAATGGGGGTCACCCAAGTCACCAGTGGGATCCTCGAATAGATGGGCTTGGTTGAATGCACCAAATTCGTCCTCAGACGAACCCAGATCGGCTACTTCTTCCTCTCTTTCCAAACTTCCTCTTTCGGCCTCTGCAACTTGGTGGGACGAGGAAGAGCCTGCCGACGAGACGCCCTCTGGAATGGAAGATCCTTCAGAAAATGAGAACCCTTGCTCCACCATAGTGATTTGGCGAAGCCTAGGGTACTTGGCTCTGATCACGTATCTGGAAGCCAAGAAAGACTTCTGGATCGGTTTGTACCCGAGAATCTTGTGAGCGGCTCTAACCTGGTTATCAGCCTCATTCACAAAGACCTCTGCCCTGAGTACAGTTTCCAAGTCTTCCTTGTTAACCAAATGGAAGTGCCGTTCAAAGGCGTGTGGATCTGCAAAAGAAAAGGCTAGTTCTTGTTAACAACCAAGCAATGCAAACTGTGAAAACGTAGCAGATCAACCTTCCCATATTCTGAGTACCCTACCTGGCTCCCTCTCTACTGTCGGGCAATGAAGGTCGTCGTGCCACTCCCCCGACACGATGAGAAAATCCTTATTCAACCCCTTGCTAGACTCGGGGAGACACTGGATGAGTTTAACTCTATCATCCATCGTCTTCATGTAGTAGGACTTACCCGTTAGGTGCTAGAGGTTGTAGCACCAATTCACGTTGTGATGGGTTAACCTCAACCCTATCTTCTCGTTCAAGGCATCCACGCAACCCAGGATTCTAAACACGTTAATGGCGCACTGGGTAGGGGCTAATCGAAAGTGCCTAAAGTAGCCCCTCATCACTAGCCCCATAGGGATCCTCATGCCACCTTCAAGGAAGGCGATTATGGGCATCACTACCTCACCAACCTCCCTCCTGATATACCAAGCCCCCTCCTCGCAGTACCTCAGACACACGTTACTGGATATCCTATGAGTGGCGATGAATTCCTCCATTGCCCCCTCAAACTCAACCAACTTCTTAAACCTACCTATCCTGAAGAACGGCTAAGAGACTCAGGGAAGAGCGAAAAGAAGAGAGGAATAAAGGGAGAAGAAAATCAGAAAGGGAAAAGCACAAGATAGGGTAAGAAGAAAACTTACAGAAATGAGGGAAGGCGCTCAAAACAGGCTTTTTAGGCTGCGAAGAGACGCGAGTTGGGTTGGAGACTTGACCGGATTCGGGGTGTGTGCATAAGAACTCTTGAATGCAAAAGTGAAGAGGCAAATCGGTTCAAATGGGTATTTACCCCCTCACCAAAGACAACTGTGCAAGGCTTCCCGTCCATAATGGCGAAAGATCCCCGCCGTTGGATTACTATCACACCGTTGAACGTGGGGAGTATGGAGCCGCCAAAATTTAATACAAGTGCATACCGTATATCGAAGCACCAGAAACGTGCATTAGACAGGTGAAAAGACTCTAAGCGCTGACTTAGGACCAGACTAGACAAGCCATGGTATAGGCTCAAGGACATCAAAATCCTCCTCCCCGTCCGAGGAGCCGGACAGTAGGATTTTGAGGGGCTATTGTGGGGTCAGAGAATTTGGTGACCCAGCCCACTTTATACCAAGCCCAAGGCCCATGCCGAGGAGGAAGAAACGCCCGAGGACGAAGTGTGAAAGTCCAAATTGCCCAGTAACCTTGCCGAGAACAACCCTGCCCTCAGTCGACCAAGACCATGGGATGAGGAAGTAACGGGCCACCAAAGGCAGCCTTCTAGGGCATCTAGAGAGAAAGAACAAGTACAACATGTCAGCCATGGAAGCATGGTGGAGGAGCAAGACCAGGATGAACTGTCACCTCTACATTAAATGCCCACAACTAACGTTCTGGCCGCATTAATGAGGAAATGACCCCTGAACAATGCAACCTTGGTTGCTGCAACTCACAGAAAGAATGGGAAGGCGGCTGATGGGACAAACACTCAAGTAGTGACCTGCTTGATCAACAAATGTAGGGCTAAAATCAACCGAAATGGGGTATATAATGTAAGAAATCCCTCTTGAAAGGGGGCCATTCTCATGGGATAAAGACTACCACCAAGCTCATCGGACCAAGCCGAGGACAGACTTTCTAAGATAATTTCGGTTCGTCTACGTTCGATGGTGGCGAATATCACATTGGGTGTTGTCTGCGTGCTAAGGCCTAGTTCTTAAACTCATCCTCTACAAATTCATTGTATTGGGCCAACTGGATCTGAATCCACTCTTCCAGCAGTAGAACCGTCCAAATCCAAACCCTACAATAGTATATGATGATATGATTTGCTGCTCAACCTCCAAATGGCAAACACATGTTTTCATAAAATAAAATAAAAAATCATGTGAAAATACAAGTCAACCTAACTCAATCCGCAACTCAATTGACTTGACCTAATTCCAACCAGCTTTAAAATGACTTGATTTGACCAGCAACCCCATTAACCAGACCCGACCTGACCATTTGCCACATCTGGTAATAGGCTTGGAATGGGACCCATTCTTATGGAGGCCAATTCGATGGAAGGGAGAGAGATAGCGTTACTTTGTGATGTAAACTAAAATGTAAAAAGTAAACTACCATATATTGAGGGTGATGAATTAGTCTAGAGAAATGAACGATTATGGTTGTTAAAAAGAAAGGGCCTAGATTCCAAAAATGAGCCATACCTCGAACACGTGGGAGAAATCTGAGCTGTTAATCAATCTCGTAATGAGATAGAAGATAAAAAGAGAAAAAAAGAGAGGAGAGAAATTCTTGATACATTCCCCCTAGACATTGATCATCAGATAATAGTGGAGTGTACAAAGACAAAAACCGTGTCCATGTCCATGTCCATCTCCATTTCCGTCTCCAAACAAACAAACAAGACTAATAAGACTAACACTAGATGAGATAATATATTACATATATAGTAGTGACTCGTCAAGACACTCTGCCCTAGTCTTTTCTGTATATATTAAGATGATTCAAAAAGTTAGTTATTACTTTTTTCACTGTAAAAAATATTTCCAACTTAATTAACCTAAAACTTAAAAATTGGATTAAAATAGTAAATTGGCAAAAATAATAAATTCGTACTTCTAGGAATTATTGATAAAAATTCTTATTTCACATTATAAATTAATCTACAAAGTATTTTCAATTCAAAAACCAAGTAGAAAAATCGAACTTATCTTATACAGTTGTACTATCTATTTCTATTACACTTTGTAAATTGTGAGAGTTGGAGTCATTCAATGAAATTATTCTTATTAATCAAACCTATAGAGCAACAAAATTAACTTCCAACAAGAAGATAACAATGTTTTAAAATAGATAAATATATTTTTTATATATTAAAAAAAGGGGGAAACATTGTTAGTGTTGGCTTTGGACAGTTTTGTTTGTCGGGCGGGCTTGACAAAGGCTATTAGAGATTTATAAGACTTTTTAGGGTCAAGTACCAATTCCTTCATTAATGTAAGTAAGCCCATTGCTCTTATTTGTAGTTACAACAAGAAGGTGTTACCACAAAAGTCTTCAAGAAGAACATTGAATTTAAAGAGTTTGGCCCAACTTCAATTCCTTCCTTTAAAAAGTCCATTTCTCTCACGCACACTTTGAGTGACAGCACTGATTAGACTGCTCTCTAAGATAGGATAGGAGAGTTCTGTAATGGAAAGCAAATACTTTTCCTTTGCATGGCTTTATCATAGCTTTACCGAAACTGACAACTCATGGGCCAGTATTTTGATTAAAAAAAATTGACAGGTAACATGGATATGCAATGAACTCTCATTTGCAAGTCTTATGAACGTTGGCAATTTGACATTAAGTATGGAACGTTTACTCGGTCTTCCTGTAGACTTCTCTGCTTCAACTATTCATTGCCTTACAAAACTTATCTCATCATTTGGTTGGCTTTCGGTGATGTCTCTTTCTGGAGGAAATAATTGCCAAAGTTCCGTTTGAGTTACAACTTACAAGCTCGCGTGAGTATTCAGTTTTGACTGGGTGGGACAAAATTTGAACACATGCAACTGAATGATGAAGAAGATTGAGAACGAATGGAATGTGGAACTATGAGCGTTTGGTTCGCATGATATTAGATTGTAGTGTAATGTTAGATACTTGTAATATTTGATTCGTGTGATCACATTACACTAATATAACATTACTGTGTTTGGACCGGTAGTGTGTCTCGATGTTAAAACCTTTTTTAACCGGTGTTTATGCATGGGAATGATGAATTATAGTTGTGTTGTTGACGTTAGTTTGGGCTATTAAACATGTAAGACATAGTTTGACTATGACATTTGAAAGTACTAAAATAGTTTTTTCTTACAATTTTCATGATATTAATTACGTCAAGTTTCTTGTTACATTGCTATTACGTATATAATTTTGAAAATTATTATTGGATACTACATATACAATATTAATTCATAATTATTGTCTGCGAAATTCTACTAAATACAACACAAACTAAAATAATAAACTGGTCAAACAGTATCTCCTAAATTGAAAGATGATAGGTGTATGAGATCGTTCAACACAATCATAATTTGTTACGTTCAATATATTCACATACAAAATATCTAAATAGAAACTGTATAAAAAATATGTTCATTAGTTTAGGAGGAAAAAAATCTAAACAATTTAATTTGTATGGAAAGCTAACAAAAGCAAAATCCAATTTTGATTCTAATTGAATTTTCTCTAAACTTTGGTTAATATATATATATATATATATATTACATAGTCATTGTACATTATATAAATGACTTATAAATTTGAATTGTTTTTAGCTAAATGATTAGGTTTTTTATGGTTTATTTATATTGGATTCTTCATTTTCTATACTAAATTAACTCATTTAGCACAAAAATTAAAAAAATTAGATTAGATGGGACATGTGGAGCAAAATTAAACTCAAACTGAAATCCAATTTTTACATTGAATTAACTCACTTTGCACAAAAATTTTAAATTTAGATTAGATAAGACACGTGATGCAAAATTAGAATCTAATTGAATCCCAATTTGAAATCTAATTGGATTTTCTCTTCATTTTACCTGTTATTATATATATCAACATAGATTTCCACTCTGTTTAGCAGACTTTCCGAACCCTCTGTCTCCCATTAAAAACCCCATAAAAACCAAAACAGAGCAGAGCGCTCGGAACAGAGTAAGCTGAGAAAACAGAGAGAAACCACCACAAACTAACAAAAAGCAGGTGAGACTGTCTGATCGCGGTTCTGTTTCTGTCACTGATCGCGAGCTCATCAATTATAAGAACCACAGATAGAGAGAGATTCTTTTTTACATGTGAATGTGACTGTGACTGATTACTCTTTTCTTTCATCTTCTTGCTTGTCATTTTCAAAAAATGGCTACGGATGCGAGTGTGTTGAAACATGGAGTGGTGGGGAATGAGAATAATGGGCACGCTGCTTGCTGCAACACGGGGGGACCTGGGTACGCAACTCCGCTGGAGGCCATGTCTGGTCCTAGAGAAGCTCTCATCTATGTCACTTGCGTTTACACTGGTACCTATGCATATACTATCTTCATCTACTTTTTATTTTAATTGCTTTTTTCTTTTCTTTTCTTTTTCATAGCAATTCGACTTAAATATGCAGGGAATTTGCAGTTATTATTGAATTTTCTTTTGGGTCTGTTTTTTTTTTTTTTTTTTTAACTGATATATACTGTATACATATATATATAAAGGAGGGGGACAAGAGTATTTGTGGCCGATCGTAACATGAACATATTCTTATGTTAATATGGTTCCTTATGTTAATATGGTTTCATGTTTATAAAGTTGTAATTTAGGAAGATTTTTGTTTTTGTTTTTGTTTTTTGAATATGTAGTTTTCTATAGTGAAATTGAAGTTAGTGAAATAAGGACTTGCTTCAATTTGAATGCTTAACACAATCATATGATTTATATAACTCAATAGCTTGTAGATCCTTTTAGCTTCCTCTGACTTTTGAACCGTCAATGGTATGAAAATGAAAGGTGGATTACTTAGTGCTCTCTTGATTTGAGTCACTTCACCTGCTTTGAGATAATACCATTATTAAAGGCTTTTAGCTTTCATTTTAAACTCTTCACTATTTGATCCTCAACTGTGTGAGAATGATCACTTAGTCCTAGGCCGAATTAGATAGGACCAAATGCTGCCTGCATAACCTGATTTCATGAAACGCATCCTTAGAGCATCCTTATCAAACATGTCAAAAAATATAGCATTTAGCATCTCAAAACCCAATTTTATAACATATAACACACCACTTTACAATACCACCTATATCAAAACTTCTATTTTTTTTTACCATTTCATTTAAATAATGTTTCTTTATTATTTTTCAATATTTTTTTGTTTCTCCTCTCTCTCCTCTATTTCTCCTCAGTGGGCCCCACCGAATAAAAAAATAATCTATGGTTTACAATTGGTGAACAGTGCAGTCTCAAATATGAGATTGCACTGTTCATCAATTGCAAAAATTATACCATTTAAAACATTTGATGGAGCAAGCTTTTGGGTTAAAAATGATAAAAAAAAAATAATAAGATTTTTAGCATTTGAAAGGTTTGATAAGAATGCCCTTAGTTGTGCATATAATAATCTTCATATTTTTGTAAACAGTGTATTATATATATATATGGACAAAGTTTAGTTATAAAATTGTTTGTAACCTTACTCAATAAAATAGACATTTTTACATAGACATTACTACATATTTTGAAAATCTAACCATTGAATTTCATGTTCTTTACGTGTCAATCGGATATTACTTACTATATAATTTATAAGCTTATATTTTATACATAATTTCAAAATACAAAAGCTTACAATTTAAATAATTTATTGATAACATAACTATTGATTTTTAATTTTTTATAAATTTTACAAGCATGGAGAATATAAGAAGAATATGTAATCTAACGGTGGATTTGTCAAAATTCATTTTCAATAAAAAAATATTAAGTAGGATTGTAGTCTAAAACTACAACCAATTTTGTAACTAAATTTTATTCTCGTTTCCTTGTATTTCTAAAATAAAAATTTTTTGACACTTCATCGCAAGAGTCTACAGCACAACATGTAATAGTTACTATTGCATCTCCTCACTAACTGTTATTTCAGGGCACATTTCAAACACTCTCCTGCTGTCTCATCAGTCCTTTGAGTTAAAAGACGAACCCAACTGGTGACTTGAAATCTAAAATTTTATTTCCCAGTTTGCTTTTTATGATTCAAGTACTCCAACTTTATTATAACTAGTAAGTTACCCGTGTGATGCATGGATAATTTCATAATATTTTATGTAAGATGGTTTTGAAAAATGTTGTATATGTATTAACATAACATAATTGTTATAGAACTTTATTAGAAATGTGTTCATTATAAAAAACAACAATTATAAATTGCACACATATATCGATTATAATTATTCAATCGAAGTAATAAGAAATTTATTTCCTTAATTCTAAAACAAAATACATATTTCAAACACTCACAATCAATCACATCATTTACAAAACTTACAAATCTACAATGTTCGACCTTAACATCAAAATCATAATTGCCATTGTCATTCAATATAAAGTGCAAGCCCTCCTTCCTTGGGTGTAGCCAACTCATATGGGTTAGGATTAGATGAGACAACAATGTTAGAGTTAGGTAGGAGTCGTCGAAAGATTGAAGATAAATGACATCGTTTTTGGTCTATGTGTATTTAACATGAGATAGCATGAAGGGTTATGGGCAGGTATATATAAAAGGGTAGAAGTGCAAGAGGTGAAAATGGTGAATTAAAATGTAAAGAGTTTTGTGTGCATGTGTGAAGGACGAAAAATCTTAAAACATTGAACCAAAGTATACAAAGAATATTTATTTGTTAATTAGAAAAACCTCGAAACATTGATCCAATTGAAACAAAAAATTAATATTTAATTTGTTCTTATATTTGATGTGGCACTTGAGAATATTTAAATTCTTTTTACATAGAATGCGTCATTTGGTAAAACCTTATGATTTCTCATATAAGGCCTCTACTTTTTTATATATATATATATATATATATATATATATTGATTGATTGATTTGAATAGTGAATATATTTTTCATATCTTTTGATATTTTATTGTTTTAAGTACTTTTATATTTGCATGACTTCATTCTCTGATTCTCTTAAAATTTTCCACTCAGTTGCTATGGTGGGATGACGATGACAAATGTATTAACAGTTATAAATCAGATACTCAGTGAAGGAAGAAATTGTCTAGATAATTTTTCGCTTAAAGAAATCACCCTTAATGGCGGCCCTATAAGTTTTTGATGGCAGAGGGATGCTTTGTTGCATTGTACAAAACTTAAATGTACTCCAGTGGGCAGCGCCCCATTTTTTCTGTGTCACAATGCGTGCCTGACTTGTGCATTTTTCCTCACTTTGATGTTCCATTTTATTGTGATTATTAATTTTTTTTAAAATATTGGGTTTCTCCATTTGGATATAAAACTTGGTTTTTTTCTTCTTCTTCTAATCTTTTTTTTTTTTTTTGGGATAAATTTAATAGTTATAGCGGGAGAGGGAGGGTTTGAACCCTAGACGTCTCCGTTGGAAACACCAAGAGGTGCCAATTGAGCTTTAAGGATCTTGGCTTCTCTTCTTCTATTCTATTTTACAGTTTTATGGTTCCATAACTTCTGAAAGGTCAATTGGCAAATTAGGGAATCTTTGTAGTTTATGGTGATGGGTTTTAGGTTGCCAATCTTATTATTATTATTATTATTATTTCCAAATGATTTGTAGCTGATACTAGCACCGAATATAAGATAATATGGAAAGCAAATGGTTTCTATTGAAAATCAGCCCTCAACTAAATTTTAAAATTTAGGATTTTGTTTTCCTGTTCTGCAGACTCTTGGATTTCAATGAAGCTGTTTCTTGCATCTCATTATTTATTTTGTGCAGTGCTATACATGGCCAGATTAGTTTCTTAGTATGTTTTTGCCATCTTCATAATATATATTGTTGCTTTTAACCTTAAAGAGTTGAGACGTGTGTTGTGCCCTAGGCTTTATTCCTTTTTCTTCCTCACCTCCGAACTAACACTTAAAATCAATCCTTTTCTAAGCGTGGACTAGTTGATTTGAGCTGTTTTTCTATCTATAGCTTATTGCTTTTCTGCTGTTACGGAACCATTTTGGATTGTTTGTCTTAGTTGGGCTTAATGTAGTAAGTTATAATATAATGGTTAATTGTATATACAGGAACGGGAAGAGAGAAGCCTGATTACTTGGCTACAGTGGACATAGATCCAAGCTCTCCTACTTATTCAAAAGTTATCCACAGGCTGCCTGTGCCTTATTTAGGTGATGAACTACATCATTCAGGGTGGAATTCATGTAGCTCTTGCCATGGAGATCCCTCAGCAGATCGACGCTTTCTGATCCTACCTTCACTAGTGTATGAGTTAATTTTATTTTGCATCAATGAATCTTTGCATACATAAATACATTCGTAGGTTCATGTGTATATACATAAATACATGTGCACACGCATTGTTTGGTTAAGCACTGACCATTTATTGATGAAAGGGGTAGACAGGTGCTCCAACATAAAGAGGTAGAAAAATAATGTTAGCACAAGCTTTAGAGGCTACTTTATTTGGAACTTGCTATGAAAATGCTGGTAGACTACCAGTCTAGAAACTGATTCATGCTTGCTAAATTGATTCTATAAATGTAGTTGTGAATGAAAATTTGATTATGCAGATGTGGTTCTTGTTAACTGGTTGCATTTTATGTTTTGGAATATCCCCACAAAAGAAACACGCGAGATAATCCATTTCCTATTCAAGTCTTTTGTGTTTACCAGAAAGATCAAATTTATGGTTTAATGTAATGTGATATTTTTAACTTTTGAGAATTATTAACACCCCGCCTCCTAAGAAAGAAAGAAAATTGTCTGGTATTGTACTTTTTTGTGTTTTCTTCTACTAGCAATGGATCGGTGCTGTATGATGGATATATGCCTTTAAAATGCTGAGGAAGCATTTTATAATGACTTCATTTCTGTAAGAGGCCTAATGTAGCCTTTTTGTAATTTCTATTCTTTTTGTCAGAAGCTATGATTACAAGTGTTGATGGTTCATCGTTTGAAGAGGTGCATTAACTGTTGGTAATATATTCCTTAATAAGTCAAGCCTTTTCAGGTCTGGTCGCATATATGTGATTGACACAAAAACCAATTCCAAGGCTCCATCACTGCATAAAGTTGTTGAGCCTGAAGATATTGTTCAGAAGACTGGTTTGGCTTATCCACACACATCCCATTGCCTTGCTTCTGGAGACTTATTGGTGTCATGCCTTGGTGATAAAGATGGAAATGCTGCAGGGAGTGGCTTTCTTCTTCTTGATTCTGAGTTTAATGTCAAAGGAAGGTACTGTTCTGAGACATACAAATAAATCTAATCTTTTACTGTTAACAAACTAGTTTAAAAAAATCACGTATCTATGTATCCAATTTCGGCGCAATTCGTTATATTGATTAATGGAAACAATATATCAAATTTAAAGACAAGATTGAAAATACACAAGTAATATTGGAAATCTATTTAAATATTCACGAAGATGGTGACAGTTTAATAGCATGATTGAATTCCTGGCATTGTAAATTGAGCATGTTTACTGTAGATTTGATTACGATGTAACCTTAAAGCTCCCTTCACATCTACCAGGTGGGAGAAACCAGGGCACGGTCCACTTTTTGGCTATGATTTCTGGTACCAACCACGACACAAGACAATGATAAGCTCCTCATGGGGTGCTCCTTCTGCTTTCACTAAAGGTTTCAACCTTCAGCATGTTTCTGATGGTCTTTATGGGAGGCATCTGCATGTGTACAGCTGGCCAGGTGGTGAACTGAAACAAACATTGGATCTTGGCAGTGCAGGGCTCTTACCTTTGGAGGTGAGTGCATAGACAATCTACAGTCTGGTTTCCTACATCTAGAGTATGGCCAACATGATTATTTGTTAATTTATATATTTTTTCTTTTAATCAGAACATAACAAGTCTGGATCTATTTTTGTCTCAATTTAACCCTTTTGCAGATAAGGTTCCTGCATGATCCTTCGAAAGATAGAGGGTTTGTTGGTTGTGCCTTGACAAGTAACATGGTGCGATTTTTTCAGACCCAAGATGGCTCTTGGAACCATGAGGTATGCACATAAGATATTTATATATGTCTGCATGTCAGTGTGCCATATTGTGTTCACCTTCTAATTTGCTCTGTATTGTCTTTTTATTTGAGGCATTGATTAATATTTGCAGATTGCAATATCAGTGAAGCCATTGAAGGTGCAAAATTGGATTCTTCCAGAAATGCCTGGGCTTATAACTGATTTTCTGATCTCTCTTGATGATCGTTTTCTGTACTTTGTGAACTGGCTGCATGGGGATGTGAGGCAGTATAACATTGAGGACCCTAAGAATCCTGTATTGACAGGCCAAGTATGGGTTGGGGGACTAATTCAAAAGGGAAGCCCAATATTAGTGGCCGAGGGAGAAGATGGAAAAACTTGGCAATTTGATGTTCCAGAGATCCAGGTTTGTATGAACTACATTGTAAAAGTTAAAACTCTTTCTGAGCTATAGCTTATTGCTGCCTAATTGATGATTGATTGGGTGCTTTTAGTAACAATTCCCCCAAACAAGATAGGCTTGGTTGGGAATGCTGCTTATGTGCAATTTAGATATCGGTTAAAACAGTTCCTGCACTAGAAGTATTTCACACAGAGATGCATCAGATAATCTGTCTGGTTCTTTCTGCTTCTGATTTACATCATGATTCTATAAAAAAAGATGTATTATTAATCTACTGAGTGCTTTATTCATTTTCTGGTGACCATCAATCATTATCATTTAGTAATAGATGCACATGGACCACCTAAACCTTGATGTGATAACACTATACACTATATGTGAGTGGCTAGACAACGTATAAGTGACCTGTTATATATTCATCACAAGTGCCTTTATCCCATATAGGTATATGCCTAGTTCAGCTAGACGCCTAGACCATTCGTTTGATAGGCTGTAGAAAAATAATACTATTTGAGCATCTTCCTATCTTTGATGTTACATGTTAGCGTTCCACAACACTTTTTAACTCACATGTATTTCCATAATACTTAAACAACGTTACTAGAAATTTCTTACCAAATAAGCTAATCACTCATGCTAAGACAGTACTTTTGCTTCATGTAGTTCCCTTAATTTAATATGTTGTTCATGTTAGTGTATTCCAGTTTAATTATGTTTATGTGGTTTATGTGCATTGGTCTGGCACAAACTATTTAATCACTCAAACTAAGATAGTACTTTTGCTCCATGTAGTTCCCCTAATTTAATATGTTGTTCGCTTCATATTTTACTTTCAGGGAAATCGGTTAAGAGGGGGGCCTCAAATGATCCAATTAAGTTTAGATGGAAAGAGACTCTATGTCACCAACTCACTCTTCAGTACATGGGATCGTCAATTTTATCCTGATCTTGTGGAGAAAGGATCTCACATGTTGCAGATTGATGTTGATACAGAGAAAGGTGGTTTGAAAATAAACCCGAATTTTTTCGTGGATTTTGCTGCTGAACCTGATGGTCCTTCCCTAGCCCATGAGATGAGATATCCTGGTGGTGACTGCACTTCAGATATATGGATCTAAGCAACTTGAATCTATTTCTAGCAATAAACGCCAATATTTTAACATATAGTAGTGGATATAATGAACTTTCCAAATTAAATTGTTGGTGATGACAGTATGTGAAGGAAACATGGGATTTTATGAATTATAAATAATATTTGTAATTTCTACCAATACATTGTTCAGACCCAAACTTATTAGCTCTCCTCTCGTTAGGCTAGGACTTAGGAGTCTCTCTTTCTTGTCTTGGTTAGCCTAAGAGAGTTCCTTAGGGCTAAGAGTGTTTGTACATGCTTAGGCTGTCGAGATGAACTCGGAATTCATAGAGCGACTTTAGACGCTTCAAATGACAACAGATGAAGAAGAAGGGATTCATATCTCCACTTCAAAAAGCCTAAGAGCATTCACATTGGGTCTTGTAAATGCCATATGTTGGTAATATTTAGCATAAGAGCCCTAAAAACCCTTATTACCCGATCTTGCAAAGTCTTAGAATTGTTAAAAAATTTGCAATTGTGCTATAGTGCCATCCTATTTTTATGATGGTACTGTAACTCAATAGCAAAAATAAAATATTCAAATTAATTCCTCATCTCATTCTTTTAATTCCTTTTATTCTTTCTCTTTCCTCTGTCTTTCTCTTTCTCTTTCTTTGGTCTCAGTCCATTTCTTTCTCACTGTCTTTCCTCACATCTCTAGTGGTTGGGCCTCCACACCAACGAAGCAGAGATCTACTGGGCTGAGGGGTATTGTGAGTCGGATCTGGTGGCAGAGGAGTGGTGGGTTGTGGGTTTAGGTCGTGGTGGGTCTGAGGCATGGTGGTTGTGGGTTTGGGTTGTGGTGGGTCTATGGTGGGTGGGGCGTGGTGAGTCACAATGGTGCAGTGGTGGCGTGGGGTTATGGGTTGTGGGTTTGTTTGGCTGTTATGTGTGTGTGTGTGTTTTTTTTCTCTTAGCGGTGGTGTGGTTTTTGTGGCCGATGTCTAGTGGTTTTTGGCGATTTGTGTGCGTGTGTTTTTCCTATTGGTGATTCTTGTTGGTGGGTTCGGTGGTATTTTTAATGGGTTTGCAAGTTGGCATGGTGGTGGCGTGGTGGTTGCTAGCCAGTGTCTGGTGGGTTAAATGGGATGTGAGTGGCAATTTTTTAATGGGTTTTGCTAGAGCCTGGTTGCCTGGAGGAAGAGGAAGAGAAAGAAACAGTAAAAAAAGAATATTTAAATAAAGTAACAAAAGAAATAGAGTTTGAGATGTTAGGTGTGTTGTAAAATGGTATGATAAAATAGATAAAATAGCTTTTAAGATGGTAAAATGGGATATTTTTTACAAACCGGATGTGAATGCTAAGGGAGGTTTATAGCATCAAAACCAATAAATAAAAGAGCGAGTTGGATTTCATGGGACTATAATGTAACTAGTTTATAAATAAATAACATTACACATTCTATCTAGGTCTTTTTCCCATATTTAAGTTTGCTGAATTGTCGCTGTTGGTTGATTTTGTATAGTGCATTATTGCAAGTTCGTCCCTCATTTTAATTATCCACCTTCCCTTCCTCCCCTTATTTTATATATGGTTCTTCCTCCACCTCAATCCCTTTTATTTTCTATCCCAGTTTCTCCTTTAGCATCCTCACAACTCATGTCCCGATAGTCCGCAACAATGTTCTTAATACCGTTTCAGACCCCGTTTCAGTTTCTTCATTAGAACGGAATATTTGGGTACTGGTCTATTTTGGTGTACCATTTCGATACATTTCGAGGTTATCATTATTATATATGTGTGTGTGTGTGCGCGCGCGCACGCACATGTGTGTGTCATTAATCAAAATCCATATAAATTATGAAAAGTCTTCAAATTGTAAGTCTATATTTCAATTAACGGCAAGACTTAAGATATAGTAATTAGGTGTTGTTCCTTAAGTTCCCCTCTTAAAATTTTGTCATGTGGATTTTTTCACATAGGATGAAAGGATATTTTTTAGTTAAGTAGCCACATGACTGAATCTTAAGAAGGGAACCTAAGGAATAACACCTAAGGTACTGTACCTAAGTTTTGTCCTTCAATTAATATGCCAATCTCTAATCCCCAAACATCAATTTAATAATTTTTACAAATTAACAGTTAATTTTTTTTATATGGATCTTAAATAAATAAACAAACAAAACATAAAGAGGAAGAAGAAGAAAAAAAAGGTGTGATGCACTTTTAGTCCCTACATTTTAATTTTACCACTTTTAGTCCCTAAACCAATTAAAGCGTGACATTTAAGTCCTTGTCATCAGCCAACAAACGGAAAGAGCATACGTGGCTAATAGAGAAATAAAATAAGCTTATTTTTTCACACGTGGCTTTCTCGGCCCAAACCCAATCACGTGTATGTCATGTGAGGCACTCACCAACCAAATCTAGCTCGTAGAGACCGAAAAATCCCCAAATCAAACATGAATCCCTAGAATCACCCTCTCTCTCTCTCTCTCTCTCTCTCTCTCTCTCTCTCTCTCTCTCTCCCCCTCTCGAGTCTCAAACCATCAGCCTCTCTATCTCGAACCATCAGCCTCTCTCTCAAACCACCAGCATCAACCATCTCTGCCACTTGAAGCCAGATACCCACACTTTTCTTATAATAGCGGAGAAAATAAAAGCTGGAAGACCTATGTCTTTGTGAAAAGGTATTCTCTCTCTCTCTCTCTCTCTGTGTCTATGTCCTTATTTATGGCTTTACAATATGCTTGTTGGTTGGATCTGGTAGTAGGGGCCACAATGTTTTTGTATGTTTTGACTTTTGACTGTTTGTTGGTCCCTGTCTGCATTTGTTTGTTTGTGGTTTACATTGTGGTCTATGTGTTCCCTGTGTGCCCCTGTTGAAGAGAATTAAGTAAGCCTAACATTATTATATGAGGGTTTTTTGTGTAATTCAAGTTTTGATGACTATGCATATGTATGTTTTAGTATGACAGAACTATTGAAGTAAGTGTTGTGTTGTTACTTAAATATTTGATTAAGTGTTGTGTTGGTAAATACTTTGTTAAGTGTTGTGTTGGTAAATACTTTGTTAAGTGCTGTGTTGTCTGCATGTAGAATGGAATATTTTATTAGGTGTTGTGTTGGTAAATGAGTGTTGTTTTGCTAAATAAGTGATGTTTTGTTCTGTAACTAGCATTGTTTAATTGGTTTTGGGGGTACGTTGCATGCAAAGTGAACTACTTCATTAAGTGTTGTGTTGGTAAATGAGTGTTCTTTTCTTAAATAAATGTTATTTTATTCTGTAACTAGCTTTGTTTAATTAGTTTTGGGGTTATGTTGCATGTAGAATGGATGAGCTATTTAGTATATCTATGTATCATGGTGGCTATTTTACTAAGAATCTTAAAAAATATATGGGAGGTACAATAGATGTAGTTGATAATTGTGACCCTGAAAGGTGGTCTAAGGTTGAGATAGAGGGTATATATAGGGACTTTGGGTACACCTTTGTTAGCAAGCTGTGGTATAAAATGTCTGGTATGGACCAAGAAAGGATAGATTTCCATTTGGTTGTTGATGATCATGATGCCATGTACATGACAGAATTAGTGAGGGGTCATGAAAATATTCATTTGTATGTAAAGCAACCAGTAGATAACCCTATATTAGTTGATAAATGATAGGATGTTGGTGAGGGTGTGCAACCATTGGCAGTGGAGTAAGACCTTATAAGTTATTATGACAATGATGATAGTGATGACAGTGAACATGATGACCATGATGGGGGTGAATTTTACAATTTTTATGATAGTGATGACATGTATGCTAATGATCAAACTTTTAACAATGAGGATGAGTCAATTGAGGTAGATGATAAACAGGTGTATGCTAGGAGAGTAGGTGAAGGACCTGTTATTGAAGAGGTTAATGCTGATGTTTCCATTTAGGTGGTTGCTTCTCAAATGGGTTCAAGGAGAGTAGGTAAAGAACCTATCATTGAGCATCCACCTGAGGTCTTTTATGTAAGTGATAGTGGGGGAAGTGATGGTGGGGGAAGTGGCCTAGAAAATGAGGTAGAGTTAAACCATGGTGTTAGGGACTTTGTCGAAGACAGTAGTGATAGTTGGGATGGTAAGGATGCTAATGATGTTGTTGAACCAGGCCAAATGGGTGCTGGTGTAATGAACTCTGATTATGAGAGTGAGGAATTGCACAGTCTTATGGAATCATCATCTGATAATGAGCTTTGGTATGATAGTGATGATAATTCGGAGGATGATAAAATTTCACATGTGGGAGATGGAAGGGGACAAAAAAATGAGGAAGTGAGGAAGTTCCCTTTGTTTAAGCTAATGGCTAAGGCAGAGCATATTTCTTTTAAGAAATATATGTTGCTTACTACACCTAAGCAATTCAAGGAAGCTATAACAGAATATGCAGTTCATGGTGGATAGGGGATCAAATTTGTTAAACATGATCTGTAAAGGGTAAGAGTTGTCTGCTAGGAAAACTGCAAGTTTGTTGCCTATCTAATAAAGGTGCCAAGGGAGAGGAGCTACCAACTAAGAATATTGACTTTAGAACACACATGCTCTAGAAGTTATAAGAATTCTAAGTGTACTTCATCATACAAAAGGAAGAAGTTGATGAAGAATGTGAAAAGACAGTCTAATATTAAGCTGAGAGACATCCAAGATGCTGTCCATGAGAAGTATACCCTAAACATAACTGCAGGAAAAGCAAGTAGGGCTAGGGATAAGGCTCGAGAATGTGTTGATGGGGCTCATACACAATAGTACAACTAACTTTGGAAGTACTGTGAGGAATTAAGAAGGTCTAGTCCTGACAGTACCATACTTATTAAGGTACATACCCTCAATGATAGGGATTTAGTAGCTGAGATGCACTTGGTGTGTGGGGTGCCTTATTTTGAGAGCTATATATATATTTGGAGGGCTGCAAGGAGGAGTTTCTGATTGGATGCAGGCCATTCAATGGTTTGGATGCCTACCATTTGAAGAACAAGTGAGGGGGCAATTGATTACTACAGTATGTAGAGATCCTAATGAAGAGTATTTTCCACTTGCATATGCAATAGTAGAGGCTGAAACCAAGGACTTTTGGACTTGGTTTATCAATCTGTTATTTGCAGACATAGGTCAAAATAGGAGATGGGTGTTTATCTTAGACCAACAGAAGGTATGTAGTTTATTCTCCATTTGGTTTTTTTAATCTTCATTTACTCATTGTATCTATAAGACACTAACTTCACATATTTGCCTATGATACTATTTGTGACAAGGGTTGGTGCAAATTTTCATTGATAACTGATCACAATATGAACATAGGATTTGCTACAAGCACCTCTATAACAACTTTGGGAAGAACCATCCTAGTGTTCTGATTAGAGATATGTTTTGGAAGGCAGTCAAGGCAACTTATAAACAAGAGTTTGATAGGGTGATGGATGAGCTAAAAGAAATTAATGCTAATCCACACAGTTGGTTGAATGCTTATTCAACAACAAAATGGGTCAAACACATGTTTAGTGAGGATGGCTTGATTGACACTATACTAAACAATATGTGTAAGAGTTTCAACAGCAGGATTCTTAAATTCAGGTCTAAGCTTATAATTAGCATGGTATGTGTCTTTGTGATCCCCTACAGTTAATTAGGTTCATTGTTTGGTACTGTTTTTGACAAGTGTTGCAATTAATATCTAATGTTTCATCGTACTTGTATGTGCTTGCAACTTGAGTGCATCAGGCTATATCTCATGACTAGGTTTCAAAAGAACAAAGACAAGATTTTAAGAGTAGAATCAAATATTTGTGCCAAGGTTCTAAAAAGGTTGCACAAGGAAAAGCTGGCAGCCAATAGGTGGTTAGCTTGTTGGGCAAGGCATACACAATTTGAAGTAAAAAATGGTCTGCAAAGTTTCACTGTTGACTTGACCACAACACACTGCAATTGTAGGAAGTGGGATATAACTAGCATACCCTGTGCTCATGCAATTCCCTTCCTATTTTTCAATAAACAAGATGTTGAGCAGTATGTTCACTCCTGTTATCATGTCTCTACATACAAGGCATGTTATGAGCCAATCATAGCACCAATCAATGGACAGAATATTTGGAGATCCAGTGGTGTGACCCCAGTTCAGCCTCCCATCAAAAGAAGACCACCTGGCAGACCTAAGAAGAAGAAAGCAATGGAACCTAATGAGCCAACAAGTAGTAGAGCTAGCATCGCTAAGCAATGCAAGGCCTGTGGTAAGTTAGGGCATAATAGAAGAAGTTGTAAGGGTGAGATTAGAGGAAACTCCTCATTGCCAGGCACCACAAACAGAACCAGTACATCTAACAAGGTAATATATGGACATGTGTGTAAAACAGTTGCTTTTCAATGTTCAATATTAATGTGTGTGAATTTCTTGTTTGTAGACCAGCAGAACCAGAAACTATTTCAATCCAAGCACACCATCACTGGCTAAGACAAACTCAGCCACACCATTTGCACCATACCAGGCCAGTATGCATAGTTTTAGTCCAAGTGCACCACCTCAGTCTAGCATGCAAAGCCCATCCACTCCAAGTGCACCATACCAGTCCAGCATGCACAGCTCATCCACTCCAAGTGCACCATACCAATCCAGCATGCCCAGCTTCAGGTCAGGTGCACCATCTCAGGCCAAGACAAGCTCAGCCACTCAATTTGCAACATCTCAAACCAGTATGCACCAATCCAGTCTAAGTGCAACACCTCATGCCAGGACAAGTTCATCCAATCCATTTCAAGCCAGCAAAAGAACATTCATCCACTCTTATACACAGCAACACAGCTCCACTCCAGGTGCACCACACCAATCTGGTAATACCACACAAAATCCAGGTGCACATCACAACTCCAGCAGCAACAACTCAAATCCAAGGTAGAAAAAGAAAAGGGTGGTCACATAGAGACTTTAAAGGCTTTTAAGAATGCATCCAGATACATGGAAGCAATCAGACGTGCTGGGAGTCAATCATCTGTGCTTGGTCCAAGGAAATGAAGAGAGAACAAGTTGATTTTCCCTTTGCTTGATGAATGTCACTTGTTTTGTGTATTTATGGTGATAGGGTTAACTATGGAACAATGCCCTGTTGTTGGCTTAACTATGTAATTATGGTGTTTGTGTAATACTGGTGTTTTGGGTTAACTATGGTAGTAAGTGTTATAGTTGAATAATGTCATGTTGTTTTGTGTAATTCTGGTGATGGTAGCAAGTGTTGTTTTGTTTAAACATGAACCCTTTGTCTTGCATTAATACTCATAGTAATGAGTAGCAGTTAATGATAAGTTGAAAATGTATTTCTATTGCCTTTGTGTTGTTTAGGTTAATATTGAATCATGTGTCCTGTTTTGGTTTTCACAGCAATGAGAAGCTGTTGATGAAGATGTTGTGTTTAATATTTTATTGAGCTTTGTTATATATCTTGACACTGGTGATACTGACAAGTTTGTTGTGTTGGTATCCTTGGACCATTGGTATTTAGAGTTTCTATATTTCATGTTTAAAACAGACACTGACAAGTTTGTTTAGTTACAAGTTAGTTTAGTTATAGGTTTATTGTACCCCTCCTTCAAACCCTGTTTCTTTCCCTTTGCCCAAAAATTGATTGGATGCAGTTCAGCCCCCAATCACAGGTGTTGCTTGATGACTCTTAACATATTCTATGTTATGGTTTTAATCAGAATGAGACTGATTTTTCAAGATTTGTGATGGATGCTTTGATTGAATTGGTATGTCATTATATAAACCCATAAATTTGGATAGATAGTATTTATTTCTCATTTCAAGAGTAAGATCGAGAAAATAGCTCAGATTGTTATTTACTTTAAGATTTAACAATCAATTGGTGCATTATTTGCAAATTTCACCCACAACGAGAACCTTGAAGCCAAATACATCTTGGGCTAGGAAATAGTAAATGTATGCCTGACATAACTAGGCATGCCTGACTTAACTATGCTTCCCAGTAAATATGCACAAATTTATAGTATTTAAGCACAGATTCACAAATTCAATAAGCAGGTTTAACAATATTTACCATTGCATAACACAACACCAACACACTGCCAATCCAGACATCAAGGAACAGGGGTATTCATTTCATTACAGGAATGGTACCCAAAAAAAAAAAAAAAAACTAGCAGCTGTTTCCATGCTAACTACCTAACCAAAAAGTTTACACACTGCCAGCCCTACATAAATTAGCAATTACAGGATATTAAGGGTGTTTTGTGAAAAAACTCCCTTTTTGATTCGCTATTTCTAGTGAATCTTAGTGTTTTTCAGTGAGATATCTGTGTGTTTTGAAAATATACCATGTAAGACTTTTTATAGTGTGAAAAAGGGGTTTAGAACGATTCCCAGACGATGTGGGATTCGTTCCAAACCTCAACATAAATGCAAAAAACTTGCCTCGTTTAAGTTTCTGGAAATCGCTATGCGTGCGCAAGATTGGGACTGCGTGCGCATAGCAAGGGTTTCCTTTGGCCTTATTTTTCAAAATTGATTTATTTGCTCATTAAAAGTTATAATTTTCATTTTAACACTTCTTAAGTCATTTAACTTCTGATTGGGCCCTAAACCAACCTTGGGTCTTAAAATTCAGCATCATTAAGGAACGGGGGCCTGAGTCGTAAAGGGTACAAAATGCGATGTCTACAGCCACATGTTTGGCTTTCTTTAATTTTGCATTTTTGCATTCTTGCCTACATGTTCATGCATGAGTCCTTGCTTGCTTGTGTCATCAATCCTAATTCCTACTATCTCGTGCAAGTTCACACCCATCTTTGATACATGAGACCCCGAGTCCCTTTTAGGAATTTTGTTTGATGGCACGTGTGTCGTCCATACTCCAATCTCATGGAACTATGGACAGCCGATCCAAACCTACATTTGTCCTCCTAGGACACCCCCCCTTTTGTTTGATAATATGTTTGCTTGCTCCTTCATGTGCTTAACATGTTTGTTGGCCCCCGTTTGGCCCTTTTTGCTAGTGTGTCTCTTTGCATGCTCCCTTTACCTCTTTGTCCTCCCTTTTGCTTGTTTACTGGCTGCTTTCTTTATTTGTTGCATGTACATGCTTGGAGTGAGGGTGTGAACCCCTAAGCACGAGCAAAAAGGGCAAGGATGCAAGCAAGAAGACACAAGCCCAAAAAGGGTAATGTTTAGTAGATTAGGATATAGACACTCAATTTTGCATCCATATTTTAATCTTGGAAGATGACTGAAATGACCATTTCAAATACCCAAAAAATCATATTTGCATTTCATGCATTAAGTCATTCATCACATATCATAAAAATGATCTTGAGGTTCTAACAGTGCGACGATATGCCCGATTCCCAAATTGGACTGTCGGATTGAAAGATATCACAAGATCAAGTTTTCATGGTCTGAATGCATTGTATGTGGGTGAAACTAATCACGTGTGATTAATTGAAATTAATTCTGATTGGTCAACAATTAAAATTAATTGAATAATTTATGTGATTAGCTATTGGATTTTATCAGAAGTAAGCTTGGTTGCATAAGAATAAAATGGATAATCAGATAACAAGGAAATTGTTGATAATTAAGTCTTTTTAGAATATCTATCTATTAGATAATTATTATTTTAAGGACCTGATTATCAAAATAAAAGGGGTTTATTTTGGAATACAAGTTGAAAATACATCTAAGTGCAATTCCCAACTCAGAAAACCCTCAAAAAAGAGTCTAGATCGAACCAAAAGAGGAGATTGGGCTTGGCACTTGAGAGTTCCAATCGGCACTCTTGGAGTGCCGATCAACACATGGCAAGTGCCGACTGGCACTTCCACAGTGCCGATTGGCACAGCTCCAAGGCCTAGCCCAAAAATGATTAGATTAAGCCAAAGCACATCCAATTCGATTTTTTAGGGATAAAAATTCGACATAATTCATATCTGATCAAACCTAGATTATTTTCTAAGAACCAAAACTCTATAAATAGGAAATAAAAATAAAAATTAGGACCCTCTCTCTGACCCCTCTCTCTCCCCTTACGTTAAAAAAATTTTGGAAGCTTTGCTTTAGGAATTTTTTTTTTTTTTTTTGTTAAATGGCTCTTATTTTAGATCTTTAAGAAAAAAAATTATTCTCCTTGATTTCTAAAGTAATTTTCTCCTTCTGGAATTCGTTCACGCAAGTAAATTTCCATCTCTTTATTTACATGTTCATATAACTGATTCAATTCTCCATGCTCTTAACATGTTCTTCCTTTTGTCTGCATTGATTCTCTTTTGGTTATATGATGTATGTTTGTTTATACATATGTGTTGTTTTCATATAGTTATGTGATGAATATGATTAAATCCTAAATTTGTTGCTTTATGTAAAACAAAATCAGATCTGAATTTTTTTTTTCAAAATTCCATTGTTTTCTTAAACCAAAAATTATATCTGAATTTTTTTTTTCCAAACTCCATTGTTTTCTTAAACCAAAAATCAGATCTAAAATTATTTTTCCAAAACCTCATTGTTTTCTTAAACCAAAAATCAAATTTGAAATTAATTTTCAAATCTCCTTTGTTTTCCAAAACCACAAATCATATCTGAATTTTATTCTAAAAATTCATTCATTTTTACTTTGAAAAATCAGATCTGAAATTCTTTTGAAAACCATTATGTTTCTTAATTAAACAAACAGATTTGGATTTTCCTTTTGGAGATTCATTTTGTTCTTTAATTAAAAAATCAGATTTGGGAACTCTTTTTTTAAAATCCATTCCTTGCTATAAAAAAAAAATCAGATTTGAATCTTTTATCAAAAAAAAAAAAAAAATCATTTTTGTTTAATTTGAAACTTCTTTTAAAAAGACCTTTCTCTTTTTTTCTAAATAAAATTCAAATATGATTTCTCCTTGCATAAATACAACAGATCTAGTATTTTGCACATTAACCAACTTTAGATCTAGGAATATTGACACAATAATTTGCATGCCATTTTAATGGGTATTTAAAAGGTCATTTAACGTCTAAAAAACTAGACTCTGTCTGGGTAGGGTGGGTACCTAACACGTTCCCATCCTATAACCAAGCCCCGAAACATTAGAATATTAGGTTGGTAGATTTAGTGTCTTATTTTATTTTGGGTAGATTGTAACTAGGAAACAAGGCTTTGTATTTTCCTCTTTTTTACTAGATTGTAACTAGGAATCAAAGCAATGTAAAGTTCTTTCTACCATGATGTAATTATTTTCAATTAATGGGAATGCATACTATTCAAGATATATTATAGTTTGTAAAGTTTTCTTATTTTACTTATAAAATAAGAGGTGACCCCATATGATCCTGAAAAGGGAAGGTGCCGATGCCTACACCCTTTTCTGAGAGCCCCAAGTTTTTCCGATCTCTCACATAGGAGGCTTAGCCTCCCTAAGTGGTTTTCTCTCTCCCTCTCTCTTAATTAGTCTTTCCCAAGAATCATGTATTAGGGTTCTCTCACTATGTATCCTTTATCTTTCCTGCACTTTGCTTGGGCTATGTTCCATGGGTATGGCAATGTCTGTTTTACATTTCTTGTACCTTGCTAGACCATACTCTTGGAACGTTGGCAATGTTTGCTTTACTTTCCAGCTCTGTGTGATAGCATTGTGCAATGATGTATGTATGTGTGTGTCTATATATATATATATATATATATATATATATATATGCTTGTATGTGGGTGATCATGCACTTTGTATGATGGACTCTCGTGGCTACGTGAGCGACCCTCTCTAGTCATGAGTACTCTTGACTTTGTAGTGTTGGCATGTGCCCAAGGCAATTGCTGTAGGTGCATGCTCATGCTATATTGTGTGCACGATCATTGCGGTGTGATTGTCTTGATCTATGTTACCTAAGTGACATCAGTTTCCTCGTGTATGCAACACGCATCAATATGCTTGATGCTTTGAAGGGCTCCAGCTTGGCAACTCGTCCTAGCACAAGCATGTTGGCACATGCCGTATACACAGGAGTGAAACCCTGCCGATGCACCATAACGCACCAAACGTGAAACTCTGTCGAATTTTCGCCGTGAAAATAGGACACCTATGTTACCGTATTCTCACAGCAAAAGCTTTGTGAGAATAGCGTTTTGTGTGTTATGACGCACCTGAGGCGAAGTGTTGCCGAATTTTCGCCATGAAAATAAGGCAAAATGTTGTCAGATTTTCGTCGTGGAAATTCTGCACCGATCCCAAACACACTAGGGAAGCATCAATCAAGACCACACCCTTTCTGAAACCAAACCTCAAAGCCCAATCCGTTTAAAGCCCTAAAAGTTAATGCCAATAGCTTGTTTTTAATTGTCAATGTCCTTAAATTAAGATTCTACCAAAACAAAGGACTGTCTACCAACAGGCGTTGTGAGGTGCCTAATACCTTCCCCACACGTAACTAGACTTTCGAACTCAAGAATCAAGATTTTTTACCCATCCATATTAGATTAGGGAAAATGCCCTTTTTCTTAGCCTAAGATCGATAATAAAATCAAATAGAGTCAGGTGATCAATCAATCCTTAGAAAAAACCCAATGATTGGTGGCGACTTCACTTACCTTTGGTAACTCAATTAAAATTGACTCATTTTCCAATCACACACCAGCGGTCTACCCCTTCTTCACAGCACTCGAGCTCTCGAGCTTGCATGCGCAGGCGCGCACGAGTGTCGCCGCGATGGGTGGTCGAACTGCCACGAGGCATCGACATAGACTAGAGTCACATATTTTATTAGTGTTATGATATAAAACAAATTTTCACTGTACTTATATTTTCTTCTAGTACATTAATTTTAATATTTTTTTTTAAATTACACTAACACGTTACAACCAAAACTGCATGTGACAATTATTTGTGCAGAACTAGTGATAACCTCACATTCATCAGTTATTACCTTATTTAATGCACATTCATATCATATTTAATGCACTTTTTTCCTTTTTGGATATTACTATAACAAACAATGATAGTAGCTAAAAAACTCATTGGCTAGCCTAGGGTTTTTTCCTCCATCTCAGGATTTTGTACTGCATCAATGACAAAATCCTCAGAGATGGATATAGATTTTTTTTTGAGAAATTACAAATAATATAGTTGACTGAAGATAAAGAAAATGAAATTAAAAAAATCACGGAGTCCATACGACAAAGAGAAATGGAAGAATGCGAGAATAGACTTATTGGGAAGTTTTTAGCATGGAAGCCCTCAAAACAAAAGGTTTGCTCTTTAACACCATGAGATTGTACTAAATTTGTATCCTAAAAGCGGGAGACAATATGTACCAGTTTTAAGTTTAATGTTGAAAATGGGATATATCATATAATGCTACACATTTTGGAAAAAATGACTGTTTAACTTTAATTTTTGAACTATGTAGCCAAACAAAACAAAACAACGTTGCAAAATACCCCATGTTTTGGAACTCAAGCTCGGAACTTTTTAGGCATATTTTGCCACTTAATTCTTTTTTAGAATTTTGTCGAGTTCCACTTAAAAATATACATAGAACTTGAAATTGTTAATGTCGAGTTCCAATCTGAACTCAACATCAGTCATATCGTGTTCCAAACTAAGCAATTTTGCTACATAGTTTGAACAGGGAGCTGTTTGACTACATAGTTCAAAAATTAAGGCTAAACAACCATTTTTCCCCACATCATTGAGTGACATACATGGTTTTTCAACAACCAAGTCCTAGTACTATTGCAATGGGAGAAGGGTATGTAGTATGTAGTTGGATGATGACTAGTTCACCATATTCCCCATTTATGGTGCAAGTTGGGGGCTTACCAGTTGAGCTCTTCTGGGCGAAAGTGGTAAAAGATACTAAATAAAATCGGAATTTTTGAGGAGATAGATAAAAGGCTAGAGAAGGTGGAAACATAAGAGGATTATGTGCATCCATGTGACCATCTTAGTGAACATTGAGACGAGTG